>OZ012667.1:64957536-66435036 GCA_963942505.1 Lordithon lunulatus
ATTTTCCAGTTTAAACTCGTAGAGGTTTTATTCAAACGCTAGAGAGTTGATTTATATATCAAAATGAAGAGTATTTCAAGGCCTACAAATTGAGGCTTAGGCACTTTTCTCTAGCTCTTACCGTTTACACGCTACAACCCGCAGCAGATGTGAAAATGACGAAATTTCATTGAATTTTCGGTTTAAACTCGGTAGAGGTTTTATTTCAAATGCTAGAGAGTTGATTCATATATCAAAATGAAGAGTATTTCAAGGCCTACAAATTGAGGCTTAGGCACTTTTCTCTAGCTCTTACCGTTTACACGCTACAACCCGCAGCAGATGTGAAAATGACGAAATTTCATTGAATTTTCGGTTTAAACTCGGTAGAGGTTTTATTTCAAATGCTAGAGAGTTGATTCATATATCAAAATGAAGAGTATTTCAAGGCCTACAAATTGAGGCTTAGGCACTTTTCTCTAGCTCTTACCGTTTACACGCTACAACCCGCAGCAGATGTGAAAATGACGAAATTTCATTGAATTTTCGGTTTAAACTCGGTAGAGGTTTTATTTCAAATGCTAGAGAGTTGATTCATATATCAAAATGAAGAGTATTTCAAGGCCTACAAATTGAGGCGTAGGCACTTTTCTCTAGCTCTTACCGTTTACACGCTACAACCCGCAGCAGATGTGAAAATGATGAAATTTCATCGAATTTTCCGAGTTTAAACTCGGTAGAGGTTTTATTTCAAACGCTAGAGAGTTGATTTATATATCAAAATGAAGAGTATTTCAAGGCCTACAAATTGAGGCTTAGGCACTTTTCTCTAGCTCTTACCGTTTACACGCTACAACCCGCAGCAGATGTGAAAATGATGAAATTTCATCGAATTTTCCAGTTTAAACTCGGTAGAGGTTTTATTTCAAACGCTAGAGAGTTGATTTATATATCAAAATGAAGAGTATTTCAAGGCCTACAAATTGAGGCTTAGGCACTTTTCTCTAGCTCTTACCGTTTACACGCTACAACCCGCAGCAGATGTGAAAATGATGAAATTTCATCGAATTTTCCAGTTAAACTCGGTAGAGGTTTTATTTCAAACGCTAGAGAGTTGATTTATATATCAAAATGAAGAGTATTTCAAGGCTACAAATTGAGGCTTAGGCACTTTTCTCTAGCTCTTACCGTTTACACGCTACAACCCGCAGCAGATGTGAAAATTATGAAATTTCATCGAATTTTCCAGTTTAAACTCGGTAGAGGTTTTATTTCAAACGCTAGAGAGTTGATTTATATATCAAAATGAAGAGTATTTCAAGGCCTACAAATTGAGGCTTAGGCACTTTTCTCTAGCTCTTACCGTTTACACGCTACAACCCGCAGCAGATGTGAAAATGACGAAATTTCATTGAATTTTCGGGTTTAAACTCGGTAGAGGTTTTATTTCAAATGCTAGAGAGTTGATTCATATATCAAAATGAAGAGTATTTCAAGGCCTACAAATTGAGGCTTAGGCACTTTTCTCTAGCTCTTACCGTTTACACGCTACAACCCGCAGCAGATGTGAAAATGATGAAATTTCATCGAATTTTCCAGTTTAAACTCGGTAGAGGTTTTATTTCAAACGCTAGAGAGTTGATTTATATATCAAAATGAAGAGTATTTCAAGGCCTACAAATTGAGGCTTAGGCACTTTTCTCTAGCTCTTACCGTTTACACGCTACAACCCGCAGCAGATGTGAAAATGATGAAATTTCATCGAATTTTCCAGTTTAAACTCGGTAGAGGTTTTATTTCAAACGCTAGAGAGTTGATTTATATATCAATATGAAGAGTATTTCAAGGCCTACAAATTGAGGCTTAGGCACTTTTCTCTAGCTCTTACCGTTTACACGCTACAACCCGCAGCAGATGTGAAAATGATGAAATTTCATCGAATTTTCCAGTTTAAACTCGGTAGAGGTTTTATTTCAAACGCTAGAGAGTTGATTTATATATCAAAATGAAGAGTATTTCAAGGCCTACAAATTGAGGCTTAGGCACTTTTCTCTAGCTCTTACCGTTTACACGCTACAACCCGCAGCAGATATGAAAATGATGAAATTTCATCGAATTTTCCAGTTTAAACTCGGTAGAGGTTTTATTTCAAACGCTAGAGAGTTGATTTATATATCAAAATGAAGAGTATTTCAAGGCCTACAAATTGAGGCTTAGGCACTTTTCTCTAGCTCTTACCGTTTACACGCTACAACCCGCAGCAGATGTGAAAATGATGAAATTTCATCGAATTTTCCAGTTTAAACTCGGTAGAGGTTTTATTTCAAACGCTAGAGAGTTGATTTATATATCAAAATGAAGAGTATTTCAAGGCCTACAAATTGAGGCTTAGGCACTTTTCTCTAGCTCTTACCGTTTACACGCTACAACCCGCAGCAGATGTGAAAATGATGAAATTTCATCGAATTTTCCAGTTTAAACTCGGTAGAGGTTTTATTTCAAACGCTAGAGAGTTGATTTATATATCAAAATGAAGAGTATTTCAAGGCCTACAAATTGAGGCTTAGGCACTTTTCTCTAACTCTTACCGTTTACACGCTACAACCCGCAGCAGATGTGAAAATGTGAAATTTCATCGAATTTTCCAGTTTAAACTCGGTAGAGGTTTTATTTCAAACGCTAGAGAGTTGATTTATATATCAAAATCAAGAGTATTTCAAGGCCTACAAATTGAGGCTTAGGCACTTTTCTCTAGCTGTTACCGTTTACACGCTACAACCCGCAGCAGATGTGAAAATGATGAAATTTCATCGAATTTTCCAGTTTAAACTCGGTAGAGGTTTTATTTCAAACGCTAGAGAGTTGATTTATATATCAAAATGAAGAGTATTTCAAGGCCTACAAATTGAGGCTTAGGCACTTTTCTCTAGCTCTTACCGTTTACACGCTACAACCCGCAGCAGATGTGAAAATGACGAAATTTCATTGAATTTTCGGGTTTAAACTCGGTAGAGGTTTTATTTCAAATGCTAGAGAGTTGATTCATATATCAAAATGAAGAGTATTTCAAGGCCTACAAATTGAGGCGTAGGCACTTTTCTCTAGCTCTTACCGTTTACACGCTACAACCCGCAGCAGATGTGAAAATGATGAAATTTCATCGAATTTTCCAGTTTAAACTCGGTAGAGGTTTTATTTCAAACGCTAGAGAGTTGATTTATATATCAAAATGAAGAGTATTTCAAGGCCTACAAATTGAGGCTTAGGCACTTTTCTCTAGCTCTTACCGTTTACACGCTACAACCCGCAGCAGATGTGAAAATGATGAAATTTCATCGAATTTTCCAGTTTAAACTCGGTAGAGGTTTTATTTCAAACGCTAGAGAGTTGATTTATATATCAAAATGAAGAGTATTTCAAGGCCTACAAATTGAGGCTTGGGCACTTTTCTCTAGCTCTTACCGTTTACACGCTACAACCCGCAGCAGATGTGAAAATGATGAAATTTCATCGAATTTTCCAGTTTAAACTCGGTAGAGGTTTTATTTCAAACGCTAGAGAGTTGATTTATATATCAAAATGAAGAGTATTTCAAGGCCTACAAATTGAGGCTTAGGCACTTTTCTCTAGCTCTTACCGTTTACACGCTACAACCCGCAGCAGATGTGAAAATGATGAAATTTCATCGAATTTTCCAGTTTAAACTCGGTAGAGGTTTTATTTCAAACGCTAGAGAGTTGATTTATATATCAAAATGAAGAGTATTTCAAGGCCTACAAATTGAGGCTTAGGCACTTTTCTCTAGCTCTTACCGTTTACACGCTACAACCCGCAGCAGATGTGAAAATCATGAAATTTCATCGAATTTTCCAGTTTAAACTCGGTAGAGGTTTTATTTCAAACGCTAGAGAGTTGATTTATATATCAAAATGAAGAGTATTTCAAGGCCTACAAATTGAGGCTTAGGCACTTTTATCTAGCTCTTACCGTTTACACGCTACAACCCGCAGCAGATGTGAAAATGATGAATTTTCCAGTTTAAACTCGGTAGAGGTTTTATTTCAAACGCTAGAGAGTTGATTTATATATCAAAATGAAGAGTATTTCAAGGCCTACAAATTGAGGCTTAGGCACTTTTCTCTAGCTCTTACCGTTTACACGCTAGAACCCGCAGCAGATGTGAAAATCATGAAATTTCATCGAATTTTCCAGTTTAAACTCGGTAGAGGTTTTATTTCAAACGCTAGAGAGTTGATTTATATATCAAAATGAAGAGTATTTCAAGGCCTACAAATTGAGGCTTAGGCACTTTTCTCTAGCTCTTACCGTTTACACGCTACAACCCGCAGCAGATGTGAAAATCATGAAATTTCATCGAATTTTCCAGTTTAAACTCGGTAGAGGTTTTATTTCAAACGCTAGAGAGTTGATTTATATATCAAAATGAAGAGTATTTCAAGGCCTACAAATTGAGGCTTAGGCACTTTTCTCTAGCTCTTACCGTTTACACGCTACAACCCGCAGCAGATGTGAAAATGATGAAATTTCATCGAATTTTCCAGTTTAAACTCGGTAGAGGTTTTATTTCAAACGCTAGAGAGTTGATTTATATATCAAAATGAAGAGTATTTCAAGGCCAACAAATTGAGGCTTAGGCACTTTTCTCTAGCTCTTACCGTTTACACGCTACAACCCGCAGCAGATGTGAAAATGATGAATTTTCCAGTTTAAACTCGGTAGAGGTTTTATTTCAAACGCTAGAGAGTTGATTTATATATCAAAATGAAGAGTATTTCAAGGCCTACAAATTGAGGCTTAGGCACTTTTCTCTAGCTCTTACCGTTTACACGCTACAACCCGCAGCAGATGTGAAAATCATGAAATTTCATCGAATTTTCCAGTTTAAACTCGGTAGAGGTTTTATTTCAAACGCTAGAGAGTTGATTTATATATCAAAATGAAGAGTATTTCAAGGCCTACAAATTGAGGCTTAGGCACTTTTCTCTAGCTCTTACCGTTTACACGCTACAACCCGCAGCAGATGTGAAAATGACGAAATTTCATTGAATTTTCGGGTTTAAACTCGGTAGAGGTTTTATTTCAAATGCTAGAGAGTTGATTCATATATCAAAATGAAGAGTATATCAAGGCCTACAAATTGAGGCTTAGGCACTTTTCTCTAGCTCTTACCGTTTACACGCTACAACCCGCAGCAGATGTGAAAATGATGAAATTTCATCGAATTTTCCAGTTTAAACTCGGTAGAGGTTTTATTTCAAACGCTAGAGAGTTGATTTATATATCAAAATGAAGAGTATTTCAAGGCCTACAAATTGAGGCTTAGGCACTTTTCTCTAGCTCTTACCGTTTACACGCTACAACCCGCAGCAGATGTGAAAATGATGAAATTTCATCGAATTTTCCAGTTTAAACTCGGTAGAGGTTTTATTTCAAACGCTAGAGAGTTGATTTATATATCAAAATGAAGAGTATTTCAAGGCCTACAAATTGAGGCTTAGGCACTTTTCTCTAGCTCTTACCGTTTACACGCTACAACCCGCAGCAGATGTGAAAATGATGAAATTTCATCGAATTTTCCAGTTTAAACTCGGTAGAGGTTTTATTTCAAACGCTAGAGAGTTGATTTATATATCAAAATGAAGAGTATTTCAAGGCCTACAAATTGAGGCTTAGGCACTTTTCTCTAGCTCTTACCGTTTACACGCTACAACCCGCAGCAGATGTGAAAATGATGAAATTTCATCGAATTTTCCAGTTTAAACTCGGTAGAGGTTTTATTTCAAACGCTAGAGAGTTGATTTATATATCAAAATGAAGAGTATTTCAAGGCCTACAAATTGAGGCTTAGGCACTTTTCTCTAGCTCTTACCGTTTACACGCTACAACCCGCAGCAGATGTGAAAATGATGAAATTTCATCGAATTTTCCAGTTTAAACTCGGTAGAGGTTTTATTTCAAACGCTAGAGAGTTGATTTATATATCAAAATGAAGAGTATTTCAAGGCCTACAAATTGAGGCTTAGGCACTTTTCTCTAGCTCTTACCGTTTACACGCTACAACCCGCAGCAGATGTGAAAATCATGAAATTTCATCGAATTTTCCAGTTTAAACTCGGTAGAGGTTTTATTTCAAACGCTAGAGAGTTGATTTATATATCAAAATGAAGAGTATTTCAAGGCCTACAAATTGAGGCTTAGGCACTTTTCTCTAGCTCTTACCGTTTACACGCTACAACCCGCAGCAGATGTGAAAATGATGAAATTTCATCGAATTTTCCAGTTTAAACTCGGTAGAGGTTTTATTTCAAACGCTAGAGAGTTGATTTATATATCAAAATGAAGAGTATTTCAAGGCCTACAAATTGAGGCTTAGGCACTTTTCTCTAGCTCTTACCGTTTACACGCTACAACCCGCAGCAGATGTGAAAATGATGAATTTTCCAGTTTAAACTCGGTAGAGGTTTTATTTCAAACGCTAGAGAGTTGATTTATATATCAAAATGAAGAGTATTTCAAGGCCTACAAATTGAGGCTTAGGCACTTTTCTCTAGCTCTTACCGTTTACACGCTACAACCCGCAGCAGATGTGAAAATCATGAAATTTCATCGAATTTTCCAGTTTAAACTCGGTAGAGGTTTTATTTCAAACGCTAGAGAGTTGATTTATATATCAAAATGAAGAGTATTTCAAGGCCTACAAATTGAGGCTTAGGCACTTTTCTCTAGCTCTTACCGTTTACACGCTACAACCCGCAGCAGATGTGAAAATGACGAAATTTCATTGAATTTTCGGGTTTAAACTCGGTAGAGGTTTTATTTCAAATGCTAGAGAGTTGATTCATATATCAAAATGAAGAGTATTTCAAGGCCTACAAATTGAGGCTTAGGCACTTTTCTCTAGCTCTTACCGTTTACACGCTACAACCCGCAGCAGATGTGAAAATGATGAAATTTCATCGAATTTTCCAGTTTAAACTCGGTAGAGGTTTTATTTCAAACGCTAGAGAGTTGATTTATATATCAAAATGAAGAGTATTTCAAGGCCTACAAATTGAGGCTTAGGCACTTTTCTCTAGCTCTTACCGTTTACACGCTACAACCCGCAGCAGATGTGAAAATGATGAAATTTCATCGAATTTTCCAGTTTAAACTCGGTAGAGGTTTTATTTCAAACGCTAGAGAGTTGATTTATATATCAAAATGAAGAGTATTTCAAGGCCTACAAATTGAGGCTTAGGCACTTTTCTCTAGCTCTTACCGTTTACACGCTACAACCCGCAGCAGATGTGAAAATGATGAAATTTCATCGAATTTTCCAGTTTAAACTCGGTAGAGGTTTTATTTCAAACGCTAGAGAGTTGATTTATATATCAAAATGAAGAGTATTTCAAGGCCTACAAATTGAGGCTTAGGCACTTTTCTCTAGCTCTTACCGTTTACACGCTACAACCCGCAGCAGATGTGAAAATGATGAAATTTCATCGAATTTTCCAGTTTAAACTCGGTAGAGGTTTTATTTCAAACGCTAGAGAGTTGATTTATATATCAAAATGAAGAGTATTTCAAGGCCTACAAATTGAGGCTTAGGCACTTTTCTCTAGCTCTTACCGTTTACACGCTACAACCCGCAGCAGATGTGAAAATGATGAAATTTCATCGAATTTTCCAGTTTAAACTCGGTAGAGGTTTTATTTCAAACGCTAGAGAGTTGATTTATATATCAAAATGAAGAGTATTTCAAGGCCTACAAATTGAGGCTTAGGCACTTTTCTCTAGCTCTTACCGTTTACACGCTACAACCCGCAGCAGATGTGAAAGTGATGAAATTTCATCGAATTTTCCAGTTTAAACTCGGTAGAGGTTTTATTTCAAACGCTAGAGAGTTGATTTATATATCAAAATGAAGAGTATTTCAAGGCCTACAAATTGAGGCTTAGGCACTTTTCTCTAGCTCTTACCGTTTACACGCTACAACCCGCAGCAGATGTGAAAATGATGAAATTTCATCGAATTTTCCAGTTTAAATTCGGTAGAGGTTTTATTTCAAACGCTAGAGAGTTGATTTATATATCAAAATGAAGAGTATTTCAAGGCCTACAAATTGAGGCTTAGGCACTTTTCTCTAGCTCTTACCGTTTACACGCTACAACCCGCAGCAGATGTGAAAATGATGAAATTTCATCGAATTTTCCAGTTTAAACTCGGTAGAGGTTTTATTTCAAACGCTAGAGAGTTGATTTATATATCAAAATCAAGAGTATTTCAAGGCCTACAAATTGAGGCTTAGGCACTTTTCTCTAGCTGTTACCGTTTACACGCTACAACCCGCAGCAGATGTGAAAATGATGAAATTTCATCGAATTTTCCAGTTTAAACTCGGTAGAGGTTTTATTTCAAACGCTAGAGAGTTGATTTATATATCAAAATGAAGAGTATTTCAAGGCCTACAAATTGAGGCTTAGGCACTTTTCTCTAGCTCTTACCGTTTACACGCTACAACCCGCAGCAGATGTGAAAATGACGAAATTTCATTGAATTTTCGGGTTTAAACTCGGTAGAGGTTTTATTTCAAATGCTAGAGAGTTGATTCATATATCAAAATGAAGAGTATTTCAAGGCCTACAAATTGAGGCGTAGGCACTTTTCTCTAGCTCTTACCGTTTACACGCTACAACCCGCAGCAGATGTGAAAATGATGAAATTTCATCGAATTTTCCAGTTTAAACTCGGTAGAGGTTTTATTTCAAACGCTAGAGAGTTGATTTATATATCAAAATGAAGAGTATTTCAAGGCCTACAAATTGAGGCTTAGGCACTTTTCTCTAGCTCTTACCGTTTACACGCTACAACCCGCAGCAGATGTGAAAATGATGAAATTTCATCGAATTTTCCAGTTTAAACTCGGTAGAGGTTTTATTTCAAACGCTAGAGAGTTGATTTATATATCAAAATGAAGAGTATTTCAAGGCCTACAAATTGAGGCTTGGGCACTTTTCTCTAGCTCTTACCGTTTACACGCTACAACCCGCAGCAGATGTGAAAATGATGAAATTTCATCGAATTTTCCAGTTTAAACTCGGTAGAGGTTTTATTTCAAACGCTAGAGAGTTGATTTATATATCAAAATGAAGAGTATTTCAAGGCCTACAAATTGAGGCTTAGGCACTTTTCTCTAGCTCTTACCGTTTACACGCTACAACCCGCAGCAGATGTGAAAATGATGAAATTTCATCGAATTTTCCAGTTTAAACTCGGTAGAGGTTTTATTTCAAGCGCTAGAGAGTTGATTTATATATCAAAATGAAGAGTATTTCAAGGCCTACAAATTGAGGCTTAGGCACTTTTCTCTAGCTCTTACCGTTTACACGCTACAACCCGCAGCAGATGTGAAAATCATGAAATTTCATCGAATTTTCCAGTTTAAACTCGGTAGAGGTTTTATTTCAAACGCTAGAGAGTTGATTTATATATCAAAATGAAGAGTATTTCAAGGCCTACAAATTGAGGCTTAGGCACTTTTATCTAGCTCTTACCGTTTACACGCTACAACCCGCAGCAGATGTGAAAATGATGAATTTTCCAGTTTAAACTCGGTAGAGGTTTTATTTCAAACGCTAGAGAGTTGATTTATATATCAAAATGAAGAGTATTTCAAGGCCTACAAATTGAGGCTTAGGCACTTTTCTCTAGCTCTTACCGTTTACACGCTACAACCCGCAGCAGATGTGAAAATCATGAAATTTCATCGAATTTTCCAGTTTAAACTCGGTAGAGGTTTTATTTCAAACGCTAGAGAGTTGATTTATATATCAAAATGAAGAGTATTTCAAGGCCTACAAATTGAGGC
Organism: Lordithon lunulatus; assembly: GCA_963942505.1. Classification (NCBI taxonomy): domain Eukaryota; kingdom Metazoa; phylum Arthropoda; class Insecta; order Coleoptera; family Staphylinidae; genus Lordithon; species Lordithon lunulatus. The sequence continues at coordinate 64,967,384 of OZ012667.1, forward strand.
TTAGGCGCTTTTCTCTAGCTCTTACCGTTTACACGCTACAACCCGCAGCAGATGTGAAAATGATGAAATTTCATCGAATTTTCCAGTTTAAACTCGGTAGAGGTTTTATTTCAAACGCTAGAGAGTTGATTTATATATCAAAATGAAGAGTATTTCAAGGCCTACAAATTGAGGCTTAGGCACTTTTCTCTAGCTCTTACCGTTTACACGCTACAACCCGCAGCAGATGTGAAAATTATGAAATTTCATCGAATTTTCCAGTTTAAACTCGGTAGAGGTTTTATTTCAAACGCTAGAGAGTTGATTTATATATCAAAATGAAGAGTATTTCAAGGCCTACAAATTGAGGCTTAGGCACTTTTCTCTAGCTCTTACCGTTTACACGCTACAACCCGCAGCAGATGTGAAAATGATGAAATTTCATCGAATTTTCCAGTTTAAACTCGGTAGAGGTTTTATTTCAAACGCTAGAGAGTTGATTTATATATCAAAATGAAGAGTATTTCAAGGCCTACAAATTGAGCCTTATGCACTTTTCTCTAGCTCTTACCGTTTACACGCTACAACCCGCAGCAGATTTGAAAATGATGAAATTTCATCGAATTTTCCAGTTTAAACTCGGTAGAGGTTTTATTTCAAACGCTAGAGAGTTGATTTATATATCAAAATGAAGAGTATTTCAAGGCCTACAAATTGAGGCTTATGCACTTTTCTCTAGCTCTTACCGTTTACACGCTACAACCCGCAGCATATGTGAAAATGACGAAATTTCATCGAATTTTCGGGTTTAAACTCGGTAGAGGTTTTATTTCAAACGCTAGAGAGTTGATTCATATATCAAAATGAAGAGTATTTCAAGGCCTACAACTTGAGCCTTAGGCACTTTTCTCTAGCTCTTACCGTTTACACGCTACAACCCGCAGCAGATGTGAAAATGATGAAATTTCATCGAATTTTCCAGTTTAAACTCGGTAGAGGTTTTATTTCAAACGCTAGAGAGTTGATTTATATATCAAAATGAAGAGTATTTCAAGGCCTACAAATTGAGGCTTATGTACTTTTCTCTAGCTCTTACCGTTTACACGCTACAACCCGCAGCAGATGTGAAAATGATGAAATTTCATCGAATTTTCCAGTTTAAACTCGGTAGAGGTTTTATTTCAAACGCTAGAGAGTTGATTTATATATCAAAATGAAGAGTATTTCAAGGCCTACAAATTGAGGCTTAGGCACTTTTCTCTAGCTCTTACCGTTTACACGCTACAACCCGCAGCAGATGTGAAAATGATGAAATTTCATCGAATTTTCCAGTTTAAACTCGGTAGAGGTTTTATTTCAAACGCTAGAGAGTTGATTTATATATCAAAATGAAGAGTATTTCAAGGCCTACAAATTGAGGCTTATGCACTTTTCTCTAGCTCTTACCGTTTACACGCTACAACCCGCAGCAGATTTGAAAATGATGAAATTTCATCGAATTTTCCAGTTTAAACTCGGTAGAGGTTTTATTTCAAACGCTAGAGAGTTGATTTATATATCAAAATGAAGAGTATTTCAAGGCCTACAAATTGAGGCTTATGCACTTTTCTTTAGCTCTTACCGTTTACACGCTACAACCCGCAGCAGATTTGAAAATGATGAAATTTCATCGAATTTTCCAGTTTAAACTCGGTAGCGGTTTTATTTCAAATGCTAGAGAGATGATTTATAGCCGCTAGTGACGCCTTTCTACTACATTTCCTGCCATATTTCCATTATTCCATTTGACTCTTCCTCATTTACCGTTCCACCAGGGATTCCACCATTGATATTATTATTAGAGAGGAGCTACTCTTGTGAACCGAAAAATTAAAATAAAATTGTCTAAAAAAGTGTTTCCAATACCATTAGTTGGTTCCTCCCTAATAATAATAATATAAAAGACAAAGTAGTGTAAATAGTATGTTTTCCCCGTTGTACATTGTAGGCAATAGTGAAGGTTCATTAATTGTTGCGGAAATTTTCTATAAATAATACACGCGTATAAACCAACGGGATGTCGAGTAAATATTTGGTTTTCGGGGCCATTGTTGTATACACTCGATCCGGGCGGACGATTTATTTCGCGAATACGGGCCTCATCGTAAAATTTAACGTGTCGATGACAGGTTTATAATAAAGGTAAAATAAGAATAGCAAATTTGTTTTCAGGGCTAATATCCGATCGTGAAAATTGTTCAATTCCATTTTAAACGAAATTCGATCATAACGGAGAAATGATAAAAACAAAACCTGAACAAAACCTGTAGTTAATCGATGTATTGAAATAAATTCTTGTAGGATATATCGAATATATTAACATAACAAATTCATCAGGGAAACAAGCAGAAAATAATAAAAATTATATTCCAACGGAAAACTATAGAAAAGTATACACACATTTTGTTGTTTTGCTTTTTGTATAACATCTTGTTTAGTTTGTATAGTATTTTCAACATTTTGTTTTGTTTGTGTTTGTAGCTTATTCAGTTTAATTATAATTTTCTGCAGTTATATGTGCATATAAGTTAATTTCTAAAATAAATTATGGTTTCTAAAGGGATGTTAAGTTGTGTTTACTCATACAAGAGTTAAATTAAAGCCGTCGCCCCAGGGCCGAAGGTTGTTACATATATATTTACTTTTGATTCAACAAGACTACTAAAAGTTATAAATTACGGGACCGACAACAAATCCACATTCGCCTTTGAAAAGAAAGAAAAGCAACAAGTGCTTTATTCCACATGAAGGGTAGTTTGAACACGAATTACGAATTAAATCATATATGGCACACAAACCACTGAAACAGTCATACATACATTATATTTTAATTATGCTACTAATAACATAAAGAGTTCATTTATATATATATATATATATATATATATATATATATATATATATATATATATATATAAAATTACACCCTCCTCGCGTGCTACCAACCAATACCCTACGTGGTGCAATTGGTTAGTACTTAGTACGTTGGCCGCGATAGCCAGAGACGTGAGTTCGATTTCCACCGGAGGGTGAAATTGGTAGAGTATTCACATTTACAGTAGGAAAGTGAAACTGTGAAATTACTGAAATCGCTATACCTAGTTGCAAGCTTAAGTGAGAACACCATTTTTTTAAGGATACGCGCCGAGGTGGGGTTTTGTGAAATGAAACATGCTGCAGACTGATAAAACCACTACGATATGTTCTATCTATAACTATTATCAATAGTACGATAGTATTAGTTAACTATCAGTGGATTAAAAATAATGTAGCAAAATATAATTGATAATGAATTTTAGTTTAAAAATCGTGTACGAACTTCATCAAAGTAATTCTGAGAGTTCCTGAATTCCTGAATTCCGTTTGGAATCGGAACAATTTAACTAATTGGCAATAAATGCGGATTTCACGAGGACGAATTCAGAGCTCGCGCTATATAAAGCAGATTATTAATACAGTAATCTGCTTGAGACGCCATGCGGGAATGGATCATTTTTTATGGCATAACGTTTCAAATTAGAGATGTTATTACCAGGGGTTTACAACCATCTCTTATAACAATATAAATAATAACTATTTCATATGACGATGGCGCGGTTTCAAATTTGATCGTTACAAGCAGATTTACGTGTCGCTTTTATAATAATATGTAGGGTTGTGTAACAATCAGTAGAGCTACTAGCATACTACATGCAGTGTTACTAATAACATAATGAACATGTCAAATAAACTTTTAGATCAATTTGAAATTTACTTTGGATATAGATATTCATTCATATTCGACAAATTTTCTCACTCGTTTCTTAAATTTTTCTAAATGGATACCTAAGGGACGCTAGATTTCGATTGTTAGATCTCATCAGTGTAGCTGAGCTAGTTGAGGATACATTCACATAAAACTCGAGCAGTTTATATACAAAGTAATAGAAATTCTCTCTAGTGAAAAATAATAGGCTGTCATCTCACACTCCGTTGGAATATTATTCCAGTAGAGGGTACCATTTGGTAAACCTGATGAGTATGTTGACCATGGGTGTGCTTTGTTAATGTTGTGGTTCCCGCTAGATGGCTTCTTTTCTGTTCTCTCTAGAGAATATTACTTTACATATTTTTGTTTTTATAGAAGAAGAAAAAAACGAACCCTTATTCTCCTTTCTTCTTACTTCCTTCTTTATTTATTGTTATCTGGTTATACCAATCGCTATTAATATTACTATTTTGATTGAATCTTCCATCTGTTTCTGTTTCTGAGTCAGAGAAACCGTGCCCAGCGCCTTCATTTATTTACAAGCAATAAATTACACGTGATTTTTACGCGCTGCCTCTCGGGATTGTGTTCGAAATAGTCGTGACCGGCCGATTTTTGCGCGATGCGATCGCGCGGGCCTGTTGCCGCCGCCCCACCGACAGATGAATTGTTTATGGCGACCGGTGAACTGTCATCGGTGCGCTTTTACCGGTCGATTTGAGTTTACGTAATAAATCCCACGAAGAGCGCGCGCGAGCCGGTGGTGATTTATGACGGTTTTAAATGCGAATTACGACTTGTTGATGAGGAGAAGGCACCGCTCGCGGGCACATGCATAATGGGAACTGATCAAATTAAGGTCTCGCAGTTGAAGGCGTTGCACATAACTCATTTAAAACAATTAGAAACAAAAGTGTATAATTTTGAGAGTTTTTAATTAAAATCAATTATGCTTATATATAAAATTCAATGATTTGAAGGTCTGTTATATATGTTATTTTTGAGCGAGTAGGAGTCATACGTCCGAATTTCTGTCGAGAGTAGTGTAGTTTTTTTATTAAGATTATACTTTTAATTGGTGTATTAAGTATTTGTAAATCAATTATAAGGATGAAATTTTCGGTATTTTGAGGGTTCGGTCACTATTGTTCTCATGCCTCATAAAAAGTTAAATGCAAATTAAGGTATTAATTTAAGATGAAGTATGAGAGCAATAGTGGCCGATCCTAGAAAATACTGAAAATTCCCTTCTAATTATTTTTCGCACCTATAGTGTACTCATTGGCATTTGTAGTGTAATTTTCTGGATAAAAAATATGCAAGAAAACCGCAATTTTCTCCAATGGGTACGTTTGTCGGTTAGGCCACTATTGTACGCATAGCCTCACATGCAAAAGCCAAGTCAATATCTTAATATATATTAATCGGTTGTTGGATCTCGACTTGTTGATATTCACGACATTCTAAAACAAATATATATATATATATATATATATATATATATATATATATATATATATATATATATATATATATATATATCTACTACCCAATAATTTAAAAAAATTAATTTTTATAGATAAGTGCATTCGATTTATCTGAATCTAAGTTTGTAAAGCCCGTATGACATTATCTAGTTTCTTATATCGTTTTCGATGCAGACACAAACTACATAGTGTCATACACACATGTAGAAAATGATATAGCGGCGGAATAATAATAAATTCACTTAACAATAACAAGACCGTAATACACAATGTTAATTTTTCATTTAGAAATAGCTATACAGTTTAATATATCAATTCTTATATATAAAACGTTATAGGAAACTAGATAATGTCATACGGGCTTTATATAATAATATCTTCAGCATATAAGAAACACTTCTGAAATTATATATCATACTCAGTTCTTTAAGTGCACACTTTTTAAGTTTTTCCTGTTGTGTCCATAAATTGTAAAAAGAAAGATCCAATATTTATTAAAGTGATTGGCAGGAAGCATTTCTATCACAAAAATATACATTTAACAAACTTTTATACGGGAGACTTAACACGATTGTTTTATTTCTTTGTAAATTATTGCCTTTTCATAATTTCATTTTTTTTTAAACAGGCTACTTAATTGTTTCCTTTATATAACAAAACATCGTTTTGGGAGAAAGTTAATTATGTTTTAGTAATTAAGTCTTTGAAATATATTCAAACAATTTTCCGTAACTTCCCCTCGCATTAACATCTAAATATAAATTAGCCCATCCGTATTGAATTACACCAAAATAATGGAATTATTTATACACTTTTGCGTACTGTTTCTCACCCATTCGCATTAAAAAGTTCGATTTCCTGTCCCATCGCCAAGATTTGATTAATTCCCGAGTGCGTTCGCGCGCTCCGTAAATGTTCAATAAAGAATCCTTTTACTGTTAGAAAGCCGCCTGTTTTGATAATAAAACGCTGAATTATTTCCATTTTCATTGTGTGTTCATTACTGCCCATTTAAGGCCCTCACTTTCGCATGGCATTTTCAAATGTCAATATCTTTAGAACAGAATTGGTTCCAATGCAGGAAGTAATACAAGGTAATAAAGTTTATCGGGACTAGACAAAATTATTGTTTGTCACGTATATAATTACTATATTTGAAATTTATAACTAGTTTTGGCTAAGCTGCAAAGTGTAACTAAAGTGTGATAAAAATAAAGTAAAATTGTTTTATTTATCCTTTACAATATTTTTTATTAGGCTATTCTGCCTAAAATAATAATATATTAATTATCAACTGTTATTTTTGTATGGTAAAAATATCAAGATAATAAACGCTAATATAAAAGTTATTTATTCTTCAAGAAGTTTTTTTTTTTTATTAAAGTTATATAATATCTTTCTTTTTTATTTTAATTATAAAATAAAAAAGAAAGATATTTTAATTATAAAATAAAAAAGACCGATATTTTAATTATAAAATAAAAAAGAAAGATATTTTATAACTTGAATAAAAAAAACTTCTTGAAGAAAAATAACTTTTATATTAGCGTTTATTATCTTGATATTTTCACCACACAAAAATAACAGTTGATAACTATTATAAAATATATTTTTGTATGGTGAACATATAAATTTTACTAATAAAAAAGTATAAAAATAAAACTCACCATCCCTATCAGAGAAATGTGTGTTATGACCTCTAATCTCCATACTACTCATCTGCTTGAACCCTCTATCATTAAGCGCCCGTTTCTTGGAGCCGCGGCCCCTCTTTCGCATATTACCCCGCAAACGGCACACACAACAATCCCATGATTTTTCAGTTTAGAAAATAAAGCACCCAAATAAAAAAACCACTCACAGCATACGTAACAAATATCAATCGCGCGCGTTATTCTAACCCGCCCTCTAACGTGATCGAGCAACGCGGTGTGACTGATGCGGCCGGACCGCGCGCGCTGCTCGCGTTCCAAAGATCGCTGCACCCGCCCCCGAGTCAGCGCCGACGACACATCCTGATAAAGAGCAAACTAATTGCGCGTCCTCACCCGAAAATCTCGACGGCGGTTAATTGCCCGTCGGTTTAACGAGGGCAGGCAGTGAGATTCTTAAAAAAATTATGACCAATTTGATCAAACCGATTACGCGTCCGAACAAGGGTCGTAAAATTGTTTTCGTGTTGCCTTTATGGGAGGGAGGTGGGCCGTGTTTAATTTAATTTTCGATAATAAAGTCATTACTGCTGTTTATTTTTGGGTGATAAAGAGAAGGACATTTTATTATGGCTTTGGATTTTATTGTGACCGAATAAATATATCTTGAAAACGTAACTTAAGATGAGTATCTATTTAGTTTATAAAATGTAATACATGTAATACATATACTGTTATATATGTAAGTTCATTCATCTGTCCTCAGATCACAAGATTTGTAGATTTACTTCTATACTAGCCAGTACAAACCTACATAGAATTCAATTATATGTAGGTTTGTCATCATTTCCAGTGTCTACTCCATTTTATTGTTTATTAGTAGATTCTATAGAAGCTCGTGAGGAGGAACTATATTTTTAGTTTTTTGTACCGAATATTATATTGATTTGGGGATTTTTGTGAAGGGTATTCCAAAAAATGTAATTAAAAATAATTTTAAAATGCAAGGGAAGTTTTAATATCAAGAATTGGCTTGAATCTAGAGGTGTACTACAAAATTATTTACAACCTGTTCTCTAATCTATTATAATAATAATAAAATTTAGATTTATGCGGTGGTAGAGAGGGTACACCGTCCTGCGTAGATCTACTTTTTACCCGCACCAGACCCACTAACTACATGTTCTTGTGTTCTGTTTTCTCAACCAAAGCCCAACCCGCTATCAGAATTCAAGAAAATAATAGGAAGGTTAAAATCAGATTTAAAAGGGATACAAATTTGGGTTGAATGCGGGTTTTATACACTGGAAATGCATTTTGTATGTCTGGTGCGTGAAAACACGTATAGGATCAAAATAATAATTAACATAATAATATTGTTCTGTGTTGTCCTCTGTGGTTGATAAATCTGCACCAGCACACATGTTTACATACTTACTTAGGCCACAATAAAATCCCATCCATTTATTTTCTTAACCCAACCGAAATACATATATAAAAAAAATATGTTGCGCCCCCTTGTTCTAAACGGCCCGTAAAATTTAAGGACCGCCAATAATGGAATAAACAGAGGGCTGCGGCCAACTGGCGAAAGTGTAAACAAGCAAACCCCGTAAGGAATTCCGGCCTTATTGTTCCTCCTCTTCCTTGTTTATTTATCCGAATCGGTATATTTAGATTGCCGTGGGTGCGCGGGGCCAGCAACACCTCTTTTTGTATCGTCGCAACCGTGGGCGGCGATCGACTTTTTTCCACCTGAGATTCGTGCCCAAACCGAAATCGCTTTTCAGATACAATACGAGCTGGGTGTTAATTTTTTTTTTTCAACTTCAAGCCACTTTTCGACGCCTACTTAGATGAATATCGGGCGTAAATGATACTGACAGTGGGAATGTACATTGTAGTAAATTGTCTGTCTTGTGCAAACCTTTTTGGTTTTATTAACCGGGCTTTCACTAATCAATGCGAGTACAATGTGTAATTCTAGGGCAAACAGTGTATGTTGTTAAATTTTAGTTTATTGCGTTAGTTGTTGCAGTAATAGATATTAAATTAGTTTAGAAATAGGTGTAGTAGGATAATTTATTAACGCTATTGAGCGTAAAAGGATTTACTGAGGTCTTTTTGCTCATTAAATAATATACTGTATGTTTCGTGAAGAATGAAGAAAATGTTGAAAGTTAAACACTATTTGTACAACGTTTATCAATAGGCAATTCATATAAAATCCAAAAATGCAATTACCAAACATTAACTCCCGTATTCACCAACGTTCTATAAATCTATCAATAGCTATTGAACCCATAAGTATTCGTTGTTATAAAAACAATAAATAAATTATCTAGTTACTTTAGATTATCTCCATTGAAAATACTGAAATATTAAAGAAAATGTGTCAGCAACGCTCCAATCACAAGCGCTATTCAAGGAGTTTTTTTATTTTAACCATTTCTGTCATAATGATATTTTCAATTTATACATTCAATATCTTATGGGACTTATAGAAGAAAGAAGAAATATCTAGTGTGGGCACCACACGACTTTCCGAATTACATTTAATTTATTTAACATTTTCGACATTTTCAACTTTACCCCCGTATTCACCGACGTTCCATAAATCTATCAATAGCTATTGAACTCATAAGTATTCGTTGTTATAGCAACAATAAATACATTATCTAGGGAATGTAGTTACTTTAGATTCTCTCTAATTCAAACCCTGAATAATTAAACAAAAGTCATCAAAGCTCCAATCGCAAGAGCTATTCAAGGTGTTTGACATTTGTTTTGGCATATTCTGTCACAATTACGTTGTCAATTTATCCATTCAATGTCTTATGGGACCTATAAAGTGTATGGGATGTTGGTGAATACGAACAATACGACATTTTAAATGTTGTTCACAGATAGAGAGACAGACGGACATACATACATACTAACACACATACATCGGCTTTATTACGGCTATTTTATGCATAAAACGTTAATAAAAATTGAAATTATTTTCTTACTTATTCGCGACAACAACCTTCGTTATAGTGTAGTTTTTTTCCCAAAAAGTTATCGCATATTTCGACAATCTTATTTAGAAAACGTGAAGATGTTTTCGCGAAAACAGTACCTTCCGTATACATCAGTGATGTGTTCGGAAAGTAAAAAGAAAAAGCAAATATAATAAAATAATATTAGCCCGAGATGGGCTAACACTCACTAATCCCAAGGATGAGGTACTTGGCTAAGTTTTGCATTGACATTTTCTCACTATTTATATGAATCTACTGGTGAGGGTGGAATTTAATATACCTTTGCAAAAATGTATTTACAACGAGCTCAGTTGCATAGTGATTAGATGCGCTGGCAGTGTTGTGCTGACCATTGGGGAACGAGGACTCAAATTTCAGGAATCACCTTTCGTAGTTTTCAGAGGTTTTCTGTTAAGTTAAGGCAAATACCGAACGATTAAACTCCTCCGAGCTTCTCCCTTTATCGACGGGAAAGCCTTTGAACTGTTAGCTATAAAGAATATGTGTATGGCTACTGGCCTCTCTTAAGTCTTTCTATCTATCTTCGTTTTGGGCCAGTTAATTTAGAACTGCGGTACGTAAGTGTGAACCCACCTCTTAGCAATCTACATATCTAGATTTCGATCTTATTAGATCTCATCAGTGTAGCTCAGCTAGTGAGGATGAATTCACACGACATGACATGAGCATGTTGACGTTTATTACCATATGGGTGTGCATTGCTAATTGATGTGGTGCCGCCAGATGGCGTTTAACTTTCCTCCTAGGGGGTTAGTTGTATAATATTCCAAATAAATATATTAATCAGTCGATATAATGCAGTACCAAGCCAGTAAACAAGACAATTGAAAAGATGAGGACGAGCGTATTATGTTACGCTATAAATTGAGTCACAATTTTACTCCTTTTGAGACCAAAGACTAAAATTGTGTTATATATAGCTTTTTAACTTGTTTCTAAATAAACTGCGTCTGCTTGAAACAAAAGGTTGTTGGCTTATCGGAATGTGGGGCTCGCTATCGGGCGACATTTGGCCTGCGTTGGTTAACCCCTACGCGCACATCAAACGGTCCCAAAACGGAGATCACGCTACACGCAGCTAGTCGCAATCTTAATTATTGTTACATATTCCAGTGCGATAACGCATTCCAATATATGAAAATAAATGATCAGCAAAACAATTAAACTACTGGAAACGATTTCCGTTGGCAGTTTCTGATGAACATTGTTAACAAATCATTTTAAATTTTAATCACTACCCTAAAAATATGCAGTTTAATGAAAACCGGCATTAAACTGCATATTTTTACGTTTAGTAGAGGCTGGTTCTGAAGCCTCATTTAGGCAGTTTATAGGATGTATCTAAATAACAGAGCTATAGAAAGACGAATACTAGGCTTATATCAAAGGATCGTAAGGCAAATACGTGGACCAGGGATAAGACGCAAGTTCAAGAAGTAGTTAAACCCATTGCCACAACGAAATGGAAGTGGGCGGGACATGTAGCAAGAGATCAGGATAAATGAAGCAATGAGGTAGAGAGATGAAGGATGATATTTATGTAAATCTACATAAATATCAAATGCAAAATCTTCACCTTTTCAAACCAATTCAAATATGACTTACACCACTTTTATTCTCACAGGCTCATTTCTCGGAGTTGGACTTTTACAGTTTGACGGAATAGAAATTTTATATTTTGTTATGTTTTAAGCGATGATAATAATGTTTTCTTAGAAATATAATAAATACAACAATAGCGAAGAAAGGCTAATGACTGAAAGCCAAATAAATATTGTTTTATCTTTTTCTATAAAATGTTATAGCCTATTGAAGCTATTCAAGCTCATAAGAATAGTGTGATATAAAACAATTTTATTTTCTAACATGTATTTCAAACTGAACGCATCATACATTCATCAAATTGATAAATGTTTGATTCTCGTTTTATTTCCGTATAAAATGATACTTATTACATCTATAAGGCACCTTACACGATCAATATTACTGTCAATATTTTAGAATAATGACAGTACTGTACGATGACAAGTTTAAAATGTTCATTATTCTAAAATATTGACAGTAATACTTATCTAGTATGGTATAGTAATGATGGAATGAAAAGAATACTGATGTTTATTCGGATAATTGATTACTTGATAAATATAATAGGAGGATTGAAGTAAATACTGACTGTACTAGAATATCCGCTGGCCTTTTCTACCACAGTGTGGTGTATTTCATCAATAACGATCCAAAAAGAAACCTAAAAAAAGTAGCAACGCCAGTGTGACCTAATATACATTTACAATTTCAACCTATTCCTTTTTAACCAGCCATTCTTATTGAAGCAAACATACACAAACAAAAACAAACCAATAAAATTTCCACATCCATACACTCGCACACAAATGCAAGAAAACATTAATTTCCTTAGTCACGATCCAAAGTCGTAGGCTGTACCAAACGCTTAGCACACAATGATATATTAATGAGTACGTATTTCCTAGCTGCCCCGCAGAAGAGCTCTTACGTATTGTTATTTAAATCGGCCACCGCGAGCGGCTTTTCGAAAAATTATACATTTTTATTCAAATCACGCACTGTTTATGGCACGACCGATTTTTCAGGTGCGCACACATCTAAACGCCGGTGCGCTCCTATTGTCTGTCATTAGTTATTAATCGCATTTGTTGCGGCGGCAGATCAGATTTATGACCAGGAAATGAAACGGTAACCTTTGCTTGCACTTAAAACGCGATTATCTCTTGTTTGCTGCCCCGCGTGCTCGCTCCCATTAGCCGGTTATTCTTCTCCTGGTAATGACGTTTCTGTTTGCAGCAAGACGTGCAGCAATCATCGAATTAGATAATCATGTTCATTACATTGCAACGCTTAAGATTTAATGTTATTTTTAAGTAGTCAATAGTGTCATTGTAAATTATTTAAATTTGATTTATTTTATAAAATGATTACTCAAATAGTAGATTATTTTTAATTATTATTTAATTGATTGTTAAATAGACTACATCTATCCTCTATCTCACCTACACTTAACATCAAGTAGGTAGTACAATTACAATACAGTCGCAATTTTACTCCTTTTGCGACCAAATACTATATATATTAGAGATAAGCCTAGTATTCGTCTTTCTATAACTCTTTTATTTATGTCATATTTGAATTGGTCTAAAAAAAACGCAACGAACCCTGCGTCTTCTTGAAACAAATTGTTCTTGGCTTATCGGAATGTGGGGCTCACTATCCGGCTCGGGATCTCCAAAGCTACGCAATATTGATGAATACTAATATGCCAAATCTTGATATCCGTTAATACCATTCAGAAACTTGCCGTCGTAGTTTGTTGAAACTTCTTGTGAATTGCATTATTTGTGTACACGTGTTTGGGTGTGTGTGGCCTGAATTTGGTCCTGAGTCTTTACTATCGCAATGGTGATCGTGTGGGAATAAATCTTCTTTATGATACAATGGAATAATATAAACAGGCGGGCCGAATAAATAAATTACAGGTAGCCACAGGCGGCGGGAGAGTTGCTGGCAGGCTGCAATTTTATATGATCAAATATTTACGCCGAATATATTTTTAGAACTTTGCTTTGTAACATTACGCGTGTTAATTACAACTGTCCATCACAGCAACAACTGTGATTATATAAATTTCAATCGGAAATATTTGTGGAATAAACATACCTTGGGACTGTGTTTTTTGTTGTTTTAATCGTGCATAGTCACAACATTCCTCTGGCCTTAGGTTATCCATTCGTACACATTACACCTCACTACACTCACTACACTCATTGCACAATAGTTTATTACACAGTAGTGTTAATAAACGAGCTTTAAAATAAACGCAATCGGCGACGTACAAATGCGTCACCTGTTAGCGGGCAAACGTCGGACGTGACTCAAAAAAACTCGCGATTGCCTACTGCAAGCGCAGGAGATGCGTGAGTAAACACTATAGATTATTTGCTGTAATACGTATGACTGTACATTTGGCAAAATAAGCAAATCGAAGGGGAATGAAAATAAATATGAAGAAAATAGAAATAGTGAAAGGCAATACACCAAAGGAGATCGCAGTATCATTAGAGAACGAATCATTAAATGAACTAGAAAGCACATGTTACCTCAGAGTATCATAAGCAATAAAGGAGGAACGGAAGAAGATATAAAAGCCCGCATAAATAAAGGACAAACAAATTTTAATGATCTAAATAACATATCGTCGCCTAAGCAGCAACACCAGACATCTAAAATTTGATTTGAGGCTGACAGGAGAGAGAAAAACTGATGATAAAATGTTTATTACAGTAATTAAATTGCTCCTGGTTCAAATAAATAAAACTTGGACTTTTGTTCTCATCTCCGTCCAGGCTAGGCCAGTGTTTTCAATCTCCTGAATTACTGACGTACACGTTTGGGCTGATCTGCGTTCTTTTCCTTTTTCTACTGGTTGGTGCTAGGGCCAGTTCGGTGATGAAGGCAATAAATAAAATATAAACAATAAAATAAAAAATTGATCACTTGTCAGAGTAAAATAACTCTATAAGGCACCTTACACGGTCAATAATACTATCAATATTTTAGAATAATGACAGTATTACTATATAACATGTTTAAATGTTTCATTATTCTAAAATATTGATAGAATTACTGATTGTGTAAGGTATAGTAATGATGGAATGAAGAGAATACTGATGTTTATCCGTATAATTGATTATTTGATAAATAGTAGAGGATTCAGGCAAATACTGACAGTACTAGGAATGGTGCTTTATAGAGTTATTTTATTCTGACAAGTGATCCATTGTTTTATTTTATTGTTTATATTTTATTTATTGCCTTCATCACCGAACTGGCCTTAGAATACCAACCAGTGGGAAGAGGCAAACAAGGCAGACCAGTCCAATCGTGGAAGAAAATAGTAATTCAGGAGATAGAAAACGCTGGCATAGCCTGGACGGAGATGAGTACAAAAATCCTACATGGAGAACCACAGTGGACGCCCAATGTTCCTTAGAGAATGAAGAGGATTCAGTACACTATGTAAGGCTGGATAATGGTTATAAATGTTAGATTTTTTTACGACTCCAATAATAATAAAACAATCTATTTTTATAGGGCTGTCAGCTCAAGGGCAATTCCATTTCAAGGAGAAGCTCAGATGAGTTTAATCACCCCGTATTTACCTTCACTTCACTTACACACAGTAATTTTATACTAATATTTTAATGTTTATCATACCGCAATAGTATTTCTAAAATGACACAACGTTTTTGAGTTGTGTCTATGTAGTTCTGGATAGTTGGTTGGAGGGTAGCATAGCACTTAGGCCTCAAAACACTTAGGCCTCAAAACACTTAGGCCTCAAAATGGGCCCATTGTGTCCATGTAAGAATAGGGAAAATATCCGTCTATCCATAATCAAAAGTGTATTAATCTAGCTTGAGCGCACTTGTGTCACTCAAAGCTACATCCCCTTATTTCGGTTTTTCCAGAAACACAGGATTTCGGGTTGTGTCACAGAAATATTAAGGGATTGAGTAATAAAAACCCGTGCTCATCCCGTGATTTTCTGGAGCGCTCTTCTTATTGGCGAAACAAAGTCGGGTGGGTGAATTTCAAGAGCCCGCTATACACAGGACAGTAGCATCAACGGCATTGATTTCGCAACCCCTTTGTGCTACGCTTTGCCTCAGTGTTCAAGAAGTTTTAATTTGCTTGTACAGTGTAATACGGCGGCACAGAGTTAGGAACGTACACATATGATCACTCAATTGCTTCGACGATCATAGTATAGTGCGATACGATGTTTGAGTAGTAGGTTATCAGGATCAGGATGTATCGTTTTTAGCACAATACCTACCATATAAAAACCACAAAATAAATTATTTCTTTACTATTACATACAAAAAATTTCGCCATCAATCTATATCACCTCCCTTCCAACAACCACCTTCTGCGGCCTGCTAATAATATTATAAAACACCATCGAACTGAAACTCAGGAACGTGCACAGCACCACGACGTAAAACACGAATTGAAACCACCAGTCATTATAAATACTGTCCAGCTGCGAGCACCACCAAATCAAACACATCACAAAGTTCTCAGTAAAAACGAGCACGAAGAACCCGTTGTAGATAAACTTCGCTTTTTTGAACTGTTTTTTAAACTCGATTATACAAAACAGGTAGATCAGACCGATGAATATAAAGAAGACCGCTTTAGTCCGCCGCACCACGTACGCTTGCACGTCGTATAGCAGAAACGCGACGCACAGGATGAAATGGGATGACAAAAGCCACAAAATGTCTGTTGGGAAGAAGTACGCGAACGTCGAAACCGCTAGAAACCGAGCGATTAAAAAACAAAACCACCAGAAGAACGACAGTATTTTCCCAACTAAATCATCCTCTGGTAGGGATGTTATAAAACGCACTGGCCGTGGGAAATCAACTTCGTCAACACGGTCCATTCGGGATTGTAAATAATACTCGCTACTAGCTTTACTATCATCGTCATCACTTTCTGGTTCGACTACTGTAATTGGTTTCACTTCCAGTCGCCGTTGTACCGAATCAACGGTGTCTTTAGTGCAGTAGATTATCCCAACGTTTCGGGACGAATCCACGTAGTCGATGTTGTAGGGATACTTGTAGGGTTTGAACCAGGGGTACATTCTACCACCAACTTTTTGCGTTTTAAAACGCTGGTAGAGGACTGTAGTTGCTGCCATGACTGCGATGTTCATCAGAATGCTGGTTGCTTGAATATCAACTGGTATGAAACAGAGAAATTGACTAACGTTTACAGACTGTTTACTGATCACTAACGCTAGTTGAACACTTTACTGAATGGTGAATATACCGGCCCTAAGTGTAATGATTTATCAAGTAGCGTGTATACAATTTAGCTTAATTCAGAACCGTCTTAAGGTTTTTTTGCAGGCCTTGAGCAATAATAAGTTGGGGGCTCCTAAAATGTAAGGTGTTTAGACAAGACAATTTCTTGACTCAAAAGTTAGTCAAGATGCGTGACAAACTAAATTGTCTCGTATCATACAGCAAATTATTTGAAATATTGAATTGGATGATATAGATATAATAGAAAAATATAACGCGTTCTATTTGTCAAGGACAAATTGTATGTGAGGAGGAGGATATATGAATTCATTTCTTGAACAACTTTTGAGCTAAGAAATTGTCTTGTCTAAAACGACCTTTAGTTAGAAAAAAATGTAATTGTATTATTATGGAATTTAAGTCATTATTGGTTAAAAGATTTTTGGTATCGTTTCATACTTACTTGTTTGTTTGTCTATATTATCTATATTACGCATCAATATGTGTAATTGTAGCAAAATTTGTGGGATTGTGTGTAAAAAGCCTTTGAGGAAAAAATAAAATTCAATGGTCCGAGGCGCAGAACAGTTCCTGAGGGCCTCCTCACGTGACTGCTCGTCCTTGCTACGCACTCCTTCGATGGACCAGAATATTCTTTCTGCATACCTAATTGGTTACAAAAATAAAGAACACTGTAATAATGTTTGTAATGTCCCTTATAATATAGAGTTGATAATAAAATGTGGAATGCGTAATAGCAAAATCGCACTCCAGAGCTGTTTTACTCTGGAGTGCGATTCTTGAAACCCCTCGTTCACTAACGAAATCGGACAACTCACGATTTGAGATAATTCCATGATGGAATTTCCGTTTATTAATGTTTTTAATGCTAGTAAACCAGAAGTTGATACTGCATACTGTAGTTGATATAATATTTCACGTCGAAAATCGTAAAATATCAGCGCACGAAAATGTTTCGGATTCAGATCCATTGTTTGGTCGAGATACAAATTTCAATACTGCTAGTGAGAAAAAATTCATATGGGTATGCATTGTTAATTTTGTGGTTACTTAAAGATGGCGTTAAGCTTTCTCTCTAGAGAGATATTTGCATTACTTTCTATTTATTTTCTTTAGTATATTATAATATTTACCTCCACATGCTCCAAACTGGGAACAGCAAATGCTCTAAAACCTTGACGAAAAACCATTGCACATTTGTCAGTCCACACCCTTCGTACTCGGGCCACATCTCCCACGATGACACTGTCAGTATAAAACATCCCAAAACCGGCAAGTACATGAAAAACGACGTCAATGCGGCCCATATGATGTCATCCTCGCAGTAATGCCTGTACGCCAGCACCAAATCAGTGGCAAAGTGCAGGATGTACATGAAGCAACCGAAGACGGAAGGCAGCAGGTAGTTAATGTAGGCATTTTGTACCGAACTAAGCTCATAACCGAGCACAGTTAGTTTGATGACCACTGGTAGATTCGTAGACATATTTGTAAGTAAATTTGTGAAGATTTAGGTTATTGGAAAATCCATGTCTGAAAGATAAAACGCATTCTTCAACATATATTCTATTATAAAAAATACCTGAGGTAAATTCAATGTATAAGTGGGTGGAAGCAAATTCAAGAATATAAATTAATTTACGAGTGTTAAGAATAATGAATAAAAACTCCAAATATAATTTTAACAAATTATTAATACAGGCTGTTATTGAAATGTTTACCATCTATGTCTACATGTTGTAACTTTTATATAACAAAAAGAACAATAATAAAAAAAACTTCAATTTTTATAGGGCTATTACTTTTATTTCACAGAAACCCTGTGAAACGTTAATCATGAACATTCTTTGAACTCACGCTCCCCAATGCAGTACAAGACGAACGGTGCCTCTAACCACTGGGCTACTGTGTTGAAGAAATTTTTGAAAAACTAGAAAATAATAATTTCTGTATAATAACTGGAATGGAGAAATTGAGATACAAAAATACAGAGAAAATTTAATTACCTTTTATAGTTTTATTAATTCTCATCCTTTTCCGAAACAGATTCAAAGTCTTTAACCAATTGTGGTCGCTAGTAGACACCAGGCAAGCAAATCTACAAACATGTTTGTGTACTACATGATGAAAGGTGCGATTTTTAGCTCTGTACGTTAGCCGAGGATATTTGTTTGCTCGCAATTTTTTAATATTTGTAGTTTGAATAAGGAAGATACAAATCGTCGAATGTATGGAAACATGAAAAACAACTGAGATATTGAGCGGACATATATACCAAAAGAATTCGCGGCGAAAACGGTATGATTCAAGTCTTCGAAATGCCACCCCTTAAAGGACGTTTGTTATAAAATAGCCTTCAAATTGTACTTTGAATTCGCTGCTTACGCTGTCGCCATCCACGCGAAACGTGTTACCATTATGCCTAAGGACATTCAATTGACAAGGCGTATCCGTGGAGAACGTGCCTAAGTTTGCTAGATTCTAGCACTAGGACGAACAGAGTACTTAGCTTAGCTTGGCGCTCTGTGACCATAACTGACTCAATCATATCGCGGCACACCCCTGAGAGTCTCCTTACAATAAGGGAAAACTTAACGTGGAAAAATATTTTAGATCGTATGCGTACAAATATTTAAACACATCACTGATATTATATCGATTAATAAGTCCAATAAACGTCCTATATCCATGAATTATTTGCGAAGATATTTTTGGGTTAAATAAATAATTGATAATTTTTTTTTATTAATTGATAAAAAGCTACTTAATGATAACTATCTATTTGACATTTAGTTCGATAACAATAGATAATTTAATTTCTAACTCTACCTCTTTCACTGTATTTTGCGTCCGTAATTTATAATATTATATACTTATCACATGGCACACAAGTTTATTTTTTAACCACCTGCCACATCCATCCCGGTAGCACACTGTATGGTTTTTGGGTCATGCCGCCTCTCAGCTCCACCTTATCTCTCGCGCGCCCCCGAGATTAGATAAGCAGTCTCGTTTTCTAGCCGGAACAAAGAAAAATGCAACGCAGATTCCCATCGGCGCGGTATCTAATAATTATGTCAATACAGTTGCAAAAAAACAATGCCGATAATATATGCTGATAACACTCATAGACAGTGTAAGGTAATAGAGGAGGCTGTTGAAATTTGTACCAACTATCTATATTAAAATGAAGAGGTTTAGTAAGGAAGAGTTGAAAGGAGTAAACTATTTTTTCTTTCATGCTCATCATCATTATCAGATTGTACAAATTTACAGTTGGATAGGACTTTCTCAATTACATCCATATGTACAGGGGTGCGATTCCTGAACGTATACGTGTTCCTGTTTGCAAAACAAACAATTCTTGATCAAAAATATAATTGAGTAAATTATTACGTGCATTAAAAAGTAATGAACGAACATTAACGCAAGAGGCAAGTTTATATTATAGAAGATTTAAGCGCGGTCCAATGGTCCCGCCTAATTCCTCATAATTTCTTAAGAAAATTTATGTTATTATTAATGCATTACTATCAACAACGAATATTTGCACGGATTTAATCATTATTACTCACATCACGCTCCACAGCTGTTTGCAATTTTAATTAAATCAGGACCTACTTTTCCCTATAGCG
Organism: Lordithon lunulatus; assembly: GCA_963942505.1. NCBI lineage: Eukaryota > Metazoa > Arthropoda > Insecta > Coleoptera > Staphylinidae > Lordithon > Lordithon lunulatus. The sequence goes on from OZ012667.1 coordinate 64,987,837, forward strand.
TAAGTCGAATGGAATTATAGCAGTTATAAAAAGTACTTGAAAAAAAACAAACGGATTCTTGATGGTCAGTCGCACACAACAAATGACTACTTATGTGTAATTATGATAAAACTTGGAATTTACCTGAAAGATATGACCTCCGTCACAAAAGAAAATTGATAATTTTTACAATTATATTTGTAATTGTAACAATGTATTATAATTTATATCATTTATGCACATTACTCCTTCTATACACTAAAACATACTCACTATGGACAGACACACCACCCATGGATTAATATACCCAAATTCCGAACGAGGTAAAGTACATTATATTCAGATTATAATATTACAATCTGAATATATACGACAAAAGAAAAGAAAAAAGTACAAGCAATGGACCCCTTTAAATTTAACTTTTTTAACATTATCATATCAATGACGCACTCAAGATTATAGGAGCTGAATGACAAATCATAAGGCTGACTACATAGTTACTGCAAAATGTATCATACGAAGTATTGATAAAGTATTGTAATCAAGTAAAAAGAAATACCAAATCGATTTCTTTTGATGAATGAATATAAAGTAATGTGCACATTTTTTCCATTACCGTATATAGGAATAAATTAAACCAGCTAAGTAAATCATTATCAATATCTACTAGAGAATAATGAAACTTAATAATACTCAAAATGTACTGGATTCAGGTGAATTGGTTTACTTGTTTACTGTGACAGCCGTATTTTTAGACAGATTCCATTAAAAAAAACTATAATCCGAGACAGTCGCTGGTACACAATGTCTAGGTTCTAATATTTCCCAATAAACCCGCTAGTACATAATGTTTAGGTTCTAATATATCCCAATAAACCGGAATCTACTGAAAAACCTGTATTTTAATACAATCATTTCCAAGTTAGTACAAAATTACAACCATAGAGATTATGTACGATTAGTAAATGATAATAACCTACGGGTTATTTATAGACCGCAAATACTGTAAATATTACTCATTGTTATTCATTTTGTTGTAGATACACGAAACAGCAATAAATAATTACTTACATCATATTATATATTAAATATATTTCTTTTAAATTGTAGTGAACTAAAGCACTATATCACTATAAAATATTAATTTATTATTATGTTTTATTATAAAAAATAAATAATACTCACCAACAACAAAACGTTTTGTTAATACTATTCAACTATCACTATCGTCACAGTTAAGAAACGATTTGTAAACACGTGCACATCCTTGTCACCATTTGTTGCATTGCAGCGTATAATTAATTACAACCGTAACTCGGATATAATTATAATAAGATGGTATAGCTTTTGGAAATCCCGTCCGTTCGGACGAGCTCCCCGCCCGCTAATGAGTAAAGTGCGCGGTGTACGGCCACTTTAATTCTCTGTAATGAGATGAACCGAAATCGGCCTTGGCGACTTCTTCTATGCGCTCACGTGAGTTCTTGTGTTGGATAAACATTCAATTAAAAGTATAACAGCCCAAAAAAACATCATGATATAAAAATGCGAAATATTATTTGTGAATTAATTTCCTTTCTTATACTGATAAGAATTCAAATTAAACCAACACATAAAGACATTAAAATACATCCTTAGTATTTAAGTTTAATACGTATATTTATTAAAACAAATATTATATATGCAATGTTAATCAGAAAGGCACTACACAGATTTAATTTGTGCCATTTTTCCACAAAAAGCAACAGTTGTAATAGCCCGGAATTATGAATATTTATTACGTGGTGCTGTACATTTTCGTATGTACAAATAGATTAACTCGTGTTATTCGAAATTATGAAAACGACGTCGCTTAAATCAATACATGTTCTTACGCGAAAAGATTGAATATGGTTTATTCATGACATTTCTCAACAGACAATATTTTAATAAACCCCTATGCATATTTCATATTCTTATGTCTATATTCTGAGAAAACGATCAGACAGTGATTTGGGAATAAATTGCAATGAAATCTAACTTCCTAGAAAATATATGTATTACAACTACAGGCATTTCCTGCTACAGTTCTTATAGATGAGAATTGTGGCATATGCTATGCTACAGCTACAAATAGTATATACTAGAAATGTTATTAGTTTGTATTAGTCTCGCAAATATTGTGCAACTGCAATCAATCGGATCAGTCAATCGTGTCAGATCCAGTCCATCAATGAGACCAATAATCGATAACGATAGAATTTAATGCATGTGGGTCGGAGCCAGTGCATAATGATAACTCACCGGTGATAACAATTATGATCTCTAAAGGAGCCGAGGTCGCGATTTAATTGGAATCGCGGCGGAATGGAAAGTGTGTCTGTGGATTTTATTGCGCCAGGCAATCGGAAAATTAGTACTTTTCATCATATTTACATCGGTGTGAACAAGAGAACTGTTCTATAATCGATTATTGACTTTTGTTATGAAAAAAAAATGAAAGCCTTTTTTATATAGTAATAATAACATAATGCAGAAAAAAATCATATACATGTGAAGAAAATTTTATAGTTATTGTTTTAAAGTGCAAACAAATTGTATCAAAAATAAGATAATAAACGTCGATGATTTTAATTTAATAGACAAACTCAAGTAGTCCTCATATCAGATTAATTTGATTTGTAGGATCATGATTAAAATCTAGATATTTAATTTGTCTTAAGCCTTGGTTTCCTATGAAGCGGTGTCGGCAAAAACGGCCGTATTTAACATCACACATTTCTTTTACGTATATTTAAATAAATCTGGTAATCCAGAGAGCGGTATACTTTAAAGTATTGGGAAAATGTCATGAATTACACAGGAATCTGGTGAGTTATTCAATTACATGTACTTAAAACGTATCTTGTAATATGTAAATGACGTCAAAAACGACCGTTTTTATCGCCACCGCTTGCTAGGAAACCAGGAGAGCATCAAGTTGTTTCAGGTGTGTTTTAGATTTCTTGATAGAAAGGATCCAAATCGGAATCCTAGTGCCATCTTTTGAATTAGTAGCAAACCATACAATTTTGAATTGTGACTATATTACCTTACAAGTCAAATTTCTATTTAGCATCTCAAATATGGCATATGATTTCTTATTTTATAACGTTACTTATTTTTCTTAAATGTTAAAACAACTGTAGGACACGTATCATTAAGTTTAAAAAATAATGATTATAGTCCGATTGAATGAGACACATGAGAATTGGATAACAATTGGAAACATGTGTATTCTAGAAAGTGTGTAAATTTTAATAAATCAAGTTATGTAAGAAGAAAATAACTTTTCTGATAATAATTAAGAAATAACAGTTGTCTTTATAGGTAACGAATTATTAGACAGATTTATACACATATTTTTTAGTCATATACATTTGTTATAGTATATAAATGCAGTTTAAAAAAATGAGGAAAACAGTTGTATTTTGTAGTTTATTTACAGGTAAGAAATCTTTGTCTGATTTTCAATATGTGCAATTGTGATTTTTTGTTGAATAATCAATGTGTATATGTATATGTTGTATTTTTTTAATTTGTATTATCCTACTATAGCCTATATTATAATAAAAAAATAAGCAGTCTTGATTAAAACCTTCACTATATACGGTTCAAAGGATTCCATGGTAGAAATGCCGAAATGCAGTTTGTGTTCAAAAACTGTTTCAATCAGATATTAGTTTAAATACCTCCTCACTCTTTCCATGAGACTATAGATTTTTAGTATAATGAACAAATCATTAATTAGAAATAATCCATCTCAGTGACCGAGCGGTTAGAGGCCTTCATCTCATACTGAGCTGTGGAGAGCGTAAGTTCACCATTCATAGTTTTTTTATGAAGGTATATACCAGGCGATTAAACTCCTCAGATCTTCTCGTTTTAGCGACGGAAAAGTCTCACGGCCCTATAAAGATAAAAGTATTTATGGGATTTAGGAGAGTACTTGTGATATTACCTATTTACCTTTTAACCGCTAGTAGAATATTTGCAATAAACAAATATCCATGCGATGCTATTATTTCCGCAAACAAAGGTTACACACTCACAAAATAAAACAATTGCATTGCAACAAAGCATTCATATCATTCAAATAAAAAAAAAGGTATCGACAGGGGGAGACAAATCCCAATAAAAATAAAACTGAATTCATATCATGTAATTATCTATATGAACATTATAACAATAAAATGAGAGAGCTACCATGCTATTATTATTTATCCAGGTTATACAATATATGTTGTATAGTCAAGTTTTCTTTGAAGTGGAGGGGCGTGGGGGAAACAGATCTATTTCGTATATAAATGCAGTTTCAAAATAAATCGAAAAAGAAAGTAGTATTTTTTAGTTTCTTTTTAAGTAGTAAACAATAATAAATACGCAAGTCTTATAATAATCATCATTCGGATCATCATTATTATTACCTATATAATAATAAATATTATATCAGACTTATATAACTACAGTTGTAACGTACACAAGATTTTTTTTATCATATATTTATATATCAATATTTTTTTGTTTGTAAAATAAAAAAATAAAAACACCAAGTTCGTATGTACACAATTGATTCCATCATTTGCGATCGATTTCTTTTCTTTCTCAGTTTTGCTGCTTGCATATTCTTTTAAACTATACACCTCCCTATTTACAAGTTTAAAAAAATAATATAATAAACGGTTAATCGAACGAGCACATTTCATTATACATGGTGAGTGTGAGTGTATACAAAAATAAGCGGAACTCTCGATTACACAAAATCGAAATAATTAGAATTATTAAAAAAGAAAAAAATAGTTTTCGAGATACTTTATTAGTTGTCGAGATTGATTAATATTATTAAGTATAAAATAAACATCTATGTCGAGCATTAGAGCCTATTTTTTTTTCTTTGTTGTAAAAAATTAAATATGTATACAATATTACTGAATAAATACTAGAAGTGTACAAAGTAATATACAAATAAATGTCATTATGTACAAAAATAAAAATAATTCGTGTTGTATGTTTATATAAAAAAAAAAATGGGCGGCACTAGTCTTGTGCGCGGAAATACACACAATGACACCGTTTTCATTATATAATTTTATACAATTGCGTCTAACGTTGTTTTACCTCACACAATCCGGGTCGGTATAGATGTTTACAATAATGGTCTTTGGTAATAATTTTAATTAAATTATAATTAATAATGAAATGTGCCGTGTTTTGTAAAAAAAATAATAATAATAAGGGGCGGGAATTGGTTGTGTCACTTATAAATTCGAGTAAAAATAAAATCGTCCATTACAATTAATTAAACTTATGCTTAATAACCACCTCCGCTCTCTTTTCTCACCCCTCCTATCTCTCTCACTCTTTCATCCACGTGAAAAATAATACAAAGCGTAATCCAATTCAGTTCGGGCGCGTGCGCAACACTTTTTGTTTGTCCTGTCCAAATATCTTGTTTATCACAGTCCACCTAAAATAATAAACCCACACAGCTTTTTTAAATTTCATAAATTATTAAGTTGGTATTGTCTTTTTTAAATTTAATTAATCGTCTTTTTGGGCTTTCAGCGCTTCCTCTTCGAGCTGCTTTTCCCGCTCGGCCCGTTCGGCGCGGGCTTGCGCCGCCGCAGCCGACCGGCTGGCGCTTGAGCGTAAGTTTTTCTTTTCCCGGACGCTTTCTGGGTCGATCGGCATGTCGCCGGATTTGCGCTTACCTCGTGTACGTTTGGCGGTCTTTTTGGGCGCCTCCTCGCCGACAGCTGGGGGCGGCTCGTCGATGATGGGCGGCGGTTCCATGACTACCGGCGGTGGTGCTGGTAGAGGTTCGACAGCGGGTGGTTCAGGTTCCGCTGGTGGATCTGGTAGGTCTTCTGCGATCACTTCGGGTGGAGCGGTTGTTTTCACAACGGTTGACGGTGGCAGGAGCGCTTCGATATCAACCGGATCTACTGGGGGAGGTTGTGACGGGGGTGTTTCTTTTATTTTCTTCGGGGGATTATCCTCGGTTGGCGTGAGTTCGATGCTTTCAACGCTTTCGCGCGGCCGTTTCGACGTCGGCTTGGGCGGCAGCTCCTCGGGTTGTGCCATTGCTCTCGCTAGGAACTCAGGGTTGGTTTTGCTGAGTTGCTCGATGGCTTCTTTCATCTGCTGCTCTTGCGACTTCTTCGTCGGAACCGCCTGCTCTAGTAATTTACTGAAATCTGCCAAACCGGGTATTTTTTTGTCTTTTATCTTCTCGGGATTCATGAAGTCCGGTGGTAGCATACCTCTTAAACTCTCGTATGCTTTCCTCTTGTCATCTTTTTTATCCGACTTCCCCGATTGTTTTAAACTGGCATCGATATTACCCGCTACTTTGGAAATAGATTCTAAAAGATGTGTGTCAGGTGGTAGTAGCAGTTGTTGGATTTGCGCTTCTCTTGATCTGGATTTCGAGCTAGGCGAGCTTTGCGTGGCAGTTGCTGGTGTTGTGGTTGTTTGCGCGCGGCCTGCTTTACTAGATTTCGATGAATTGGGTGAGGCGGCAGGGTTTAACGTGCCATTTAACAGACCGCATTGTTGCGCTAGAGAATCATACGCGGACATTCCGGGCTGTAATGAAAACGGATTCAACCCGCCTAAGCCTAATGGAGTGTATAATAATCCTGGATTTGGAAAGAAGAACGGAAATGCATTCGATGTCGGTATATTGCTGCTTGATGAGGCCGCTGCTTGCGCTTTACTAGCGTGCGCATCCGATTTAGACTTTGAACTGCTAGAGGACTTCCCGGAAGGATTTTTTGGGGGCTCGGATGCCCCCGCTAGCGCAGCCGCGTCCATTCCCGCTAAAGCGGGTATACCCAAACCCGCCAAATTCGCAAACAAATTCATATTAGTTAAATTACCTAATCCACCCATTGAGCTCAACGCGTTCATATTGGGCATACCCGCAAATGGCATTAATAAAGGATTTTTCGGATCAAATTGACCCAAACCTGATAAACCACTCAACAAACTTGAGTTCAGCCCGCTTAAATTCGTACCGGTTAACGAGGGAAACGACAGACTAGACGCCATCGATGTCGCTAAGTTAGCCGAGCTCACGCTGGACGTCGATCCAGTCGGGCTGGATAACACCGGCGGCCTCCCCGGCGTGCCAGAAGATTTCTTGCTGCTGCCGGGAAGACGCTTGTGCAGATCCTGGCTGAGATTGCCCCGTTCCTTGACGAGCTCAGCCCATTTCGGATCTATATCATACATAGGATTTTCCATTAACCACGCGCCCAGGCGCTTCAGCGTGGGCGCTTTAGGCCCCGTCAGTTTCTTACCCGTAACTCTATTGATTACGGAAACGTTCTCGTCGCCGGTGAGTTTCTTCCAGTCGAGCAGCGTAGGATCGACGCGCGGCCGACGGCGACGCGGCGCCATGTAGTCAGCACCCAACGGCTGCTCCGCCAGGGCCGGATTCTGTTCAGCCAACCACTTATTGACTTTCGCTTCATGGGAATACGAATTCACCTTCGAACTAAAGTCAGCGACTTTGTTGATATCCGCGATCATCGCCTCGTAGCTCTTGCGTTGCTGCTGTTGCTTTTTTAATAGCAAATTTTGTTGTTCCGCTTGCGCCAGGAAGGTGCTGAATGAATCTTTTCCGGATCCAGATAGCGAGGGCAGCATATTTTGTAAGGAACTACGCGACGAGCTCGGTTGGGTGGATGGCACCGTCGTTACAGTAATTGAGAATGGTTTTTGAGATTGACTATGCGCCGAGCTGATTGGCGCAGATGTTGGTATTACTGTTACACTAGGTGCTACAGTTGGTTTTTTCGATGTATCCGTCGTGAATAGTGATTGTTCTTTGGCGGCGGATAGACCTAGAACGATCTCGTCTAGTTTCCGGCGCTTCTTTTCTTTACCCACCACCGGCTCAGGCTCTGGCTGCAAAAAAATAACAAGCTCAATTCCTGATATGATTACACGTTTATTTTACAGGAGTACTTACGCAATTTTTCCTTTTCATTAACTTGCTGAGAGTATCATCCAGTTTATTGCTAGCCGCCGCTTTGCCCTTCTTGGATGGCATAGAAAAGTCCTGCACCTCATTCTGAATATCATGACTTGAGACCTTAGGAATGTCCAGAGTGTTCATCTTGGGTAACCTGTAATCGGAATACCTATAAATTAGCATAATAATGTTGCACTTGTTAAACTTAATTAACTTTAGATGTTTATAAACAAAATGTACATACCCCGAACTCAAATCAATCGGCGTTAATGTGCTACTAGTTCCCGGAATCACAGTCGTTTGTCCAATCGTTGTTTTGGATAGTGGCGGGTTATACTTCAAGTCGTAGGGCAACGACATTTTGGAAGCGTGCTGATGCGCCGGAGGGGGCTGCAGCATATTATGATTAACCGGAGTCGATCTTCGAGAATCCTCCGAGTCTTCATCCCATGAACCGTGTTTTGCCATCGGATTCGTCAACCCGTGCGTACTGTTCAGCAACGCATGGAGCTTCGCCCTTTCAGTTTCAACATCAATTGCAATATGTCGCTTCCTCTTTTTATTCGATCCCCTATTTAAGCTATCTGTGGTGATTGTGATTACTTCTGAATCACCCAATGACATTGGAGTGGAGCTGTCACGCTTGGGTTGATCGTTGGGCAGTTCGTGGATGGCAATATCGTACTCATTTCCAATTCCACTTGCATACGCCGAGAACGTTTTATTGACAGGCCACTCTTTTGTTTCGATGGCGTAGATGATATGTTGCAGTCGGACTTGAATAGCGTACTCTTTGGGCCACTTCACCGCATTGTTGAACAATTGCGCGACGGTGGTTTCGCTAAAATCTAAAGCACCTGGAAAAAACAAATAATGTCTCAAAATTAGGTTGCTGATGCACACAAACTCAAAGTAAGTTTTACACCGATTTATATTATGAAGTAAAATAATCAGCGTTTAACCTTGTCATAAAAAATTCAATTCGACATATTTCTATCAGAAAAGCTGATATAATTTTAGATTTCTAGGTGATTAACTTTGGGTTAAACTTTAAATTGATTAGAAGTCGATTTTCGTTCAATACAACTAAAAAACAACATCTTTTATTTGATGATACCGCGCGCGTTATTATGTGTTCTTACAAGTGTTGTATTGAAGCCAAACCCCGGTATTATTACATGATATATAAAAAAATAATTATTTTTACCTGAGCCTTGTTTATCCCTCAGCACGAACGTATCAATTTGCGATAGTCGAGACAATGGCTGGATAACTTCCAAATCAGGAAACATTGCTTTAAGCTCGGCCGCTTGTTTAGAGCACAAATCACTATCGGCAATCTCCTTTTCTTTCTCCTTGGGCTTCTCTTTAATGAGATCAGTTGGTTCATCAGAAGGCGCCACCTCATCTTCCACTTTAACCTGTTCCTCTTTAACAGCCTCATCAGTTTTAACAGCTTCAGTTTCACTAACAACACTCTTTTTGTCATCCTCAACTCCGGCTTCATCAGATTCTTTAACTTCGGACGTTTCAGTGGGAGTAGGAGTGTCGCCAAGGTTTTCAGAATTGTCTTCATTGATGTCGGGTTTATCTTCATCGGTTGCTTCCTCCACATCTTGCTTTTCTTCGTCGGCTGTTTCAACCGCTTCAGGCGCAACAACTGTCGCAGTTCCTTCTTCAACTTCCTCAGTTTTATCATTCTCCTCTGTCACGTTCATTTTCTCATCATCTGTTTCCTCAGGTTTAACATCAGGTGTTGTTTCATCAGGAACACTCTCCGGGGAATCTTCCACATCTTTCAACTCCACCTTAACCTCCTCTTTTTCAACAATATCGCCCTCGGGTTTCACCAGCGTCAGTTCCACTTTATTTTCTACATCTTCTACAACCTTTTCAATAGGCTCGTCGCCCTCTTTTTTCACAGCTACTTTTTCAATTTTTAGAGTGCCTTCGCCTTTTTCCAATTTCACTAAAATTTCATTTTTATCGAACTTGAGGATATCTTCATGACAGTCACGTTTGATGGCATCTTTAGTTTCCATTTTCTCCGTTTCCGTATTTACTTTCTTTCGAAGAATTTCTTGGAAGGATAAATCGGGATCGTTTAAGATGTAGTAGTCGGTGCGACCTAAGCCATGTCTAAGAAAAACAAATAGCATGTGTTACTTTTGATGCAAGTACTCCAGTTTATTTACACTATTTCAATCATTTTACAATAATACTTGTATGTTAATACTGGGCTTGGTTGTATAAAGCATATAACTCTCCGAGTTAATTTCCAATCCGTGATTCTAATTTCACTTTTCACAACTTTGACAGACTTTGTCATATATAAACAGAAGCACATGATGCTATGAAAAGGAAAGTTAACAATCATTTATGCAACATCTAACAATATAATATCGGTCTAAATAGTAAACATTGGTTATATTTTTAATATTCACGTAGTAGATCCCCGTCCATAGGTTAAGTGCAGCTTAGGAGCAACTATTGTATCTCATACAAAATCATATATAATCTCAAATGTCAAGAAAGATGTAGTTTTCTAAATTGATAAACTAACCGAACTTGAAATATGATCGAAGACAAAGAAACTATCAATTTATTATATATTGTTTGTAAATAGCTTAAAAAGTTTTGTATTTTTTTTACGTAAATAAAGTATATTCAACAAGTTTCAAGTTTTGTTGTATAAAATATTCTCGACTAGCCGTGCATTCGAACCACCGTCGTTCGGCACGTCATGGTTTTAGAACGTAGAGCAATGTTTTGGTTTCCTAGGAAGCAGTACCGATAGAAGCGACCGCGTTTGACGTCATTTTGACGTCAACAAAAAGTTGTACATGTATTTAAATAAATATGGTAACTCAGAAAGCGGTACACCTCAATGTAATGGCAAAAAGACATGGATTACAGTGGATTATGGATATTTATTGGATTACATATACTTAAAACGTTTGTTGTGATACGTAAATGACGTCAAAATCGAACATTTTCATGATCGACACCGATTGCTAGCGTTAGGATAGTCATCTATATGATGAAAAACAATAGCAATACAAACAGATTCTAAACTAAATGTAGTTAATTTTCTGCCACCAGTAAAATATTAGAAAATTACTTACTTAGACACCCCTAACAGAAGATCCTTATCGTGTTTCCCAGCAATCCACCACTCTGGCATATCCGCAGATGTGAGACACACCTTCAATCGATCGTCCAACCTAGGGTGTGTAATGACCTCCTCGCGGATCCGTGACAACAAATCCAACCGATCCAATGTTCGCCGCGCCTTCTCTTCAGTAATATGCTCAATACTAGTATCATAATGCTCCTCCTCTAATTTCACACCAGTTTGCTTCTTGCACATGATCACAAAACTTTTATAATACTCAGTCAACTCGTCATCAGACTTCTTCTCCAATTTCGCGAGTTGCTTAAACTTGGTCCAATCGAACGACTTCTTTTTGCGGTAGTAGTTGATACCGTAGGACGAGACTACTCGAAAGAAATCGGCTTCCTCGCGACGCGACCATCTTTTCGCAATAGTAGGTTTCTCCTTTTCGCGCATCGCCTGCTCGAGCTGCTTGCCCTGTCGTTCCATCTTCTGAAAATGTGAGCATCAGATTTCCCATGACAACCGGAGAGTGCGCCCGTGTTTTTTAAAAACAAATCATAGTGATATCATGATGATCAAAAAAATCACTTACCTTTATTTGTTGAAGTTTATTTACTAAACATTTAACAACAAATTGAGAAAAAAATATATGATAAAATGCTTGTGTCGAGATAGTAATTATATGTTACATTCAAATACAAATACAAAATACAAAATTTGGAATGTAGCAATGTAGCAACATTCACAATAAGCGCGATAGTGGTAACGTAGTAGTAAGCAATGTTTAGGCAGTAATGGTGTGGAATAATTAAGGTAGAGGTGATTATTCATCTATCACAGTTTTTCCGTGCTGCTTTAAAAGCCTGAATTTTATACATATGTACAATTTCGCTTATCGCCTACATCACCACTACAACGCTTGTTATGAATGGCTCTTTAGTGATGTAGTTTATAAATAAACAAAGCTGTTTCCTAATCAATAATATGGGGAAAACAGGGGTAGGTGGAGTCACTGGAATAACGAGAAATTTTTCGGTGTATCGGAAAGTAAAAATTTATTTTCTTCTGGGAAAAAATCCAAATGAAAAACTATGAAACGGATTTTAATAAACGAATGCTTTGTTTTCAGTAATAAATTATGCAGTCCGCTCTGTCCCGTAGGTGGCGACAGCTGGAGTTATAATTAAAAAATTTCTAAAATTATTCACCCATTAGGGCATTTTAATTATCTTATCTGAGCTGTGTCACTATACAGCAACCGCTAAAATTTGATTAGATGTGATTAATTTGTAAAAGTCACAAGCATTTTACCACTTAGTTTTAAAAACACATAAAGAGTAGGATACACGTTTACAACGACTAAAGCACACGCACACACATCCTTGGAGAGGATTTTGATTTAATCATGTTTGTTGAGTTTTGTTCTATACTAACCAGCAGGTAAAGCGCCAACTGTTGAAGGTCCCACCCGGGGATGCCGAGGGAGGCGGGATCGCGTCCGTCCAAGTGTTGCGAGACCTGGGCCAGGGCGGCCAGCGGGTTTGTCATAGCGGAATCAATGGACGGCTGCAGAGTGCAATTTACTACATACTACACATTCTCAACAATGCAACATGCACCATTTATTATAGTGCGACGATTAATATGGGAGGGCGCAATACAGTCAGATGAATGAATGAATGAGACACAATAAAAATAAAAACAGTCGCGACGAGTAGTAGTTTGACAGTTAGACACAGATATGAAGCATATGGGATCTGGTTGAATAATTATTCAGATTCCAAATTGACGACAAAAAGCTCAATTAAAAAATTAATAAAGCAAAGAGTATTAAATATATTGAAAACAACTAGATTTTATTAAAATCATACCTTGTTTTTGGTGACTTTGGCCTCCTCTTTGCGATAACTCCTCTGGTATGACGTAATAACCCTACGTAAACGTGTATTGAGATCGGTAATGCTTGGCCAAGCGTTTTTATCATCCTCAACCTCCTCTAAATCACCGGCAGGCGGATTCTCGGATGAACCGGACGGTCCCGGGGAGGGTTCAGCGATGTCCGAATTAATATCCGACTTTTTCGTGAGTTGCTCCTCGTTGGAGTTGTCATCATCAAGATCATCGCTAAAGATAACAATTATAGCGATTAAAAAATGTCAGTTGTGGCAAGTTGATTAGAAGGCTGTGGGGGTACGCATGCGCGTTTTATTAGAGCGATTTAGTAGCAAAAGCTGGAGTGATTCAGCGTTTGGCACACAACATTTAAAAGGATTAAGAGGCGATACGAACGTGCCGATAAATTAGTGTTTGAATTCTTGAATGTTGGATTAATATTTGAAATGTTCAAACAATTGAAAAACTCAAACCACAAAAGGCGAAGCCTACTAGTCTCTAAACATTAAAAATGAAAAAGCATACTTACATTCCTCCGTTATAGTACTCACATTCGTTTTATGGAAGTTGTGTGTATGGTATGTGTGTATATTAATAAAATAAAATAAATGATCATAACTACTTACAGTGCGACAGGCGTGGCGGGGGTGTTAGTGGATGCCTGTAGTTCGCGGGCAGTGGGCGGGCCACAGCGGGACAGGAAACACAAGGTAGGATCGGCGCGCATCTCCGCGTACATCTCATAGCCGTGCTTCCAGGTGCCCACGAGCAGGGACCGATCGCACTCCGTGTCCCACCACTCGCCGGGCAACTGTTCCGTAACGGGGGGGTTTATGGGCAAGGCACTGCGAATCACCACGTAGAGAGAGCCAATTGTCAATTTTGAGTTATCACCAGCAATTGTGACCAATATTTACAGAGAAAGAATACTATACAACCCGATTTCATTTTTCGTTTCGTTTGGTTTCTAATAAAATGTACAAATTTTGTCCTATAAGTGCCGTACCCTAAATCATAATCATAATTTACAACAGCTTTGTTCCAACATTTATAGATTATAGCAGACAGACTGTATGTGATTTCAATCTGTCTACACAGCAATAAGGTCTCAGAAGTACTAACTATTCTATAGATACATATATACAGTGGTTTTACTGTGCTTTTCGTATAAAAATAGAATTGTCCGTAAAGTAGATCACGTTAATCTCAAACATACATGATTTACTTAATAGATATTATACACTATAACTAGTTAGTAACTTAAATCTGTAGCTTTGTAACCACTATATATTATGTTGGAACAAGCCCAATACTTTTTGATACACATAGTGTATAAAAAAGTATCCATATTTTTGGGAGATCCGTTTATTACGTTAAGGGGTTAAGAGAGAGAAGCGTATAAAGCTAACTTAAAAACTGTGTGTATATGTGTATACGATTTTTTTTAATGGGTGGCTTGATGAATGTTTTACGAGCATTAATTAAGTCTAACTCTGTCTGCGGCCAATGCAACACATTTATATGCTTGAAGTATGTAGCTAAGCGTAATGGGCGCATGGCAGCAAGCACATGCATTTAAAAATAGTTAATCAATAATTAAAAAAGCGGGAAACAACAAAATGAAATGTCATTAGATCAGATTATTTCATAAAAAGGCAGGTTTAATGTATGAAAGCTAGAGGACGAATAATATGTACAACCATCATTCAAATTAACTTACAGGGTCTTAACCTTATAACTAGTAAATCAAATTTATAAATTTAAGTTTAGCTAGATAGCGGCGGTTGTACATAATAGTCGTCGGTTATTACTATTATTACAAATAAGTGTTAAGAAATAAATAAAAGGAACGTTCAACATACCTAGCGTTGACTCCGTCAGCGATATGTTGCACTAAATCACCGATAATTTCGTGTTTGATATAGTACAACATTCTAACACGTAATAGAACCCTATGAAACAGAACAATTATTATATTATCATGCTATAAAAATTAAGAGTTGGGTATATTCATAATCTTTTCTATTAACCAAATTTAAATATGTAGTATTTGTTTAATAAGATAAGACTAAAAGTGTACTCCTAATTGATGTGACTATCTTACTTGTTTGCATGTCTTCCCAAATGCTTCTTATAGTTGCTTTCAAGGAAAATATCCCCATCATACTTCTCACTTTTACTCCAATGGTTAGGATCGGTTAGAGCGGCATGTCGGGCCTCTTTTGTAGACCCCCCCTTTTTATCGCCGCGTTTGTTCTTATTACGAATGCCACGTGGCACGGGATCTTTCAGGCCATGGTGGTTACGCGAGATCTTCATCTGCTCGCCGTTCTCGTTCGGCGAAATTAGGTCCCAGATGAACGCGCGGATCTTTTCATCCCCACGATAGAACCGTAGGCAGTATAATAACTGGAAACATTAATTTAAAAAACTACAGATGTGTTCCTCTGCAACTTTTGCACGTGGTTTTAGGTCGATTTTAGGTCAGTCGGATGAGAAATGTTTGTTTTCAGTGAATGCCTAAAGCATCCTCTAAATTAGCATGAAAGTCATCATATAAAGTTAGCGTTTAAGAGTTAATATAATTATGAAATAAACATGATACAGGTTTTTAATAAATAAACCTGTCCATGAAACAAATGCTTTTTTTATTTAAAAGTTTCTTAAGAGCGAATTAGATTGTACTAGATTATTCAAGAAACTTGAACAAATTTCTACATTAAATTATAGAAGTTTCCAACTAAAGAAGAAGAAAAAACATAGGAAGTTCACATTCAAGTGAAAATAAAAGTACCTTTCGCCATGTTCAGCGTGTACTATGACTAATGAATTACTGCGCATGTCTACAATAAAAACATGAGTGAAACTTGAAACTTGAAATGTAAAAATTAAAAGTAGGGCCGGACCTATTTCTTGCACGAAACTTTTTCTGATTTATACTGCATCAGCTGCAGCAATCTTGAATGAAAGTTTTTTGACGAAACTACTACAATCTAATATCGTATCAAATAATATTGATAATAAGATTTTCCAAATGAAACTGTACTTACTATAACTCGTGCACAGTCCTCAACATCTTGATCCCTCCAACCTTTGCGTAGCTGGGAGTGCTGCAAAATCTCCTGCCAGCGCCCCCATCCAAATGTAAGCAGTCCGCGTTCGACCATAAAACACTCCCGCCGCGCCCAACTCCCATAAACAATCTCCCCTCGTTCGCCATCCCTCGACGGAATATAATCATCTCCCCTCAACCGTTTCTTATGTTTATCCTTCCTCCGTCGGCTTCGCATACCCAGTGAAAGTCCCTCACCATCGGGATCAGAATCACTGGAGCTCTCCAGCTCGGACATATCAATGGCACTCTCGTCGTGCCCATACCGTTTAATCTGGGTCCGCCGTCGCGGTTCGGATATAACCAGATCCTCTGTCTCGTCCTTCTCAGTCGTATCAATATCCGCCTTCTTGGCCCACTTGTTCCAAAAATCGGGATCATCGATATTGATGTCGGAACGGTTCGAACTCGCCGCGAAGGTGGCTTTGGAGAACGTGGAACCCTTTTCGGATTCCATCGTGATGACCTGCGTCCGCCTTGCCAAAATCACATCAATATCCTCTTCACAGAACTTGTCGCCGTCGTTTTCCTCATCCAACAACGCACCGTATGCGCCTTTCTTCAACAAATCCTCAATCTCTTTTTTACTCAATTGTTTGCTACCGGATTCCTTCCCTCCCTGCGAGGTATTCATACTTTGCAGAATGGCTTTATCAAGACCCAATTTCAGTGAAGCCTTATCAAACATCTCTCGCTCATATGTGTTATTACAGAGCAACCTGTAGATTTTCACCATTTTCTGTTGTCCGATACGATGACAACGTGCCTGCGCCTGTAAATCGTTTTGTGGATTCCAATCACTGTCGTAGATGATTACAGTGTCCGCGGCGGTTAAATTAATACCCAAACCACCAGCTTTTGTGCACAATAAGAAAACGAACCGATCGGAATCGGGACGT
Organism: Lordithon lunulatus; assembly: GCA_963942505.1. Lineage (NCBI taxonomy): Eukaryota > Metazoa > Arthropoda > Insecta > Coleoptera > Staphylinidae > Lordithon > Lordithon lunulatus. The sequence goes on from OZ012667.1 coordinate 65,004,837, forward strand.
GAGTAACGGTCAATAGCTGCTTGCCGCATGTTACCCCTAATACGACCATCAATTCGCTCATACGGGTATTTTCTGTACATTAAATAATCCTCGAGGATGTCCAAACAACGCACCATTTGTGAAAATATTAAAACACGATGACCATTCGCCTTCAATTTAGCCAACAACTTGTCTATTAAAACCATTTTACCGGATGAATTGATTAAAGCCTTATAGTAACTATCCGGGTCCTCGCCGTGCGACTGCTTGTAATCATACTGTATTTGATCCTCGGCACCATTTAAAAGGTACGGATGTATACAACACTTTCGCAACTCCATCATTGTGTTCATCAAATTGGGAATATTATTATGCGCAGTGCCCTTCGTAAGAAACGAAAAATTGCGTTCTAAAATACCGCGGTAATACTTCTTCTGTATATTGGTCAACTCGACTTCAACCACAGTCTCTTCTTTAGGCGCCAACGACTTCTCCACATCCTCCTTCAATCGCCGCAACATCATCGGTTTAAGTATAACCTGCAGTTTAGACACCTCCTGTTCGCATTTCAACGCACCAAATTCCTGCAAAAATGACTCCGAACTAGGAAACTGAGTCGGCTCCAAGAAATTAAGCAACGAAAACAGTTCGTTTACATTATTCTGCAAGGGTGTCCCCGACAACAAAACGCGATGTTCCAATGTGAGCTGTCGTAATCCTTCAAGCAATTTACAATTACGATTTTTCAAACGATGCGCTTCATCAATCACACAAATCCTCCAGTTAAAACCTTTTAGATCGGCAAAATCAGTCACAATGATCTCAAAAGTTGTTATTAAAATGTTGAATTTCGTAAGGTCTTTAATAGAGTTGCCCCTGTCGTTTTTGTAGTACATTTCGTACTCCTGCAACATGTTCCGACTGGCTGCCGATCCGTGGTAAACCACCACATTCAAATCAGTCCAGCCTTCAATTTCACGCTGCCAATTAGGGATGGTTGATAGTGGAGCTATTACCAAAAACGGTCCTCTTATCCCATACTTGTGTACCGCGTGAAGAAATGTTAAACTTTGAATGGTTTTACCTAAACCCATTTCATCAGCAAGTATACAATTGCGATTGTTATACCACGAGAAAAGTAACCAATTAAGTCCCTCAAGCTGGTACTCACGTAAACTATTACCGCCTTTATAAATGGGCGATTTTTCTAATTTCTCCCAGGCTTCCGGTGCGGGGCGTCGTCTCATCTTCCATTTATCCCGTGGTGGGATTATCACATGGAATTTTTCAAATTGTTTTATTTTGATCGGGTCCACATCCTCTTCAAGCTCCCACGTGCTGTCCTCATACTGCAACGAACGCCATTTCACCAAATAGTGTTTAACAGTATCCTGTGTAGCCGGATCAGTATGTACAGCCACATCCAAAACTCTATCAACTTCAGTATAATCAGGATTAAACGGTTCATCCTCCAAATTCTCAAAAATATTCATCTGTTGCGCTTGACGCTGTTTGTACCGTTTAATTTTATTCGATATCCTTTTATCACCCTTATATAACTCTTCTTCAGTTTTCCACTCACAATGCAAATAAGAGAAATTACGATATTTGACATAATACTCCTCAGCTTCCTCCATTTCAGGCTCTTTGTCACCCTCAACAACCTCCTCAGTCTTAACAGTTTCAGTAGCAACGTCTTCAGGTTCGGACTTTTTAACATCCTCAACTTCAACAGGTTTCTCTTCAACATCTACTTCATCTTTATTGCTAGTTTCTTCAGTCTCAACAGGTGTTTCTTCAGTTGTTTCAGTTTCTGTTTTAGACCCCTCCTCCGTTTCCGGTTTAACTTCATCCGGGATTACTTCGGGTACAACAACAGGTATGATCTCAATTTTTTTCGGGCGAGTGCTCATGCGGGATATCAATATGTGTTGCACCACCATCGAATCTTCTTCAGTGGTATTTACATACACGAAATTAGGTTTGTTTATATTGCCGTCGGGAATCTGTACTATTTCTTCCGTCTCGTAATTCTGACTACTTACAGCAGGTACTGGTGGTGCTGCTGATTTCTTGCCTTTACTCGGAGCTGGCGCAGGCGTGTCGTCATCCGAGAATCGTAACATAACATCATCTATGTATTTTTTACGTTGCGTATTTCTGGCTGATCGTCTTTTATTAGAGATGTCCTCTTCGGGTGGGGGTGATGGTGGTGGTGTTGTTGCCATGTCTTCGCCTTCCCCATCGGATTCAGGCACGGCGCCCTTGCGTTTTTTGGATGTTTTAGCAGCGCTGCGTGATTTAGCTTTTGAGGATATTACTTTTTTGGCGGCGGCTGGTTTGGTGCGACGTGGCGCTCTTTTGGGCATTTCCCCGATTTCCTTGGGGCTCGGCGCATCCTCGAAAGCATACTCATCTTTTTTATCACTATCGAAGTTCACGTTAATATCATCGGGTGGTGTTTGAGAGTCTATTAGAGGCTCATCATCTTCATCTATGGCTTTAGTTGATTCGGCTTCTACCTTTTCAACCATTTCAGCTTCAGATGCAGGTTTCGAGTCACTGTCACGATCCATACTTTCTGTGTTATGCATGTCCGTCTGTAGCTCATCACCGTTTTCAAAACTTTTATTGAATGAGTCGTCTGTGATGCTTTCATCCATTGATGCGTCCAGCTTTTTCCTCCTTACGTATTTACGTTTAATACGCGGCTCTTTGGCGTCTTTTGGTTCCCGCTTTTTGCGCTCTTTTGGGGTTTTCGGTGTTTTGGGTTCTTTGGGGAGTTTTGGCTCTTTAGGTTTTTTCGGCTCGCGTGGTTTACGTGTGCCGCGCTTTTTCCCTTTTTCAGAATCAAAATCGCCGCCGAATGGGTCGGAGCCCAGCTCGGCCATATCGGATAATTCCCCCGATGGTATATTTAAACCGGCACCGGGTGTAACACAATCTTCTGACACGGGTAGCTGAATGGGTCCACCTAATGGACTTAACATTGGATTCATGTTGGGTGGCATTGAAATGGGTGAAAGTCCTTTTTCGCCCTTTTTGCCACGTGGTTTTTTAGCACGCGGTCCACCTTTGCCACGTCCTCTGCCTGTTGTGCTTGAAACTTGTGGGCTATCAATCATAGGTGATGTAAACATGGGACTTTGTAGAACACACTGCGGCCCACCGTTGCACTGTTCGGTTTGTTCGTGTTGCGTTAAAATATTCAGCCTCTCTTGTAAATGTACAATTTTTTCCTGATGTTCAGGAGCCGGTGGCATACAATACAACTCTTGCAACTGCTGTTGTAGTGCTGCACGCTCTTGGTGATGGCTAATAGGTGGTTGATAACCCATATTTTCACTAGGCATCATATGCGGCATCATCCCAGGAGGTGCACCCATTCCGATCCCCATGTGTCCCATTGGAGGCATACCGTGTTGCATGGGAGGTCGTACCCCCATACCGTTTGCCCCCATTTGCTCATAAATACCCCCTGTAGCTGGTGGTAATGTCGTCATACCCGGAATTACATTTGTATTTTGCGGAATTATCGTAGTGTTTACAGGAGGCACCACAACCTGCGGTGGTAATTGTGGTATTTGCGGACTATTAATCATCTGATTAGGAATCATTTGAACCTGATTGGACTGACTAACCTGCGGCGGCACTGGCAATGGCGGAGGCGTTGTAATCATCTGGTTTGGCACACTTTGATTACTTTGTTGTGGACTTTTCGGCCGACTTTCCGTCACGAGAGCATCCTGGGATAAGGAATCAAACGTAGACGGCATTAAATCATCCATTTGAGTCACTTTCTGTTGCACTACCGGAGTTGTTTGTTGAGGCTGATACATCGACATACTGCTAACACTATTGAAATCACTAAAGCTATTGCTGTTGCTGCTCTGTGTCGACTGCGGTAGGATGTCATCACTTTTATGTTCTGCTGTAGGTGGAAGACTATTGCTCTCTTGGTTAAGACTAATTGCGTGATCGTCCGTCGTACTCGACGGCGTTGGAGTTGGTGGGTGTGATGAAGACATTGATATATTACTGTTCTGTGTGTTGACATCGAGGTTGGTGGTGCTGCTTGGTAGTTTATCGGGCATGCTGGTTGTGGGACTTTGCACGCTCGTTAACTCTGTTGGTGGTGACGGCACCCTTTGCGGGATCATTTCAGGCATTACCACTGTTTGTTGTTTGTTGATTTCCGTACGTATTTCTTCGTTGAAAACATTCATTTGAGTATTTTGTATGCTACTAGGTATATTAGGCGTTGGAGGCAATGTTTGTTGAGTAGGTGGCATGGTTTGGTTGGTGGGAATCGGGTTTTGGTCCATCATATTCATGCCGTTTATATTAGGAACGTGTTGTTGTGGTCGCTGTTGCAGTTGCTGCTGTTGTTGTTGTTGCTGCTGCTGTTGTTGTTGCTGTTGTACCTGTTGGGCCGCCCATTGATCCGCCATGGGATTCCTTACGTTCATAGCCGGTGACACAGGATTTTGCGGAGGACCTTGTGGTGGCCCCAACGCATTTCTTGATTGGTATGGGTATTCCGTCGCGTTCGTACTACTTGGTGGCATCACCATTTGCTCAAGCGCTTGCAACGTGCTTTGTTGCGAGTAGTTCGGTACGGGCGCGGGCGATGCCGCCGTTTTAGGTGTTAATGAGGTGGCAGGACGTGGACTTAAAGTGGTTTGTTGCATTTGTGGGTGCGGCGAAAGGTTGGGTTTCGCTGGGGACATAACAGGTCGCGGCGACATTTGAGGAGCTTGAGGTCGCGGCGACATCTGCGGCCGTGGAGACATTTGTGGAGATAATTGTGGGAATGGAGTCCTATACTGCGGGCTAGCGTTACCCATCGGGTTTTGATTGTGCTTTGCTGCAAACTGTTGACTGGCTGCTGGAGGTACTTCCATAGCCCTCTGCTGTTGTTGCTGTTGCATTTGTTGCATGGGTTGATGCCCGTAGGCTGCTAACCCAGGATGCGTCATAGGATTCTGCGCTGGTGGTTGTTGTGGCTGCTGCGTAGGTGGTACATGCGTCGGTGGCACGTGACTAGTGGGCACGTGCGTTTGCGCAGGTGGGCCGTGCGGTTGGCTAGGTGGTCCATGAGTTTGCGCTGGGGGCCCATGAGTTTGTGCGGGTGGATGGCCCATGTGGCTAGTTGGAGCGGCTGCATGAGTAGCCGCATGTCCCATTGCCTGCCCATGCGTCAGATGGTTGTACTGTTGGGCTTGTGAAACCCCCATGTCCAACTGATGGTGTGTTTGCGGGTACTGGTGGTGGTGCGGCATGCGCTGGTGCATATAACCACCATATCCTTGCCCAGCCGCCCCCGGGTAGGAAGAACCTTGTGGATAATGCGTCGGCGTATGTCGTTGTTGCATTGGATATGCCGTCTGGTGTGGCTGCTGCATCATTGGGTGCTGTGTGGGTGGGAACTGCTGTTTCTGTTCCTGCTGGTACCCAATGTGCTGTTGCCGGTACGCCGCATTCATTTGCTGATATCGGTGCATTGGATAGCTTGCGTGTTGACCCCAACCTGTTGCCGCTGCTTGCATACCTGTTGTTTGGCTCATACCTGAATAATACAAAGATTGCTATTTTTGGCCTGCTGAAAATTATTACTCCAACTTACTCATTTGATGATCAGGCATGGAGTACATGTTATCGGGCTGATAGGGGTATTGACCGGTTGTGCCTTGCGGGGCGGGGGGTCGTACCATTTGTCTCTGGTGCGGGTATGTGGAGCCCGGCGGGCCCATGGGACGGTCGCTGCCGTACCCCTGGGCGTACATGCTCTGCGTGTTTGGATCCATGTGGTTGAATTCAGTTCCACCAAATGATGCCAATTTTTGCAGTGGAGTCTCCTAGAACAAACGCATAAACTAATGACATTTGTCAATATTTCATATAATGATACAATTATTCTTTGAGTAAAAACACTAATTCTACGACTACGAACATTTGAATTGCATACAACTATTTCTATTAAAACATTTTTCACCGCGTTGTTAATTACCTGAGAGTAGGTGGGTTGTTGCTGTTGTTGTTGCGGAAAAGACGGGTTAGCATTGCGTGATCCAGTCACCGCAGGCTCGAAGTTATCATTGCCCAGTTCGGGCAGACCTTCCAACATACCAGCTCCATCTTCTCCGAATAGGTCGTACGACTCCATCGCTTTATGCGGCACATAGCGGGGCCTCGTTGATTCTCATCTCATCACAGCATCTCTGGAAACACAAGTATATATAAGTATAAGTATAGTATAGTCTGTTAAAATAGTTCGAACACGTACTTTACTTTAATGTTCCATCAATCTCGAAAGTGGCCAGCGCGCATTATCTCACTTTCCAGTTATGGAACATTAAAGCAGAGTACGAAGAATGTTATTTAAATGTATGTATTTGAAGTTAAAGCCAAAAGTTAAAAATGTATCTTTTCACAGAGGAAATTAATTATGAAAGGCGCAATTTTTTAACGACTTTGGGATTTTTTTATACTAACTATACAATAAAATATACAAGACGGAAAGGTCGAGGACTGATAGACTAAGAATGTTTTCTCTCTCTACAAATATGCAATCTAAATTTGTTGTATTTTTTGGTTTGGTTGTTAAATATAACAAAAACTTAAAAACGTGTTTGTTATATCCAAAATTTCATCTGATATGACGTCACACTAGTTTACCCTCAACAGCTTCAGCTGGTAGTACAATGAACTGTCAACTTATATTCGAGCCAGCGCGTCACGTTATGCAATCGTCGCGTTATAAGATCTCGCTCCCCCAAAAGCAATTGATTCGTTGGAGGGTTGGGGTGGTCGAGGGGTAGACAATTACGTCCGGGCCAGGTAGCCGCCGTAATGAGCCTCCCTATGAGGTTCTTATCGAGTAAGAAGACGCAATAGCATTTACGGGTGGCGGCAAAATAAAAAGGCGAGTGCCCCCGTCGCCGAAGGGGGCGCAACAGCTTGATCTCTGGGAATGGCGGATGTCGCACCCCCGCTTTTATTGCGGCGCATGCAAATCCGCAGCAACCCCTCCTCTCACGCGCGCACACATCGCAATTAATGGCCGACCGAACGGTGGGAATTATTAGTTTCGATCCGACGCCGCCGCCCCCCGGCGGATTGATAGGGATTATTTTCGGGTTACAGTCGTATCGAATCACATTCCCCAAAAAGGGTGTGCGAGCACGAGTGTGTCTCTCTCGCCCCGCCGATCCTTTTCATTGTATAAATTTGTTACCCTCTCGGGCCATTCATCTGCCGCACCGGAGGTGAAGTAAAATAATAAAAAAGAGAAAGAGGAACACCCGGGGGGCGCGCACCCCGTCTTTATGGATGCGGAGAAGTTTACGCAAAAAACGTGACCGCACAAGCCAAGTGGCGGTGGCGGAGGAAAAATGGCGACGCCGGCGTGAATAACTGATGAGACGTTACGTAATTGCGCAAATCTGTAACCCCCCCAACTGTCGAGGTCTTTTCAATTTCAGAAGTTTCAAACATGAACCGTTCGGATTTTACTAATATTATAATAAAAACTTTAAATTTGTAACATATTTTTACTTTATTATAGGAAGTATGAATGAAGTATTGTAATCGTGCAAAACATCTATTTTTTGCGGAAATCCAAGAGGATTTACGACAGGGGACGCTATCCCCAAAACTTTCCATCAATCTACTTGAATATATGTTTCAGACCATATATCTGCAAAACCTAGGCATAAATATAAATGGGAAATATCCCAACCATCTCAGATTTGGAGACAACATAGTCCCTACAGCGGGTAGTATAGACCAGGCTATAACGATGTAGCGACAACTAAATGCTGCATCACATCAAATGGGACCAAAGATCAACTTCCCAAAACCCCATTCGATGACTAGGCTTGTTCTCAGTCATAGTGTAATCATAGACGGAGTTGAAATCAAACATCATCACATCATACAAATAGGGCATGAACTTCGCATTCAGAAATAATCAAACTTGTGAAATGACGCATTATAACTAACGTGGGCGGCATACTGATTGAAACGACTTCAAACAATGCGTCCTCCTTGTCCTAACGAACGACGCAGATATCTTAACACTAACAAATAAGGTAGTGAATAAGATCAAGGTGACCCAACACGCAATGGAGAGATCTATATTGGAAATATCCCTGAGAGACTGTATTTCCAACTTAGAAATTCGGAAAAGAACTGGGCTAACAGACTCAATAAAACAAATAACAGTCTTGAAGTGGAACTGGGAAAGATACACTGACAGAATGCGAGACAATAAAAGGTCTAGACGAATTCTGGAGTGGAGACCATCTTACAAGATGATCCAACGACAGTAGACGGATTCATAGCAATTGGATGCAAGCGGCCCAAGACCGTACGTTATGGAATCCATCAAGGGAGGCCTACATCCAGCAGTGGACTGAGATAGGCTAATTAGTGATGATGATGATGATGTTTCCGATGTTGCTGTACGAGAGGCACAGGAAGAGGACGGATCTCCTGGCTTACAAACTTAAGAACTTGGTTTGATACCATGAAAACAGAACTCTTTCGGGACGCAGTAATATATTCCCAAATTGTCTGTGTAAAATTGTCGATAATGATGAAACGTAAATTATTCTTGCGATGCATGCTTGCATTTAATTCGCGGCGATGTAATTGCAGAGCTCTAGGCGATCAGAAAGTCGGCATAACGGTGTAGAGCCGGCGTATACGCGCGCCGGAGAGAGATACATTATATATAAAACTCTTGCACGCCGGTTTCCGCGATTTGAATAAATTCGAGCGCGCTGGATTTCACCTCGATCGGAACCGCCGACGGTGACGGCATTAATTGCGCTTTGTTTTAATTGCGGATCGAAAAATTGCCCGGCGGCCTTGGCGCACCGACGTTCGTGCGCTATAAAAATATTTATTGTAAAACTGACAAAAGAAAGGAAAAAAAATGTGTGCTGGCGCAATTTCTGCGATTGGTTTTAATTACGTGTAGATAAGGCGAGGTGCAACGGCATTTCGCGCATGCGTTTTCGGCCCGATACTTTTTGTGTGTGCGTTTTCTTTTTATTGCCCGTCAAATTGTAACTGGTTGTTAATTGGCGTCAGCTGTATGTGTGTGTAATTGCAATAAACGTGAAATATTTTGGCGTGTGGCGACTGGCCGGAAAGAGAAATACATGTTAAAATTAACTTGCCGGTGAATGTATATATTGTATACAAAATTCGATTCATTAAAATTGTTACAAACATATTTTTTTCTATGCTACATACGACCAAATGTATGTATAACTTGGTATTAACCAACTAAACGATTATTGTTCTAAAATTATACATACAAAAATAAATAACAATTACTTCTAATTATATGGGTGTGCATTGCTAAATGATGTGGTGCCGCCAGATAGCGTTTCACTTTCCTCCTGGGGGGTTAGTTGTATCATTCTTTACTTCTAATTATTATACAGGATACAAAATAACGTGCGAAATGCTCAAAATTAGCAGGTCAAAACTACTAGAGGCCATTAAAATGCTCATCAACAAGTGTATACAGGAAGGTAAACAATAAAATTGGGAACGCAAAACAAAACATAGACAAATACCGTTCCATTAGTCTTCTCTCACATATGTATAAACTTTTAACAAAAATAATATCAAACAGAAGTACTAACAAGTTATCAACCTATAGATCAAGCCGGTTTAAGAGAACACGGCACATCAGACCATCTTAAATAGTTAAAAACCTTATAGATATGCACAGAATATACCGTACCGCTACATATGGCAAATGTCGTTTATCAAAAGCATTTGATACAGTACATATAGGTACCATACTAGAAGGCCTAGAAAGCCTAGAAAGCGGTAGAATCGAGATACACATTCTTTCTAAAGAACATCTACGAAAACGCCACACTACAAGAGATCGACGAGGACATGATTACCGATATAAAGGTCTAAACTATTTACGCTAGCTCTAGAAGAAGTGTTTAAGAGGCTCAATTGGGAAATGAAAGGCATGGACATAGATGGAAAACACTTAAATTATCTAGCTTTGCAGATGAGAAAATAATATTTGGCAATGGCGTTGAAGAACTAGAAAAAATATTGTCACAACTGGACGAAGCGTCAAAAACTGCGGGTCTCCATATGAACTTGGCAAAAACAAAGATCGCGAGCCCAGAAATCACAGCTATATCTAGATAACTTATCCTAAAAAATAAGGATTGAAGTATTTGATGCCTTCGAATCTCTGGTTTTCAGCCTCAAGAGCTATGTATGTTTAATCCCAGGGGATCTATTCAGTAAGTTCAGACTGGTCTGATACCAATGATTTGAAGTGCACCACTTGGAAGACTCACATCAGCCTTCCAAGCTGAATTAACAGGAATACTAAAGTGTGTTCAAATTTTAGCTGAACAGAATATTAAGGTTAAACATATCCAAATACTCACTGACAGCAAAGCAGCTCTAAATGCACTAAATGCCAACATATTTGTGTCGAAAGAGCTATATTCATATCTACACAGCCTGGAGGAGCTAGCTAAATATAACAAACTAGAACTCTGCTGGATCAAAGGACATAGTGGCATCAAGGGGAACGAAATAGCAGTTGAACTTGCCAGAAAGGGATCCTTACATCCTCTAACAACCCAAGAGGATGAAATACTTTCTACAGGTAATCTGTAAAAGATAATAGAGCATAGGACACATGCTCTTCACAAGGTAAGATGGTGAGAAACACCGGGCTGCAAGCAATCAAAGGTAGCAATTAGGCAACCTTGTAAAATTGCAGCCACGGCCCGCCTTAACTTATCTAGAACTAATCAGAAATTATTGACAAACATCCTAACTGGCCACTGCCGGCTAAACAAACACCTACACACGATGGATCTGGTGAACAGCCCTTCATGTAGAGGGTGCAATGAAGAACTAGAAACAGCAGAGCATGTAATAAGCCTCTGTCCAGCTCTAGTAAACACTAAGCATCTAATACTAGGGGAGTGCTGGCCTAGTATGGTCAGCATTGGCAACTCCTCACCCGAGAGTTTTGCAGCTCGCACGCAAAATTGACTGGTGGGACGAGTGAGCAGCCGTAAAGGGAGGTTTAACAATGGGCCCATTTTGAGGCCTAAGTGTCTGTAGCTATGATACTCTCCAACCAACTATCCAGAACCTATCCAGATACCAATGATCATGCTGATGTCTTGCCTTTTCTTTGACGTTCATTACAAATGTTGATGCATGTTGAAAACTATTTACGTGTTCAACTTTCTTGACGAATCTAGTACAATGTAAATCACGCTTTAGTCTGATCGTCAGACTATCAATTTTTATAGATATATATTTAGTCGCATTAGAAAACTATTAGCGATAGTACAATTCAATTTACATTGCTAACCAGGGCCGTAACTAGGCAGGGGCAACAAGGGCACGTGTCCAGGGCCCAGAAGAAAGGGGGGCATGAAATACCACATAGAGATCGAATAAACTCGTATTATAGTTTTAAAAGCTGTGTACCTTTCAACAACTTTTAGGTAACCTGTCCGAAAAATAGTAGCAAAAAAGTAGCTCCCTTCAAAATTTGTTTTTCAGGTTGTACTACAGGTTAAACTATTATTTTGGGGAACTTTTGAGGAAGTAGTTTTACTTAATTCATAAAATTAAGTGTAGGAGGCCCAGTGATGTCATATCTAGAACCTCAGTAAAGCTAATTACGGCCCTGGTCCTAACCACCTGAACCTTTTTCGAACCAGAAATTTAATATTACATCATTTAATAACAACAACAAAACCGTTTGGTGTCTGCTTCTGTAGTGGGTTTCATTACTTCGTGACTCCCGACGAGAGTGGAGAAACGACCAATCAACCGCTCGCTTTGATTGCGAAGGGTCGCGCTGCCAAGCTCCCGCCGTCGCCGCCGCCCCCTCTGAAGATAATCCCTCGCTGTAGATTTTTAAGCCCAAAGGGGAAAAGCTATACGCTTATGATACAAGCTACAAAAGCGGTACAACTTTTCGCCCCAGGGCCTAAAATAATGCCCGGTAGTCGTGGCGGCGGCGGCGGTAGAGGCGCGCGCATCAGCGAGTTTAATTAAAATAATCGACGCATAATTGCACGCTAATTTGCATAAAATTACTGTTACCGCAGCGCGCCGCACGTATGCGCCGCGAAGGGCCGCCGCCTGGAGAAGAGAGCGGACAGGGGGAGTGCAGAATTAATGGCGGCTTTTATTTTTCGGTCAGGCGGGCCGAACAATCGCAGACAGCAATAAAATCCGGCGCGCTTTAATTTGTTTGCCCCCGCGCGCCGCTGCCACCGCGGCCCTATTGATTTTTTGCCGAACGGACGTGTGCGGCGGGGGTGCGAGCGCGCCCGCCCCCCACGCGTGTGTATGAGGATTATCGGGCGCGAAATAAAACCGTCGATAATTAAACCAAGGGGGGTGGAGGGTTAGGTGCGATGCAATAATTGCACACGTACAACGCGCCGCGGCCGGTTGCCATGGCGACGAGCCAGCTCCTGCCGGGGGCGAGAGGGGTACGGACGAAAATAAACAATTCGACGCCCCCGAGAGAACAGACGTGCGCGTTCTTCCAGATTCGGATAATTAAAGATTGATTAGCGTCGAGCGGGCGACAAGAGGTGGGGAGCTGCAGGGAGGACGCGCGTGTTATAGTACTTGTTTCCCCCCAACAACAGTATCCGATGCTGCTGCTGTTTGTTATTGTTTGCGGAATTTATTTGTTATTAAAACAGCGACGTTTTTTTATATGATGTTTTTCAGCGAAAACTAATCTGTAATGAGCGAACAATGAACTTTACCGCGACCGCCATTCGAGATGTCCACCGTTTGCAATGTCGCTAACATTGCCGGGATCCATCAAAGGTCGCAGATCGGCTCAACCCTATTGTTTCAGGCGGCATGAGTCGACGCCGCCGGTGACTGCGGGGGGAATATTTTCACGCGCACAACCGTCACGGCGGCTGCAATGCCAGCGGCGGCGTTAAAATTTTATAAATTAACTGCAACCGCGGTCCCCATTTAATTGCTTATTACAGTTTGTCGAAACGCGACCAATCAGGTGATATCTCATTATACGCGGACGCATCGGTGAAACGGGCAAATGGCCCCCGCCGCCGACTGGCGATTTTCCGGACATGAGAGTAAAAAAAACAATAAACATCCCCGGCGCAACGGGGGACACCCGGCCGCGCCGGGCGGCACCGGTGGATGATAACAAATGTTGACGAACTTACCATGGACACCGTCGGCCTGTGTGATCGGGCACCTCTCGTCCCGAAAACGGACTGGCCGAATAAATACACGTCCCACTATGCCTGCACCCCGAACGATACCACTATTCCATGCATCTCACTTGCGAACGGCCGTTTTTACTTACTCTGCCCGCGTCAAACTTATTCTACACTTAAATTTACTTAATTAAAATTTGTGTACAAACTTGCATGTATAAATGAGTACTCCATTTTATCATTACGCTTGTGGTCGACGCGCGCGACATCTGCGCACGACTGACGCGAATGCAGCCGCCATGGACCGACCGAGCCGCGCGAAGTTTGAATCGCTGACGCGCAACATCCCGCGTTGTAAATATGTCAACATTATAAATATAAAGAATTCCACTATAATTATTACTAAACGATTCATTTATTTATATGTATAAACCGGTAATATACAATTTTATAGCGAGGGATAATATAATGAAAAAATGTATATTTTTGATTACAAAAAATACACATATCCTCAAAACTTAAGTTATATTTTCTTTGCTTTAAATATAAAGCTAATGGAATAGAAAACAGTTTTCATTCTATTGAGATTTAAATATGTTTTTTTGTTTGTACACAAGACTTTTTAATATCAATTAAAAAGTTTTGTTGATTTTAGATGACGAAACTTAAGTGCACAACAAATTCTTTGGAGGTCTTTGAACAGGATTCCAACTTGATTATATCAACAAATTTAAAACAAGGTATTTTAAGAATAAATAATATCCTTCATTAGGGTAGTTTTGATAATATCAATCTGAACTCCTACCTCCATCTATTAGGTGCCATTCTAAATACATGTATACTTATCTCTTTCCTATTTGTTTAAAAGAACAAAGATAGATACATTAACTCTTGTGTTAGCTATTTCACGCTAGATTCATCACAATCAAGCAATAACATTCACATATTGTACAGTAAATAAACACATCAATATCGACTATATTAATTCAATTATATAGTATTTTCACAATTTAAAAATATATTTAAATTAATAGCGGCAAATTTGAATGTGACATTGCTTGGTATGGAGGGAAACTGCGCTTTAACCTACAATATTTATATTTTATTGTAGACAGTATTTGTGTCGTTTTATTTATTAATATAATTAGAATTGCAAAATGCAGAGCGATCACGAGGAGTTGTATCTACAAAAGATGCGGGAATTTGTTTGCGATGAAGATAAAATCGTAAGTATTGTAACCTTAAAAAATTTTACTTATTGCTCATATTCCAATAAAACAGTAATATTATCATAAATAAATATCTATGATTCTCAAAGAGGAACATGTTTGATAACCAACTGAACTAGTGGGTTACTTTAGCTGTTATGTGCAATCAGCTGTTTCTCAAATTCATAAATATTAAATTAATTAAAGTATATTACATGCCTTTTAGACTTTTTGATCATTGTTGTCTTTTTTGATTCTACTTTATTTCAAGTGATTTCTTCTCAGTTATCAAAAAAACAAGATAACAAAAGAAGAAAAGGCAGAGATAGGAAAAAATAGGAAGAATTTACCCCATTTTTCCCTATCTCTGTCTTTTCTTCTTTTGTCATCTAGTTTCTCGATGCAATTTCCTTCACTGTTCTTTCATTGTCCATTCTTTAGATGATGAAGCCACTGCAGCCTTCTTGATCTTATACTATTTGATATGATTACAGTTGGTATAGTTCTTCTTGTTTTGTCCCACTTTCCCATCTTTCCACTCCATATAGTAGTATGGGTTTCACACATGTAGCCCAAATCCAACTCTCTACTAAATTAGTAATTTTTACTGATCAATCTATCAGTGCACCATATTTTCCACAACCATGTGTCTCCCAATATATTTATAAAGCAGTGCTTTTGTAAATATTTACTAACAGAAATTATGTTTTATTCTTCTAGGTAACTTATCCATGGCTTAGCAATGAGCTTAATATAAAAGCCAATGAATGCAAAGACTTGTTAAAACAATTTGTGGATGATCGCCAGACAGTAAAAGACTATGAAATTGGAGTTACATATTTACTAGCTGGCATTTTAAATGAGAACAATGCAGTTACAGTTTCTGTTTGCAAAGAGGATGAAGTTGAGGAAAAAAAGAAATTATTCAAGACTGTCACATTGGAGTATGTGTACAGTGTGCAGAAGGCAAAAACAGTTGATTTAAGTCTTGTGAGTTTAGTTGATATGTTCAAGACAGTCAATGCAGGTTCAACTGAGACAGTTATGTAAGTAATATATAATTAAATTTCACATACTTTATATGGTTTTATATTGTTATTTTATTTACAGTTTAGGTTCAGCCATCAGTAAAAATTGTATAAAACGCAATCTCAGAGTCAAAAAAGCTTTGCCCACTTTAAATCGTGCTGCGCCCACTGACAAATCAAAAGCATCTCATTTGTTTACAAAAGTATCACCTCCTAAAAAAGAAATCAAGAAAGAGCCTGAAAATGAAAAACCCAAATCTGAACCTGTTAAGGTTGAAAAGAAAACACCATCTAAGGCACAAAATGGACAAAAGACTGAAAATAAGGTATAATAATATTTATTGTGATAAAAAAAAGACTTTTATTGGCATTTCCCTCACTGCCCTTCCACATCACCAACTACAACAATTTTTTTTGTTGTGGTTGGTGATATGGAAGGGCAGTCAGGGAAATGCCAATAAAGGTCTTTTTTTATTTTTTTAAATTTTGTATTTATTGTGATTCATAACATAGTACATACATTTACATATTCATACCACAATGGGCTAATGAGTGGAACCTTTCTGCCTTCTGAATTATATAGGCTGAATTCTATGTAAAAATATAGAAGCTTCAAAAGTCATTTTCTCAAAAACGACTTCATATTTTCTATTTGGGTTTTCTATGTTCCATTATATATATTTTTATTGGTGTAGTAATACTATTTGACACAGGTCTTTATTTTTTTCTAGAAGGGTAGCATAACAAATTTCTTCTCGAAAGCGCCTCCACCATCTAAGCAGCCGGCTGCGAAAGTGGAAGAAGTCAAAACCGAAAAAGAAGAAACCAAAGCAAAAGCAACTGATGTTGAGTCTATGGATGTAGACGATGAAGATGATGTAGTGTCAAAACCGAAACGTAAAAGTAGTAGCAAGTTCTACGACAGTGACACCGATGAGGAGGCCAAGAAAGTGGAAGCAAGCAACAAATCAAAAGCTGTTAAAGAGGAGAAGGCGTCTGCTCAAAAGAAGAAGCCTACTACAAAGCGTCAGAGAAAAGACGGCAGCTCCGACCGGCCGCAGAAGAAAAGGAAGAGGATTGTTGAGAGGCATGCATCAGATAGTGATGGTAAGTAAAATTTATTAAAAAAATATCTGGTGTGGGCAGCACCGAATTAATTAATTAATATTAAATCAAAATTTAAGTTTTTTTGATTTGACTCAGATTGACAAATCTAAGATTTAAGATTTTTTTGGTTCAACTCAGATTGACAAATGTAGTACCATGTAATTGACGCATTATAGACATTGTGAGATTGAAATTAGTTTCAGAAACTAAAGAAGAAATTGGCATGAATTGAGCACCACGCTTAAATCTTTTTGAATTAAATTTTTTCAGATATGTTCGCAAGTGAACAGGAAGATGATGAAGAGGCCGAGATAGTATTGTCGGATGATGAGCCAGTTGCTAAAAAACCCGCTGTGTCAGTATTAGCACCAAAAAATAAAAACAAAAAATGGGTTGATAAAACATATACAGATGAGGAAGGCTACTTAGGTAAGTCTATATCATAAATATTTCAAAAAAACATTATTATCGATTTACATAAATACGAAACGCAAAATATTCTCCTTTTCAAAACAATTCAAAAGTGAAAATAACTGTTATAGATATATACCATCTCTTATCTCATAGTAACAATAGTTTGTACTATTCTGTTTTAGTTACAAAGAGGGAGTATATTTCCGCCAGTGGTTCGGAAGATGATGAAGAGGATGAAAAGGAACAAATCAACCCACAGATTGAACAGAAGCCCGTGGAGAAACCCAAGAAGGTTGAAGCTCCCAAAAAAGAAGTGTCGCCACCAGTGAAGGGCGTCAAGGGCAAGAAGGCATTGACAAAACCAGCCAATCAGCCTACTTTGATGAGTTTCTTCAAGAAGAAATAGTTTGCTATCTCTAGTATATGTACATATTTATTGTTTTTAATTGATACTATGTAGCATGAAAATAAATAAGTTTTAATTTACATAATTATATTATTTAAAAACATAATCTAAAATAGACTGAGAAATTTGCTTCTTTTTAATTCCAGAGTGAAAAGAATGGTTAAGTTAGCTATTAATAATGTTGATTCCCTATGAAATATAGTTCATTTTCTGCCACCAGGTAGTAGAGTATTCGCGATTCAAACGTTAACGGTTTTCTTCAAGGTAGTAGGTAAACAGCTGATCTTTGTTTTTGTTTGATCAGCTGATTGCATTAAAATCATATGATTTCAGTCACTTCTACAATAATGCGCGATTGTTAATGTACTTTTAATGTATGAATAGTATAACCTTGGCTCTATAGTCATGTATAAGATGAAAAAACAAATGTTATGCAAACAAGTTCCCTACTAAATGTAATTGATTTCCTGCCACCAGATGGAGTATCAGCCGGCTTGAATTGCCAATAATTTTCTTTGCTGAAATCGCCAATCTGCTGGCTTGAATATGGCCCATACTTCAGACTAATAAATAAATATTTATTTATTAGTCTGAGGCCATATGGTTAATTGAAATCATATTTAAACTCCTATACAATATAATGGAACCCAAAATCCTAGTCATGTACCTGATCTTGGCATAATGCATAATTCGCCCACGTTTATTTATATTTTATAACACGTGCACGGCCCTCAGTACGCCCCTGATTTAGTGTATCTTATGTAACAACCACAAATCATACCAATGTATGTAATTTTACTATTCGCCACCGCATGTCGCTCACTATCCAACTGTCAGTGTGACAATCTCCTGACATTTGTTGACATTTCGTCGTCGCTCCCTTATCCAGAAAAAAACATTCTACAATCCGCGTCTTATCAGGGAATCGAAATCGCGCCTGATAACGTTGCCTTCCGCCACAGTGTCGCACGAGTAACCGAGAAATATGACAATGGGTGACGAGACGCCTGTGACCACTCTAATTCTGCCCGTGTTAATACGCCCGATTTTATCCCAAGTAAGTGCTTAAACATCAGTTTTAGGGCTTGTGATTGAAATGTTGCTGTTGCAGCTTGAGAGGCGCGATGTTACCGCCTCGCAAACCCTTCGTGCAGCCCTTTCAAAGGCTGAGTCAGCCTATCCAGGGCTTACATATGATTTGGTGATTGGGATTTTACGTCGTGGGGAGCTCAATGTTAATATGAATGAGAGTATTTTGAGGCTGCAGGGTGCTTTAACTGATGCTGATGGTGAGTAATTGGTTTGATAAGTTTTTACACCTCTGAGTGAACAGTGATTATTATATGTAGCTATTAATCATATTTCTTTTAGTTGTTGAATACAGATTGAATCGATCAGAGGATGCTTTTCAGGAGTTGAACAGGAAATCGAGTACTTTGAAGAAGATTCTGAGTAGGATTCCAGATGAAATCACTGACAGGAAGACTTTCTTAGAAATCATCAAGTAAGTAAATTTTACTTTTAATGACCACTAAGCATAAATCAAACAAACACATTTGTTTATAGTTCGGGAACTGTTCTGGGCTGACTTAGAATAGCCCAGTACAGCTCCTAAATGAAACAAAAGTGGGTATAGTAAAGAATGGATGGTTACATATACATGATGTCCTTAAAGTATGGCATAAATTCACCTTAATCTATGATTTTTGCAAAAATTGCTCAGACACATTGATTTTTAATTTTAAATTGGCAATTTTTAATGAAAGAAAAATCATATCAAATATATATATATATATATATATATATATTTACCTTTTGTTATAGGCTATTACATTTACATTACTTAACATTACAATTATTGATGTTTATACATTTGTAAATTCTTTCCACTCTTTTCTGTTCTTCGCCAGTTCTCATGCTTGCTTAACTGTCTTTCCTTTCTTGATTATTGTTTCCTTTATTATGTTATGAAAAAACATGAAACAAGAAATAATTACATTTATTTTCACAGAGAAATTGCTAGTGCCATTAAAAAGCTGCTAGATGCTGTCAATGAAGTGAATGGATACATTCCAGGCCCAACAGGCAAACAAGCCTTGGATCAAAGGAAACGAGAGTTTGTGAAGTATTCAAAGAGATTCAGTAACACCCTTAAGGAGTATTTCAAGGAAGGACAGTAAGTTTTACTTATTATCTCCTTTAATAATAATAATATATGTGTTATATTAAACTGGATTTACTTATGGAAGTATTCAATGCTCTTACATCATAGTAAGATTTTTTCATTTGAATAGTTGGAGCTTTTCTTGTTTCTTTATTCCTGATGTTATAAAACAGTTGTACTTATACAACTGTTTTATAACATCAGGAATAAAGAAACAAGAAAAGCTCCAACTATACCCTTAGGTAATTTATTTTCCCAAAAACTAGTTAGGAAGAGAAAATTATTGGGGAACTAGCATGGGTAGTGAAAATTAATAATTATTCAAACATCTCAATATTCTCGGATGATTTACCACTTTTTAAAAAGGGTATTATCTCATTAAACCTAAATTGAATGTGAATCAAAATTTATTTTCGGTTACATTTAATCTTATTTTAGTTATGTAAGGTATCTATGTATATACGAGTATGTTGTATTATTATTGTATTTTCCAAGGCTCATCATATAATAATTATTTATTTATATAATTTTGTTTCAGAGCCAATTCAGTATTCGTCAGCGCGCTCTACCTAATCCACCAAACGAACATGATCATATCGACGGTAAAAAACAAGTGTGAATAAGAAAGTGAGTGATGATTGGGCGAATGACCTTCAAAACGATGGTGTGAATTGTATGAAAAAAATATGAATTACGTTGTATCTAAAATTCGGTTCTAATTTTTAAATTGTATTAGTTTAGTATTCTGAGGTGTCGAACAAGACCGACTGCTCCAATTCATTCAATGATTTTCTGTAATTTTAAGTGAAAATGTATGGTGTGGATGCAGCTGAATCTCCATATAGTACATACTATACAAGGTGTTACCTTTCTACATATCAATTACTTAAGGACATACTGCTTGGAACAAATAATGATAATCTTCTATACTTCATGTTTGCCACATCAGTTTTTCCCATTAGCAACCAAATCCACTCACACACAAATTAGAGTACATAAAATAATCATTAAATGTTTTATCAAAAACAATAATGACTTTCTTGAATGTCTTTATAAATTAAAAATAATACAGGTTTCATATATAAAAAAAAAATGTTAAAAAGCAAATACAAACATTCTTTGGGGTAAAGAATATGCCCTTAAGTGATTGGCATACAGGTGGGTAACACCTGATACAGATATATTATTATACATATAATAGATATTATTATAAAATGTGTTGATGTTTTAAATGGATTTATTTTTAAGATATAATGATATATAATGAGAAGTATTTAACATGTAAATTAATAAAACTTATATAAGTATGAAAATATATTATTATTTTGTACCTGTATTTTCATATAACTTTTAAACAATTTTTAAAGTTACCTGGAATGGTGAATACTAATTTAATTGTGCACCAACCAAAACTAGGGTATCCAACCCCTGCCCTGTAAACTTTTCATCTGTCTTGTTAATCATGTTCATACAACATTGTTCTTTGATGCAGGAATTGCCTACTGACACAGTGCATCAATCTTACAAAACCAGGATTCCTTCTTTGTCTAACCTCTACATCAATCTGACAAAACAAGGATTCCTTCTGTGTCTAGGCTCTATCCTTAAAACATGGTAGCAATTCATAATAAATTAATGCTGTGGGAATTAATAAATTAATTGTACACCAACCAAAACTAGGATATCCCTCCCCTGCTCTGTAAACTTTACATCTGCCTGATAAGATTAATCATTTTCATGCAGTATTGTTTTTTTTTGATACAGGATCAGTCCATCATTCTGATAGAATAAGGATATCTTCTTTGTCTAGCCACTATCCTGAAAACATGGTTTTAACAAGGTAGCAATTCATAAGGGTAATTAACTGGTGTGGGAATTAATTGTACATCAACCAAAACTAGAATATTCCTCCCTTGCTCTGTAAACTTTACTACTGTCTTATTAGATTGATCATTTTCATGCAGTATTGTTTTCTTGATACAGGGTCAGTCCATCATTCTGATAGAACAAGGATATCTTCTTTGTCTAGCCACTATCCTAGGGTTTTAGCAAGGTAGCAATTAATAATCATTAACTGATGTGGGAATTATTAAATTAATTGTACTTCAATCAAAATTAGGGTATCCATCCCCTGCTCCATAAACTGTTTATATGTCTGATTAATAATTTTCATATAATATTGTTTATTACATAGGAATTCCTCTGGTAGTGCATGATTCTACAAGTCATTTATCCCTTGTGTGTTAAACCATAGTTAGACCTGCAGGTAGGTTACTACCAATTCAGCTCTCAGAATAAACACATGCACATGACTACACAAACATCAAGGTCTTGGATCCTGGGGCATGAATTTGAGTCTTCTCTGCAATAACCTAATAAATAATCTGATACATATAAAATTGTAGGAAATAAAGATGTAATGTATATTCTGTTTTTGGGGAGGGGAGTTAGGAAGGCTAGGGCTTCTTCAGGGCTAAGCCATAGGCCATAGGTCATGGTGATATCTAGCAAGATTAATTCCAACTCTATATATATATAATATATTTGTCAGCACTGCAGCCCAAAACTACATATTGAGTGTGGATGCTTCTATTTCTGTAGAGTAGGACTGAGAATTGAGGTCTCTTCTTGTAAAGAATGGTTTCATTTTGAAGGGCGTTGTATATCCTACTGGCTGAAGATTTCTATTAGTGGTCTTCTGCTTAAAATTATTACAGGGCAAATTAAAACCCCCACATCATAATAATTGTACTAATTAAATATTTAATAATTTTAAATAATACTATGCCAACTAAATTAACTACTCATACAAGCAAAAATAGTTTACATGATCTTAGAAGGCAAGTAAAGATGAATTTGAACTTGTACCGTTTGAAATTAAGCACGCTAATTGTTGCGTTGCTCATCGTGAACGCATGTACAGAGTTTGTGTGACACCTAATGAATTATTCTAAATTGAACGAGTACAATTAAGAAAAATCGGATATATATTATTTTGGCATTGCATGAATGTGTGGCAAGTGTCAGCTCAACATGACAAGGCTCATGAGCGCTTGGGAGGAGAGTTGAGCAACTGCTTGAGACTGAACGAGGAGACACCCACACCAATGCTTGCGAGCAGGAACGCCGTCGGGAACACTAACTTGTCCGTCCTGGCGGATACAGTTGGTACATTCTAAAAACATATAAAATCAATATTATATTAATAATTTTCATCATTTTCATCATCATTTTATATATATATATATATATATATATATATATATATATATATATAAAATGATGATGTTGAAGTGATATTCATTAATGTCAAATAATAATAAAACCTACTTGGTACCATAGCTACAACAAACTTTAAATAAAGTTGTTAATTATATGTACCATTATTTTTTTTTTATAAAAATAATAAATGAAGTGATTACTAAGAGACGTTACTATCTGTATGAACTGCAATTTATGCTAGTAGCTTTGTTATTGTGGCGACAATTTTAAATCGTCGCCGTAAATACTTTATATTTATTGTATGCGCATAGTCCAATCCAGCAAATAAACTATTAATAGCCTCGAGTTGCGTCACAAATTTTACATATTTACATATTCCTTTGCCAACATTCAACTCAACAAACGCACCTTCAATCTTGGCACATGCAGAGGTTCCATTTGGCGATGCGCAGTTCTAGTTCCAGGACTTTTTAGATACGGTTATCAATTATATAATTAAATAATGAAATCTGAATGTGTATCAACACTTGTAGATTAATAAAATTTCAATTGAGCTTATTTACAAATTGTAGTTGTCATATATCAATAAAATTCTGAAATCTAATTAATAATAAGATATGGGGGCTAGGGGCACTAAAAAGTAGGGATACTATTTTAAGACGACACCGACAGGCTTGATTCGGTAAGATTTAAACTTAAAATGTTGCTGATTAAGAGCCGGTTCTTCAATTGACATTTAACCAGGGAATAAGGCTATTCGTGGAATAAGTTTGAGATTTTTTAGCAAATATCTCAAACTTATTCCACGAATAGTCTTATTCTTCAGTTAAATATCAATTGTAGAACCGGCCCTTAGACAGAAAATCAGTGGTTACTTACAATTTTGTCCCTCATTTTTTTTTTCAATCATCAATATATATATATATATATAAACAGCTAGTTGTTTAATAAACATTACTTTTAACCGTTCTGCTAGCCAAAAGATAAAAACAAGAGCCTTGTAAATAATTCGTTCCGCATTCGTATTATTCGTGATTCTTGACGTCAAAGGTTATTTTTTGTGCTCCACATTTATTATCTATACAATCAATAAACTGTTAAACAGGTTCCATTCATAATATTTGCATTTGTAATCATTTATATTATCAAATTATAGTAATAATAGGCATACTACTATGTAAAATTACATTTTATCCAATAAATTAATGTGCAGTGCTAATAAAGGTTTAAATTAAATTAATATTTTATTTATAAATATGTATGCTACTACTTGTTTCTCATTGAAAATAACATCTAATTTTTATGATTTCAATGGAAAATATACTAAAATAATTTTTTGTTTTCAGCAAAAACCCGCCTTGTAATTGATGTAGTTGTTAAATCAAAATAAATATTAGAAAGGTGACCACCTTCAACAATAATTAATGAGGTGCTCAAATGCCAACATATATTTTTAGTTGAGTTTAATGAGCTATTATTTAATTGCTACTAGTATAGTGCATTGTCAGGCTTCAATAATAATGAACTGGGGTGTATTCTACCAGCAGAGACAAGTTTATTGCACAGTTGCAGCCTATTGCACTATCCCACTTGTAATACCTGATTGTAGAGATTTAACTACATATTCTTACTAGACCTTCACTCAAACATTACAAATTCTTAAATTTTGTTGTGAAGTTGGATAAAAAACCATGAAAAATCCTAGTAAAACCAAAGGAAGGGATTAACCACATACACCACAGGGAATGGGAAACACTTCAGCCACTACTAGACCACACTACCAGATAGACTAACTGAAACTGAAGATAACAAACAATTGATGCAACCTACAAAGAGGAAGTAGAGTGCATGAACAAACACAAAGCCAAGACAGCCACAGGACTTGACAATTTAACTAACAAACACATCATTGCATGTTTCCTACTTTTCTCAACGTGGTGGGTAGATATCTTCAATAATATATTGGAAATCAGTGAAACCCCTCTGTCTTGGCAGTCCTCAAAAATAAACTTTCAATAAATCATGAAAAAAAAAATAGATTGAACATATTACTAAAAATGCCCACATTGAGCTGACTGTAAACAACATGTGTCATGTTTGGTTTTTCTTTTACAAGATTTAAAAAAATATACGTATATAAATATAGTTCTTTAGTCATCAGATTAGCTTGATAATGGCTAGAGCTTAGCTGAACATATTTGCAAAAATAGCAATAAACATGTGATAAAAAAGAAGCAAAAACTCATTGTATTTATTATTTATAATGAATTATCACAAAGTATACATCAGAGCAATACAATATTTAAATAGATTTCTTTATTACTATACCCAAAACAGACATTTGTGTTTGTATTTTTAAAATACTGCAATGAAAGCAACTGACCTCTCTAGAATAAAAAATAAACTGGATATATTCAGTTTAATCATATTGCATAAATTAACAGTACAGTGTTAATAACTCTGTCTACTTTCACATTGGATAATTAGCATTACTACCATGTTATTTAAACGTGATTATATGTGCATTTTAAATCCATAACCACATACATACTGCAAATTATTGTGATAAACACTAGTATTTTCATAAACATGTGTAGGTTGAAAATTACTAATATATAATAAAATAACTAATATAATGTATAAAATAACTAATATAATGTATGTGCAGATTTTAAATAAAATAAAGATAGTTTCTAAGATAGACAATGCCATCAAAACAGCCAAAACCTACCTAGGTTCAGACACAGGAACAAACCACAATCATGCGATAGTTAAACTGGAAGCCTGACTTAAGAAACAAACAATTGAAAATAACAGTAAACAGCTGCAAATTCCAGATAAAAAATTCAATAATAAAACAATGCACCCCTGTATTCACTGATGTTTCATAAATTTATCAATAGCTATTGATTTGTTGTTATAGCAACAATAAATTATTATATAGGGAATATAGTTACTTTAGATTCTCTCTATTGGAAACACTGAATAATTAAACAAAAGGTATCATCAAAGCTTCAATTGCAAGTGCTATTCAAGGTGTTTGACATTTGTTTTGGCATATTCTGTCACAATGATGTCAATCTATCCATTCAATATCTTATGGGACCTATAAAGTTTATGGGATGTTTGTAAATTCGGGCAACAATCTCTTTGCCAGTCTACAGCTGTTGCCCAATGACATGTAAACTAGAGCATAGTACAACTTTGTGAGTTTCAAGTACGAGTTTCAAAAATATGATAATACATATATAGAAATTATAACTTAAAATATATGTTAATTTCAAATACAACACAACAAATAATGATTGATGATTACTACAAGTAAATAAATAAAAGTCTCTCACCTGTGGCACGGTTAAACGCAAAGCGAAGTTGCAGGCCTGTGTTAGTTTCATTCTCCGATGCGTTGAGCCCCCTGTACAAATTTAACCTCTCATCAATACACAATCAATTGGAAAACCGGTAAAATAAAACCAAACGTAGTGTTTAGCAGAGCTGAGTACTTTTTAACTGTGTTGCGTTTGTTCACCGAATGCCAGCCCACCGCACTCTACTCGCAGCTATATTTAAACCAGATCCGACCCGACCCCAACATTTACATAACCTCCAGACAGGGTTCACCTCGCATTGCGCCTTTGCAGACCCCGAATGCGCGTCATCGCCACAGACCAAAGTACTCATCTCGCAGCAATAATCACAAACAAATTAAGACAGACGCAGAATTGCGCGTTGAAAATTTGTGACTCGCAGCGTACGTACCGTTCACGTGCAGCGGTAAATTGATAAAGACGGCGTCACACACGGGGAAACGTCAGTCAAGGTTGACTTTTATTGGCTGGCGCCAGGGGGGTTTTGATGGAGGGGGGAATGCGTGAAAATTATATGTGAAAAGTTGTAGCAATAATCGTTTGTTGATAAATATTGTTTGTGTTTAACTTGTACGCCAGCTTGATTCATTGTCTGGAGGAAAATTTATGGATGGAATGCCCCCCTTGTTGGTTTACTATGAAGTTATCAGCCTGAATTTCCACATTATTATAAATCATGGAATATTTGTAAGAATATGGAATTAACTCAGACTAATAAATAAATATAGACAGAGCATGCTTGTTTATTTATTGGTCTGAAGGAATTAATTATATTATCTCTAGTTTGTATCGTAGAGAAAATTTGTATGAACATGTTTTTTCTTCTATGCTGACACCATAGACACATGTATAGAAAGTTGACATCTCTTAAAGGCACCTTACATGATCAATAATACTGTCAATATTTGCTTCAATCCTCCTTTTATATTTATTAAGTAATCAATTATCTGGATAAAGATTAGTATTCTCTTCATTACATCATTACTATACCTTACACGATGAGTAATACTGGTAACATTTTAGAATAATGAACATTTTGAACATATTATTGTACAGTAATACTGTCATTATTCTAAAATATTGACAGTAATATTGATTGTGTAAGGTGCCTTTAAGACAATCTATCGTATAAAATTTGCCCTATATGGGTGATTCAAACCAGCAGTTACTCTATCTGGCAGAAAATATCTATAGTTAGTAGGGACTCTGCTCAGCATAACATTCCATTGCCTAAGTAGCAACACCATACATCTAAAATTATATTCAAGGTTAACATGAGAGAGAACAACTGTTTATAAAATGTTTATTGGAGTTATTTTACTCTGACAAGTGAACAATTTTTTATTTTATTTATTTGAACCAGGATTTTATTACTCCAAAAAACATTTTATAATCTGTCCTGTTAATCTAGAATATAATTTTAGATGTGTGGTGTTGCTACTTTGAATCACAAACTGGAAATACATATATAAATCAGGCATATCCATCCCATTTTGCTCCTCTGGAGACTACAATAGCAATTGCTGAATGAAACAGCAAAAAGTTATCACAACCCCACTGTGCTTTAAAAAAGACATTTGTATGTGTAATCCAATAGTTTGTAAGTATATATAGCTGCAAAACAGTTGGGTACAATTTTAAATCAAACATTGATAAACCTCAAATACCTTTATTTACAATAATAAACACAAAACTACCGCTACTCCATTGTTTCAGGTTTAATAAACTTCCTGGAGCTCTTATTATGAAATTTCTTGCCCAAACTATCCACCAGTGATGAGTACCCTTTGGCCATCTCAGCATCAGACACATCCTTTTCCTTTCGCTTCTCCAAATCCTCTAGTCTCTTGTTATTTGTTTGCTTCATTATCAACTCAATCTCTGGATTCATTCCCCCATATGACAAACGCCCCTCTATTAAATCCTTACAATGTACCAAACTTGTATCAGAGAAAATTATATTACCACTTTTTCTCATATCATCGGTGATTTCATGTGAGTACATAGCCTGGCCCTCAGCATCATCTGCCTCTTTTTTAACACGTTCCTTGGTTTTCTTCATGAACTTCATGTCAAGGACTGATTTTGAGAGTTTTGCACGTTTTTTGTCTTCCATTGTGATGATTTATGGTTATTAATATATTTACCAGCTGTGTTTAGTAATTAAATTTCAATAGGAAACACATAAAACTCTGATGTTTTTCTAGTAATACTCAAAATTTGTAGAACTTAATATTATGTTGTCAGGAACTTATGTTTATGTTTTAATTCGAGGTTATGTTTTATCATAGTCATATTGTAGGTTAGTTATGAGCGAACCGGAGACAAGAAACATGGAACGAATATATTTATCTATGATTGGTTCTTGTCTATGGATTGGTTCTTCTTACAGATAACTTTATTTCATCACTTCTCAACCGGTGGGTCACCTAGTTTATTTATATTAAAATGTCTATGAAAGTAATTATAGGTATTTTAGGTTGTATGAGTGTTATTATTTGTTAGGATTGTACGTTATTTGATGTACTAATGAATATATAATTTGAAAACCGTGGACCTGAAGCTCTTAAATTTATATGGTGTAATTCTGGCTTATAATCAGTCTGAATGTAGTTATGTTAAAATATGCTACAAACAGAATAACTTAATAACTTGAGAGCGATTTATTTAATATATCGTTTAAAATAGTCCAATACATTTATTGATTATATCTTACCTTAATCTTGGTAAAAACGTTGAACTATAATCAATTATCGTGCAATTAAATCCCATATTCCTGTTTCTTCGTAAAGCGTTAGTTATCAGTGTGTTTTGTGATTATGAGAAAGCGGATTTGCATAAGCTGTTCTCAGGACCGTGCAGAAGATTTTCTCAGTATGATGCAAGTATCAAAATGCTTGTCTTCAATGATTTTTTCTTTAAAATAGAAAATATGTATGGTATGTCTTCAATGATTTTTTCTTTAAAATACCCTTCAAATTGTATTTTCATTTCACAGCTTTTTGCCATTTCCTTACAGTGCCTTTTGATACGCCCGCCTCTTTGTTTCATAGCACGGTCCTGGTTGTTCATCCGTCTCATATTGAATCTTGTGTCTGATTGGCTGACGCATAAACGTTGACGCTCTAACGGAGAGCAGGCGTATGTTCGTTCGCCTCGCGCATGCGCTTCAAAAAGTTTGTTGTCATCCTAACCGCACGGCTTGTCAATTCCTCCAATAAATTGAAACGTAAAAACAGTCTGAATTACCCAAAATGCCGAGCCAGGAGGTCACAACGAGCAAAGTGGTGGTGCACCCCTTGGTGCTGCTGAGTGTGGTGGATCATTTCAATCGTATGGGCAAAATTGGTAACCAGAAACGCGTCGTGGGAGTTTTACTTGGGTGCTGGAGGGCCAAGGGACTCCTAGATGTGTCCAACAGTTTCGCAAGTAAGTACCCTAAAACTATAGCTAATAATTGTTTGCCGTACTATCACGGATTATTTGTGTCGTTAGTATTGTAGTTTCTCTAAAAATAATGAAATTAATTAGAGAAATACTACATATATTTATTCGATACAACATTTTACCTTCATGAGGCATTCAGTTGTTACGTAGGAGCTGAAATAACATTAGATGTACAAGCAAGTACAACTGGTATAGTCGGCAGTGATTTGGGACTTTAATATATTTCCCGGCAATACACCAACTAGTTGGTAAAATAAAAGGATAGTGATACAAATGTATATATTATCCCAGTTTACAGCATCCTAATTGAATAAATACTAATAGTATTTTATTCTTAAAGAATCATTTTACTCGCCTCCCTTTATAGGGGGGCCCTTACAAAATTGCCGCTTATTGACTAAAGGATAATATGCAAGTAATATAAACTAGTCCTAACCTAAAAATTTCAATGACCGACATTTTATTTCTAGTTCCTTTCGATGAAGACGATAAGGATAAATCTGTATGGTTCCTTGATCATGATTACCTAGAAAATATGTATGGTATGTTTAAAAAGGTGAATGCACGTGAGAAAGTTGTTGGCTGGTATCACACAGGCCCCAAATTACACCAAAATGACATTGCTATTAATGAACTAGTCAGACGGTATTGTCCCAACTCGGTTTTGGTTATAATTGATGCTAAACCTAAAGACTTAGGTCTTCCAACTGAAGCCTATCAGGCTGTTGAAGAAGTGCATGATGATGGTTCACCCACATCAAAAACATTTGAACATGTGCCTAGTGAAATTGGTGCTGAGGAGGCTGAAGAGGTTGGTGTAGAGCACCTTTTGAGGGATATTAAAGATACTACTGTGGGTACACTTTCACAACGTATTACAAACCAGCTGTTAGGACTTAAAGGCCTTCATTTGCAATTGAGGGAGGTTCGAGATTATTTGGTACAGGTAGGTGAAGGAAAGATGCCAATTAATCACCAAATTGTTTACCAGCTGCAAGATATTTTCAACCTGCTTCCTGATATCAGTCAGGATGTTTTTAATAAATCATTTTATGTGAAAAATAACGATCAGATGCTGGTTGTTTATTTAGCTGCGATGGTTAGATCAATTGTTGCCCTGCATAATTTGATTAATAATAAGTTGACTAATAAGGATGCTGAGGAGGTTAAAAAGGATGATAAGAAGGATAAGGATAGTAAGGACAAAGATAAGGAGAAGGAAAAGGATAAGGATGCTAAAAAGGATGAGAAGAAAAAGTAGTTTTAATACAATCTTTAATTTAAATCTTTACATATTATAATTCTTATAAAATAAATTGTGTTTAAATCATACTTGTTTTTTATTTACACTGGTGTGGGGGATTGGAGATGGTTTTTAATATATTATGTTTATTATGTAACAATATTGTTTTGCAATATATTATTTATATTATTTATTTACATATTCAATATTTACAATAGTATTACTGGTTTGGTACACAGGTTGATTCTAAATGTGTGCCCCTTTAACTGCTAAGTGCATGTTTATGGTGACAAATTAAGACAGAAAAATGATAATTTTGTAAAAACTCTGTCTATCTCCATAGTTTCTAAATTAAAGGGCCTCAAAGATATCAGTTGCCTAGGGCCTTACATTTTCTTTGAAAAAAAAAACAACTTTTTTGTCTGTATTCATACTAGGAGACCAAATATCATGAACCTAGTGTGCAGTTTCTTATTGGATCAGCTATTGTTTGTTAATAAGCGTCTATTTCACAAATAACTACAACATAAAAGGTACTAAAAGCACAGCCACACATACACTCAGTCCACTATCATACACAACTCCTGCGGAGTAAGGTTCATCCCCGACATACGGCTCCAAATTGGTCTTATTATAATTTGCAAAATACCAATTCATATTGTCATCACCCTTAATCATCACAAACTCTGTTGTACTTTCCCCAAAACCATTCTTGGCCTCTCTACTGTGCGCTTGAGGGGTGATTTCTTCCTCGGAATCCGCATGCACCGGCCCATTAGGGCTTACCACTTTGGTGATACTGGCTTGTCGAAACTGGGGCTGCTGTCCACCCGGTATTAAAAGAGCCGAAAGTGGTGTACCAATCACCTCTTTTTTGTCAATTGTTTCCACCTTTTGGTTTGTTGTGAAAGAAGGTACCAGATCCGGCAGCAATTGTTCAATATTACTGGTTTGATTTGCAACTGGTTGCATGGCGGGAGGCAGAGGGACGTTTTCAACGACCTCCTTGAAAATATCTTCGAAACTACCCGAGCTACCCGTGGCAATTTCTATGTCTGGGTTTAGGGTGGTTATTTTATTCAGTATGGTTGATAGGTTTTTAATCTGTTCGATCTCTTGTACGCGGGCTACTTTAGGTTCTTCAATACTTTCCTCGTAGTCCTCGTCATCATCATCTTCTTCCTCTTCGATTATTGTAGTGGTTTCAGGTGATTTAGTGGTTGTAGTTGTTGTAGTAGAAGTAGTAGTTGTTGTAGCTATTGGTAAAGGACCACGTTTGCTTAGGAAACTTTGAGGTCCACCACTGGCTTGAGTGTTTGGATCTATTTTAGGGGGGATTGTACTGTGGATTTGGTTAGTTGCACTAGTGGCTTGTGTTAAGTTCACTCGTTCTATATTAGCGGAGATTGTTTTATTAATTTTTGGAATGATCGGTGTGAATCCTCCACTACTTCCAGGTACAACCGGTACGAAACCTCCTGTATGTATTTCAGGGTGTGTGGGTGGCATCATGCCTATTATAGGTCTAGCTGGTAGGTCGGGGGGTGGACGCATGTGAGGCTTTTCCGGAATGGCTAGTCGTGGAGGGCTATTTACAATAGCTGCCTTTCTTTCAGCTGTCATTGACGCAGCTGCTATTTGAGGCATGGCTTTATGATCATCCATCCGTACATTTCCGCCTAAGAAATTTTTTAAATTTAAACTAGGCAATGGGAGACCGAAAAATGTAAATCCGCTACTACTGGGAGATCCGGCGACGCCTTTAGGGGTATCAGGGGGTTTCGTTTTATTCTTGCTATTGGATGCCGCGTAGATAACAGGAGTATCACCTGTTATATAATGAGATGAGATTGTAGGGGTGGATTTGGTAGTTATCTCTTTTATATTCAGTGATGTTTCATTATAAGGATAATCCACGTATTCATCATAGAAATATTCACTCTCTTCTGGTGAAGGCGCTAGGCTGTTCGTGTTTTCCGGTTGCGTACGGTTGTCTCTTATGTTCATCCAGTGTTGGGTGTGCTGTATTTGTTGCACATTATAAGGGTTTGAGACCGATTGTAGTTCTGCCTCACAACCAGGAGCGACAGGGTCTGCACGGCCGATTTCTTGTAAACATTCCTGTCGTGACAAACGCAGCTCACGTAGCAAACTTCCATCCAGACATCTAGGGCCCATCACTGATTGTTCTTGGAGCCATGCACGAAGCCACAGGATACTACAGGTGCATGCCAAAGGATTACCTAGGGAAACAAACACAAAATTTAATGTATTTATCCCAAAGATATATCCATATAACAAATGTGAGTATTTCATACGTATAATAGACGAAATTTTATATCTAATCACAATAAAACTTACCATCAATATCCAACACGGCTATATTACCCCTCAGCTTCTGCACAGCATGCTCCGGAAATGTCATCATCTTATTATTCTTCAAACTAAGCACCCTCAACCGCGGCATCCCGTTAAACGTAGCCCCATTCACCGAACAAATCTTATTGTTATCCATCCTCAACTCCACCAACCACTCCATCTTCTCCAAACTGGGACTCGCCACCATCCCTAGCTGATTGTTACTCAAATCTAGCATCTCCAACGACCTTAAACTTCTCAAACCCGCATCCTCCAGCCCAACAATATGATTGTAGCTCAAATTCAGCATCAACAAATGCGGAACTTGATGGAACGCGTTGCTGTGCACTAAACGCATATCGTTATCCTGCAGTTCAACCATTTGCAAAGCTGGTAGATCACTAAAAGCAGCACTGGGGATCTCACGAAGCCTATTGTTACTCATTCGAACCACTTTTAGAGATGGCATTGTGTTGATTGCTCTCGAATCCATTTCAACTAACTCATTGTTGTCCAGTTGCAGCAGTTGCAAGTTACGCAGTTTACTAAACGCGTTCGCTCGTAGCACTTGAATGAAATTGTGTGACATGCGTAACACCTCCAATCCAGATAGACTGTTTAACATCTCCGGTACTATATGTTTCAATCTATTATCAGTTAAATCTAATGATTTAAGCGTTGTTAGCCCTTGCAGACCTAAAGGGAGTTGTACTAATGCGTTATGAGATGCATCAAGCTCTTCAATATTCCTAGCATGCTCTAATGTACCCGGAAGGATTTCAGTTAGTTGATTTTTACTTATATCAAGCTTCTTTAAACCTACAGTCGTTCTAAATATATCCGGAATGAGTATATCCAATCGGTTTTCACGCAGATTAATCTCGTGTAGTTCTGACATCCCTTTAAATGCAATTGGATGGATTTTTGAAATTCGATTTTCACGTAAATCCAATACCTCTAGTTTATTTAAACCCACCAATGAGTTTTCTTCGACTTGTTGTAACGCGTTACGTCCCAAATATAATCGTTTTAATTGCGGCAATGTCCGTAAAGTTCCTCCTAAAATCCTTTGAATTCCATTAGAGCTAACATCAAGCATTTTTAAAGCGGGTAGATCTAAATCGGGTGTTGGCGGTGGCGGTATACTACCAATCATATTACGAGCTATATGAAGATATTCGATACCTCTTGGAAGTCCCGGAATAAACTCCAAAAGCCCATTAAAACTTACATCAAGCTCATATAAACCTAACAAGTGTCTGAATGTAGCTGGATGTAACGTGGCTAAAGCGTTATTGGATAAATTAACAAGCTCTAAATTGGGTGTTAACATAAAACTAGCTGGATCGACACTGTTGATATCATTCGAGCTTAAATCAATTTTACGTAATGAAGGTATATTACTTAACAAACGTGATTCTATTCGTCGGAAGAAGTTGCCCGATAAATCCAAGCCTTTTAAAGCGGGTAAATTCCAAAAGGGCGTTTCAAGTCGATCTGTTAACGAATTGTTCTTCAAACGTAGTTCTCGCAGTGCGGGCATTGCCATAAAAGCCTCTCGTTCAATCGCATGAATTTTATTGTAATCCAAATGAAGTTCTTCAATAGCCGCGTGCCCGCGTAAAGCCCCATATGGTATAGCTTCTAAATTATTGTGGCTCATATCTAAAAAGATTAATCGTGGTAACGTGTCTAGTAAGGAGCGTAGTTCGGCTACGTGGCTAATATCGTTGTGCATTAAAAACAGTTCTTCTAATCCGCTACCGGAGTGCTGTAAAAAGCTTTCAGGATGTACTCTCCGGAGTTGGTTGTTATTTAAGTTTAGTGTACGTAGCATTGGTACGCGATGAAAAGCCCCGTGGTGAAGTTCTTCGATGTTATTAAAACTCATGTGTAGTTTTTTAATGGCTGGTAGGTCAACAAAAGCGGCTTCTCCAATACGGGCTATATTGTTGTGATCCAACCGAATTATTTCAAGAGCTGGTAGCTCGCGGGCTGCACGACCAACCATACCAGCATCAACAATTTTGTTTCCCACTAGTGATAATTCGGTTAGTAATGGTAGTCGTGTGATTGATCGTAAGTGTATCCACATGATTCCACAGTGCGAGATGTTTACCAGGCGCAATCTGGGTAGATCTTGTAGTAAACCAGCTTCAAGTCGTTCCAAACGAGGACTACTTGTGATATGTACTTTTTCAAGCGATTCCAAATTGCGGAAATGTCGCGGCGATAGCTCCACTAAATTCAGCGATTCTATTTGTAAGTGTCGTAATTTGGGTAGGTTTGAAAACTCGGGCAGGCGTTTCATTAGATTCGTTTTTATCGTAACTGCTTCTAGTGAGCGGAGATTGTGTAGGGATTCTTCTGGTAGGCTGCGTAGGTCGGGTTCCACTATATATAGCTCCATTAGGGAGTCTTCTAGGCCTGCTAGCCAACCGTTTGATACGCGTTCTAGGCTGTTGAAACGCAGCATCAGGCGCATTACTTTTAGGGGGATAAAGGCTTTGCCTGGTAGCGAGGGCAGGTTATTGTTTTCCAATATCAATTCGTCGATCGGTCGCGTGATGTACTGGCCGAGCGCCTTGAGGCCTTCCAAGACTCGAGGGAGGTCGCTGTGCGAGCACCTTGAAATTTATAATGAGTTTAATTAGACGCATTTATTGTGAATTGATTTGTTATGAGGAATCGTCTTTTAGGATTTCGAGAATAGTACACTGAGTTTGTGATTGACGCGGGGAAATTTGTTACGGATCGTTGAGGTGATTTGGAAAGTTGCAGGATGTTGCAGAATTGTAGAAACTACATGTGAATATTTATTTAGATGAATTAACTCGGTATATGTAACAAGAAATTTACTTCATTGCATTTGGTTTATTATAATTTCAATCAAATGAAATACACAGAAATAATTATACTTACACGTATTTAGCTTCAATATGAAGCATTATTTTTTTGTTATTCAATAATTCCTCAATGTGGGAATCAATAAAAACGCGTTTCTTGAAGAAAAAAAAACGCAATAAACTGAATTCATTGTTATTATATATTGTAGCTTTCATAGTATTTAACACATATTGTATCATATATTATATGTAGTTTGATAAACAAAACAATATACCCATTTTGAATACAAATAAATCCTAAATATAATACATACCATAATATTAATTGTAACTATATAAGGCACCTTGCACGATCAATATTACTGTCAATATTTTAGAATAATGATAGTATTACTGTATGATAATATGTTTAAAATGTTCATTATTCTAAAATATTTCCAGTATTACTCATCGTGTAAAGTATAATAATGATGTAATGAGGAGAATACTGATCTTTATCCGGATAATTGATTACTTGATAAATATAAAAAGAAGATTGTGGCAAATATTGATAGTACTAGGATTGACATTATTATTGACCCTGTAAGGTGCCTTTATGATGATATGTATTATATTTAGGATTTATTTAGATTCAAAATGAGGATTTTGTTTTATTTATCAAACTACATATATAATACAATATGTGTTAAATACTATGAAAGCAAACAAAACAATTTCTATCTTTATTTAACTCAAGAAATATACTACACACCACATCCACTAAATAAGAATTTAACGATGTAATTCGATTTGAAAAATGTAAACCAATATCAAATGTTTCAATAGAAGTAAACAAAAGGGTAATAAATGGCAAAATTTGTAGGTACATACCACACTTGATACTCTTTGTCCCTTACAAGACACCGACACGGTAGAATAAGTTCCTGTGATGGACATCCTCCATGCTGTTTTTGGCACTCGATTTTTTCTATCACAAATATCGCTGCGTACACCAACAAAAATCCACGTTTCCAATTTATTATCTCCATTATTTTGCGTGTGATCACCTCATTGGTAACATTACAGATGTTGGTTATTTGTTGTTAGCACAGTTAAATTGGATTAAAAGGATTTCGCATATTTTATTTCAAAATTCCACGATTCATTCGAATTATCACCGCACCTGCAAAACAAAATTAGTTTTTATTTTCGATTTTA
This sequence comes from Lordithon lunulatus, assembly GCA_963942505.1. Classification (NCBI taxonomy): domain Eukaryota; kingdom Metazoa; phylum Arthropoda; class Insecta; order Coleoptera; family Staphylinidae; genus Lordithon; species Lordithon lunulatus. Next base: position 65,042,065 of record OZ012667.1, read on the forward strand.
TTAGCAAAAATAATATATAACAACATGTTTTTCTTCTTCAACTTCTTTAATTGTTTCGCACATCATCCGTGTAAGTAATGTCGTGCCTCGTGTTAATCCGCGCCGCCGTCATTATACGGTACTTCAAACTCATGGCGACACTTACGGTTACGGTACCTACGGATCGCACTGAAGAGTTTCTAAGAAGATTGTTTTTTTTTTCTAATTGCAATATTGTAAATAGTAATTTATATCTATGAGTGAACAAAAATCAAGTTTTGTATTTAATTACCGGATCCAATCTTCTAACAATGTTAATATTGCAAGGTTTATAGTTAGGTAAGATAGGAATGCCATAAACAGATGGTGAATACATAAAAAGTTGTTTTATAAATGTACCCAATGAGCTATTTTTTTAAGAACAAAGCAGATATTCTAAAAAAAAAACAAATAAAGATTTGCCTATGTCTAGGGCAGTTTTTGAAGTCAGGGAGCACTTTTGATCATAAGAAAATTTCGTGGAGCACAGACATCAGAGTCAATCACATACAGTAGATGAGCCAACATTCAATTTCGGCTTTCATAATTTCTCGGAGCACTTGTAACAAGCTCGCGGAGCACCGGTTAAAAATCACTGATATGGACTTTGTTTTTGGGTGTCAATGATAAGAAAAATGGCTTATTTTAGACCCAAATAAACATAGAATATAAAATAATTTCATAAAATTAAAATTTCATAAATCTTTGATTTTTTAACATTTTTTATAACTCAGTCGATTAATTTAAAACAGCTAGTATACTAAAAACCTTTCTGCAGACTTTATTATTGGGCGAAAATTATCAAAATACGGTTTATTTTGAACCCAATTAAATAGAGAATGTAAAATACTATCATAAATTTAAATATTCTAAATCATTGATTTAGTTATCATTTTTTATAACTCGGTGGATTAATTAAAAACAGCTCGTATAATAAAAACTTTCCTGCAGATTTAATTTTTGGGCTAAAATGATCAAAAAATGGTTTAGTTTGAGGCCAATTAAATATAGAATAAAAAATAATATAAAAAAATTAAATTTCTTAAATATTTGATGTTTTTATCGTTTTTTATAACTCAGTCGATTAATCTAAAACAGCTCGTACAATATAAACCTTGTTGCAGACTTTATGTTTGGGTGAAAATTATCAAAAAATGGCTTATTTTGAACCCAATTAAATATAGAATGTAAAATAATATCAAAAATTAAAATTTCTTAAATCTTTGAATTTTGATAATATTTTATAACTCGATCGTTTAATTTAAAACAGCACGTACAATATAAACCTTGCTGCAGACTTTATTTTTGGGCGAAAATGATCAAAAAATAGTTTATTTTCAGCCCAATTAACTATAGAATGTAAAATAATAACATAAATTTAAATATTCTAAATCTTCAATTTTTTATCATTTTTTATAACTCGGTCGATTAATTAAAAACAGCTCGTACAACAAAAATTTCCCTGCAGACTTTATTTTTGGGTGAAAATGATCAAAAAATGGTTTAGTTGGAGGCCAATTAAATATAAAATGTGAAATAATATAAAAAAAATAAATTTTCTAAATATTTGATTTTTTATCGTTTTTTAAAACTCAGTCGATTAATTTAAAACATCTCGTACAATAAAAGTCTTGCTGCAGACTTTATTTTTGGGCAAAAATTATCTAAAAGTGGTTTAGTTTGAGGCCAATTAAATCTCGTATATAGAATATAAATTAATATAAAAAATTTAAATTTCTTAAATATTTGAGTTTTTATCGTTTTTTATAACTCAGTCGATTAATCTAAAACAGCTCGTACAATGAAAACCTTCCTGCAGACTTAATTTTTGAGTGAAAATTATCAAAAAACGGTTTATTTTCAACCCAATTAAATATAGAATGTAATATAATATCAAAAATTCAGTCGTTTAATTTAAAACAGCTTGTACAATATAAACCTTCCTGCAGACTTTATTTTTGTGTGAGAATTATCAAAAAGTGGTTTATTTTGAACTCAATTAACTATAGAATGTAAAATAGTATCATAAATTCAAATATTTTAAATCTTTGATTTTTTATCATTTTTTATAACTCGGTGTATTAATTAAAAACAGCTCGTATAATAAAACCTTGCTGCAGACTTTATTTTTGGGCGAAAATTATCAAAAAATGGTTTAGTTTGAGACCAATTAAATATAGAATGTAAAATAATATAAATCATTTAAATTTCCTAAATATTTCATTTTGTATCGTTTTTTATAACTCAGTTGTTTAATTTAAAACAGCTCGTACAATAAAAACCTTCCTGCAGATTTAATTTTTGGGCAAAAATTACCAAAAAGGGGTTTATTTTCAGACCAATTAACTATAGAATGTAAAATAATATCATAAATTTAAATATTTTAAAACATTTGATTTTTTATAATTTTTTATAACTCGGTGGATTCATTAAAAACCTCGTATAATAAAAACTTTCCTACAGATTTTATTTTTGGGCGAAAATTACCAAAGAATGGTTTAGTTTGAGGCCAATTAAATATAGAATGTAAAATAATATAAAAAAAAATAAATATCTTAAATATTTGATTTTTTTGATCGTTTCTTATGACTCAGTCGATTAATCTAAAACAGCTCGTACAATAAAAACCTTGCTGCATACTTTATTTTTGTGTAAAAATTATCAAAAAACGGTTTATTTTGAACACAATTAAATATAAAATGTAAAATAATATCAAAAATTTAAATTTCTTAAATCTTTGAATTTTGACAATATTTTATAACTTTAATTTAAAATAGCTCGTACAACAAAAACCTTCCTGCAGACTTTATTTTTGGGCCAAAATGATCAAAAAATGGTTTATTTTCAGCCCGATTAACTATAGAATGTAAAATAATATCATAAATTTAAATAATTCTAAATTTTCAATTTTTTATAATTTTTTATAACTCGGTCGATTAATTAAAAACGCCTCGTACAATAAAAACTTTCCTGCAGACTTTATTTTTGGGTGAAAATGATCAAAAAATGATTTAGTTTGAGGCCAATGAAATATAGAATATAAAATAATATAAAAAAATGAAATTTTCTAAATATTTGATTTTTTTATCGTTTTTTATAACTCAGTTGTTTAATTAACAGCTCGTACCGTACAAACCTTCCTGCAGACTTTATTTTTGAGTGAAAATTATTAAAGAATGACTTATTTTGAGCCCAATTAACTGTAGAATGTAAAATAATATCATAAATTTAAATATTTTAAATTTTTTATTTTTTTTATCATTTTTTATAACTAGGTCGATTAATTAAAAACAACTCGTACTATAAGAACCTTCCTACAGACTTTATTTTTTAGCGAAAATTATCAAAAAGTGGTTTATTTTGAGCCCAATTAACTATAGAATGTAAAATAATATCATAAATTTAAATATTCTAATTCTTCAATTTTTTATCGTTTTTTTTATAACTCGGTCGATTAATTAAAAACAGATCGTACAATAAAAACCTTGTTGCAAACTATATTTTTGTGTGAAAATTATCAAAAAACGGTTTATTTTGAACCCAATTAAATATAGAATGTAAAATAATATCAAAAATTTCTTAAATCTTTTAATTTTTATAATTGCTTATAACTCAGTCGTTTAATTTAAAACAGCTCGTACAATAAAACCCTTCCAGTAAATTTAATTTTTGGGCGAAAATTATCAAAAAGTGGTTTAGTTTGAGGCCAATTAACTATAGAATGTAAAATAATATAAATAATTAAAATTTCCTAAATATATGATTTTTTATCGTTTTTTTATAAATCAGTCGATTAATTTAAAACATCTCGTACAATAAAAACCTTGCAGCAGACTTTATTTTTGAGTGAAAATTATCAAAAAACGGTTTATATTGAACCCAATTAAATATAGAATGTAAAATAATATCAAAAATTTAAATTTCTTAAATCTTTTAATTTTTATAATTGTTTATAACTCAGTCGTTTAATTTAAAACAGCTCGTACAATAAAACCCTTCCAGTAAACTTTATTTTTGGGCGAAAATGATCAAAAAGTGGTTTAGTTTGAGGCCAATTAACTATAGAATGTAAACTAATATAAATAATTAAAATTTCCTAAATATATGATTTTTTATCGTTTTTTTATAAATCAGTCGATTAATTTAAAACATCTCGTACAATAAAAACCTTGCAGCAGACTTTATTTTTGAGTGAAAATTATCAAAAAACGGTTTATATTGAACCCAATTAAATATAGAATGTAAAATAATATCAAAAATTTAAATTTCTTAAATCTTTTAATTTTTATAATTGTTTATAACTCAGTCGTTTAATTTAAAACAGCTCGTACAATAAAACCCTTCCAGTAAATTTAATTTTTGGGCGAAAATTATCAAAAAGTGGTTTAGTTTGAGGCCAATTAACTATAGAATGTAAAATAATATAAATAATTAAAATTTCCTAAATATATGATTTTTTATCGTTTTTTTATAAATCAGTCGATTAATTTAAAACATCTCGTACAATAAAAACCTTGCAGCAGACTTTATTTTTGAGTGAAAATTATCAAAAAACGGTTTATATTGAACCCAATTAAATATAGAATGTAAAATAATATCAAAAATTTAAATTTCTTAAATCTTTTAATGTTTATAATTGTTTATAACTCAGTCGTTTAATTTAAAACAGCTCGTACAATAAAACCCTTCCAGTAAACTTTATTTTTGGGCGAAAATTATCAAAAAGTGGTTTAGTTTGAGGCCAATTAACTATAGAATGTAAACTAATATAAATAATTAAAATTTCCTAAATAAATGATTTTTTATCGTTTTTTTTATAAATCAGTCGATTAATTTAAAACATCTCGTACAATAAAAACCTTGCAGCAAACTTGATTTTTGTGTGAAAATTATCAAAAAACGGTTTATTTTGAACCCAATTAAATATAGAATGTAAAATAATATCAAAAATTTAAATTTCTTAAATCTTTTAATTTTTATAATTGTTTATAACTCAGTCGTTTCATTTAAAACAGCTCGTACAAGAAAACCCTTCCTGCAAACTTTATTTTTCGGCGAAAATTATCAAAAAGTGGTTTAGTTTGAGGCCAATTAAATATAGAATGTAAAATAATATAAATAATTAAAATTTCCTAAATATTGGATTTTTTATCGTTTTTTTATAAATCGAGTCGATTAATTTAAAACATCTCGTACAATAAAAACCTTGCTGCAGACTTTATTTTTGAGTGAAAATTATCATAAGACGGCTTATTTTAAACCCAATTAAATATAGAATGTAAAATAATATCAAAAATTTAAATTTCTTAAATCTTTGAATTTTTATAATTTTTTATAACTCAGTCATTTTTTAAAACAACTTGTACAATAAAAACATTCCTGCACACTTTATTTTTGAGTGAAAATTATCATAAGACGGCTTATTTTAAACCCAATTAAATATAGAATGTAAAATAATATCAAAAATTTAAATTTCTTAAATCTTTGAATTTTTATAATTTTTTATAACTCAGTCATTTTTTAAAACAGCTTGTACAATAAAAACCTTCCTGCACACTTTATTTTTGAGTGAAAATTATCTATATTTTATTTATTATAGAATGGCTTATTTTGAACACAATTAAATATAGAATGTAAAATAATATTAAAAATTTAAATTTCTCAAATCCTTGAATTTTTATCATTTTTTATAACTCAGTAGTCTAATTTAAAACAGCTCGTACACTAAAAACCTTCATATAGACCAGTGATTTTTAAACTTTTTGAAGTCACGGGAGTACTTTTTATCATAAGAAAAACTCGCGGAGCACCAAAATCAAAGAGTCAATCACATACAGCTTCGACCCTTGCCTACCTTAGCATTTAACTCTCCCATAGTTATATTTATCTCCGATAATTGTGTGAGTTTAGTGGCCTTTGGAATATCCTCGTAGCACTGTTCCATGTCTTCGTCAGAGGCGTTACATGTCGGAGAATAAGTTTGTGCAATGTCTCACTAGACATTGGACAAATTTATTCCCACTGAAAAGGCTATGATTGTATTTGTAAGAAAATAACGCGATGGGCAGAAATTTTATAACAGATCTATTTACTGTGTCGCTCACAATTACACCTACACCTTGGAAATGGTAGGTGCTCTCCTTTCCTGAATAGTATATGGTGTGTCATTCAATGCAGTATTGACGGACACACCATATACTATTCAGGAAAAGACTGGCTAGCATTTAGCTGATACCAAGAATGTCTATTTTAACCCGTATCATCATTTAATAGTATTTTGTACTTAACTTCGTATAAGTTGCATTTCTTCTTTAGACAGGTGATTCTTTCCACCTCCTGCCCATATTAGGGCTGCCGAGTACTAGGGGCTATTGCATTAGTTTTTGTACAACTACAACACAGTGTCTTTTTTTATTTGCAAGAAGTCTGATTACTATCAGTATCAGATATATTCCAAATCCAAGTTTCATCCAGTTCACTCAACTCGTTCTAATTTGTATTTATAATTGATGGAAAATAATCTGCTACATATATATTATTTATTATTATCTGCGACATCGCGACCGTTGTGCAACACAGGATTGTTTTTCAACAACAATGCGGACGCTGCGTTTTTTTAATAGAAATTTCTACAATTTAATTATTTCTTCACACTCGACGGCCCATCTTCAACGCAGAACTTTCCCTATTATTATGTTTTTACACAAAACATTGCGCGGGCACGTGCCATATTCGGAAATAATTGCTTGACTTTTCAAGGATATACTATCGAAATTTCATACATAACAATAATAATAGAATTGATAGAATTTAATTTTTACATACTATTGGTATAGAAAGTCACGTTTAGTAGCGACAAATTGACGTATATGTTAATAGATAATAGTATCGTTGATTGAAATATTCAATAATTCAATCAAACAGTTGTACCGACCAGGGCAGTAACTAGCTTTTTTTGAGGCCCTGGGCAAAACGAAAACAAAAATAAGTCAATTTATGAAATATTTATAAATTTCACGAATTTAGAAGCAATTGTTCTATAGAAAATGAGTATTTAGTCTCTCAAAAATAAATCTTGTGCATTCAGGTGCAGTTCTTTGAGATGCCATGGACTCAATTTATGAAATATTTACAAATAGTTCCCACAGTAGTTTACTTTATTAAATTAGCTTTAATTTAACATATAACTCATCTAGTTAGAAGCAGTTTTAATATAAAAAATTAGACTTTAATCTCTCAAAAATAAAGACATTCATTCGAAATTTTGAATTTACGCGCCGTTGCAAGATATTATACGATTATTTTCGTCCAATTGGTACGATATTTTAGAAGCCGGTCTCGGGCAATGCTGCATTGTAGTTTTCTTCGTTGAATTAGCTTTATTTTAACATAATACCAATTAAATTTTTAAAAATGTGACTTTAGTACCCGGCTCAATGGCCGAGTGGTTAGAAGCCTCGTCAGTCTCGTACTGATCACTTTTCACATATTTTGAAAGGTTTTCTGTGGAGTTAAAGGTAAATTTCGGGTGATTAAACTCCTCTCTGTTTCTTCCTTGACCGACGGAAAAGGTTCACCTCAGATAATAAAGATAGACGTTTTTTGAGAATTCTTCTCATAGATATTTTCTTTATTATATTTGCTTTCCTTTAACATATATCTCACGAATTTAGAAGCAATTTTTCTATAGAAAATGAGTCTTTAATCTCTCAAAAATAAATCTTGCGCAGTTCCATGAGATAAGATAGGCTCAATTAATATATATATATATATATATATATATATATATATATATATTATATATATATTATATATATATATATATATATATATATTATATATATATATATATATATATATATATATATATATATATATATGTATGTATATGTGCGTGTATAGATGTAATTTTACTTTAGAAAATAAGAACTATAATCTCTCTATATAAAATCAGATGCCTACATAATCTAATTAGAACCGCGAGACTCATAACACACGCCGTTGCTGATTTCTGAACCAGATTACCTTTTGTTGTTGTTATTACTGTCGAAAGAAATTGCATATTCTTGCAAAGTGCATCTTATCCTCGATAAGAAAGTGTGCTGTGGCTGCCGCTACTGAGTGCCCGCAGAATAGACTGGATTTCCGGTCAAGATTCCCCCAAGCGCGAAATGTAGGCCTCTCGACCTCTTGCCTAATCCGCGCTCGTGCATCTCCTATAAAATGCGTATGTTTATGTTGATTAGAAGAAACGTTTCGTCGCTAAAATGGTGACAATTTGCGAACCGGAAGCGCGCGGTCGTGCCGTGACGAGAGTTGATTGATTCGGTCGCGTGTCACGGTAAACAATGCTACGAATTCCTTCTGAAGGAGGGGGAGATAACTTGTGGAGAAATTGTACTTGTCAAAAAAATAATCGGTGGGTAATTACCTAAGGCCGTTGATATGCTCTGGAAAGTGGCTAAATTAATGGGTTTGGTGTGCGGTTTTTGTGTACACACTTGACAACCAAAACGGGTTTGATGGTTTTAAAAGATGATTTAAAAAAGTGTGCTTGTTGACTATTAAAATTATAGTTGAGAATTGCGCGTTTTTATCTTAAATTTCTTTTCTTCTAAATTTAGGCCCGGTTCGTTTTGAAGCTGTATTTATAGAGCTTGAAAAGATTGTATGAATACCAAATTTAGTTTGTTATCTAAAAAAGTGTAAATAATTTTTTTTTGTGACGAAATAATCACTTAACTATAATAAGACAACCTAATAATCATCTCCATAACTCTCCTATTGATTTCCTATATGAAACTATCAATTATATCCCAACCTTCGAAAAGTATCAATATCTATTTTGCATATTATTGTTGTTGTCCTGTATTTGATTTTTTTTGTATCACAATAAAGCTTATTATCATTATTACTAGGTTACATCGTTCGACAAATCATCCGTCGAACGATGTAACCTAGTAATAATAAGAATAATAAGCTTTATTGGGCTACATAAAAATCAATTACAGGACAACAACTATAAGGCACCTTACACGGTCAATAATACAGTCAATATTTTAGAATAATGACAGTATTACTGTACGATAACATTTTCATTATTCTAAAATATTGACAGTATTACTGATCGTGTAAGGTATAGTAATGATGGAATGAAGAGAATACTGATGTTTATCCGGATAACTGATTACTTGATAAATATTGAAGGAGGATTCAAGCAAATACTGACAGTACTAGGATTGACAGTATTATTGACCGTGTAAGGTGCCTTAATAATATACAAAAGAGATATTGGTACTTTTTTCGAAGGTTGGGATATTATTGGTAGTTTCGTATAGGAAATCAATGGGAGAGTTATGGACATGAGTAATAGGTTGTCTTATTTTAGTGGTACTTTTAGAAGGTCGATTGGCCTTGTGCTGATATCTCAAGCACTCTGTTGGAATATTATTCCATAGAGGCCACTACCCTGGTGATCCTGATGGCATGAGCATGTTCACGGTTATTACCATATGGGTGTGCATTGCTAATTGATGTGGTGCCGCCAGTTGGCGTTTAACTTTCCTCCTAGGGGGTTAGTTGTATCATACAAACAGATAAGTTTGAATTTTAACTTACTGTTTCTATAAACCCACTGTTGATCATTTAAAGTCTATTAATTTACGTTTCGAATTTATAAATTTACATCTATATAAAGTAAATCGTTTATATTTATTCGATTTAGTAGTTATATAACGTATACTCTTTGCAAAATGTTAAAATAAGAGTGATTTGCTAAAATCTCATTTGCAATTCAGATATGTTTTGTAATTAGGAACTTACTTTCACTCACTGAGTCTTATGAACTCGGCTACGAATTAATTAACACGATCATCAAGTAAACCTTTTCGAAAGAGTAGAATAAATGGGCCGATTCTGAAACCCCAATTGGGCTAAAAAGGGCTTATTGACAGTGTTAAATGCAAATTTAAATCTTTACACCACACGGTTTAAATTTGCATTTAACACTGTTAATAAGCCCTTTTTAGCCCAATTGGGGTTCCATATATAATAGTAATTAAGTGGCTCTATTCAGAGAGAGTATCAATGGGCCAGAGGCCTTCCTACCATCACCGTCATCAGATTTCCAAGCCGTAGCTCGATAAGTCGTCTAGTTGTCTAGCAATTTGCATTTATATATATATATATATATATATATATATATATATATATAAAATAAATATATAAATATCTCTTTTATTTTCCTAATTTAGCCTTTCGTTGCCTCATTTGATCTTAATTTGTCCTATTTTGCCTCATTTTGTCTTATTTATTTTGATATAACCTTAATTAAGAAAGTCTTGTGACCACACCTGGTGTGGGCTCCAGATATATTGCTTTGCCTCATTTGATCAAATAATTTTACTAACATTCCATTTTATATAAAGATTAGGTATTTACTTATATAATTTTAAAACCCCCTCGTCGCGTTTGTAAGTAAATGGCCCATTCGAAATTTGTACTAAACTTTTTGTTTTGGGGCTACTTAAGCCACCAGAGCGGGTAATCGGCAACGGCACCAACATTTACATCATGCCGCTAATTCCCATTCTGTCGTTGCGAATACATTCCGGCCGCCCGTTATGTCATCCGCCCGTTTCGGCGTTACGCAACGCGCCGCACCAATAATTAATTGGAATAAGGATGGTGGAGGCAGGGAGTGGAGGTAAAGGGGCAGAAACACAATAGATCGGCAAGCCACTAATCACCTGCCAAGGTTCAATTAGAGATCTAAAATCTTGTTTTAACAACGCCAATAGCGTCCACAAATTCACTAATAAACAGTGAATTCGGCCAAATGTTTAAGAATCCGGACAATAAACAAAAAACTGCCCGGGCGCCTATAAAACTAGACAAATCCGGGGAAATCCGGACGGATGGCAACCCTACCCACGCAGGACTCTCAAGTACATTGTATATAAACCGCTTGAGATAGACATATACGCAACATTTTGCATAATTTTATGAAATTTCAGATTAGCACGTTGTATCTAACTAACTATCAATGGCAAACATTTTTGCATGGTATTTTCTGATAGCTAAATATTTTGGTCATTTATACCGAAATTTTCAGAACTTTCTATGAAGCGAATATTTTAATATTGAGAAAATTGCTGCCTGTGCCCAGCTCAGTGGCTTCGAGACGTATACAGATTTAAATATGAGTGAATATTATAAAAACTAATACACATGTAAAACATATATAAGTGTGAATCCACCCCTTAGCAATCTACATATCTAGATTTCGATCTTAGGGGTGGATTCACACTTATATATGATTTATAAGATTGGCCTTGTGTTGATATCTCAAGCACACTGTTGGAATATTATTCCATAGAGGGCACTACCCGCTGATCCTATTCCAACAGACTGCTTGAGATATCAGTACAAAGCCAATTTTGTAAAACATATATATATTAAAAGTTTACGACAATACAACGTGGTGCATGAACGTTTAAATATATAATAATTTGCATTTATTCAAACAACAAAGTTACATATTCCATATAAATACAAAATATGTGAAGTTGTTTAAATATGATGAATGAATATATAAGTGTGAATCCACCTCTTAGGCACTACCCGGTGATCCTGATGGCATGAGCATGTTGACAGTTATTACCATATGGATGTGCATTGCTAATTGATGTGGTGCCGCCAGATGGCGTTTAACTTTCCTCCTAGGGGGTTAGTTGTATCATATTTGTATATAACCACTCGAGATATTGTGTGAATTCATCCTCACTAGCTGAGCTACACTGATGAGATCTAATAAGATCAAAATCTAGATATGTAGATTGCTAAGAGATGGGTTCACACTTATATATTCATTCATCATATTTAAATAACTTCACATATTTTGTATTTATATGGAATATGTAACTTTGTTGTTTGAATAAATGCAAATTATTATATATTTAAACGTTCATGCACCACGTTGTATTGTCGTAAACTTTTAATATTTTTGGCGAAGGCGCCATTTATTAAATATTGCAGCGTAACTAAAATATTCATGCTATTTATGTTTAAATTATCCGAGCAGTAAGTTAGAATAGAGTTGATTTGAAATAATTGTATAAACATTTAATAAATGGCCCTGAATTATTTTATTTCATTTCTTTTATGAATATCCAACCCTGAGGCGCGTTTATACTACATTTTTATGCGGAAACTGGAATTCAAATACCTACAAAATGAGATCAAGTATAACATTCTATCATGAAATAAAATTTCGAAAAATTTGCCGAGAGCTGTAGGTTTTCGGATTCAATTTGAAACACTATCGACATTTTTTCCGCCATCCAGACTATATTTCAAATCAAATCAAATGACTTAGTTTCAGTGTCATGCCACCGCTATTACGACCCCTGCTTTGACGCAATGGAGGATAATTTTGGCAATTTTACCGATTTTGATCACTTTTCAAATTAAATTCGTGACGAGTTTATCTTTTGTTTTAGAGAAAAATTGTATTAAGATTTTTTATTTGGTTGAAAATTGTCCATCCAACGAGCTAAAGTTATTTTTGATTGGACTGTTTTCATTTTTGTTTTTTTCACTTCTTCGGCTTTATCGCCAAAACGGTACAATTATTATAACAATATTATTTTTCTTTGGAATTAAAAGACCTACAAAAAGGGATCTACAACGACTTTCTAACATGAAATAAAATTTTCCATGTTCGAAACATTTGCCAAGCCCTGTAGCTTTACCGGTTCTATTTGAAATAATCTCGATATTTTTCCCGTCATCTAGACTATATTTCCAATCAAATGACTTAGTTTCAGTGTCATGCCAGTGCTATGACGACCCCTGCTTTGACGCAATGGAGGATAATTTTGGCAATTTTACCGATTTGTATCACTTTTCAAATTAAATTCGTGACGAGTTTATCTTTTGTTTTAGAGAAAAATCGTACTAAGATTTTTCAATTGGTTAATAAGTGTCTATCCAATGGGCTCAAGTTGATCTTGATTGGACCATTTTTAATTTTATTTTCTTCACTTCTTCGGCATTAGCACGAAAACGGTGCACGTTTTATAAAAATATTTTATCTTATTTTTCTTCGGAATTAAAGACCTACAAAATGAGATCTACCACAGCATGAAATAAAATTTTCCAAGTTCGGAAAATTTGCCATGCCCTGTAGCTTTTCCGCTTCAATTTGCAACAATCTCGACATTTTTCGCGCCATTTAGACTATATTTCCAATCAAGTGACTTAGTTTCAGATACTTGTCACCGTTAGGACGACCCCTGCTTGGACGAAACGGAGGATGATGGTTTTGTGACGTTTACGGAATTTTGTTGAAATTTTGCATTTTTGCTTTTTACAGCTTTATCTGTAACATGAGAGCCATTATAATTTAACCTTCATCAGTCAGTTTTCGATTGCCTATCCAATGAGCATAAACTCGTTTTTTTTCCGGAAATTTTTCATTTTTTATTTTTGCACTTTCCCAGCAGTACACGCCTACTGGTTGACATTTTCTAATATTTTTTCCCCGATCTTTACTTGCCTCTTTAGCGCACACAAACTGATAGTTGAAGTTTTTCTCTATAATCAATTCCATGTTTCTCGCTTTCCCGGCTTTCCACTTTTCCACAGCTTTTCCCACCGGCACCACACGGCCCATCTATTTTTATCAGCCTCTGGAAAGATGACGCTTTCCAATGATACCTTTCCCAACCCCCTACCCGCCCCCTAGCTGCTGCTAATCCAATACAATGGACCCTATTTTTTCCGCTTAGCTAATTATATATATATATATATATATATATATATATATATATATAAATGGTATAGATAAAAAAAGTCGAATTGATTACTGAAATTAAAGTTATAGCAGAATGTCTGACTTTCCAGGCGTCTTTGAAGATTCGCCACCTCAGGCCAAATTTAGCAGTAGCTTGAAAATTGTTTCGAATTATAACATATATAAAAAAATTCCAAAATGTTTGTTAATTTATATATATATATATATATATATATATATATATATATATATATCTATATATATATATATATCTATATATATATATATATATATATATATATATATATATATATAATATTATTATTAATATCAAAAATATTCCACTAAATTATATTTCAATCGTCTTAATATTTCGTTCTTTTAGTTGCAATGATTTTATTTTAAATAAGATGTTATTTGCCATCGTCGACTCATGTATAGATAAGCGCATAAAAATAGCCCGTTTTTTGCAAGTCTATACCGGTTGAGTCGAGCAAAAAATTGTTTTGTTCAATTCAATGCAGTAACGCAGGTTAGTCGTGAGTCGTCCGTCGTGTCCAATTGTGCGGTAAACTAAACTACAGTTTGTGAAGTGAAATTAATGGGTGAAATATTAAACATCTTTAATAGACCGGGCTACCAATTAATAGGGCGAGACACGTAGCGGCACGACGAGCAATAAGGTAGATTGTAATTATTAATTGATATTATTTATTTTCAATTGCACGACATATACTGCCAGTATGTTATGAATTTATTTATAACTTGGTGCATATATAATGAATCTAAAAAACTAGCTCGCCAACTCTTCTAAGCCCGTGTCCTCTAGTATCCTCAGTTCTGGGTACATTACTTCGCTGATTTTGTTAATTTTTTTCCCTTCATTAGTGTGGATATATAATTTGACTGGCGGTTTTGTGTTGTTATATATCATATATTTCGTTTTATTTTCGATTATTCTTAGTAGTTTATCGTAGTACCGTGCCTGCAATAGTTTGCTATTTGTGTTTATATCTTCTTGAAGTAAGTCTACTGCATTACTATAGATGTGTCATCGGCATATAAATAAAATTTTCCTTTAAGTTCATTTCTATTAGGTCGTTTATATATAGTTGGCGGTAAAATGCCTCCTTGAGGTATTCCGTAGTCTGCTTGTGATTGTTACACCCGGTATCTCCAACGAATCTTAACTAGTTTAAGACCGTCTTAATAATATCACGGTCTTAAAGTGTTGCACCAAACAAAAATCGGATCTTAAAACGATAAGACGCTGTTACATTGTAAGACTAAGTAAGATCTACATATGTTTGGTGCAACAGAATAAAAATTTAAGACCACGTTGTTGCTAATTTAACTCAAACTCCACGTTGTGGTTCTAGGGTTAAGAACGAAAATTTCAAATACCTAGATTTTTTAGATGCTGAAAAATACGCAAATGTAGAATATCATCATATAATTTATCGGTAACTTATATGATCATATCTGCCGTCTTAACAATATCATTCCTGCCACCAAATCGCTCGATTGGCGATGGTGGCAACTCATAATAAATGCATACAAATATTTTCCTCTGATGTTTTTACTGAACTGCCAAACGATTTTTTTCGATTATTAAATATATATAATATTATTATTAAATAATTGGACAGACAACCGTAACAGGATGAGGGTTGAGCTGGTAAAGACAGAGAATTATGCTTAAAACTTAATTTTGAGCTGTCGAGAATTTTATTAATTCATAAAAAAACAGAAAATGCCGATCTTGTAAAGGCAGCAATGTCTACAACAGAATTAACTAATAAAAAACAAACTTTAAATAATTTACGTATATATATATATAATATATATTATCTATTTGCCTTTTACCTTTCGGTGTAGGCCGAACGTATAAAATAGAAACAGGTAAATAAGAAGAAAAAAAGTATAATAAATAATTTATTTATGTAGATTTTCCCATGTATATTTCATATGGGAAAATCTACATAAATAAATTATTTATTATACTTGCATATTTTGCATATTTTTCTTCTTATTTACCTGTTTTTATTTTATACGTTCGGCCTACACCGAAAGGTAAAAATAAAATAAATAACGTAAATTGTTTAAAGTTTGTTTTTTATTAGTTATATGCATAGTACATAGTAACTAATCTGAGAATGTGATTTTAAAGTTTATTAATTTATATTTACTAAAAAATTGCAAATGTACGCATGTGTGTTGGTTTTTTTTTAGTCATTGTCTAAGAGCGAAACTTAGTTTTGAGTGGCAGTCCTAGTTATGTTACTAAATATTTTGCAATGGATGCACATTATTATAAATTTCGGAATTTGTTATTTACCTCCCGAAGTGGCAACCCTAGTTATGTAACTAAATATTTTGCAATGAATCCAAATTATTATAAATTCCGAATTTTGTTATTTACCTCCCGAGGTGGCAACCCTAGTTATGTAACTAAATATTTTGCAATGAATGCAAATTATTATAAATTCCGGATTTTGTTATTTACTTAAGCTTTCATGCTTAAAAAATATGCATTAATCTGAGCACTATATGAATTATAAAAATAAAATTTGATTGAACATCTTCCTAAAGAAAAACGGGGCACTTTCTGCACTCACCATTTTGGCGATTTCAATAATTCACAAATCCAACTATCTCTTAATTCCGGAATAGAAAAAAAACCAACAAATTCACAGCGAAATTCTACTAACAAACTTATTGGTAGCAACTGCGGCGTTAGACTGGCTGGCAGCGTTCGCGAAAAAGAAAAACGTTGAAGAGGCTTCACACTCCGATAAGCCCCTATGGGGGCCGCGCGCTCGCACCTTATTGTTTTCAAAACTGCAGCCGCCTCCACATTCTAATCTTACATAACGTTCATTGTGCGCGGCGTAACTCATTGCGCCTCTTTCTACGATATGCCTAAAGAACTTTTATGGATTTCGCCAAAAATTAATAACTGATGTGGTAATAGATTAGGTTTAAAGATGCATAACTATACATTTCATTCATATGTACGAGGGTTGTAATAAAGTAGTGATAACAGCTACAAATCAATGTATATTGAAGGAAAATTGTATTTCATAAAGGCACCTTACACAATCAATAATACTGTCAATATTTTAGAATAATACAGTTTTACTGTACGATAACATGTTTAAAATGTTCATTATTCTAAAATATTGACAGTATTACTTATCATGTAAGGTATAGGCTGATAAAGGCACCTTACGTGATCAATATTACTGTCAATATTTTAGAATAATGACAGTATTACTGTACGATAATATGTTTACAATGTTCATTATTCTAAAATATTGCCCGTATTGCTCATCGTGTAAGGTATATTAATAATGTAATAAACAGAATACTGATTTTTATCTGGATAATTGATTACTTGATAAATATAAAAGGAGGATTGAAGCAAATATTGACAGTACTAGTATTGACAGTATTATTGACCGTGTAAGGTGCTTTATACACTATCTGGTGGCAGACGATGAACTATATTTAGTAGGGAATTGGTTTACCTTTGTTTTTTCATCATATACATGACTATATACCCAAAGCTTTGCTATTTATGCCTTAAAAGTACATTAACAATCACACATTGTTCTCGAAGTGACTGATATTGAGTAATTTTAATGCAATCAGCTGATCAAACAATAACAAAGATCAGCTGTTTACCTACGAACTCGGAGAAAACCGTTAACGTTTGAATCGCCAATAGTAATGGTGGAATGAAGAAAGTACTGATGTTTATCGGGATAATTGATTACTTAATAAATATAAAAGGAGAATTGAAGAAGGTACTAGGACTGACAGTATTATTGACCGTATAAGGTGCCTTATAGATCAATAATCGTCTTGTCTAAAACGACCTTTAGTGAAAAGATTTGTAGGATGGAGGACTGACTTAAGCTGAAATTATATCACTATCATAATCGCAATTTTTTCTCCCTCAATATTGAGTAATTTTAAGTACCGTATGTATAAAATAAACGTTACTGTTACACATTCTGTCTGACAATTTGCATATTAGTCGAGTAATTTCGCGTTTAAAGTGGCCGAGAGAGCAATTCCTTCAAATCGACGTTACCGTAAGGCCGTCCAGCTAGAAGGAAAACGGTAGTCGTTTCGAAACGCGTCACGCTGTTTTCCTAATCGAATAAAAGACGCAATTGTTATGATTATTATGCTAATTGCGATGTGAGGGCGCAAGCGAATAGAAAATAACGTATGACACGCGCCTCGAAAGCGAAATTCAGTAATTAGATCATTGTTCGTGTGCACAATCGTAATCGCGGGTGACGTTTTGCAATCACCGGTAAAAAACAGTTTGGGGGGGAACAGGAATATACTTAAATGTCTCTCTAATAGGTGATTACACAATTTTAGATTATTAAATATGCGTCATATTATTGTTAGAACAAGTTATTTGGGGTAGATTCAATCAAAATTAAAATATTTAACTATTGTTGTTTTTCAAATTTTAATTAACTTATTTAGGATGTTATTGCTTTATTTATTTAATAATTTCCTATGGATATCCTCTCGGATCTTTACTACAGTGGTTTTCCGTTGTCTCTTCCGCCTTTGGGGTCGATTTCTCAACAAGAGGGTGCCCTTACTCTGTCTAGTTCTTCCAATTAAAGCTGTTGACCAAACAGAGCTGCATATACCGCTCATGTTACACATTTTTGATTATATTAAGAAAACTTTTTGATTTTTACTGGATTCAAAAATCCAGTAAAAATCAAAAAGTATGAAATACCTTTGCTTTTAAAAATTCTATTCAAGAGAATTGTATTTTGAAGTTTGAAGTAAAAATAGGGTTTTAAAAATATTCCTTGTAATAACCAACATATCATAAATTTAATACAAATTTATTTACAAATAATAATAATAATAAAGTAAGACTGTATAATAACAAACTAATAGAACAATTAAAATTCTTCTGTATCCATTTTTGGCTCGAATTTGGTCCTTTTCTGCTGGTACCCCGAAGTCGTAGCAGCTTTGCCCCCATTTGACAACGCGTAACTATCTTCAAAGTACTGATTGGGGTGGTTGATCGCATTCTTATTCTCCTCATGGTGGACACATTCGAAATATTTGCCGCACGCGATTTGATAGTGTCCCTTTTTGGAAAACTCCGCGATTTCAGAAACACCTATAAACAAAATAAAGATATAACATTAATTAATTATGGCCAAATACACTTCTCGGAGCTTCTCCCTTGACCGGCGGAAAAGCCTCACGGCTGCCTTATAAAGATAGAAGTTTTTTATTTTAATTATGGCCAAGGAGTAATATGTTATGACTAAGGAGTGATACAAATGATTATGCTTTTTACAACAAACCTCATATCAGTTGGTTAGATGCTAAAATTAAATTAATTTTCGAGGGAGAGTTTCTATTATATTGCTTTTTTGTGTAACAACATAAGTAAAATGAACTAAATTGTAATTGTATATTCTTATTTTATTATGTTCATAAAATAAGAATATACAATTACAATTTAGTTCATTTTACTTATGTTGTTACACAAAAAAGCAAAATAAATAATAAAAATGATAATAAAATTTTTAAATTTTTAAAAATTTGAGGATTCGTCCACTTTTCTTATCAATGCCTCAAATAATCCTGCATAATGCATATAAGGACACAAACATAGATACAAATGAAACATAAGCTACAAACAAGATTTAATTTTTTAATATTATTAATCAAAATTGATTATTATATCTACCATTTCCACTAATTCCATTTTCTTCTAATTTCTTTTTTAGTAATGTGGGATCCCAGTGCCTAAAGGGACAGCCATGGTGCTCGCCTGTGCCCACACTGCTGCTAATGATCTTCATACAGCTGAAAGGTGAGTAGTTTTGCATACTTCCTACTTTACCATATGTGTGCTTCACCAAGTATGCATATTGTTTGTCAAACTTGTCACCATCGATGGTGCGTGTGAATTCCTCACGCCAGAACTGCATACAGTCATCAAACATTAAACCCATACCTTCAAAAAAAACACAAGTGGCTATGTTGGTATAATTTGCATATTAAAAACTGGGATCATAGTTTGATATGTATTATATATATTTATTATAATATCAACCTCTTTTACACCACTACATTCATCTCTTCTCTGTTTATAGTGCTGGCAACTGACACTACAAGTGGATCTAAAGTTTAACCACTGGAGTATGTTTATATAAGTATTGCATCTACTCGCACAAGTGAAGGATCTTAAGCCATTAAACCACACTGGCTGGCCCTCGCTGGCCAGATAAGTTGGGATCCTCTCTGGTGTGAGTAGATGAAATACTTATATAAACATACTCCAGTTGTTAAACTTTAGGCAGACATTGCCATTTGAATATTGAGAATATGGTAGTTACAATATAAACAGTTCATCAATCAACATATAATATTTACCTTTTAAAAACAGTAAATACTGAAGCCTACATCCATGCTTCAAATGGTGGGTGCTCCTAAATATTTCATGAATATGTCGCATACAGAGGGGGTAGTGAGTTTTAGCATAGGTATTCAAGTTTTCAGCATTTATAGCTGCTTTATCAGTTGTTTGGGCAAAGTCATTGCCTGTGTAGACACTGTGTAGATTGGTGAGCAAATAATTAATGCGGTCATCATCTAAACCAGGAATACGTTTGCAAGCATACTGCAAAAGAAAAACATAGATATTAAAGCATTTGTAAACTAAAAAATTGAATCAACTCTATTGCAACTCTGGTGAGCAAATAATTAATGTGATCATCATCTAAACCAGGAATATGATTGCAAGCATACTGCAAAACAAAAACATAGATATTAAAGCACTTGTAAATTAAAAAATCGAATCTCTATTGCAACTCTTTAATGATTAAAACCAAGTAATCTATGTACAAACATGCACTCTTTCAAATGTATGTAATAATGGTTTACTAGAACTTTTTTTATATCTAAAGGTCGGTTTCATTTATCATTTGTGAGCTGTTTCAGGCTGTGCTAAGCCAGCTAAAACCAACCCAGAACAGATTCCAAATGATCGATAAAAGTGATTAAAATAAAATAAAATTTTCTCTATAATCTTTAAATTAATTAATTCATCACACTTACAGCTAATGCCTCATTCAGTTGCACCCTAAACAGAGTCAAAATCACTGTGACCATCTCAAAGTTAGGCACATACGCAAAACCATTCTTAACAAAAACTCTTCGAGTGCGAATCAAATTAACCACATCTGTAAAGGGCACTTTATAAAATGGAGTTGTATCAAAAACAAATGATCCAGCTGTTGATTCACTCAACTCCTGCCTCAACTCCATTTTCTCATCATCTGAAATCGCAGTGTACTTCAAATTATTGATATCAAAAAACTGCACAATGCTTTGGGGTGATTGTTCGCTAAACCTCAGCTTAAACAAATCCATTTCCTTGTTTAAAAACCATTTTCTGAGCTCGTCTGAGCGACAGTATGCCAGTCGCAGGATGTAATGTGATATGTGATCAGCTCGCCTAGCTTGGTAGTCTAAATCTTTCGGATTAGTACAGCCATTTGATTTGATCAGCCGGAGGAACTTTTTGAGGTTTTCTTTCTGCATTTCTTCGTAAATAAAGTTCTTCCACTCCTGACTGTACACTTTATAGCCTTTATTGTTAGCATACTCAATAATTCGGAGCACTTTAAGTCTATCCAATGCTAAATCTTCAAACTCTGATAGACTTATTTCATTACCGGGTGGAATTGTGTACAGATTCATATCGTGAGGGTACATTTCTTTCAACCCATCTGAAAGTACCTTTTGCTGCTTGCGTCTACGATTTAAACCCAAATCCATTTTGAGTTATTTGCACTGGAACTCGCGGTGTTGTGTTGTTGTTATGAGAGCACTTTCGCGCCAAATTTGGTTTTGAGGTTAACACCGTGGTGGGGGTAAATTCTTAATTAATTTTAGTTTTTCCATGCGAATTTAAAATGTGCAACGTTTGTAACGATTAAATGTTGATGCAATATTGATGTTTTAATGAGATTTGTGTAATAAAATTGTGTAGATTGAATAAAACTAATTTTATTCGGTGTATGTTGCGTTGCATATATTAAAAGTAGTAAAAAATATGTTGTGTTAACATAGGCAACCAAACATACAATAATACATTTTATGGTGGCAATATAGGCAATCAAATATACAGGGGTGGCCAACAAGTCGATGGCGATCGATCGGTCGATCGCGAAACCAATTTTGGTCGATCGCTCGCAATGTCTTACAAACTTTGTTAACAAACTGGCAAACAAGTCTGATGTAATAATAGTCACCATTAATTAAATATAAAATATATTTACCAAATAATTTTGTCGTATACTACTTACATTCTACATTAACAGACTACGCTACAACATAATTTATGCTAAAAGCTCGTTAAGATCTAATAAATATCACTATTTTCCTATGAGTTTCTATTTGCAGTATTGGCGGACCCGACTAAAATATATACGAGGCTTCAGATCAACATGTATATAATAGCAGACATTTGTAATCATCGTATATCATAAGTAGTTCTTGGTTTGTAATTTTCGTATACCTAACCACAAGTACGTACAACATGACAAGACAGATAGTTATAAATATATATATATATATATATATATATATATATATATATATATATATATATGTATAGATAGATAGGTATGATGATACACGCAGCAAGCAACCAATCGTACATTTAGTTCCCAGCCCCAACAGTCTCAGGTCGTTGATTGAGAACTCTCTACTTAATATAGTATACTATTGATACTATGAAGGTATTTGTTCAAACCAAACGGTATATTTTTTAGTCGTGTTCACCAATACAATAAAAAATGCCTAATACTTATAATCAGCTTCCTGTAAACTTGACTAAACAACCGCAGAATTATCTGTTGTGCATGTTTTTTGTTTTACCAAGCCGAGAAGCTTATATTCGTGCTAGAATCCGAAACTGTTTTATGCGTTGATTCGTTTTGGTGCATGGCGCGCGGTTTGTCGGATTCGATTGTGTCTAAAAATTGTTCGATCTTCTCCAGCAAATTCGTGCCAACATTGGCGAACTCCTCCCATACAATATAGTCCTGGGTCACAAACAGATCGAATTGGTCCGAGGATTCTGTTATGCCGAAAATTTTCTCTTCATCTAGAAAATTAAGAATTATTGAAATTCCCCCACAAAATAAAGCTGTAGTTCGGAATTTAAAGGATGTAAGTTTATAAAAGAATCATTGTCTTATAAATTGCTTTATTGACTGATGTTAATTTTATTTATTTCTGAAATATGGGCGTAAATTTTACAAAATGAACTATAATTTATACAGCATGTTTTGAGAAGTTCCCTATAAATTCAAAAGATTACCAAGCTCAATGGCCTAGTAGTTAGAGGCATTTAGTACTGGGGAGCGAGAGTTTAAACTCCACTGTGGACGAAATTTCACGTTACACAGTATTTCAGAGAGCTTCTGTGAATAATTTAATCGGGTGATTAAACTTCTCTGAGCTTCCTTTTTGCCCGACGGAAAAGCCTTTAGGCTGATAGTCACGTAAAGATAAAAGTTTTATATTATAAATTTATCAACAAAAAACACTTTCCTGTCTCAATCCTACATTAATAATCACATTTTGAGAATATCTTCTAATATACAGAAGTCAAATTGATGCAGGATTTTTTTTAGTTAAACTACACATTAAAAACGTTTTTCATTTGGAGAGAACATCCTTAAAACATGCTGTATATTCAAAATACATATATAAAACAGCTAATATTTTGAAAATTATGTTCGCGGGAAATGCGCAAATAGTATTACTTAGTGAATAATTCATATCATACCTAAATAGTCTACAAGAATTGCAATCAATTGTTGTATTTCCGAGTCTGAAATAGCCTCGTACAGATTCACGCTGTCGATTCCATAATTCCAAGTCACCTGGCACACCAACATTGCCAGAGTCCAGTCATATTGAGCATAATTGTTTAGTATATTGATGAGTCTAAGGATGCCATTGTTTTCTTGCAGTAATTTCCGGTTTTTGTTGTCCGACATTAAATTGACAAATACGCCAACTGTGGTCTTCAGAAGATTAATGTCATCTGTATAATATTATAATTAAAAAGTATTACTCGTAAATGCTCTATAATCAACGCTGATTTTGCAACGGATACGGATGCAAATGATAATTTTAGACTTAATAATAAATTAAAATTATTATTTGGAAATTTTACGTATGTAATACTTTACTTATACTGATGTGCAATAATGCATACAATTACAAACAAAAAAACTTGGATGTTTTCGAAACTAAACTCACCACTTTCCAACATGTTGATCAGTGAGTTGAAAATATCCGAATCAGCTATATAATTCCTAGCAATATGCGATCTGGAAAGATTGCCCAATATTCGCATGGCTTCCACAGTGCATTCCTTATTTTCGCACTTTAAGTATTCAGAAATAGCTAAAATTTGTTTGACAAAAGTTAATTTTAAACCATTTTACGAATTACATTCACATATTTCACTTTTTTTGACACATTTTGACACATTTATATACATTTATACACTTTTATATTCATTTATGCACTTTTATACACTTTTATACACTTTTATATACTTTTATATACTTTTATACACATTTATACACTTTTATACACATTTCTACACTTGTATTCACATTTGTATACATTTATACAAATTTTCACACATTTTGGCACGTTTTGACACATTTTGACACATTTTGACACGGTTATACACATTTATACACATTTATACACAATTATACACATTTATACACATTTAAACACATTTAAATACATTTAAACGCATTTATACACATTTAAACACATTTATACACATTTATACACATTTATACACATTTAAACACATTTAAACACATTTATACACATTTAAACACATTTAAACACATTTATACACATTTATACGCATTTATATACATTTATACACATTTATACGCATTTATATACATTTATACACATTTATACACATTTAAACACATTTATACACATTTATACGCATTTATACAAATTTATACGCATTTATACAAATTTATACACATTTAAACACATTTATACGTATACTAATAAGATACAAATGCGTATAAATGTGTATAAATGTGTATAAACGTGTTTAAATGTGTTTAAATGTGTTTAAATGTGTATAAATGTGTATAATTGTGTATAGATTTGTATAAATGTGTATAATTGTGTATAAACGTGTTTAAATGTGTATAAATGTGTATAAATGTGTATAAATGTGTATAAATGTGTATAAATGTGTTTAAATGTGTATAAATGTGTTTAAATGTGTATAAATGTGTTAAAAATGTGCATTTATACACATTTTTAACACATTTATACACATTTAAACACATTTATATACATTTAAACACATTTATACACATTTATACACATTTATACAGATTTATACACATTTAAACACGTTTATACACAATTATACACATTTATACAAATTTATACACATTTAAACACATTTATACACATTTTGACACGTTTATACTCATTTAAACACAGTTATACGTATACTAATACGAGAAAAATTAACAACCTAGTGTTGACATTCCTGCCGGTTGACGAGATATGATGAATAAATTTCTAAATGAAAACTATTTAAGATCATCACCACTTTTCCTCTGAAATTTTTCCACTCTTGTTTAATTCAGTATACAATACTCCTTGTAGATCGCATAATGAATGAATTAATTTTTATTATGTAAAAAACCAAACCGTTCATTAAAAAATTGCTATTCGTTCGTAAATCACGTAATACTCCAACCCCGAACGGGGGGGTTCGGAGTTAGAGTTATAAATAGAGGGGGGGGGGGGGGGGTAGTTAATAACGCTTCCTTTTTAAATAGCACCTAATTTACAATTTCATGAAGATGCTATTTGACATAGCTATAAAATCCTCGTCAAACACATTGCCCTTTCGTTTTCTAGTAATTCTACTACTTTCTTAAAACTTGCCTTCCATAATGTCGATTTGTTTGATGTGAAAGACGTCCTCGTCCAGTTCAGCAGAATAATAAAACGATAGATTGTTCAACGTGCTCAGTACAGACAACACGAGCTCTTCATTCTTCTTGAACGGATTACTGATGAGCACTTTCAGAAATTCGTCGATCAGTTGCGAGCCATAGGTTTCATTCATAGTTTTTCCGATGTCCGGATTGATCGCCATGTTGGCAATTATTCTAATGATCTAATAACAAAAAATCGGAAATAAATATTTAATCTATAAATCATTCTTTTTTGAATTTCTGTTATTTATAATTGCACCAAACCATCGTTCAAACATAAATATAACAACAGTTTATATTTATATATAAATTACCTTAACCATTACATCTTCTGTGTTGCTGTAATCGCCTTTATTGTTATCAACGACTAGGGAACAGTTTTTCAAAGTGCGTTCCAGGTAAATTTTCCAAAGATGCAGCAGAGATGCAATCGATTTATTCTCCTTGTAATACTATAAGATAAAGACAATTGGAATATTATGAAACAAAACGAAACAAAAATAACATAAGAAGATTGTATATGTCCGTCTGTAAGAGAACCCTATCTGGAATGATATAGTGAAAATTTGAGCAAAATCGGTCCACTAATAGAGAAGAAAAAGAAAATCGCTCAAAAAAGGTCGCATGTTAAATGCAGTAATGAAAATGTGCGAAAATGTGGAAAAATTAAGGCAAATAGGAGAAAACGGGGGAAAATCGTGTCAAAATGGGTCAATATATGTCACAATTTGTCATAATATGTCAAAATGTGTCAATATGTGTCACAATTTGTCATAATATGTCAAAATGTGTCAAAATTTGTATAAACGTGTATAAATGTGTATAAATGTGTACACATGTGTACAAATATGTACAAATGTGTATAAATATGTACAAATGTGTATAAATGTGTATAAATGTGTATAAATGTATATAAATGTATATAAATGTATATAAATGTATATAAATGTATATAAATGTATATAAATGTATATAAATGTATATAAATGTATATAAATGTATATAAATGTATATAAATGTATATAAATGTATATAAATGTATATAAATGTATATAAATGTATATAAATGTGTCAAAATGTGTCAAAACATGTCAAAATATGTCAAATGTGTCAAAACGTACCAAAATGTGTCGTCAAAATTTGTATAAATGTGTATAAATATGTATAAATGTGTATAAATGTGTATACATGTGTATAATTGTGTATAAATGTGTATACATGTGTATAATTGTGTATAAATGTGTATAATTGTGTATAGATGTGTAGAAATGTGTATAAATTTGTATAAATGTGTATAAATGTGTATAAATGTGTATAAATGTGTATAAATGTGTATAAATGTGTATAAATGTGCATAGATGTGTAGAAATGTGTATAAATTTGTATAAATGTGTATAAATGTGTATAAATGTGTATAAATGTGTATAAATGTGTATAAATGTGTATAAATATGTATAAATGTGTATAGATGTGCAGAAATGTGTATAAATGTGTATAAATGTGTATAAATGTGTATAAATGTGTATAAATGTGTATAAATGTGTATAAATGTGTATAAATGTGTATAAATGTGTATAAATATGTATAAATTTGTATAAATGTATATAAATATGTATAAATATTTATAAATATGTATAAATATGTATAAATGTGTATAAATGTGTATAAATGTGTATAAATGTGTATAAATGTGTATAAATGTGTATAAATATGTATAAATGTGTATAGATGTGCAGAAATGTGTATAAATGTGTATAAATGTGTATAAATGTGTATAAATGTGTATAAATATGTATAAATTTGTATAAATGTATATAAATATGTATAAATATTTATAAATATGTATAAATATGTATAAATGTGTATAAATGTGTATAAATGTGTATAAATGTGTATAAATGTGTATAAATGTGTATAAATGTGTATAAATATGTATAAATGTGTATAGATGTGCAGAAATGTGTATAAATGTGTATAAATGTGTATAAATGTGTATAAATGTGTATAAATGTGTATAAATGTGTATAAATGTGTATAAATGTGTATAAATGTGTATAAATGTGTATAAATGTGTATAAATGTGTATAAATGTGTATAAATATGTATAAATTTGTATAAATGTATATAAATATGTATAAATATTTATAAATATGTATAAATATGTATAAATGTGTATAAATGTGTATAAATATGTCAAAATGTGTCTAAAAACGGAAATATATCAATTTAATTCGGAAAGTAGTATGGTGCCCAGATATCTGTGATTATTATGATTATTTAGTAAACAAGTAACGTGAACTTTTGACATTCAGTTACTGCCAGTTATAGAGTGTGCGAAGAAAATAGAATTTAATATAATGTATTTACATACCTTAATTCTTGTATTATCCAAATTGGCGACTATATTCCCCATCGTGTACGCCAGCCTCACAATAATCTCTTCATTGCCGGGATACTTTTCAAACAGCCGTACGAAAATCCCATAAATATTTTTATAACCGGCAATGGCATCGCAACAGCCTTCATTCGTGGAAATAGTGCTGAAAATGATATTTATATTAAAAAAAACATTAATATTAAATTTCATGGCGTGATTAGAACCTGAATGTCCTAGAAATATTGCTGATGATATCCAAGTCGGACGCAAATATGTCCATAGTTTGGCACAGCTGCGGGATCGCCTGTGAGGCTACAAAGTTCTCATAAATTTCCTCATCTGAAGCGACATTGCGTAGAGCGCCTGTTAGTTGAAACAGCGCGTGGTTGGTTTGCTCGGGGATGTGAATTTTCTCAAGTTTCTAAAATGGAAAGTTTTAATTATTTCCAAAACAATTGAATTTTTCTTTTTAATTAATATTTTACAACACTAATAAAAAATTGTTTGTTGATTTCCTCTAGTTTCTAAAGTGGAAATTTTTCATTATTTCAAAAAAACAATTAAATTTTTCTTTTTAATTCATATCTTACAAGACTAATAAAAAAGTGGAAATTTTTCATTTCCAAAACAATTAAATTTTTCTTTTTAATTAATATTTTACAAGACTAATAAAAAATTGTTTGTTGATTTTCTCAAGTTTCTAACGTGGACATTTTTCATTATTTCCAAAACAATTAAATTTTTCTTTTTAATTATTTTACAAGACGAATAAAAAATTGTTTGTTGATTTTCTCAAGTTTCTAAAGTTTTTTATTATTTCCAAAACAATTTTTCTTTTTAATTCATGTTTTCCAAAACAAAACAAAAATTGTTCACATAAAGTAATCACCAAGAACGAGTGAGATTTGCCACTACTTTAAGTTTCATTCGTCTACGTAAAAATAAAATAGTATATAACTATTTTATTTTTACGTAGTCGAAGGAAACTTTGGATGGAAGAATGAATTAGAAAAAATGGTCATAATACAGGGATGTAATTTAAAATAATTTCGAAAATTATCTATTTGACAGGGTTGCACCTATCAAAGAGAACTACAACTTTGTTTCTAAGGGCCGGTTCTACAATTGAGATTTAACCGAAGAATAAGGCTATTTGAATGGAATAAATTTGAGATATTAACGCCAATATATCAAACTTATTCCACAAATAGTCTTATCCTCAAGTTAAATGTCATTTGTAGAACTGGCCCTTATGAATAATGATCACAATACGTACAGCATTATTGACAAGTTTTATATGTAGCACCATCAATGGCAGAATGCCTAATGATAGAATCTTCTGTAGTAGTTTGGTATTCATTGTCAAAAATTTGATTGATCCATAGCCGTACACGCATGCTTCTGCATCGTCCAATGGGCTGGATCTTCCCAATGCATCAACAAAAAGTTCTAAAAATTATTGAGAAATTATGTCTTCAGTTCAAGTTTTTTATTATTATGTATTATTATATATGGTACTGAAAATTACTTACCGAGTAAATTTTTGTTAAAGAACAGGTGGTCATTTTTATCATTCTTTGAAACCTTAAAGATTAGTTTACAAACTCCGCTCAAATTGTTTCCCGTTACTTTTAGCTGAAACGAGAAATAATGATTCTATCATAAATATAAAAAAATATCCAAAATAATTATATATAATTTCATGTCATTTCGATTCGAGATGCTTGCCTCCACTATACCATTAAGCCTGTAACTATGGATGCCTAACAGTTATGTGTAACATTAGTTGTCTATCATCGAAAGGTAATTCCAATTTAATAATAGAAATTAATGCCCGTATTCACCAACATCCCATAAATGTTATAGGTCCCATAATATAAATTGAAAATGTCATTAGAACAGAAATGGTCAAAATAAATGTCTACACCTTGAATAGCGCTTGTGATTGGACGTTTGATGACACATTTTCTTTATTTTTTCAGTGTTTCCAATAGAACGAATCTAAAGTAACTACATTCCCTAGATATTTTATTTATGTTTGCTATAACAACGAACAATTATGGGTTCTATAGCTATTGATAGATTTATATAACGTTGTTGAATACTGGGGTCTACCTTATTTGAGCATGTTGACTATATGCGTGTGCATTTTTAATTGATATGGTGCCGCCAGGTGGCATTAAACGTTCTCTCTAGGGGGAAATTTGTACAATTTTGTATATGACCACTCGAGATATTGTGTGAATTCATCCTTACTAGCTGAGCTACACTGACGAGATCAAACACGAGTTCGAAATCTAGATATGTAGATTGCTAAGAGATGGATTTACACACATTTACACTTATATATCTCTAAAGACTACTTACTGCTAGAATAATCCTTGCAATCGCCAACAACAACTCCTCCTTACGAGACTCCACAAACTTATACAAACATTTCAAAATATTAATCTTCATTTTTGAGCTGACCTTCCTGCTGGTCAATTGTTCGCGTTCCATACATTCGTACAAAGAATTCAACAATGCAATCACAGCAGCTTCATTGCCCTCTTTCACACTC
Source organism: Lordithon lunulatus (assembly GCA_963942505.1). Lineage (NCBI taxonomy): Eukaryota > Metazoa > Arthropoda > Insecta > Coleoptera > Staphylinidae > Lordithon > Lordithon lunulatus. Next base: position 65,072,907 of record OZ012667.1, read on the forward strand.
TCCTCATTCAACGTCTCCAGAACACCTTCTACAGAAGCCACCTCGACCTTCGCTTTTTCCGCCGGCAAAGGATCGTGACGTTTTCGGTCTGCGTTATTAAAATACCCGGAGCGTACGAATAAATTGTCAGAGTTCTCAATGATTTGCTTGTTTTCGAATATTCTGTTGAGGTTTTGCGGGCCGAGTAGCAGACATTGCGACAGATTCTGCAGTTGTCGCGATGGACGTCCAAAGGGTGTTTCTGTGCGTAGGTTTTCGTTGTAGTCGGTTCGTTCTTGTGGGGAACTGAATGCATTGCGGGCTTGGATGTGACGAGGGCTGGGCACCTCATTTTCTTCAGGCACTAAAGAATTTAATACAATTATCTCTAAATAAGAAGTAATAGGATTGTTTTGTGTAGAAATATGTGGTAATATTGTTTATATTCACACAATATAAATATGCACTTAGTTTTCTTATATTATTACCATAAATACTGTAATCGAAAATAATCGTTCTTATTTTTATTTAATGCCAGAATAAATCGAATTTTATATTAACCGCGATTTAAAACTGGAGTTACTAACAAGAATGGTGAGATGTTATATATTTCTTATATTGGTGTACTGCCTACACCTAAAGTTAAAAGGCAATATATCTATATATATATATATATATATATATATATATATATATACAAGAATACAAGAATACAAGAAGAATACAAATTGTCCAGAAAAACTGTAAACTGCTAAGATAAGGCCAGAAAAAAGAAACTAACCTTCAAGTCAACAAAGTGAATGATGGAATAATACAATAAACCGTCAAAAACTAATTGTAAGGACCAAGAAGACCAATTATGTTTTAATTTGATTAATTTTATATGTTACATGGGCTGAAAAAAAGTTTCTTGGTCATTTTTTACACATTCCATTCTATAAATAACTACTGTTAAATTAAATTAATTAAATGTGCTTGCCCATAGAAATCGAGAAACCCGCATTCATAATAAACCGGAAGTAGCTACGACCGTCATCGATTCACTAATATACGCAACAATATATAACTCATATAACTCACGATTATCTAACGAGTAGGTGTTCTTGAAGATCTTCTTCTTGGACGTCGTTTTGATGTTGTCCAGCGAAGGCAGTCGAATTTTCTGATGGCTCTCCTTGACTCCCAAGTTGAAAATCTTCCCATCCGAAATTTCCGAGATTGAGTTTGAGCGCTGTTTCGCTAGGGGCGGTCTGATTGGTTCTGTTATAGCCGCATTTTCCGGTGTTGTGGGCGGGATGGAGAATTCCGCTTCATTTTGTAAATATTTCAAACTGAAGGTAAAGAAATTGTTAAAATTATTTCATACTTGTATATTTTTGGTTGGAGATGGAAGAATAGACTTATCTAAATCTTCACACCTTTCGTTTGATATCTCTAACTTTTGTTTTGTTGTCAGGCATTCATAATATTATTCAGTAAAATATTGTTTAGCTACAGTCAATTTATATTTCTAATAAATTATAGAGGTGTTTGATTACCTGAAAGAGCTAGGTGGGCGATTCTTTGTTCTTTTCCCGAACAACAGACGCTCTTTGTCCCTTGGTGTGAATGGCCTTTTAGTTTGCAACGGTTTTATCGACGTCGCGGCGAACGAGTTGTCTGCCATTTGTGAATCTATAATAAATAATCAAATATTGTTAATAGTATGGCCCTTACATTTTTGGGGTACGCCATGTGTGTAACTAGAGCAGTTGTATCCAATCTTTTATAATTTGTATAGAGATTCCCATAAATATCAGTGTGTGACGATAATTAATTGAATGTATAATTATTAATCATTGTCGTGAAATTTTTAGATTTAATTATATACGAGGGTTGCTATTTATTGTAATTTATGTATTGAAAATTGGCAACACTGGTGTTGCTAGCTGCTACCCGAATGCACCATTGCAAAGTTTGACATTTTTGACAGTATACCTAATCAAAACGTTGTCATAGAGACGCTATTTATATTGTTAACGGGACATTTTCGTACGATGATATTTTACAATTTTCAACGTAGATTATCTCAACAGGGGCCCACTGCTGTTGAGATAATCTACATAACAACTCCCGTATAAAATCAACCGACTTGAACAACCGTGTACGGTGTAGTCAGTTTGCAGAGGGTTTTGGGACGTTTTTCTTAACTTAACTAAAAATGTATTGCTAGTGTACTTTTAAAGCATATTTATACGAGAGAAACTTTAAACACATTATTTGATACCCTAAAGCCACATTTACAAACTCGAACTAGATACGATGTGCTGTTGCCGAGAAATTGTTCTATTGTTCTAACCCACACGTTTAGACGAATTTCTATTTCATTTTCAATGCTAAATGCAATTTTAGCCAACTTTTAGCAAAAACTATAAGAATAACTAAACGACGTGCTTTTAACTCTTATATTAAATTTGCAATAAAAAATTGGCACGTTAAATTACTCAAAATTATTATTTTTGGCACTCAAAGCCTGAAAAGTTTCGCCATTCCTGGCATAGAGTAAAAGTTTTTAAAGTTTAAAAAGTTCTATTACATTCTTAACAATATTTATAAAAAAATATTCGTGTCTTATTCCATTACCTCGTATAGCCAATCGCGCCTCGTTAATTATCTCCGCACTAGTTTTCCTCGGTGGCGGCTCGTAGAACGGCAGCGAGATCTTGCTAATAGCCCCCGAAGAGTTGCTGCCTCTGCTTCTCTCCATGGTGTTTCGCGGTTTACATGGTTTTTCTGCGCGTTACTTTGCAAACGGCGGCTCTTCTGACAAGAGTCATCGGCTCTACTACGAAACGGGTCTATTACGATTATTGATTATTTCACTACCTTCGCCGTGCAAACATGCGACGCGACGACGACAGCGGTGTGGGAATCGATAATTTAGAGATAATACTCGTTGGTGGTTGGAAAAAAATGGGACTCAAAGTCAATGGACTTTTGACTGACAGGAACAGGTCGAAATACTTGATTTTGACACTGCCATTTGAGTAACTACTATTTATAAACAACATCAACTGGCTAAATTTATTATTTATTTATTTAGTCCATTGTTTATACATTGTTTATTCTACAGATATTATCATGAACATGCACACCACATGTTTAAAGTAAATAACATCAAATTAATTGAAAACATTTTTGGTGATCGTCGCCATCGTTTTTTTAGTGCTTGCGTTATCACAATTTATCCTCTGATGCTCGTATTCACCAACATCCCATAAACTTTGTATGTCCCATAAGCTATTGAATGTATAAATTGAAAATGTCATTGTGACAGAAATGGTCAAAATAAATGTCAAAACCTTGAATTGCTCTAATTTTTCAGTGTTCAGAGCGAATCTAAAGTAACCACATTCCCTAGGTAATTTATTTATTGTTGCTATAACAACGAATACTTATGGGTTCAATTAGCTATAGAACGTTGGTAAAGACGGGGGTGAAGGGCCCATATATTGCTTTGTATGGATTCAGTATAATTCTTAAATTTGATTCCACACAACTATTGTAAATTATATATTTTTTAATGCCTCCTCGCATTATCAGTTTTCTGTAAACAAGTAACGTAATGGCCGGAAAATATCGTACCAGGTACAAATTGCGCGGCCAAGTAATTTACTAATTTTGATTCAACACAACTATTGCAAATTATATATTTTTTAATGCCTCATCCTATCAGGCACGCATTCAGGTTATCAGTTTTCTGTAAACAAGTGACGTCATTGCCGGAAAATGTCGTACGAGGTACAAATTGCGCGGCCAAGTAATTTACTAATTTTGATTCCACACAACTATTGTAAATTAAATTTTTTTTAATGCCTCATCGCATCAGGCCAGGTTGCAGGTTATCAGTTTTCTGTAAACAAGTGACGTCATAGCCGGAAAATGTCGTACCAGGTACAAATTGCGCGTCCAAGTAATTTATTAATTTTGGTTCCACACAACTATTGTAAATTATATATTGTTTAATGCCTCATCGCATCAGGCACGTGTGCAGGTTATCAGTTTTCTGTAAACAAGTGACACCGTAGCCGGAAAATGTCGTACAAATTGCGCGGCCAAGTAAATTACTAATTTTGATTCAACACAACTATTGTAAATTATATTGTTTTAATGCCTCCTCACATTATCAGTTATCAGTTTTCTGTAAACAAGTGACGTCATAGCCGGAAAATGTCGTACTAGGTACAAATTGCATGGCCAAGTAATTTACTAATTTTGATTCAACACAACTATTACAATTATATTTTCTTAATGCCTCATCGCATCAGGCACGCATGCAGGTTATCAGTTTTCTGTAAACAAGTGACGCCATAGCCGAAAAATGTCGTCCCAGGTACAAATTGCGCGGCCAAGTAATTTACTAATTTTTATTCCACACAACTATTGTAAATTATATTTTTTTAATGCCTAATAAATTATTTATTAGTCTGAGGGTGCAACGATTGTTTTCCGCCATTTTGTTTTCAATACATTTTATGGATGGCAACCAAATTTACACTATACTTAAACTGCTTGATATAAATACATTGTACATTTTATGCTTATATAGCACTAGATATATTTACAATACACCCTAAATAGTTGTTAATATCAAGAAAATTCATTAAAATTATTGTTTACAAAGAACCAAAGGAGAAATCTTCTATATGTTTTTGAATATAGCTACTAGATGGCGCACTATGTATGGATTAAATATTAAAAAATACATTTTGATCTGGTTACTGTAATGATTATACCTATTGACTGTAATGATGATAATTATTTCTTATTAATCAATGCTATGGCTATGGTGTGGGCATCACACGACTTTCCGAATTTTAGATATTTCGGTTCGACTCCGTTCGATGTACATTGTCACTTTTTCACGTTTTTACATTTTCATTAGGTTACTACATTTAAAATGCGACCATTTTCGCGGGTAAAGTCACCGCCGAGACGTCACGCGTGTTTTTTTGGGCGGCTACGAGTCATATGCGCAATAGGAAATGGTTTTATATTGTTTTTTCTCAATTTGGAGACCGATTTTGATAAAATCCAATCATTCGTTTTCCCGCAATTGTTCACAGACATACAGACAGACGCACACTCACACAGTCAGACATTTTCCAAGAAACTATATTTCGACCGTATTATAAAATCATTGTTATTTTTTTTAATTCATAGATAAAAGACGCGCATTAATATATTACAGAAATCTAACAGCTACAGAATATTCTCGGGTTACTGTACTGTTTATAATAAATTTCAATACTCTAAAGCTACAGACAGACAGACAGACACATCCAACCAACCAAACGAAACCAGCCAAACCAACAAAACCAACCAAACCGACCTAAATCAACCAAACCATCCAAACCGACCCAAACCAACCAACCAACCAAACCAACCAATCCAACCAAACCAACCACACACATCAAATGAAATGAAAAAGAAGTACGAGAAATGTTAATATATTACAATCTAAAATATTTGTTTATGAATACAAATAATAGTTTAATAAATTAAATTTGATTGTGAAGTCTTAACCATGTAGTCATCTTCTTCTGCTCTCTGGAACCTGTTGATTCTGGTTTTCTTGGAAGTCTGCCAGGTGGTTTGTTTTCTCTTGGTCTCTTGTTTGTTAATATTTTCGGGAGTCTTTCATGTTGCATCCGCTCAATCTGGCGTTTCACATTCGTCTTCTTTGACGTGTCCATCTTACGATATCCTGAGTGTCGCATTCTTCCTTTATAACATCACTTCTTATTATATCCCCCGTTCTATAAACATTTTATAATAAGTTTTCTGTCCTGTCAACGTTGAATAAAATTTTAGAATGTGTGGTGTTGCTGTATATATAATATAATAAATTATATATGAACAATATGTATTGGACTATAGACTCTTTCCGGGTATTTCCGAGCTTTAAAATAATTAGATCGTCTTAAATTAGACCTAAATATTCCGTTTGACATGAACGAATGTAAGGTTGGCAACGTCGTTGTAAGAGCTGACATTTGACAAGTGCAAACCAGTCCCGGTTAAAACGAACGTTAAAGTGGCAAAAATAATAGTAAAAGAACTATTTCCTGTGTTATAATGTGCGCGAAACTGATAAACGGCGGAGGCCATGTTGGTAGCACAAAAGCAGACGTTGCAGGTTAGTTGATAATTATCGTTATTTCACTTTCATTATTATGCCGCCTTCTATTATTATATTCGTTGTTAGCTGCAATAATTGTTGCATGTAATGTGCCAATGCTAAATGCATCAACGCCATGAGGAGCACTTTTGAAAGGTTTCATAGCTCCAGAATTTCCTAATTTTCTTTTTGGTTAGTATTTGACATTCCGTAGTATGGGCGTATTTATTATTCTGTGTTTATATTTTATTCTAAACTTAAAGCACTAGTACTTGACAAAGTTTCACTACTACTACACTATCACAATTTTTCTCGTGAATATTGTCCTTATCTCTACTAAAGAACGTTAAAAGATATGGGTGTGCATTGCTAATTGATGTGGTGCCGCCAGATGGCGTTTAACTTTCCTCCTAGGGGGTTAGTTGTATAATTTTTGTTAAATGATTTTGCTCATTGACTTTTTGTCTTCATATTGTAAGCCCTACAATGCAGTGATGAATCTGAAAAGGGGGCGGTTGACGATAAAGTTTGAGTAACTAAAAGGTTGACTAACGCAAGTCGACAATAAATTGAAATAAATAATTAAATCGGTTTCTATGGTGGGGAAAAAATTCATTATTTATTGTCAACTTGTGCTCGTCTACCTCATATGTTCGCAAACTTCACTTCGCCGATTTTCAGATAAAAAATTTGCTCACCACCCCACTCTAACAATATACCTGCTTATTATTTACACTAAACTCATTCAATGAACAACCAATAATTGCCATCCAATTAATGTGTCCCTTGAATTGGATTCTGTTCGCAACACCAGCAAATTGATCAGTTTTCGCGGAACAAGAGTGAAATTGACGGTGACGCGCGGGCCCCGTTGCCTAGAAACATTGTTGTCAAGCAACGGGGCGCATGCCGTCGTTGTCGTCGCCGTCGCCGCCTAGATGCTCCAGATATACCGTCACTGCCGTTCGTGCGCGTTCGCGCCCCTGTCAACCGACCCCCGTGCGTAACTAGCCCCTAGCCATACCTCCGCGACGCCATGGAATCATTTAATGTTCCATTTTATGGTGGCGATTTGTATAGTGAACTGAGGTGAGTTTGATTATTCGCGCTTTGTACCAGCCCGCCCTCTTTCGGGCACTTTCACTTTTAACAGTGCGGGCGCAGATGGCGCATGGGTCGCCGCAATAAATCCAGGCGAAAGTAACGCGAAACCACAGCGACACGCAATAAATACCCCATGTACACATTTATTACTAATATAAGAATTGTTCTGGGGTATTCTTTCGAGTAGCAAGTGTATTTATTGTGGAAATTCCGTGCATGCTTGACAGGTGCATGTCGATGTTTTTGTCCGTAACCTTGAGAGCGGCCAATGGGAGCGCGCGCCGCCATGCGGCGGCCAATCGCGTCGTCGCGCCAGCCAGGGTCAACAAATCCTTGTGAAATAGCCGAGTTTTGTGAGGCGGCCATGTTGAAAACAACATTTACTTCGACGTGTGCTATTTCCCGTGATTTTCGCACGATTTTCGCGGTTTCCCGTTAAAGCCCGTTCGGTCGCGCGTCCGATTAGCATCCGCGATCCGCAGGCAGGGCCTGGCGAGCGCTGCTGTCATTGTCGCGACTTGTTTTGGTGCGGGGACCTTGAATGTTTGTGCGTAAGGCTCCGGCGGCAGTGCCCCCTTGTTAAGTTACGGATACCGCTCAGTATGATTTATATCGATTCAGGTAAATATCAGCACTGTTATTTGTGGTGTTTTATGATTGCGCTTGAGGTTGGGGGTGTTGAAGGGTGTTAGGTTAAGTCGCGGCCCCCATCTTAGAATTATCCGGCGCGCCGGCCATTACACAGCTGTTTTGCGTCGCCGTCGATTATTTATTTTCCGAATCGATTGGATAGGTTAGTTACGCACCTCTTCCGATGTAATAAATGTATTTGTAATGACAACAATTCTCCGAAATTATTACACAACCGCCCGTGACGAGTAAGTTGCTTTTTTTTTGGATGATAATTTTGGTTCGGCCATGTTTAAAATGTGTTCTAAACTAGCAATTTGGATACAAAAAAGTATTTTAATCAACTAATTCCACGGCTAAACACGTTTCCCCCCACTACGGTTGCTAAAAAGGGGGCCATGGCAGCAGGACTGGTAACGTCATTGGATGGTGATTACAACCTGACGAAAAGTATTATTAACCAGCAATAATTGATCACGATGTTGGGAAATATCTTCTTTAATTGATTCTAATTATTGGATAACGATTTATATATGTAAATAATCATTTTAATAATCATGTAAAAAGTTGTTTTTTCAATTTACATTTTTATAGAAATATTCAATATACAAAAATGTTACCCCTCAGGGGACAATTATGTTTCTGGGGCCAAACTAATTTTGTATTAGATTTATTACGAAACATATTTATGTAGTTAAACTCAAGTAATCACTTCGATCCTAAAAAGTGGTTTTATTGGTCATGTGAATCAAATCAGACATTTTAATACCAACATGTTTTCTAATAGAATGCAAATGTCAATGCAAATATTCAAAATACAAATTATTATTATCGATTTTACACTAAAACCGATTTAAACCTTATTATAAATCTATGTATTGTCTGTACAAATCGAGCAAAACAAATAAATTCTCATAAATAGAACAAATTAATTGGATGTTTCTAATATAATAAATATTGCGAGAACATAGAACATAGAACAGTTATTGATTCTCAAGCGTGGTAACAAAAATTATTAGGTGAATAAATTAGCAACGGTAAAAAATGGGCACGATAAATTTAAAAAATCAATGTCAGTACACATCAAAAAGGCACCGTACCAACACCAGGGCCAACACCACCGATAGTAATAGATGGTGTTGACCGTACACAGTCAGTAATACCGTAATACTGTCAATATTTTTAGAATAATGACATCGGTGAATACGGGGGGGACCCCGGTATACACCAACGTTCTATAAATCTATCAATAGCTATTGAACCCATAAGTATTTGTTGTTGTAGCAACAATAAATACATTGCCTAGGGAATGTAGTTACTTTAGATTCTCTCTATTGTAAACACTGAAAAATTAAACAAAAGGTGTCATCAGAGCTCCAATCACAAGGGCTATTCGAGGTTTTTAATATTTGTTTTGAGATATTCTGTCACGATGACATTTTAAATTTATCCATTCAATAGCTTTTGGCACCTATAAAGTTTATGGGGTGTTGGTGAATACGGGCATGAGTCTAGTAATTGGTGTATGATTAGTTGCATATTATTTAGTGTAACATGTATTGCATATAATTTTGTGTGACATGGGTTAACAATAGTTGTCTAATAAATGACTGCCACTCGAAAGAGTTCTACTGATATCATGGATAACTAAGCTCTGAGGGTTGGCCATGAGGTTCTTCTACGTCCTACAGTTCTTTTTTCCTCTATCTTGCTTTGCATTATGCTTTGCAGCAGCTGGTATCTATTGCAATTTCGGATTATATGACCTATGTACTGTTGTTACTATATACTACTCTTGACGGAGTTAATGACCTCTAGATCTTAAGTATCTCTTAAGTATCTTTTATGTGATCGACCAATGAGATATAGAGCTTTGCAGTAAAGGCACATTTTGAACGCCGTTAGTCTCTTGGTCATGTCTTCCGTTATAGTCTATGGACTATAACGGAAGATGTTTATATGTTTATGTTTTCTCTTCTTATTCTATGGAATAGGAAGAGAAAACATAAACATATAAACATGTCTTCCGTTATAGTCCATAGACTATAACGGAAGGGTTATGTCTTCCGTTATAGTCTATGGACTATAACGGAAGACATGTTTATATGTTTATGTTTTCTCTTCCTATTCTATGGAATAGGAAGAGAAAACATAATATCTCAGCATTTTTATCTTAGTTTCTAAAGAAATCTTATGGTATCTGAAGAGACCATTTTAATGAATGCGCTAATCGCCTTTTCTATTCTTTGAATTTCTACGAAAAAATAATAATATTTATTTGCCCAACAGTTGCACACCATACAGACTATACATGATATATTATCACTGGTGTTTGGGCAAAAGAAATTTAAGTCATAATTTTTGCGCAAATAAGGTTTTTATGTCTTTTTACCCACAAAATTTTGCTCTTTCTTTAATGTAAAGTTTACAAGCCGTTTTTACCAATGTAAAAATTATGCGGTTTATGATATATTTTTAGAGGTTTCGATTATTTTCCGGATATTTTTTTGATTTATAATATATCTACTATTGCGTTTACTTGTTGAAACTATTTGAAATTCATTGGGAACCTTTGGGGTATAAGGATATAATTTTATAATTTTCATATTTTAATTTATTTATTCCATATTAACACTGCAATTAATATGCAGATATTTCTTAGTTAGTGATATCAACAGGAAATTAGAAATTTATTATTTTAATCAAAGTATAAACCATCTTTATTGAGCTATCGATCCTTCATCACTGATATATAAGGAAGATATTGTTTTAGTGAAAATGTCTTCACGTTTTCGAACTGAAATTGTAGAAATATGCGATAACTTTCCGGGAAAAAAGCTACACTAGAAGGAAGGTATTGTATTGATGCGATCAATTTAGAGATAGTTGGAAAATGTGAGAACATTTGTGAAACTGAAGTAAAATGTGGGGAAATGTAGAAACATTTGAGGAAATCGGGAAAAATTGCTAACATGTGAGTAAAAGAAAGAAAATGTGAACAAATATGGGAAAATGTGGAAAAATATGGGAAAATGTGAAAAATATGGGAAAATGTGAGAAAATGTGGGTAGAAATGGGAAAATGTAAGATGTGTGAAAATGTGAGAAAATATGGGGAATTGTGAAAAAATATGGGAAAATGTGAGAAAATGTGAAAAAATATGGGAAAATGTGAGAAAATGTGGGTAGAAATGGGAAAATGTGAGAAGATGTGTGAAAATGTGAGAAATTATGGGGAAATGTGTGAGAAAAATTGAGTAAAAAAGATGACCATTTTTGCTCAATTTTTTGTTTACGTGAAAAATGGTGATAAACATGAAAATAAGAATCGAACCAAAATATCTTAAATTTTGATTTCATTTTAATTGGAATCATTCGAAAAGTCGTCACCAGACCAGATATTTTTTGATTAAAACTTTCATTAATTCTTTTTTTGAATTTATATATAATTCAATAAATATGGTTGTATTTGTATTTTGTTGTATTGTATAATATCTTTGATTAATATACTTTTTAAATGTTTGATCACGTCGATTTAAATACCCCCCTATATTTTTGAATATAATCTTAATTGATTTGGTATGTACTATATTTTTACATCGTAATAAAAATCTAAATATCCTGCAACTGTACATTTATACAACTTTATCCTGCAAACCTCCACCTACATCATTTATTTATAACTCTCTCTTTCATGTAGGCTTTTCTATTTTCTTCTAAACTTTACTAAAAGCTCCTTAACTATGCCCACGCACATCGGCTTCCCCGTGTCTCCCTGCATGTGCGAGTCCTTTGATATACACCATCACGTGGCCCACACTCCTGCAAAGGACGCGCAGGATCGAAAACAAAACTCGCGTGTTTGCACGGGGGGTGACCGCATATGGTAGATTACTGAGTGACGGGCTTGTTTTGCTTTCGCTAGCTGGTGAATTGTGAGATTACAGCAAACAAATATTTGCGGGATACAATCTTCTTCCGGTAAATGTTTTTGATTGTTAAATTTGTAATCGCATTTGAATGTGAATGCGGATCAAACAATAAACAAAAATTAAATATTCGGATAGTCTTAAATTAAGATGAGCATACGGGCCCGAATTTCCCGGGAATGTCCCGAATTTTCAGACAATGTCTAGATTTTACACAACCAAAATAAATTTTGATACAACTAACCCCCTAGGAGGAAAGTTAAACGCCATCTGGCGACACCACATCAATTAGAAATGCACACCGATATTGTAATAACCTTCAACATGGGCATGCCATCAGGATCACCGGGTAGTGCCCTCTATGGAATAATATTCCAACAGAGTGCTTGAGATATCAGCACAAGGCCAATCTTATAATAATATTATTACATAGAGGGCACTACCCGGTGATCCTGATGGCATGAGCATGAGGGGTACAATTGACAGATTTTGTATTTCATTGGTAACTTCAGCATTTCTACTTTAAGGTCGTTTTAGACAAGACAATTTTTTGACTCAAAAGTTAGTCAAGATGCGAGACAATCTAAATTGTCTCGTATCATACAGCAAATTATTTGAAATATTGAATTGGCTGGTAGATCGAATGGAAAAATATAACGCTTTCTATTGGTCAAGGGCAAATTTTATAGGAGGAGGAGATATGAATTAATTTCTTGAACAACTTTTGAGCTAAGAAATTGTCTTGTCTAAAACGACCTTTAAATTTAAATACAAATTTGACGACTTTTCACCAAAATATTGCGTTTTTCTATTGATTTAAAATGATACCTCCTGTTGGATGACTATATATTATAACATTTATTTCCCGCAATAAAAATATGTTGTAGACTTAATGAATTCCCAAGTAAAGTAATTTTATTTTGCAAAACAGTAAACATCACTTATTTTCTCTTTCGCTGTTAAGCTGTCGGTGGAAACAATGCAGACATCACACACAGACGAGTAACAATAAATAATATTACATCTGCGAGAGAGCGCAAATAAACGATCTTCGTGTGTAAATAACGCGCGTTCGCCAATATTGACGCGTCGCTTCGTTATCGATTTATTATAGAAGTCCACGTAGCCCCGTCGTGTTGTGCACGTATTGGGCATGAATAAGGCATTGATGGACTGTGAATAATTTATTTTCCGCCTAAATCGAAACCGGGATGAAATATTCACGCGCCTCAATCAACAGTCGGCGACAGTTAACGACCTCAATTTGTTTTTAGCTAATATTGTTATGCTGGAATTTACTCAAAATACATATTTCTACTCCTTGATAAGTAACTAAATAATGTTAACCGAGCACATTTGAGACACTTACCACTATATTCACCAACATTCTATAAATCTATCAATAGCTATTGATTGATGATTGATTGATTGAGTATTTCTTGTTATAGCAACAATAAATAAATTATCTAGGGACTGTAGTTACTTTAGATTCGCTCTATTGGAAACACTGAAAATTAAAGAAAATGTATCATCAAAGCTCTAATCACAAGCGCTATTCAAGGTGTTTGACATTTGTTTTGACGTATTCTGTCATAATGAATTTATACATTCAATATGTATTCATTATGGGACCTATAAAGTTCATGGGATGTTGGTGAATACGGGCATTAAGGTCGTTTTAGACAAGACAGTTTCTTAGCTCAAAAGTTGTTCAAGAAATGAATTAATTTATCCTCCTCCCAATTTGTCCTTTTTCCATTCGATCTACCATCTAATTCAATATTTCAAATAATTTGCTGTGATACGATACGATACGAGACAATTTAGATTGTCCTCAAAAGTTAAAGTCGTTTTATACAAGACAATTTCTTGACTCAAAAGTTAGTCAAGATGTAAGACAATCTAAATTGTCTCGTATCATACAGCAAATTATTTGAAATATTGAATTGGATGGTAGATCGAATGGAAAAAGGACAAATTGTATGGGAGGAGGATATATGAATTCATTTCTTGAACAACTTTTGAGCTAAGAAATTGTCTTGTTTAAAACGACCTTAACTTTTGAGTCAATAAATTGTCTTGTCTAAAACGTCCTTTACTATCTTAAAGAAGACAATTGTTTTTGCTGTATTTTAATGCTGATAACATAATTATAGGCTCAATTGAATAAAACAGATAACTCGAGTTAACTCTTATTCTGTGATTCCAGCCTTACTTGTGACAACTTTCACACATAATGCGATAAAACCGACTATGTTTTTCCCTACATTTAAATGTCTGCCTCATATTTCCAACGTATGACGTAGTCGCGAGATTTTCAAAAACTACCTTTCTCGTGTTATCATGCATCAGGCTATGAAATTGAAAGTTATGCAATTTTTAACAATATAATCCCGTGCTACAGTTAACTTGTCTTTATACAATCAAGTCATAATCTGTTTCGAAAAGTATTTCAACCTATTTCTCCTGTTTTGTTTATTTATTTAAAGTAAACCCACCCTTATTTCGTATTATTATTATGTATAGTTCTTACTTTGTCAGAATAAACCATGTATATAGTACAATATATCTAAAATGAATTTCATATTTTATTTTATTTTACAATAAATTTGGAATTAGTAAAACCTTTTCATAATATATAATCTTTCTAATTACTTTACTCTCAATATATAATTATTTTCTCTCATTAATATGAAGTACGCTTTACACATATAATTATCATTGTTTAAAGTATGCATTGCGTAGTAGAATTTTATATAAATATACAACCTTTGCCACCAAGATGCGGACGGGTTATCATGCAAAGAGCGAGAGTTTGTGTGGACAAACCTGATGCGATAAGAAGTTTAACATCATTGTTGTAGTGTATAAATTAAAAAATATATGATATTCAAATTTGAAAAAGTTACAGAGATTAAAAGGAAATGTAAGCTAGTGATTTAATTTCTTTGCTTAGTTCGTTGTATTATTAAACTTAATATTTAGAACTAATCATAATGTGCACATTATGATTAGTTCTAAATAATATTTAAGTTTAATAATACAACGAACTAAGCAAAGATATTTTAATAAATTTATGTGTGTATAACACTATTCTTTGCCGTCATTATCTTTGCACAAACTGGTTTGTGAGAGTGACGGCGGGCGCGGCTAGTTATCGAATCTAATTAGCGCGACCGCGCAGTTTCGGCACTGTTTGAGTTTAAAGATTTACCATTTCGTCCACGAAAAATATAATTGAATCGCTTCCTGCGTCGCCGTCGCCAGCATACGAATGCCCTGCCGTGAATTAACATAGTAATCTTGTGAGTTTCCTGTTGTAATATCAAAAGCGGCCGCTGTTTAAACACGGTACAATTACATAGGCACACATTTACGACAATTAATAAAACTCCTAGGCTACGATCGTACAGAGAAGCCTCTTTGTACCATAGAGGCTTCTCTGTACGATCGTAGCCTAGAAGTTTTATTAATGGTCGTAAATGTGTGCCTATGTATATGTACCGTGTTTAATCGTAGTCTAAAAGTTTGGATGGTATTTGTTATACGAATCTTGTTTTGAGATTTTAACTTATATTGAATAAATTAATATAAATGTGTTACTATTCTTCTAAATAACTTAATAAGGTTGAATTAATAATAATAATATTGTAATTTATTCCCAATACATATAATACATTTATAATAAGACATATCGTACTATTGGCACTATGAGTATTTTAAAGATTGAATTTTTAATTTCCGTATAGGAAAATGTGGTGATCGCAAAAAAAATTGAATTTGTTAAATATTGAATTGAATCGGCATCTACTTTGTGATAATTCATTATAATAAATAAATAAAACGAAGAAAAATTCGTTTTATTTATTTATTATGAATTTGTTAATTTTGACTTTTGTTGAAATAGACTATTTTTGAGAAATGTGTGCCCTGAAAACGACCACAATGTTTAAATGTTCGTTCAGTCATAGTTACATATCAGAGGGTCTATCCTACCAGCTGTATTGATATTTAAAATCTAGATTATCCTACTTCTACTACAATCTATAGTACTATATCTAAAAGTTTATATTATATTATTATTGTCAATTGGTTTTTATTGTTTTCGACAATGCGTAACTTCTATTATGAACTGACATTTTTATTAGTTAAAACAATGTTTGGCATAAACATACGTTCGTCATGAATATGTATCGTGTACGTCATATGCCACTCACCCTAATCAGTCTAATATAACACGTCCAAGACATCGCCCTAATGCGCTGAAAAGCTTTGTACGGTTTTAAGCAGGGAGATTACTAGGAGTGCACTTGGCGGGTTTCAATTTTCCATCCATATTCGGATTATGTTACTACCGGCTGTCGATTTGCCCTTATATTCTCATTTTGGCATGCTATAAACTCCCTTAAATAACTACCACTCGGAAATTTGATATCAAAAATAATGAAACAATTAACAATTTGTCCGATATCAAATGCGACACACTTGATTCGACGTCCTCGTCCCATTTCTCGAGAAAATACGGACCGGACCGGGTTAATTTATATATGGCGAGCGATTTCCCGGGGCCAATTAATGCCTCCCGGGAAATAAATCGCCTCGGGCTCCGAGTGGCGAGCAGTGTCCGGGCTGCGGGGGGCAATATCGCGTGGAAATCTGTTAGTGGAGGCTGGCAATAAAGCCCAGCGTCTCTGCGGACTGTTCCGCGCTCGTCCTTGGCCAGGAAGGACGACATCGTCGGGGGGTGTGGGTGGATTTTGTTGCAAAGACCGCACGTGGGAAATTGCGTAAGCTAATTCAATATGAAAACGTTTATATTTCTTGTACCTGAATTAATATTCGTGGGGGTGTTTCGTTTCGCGCTAGACATTCATTTCGCACGTAACGCGGAACATGGTGTTGTCCGGGGGTGCGTCGCGACGACGTAAGACCGGCACAGTTGTCAGGGACCATTGCTATGGAGACAATTAATTCGCTGAGAAACACGCGTAGTCCGCCCCCGCCTCTACCGAAGGATATTTCATTAGGGTAGGTGGGGGTTCGAGGACGCAGGGCTCAATTTTAAAACAAACAGGGCATAATGTAACAGACGGGGGAAAATTGAAGCGAATTCTTATAAAAAAAAGTAGCATGAGAAAGAATTGGCGCAGACAGTAAAGTAATTTAATATGATTTTTTTAACCACACTTGTAGTAGTGAATACAAATATTACTCATTTAAAGATATAAAATATCCCCCACCAAGCTTAGATGTTGCAGAATATTGTTTTACCATTATTATATAGGCCGATCAGTAATTGATATTCGGATCAATGTTAGCCACAAATAGGGGCCGCACGGTTGTCTTAGTGATACGTATACTATGCGTGCGGTAAGATTGGCACGGAGGCGGCGGCCAACCGTAACGTTATGCAAGATTTATCAACGTAAAATTAGAAGCCCGTTTCAATTAAACGCCGGTTCTTCCTTGAAACTTTTCTATTAATGAATGAGGAGCACAAGAGAGACAGTTTCAACACAATTGATTTTGATTACAATTAATTTTATTCGATATACAATGCACATTCTACTATTGAGAACTAACGCCCAGTTTCTCCAACGAATCTTAAAGTTCGTCTTATATAAGCTCGTCTTATATAAGCTCGTCTTATATAACATAAGTAGATCTTACTTAGTCTTACAAAGTAAGACCGTCTTATCATTTTAAGATCCGATTTTTGTTTGGTGCAACGCTTTAAGGCCGTCTTATTATTAAGACGGTCTCAAACTAGTTAAGATTCGTTGGAGAAACCGAGCGTAAGGGATATAAAAAACACCCCAGAAAATCTGGTACTGTTGTACAAGTGTGCCAAATTAAATAATCCATCCATTTTTCTTTCGTTTCTTCTACATGTGTTATTCTTAAGACGGTCTCAAATTAGTTAAGATTCGTTGGAGAAACCGGGCGTAAGGGATATAAAAAGCATCCCAGAAAATCTGGTACTGTTGTACAAGTGTGCCAAATTAAATAATCCATCCAGTTTTCTTACGTTTCTTCTACATGTAGTACTGTATAAGGATATATGTAATTGTTCTTGTGTCCTCTTAAAATTTTCATTTATCTAATTAATTTACGCTGGTAGTCTACTCAACTGTTGTGTTGCTGCAAGATGATAACCAATCAATCATAACCTATAATTTTCTGGATTCTACGATCACGCCGAGTATTTTTACCAGCTATAAATAAAATACCTATAACCTTCACAAGTGCAAAACTGTATGATTTCAATACATTTTCAACATTCTCTTGCATGGCTTCCACCCGCCAGCCCATTCAATTCGACGAAAATAAATAAATAATTTTTTTAATATTACCAATTATGTTTGTTCGATATGTACGGATTCCCTATAAAAGTTGCTTTCAGTAATCTATACACGAGTCGTGTATTGGAAAACTCTACTTTACATTTTCATTGCTTGTACTCGGCGGCGGCGCTAGTTTTAATTGCACACCGCCGTTTTCCCTTTCTGTCGGCACTTTTTATCCGCACTCATTGTTTTACCATTCGTAATTCAGCGTGGAACTGGGTTAAGGTTGGATTTGTCAATTGACCGCAGTGCGTTTTATCACCGTTTCGGAAATTGATTGAAAAAGTTTAATACGAACGGCGCGTGCGTTGTAGCATTTCTAGTATGGTTGGTACATTAATTGTCCTTTTTAATAGTTAGTTTCGCCTAACCTAGTATATAATTATTTTCTTATAAAACTTGATATAAGTACTTTCAAAGGACGTAGATTTATTTATTTAGTTGATACTGATTGTGGGTTTAAGATAAATATCGACTAACTAAATGTAGATAACATTGTATTTTATTATACTTATTAATGTCTCAGATAAGTATGAAAAATGTATTCGTGCAAGAACCCCATATGTTTTTGCCGAAATAGACAGTTGAAAATTATTTCTAAAAAAATATCAACCAACAACACTACAGCACGGATATTTTTATTAGTAACCCAGTAGTAGCTCAATGATAATATGTGATACTCATTTGCTGATCAAATTTAGCCACTTTTCAATACACACTTTTTGCTTAAATAAATGAATTCTTGAAATTACAACTAAAAAAGATATTAATTATATTTGGCACTTAGTATTATTATGGTATTATATGTTTATTTTGGTCATTTAATAACGTGAAACCTCACATAACGTTTCGATAAAAACATTGTGTTTAAAAAAATTGTAATAAATTTATTACTTGGAATTTACTATTTATAGCCCATAACTCCTTCTCGTTTACATAGGGAAATAATAATAGCAGACTTTTTGAAACCATTCTGCAATTTAACTACCTAAAACCTTCGTGGGAGTTATTAATATGTAATTAATAATATCGGTGACATCAACGGCTGTGATCGTTTTCATAGCAGACCTTTGAGCTCAATCCTTATGTTTATACCAGGGGGGCACGTAGGGTGTATTTGAATGTGTTGAACATTTCGATGACGCCTCGCGGCCAGACTCAATAAACTCGTGTGTGGGCAGGGGTAGGAAAGGAAGTTTATATTTATGACATCATCGACGATTTATAATAAATTCAACGCTGCACGCCACGACGACCACACGGACGAAAGACAGAAGAAATGAGAAAGTCTCAAAGCGTACGGTAATAGCTTTTTTAAAGTTAAATAATTTATTACTATATCATAAAACCCTGCCCACTCTACCAAATGTACGTTGTAAGTGATATTTGGTACAATTTTGGCTTTGTTTGCAACATATACATCTAAAATGAGAACGTTTTGGCTTTCTGCAGGTTAATGTACAAACAGTTTCAGTTCATTCTTAAGGGTGGGAGCACCGTTTAATTTTGATTTATTACGCGAAGTGAAAAATGCAATACAATACTGTATAGATCATCGAGGGTTATTAAAAAAGATCACAACCCGTACGATCGAGAAATGAAAATTCATTGTAGAGCAATCAAATTTGGTACACAGTAAGAAGAAGAACATACGCCAATCCTAGGTGCAAATATTATGATGCCATATAATGGTACGGATCAGGAGATATTAAATTATATATTAAAAAAAAAATGTATAATATAGTAGGGCGGAAATTAAGTAGCGAATAAATTCAATAAAACTTTTATTTATAATTTTTCCAAAAACAAGACACGTCGATTTTGAATTGCCAAAACATATATAAGTGTAAATCTACCTATTAGCAATCTATATATTTAGATTTCGATCTTATTAGATCTCATCAGTGTAGCTCAGCTAGTGAAGATGAATTCACACAATATCTCGAGTGGTTATATACAAAAATTATACAACTAACCCCCCATGAGGAAAGTTAAACGCCATCTGGCGGCACGACATCAATCAGCAATGCACACACACGTACATATGTTTTATAAGATTGGCCAAGTGCTGATATATCAAGCACTCTGTTGGAATATTATTCCATAGAGGGCACTACACGGTGATCCTGATGGCATGAGCATGTTGACGGTTATTACCATATAGGTGTGCATTGCTAATTGATGTGGTGCCGCCAGATGGCGGTTAACTTTCCTCCTAGGGGGTTAGTTGTATAATTTTTAATGAAAGTATTAGTTTTTTTTCGCTCATTTTTGAATGAGTAATGACGTCATGACGACAACTCCATTTTTTTATTGCGGATTCCGAAAGGGATTTTTTTTCCTGCGATCAGCATAACATATATAGGTCACATGAGGACATTTTCGAGGAAAATGATTTCAAATGCCAGGGTGAAGAAAAACAGGCGAAATAATATTCAAATAAACAATTAACTAAAAACTAAAGTTTGAGTATTTAAACTGAGCACCATTTACAGTTATGAATTTATTCGCTACTTAATTTCCACCTTCTATAAAGTTAGTAGGTATAAGTTTTACAAGATTAATACTTGGAACAATCTAATCATTTCCCCTCTGTGTGCGTTGTAATTGAAGAGAATTAATTTAACCCTGTGCAACGCAACTCCACCGGGATGCAGCTCGGCTGCAGCAGCCAGTAAACACGTTTTCTGGGTTACTGGGCCACGCGTTTGTTGATATTTGTTTAAAAAATTGCGCTTTGTGTGTGCGCGCGCCACCCCCCAGGATGCATTAACTATTTGCGTCATTCACAGGAGCCTCGGTGACGCAATTGCAACCCGCGAATTGTACGCGATAATCGGGCACTGGGTGTTGTAATGTGGCACCCCGCCGCGTGTTTAGGGGTTGCTATCGTGCTGCTGGCAACTTGATAGAATTTATGGAAGGACGGAATGAAACGCGACCGATTTTATGGTCTAAATAAATAAAATGTCGTGTGGTGTTTATTTTTATTTGCAAGGAAATATGTCATGAATCATGTCAATATACTGATATTTTTTTACATAATTTTTGAAATGTATCGGCGAACTGTTTAACCCTTAAATGCACATTATTGCAGAATTGCAACATTACCTATAAAAGCACCTTACACGATCAATATTACTGTCAATATTTTAGAATAATGACAGTATTACTGTAAGATAATATGTTTAAAATGTTCATTATTCTAAAATATTGCCAGTATTACTCATCGTGTAAGGTATAATCATGATGTAATGAGAAGAATATTGATCTTTATTCGGATAATTGATTACTTGATAAATATTAAAGGAGAATTGAAGCAAATATTGACAGTACTAGGATTGACAGTATTATAGACCGTTTTTAAAATGTTCACTGCCTAATTAAAAACGTTATTTTAAAAACTGTAATTCTTATAGATATCTGCATACATATGAGCCAGTGAGAGTGAAAGTGGTGTAAGTCACATTTTAATTGTTTTGAAAATGAGAAGATTTTCGGTTGAATTTTTGACATTTTGCCCATATTTGACAACATTGGACCATATTTGAAGTTACACCAACTGTTGGTGTTAAGGTCGTTTTAGACAAGACAATTTCTTAGCTCAAAAGTTGCTCATGAAATGAATTCATATATCCTCCTCTCATACAATTTGTCCTTGACAAATAGAAAGCGTTATATTTTTCCATTCGATCTATCATTCAATTCAATATTTCTTTTTGTGATGATGATTTGACTAACTTTTCAGTCAAGAAATCTTGTCTAAAACGACCTTTAGACTAGACAATTTCTTAGCTCAAAAGTTGTTCAAGAAATATATTCATATATCCTCCTCCCATACAATTTGTCCTTAACAAATAGAACGCGTTATATTTTTCCATTCGATCTACCATCCAATTCAATATTTCAAATAATTTCCTGTATGATACGAGACAATTTAGATTGTCTCGCATCTTGACTAACTTTTGAGTCAAGAAATTGTCTTGTCTAAAACCACCTTTAGTCAATCTATGCTACACACAAAATAGTTTTTTTTTTGGCGGGCATTTTTGTGTTGGCGTTAGTGGAATCCTAATGGCTTGAAACTGACTTTTGCTGGGAAATGGTTTTATTAAGTTTTGTTCTCTGTTTGTGGATCGATTTTGCTTAATTTTTTACCCCAACTCAGTTTCCCAACAAATATGGTCGCGATCCATTCAGTTGTTTTCCCGGAGTTTTGTTCACAGACAAATTTATATCCATACACCCATATATTTTTCAATAATAGTCTTATTTCGACTAGAAAAGGCAAAAATAGCAATTTTTCGCTATAACGACGATACAGTAGTGCTGTATTCGGAAAGTAAAAACGGGAAAAAAAAACGTGAAAAACTTTAAAACTTGAATCGAATTATCTTAATTTTGTATTTAATATTAATTACATAATTATTTGAGAAACTCGTGATACCAGATATTTTTTTGTTTGAAATTGATATTGACACTGCGAACCTGACTTTCAGCTGGTGGTGTTGGAATAGAATTGTTATAAAACGTCGTCGGCGAATTATCTTAATTTTGTATTTAATATTAATTACATAATTATTTGAGAAACTCGTGATACCAGATATTTTTTTGTTTGAAATTGATATTGACACTGCGAACCTGACTTTCAGCTGGTGGTGTTGGAATAGAATTGTTATAAAACGTCGTCGGCGACAATACATAATAATATTCCATTGTTGGCATTTGCGGCATGACCGCGTGCTGCTGTTGCCGCCGCCGCCGTCGTCGGAGGTTAAGAGTTTCGCGTTCGGTCTCGAAACGTGTTTATAATCTCGGAATAAAGTTAAGATCACGATCGCGATAATCACGAATGTTGTCGCACCTGGCTGCCCGCGACTTATGTCTGCATTGTCGACCGACACACACAGAGACACACAATCAGATCACGCTAGGGGGGAAGGAATAAACGCCGGCGAAATTTTAAAACACTGGGATCGTTCGCGTAATAGTTGCGTTATAAGAATTTTGTTCATATTCAATATTCCGGTTGAAGAAAATTAATGCCGAGTAATGTTTTTACGTATTATGATGATATATTATAAATATCATCTACCGTGAACAGTATTATATATAAGTTGAAGTATACGGTATTTGTGGTCACATGGCCCAAGTACTCTAGTTTACGTACTTGATGGTGTTTTGTATTTCCTTTACTCTTGTTATTCTTCTGAAAAACTCCAAGATTGTTACGTTTTATGTTCATGGGATTCGCAAAATAAGTCGGTAGATCCACATTTCGAACCCTTTTCATACTGCCTTTTGTCAGAGTCCATACATACATCTTCAACAGTATGAGAAGCTTTTTCTGTAGGGATCAGGCAGTTGAGATCCGCTGCAGAATATTTCTGTTCTGCAGCGAATTTCAACTACCTGAGCAAGAGCAGGCTTCAACAGTATGAGAAGCTTTTTCTGTAGGGATCAAGCAGTTGAGATCCGCTGCAGAATATTTCTATTCTGCAGCGGATTTCAACTGCCTGAGCAAGAGCAGGCTTCAACATTATGAGAAGCTTTTTCTGTAGCAGAAATATAAGCTTGGAACTAAACACTAGAATGGCTCGTTGTTACATATTCCCTGTGTTGCTGTACATGGTAAAGTACAGCAACACAGGGAATATGTAACAACGAGATATTCTAGTATTTAATTCCAAGCTTATAATTCCGCTACAGAAAAGGCTTCTCATACTGTTGAAGCCTGCTCTTGCTCAGGCAGTTGAAATCCGCTGCAGAATAGAAATATTCTGCAGCGGATCTCAACTGCCTCATCCCTACAGAAAAAGCTTCTCATACTGTTGAAGCCTGCTATTGCTCAGGCAGTTAAGATCCGCTGCAGAATAGAAATATTCTGCAGCGGATCCATTTATCCATTCAATAGTTTATGAGACCTATAAAGTTTATGGAATGTTGGTGAATACGGGCATTAATGTTGTTTTCTTTTGTTACAGGTATGTCATTGCTGCTTTATCGAGAGTCGTTGAAAAACTTAAAAAAACGTATGTATATTATCTTGATTTACTTTATTATATTTTCCATTGTATCTTTACGATCGGTTATGCTGTTTGGGGAAAGTATTGTCAACGTGATACATTTTAAAATGTGTATCTTGACATGTTTTTGCGGTTTCATATGAATTTCGGCCGTCTCTAGGACAGTCCTGATACTAGATGTGCTAACTCAATTCAGAATTCGGATCTGGATTTCTAAGCGTAACCAAAGGCAAATGGTCGAAAATTGATTATTGCTATATTTTCTCATAATAGTAACTAGTAACTTGAGGCTGTCCATGGCACAATGGCCTAAGGCGAAGGTCTGAAGCCATTGCGTACGCAACGTTGGTGGTTCGAATCCACCGCTAGCCGGGAAAACTTTCCACAAAGAATTTACCCGGATAGCATATCATGGATGTTGGATGAGGCACAATAGGTCCTCGAAGGGCCGCAGTGTACACTGACGGGGGCTGTACTCACCGCAAACAAAATAGTAACTAATCGTGTGGTAGTCTATATATGTTTTGGACTTTTAAATTGTCGTTAATTGTCTCCTAATGATTATCAGCATATAAACATAGTTGGTGACAAATTGAACGAACTTGACTCAGTGCGCTCAATAAAAGTAGGTTGAATTTGATAAAACTCTAATGAAATTTTTTGTTTATTCATGAGTAATTATGCTTGTGATATTACGCGCGGCATTATTGTCCATTTTCCGGTATTTAGCTGCGATTTTCTCCGGCGCGATTAATCGCATCCGGCGTGTCCCCGAATAGAGCCGGCGGTTAGGTCGGTCAGAAATCATCGAGACCCGTTCATTATCATTAAGCCTGGGCCCGTGGATGTATAATTGAGCCGTGCGGCGGCGGCGGCGGGTCCCCCCGGTGTCTCGGCGCGGCTCGTGGCCGTTCGCCTCGTCGGCAACGCTGCGGCGACGACGTGGTGCTGCCGCTTAAAAAACAGCGGCCCTCAGTGAAGTAACGCCCGTCGCGACGGTAGCCACGGCCGCCGCCTCTGAGCTCCTCTCCGGTGCGTTTTGTTTTCGTGTGCGCGCGCTGCCGCCCCCCAACGCGCGTCTCCGTCTCTGTCTAAATTGTTTTCCTCCCGAAATTCCGACGCCCAAGTGCGTGAGCGCGCGTAGTTTTCCTACGGATCTCGTTTTGACGTCACAGCAATTACCGTACGTGTGTTGCGACGACGACTGCGGTGAAGGATTAATGCAAATGGTGACGGCGTGTGTATATATGTCTCTCTATGTGTCTCTGTGTTTATTTGAAAATTTTTATTGGAAACTGTTTTTTCTATGGGGTGTTACGCAGTACCGTGGGTTCCCTACGAATGAAAATTTAATTACGCCGGGACACCCCTTGACAGGAACCGGTTTCCATCGAGGGGGGCGGGGAGGGGTCATAATGCGTTTTTAAAAGGTTCCCGCCGCTCATTAGGCGGCCGCGTGCGCGCTAGCGGTGACGTCACGCACGAAAAATACCGACTCCAAATAAAGTTGCCTAAAAAAGAGCCATTATATTTATGTGGATAGAGCAGTAGATATCGAAATTGTTTACAATATAAAAAACAATTAAAGTTTATTCAATTTACGGCGCTTTCAGACACCAACAATTGTAAAATTTCTAGATTAGTCTCAGGTTGTATTTACTAGGTTCTAATGTCTACTGGTATATTCACCCTCAGTAGACATTACAAGAAAATACATACGAACAGAGACTAATCTAGAAATGTTTCAATCTTAAGGTCGTTTTAGATAAGACAATTTCTTAGCTTAAAAGTTGTTCAAGAAATGAATTTATATATCCTCCTCCCATACAATTTGTCCTTGATAAATAGAACGAGTTATATTTTTCCATTCGATCTACTATCCAATTCAATATTTCTAATAATTTGCTGTATGATACGAGACAGTTTGTCTAGCATCTTGACTCCCCATCGGATATCCAATTCTTCAGAGTTATATCCTTCAACATTTATTTGTGCTTTCTAATTCCAGTACAAAGTGTTTCTTATTCGGACGCCATTGTAGTCTAGGCCCTTCTGCTGTACTATTTCCACTAACCGATCATGTTTAACTTTATCGAAGTAGTCGATAAAGCCTATAAATAAATCTACGTTCATATCGAGACATCGTTGGATTATGACATTCATTCCAAATAGAGCCTCTCTTGTGCCTAGATTATTTCGAAATCCGAACTGTTATCTGTTTCTAATTTCTTGTAAATGCGGCTGTGAATGATTTTTAGAAAGACCTGTAATGCTTATTGTTCTAGAATCTGAGCACTCCCTTGCGTTGTGTTTTTTTGGTAATAAAGAGAATGTAGATTTTATCAATTCTTGTGGTATGATTCCAGTCGTATAGATGGTATTATATAGATTTACTAAGATGCTAATATTGTCTTCCTCAATTAGTTTAAGAATATCGACTGGTATTTCGTCTGGTCCTATTGCCTTTCTATCTTTTGAGTTCTTGATAACATACATTACTTCTTCGGCTGTTATTCTTAGCCCTTGCAACGTTTCTTTTATCTCTATTTCATTTCTGGTGTCTTCAAATAGTTGTTGTATGTATTCCTCCCATCTTTTGATCTGCTTCTCTATGTCCACTGTAATATTACCGTTGTTATCTTTTATTATACCAGTCTGTTTCTTCTTTCCCATGCCAGTGAATTCTTTAATCCTTTTATGTAAGTTAAATGAATCATACCTCAACTGAAGCGATTTTATCACCTAACATTGGTTTCTCATAAATGTTTGGATTTTTGTTCATATTTCTTGTTGAATTTCTTTGTATTTATTTCTATCCTTGTCTTTGTATTGTTTTCTCTTTTCCATTCGTACCAAGATTTCATCTGTCATCCATTGTTCTTTTGGGGATTAGGAGTTGTTTTTCTTTTTCAATCAATCCTTACTGCCGTCCCATAGAGCTCTTTTTATGGTGCCCCATGTCTCCTTCAAATCCACATTGGTGCCTATAACTTGTTGCATAATTTTTACGAGATTTTCGTTCGTCTTCACGCTTTGTCTTATTTCTTCATTTCGAAACATAGTGATTTTTAATTTCTGGTTACGACATTTTATTTGGACTTTTTTCAGTTTGATTTGTAGGGTGGCGATAAGGGGGTTGTGAGCCGACCCAACATCTGCTCCCGGGTATGTTTTGACAGTGCGAATGGCGTTCCTATATCTTTTATTAATTAGTATTATATAGTCTGGTTTCGTACTATATTATCTGATCTATGCCTTAGGGATGTCCAGGTGTATAGCCTTCTTTTTGGTAATTTGAACTAAGTGTTAGTTATTACCAGATTTCTAATCTGCGCGAATTCAATAAGTTTTTCCCCTCTCTCGTTTCTTTCGCCAAGCGCTTATGGCCCAACACAATCTTCTACACTTCCGTTTCCTACTTTAGCATTAAAGTCTTCTGGAACAATAGTGACCTATCCGATATTAACATTTATAGGTTTGGTTATTATTTCTCATATTATACACTTACATTCAATATGTTATGTTACTTTAAAGCTCGGTTGTATAAAGAACTAGCCTTATAGAAGAAAAAGGGCTAGCTTTGCAGTGGGAAAGGAAGAAGTAATATTGGGTATTTTAATAATGGGTCAGGATAGACAGAGAATAAGGATTGCTGTATTTGTAGTTGTATTAGATTTTATGTTGAGTTGATTATTTATGTAATGGCTTGGTTTTTCGTACAAACTAGGTTTGTAAAAATACAGCCTTTATTTGGCATACCCATTCCAGAAATAATCAACTCAACATAATATCTAAAGTATTGGATTGTTAAGGCATCTACTTTGTGATAATTCATTTTAAAGGATAAATAAAACGATTTTTTACTTTGTTTTTTATCACACTTCAGTTACACTTTGCAACTAGTTTCGGCTAAGCTCTAGCCATTTTCGAGCTCCTCCGATGACTAAAGCAATTGTAACCGATCGCTCTTTATATAATAAAAAAAAGGAAAACTAACAATTACACAGAAACATCTTAACTAAAATATATATAAAATGGGGCTGGGGCGGGTTTTCTAAAAAATGTGGAATTCCCTGACCTGAAGTTGTTCAAGAATTGAATTCATATATCCTCCCATACAATTGATAAATAGAACTCGTTATATTTTTCCATTCGATCTACCATCCAATTCAATATTTAAAATAATTTGCTGTTTGATACTAGACAATTTAGATTGTCTCGTTTCTTGACTAACTTTTGAGTCAAGAAATTGTCTTGTCTAAAACGACCTTAATACAAGTAGAAATATAACGATCGATGCACAATATTCTATCAATAAATAAATAAATAAAATTATAAAAGAATTTTTAATAAACCGAGGGAGCTTTATAATCTGGTCATGTATAGCCAGACCGTTTTTACTGCTTATCCTTGTTAAAGTTTGTCTTCATCTCGTGTTAGGGCTGTGCCCTATTTATTGCAAATACCACCCTCAATTATTTTCTTGACTTGAATACATCCATTAGTTATTGAAATAATGACAACAAATGTATAAATCTTGTTGGTAGTTAACGATTATCGATAATGCCCATCACTGGAAAAAATCACTCATGAAATTATTTAAAAAATATATATATATATATATATATATATATATATATCAGTATAAACTAACCTTCATGCGAATGATCTATATTCAGCAATTAGTATACCCCTCATTATTACGTAGAACTGTTTGTCTGCCAAGGTCCTCCACCATTTTTCCTACTTATTTAGAAACTGTGCCGCCACACTCTCGCACCAGCTCTTTACTCTTTATCAGCGCCAACCCGAGATTCCGACATGCGTTTATATAGCGTTGCCCGACCAGTAATAAACTGAACATTCCTGCCTTCATTGCGAGTGTGTGTGTGCCGTGCCGACCGACCGAAAATATCCTAGTCACTTTCATTCTCACCGTGTCCACTCTCGCCCGGATATTTCATAACAAAGCCGCCCAAAAAGTTTCTCTCCCAGCGCACTCGCGCGCGCGTTTCTATGCGGCCGCACGATTTTGGCATCGCTTTTATTTTCACCGGCCGCAATTTCACTTTCGCATTTTTATGTTATGTCATTAATTTTATTGTATATGTATTAATTATGTTTTAGTTTACATGGGTTTTAACACAAATTTGAGCCACCGTCATGTTTCCAGATTAATTTGAATTACATTTATCCAGTGGTGCCCAACCTTTAACTTGACTCGAGCCAATTTAAATTACATAATTGAGATTAAAATAAAATTTAAATTTTATTCGGTAATTATTTGCTACTAGGAGTATTCTGAGGGCTTTAAACGGATGTCTAATACTAGAAAATTACATTTGAATGTCTGGAGTATTTTTATTAAATACCAAAGATATACTGAAATTAATTTATAAAATTAATTATTTATTACTGAAATTTGTTCAATTTCGTTTCCCCTATAAAATATTTTGAACGTATTTACTAGATATCGCACATTGAGATGACAAATGTAACTTCCAAAATGAATTTTCAGGTTTAGATTTTTGTTTTGATAATTCTTATGTATATTTCAACACTCCTATAATCCATATAAGTGTGAATCTACCCCGTAGCAATCTACATATCTAGATTTCGATGTTAGATCAGGGTAGTTCAGCTAGTGAGGGTGAATTCACACAATATCTCGAGTGGTTATATACAAAAATGATACAACTAACCCCCTAGGAGGAAAGTTAAATGCCATCTGGCGGCACCACATCAATTAGCAATGCACACCCATATGGTAATAACCGTCAACATGCTCATGTCATCAGGATCACCGGATAATGCCCTCTATGGAATAATATTCCAACAGAGTGCTTGAGATCTAGTGATCTAGATATGTAGATTGCTAAGCGGTAGATTCACACTTATATATGTTTTATAGGATTGTCATTGTGTTGATATCTCAAGGACTCTGTTGGCATATTATTCCATACAGGGCACTACCCGGTGATCCTAATATCATGAGCATGTTGACGGTTATTACCATATGGGTGTGCATTGCTAATTGATGTGGTGCCGGCAGATGGCGTTTAACTTTCCTCCTTGTGGGTTAGTTGTATTATCTTTAAAAGATTGTCATTCAAAACATGACTTTATTCTCCAGAGAATTCTTTCAAGGATTAAAGAAATTATACATAATTATAATTAGAATGTAAATGGAAAACTAATAGATAATAACAGAACACTAATGGTTAAATATGAAGATCAATTTTAAATAATCTTTTCTCCTATAATCCCCTTTATGCGTTTAGAATAAACCAAATTATTATTTAAACAAAAATAGATAATATTATATTCAATGGTAAAACTACTGGAACTTTAAAATGCATTTATTAAAAAACTGTTTTGGAAATTACGATAGTCTCAAGGTGATATATGGAGGGTGATTACCCTTTACCGCTCACTTTTGAGATGGCAGTACAAAATACATAAGACAAATCGGTCGTTTTCAAAACATTGTCTTCGATTTTATATATTAGGCATAAAGAATAGTGTTTCTAATCTTGAATTATTTCGAAATCATGTTTCATCACCTATTTCATGGTAGGTGAAAATTTAAAACAACACACCGTCCCCATTTGACATAGTATAATTCATGTGTACTTTGTTAATTAGAGACAATACAAAATGACAATAAAAACAGTGTGAAGAAACGAAATAAAGAGTGATAATTAAAATAAAATGTTACCAGGACAATTAAATCTAAAGGAACTAGCTAATTACAAATAAAAAAAGAAGCATCGCCATCAGTGTACTGTACGCATGTGTAATGTTATAATTGTTAATTAATACCCATCAGTGTGTGACTATATAATCGCTGTGAATTATTGCGCTAATTATAATTGCAACAGATTTTCTGCTGTGTGTCTGTGTGGGAAACGGTACTTTTTGTGCTGCGAAGCTGTTTTACTCGTGGGGCAGACAAGGAGGCGTCGCCGGCGACGGCCCCGAAGCCGTGGAGTTGCTGAGCAGGGAGTTTCTGACGGCGGCGGAGGCGGCCGGCCCCGCCATTCTGCTGGGCGGCTCGTTGGACCGCGCCGACTACCTGCCGCTGCCGGACGCGGCCACCGCACCCACGGACGTCGCGCACCTATCGCTCGAAAATGCAGGGTAAGACGAATTCGCAGACAAAAGGAATGGGTTTCGGAGAAATGGGGAGTTGTGTGCGTAGGCTGGGGGTTCCCGAAAATACCTTGCGCGTCATCGGGACGGGCAATTAATGAATATGGAGAGAGAATGACGCACAATGTTAATTTTTGGTTCCACGTTATATATCGAGAAAGGTACCAATCAATCCACCTAATTTTAAAGTTGAGAATACAGAAAATTAACTATTCATCTCAGGTGAATTTTGAACTTCTAGAGCTTTACAGCTATATATTTTTTATTTCGTTAAGTTAAATTGTTTACCTTGATTATAAAGGTAAAATAAATAAACATATTTTGTGGGTTGGTTCCTTTCTATACAAAGGCATTCATAAGGGCCCTGATGTTCGATTTTTGACCGATCGCTATTATCATGCGCTATAAATGTACAAGTTTCATAGCGCTGAATCGATAGGATTAACTCAATAATTAATATCAAAATCTAACTACTGTCAAGGTTTCAGTTCTATCAAATATGAGCATTATCTTCGACAATTTAAACATAGCAAGGCCGAGATTTTTGGGGAATTTGACAATCGAAACAAATAGTTTTCAAAGCAGATTTCAATAATTGGGTAGACTCCAACCACTAGGCCACGGAGCTGGGTTAATTAAAGTAAAACATTTATTCAATAAAAAAAAAACTGTTGTTTTTTCATGTTGAAACATGAAACGAATTTCTAATCACGTTTAAAGCAAAAACCAATAGCACTATGCACGTTTATGCCTGAATATTTATTAGAAGTCTTAGACCATTAAAAGCCGCTTTCGTTTATCTTTCGGAAGCTGTTCTAACACGATAAACGAAAGCTCCTACGGGCGACAATGGAATTATATAAAATGACACATCACTAAATTCAAACGTCTTCAATATTTTAAGAAACATTAATAAAATTTGATTTACATGCTATGAAAATTGAAGCGATTGTTCTGGGAAGTTACTAAAATAATTGCGTCCGTGAAAAAATTGAATGAAATTTTTTCACGAACAAACGACATTTTTTGTTTGGGGCCGCCTGCATTAAGCAACTCTCAAAGTGTGATGGCTCAATTTACTGTTAGCAATTTCCTCCTGCTTAAACATTCAAGACGGGCGCGCGTACCTGTTAGAATACGCTATTGTTTGCGTGGTTAAGTAACGATAATAAATTTACAATAACGGATTATGTCCAGCAACTATTCACTGCTCACAATTACGCATTAATGATGAAATGCCTTCTCTGGCTTGATAGCTATTATTTATATATTGAGGTTATTACTTAATATATTATTTAAAATTATAAAGATATGGAATCAATACAACATTAAACGACTTTATTGGCAAAGAGAGTTTTTTCAAAAATCAATTATTACTGTTTAATTAATTTAAATGATTGTTTTTGGAATAACGTAAACATATTTCATATATAAGTGTGAACCCACCTCTTAGCAATCCACATATCTAGATTTCGATCTTATTAGATTTCATCCGTGCAGCTCAGCTAGAGAGGATGAATTCACACAATATCTCGAGTGGTCATATACAAAAATTATACAACTAACCCCCCATGAGGAAAGTTAAACGCCATCTGGCGGCACGACATCAATCAGCAATGCACACACACGTACATACGTATTTGTCTATGTTTTGTTTTGCGTTCCCAATTTTATTGTTTACCTTCCTGTATACACTTGTTGATGAGCATTTTAATGGCCTCTAGTAGTTAAGACCTGCTAATTTTGAGCATTTCGGACGTTATTTTGTATCCTGTATTATAATTAGAAGTAAAGAATGATACAACTAACCCCCTAGGAGGAAAGTTAAACGCCATCTGGCGGCACCACATCAATTAGCAATGCACACCCATATGGTAATGTGGTGCTGACAGAAGGCGCTTAACTTTCCTCCTAGGGGGTTAGTTGTACTTTTTTTATAAACATATTTCTCAAAAATCTCTCTTTCTGCGTTTATTGTCATTATAGTAGTGTGGGACATTCACAATAAACGTGGTAGGGGTAGCGTAGCGGTAAGCAAAATTGCACACATGTATAAAAATGCGGGCGTTTACAGCAGCGCAGTAAAACTATGACAGAACATGGGTAATTATCTCTACCATAATTATCGCATTGCATTACTGCCCAATTCTGAACGTCTGAATTTGTATAGCCATGCAAATATTGCTTACCGTTACCTTACCACTTTCGCGCTTATTGTGAATGGCTCATTACACTATGAACATTTCAGGCTGTTCTCTCACAAAATAAGTGTGAACCCACCTCTTAGCAATCTGCATATCTAGATTTCGATCTTATTAGATCTCATCGGTGTAGCTCAGCTAGTGAGGATGAATTCACACAATGGTGCCGCCAGATGGCGTTTAACTTTCCTCCTAGAGGGTTAGTTGTATCATATTTATAATCTCATAAATTGGGCTATGTTTGTATTTTTATTGGTTTGTGTTTTAGCCGTTTTTGTGAACAACTATTGAATTCTTATGCATAACTCCGTTTGTGTAGGTGTTTTGGTTGGTTTAGGTTACGGTTTGTTTACATAATGTGAAATTTTGGTAGTTCGGAGACCACCGTCATAATGTGCGACCTTCCATCTTTTTTTTATCAATATCCAAACATTCTCAGTTTTATCTATTTTAATACACGTGTCACAGTCCAGTCTTTGCGCCGAGAATGCTAGATAATTTGTCAACGCGCCACGCAACAAATCGCCGTTTTCAACTAGATA
Organism: Lordithon lunulatus; assembly: GCA_963942505.1. NCBI lineage: Eukaryota > Metazoa > Arthropoda > Insecta > Coleoptera > Staphylinidae > Lordithon > Lordithon lunulatus. The sequence continues at coordinate 65,106,976 of OZ012667.1, forward strand.
ACGTTGTTTGCATTCTATTGTAATCAAACGGCAAATAAGGACTAGAAACAAGACGCACGAGCGGCGGCGGCGGCGACTTGCCGGTGCCGTTCGCCGAGGCAAATTGTGATAAATGGTCGCTCTCTCGCTCGCCGGACAAACAGAATGGAAACGTATGTCACGCTCGAATTGCTCATTTTACGGCGTGTCTTTAGCAATGTGCAACAATTAATTGCAGCACACGGTTCATGTGCTAAACGCACAGCTGTAACTTCAATCGAAATTTGTTACCAACATGCGTCTGTATTATAAATATTGCATTATCTGTTATTACCTAGTCGCAGCACTGGATTGAAATACAATCAAAATTATTTAGATAGAATTTGATTGATGGTTGATATTTTTAATAACTTTAAACACCTGGATTTGAACGTTTCCCCTTTTAGTCCGATCATACTATTATAACATTAATTTTGGTAAGCATAGACATCATGTGAGTTAGAGAATTCATTCATAGTATGAAATAAGGATTTTTCTTGTAAATCACCAAAACTTCTGTGTTCTTTGGCATATCTATTGCATGCTAGTTGTTAACAATCACGTCAGTTTTTTACAATTGCCCGCGCACGCAGATGCGTAGCCGCGTGCAGGCCAACTCCTCATGATTATTAATTAATTTTCCGGCGTTGGACGACTAAAAGCAAACCCGAACCGGTTCATGCGCCACGCTATTTATAGAGCCCCACAAATGCTCCCCATCTGGGGGGAATATCCAGCACACGCTCGTATATGCCATAGTCTTCCGCGCCGGTTGCCATCCTAGTAATAATTGAGAGTGAGTTACGACTTGGGCAGTTGGCTAATTTATTGCGCGGAACTGTCGTCCTCCACGCCACAAGAAAAAAAGTATGATCGCTATACTGCACAATGCAGACTCAAGAGCGTAGCGTGAAGAATGTGGCTTGTAGTGTATGGACCTATGTTAAAAACGATGAGACACTAAAATTAACTTAATGTCTTTATTTCGTGAAATGGGCATCGTAAAGTGTACGTTGTGTTGTTCCGTCAACATGTATGCGTTAGCCAAGCCGATTTGAAATGAAATTGAGAATACTAGATCCAAACCAGAGGGTCCATTTTGTATGTTCAGTCTGGGGTGCGGTTTTAAGCGATCGCAATGATATAGATATGTTCGTTGTTATTTCGAATAGTGTCGATGTTTGACAATTAGCTTCGGGAAAAATAATCGGTATCTATGACAAAACTAAACGCATGGCAGTAATTGAGTTTATACATTTAATTTTTAGTTAATGCTATTGGTTTATGGCTATCAAACATGTACACGTTATAGCGCATGATCATAGCGATCGCTCAAAAATCGCACCCCTGGTGTACGATTTTTGACCGATCGCTATCACCATGCGCTATTGGCGGTTTCAGCCGGCTGATACTCCATCTGGTGGCAGGGAATAAACTACATTTAGTATTGCATAACATTTGTTTGTTCATCTTATACATGACTATAGAGCCAAGGTTATACTAATTAAACCTTAAAAGTACATTAACAATCGCGCATTATTGTAGAAGTGACTGAAATCATATGATTTTAATGCAATCAGCTGATCAAACAATAACAAAGATCAGCTGTTTACCTACTACCTTGAAGAAAACCGTTAACGTTTTAATCGCGAATAATGCGTACATATTTCATAGCGTTGAACTAATAGAATGAACACAAACATTAATGTCAAAACATAACTACTGTCGACCTTTCAGTTCTACCAAAGATAGGCAGAACCTTTCCCAAAGCGTAAGGTCTCAAATCGGTACCATTTGCAATAATAGCGTACGTCTCGTGATCGCTATATTCATAGCGATTGCTCAAAAATGCTCAACCATGGCAAGCAAATCAACAACTATTGGTATGCCCACTCTCTACGAACTCTAGTGTAATACTGCCTTATCTCTATCACTAACGTAAATAGTAAGGAAATAATATTTTTTTCAGAAATTATAACAACACCTGAACTGTCAAGTTTTCTTTGGTTTGTTTCATAAAACGTACTGATTTTGTTTCCAAGGCACATTCTGTCTTTAATGAAGAATTTAAAATTTTTGACAAAATTTAAAATTAAATGTTATTTATTACACATACCACAAATTTGTCAAAAGTGACAAGATAATAACATATTTCACTGTCTTAATGTAACTTTTGACAAATTTGTGACTTTTCACATAAGGCTCTATTACACTAGCGTTCGTTGTAATTAAAATTCGTACTGCATTTCAATGACTAAAATAACTAAATAAAATACAGTGGTCATTACAAATAAAACAGGACCGTGTCATGTCCCACAGTGATTAAAATTTGTGTTAAAATTGTTGAGTACACAACATTTGAGAATGACTAGTTATTATGTATTGAATTAATATTTGTCATTTGTTATCAGCAGCGACTAATTTAGTTTTAAAACTGAGAAAGCTATTAAACGTTCCTCCGCAATGCTAGATTTCGCACGGACAAAGCAATACATCTTCTTATTAACTCTCTATTTAACTTCTCTGTGCGGATAGAAATTGCAACGTTCAAACATATGGGATATCCATTTTACGAATTTATTCGCACCGGCAAGTACGCGGCTATATTGGTTTTTAACGCACGTTTTAACATATTTATGTAACAATAAAGCGACGATTTAGGTACATTTTTTTTGCTGCGCGTAATAATAATAACGATAAAGAAAGTAAATGGCAATTCGCGCTCGATAAAGCCGAATTATAAATAAACAACGGCGGCACTAAAAGAACCAGAATCGTGGACGGATCCCGTGCTTCCTGTCGTGGAGTAATTTATATAAATGGGTCCGGTCCGGTATCTGGTGCGATTCATCGCGGCTCATTTATTTTAATTTCGTAAGAAAACACACGGCGGGCACTATCTGCGGCCAGCAGGCGGCGGCCAATCCTGCAAATGGGCCGTGAAGAGAGGAGCGGTCGACCAAAATGCCGACTCAAGAATTTAGTATGGAGAACCTTTTACAAGCGGCGCATCTGCAGAGATCTATTATTTTGCGGGAAATCGTGTTTGCGTATTAGTGATCAATTAAAAATCTTAATCTTACCAATTACTATTAAGACACTTCTGGATAGTTATAGATAGTTGGCTGGAGGGTAGCATAGCTTAGGCCTCAAAATGAGCCCATTGTGAAATCTCCCTTTAAGGCTGCTCACTCGTCCCCCCAGTCAATTTTGCGTGCGAGCTGCAAAACTCTGGCGGGTGAGGAGTTGCCAATGCTGACCATATTAGGCACTCCCCTTAAGACACTTACTAGATGTATAGCCTTATGAATGATTTCAACTGAAATCTGGGTGTGTTAACTTCAGATAGCAATACATAACCAACATCCAACCACCACCACCACCAGGCCAGCACTCCCCTTAAGACACTTACTAGATGTATAGCCTTATGAATGATTTCAACTGAAATCTCGGTGTGTTAACTTCAGATAGCAACATCCAACCAACCAATAATCATAATTCGCTTTCCATCGAGATTATTATAAAAAAATACTTGTATCTTTATGAGCCCTATAAAGAGTGCGGCTTTCTCGCCGGTAAAGGGAGAAATTCAGAGGAGTTTAATCACCTAGTATTTACCTTCACTTCACAGAAAAACTCTGAAAACTGTGAAAGGTGATTCGCGACAATAGTTCATTTTGTTTGGTAACTGAATTGCCAAAATGTCCCCACCAGTTTAGTTGTTTCTTTTCTATATATTTTTCTATAGCGTCTATGCCCAATTCTTCTCTGATGTCATCATTTCTTATTCTGTCTCTTCTCGTAACTTGTTTTACTCCTCTGAGATATTTCATTTCTGTATTCTACTTTTGTCCCTTTTCGTAAGTTCCACGTCTCGCTCCCATATGTCAGTATAGGTCTAGGTCTATATATATGCTTTTGTATATATTTATTTATTTTACTGGTATAACTAATTCATTTTGGTCTTGAATCGTCTTATTTATTATTTTGTTTGGTCCCTAATCGTCTGCCATTTATATTTTCTCCATTTAAATTCCAGAATATATCGTATATAATCAACTCTCTTTTAAGTATGTCCTATCAAATTTCATAATTAATCCGTTTCACCGCCAACCTCCCCAGTGGCAATAGCAAATTTCACGGTAATTAATCCCCGCTTGAAAAGATCGGATTATCCGGTAATTCAGCCTCCCACCAAGGGCAGGCCCGCTGTGTTTTGCGACAGCCACGGCGACAGCCTTTGATCATCAAAGCACCTTTAAAGCTCCGCCAATTACCGACATCAATAATAATTAACTAGATCGCGTCCAGAGGCGGGCAACGGTATTATTTTCGCCCTGCAACTGACCAGCGCAACCGAACGATACATTTTTAGAAACGGCCGGTCGCTCCTCGCAGTCGCAGCTAAAAAATAAACGCACGGGTTTTACAGGCTGCGTAGAAAAATCGAGATCAAAGCGAATTCAGACGGATTTTCAAATAAATAGGCATTAATCGTTGGCGTTTATTACTACTTAAGATAGTTTAACATTAACATACTAATAAGAACTAAATAATAACTCGTAGCGGTATTGTTTTGTAGTTAATAACATTTGCATTCAGTTGATACATACGAATCATTTACCATGTTCATATGTTGGATTAAAATCGAATTGAATACGACCCCATTTAGATCTAAAATCATCAAGCTGTCAATTTATGTTTTTTTGTGATGGCCGTATGCATGTCATATTGAAAGTAGATTGATATCGAATTCAGTTCAATTCATGTAAACAGGCCATTTTGCATGAATTGAACTGAATTCGATTTTTCAACTTGAATTCACTTCATACAACGATGTTCCAGCCATTATACACTCAAGAAAGTGAAAGTCCTCCAAAATAGTCGTCTTTTACTTCTTCCTCCGTGGAAAATCGTTCTCCCCCGCGGGGAAGTATATATAAAGATATATAAACACAAAATAGAGCAAGTAGAACAATTCAAATACCTAGGAGTAGCACTGACAGAAGACGGAAAAATGGAAGACGAACTTAGTAACAGAATAAACAACACAGTTAAAACATACTACGCATTGTGCAATATACTGACTAACAAAAAAAAAATCAGCAGGACAAAAATAAATATATACAAAAGCATATATAGACTTATACTGATAAATAGGAGCGAGACGTGGAAACTAACGAAGAGGGACAAAAGTAGAATACAGGCAATGGAAATGAAATATCTCAGAAGATGAGTAAAACAAGTTACGAGAAGAGACAGAATAAAAAATGATGACATCAGAGAAGAATTGGGAATTTAAGCTATAGAAAAGTATATATTGTTTAGTCGTGGAAATAGATGGAACTCGGAAGGAGTCAAATGTGTGCACAAGACAGTTGGTGTCATCTATTGCATATATTTTATACTGATATGTGCCTAATTTCGCAAAGCACCCTCGTACATACATATTATGTTCAATGGGATAAAAAAACGTTTAAATATATTATAATATATTCTTTGTTTAAATATGTTATAATATATTCTTTGTTTAAATATGTTATAATATATTCTTTGTTTAAATACATTAAAATACATTTACCGATTTGTTTCCATTATATTTGCGTTTCTGAGATGATTTATCTATCTATCAATTAATTATGCACGGACAATTTCACAATGCGGAGGGTTGGAGGCGCGAAGCCATGATGCGGGCGCGCAGAAGATACAAAACCCCCGTTGGAAATTGAAACTGCCGCCTCACGCGTCACGCCCGATTAACTTCTCAATACGGGCCCCTGTCCGCCGCTGGCATCGAATTAACCATTACCCTCGCAATTTATCGGACACACACGCCCGGACCACGATAAATTGGCCTCGAGATGAGAATAGGGTGCAGATTTATTGATGCCCGCGAGAAAGTAATATCACACAGAATTTATCTAACATCCAACGATTGACGGGGTTTTTTTTTACGCGTGTGGATATAATTTTATTTGTTCATCAAGAATAATGTTTATATGAGAAGCTATTCTATTATGTGACATATCAAGGTAAATTTTTGAGAATAATATAATTTATAGAAGTTAACAAACAAAAATCTTTGGTATTTGCTCTAAAACTTCTTCTTAAGGTCGTTTTAGACAAGACAATTTCTTGACTCAAAAGTTGTTGTTGTGAAATGAATTCATATATCCTCCTCCCATACAATTTGTTCTTGACAAATAGAACGCGTTATATTTTTCCATTCGATCTACCATCCAATTCAATATTTCAAATAATTTGTTGTATGATACGAGACAATTTAGATTGTCTCGAATCTTCACTAACCTTTGAGTCAAGAAATTGTCTTGTCTAAAACGACCTTTAGTCAAGATGCGAGACAATCTAAATTGTCTCGTATCATACAGCAAATTATTTGAAATATTGAATTGGATGGTAAATCGAATGGAAAAATATAACGCGTTCTATTTGTCAAGAACAAATTGTATGGGAGAAGGATATATAAAGGTCGTTTTACACAAGACAATTTGTTGACTCAAAAGTTAGTCAAGATGCGACACAATCTAAATTTTCACGTATCATACAGCAAATTAGTTGGGATATTAAATTGGATGGTAGATTAAATGAAAAAATATAACGCGTTCTATTTGTCAAGGACAATTTGTATTAGATTTTATATTCATTTCTTGTTCAATTTTTGAGCTAAGAAATTGTCTTGTCTAAAACGACCTTAAATTCATTTCTTGAACAACTTTTCAGCTAAGAAATTATCTTGTCTAAAACGACCTTTAAACTTCTCTTTAAGCACTATGTGCCTGTGTTTAAGTTTCTTCTCAATTCTTTATCTCCTGTGATATCGATGTCTAAACGTCTGCCCATCTTTTGGTGGTTTTCCAAGGGGTCTCGTTTTGTTGGGTTTTCGTGTCATGGCCCAGCTGATGATCAAGTACGGCGCTATGTGTTCGACATGGTAGAGCCAGTGTTTATTCGACGGGCTTTTGTCCAAGGCACGTCATCCTGTGCTTGTATGTTCGCTTTGATTGTAGAGCACCTGACTTGGGCCCTGTCCGTTTGGCTACTACTAGTGACTAGTAATGACACATTCTGATGTCACCCTGCACTATTAGTATGAGCTGACTACTAGTCACTAGTAGTAGCCAAACGGACAGGGCCTTGGTCTCTTAACATTTTATCATTCTTAGGGCGTGCATTTCGATCCGTTCTTAATGCTTGTTTGTGACTGATGTGTAGGCTCTTGTTTCAACCGCATATGTGAGAATTGGTCTTATTACAGTCTTGTATACTCGGGGGCGTAGTGGTAAGGCATCAAACTACTGCGCTGAAGATCGTGATATCATCTGTAGAAACCTCCTGTTCTATTGCCGTTGTCTATATCTAGTGGTATTTTATGTTCTGCCACCAAATACCGAGTATCTCCAACCTGACTCGCCTATTAAATTCCTTGCCTTTTACCACATCGAAGTATTTTTAACAACAAAGCTGCGTTTTCCGTGCAGCCAGCATACATAAACACACGTCGCTACATAAACCGTCAATGAAAATCCGTGCGCTGTGCGCGCTCGGAGAAATAAAACAAACGTCTCCATTATAAATAAACACGAGCGGATGCGCGGGATGGGGTGTGTGGCGGGGCGGCTAAATAAAATGTAACATATGCCGCATAAATTAGAGGCGATCGGCGAAACTGGCGCGCGTCCAATCTTATTAGCCAGCAACGGGACGACATCGCAATCTAATCCACTTTAAACCGCGTCGCGAGCGCCCATAAAACCCAGCCAGCACTCCTCCCCTTTGGTTTGACCAGCAATAATTTATTATCGGCAGCCTGACGTTTATGGGGTATCGGCTACCGTGCCGTTACGGCCTGCTAAATGCTGTTTTATTGACTGGTGGGCTACAATGTTTGCAAATAAATTTTAGTAACGAGTACAAGGTTTATAGCTAGTTGACTCCTGTAAAAGATTTTGGTAATATAGTTTTCGTGCATTTTGCATGTAGACAAAATTTTTGAGTAGCTATTACTTTCTGAATACATCACTAATGTTAACAAAGGTATTGTTTTACCGAAAACGTAAGATTGTGGAAATAATCGATAACTTTTCAAGGAAAAAAACTACACTCAACGGAAGGTATTGTTGTCGTGAACAATTTAGGACAAAAAATCAATCTTGTTTACATTTTATGACTAAAATAATCGAAATAAACCCAATTTTGCCATATCTCTGTGTGTGTGTGTTCGGACGGATGTCTGTCTAGGATGTCTAAATGTACTTGCGCCGACGGATGCCTACGATTCATATTGGACAGCCTTACATAAAATTAAAATACGTGTATATTTTAAATACGTGTGAATGTTCTGGATAGTTGGTTGGAGGGTAGCATAGCTACAGACACTTAAGCCTCAAAATGGGCCCATTGTGAAACCTTCCTTTAAGGCTACTCACTTGCGTGCGAGCTGCAACACTGACGGGTGAGGAGTTGCTAATCCTGACCATACTAGGCCAGCACTCCCCTAGTATTAGATGCCTAGTGTTTACTAGAGCTGGCGAGTGAGGAGTTGCCAATGCTGACCATACTAGGCCAGCACTCGCCTAGTATTAGATGCCTAGTGTTTACTAGAGCTGGGCAGAGGCATATTATATGCTATGCTGTTTCTAGTTCTTCATTGCACCCTCTACATAACGTGTAAATGTTAGTATAAGAATATTACTATGAAAATGTTATTAGGGCTCCTATATAGGGTTAAAAACAAAAATGGTTGTGAATTTCAAATCAGATTTGTTAATAAAACAAATGATAATTCGAGAAAATCGCATCCAGCTGCGATACGGCCGCTCTTTGCAGCAATAACACCGCTCGCAATAGTAATAATATTAGTAATAATCTCCTCGCGGTGGTTATTTAAACCGTAACCGCACGCCGGCTACCGTCGCGCTTAAACATTAATGTATCAATAACATGTAACAGCAACAGCAGTAACAAACGTCACGCTCTATTGTATGTTGCCAATTATAAAATGTGTGCGCACGCGCGTGTGCACGCGTAGTAATGCAGTCTAGACTTTTAATGAACTATTTTATAATAGCGCGCTTAATTTCCGTAATTAATTACCGAGCCAACATTGAAATTTAATAACGCGAGATAATAGCAAAATAGCAGACCGTATGGGAATCTATGACGTGGGAATTATCAACAGTCGTTGCGAATCCTGTACTGTTTTTGTTCGTTCTTCGAAATTATATTGCGGGGATTTTTTTATAATTGAGTATGCCTAATTAGTGCTCTTGCGTGCATTAATAATCGTTAATTGGGTGGTGTTTATTTGTTTTTGTTGGGCTTTGTAGGTTTTTGTTGATCATTTGTTTATAATTGTATTTATTTTATATATAAACCATTTTTATTGGGTTATCGACCCCCTTGGGGGGTTTTCTGCATGTTTTGTGTTATAATGTGTACATTGCTTAGTTACAGTTAGTACTTAAATAAAATTAAAATAAGAATTATACAATTAACCCCCTAGGAGGAATATGTATTTTGTATATAACCACTCGAGATATTGTGTGAATTCATCCTCACTAGCTGAGCTACACTGATGAGATCTAATAAGATCGAAATCTACATATGTAGATTGCTAATAGGTGGATTCACACATATATATGTTTTATTAAAATAAGATGTGACTTAAAAAATTAATATATAATAGTATAAATAAACCCAATGTAAGAGGTGTCCCAAATAATTGTTCAGCAAAAACTTATTTTATTCTGGTAGTATTTGGAGTAAGTTTAGAGTATGAAATAGGATGCATGTGTGGGATTCGAGTGTCTTAGTCGGGTATTTTTTCAGTACGTCTGTGTTGTTATGCATAGTTGTATTTATTTTATTGTTCTAATTTTTACATTTTTCTTATTACTCAGATATTATTATACATACCCAGCTCAGTGGCTGAGTGGTTAGAGGTGTCATCCATCTCGTGCTGAGCATTAGGGAATTTCGAACCTCATCGAATTTTCGCGATTCACCGTTCACAGTTTGTCAGAGGTTTTCTGTGAAGTTAATGTAAATATCGGGTGATTAAACTCCTCTGAGTTTCTCCCTAGAATGTCCTTACAGCTGATAGCCCTATAAAGATAGAAGTTTTTTTATGCTTACAAGAGATAAGTTCTCGATTCATTTGAAAACTGTTTTGTTAGTACTCGATTCCTGAATGAACGAATTTCTCCTCATTATTACTATAAACGTTCCTCTTCATGTTCCTAAAAGGATATACACCATTTTATACTCACCGTGTATATAATATAATTCAACATATTAATAAAATATCCTTTTTTCCCTTCAAATTCTATTGGCGATTCAAATGTCAACGGTTTTCGTCGAACTAGTGAGTAAACAGCTGATCTTTATTATTGTCTGATCAGCTGATTAGATAAAAATTACACGATTTTGATTACTTGGGCAGTAATGCGTGGTTGTTAATAAATTTATTTTGCTTAATATATAACTAAACAAATCTTGCGCCTATTAAGGCACCTTACACGGTCAATAATACTGTCAATCCTAGTACTGTCAATATTTTCTTCAATCCTCCTTTTATATTTATCAAGTAATCAATTATCCGGATAAAGATCAGTATTCTCTTCATTACAACATTACTATACCTTACACGATGAGTAATACTGGAAACATTTTAGAATAATGAACATTTTAAACATATTATCGTACAGTAATACTGTCATTATTCTAAAATATTGACAGTAATATTGATCGTGTAAGGTGCCTTATAGTCACATATATGATAAGAAAATACATTTTATGTGTAGAGATTACCCACTAGATTTTAGTTCATTTTCTGCCACCAGATAGAATACCGACTAGCTTGAATTGCCCATACAGCGAAACAAAATTATCGCAATTGATATTCCTTATCGCAACTTTCTCCAGAATTCCTATATCTTCTGTTTGTTGCGTTAAATAATAAACTCGCGACGTTGACCGTTGACCCATTAATCTATTTGTAAAGTCTCCGTCTCTGTATATATTTCTAGTTCTGCCGACGATTGTATAATGTTTATTACTGCTCAGAATCATTAAAGGATGTCCGTGTAGCCCTTCAGGGCAATATTCCGCGATTGGCAGAGGAGACACATGATCCGTTCACACGTTCGCGCCTTGCGAGCGCGAAATATTGCACGAGATTTCAAGTGACAGAAAAAAATCGAAGCGAACCGCAAACAGTTGAAAAATTATCCGACATGCTATTAATGATACTTACAGTAGAGGAATTTGATATTGTTATTGTATTGTGTTTTATTTGATGCTAGAAGCAGTCTAATAGTTTTAGAACTTGGTATGTTTATTTCTTTAACAACCTTGGCTGGGAAATAACGAGTTTTAGAAATAAATGGCGTTATTCAATCAGGATTCAAGCTAAAGACATGTAGCAAAAAAGTTAATTTAGGGGATTGGTAAAATTATTTCCAAAATCGCTATGGATTATACTGCAAACTTAACTGAGAAAAACACTGCTTTTTGAAATGTGCGGTAAATTTATTCGATTATAGCGGACTATCAATATATTATAGTCGATTAATTTTGATAGCGCCAATCACTAGTTTTTAATGGGGAGACTTGTAAATTTTGCCTCATCTTAAACCCGTATGATCTAAATGGTAAATTAACATTGTTTATTACGGTGTTGTTATTGTTAAGTGAATTTATTATTATTTCGCCGCTATATAATTTTCTACATGTGTGTATGGCACTATGTAATTTGTGTCTGCATCGAAAACGATATAAAAAATTAGATAGTGTCATACGGGCTTTATAAATTTATACGTATCATTCTTAGAAAATTAAATGGAGAATTTGTTCTACAAAGTTTTTTTTTTACAAAAACGTATTAAGGTTTTTATACTTTAAACTTTGCTGCCATATACAAATGACTAGTGTTACGTTCTAGCGCTTGTATTAATTAATTCAATTCAACAGTGATAGATTTTTTTCATGACGGTTCATTTTTAATAATTAAAATATTTGTTGGCACACTAACAATAAGATAAATGACATGGCACCATTATATAACATACAAAATCATCATGGTATGCATTTGGCGGCACGTTTCAAGTATCGTGCTCCACACTGGTTGAGAATCAATCACTGAATATTTGCTATATTATAGTTTTAGCTCAGTGTTCGAGTGGTTAGAGGCGTCGGCCGTCTCGTACTGCGCATTGGGGAGCCTGGGTTCGATCCCCAGAGGGGAGCGAATTTTCGCGAATCACCTTTCACAGTTTTTCAGAGGTTTTCTGTGAAGTTAAGGTAAATACCGGGTGATTAAACTCCTCTGAGCTTCTCCCTTGACCGGTGGAAAAACCTCACGGCTGATAGCCCTATAAAGATAGAAGTTTTTTTATAGTTTTATTTTTAGAATTAGATATTTACTTGTAAAAATATGATTTTCATATCGTGTGAATCTCCTTGTGTAGTAAAATTGTTTCAAGAATAAACCTACTCTATTTACATAGTCAAAACAACTGAAATCATTATATCTTTCAGCAGAGATTACCATATTTGTGTCACACTTTTTTTTCATCCTTTTATTATTGCACGTACCACTTCCGGTTTTATTTGCCCCCCCATAATCTCACGCTAGATATAAAATCGCGTTTTGTGCAGCTTGTGAAATTTGCACGCCGTCCCAGATACATGACGACGAGTCTACTCCCGCGATAACGCGGTAGTTGTGTTTGCACGTGACGATCCTAGCGAGGAGTGGAATAATAAACAGGATTTACATTTTTTTTGCATCAAATACCGTACATATTTCAGATAATAGTTATTTTAAATACAACCAAAATTATACTCAACAAAATATCTACTCAGGTACCCCAAGTTGTTAATTTTTAGCTAAACTGTTTACAATGGATGATCAATGACCGATTTAGATAAATTCTTCAAGTAAACATGTCAATAAAATTTAGAAGAGGCGCCAGTAGGGTTACGAACTGATGCCACAAAATATCCCGATGGGGTACGCTATATGTGCGTCTAATTAAGGGTTAACATATATTTTATTCTAATATTTATTCATTATTTTATTTTTTGAAATAAAAAGTTAATCTGAAGGAGTTAAAATCAGTGGCCCATACCAATAGGGCACTGATAGAGGCACGCCCTTGTCCAACTAAAAAAAAAACAAGAAAAATACACGTAAATTGTTTGTAGAAAGCAGTCGAAACATACCCAGCTGAAAAAATAGCTCCTTCCATATTTTGTTTTTCTGGTTAAAACTATAATTTTGGGGGAAATATGTACCTTTATTTAATTTTATTTATTTTTTTATTTAACCTCTTCATGGTGCCTGCAAGCAGTACAAAAACTGGTGCTCAGGACCTACTTTTACCGAAAATAATACTCTAATTATAAAGAAAAATAAATTACAATTAAGTTAAAATAAAATATCAGAAAAACGTAATTGAAAAAAATATATACACAATTAGTAGAACATAAAATAAATCAGAATAAGAATAATCTAACATAGAATCATAATGCAAGAAACATAAAGGTCGTTTTAGACAAGACAATTTCTTGTCTCAAAAGTTAAGGTCGTTTTAGACAAGACAATTTCTTGACTCAAAAGTTAAGGTCGTTTTAGACAAGACAATTTCTTGACTCAAAAGTTAGTCAAGATACGACAAAATCTAAATTGCCTCGTATCATACAGCAAATTATTTGAAATATTGAATTGGATGGTAGATCGAATGGAAAAATATAACGCAATCTATTTGTCAAGAACAAATTGTACTTTTGAGCTACGAAATTGTCTTGTCTAAAAGGACCTTTAATCATCTACATAATTTTTCGTAACCTAGATTTAAATTGTTTTATAGTTGTAGCTTTTTTTATATCATGATTTAATTTGTTATATTCACTGATGCAGTCATTATATGTTGAATTATATTTAATTAAATTATAATGAACTAATTCATAATTTATTGCAGGGTGAAAAAAGCTAGTTACGGCCCCAGTTGTATATATCTATCTTTTTGTACATAAATAATTAATAATTTACTTTACTTATTATATTAACGCTATTTGTGTACGATTTTACGTATTCTGGTATGACGTGTTTTTATCGCATTTTGCTCCACAATAAAACTGAAATAAAAACGCCGCTGTTTCCCAAGTACCTTTTGTGACGAAACACTGGCGCAACAACGCAGAATAAATAAATATAAATAAAAAAAAAACCTCTGTAATTTTCACGGTTGAGACGGTCTGCGCGCGCTACCCATGCCGGCCTGCCGCGCCGCCACCAAGCAGCAGAGTTAAATTCCGAAATGTATAAATATAAAATAGAAAGTATCAAGTAACCTTGGTCCGCGAATAAAAACGTCACGTGATTCGTGGCCGCGCGCGATGCACTCGGCCACATTTATATTTGTGTTTGTATGCGACGAGAGAAGGGAAGTATGTGATGCCGTATGTATGAGTATGTGTGTGTGGATTTGTACGGACTAACGACTTTAAATACATCACAGTTGGGACTTATGTGCGCGCTTGCATTATGTTTATCCTGCCTGACAGTTCAAGGATGCCGCGCAAGGATCTGTTTGCTGTCGCAATTAGTCACACGGCGATTTGCTATTTCTTGGGCGACAAAGTTTTAAATGAGAATTAATTCGAAATGTATACTTTTTATTTATTATAAATACTTTTTAAATTTGTAGGACATATTTTAGATCAACATCATCAAGTTGAAGAGGTTGTATTTGTCGTCATAAGTCTCTATTTCCCGACATTTATTTGCTTTCTTTTGCTGTTTTTATTTCCTTCTTGATGTCGTTGCCTATGCATTTGTAAGTCTGTACATCCCTGTTTTTGTGTTGGCTACTCAGAGTCATCATGTCTAAGGCGCTTTCGTTTAGCATGGTTTATCATTACTAGTCGCCCCCGTGGCGTGCAGTATCGCTCAGGTCTTACGGTCGTGCGCCGCCGGTTGTTAAGGACCGTGGTAGAATTATGCGCATCGGAAGCGGCAAATAGTACAAGAAACAATAAGCCCGTACCAGCCCAGAGTGAAAGCTAGTCCTCAAGTTAATTTCCAATCCAATTCTAACCTCGCATTTGTCAACTTTGACACATAATGCGACGTTGCCATATAAAATCAAAGGTACACGAGGCAATGAAATAGAAAGAAAGACTTTATGCAACATCTAACAATATAACCACACGTTAAATTACCTCACCTTTATACAACTGCGCCTAAGGATGGGATCACTTTTCTTATGGTGCGATTTGTGAAATTGTATTGAAAAACTGACCATATATATTTGTCTATCTTTTAAAAACTCCAATCGTACATAATAAATCACTGCTGGGGTGTCTGCGAGTCGCGATAAATCATCGCTGCATTATGCGGCTATTTGTTTCTTCTCAATTAAAATTTTAATTCCGCCACACCAGTGCTGATCGCAGCGATAAGACCGATACGTGCGCGCGCGCAATTAATTTCGCGAGGAAACAGGCGCTAGCGGCGGCGGGGCATCCCCCCCGGAAAACGATAAATTGCGTAAAGTAATTACAATCGTGTGTACGTGTGTAATTTCGCCGAGTACATCGTGATGTAACAACAATGGACAAAGTAATAAAGAGGAAGAAACATTCTGTAACTGCGAATGGTTGATTGGTCGTGACCTCTGATTTAAAAAAAGTTCATGTATTGATTTTATGATGGGCTTAAGTATTGGCTGGGAAAGTAATTTTAAATGAATACTGAATTTTATGGTTGTTTGGTTTATTTGAACTACCTCAGTCAACACACAAAAGTAAGAGGATCCTGCGAGCGCCCCCGGGGTGGCGAACCGCGCACCGATTTGCACAATTCTGCCAAAAGTGAATGCATTTGGATGGACAAAAAAATTAAATCGCCTAGAAACATTTGTATTAGCTCATTTCTATTCGTTTAATAACTGCAATTTTTTTTAAATTTGAATGATTAAATTCATAATAACTAACATTTTTTGAATTGAAATTTAATGCTGAATATGTAGCTATATAAAATCCTGGCCAATTGTACCCCTTCAAAACTAAGATTTGTTTTTTTGTGAGACATAATATTTGTATCATAGATAATACATATCATTACTACTGCACATATCGCTCCGTTGATTGAAAAGTGACGCCAAGAAGCCAATATTTAAATTTTATCTCAAATATATCTTCAGTGAAGCACAAGAAGGGGGTTCTTTAACAAAATGTTCAAACTGATTTAAAGCATTTAATGAACAAAACTAACAGGGTCAATCTTCTTCTTCTTCTTCTTCTTCTTCTTCTTCTTCTTTTTCTTCTTCTTCTTCTTCTTCTTTTTTGTTGTAGGATTGCATCCTGTTTGTCTTCAACGATTACAGTCGTAGTTAAGACGCCCAGCTTTCGTACCGTCGTGTTGGGGGGTCTTCCAGAATGTCGGGAGTCCCTCTTTGGCGTTTTTTGGTAGTTTCGTATTGTCCATCCTGTCGACATGGTCTCTCCACTCTCTTCTTCTATTGCGGCCCAATCTCACCACGTCTTGAATGTCGCATTGCGTTCTGATGTCATGGCTTCTAATGCGATCTCGTAAACTGCACCCTGTGATGCATCTCAAAATTCTCATCTCTGCTGTTCTGAGAAGTCACTTCGTTGTAGCGTTTTCTGCTCTGGTTTCAATAGCGTATGTCATAATCGGTCTTAACATCGTTTTAGACAAGACAATTTCTTGACTCAAAAGTTAGTCAAGATGCGAGACAATCTAAATTATCTCGTATCATACGGCAAGTTATTTGAAATATTGAATTGGATGGTAGATTGATTGGAAAAATATAACGCGTTCTATGTGTCAAGGACAAATGGTATGGAAGGAGGATATATGAATTCATTTCTTGAACAACTTTTGAGCTAAGAAATTGTCTTGTCTAAAACGACCTTTACACAGGTCTTGTATATTCTTGTCTTGCTTTCGACAGACATGTACTTGTTTCGCCATATTATATCCCTCAGATAGCCCAATCTACAATCTCAAAATCTCATTTCACAATAGTTAAAAGTTAACTATTAGTATTAAGTTTTTTAAATCAGTTTTGTCCTTTTCTTAAAAATATCAGATTGGCCTTTATTGTGATAAAGAGTTGATATGTTCAAAATCAATCCTAGACTCATGTACTTAATGTACATACGTATGTTGAAAACAACATATTGCTGTTGTGAGAGTATATTATAAAACATATATTAGTATTATATATACATAATTAAGCACCTTGTTATTTTAAAATAGTTCTATTTTAAAATAGATAATTTCAAGTTGTGTCACTTTTGTATCAACCGAGCGATATACTAATTTTACTTTTCAATTATTTTTTTTTATAAGAGTCACACAAAGTATTCAAAGAGCTACGTGCAGGTCGCGAGCAGCAGTTTGCCGACTCCTATTACTTTATGGGGTGCTGTTCCTGACACCACACATTTGGAATGTGTTATTTGTTCGGATGACTGACATGGTAACTTAATCAGATTGAAATAATAGTATTAAACATATAAATTTGCATTTATTTAAACAACAAAGTTACATATTCTATATAAACACAAAAATACAAAATATGTGAAGTTGTTTAGATATGATTGATGTTTTTTCCCTGTGTCCTCGTCGTAGGATTTATGGGTGATTTCCCATCTCGAGCTAACGGTATCGAGGGATAAATAACAAAATAACAGTATTAAAGACTTAATAATGTATTGCTAATTATTTACGCAAAAAAAAGTTGTTTAATCAATCAAAAATCTCTAAAAAATTATATAATTAGACAAATTTGATAGTGGTAATCACTACTATCAAATTTGTCTAATAATAACGAATAAAACGAATAAGTTTGTCTAAAAATAACGATGCTAATCAGCTTCGTAACAATTAATAAGTGTATGCTTTCATCCCCTATTTCTTATTGTTTATTCCCCGCTCGTAAATAATAGTTGTATAATAAAAATTTCGTTCAGTCGAGCTGAGGCCCCGTTTGGGTCCTTTCAGCAGGCTGGAACGCGGCCAGCTTTCGCTTTCGATCCCTACCAGTCGCAGAAATTGCAAACGAATAAATTCCGAGAACGGAAGAGACCGATTGTTTAAACAAAAGTGCAGATGTGTTGCGTGGATGCTGCTGCTGTATGAGTTGTTTGAGTGTGTGTGGGGTTCGAGGGCAGTGGGGCAACGGCTGGGGGGTCCCGCGGGGGAACTCAGGATCAGTCACCGCGCCAAGGCCAAGGCTGAGCAGTAAACAACATTCGCGGCACGGTGTTGTAGTGTGCAGCCCAAAACGTTTTGCCACAGGAGAATTAGCGTGGTAATAAACGGCGAACAACAGTATCGAATTATATTGCAGTGCGGAGAGCCTGCTAATGAATTTACTTGGTTGCCGTCGATGTAATCAAATCCTTTGATATATGGACGGTTTACAAGCACCGAGATATTGTTTTTGGTTTATTTTTTGTTTGTGTTGTGGAATAAACAGCGGTTTTATTATGTAGAATACTAATTGTATTGTTAATAGCTTAAACAGTTAGTACATTTCGAGTTATTAAAAATGCAAAATTTATTTCGGCAATCTAGTATATATTTTTTAGCGATAAATTTTTATTCAAACATAAAACTGCAATGTAAGAGGCCGAACTCAATTAAATGATCAACACCATTTAAATACATATGAACCATGTAAAGTAAAAGAAGAATAAATAATTATAATTATTATTATAACCAAAAATATGAATTAAGTTTATAACTTTTCAAATGCAATATTATGTACTTTTTTAAAGGTCGTTTTAGACAATTTCTTGACTCAAAAGTAAAGGTCGTTTTAGACAAGACAATTTCTTAGCTCAAAAGTTGTTCAAGAAATGAATTCATATATCCTCCTCCCATACAATTTGTTCTTGACAAATAGAACGCGTTATATTTTTCCATTCGATCTACCATACAATTTAATTTTTCAAATAATTTGTATGATACAAGGCAATTTAGATTGTCTCGTATCTTGACTAACTTTTGAGTCAAGAAATTGTCTTGTCTAAAACGACCTTTAGTCAAGATACGAGACAATCTAAATTGTCTCGTATTATACAGCAAATTATTTGAAATATTGAATTGGATGGTAGATGGAATGGAAAAATATAACGCGTTCTATTTTTTAAGGACAAATTGTGTGGGAGAAGGATATATGAATTCATTTCTTGAACTACTTTTGAGCTAAGAAATTGTCTTGTCTAAAACGACCTTAAGAAAGGTGTTGGGCAGGAGGAAAGCTATTTAACTACCATAAAATAACTTAAGTTTCCTCAAATAAGATTCAGATTGATTATTTTTATTTTGTTATCTATTTTTATTTCGCATTCTTGATGTATAGCAATAAATTTATTGCTATATATAAAGAACGCGAATATTATATAAAATATATCGAACAAAAATGACTTTAATATAAAACAAATTCCAAGTATACAATTATTAAGTGCTATTACCTTAATTTATGCCATAATATACTATCATTTTTAACCATCGAAATGTTTACTAATGTTTTATAAAGATTCATGCCTATCTAATAAAAACAAACTGGTTTACAACTTGCTCTTATACTTTTAAATCGACTCAGTACTGCCTTTTATCTGGATATCTAATTTATTTTCAATTTATATTTTAATTTCCCCTGCCTATCTCGCTCCGTGCATACAATTAACGAAATACCTGGCCCGCGGTGGTCGCGTTAAAATGTCAAGGGACCAATTAACGTGCCGATTCCGTGGGGAACCGGCGACCGATTTTGCTTTTACATCCCGATATTTTAAAACGACGGCCTAATTAATGAGCGGGGATGGTATCCCAAAAATTCCCGCTGAACCCGTGGGCTTCCGCTCGCCGGCCGTGTCTGGGGCGCTTCCTTTCGCGGCCGAAATGTTTGCGGATTGGTCACATAAGTTACTCAAAACAGATGTGATTCATTATTATATTAAAGAACGAAATAGCGAACAAATCATCAAACTAAACATATGAAACAGCCAGCAACATCAAAATACACACGAAATAATACACCAAGAAAAACTAGTGGCCACCACATAATTTTGATATAAATTAGATTCTATAATACATAATCTATTCCGTACACTATTTAACGTTTTATGTTAATTAATCAATAAGTAATAAGTTTATAGAAAAATTGGATTTGGAAAAATATATCATGTCATAAGCATTTCTATCATTTTCATGTTCAGGTGTTTCTGTTCTATTTCTTTAACCATAAACTGTAAAACAATAGTAGTTATGGATAGTTTTGGATAGTTGGCTGAAGGGTAGCATAGCTACAGACACTTAGGCCTCAAAACGGGCCCATGTAATAACTTGCTGCGAGACATTCGACTCAGGCAGGAAAAAGCTCTTTGGTTCAACGCGAATCAACCTAAAAGAGCTCCAAGCTCGCCCATTCACGAGACTTCTGGACTTCATTGAAGATACAGAGCTCATGAATGAAGAGTAGTTATGGGGGAGCACAATAGGCCAACCGTGTCCGCAGTGCAGTAGGATGCTACAGCGATACCAGACCCTTCAGGCAAAAAATCCTTTCTCCATCCACTGTATGTCCTACTCTTACATTTCATCCACGCCTTTCTTCCACCAACTGCAGTCTTTCCTCGAACTTCAGTACCCTCCCACACGACTCCTATCGCTATGTCGTCAATTTTTCGATTCATGAGGCTCTTCAGAAATCAGCCTAGCTCGCCTCGCGCAATCCCCACACTATATACAACAATATTAGCTTCATACACGCATCCCATATTTTACACGCTATGACTATACACATTGTATACAATTTACACAAAATTACTAATGATAGTACAATCACCCTACGTAAATTGTAGTACATACTTTTGTTTCTTAGTAATACATTTTAGAATTACGCAGTCCCCCTTAAACCAAATAATCTTCATTCGTTCAACTTCTACAAGTTTACACGTTTACCGCCAAACACTAATCCCTAACCCGCAAAACCGATAGTAATACGTTTCTCTCTCTTTCACCCTTAATTCTAGTCCAGCAAACCAATTTCAAGCCCCTCCTGCCGCTGATGTGGACTGCATAAAGCGGTCTCAGCGGTCTTTTCTCCGGGGGGGATTTTTTTTATTAGAATAGTTGCGCAATTTCGAGCGCGGCAATCTTGCGGGGTTGGCGGCATTCCGCGCAAATTGCAGCGCCGGGGACGGCGGCGTCTGTGCGGCGCCGTAGCGATGCCATCACATCGGCGGCGGCGGCGGCGGCACCAGCCCCCCCTCTCCCACCCTATACGCATCGCGATTTATATTCCCACCCGCCGCGCGCGGGGGGCTGCCCTCTCTATGGTAATAAGATCGTTGCGAGGCCGACGTGCACAATGTGAATTACGAGGGAAACGAGATAGAGTGAGAGGGAATAAAAGGGGGTGCACTTATAGTGGAAGAGTTGGAATTTCTGACAAAAATATGTAGATTGGGTTAAAAATATATCATATTATGTAGATATTAGAATTTTATTAGTGCTAGTAAATTTTCAGACTAGATGGTTTATTATTTTTCAGCCAAGTTGTATAAAATCAGACTGAATTCATAACTCTGATTCTATTTCTAATCCAAACCAAATCCATCTTTTTTAATGACCACTTTGATATCATCATGTACCTCTGTTTACATATGGCAACGTCGCATTAAGTTGTCAAAAGTGACGGATTGAAAATGAATTCTGCTTTATACAACCGAGCCTTAAGTCCTGGTTTCCTAGCAAGCGCTGTCGATAAAAACGGCCGTTTTTGACTTCATTTACACATTACAAGATACGTTTTAAGTACATGTAATTGAACAACTCACCAGATTCCAGTGTAATTCATGACATTTTAATAATAATACTTTGAAGTGTTTACCACTCTCTGAATTACTAGATTTTTTTAAATATACCTAAAATAAATATGTGACATCAAAATGACGGTGTCGACAAAAGCTGCCGTATTTCAGGCAGCTTTTGTCGACACCGCTTCCTAGGAAACCAGGACTTAAGGCTCGGTTGTATAAAGCATATAACTCTCAAATTCATTTTCAATTCGTCACTTTTGACAACTTTGACACATAATGCGACGTTGCCATATGTAAACAGAGATACATGATGATATCAAAGTTGTCATTAAAAAAGATGGATTGGATTGGATTCGAAATTGAATCAGAGTTATGAATTTAGTCTGATTTTATACAACTAACTAACTCCTCATTCAATTGGTCTAGGATAGAGATCGGCAAACTACGGCTCGCGAGCCGTATGCCGACTCTTTGGATACTTTGTGGGGTTTTTCAGAAAGATAATTGAAAGTGAAATTAATATATGTGTGTTGTGATTATGGTTCTCAAAATTAAATTTAATTTTTGTTAGCTTACCGACTTTAAAGTTTGAGGACCAAAGGACATTGTATTCTATACTTCTGATTACAGAAAAGAAAGTTAAATATGCATGCTATATTGGTAAAAAAAAACTGGACAAAAAAACCTTTATTTGGCATAACCCCTCAAAAAATGTTCATCAACATCAAGAACAACAATAAAAATACATAAAAATAAAAGTACAATCAGCAAAAACTGGACAGTTAGTATTCTATACCTCCCTTCGAGGTACAAATATATAATTTAGTTCGCTACAATTTGTGTTTCTTCCCCTCTACCGGCATAACGCACTCATTACATAATTGACAACATTACGTTATATATTTGCCGGACTGACGAATGGGGGCCCAATGGGGCGGACGGTGTCCCGTATATCCACATGCACATCAACCGCTTTGATGCGAAAGCTCATGTTTTATTCAGTCCTTATTAACGAACAGGAAGCGGGGAATAAAACGAGTTACATTTTAAACTACGGATGCCACCTTTTTGTGTGTCGGGCGACGTGGAGAGCGGGAAAGGGTGGTGCATCGCGTTCACAAGGAACACCAAATGAGGCTGAATTATACTCTGAATGGATGAGAGGTTTTTTTAGGTGGTTAGTTGTGGTGGTTAGGGACTACACAATTCTGATAAAAGAATGTATTATTATTTATAAGAGTTGACAAATATTAGTTTCACTGTACCTATACTATATAATTATAATAATAGTTTTTTAATTCGCGTTTTTCGCTACTATACAAAATTAATTAACATACATACATGACAAAAATATGTACGTTCCCTATTATCCCATATTATAATAATTATTATTATATAATAATAATAATTTTATATTTTAATATTATTATTATTCCATATTATAATAATATTAAAATATAAAATGATTTAACTTAATTCTGCTTACAATTACTACAATTATACAATTATACAAAATATAAATTTCTAATATAAATAGACATAACACATATACATTAGATGAGATAATGTACCCTCACAAATATATTTTCTTTGTTCAACAGTAATTTTCATCTTAATTTTATTATTAGTTCGTATAGTTTCTCTTGGAGAATAGGGCACCTGTGCTTCTTAGTAGCTTTTTACCTCATATTTGTTTTTATTTTCTTAGTTGTCGAGCCACTATATATACATTTTATACCACTCTGTCCTGTTTGATTTTCTTATGGGTTGCTGCCTTAATTCTTATTTTAACTCTTACCTAGTGTAAGGTCTATAGTTCTATCAGCATTTCTAAAGTTTGTGAACCCCTGGTATACATAATAGTATTTGTATTTCTAAATAGTCGCACACAC
The DNA here is from genome assembly GCA_963942505.1 of Lordithon lunulatus. Classification (NCBI taxonomy): domain Eukaryota; kingdom Metazoa; phylum Arthropoda; class Insecta; order Coleoptera; family Staphylinidae; genus Lordithon; species Lordithon lunulatus. The sequence goes on from OZ012667.1 coordinate 65,130,774, forward strand.
GTATCTAACGAGCCTCAGGACTAGAACACTATATGTGCTTTTCCCTTTGCAGTGTGATTTAGTTGCACTAATAGCTGCAATTTTCCAACCGATGATTTTACTTTACGTGGCGATGCGTTTATTTATAAAGCTGACGCTTACACGGCCGGCTAGACGCTAAAGTAAACAGGCTGCGCCCTCCACCCGCCACCCCACGGCCTCTTATTATATCTGTGTGCGTGTACACGCAGGGGAAGAGCCATTACGCCCACGCGGGCGGGCGGGCGCCCACGCCTGATAAAAGCACATACGTTCATCAATTTCACGGTGCTCGAGTCACCTGCAACCGGACCCGATCGGTTGTTGCATAATGACTGGGCGGTGGGGGTTTGGCGTGCCTGCACATTGTTCTGGGGTGGCTTCAAAGCCGAGGCCTGTTCGTAACATCGCCACGTGTTCATAAAACTGGATACTGGCAACATAATAATGACATCAGAACGATGTTCATCGATTCGATTTATATTAATATATAGCAGTTGAATGGTGTTGCTCGTGGGGGTAACTGGTATTCTGTAACTTAAGACGGTATTCGCGGTATTGTATATGAATGCATATTAACCTTCCGGCACTCGCGCCCAATCTCATAGATCCGGAGCATATATATGCTCCGGGTCTATGAGACTGGGTGCGAGTGCCGGAAGGTTAAAGACAATGGCCCCCGGAAGTTATTTTTTTTTGGAGAATTGTTACATCTAAAGCCGTTCTCGTTTATCGTTCTGAACTGGTCTAGAACAGCTCGGAACATTTTCCTACCGATAAACGAAAGCGGCTTAATTTTAAATGTAATACTGCTATACCGAACGAAATTTTCTTTCGGTTGAAAAAGACTGTAATTTCCTTGGAATTAACAACGATTGAAATTATTTATGGTTATTTCTAATCTTGATGAATATGAATATTTCTAGTAATTGTAATTTAACTAATTTTCTCTCTTTTATTTCAGGTGAGTCCTCCGAAACTCTGTTCCCAGTCAAGCTCCAAATCTCCTCCACAATGAGCATCGGTAAGCCAAAGCAATTCGTTTGCAAATGAATGTATTTAAATTAATTGCGGCCATTCTTGTGATTTTCCGCGCGAGTCCCGTTAAACACCTCGGTTTTCGTGATAAATTTGCATCCATTCGACTGCGGGAGATATGTCTGCATAATTTGTACGCTCGTAATTTATGGACGCGTAGGACGTTGGCAAATTGTGCGCGCTGCGAAATTTATGTATGACAAGAGGGCATTCGTTTGTTGGGTTCTGCTAATCATTGTTTTAAATTACTTGAATATTGCAAAAAGGCAAAATGTTTGGCAAACGATACATCGACAAACATTTGATTCATTCCATATCGCACTGTGAGATGACACATTTTGTAACTTCCAAAAAACAGTTTTTGAGATAAATACATTTTAGATTGCAATCATTTCAGTAGTTTCCATTGAGTTATCTATTTAAAAAAAAATAATAATTTGCTTTATTCTAAACGCAAAAAAAGGTTTAAAGGAGCGTTAAAATATACATAAGAATTATCAAAACAAAAATGAAAACCTGAAAATTCATTTAGATAATTTGTGTCTAGTTCCAATTCTGTTATACGCTCAATGGTATAGTCACTCTAAATCTCCGACGTATTTGTTCATTTCTAACTCTGTTACTGTAATATGACTTCTACCATCGTGTTCAATGGCTATTTCCTCTCGGATAATGTTCAATCTAATTTATAGTGAAGTACTTAAATAGAGATTCAAAAAAAAAATTCATCTTCTAATTATTCATACATTGACACGGCTGTATGAGTGAAATCCAAAAATCGTATTGGACTCTCAACGCAGTTAAGTCGTCAATTTGTATGATATTGTGTGTAATTGGATATAATGAACATCTCACGCGCTATCCACTACCACCCTCCGTGGCGCAGTTGGTATCGTGACGGCCGCCATAGCCGGAGACGTGGGTTCAAGTCCCACTGGAGAGTGAAATTTTTGATAAATTATATATATATATATATATATATATATATATATATATATATATATATATATATATATATATATATATATAAATAAATGTAGAGTATTTCTGATCCTACAAATATAACATATACAATATATATAATTGTTAAATATAATTTAAAATTGAATGCCTGATAAAGGTGTACACCGTACCGAAATAACACCTCTAAAATGCACCTGACACGATCAATAATATTGTCAATATTTTAGAATAATGACAGTATTACTGATATTACTGTACGATAAAATGTTTAAAATGTTCTGTATTCTAAAATATTGACAGTATTACTTAACGTATAAGATACAGTAATGATGGAATGAAGAGAATACCAATGTTTGTACAGATAATTGATTACTTCATAATTAGAAAAGGAGGATTCTGGATCTGGATAGTTATAGAAATACTGACAGTACTATGATAGTATTATTGACCGTGTAAGGTGCCTTTAATACCTACCCAAATACAACTCACACAATTCGATGGTTTTACCGTACACCGATTTTCCATAATTGTCATTATTCCCAAGTTTATTGTTAGTGAATTTCCCCGATGGTCACCACAGCGACCTGCGCGTTATCTCTCTCGCATTCTCGCGCTATCGCAACCATAACTGTATATCGAATTACCTCTTCGTGGGCTTATATAGCCATAAGTCCTCAACGTGGGAATCGAACTCCTCGCCGCCGGGCGATTATTAAACACATACAACATTGTGTGAATTCGGACAAACTTTTATTTATTTCCACATTCGTGCAGCTCTCCACGCCGGCGCATCCGTCTGCCATTACTATTATTACTACGATCATAATTAACTTTTATTTATTAACGTCGCGCGCGGTCGTATAATGGAACAATCACGCGCGCACCGAGCCCGCCCGTAAAAAGTTTTAATGACGCGCAACAGTGTGTAAATAAATAAAGAGGAGCGGAGCGGCGATAAAAGGCGGATTGCACTGTAATTGACGGCGGGCTACAAAAAAAAATATGCAATTATAGAAATTGCCCGTTAAAAATAGTGTAATGGGTGGGAAATTGCATGGGAGAATTGGCTGTAAATATTTAACTCACCCTCGAGATAATAGTAGAATCTTGTATCATATTATTAGCTCGAAATCTGTAGTGGAAGGAAATCAGAGGTTTGTGTTGCGCAGTACAATTTTCAACTCATATGGAGAAAAATTGTTGCAACTTTATTTTCGAGTTAGTACTTTGGATTAAAGGCGCCTTAAAATATACATAAGAATCATCAAAATTACTCCTAGGGGGTTAGGTGTATCATTTTTGTATATAACCACTCGAGATATTATGTGAATTCATCTTCACTAACTGAGCTACACTGATGAGATCTAATAAGATTGAAATCTAGATATGTAGATTGCTAAGAGGTAGATTCACACTAAAGGTCGTTTTCGACAAGACAATTTCTTGATTCAAAAGTTAAGGTCGTTTTAGACAAGACAATTTCTTGATTCAAAAGTTAAGGTCGTTTTATATAAGACAATTTCTTAGCTCAAAAGTTGTTCAAGAAATGAATTCATATATCCTCCTCCCATACAATTTGTTCTTGACAAATAGAACGCGTTATATTTTTCCATTTGATCTACCATCCAATTCAATATTTCAAATAATTTGCTGTATGATACGAGACAATTTAGATTGTGTCGCATCTTGACTAACTTTTGGGTCAATAAATTGTCTAAAACGACCTTTAGTCAAGATGCGAGACAATCTAAATTGTCTCGTATTATACAGCAAATTATTTGAAATATTGAATTAGATGGGTAGATCGAATGGAAAAATATAACGCGTTGTATTTGTCAAAGACAAATTGCATGGGAGGAGGATATATGAATTCATTTCTTGAGCAACTTTTGAGCTAAGAAATTGTCTTGTCTAAAACGACCTTTATATATGTTTTATAAGATTGGCCTTGTGCTGATATCTCAAGCACTCTGTTGGAATATTATTCAATAGAGGGCAGAGGTGATCCTGAGGGCATGAGCATGTTGACGGTTATTACCATATGGGTATGCATTGCTAATTGATGTGGTGCCGCCAGATGGCGCTTAATTTTCCTCCTAGGGGGTTAGTTGTATCATTTTGGAATTCATTGCTTCTTCACCTGCAGCAGTAAACCATGTTTTCTTAAACTCTCCTCAAATATTAACTCGTTTTTTATTGTCTCAAGGACCCATTTGAAGTATTTCTCTTGTATTGCTTCTACCATAACCAGCAATCGTATATCAGAGCAGTAATTATTAGGCTGATATATAAAATCATGTTTAATTTAAAATTTGTAACGAAACACTAGTAGAGCAGTTTCCCTGTCCCTGAAATTTCCGCTGCTCGCGTTGTATTCTTTTTAAACGAAACCGAGAGTCTTCTGGTGCGCGCGGCCCCAGCTGCCCCGGTGGAGGCTGCAAGGTCGCGCCAGTTGTTGCGAGCAACGTTGCCGCTTCCAATCATCATCGCGCTCACCTGAGTGTGTCGCTCGCTCGGCGGCTTGCCCATGGTCAGGTTGTGACGCATTCTTCCGCAATCGCTGGGGCCTACTATCCTTTGCGCGATTAAATCGTAACGTTACGTGCACGCTGCCCCGTTTATTCTTCTCCGTACCTGCCCGCGGAAGCGAACAAAAAATTTTACCTGAAGTAATAAAGAACACTGATACGAGGGTAAGAACGGCTGAGGGCATTTTATACAGCAGGTGTATAAAAAGGATGAACACACAAGGATTGTTTTTATGTTAGAAACGTGAGATGTGGAGATATGAAATTGATAGATGCGATGTTAGTTCAAATTCTATTAGATGGCGTTGTATATCGCATTGAAGTTAAAACATCATTACCAGGGGATCTATTCTGAATATTTATTTATTTGTTTATACATTTATTATTCCTCAGATCTAATACAACATGCTTAAACAGGAACAAATATTAAATTAATAGAATCTCGAAAATACCGAAATTAGATAAATACAAATTGCCAAATACAAATTGCGAAATCCTCTTTCATATAATATAATCCGGTCATAATCTAAATCAGAATTGATGTTAATGCCCAAAATGTAGGGACAATCTTCAATAAAAGCAATGTTAATATAAAATATAAATGCCAATTAAATGTATGACAGCTAAACTCGAGAACCGTGTTCCAACTTGCCCTATAGGGCCACCTTACTCGATCAATAATACTGTCAATCCCAGTACTGTCAGTATTTGCTTTAATCCTTCTTTTATATTTATTAAGTAATAAATTATTCGGATATACATCAGTATTATCTTCATTTCATCGTTACTACACCTTACACGATAAGTAATACTGTCAATATTTTAGAATAATGAACATTTTAAACATATTATTGAACATTAATACCGTAACATGTTTAAAAAATTCATTATTCTAAAATATTGACAGTACTACTTTTTGTGCAAGGTATAGTAATGATGGAATGAAAAGAATACTAATGTTTGTCCGGATAATTGATTACTTGTTAGATATAAAAGAAGGATTGGAGCAAATACTGATAGTACCAGGACTGATAGTAACCGTGCAAGGTGCCTTTTTGTCTAAATACCGAGATCCAATATCCCAACATCAAGTATAACAGAAAACTGTCATTGATGCAGTTTAATTGCTATTATTCTAATCTGTCGGAATAATTCAGGATCTTCTGAACGCCATGCGAACCATAGCAAACCACACGTTGTAACATATATATGGGTGTGCATTGCTAATTGACGTGGTGCCGCCAGATGCCGCTTAACTTTCCTCTTAGGAGGTTAGTTGTACCATCACTTTCAAAGTTGGCATCCATGAACAAGTCACGTAAGATAAGACTCACAGTAACATAATGAATTTGGTTATTAAGGCAAACGTATTTAAGGTACTTTACAAATGTACACCACATTGCCCACCAACTATCAGAACGATAAAAAAAATGCTGCGTATAGTTTATGAGTTCAAAAGTATAAATATAACACACTTTTTATTGGACAAACTTGGGCATGTTGTTTACGCTTTTTCGACGATTGGATTTTTTGACGATTTTTCGAAAATACAAACTTACAACTATGTTTTTAAGTCACCTTAACATGACAAAATTCTACACAGTTCTGTATTAATAACATATTTCATTGTCTTACTGTGATTTGTCAAAGTTGATATATTTCACGCATGGCAACTCGTGAAATTATTGTAAATTTTGGTTGCCATGGCATTCAGAATAATAATAATTCCGATCGTTCTGAAGTTACAGACCCCCCAGATAATAATATTTCAACTTAACGTATTTGCAAAAATAACAAAGAAAAATTTGCCACCGCTTTACATGCCCCGTTCGGTAATCAGCCAGTCGTGCCATGCCCGCAGTGTTAAAATCGATTACAATGATCCATTGTCCGGGGGATCAGATATCGCGTAACCGATCCACTTGCCATGTGGTGGCCCTGAAGGCAAGCGCTAAAAGCGGGCGCGAGCTTCAGAAAAACGCTGCGCTAAATACTTCAGAACAATTGTTTCCTGCTGCACGGTTAATCAGTGCGCAATCAGAGAGTTGTGCGCAGGAATAACAGTGGCGAGTTCAAGTTGATTCCAAATGTATTATTAGTTGCAAATGTCTTTCGACCTCAAAACAAACAAACAAAAATGTATTTTTTCTCATCACTAGCTTGTGTGCCGTATAAAGCAATTTTTTTGTACAAACTATTGGCGAATCAAAGGTAGCTATTTTGTTGTAGAACATATGTGAACCATAAGGTTTGTTTACGCTTCCTCTATCAGTGCATGTGTTTTTGTTTTCATGTATCTTAGTTTATGTGTTAGGAATACTAGGTCATCTGTAAATTCAAGGTACTTTAGTCTTTTACTATTTCCCACGCTATTCCTCTCGGTGTGGTTAGATATTTCTTACGTACTGTGTCCAGTACTATGGTGAATATTAACGCAGATAGACTGTATCCTTGTAGTACCCCCACGCTCACGTTGATCTGCTTGGACAGATTATTTTTGTGTGTTCACTTTGCAGTTTAACAGATAGTACACCTTGCTGATGAGCATCTGAATTCCAACGTATTCTACATTAATTCGTGATTCACGTTGTCGAACGCTCTTTGGAAATTGATGAACAGAAGGTAGAGTGGAGAGTTCCATTGACGTGATTGTTTAATTATTATTCTTATTATCGTCTAACAGGGACTTTCTCAATATCATTTTTATCATAATGTTATTTGTTATATTTAATTGTGTGTTTGTCGGTTTTGTGAGATCCACGTACATTTGTAACACACTATGGCCCTGTCCGTTTGGCTACTACTAGTGACTAGCAGTGACACATGCTGATGTTACCCTATACTATTAGTATGAGCGTGACATCAGCATGTGTGACTATTAGTCACTAGTAGTAGCCAAACGGACAAGGCCTATGTGTGAGGAGAAGGCGCCCCCCACAATATCAGTTATTAAAAAAATACAATTTTTCGAAAATTCAAATTTGAAGTGCCAACTTCATACAGATGATTGATTACCTTTAAATGTCTTTTATAAAACCTACAGGTATGTTTACGAATGTGTGTACAGGATCTTCTAATAAAGACTTTTATATTATTAACGTAAAAATATGCAACTTTTAATGCATTATTTATTAATTTTATAAGTATCGGGTTTGTCGGCGTGTTATGGGACAACCCTGCACATAATTGAGGGATTATATCACTTGAGTAAACCGTTTCATCCCACCCCCACACGCATAAACTTAATAAAGCATACACGTACGCTCCGCAGACACAATTAAGACCGCGCGTTAATACACATAGGGGCCTTATTGATCCGCGCCGCCCCCAGCGTGTTGGCGTGCACAAATGCTAATGCAAAGGTCGTCCTACGTTCTACTTTTTTCCTTTTCCGTGCCGGGGGCTCGTAAAGCACAGGGGGGGCCGCGCCGAAAGCCGGCGGGGCTTCACGTGCGACGGGGCGGCGGCGCGCAAACCAATTAAAACAACGAACTTGCCGGATCCGACATTAGGAAAATCAGATAATTACTACAACCGCCACGGATTTTCCAGTAAAGCAGAGCGAGCGCAAATTAGCCGAACGCGAGGCACCACCCGCAACAATTAAACCCCCCACGATTTATTGCCGCGTTTAGTTTGGATTTACAACATTTATTTATGTGATTACAAGCGTATGTTTTTAAAAATTTATTTTTGAATTAATCAGTTCCTAACATCGAATTTCAAAGAAAAATATGGAGATTTTTTCAGGTGTAGAGATTCATTTTGTTCTAGACAAATGTATGAAAGCTACAACCAAAAACAATCGAATATGACTAATTATTATGATTTACTTTGTAATTTAATTAAAGTATGGGCATTGCCTACGCTCGCGGATCGCATCGGCGGCCTTGCACCGCCTGACCAAATGCGGATTGACGCCCCCGCGCGCTCGTTACACTACCGCCTTCGGTCAGGTTGCGACCGTCTGCAGCCGCGTCTACTCTCATTACAGTTATGCCAGCGAAACGATCCTGTAATTGCACCATGTGCGCGGGCGGGGGAGGGGGTGTGGTTGTGTGTGTCAAAAGAAAATCGCAACTTTCCTCACGTTCACGCCCACGCCAATTCACTTACCGTGTTGCACGTGCTACAGCAATTATCTGCCTAGATATTAGATGTGGATTGTTAATTAATAGTTCCTTAGGGCTTAAATTTCATGATTAATTTTGATTAACCATTTGCGATTTAATGTTTAACAAACTACTTGACTCCATTCTGCTCTAGCTCTAATCATCGACTACATACGTTTCATGCCTCTAAACAGTTCACGAATATCATTTTGTGGGAAGGCGCTTTATTTCTTAAAACGATTCCAAACTCCATTTTCTGATATTGTACTTTTAATTTTTTATTTCTCCAATCTGTCAGCATAGACAATAAGAATTTGATAAGACAAGTAAAGCCTTGGTTTCCTAGGAAGCGGTGTCGACAAAAGCGGCCGTATTTCACGTCATTTTGACCTCACACATTTCTTTTATGTATATTTAAATAAATCTGGCAATCCAGGGAGGGGGGGTATACTTCAAAGTATTGAGAAAAGTCATGAATTACACTGGAATTTGGTGAGTTATTCAGTTACTTGTACTTAAAACGTATCTTGTAATGTGTAAATGACCTCAAAACGACCGTATTTATCGACACCGCTTGCTAGAGAACCAGGACTTAACTGACAGTACAGAAGCTTTCCCATTGGAATCCTCTCTTTTTACACAATTTGTTTGATTTGGCTAAATTATAATTTGATAGCCATGCCTATTTACTAAGTCTGAGGGTTTAAAGCGTCTTAGTTCACTTGCAGGGCGCATTAGATTTTTTGCAAGTTTGTTGGAACGTATTTACAATCTCGTACTATAGGCGTTTTCGTTTAGCATGGTTTAGCATTACTAGTCGCCCCGTGGCGTGCAGTATCGCTGTGGAGCGTCGCCGGTTGTAAGGGCCAAGGTAGAACAAATAGAACAAGAAGCCCAGTCCAGAGTGATCAAACGAAAGGCACTTATATGTAGCACAGTGATTTTGGGCTTCTTTTACTGTAGAAAGGCTCTGGGGTCTATTCTGTAAGTTCAGACTAGCCTGTATCTTACGTAGTTTGGGGTAAAGTTTGTGTTGCAATTGGTTGTGGTTATAATTTGCAGGGTGGGTTGGTTACAATTGATACACTTTATTTGGTTGTTTTTTCTTTCCAAGGTCAGTCGGCCGTTGCATGCTGATTCGTACAATTTATACATCTTGGGATCCTTTGCAGATATTTTTAGTATGCCCATATTTTTCGTAACAACTAACACAAATCGCTGGGAAATTATTTATGCTGTCATCTTCATTTCATAGACAATTATTAAAAGTCTGCCTTTATTTTTTATTTCACCTAAGTGTATGTATAATAATCAATTAATTTAAATTTTCACCCATATTGTCTTTTGTTTGACAGTTAGTGCAAGTAGTCTAAATATCATAAATGCTCTAGATGATGTCGAAACGTTGTTGCGCAAAATTGGGTTAGTTGGAATGGCAAAAATTACTTCATCCGCCTTATTTCATTTAATTTTTCGCTAATGGAATCGACGAACTCGTCGTGGCCTCTCTTAAAGCGACCGACGACCTCTAGGAGAACCGGGGGAAAAGAGCGAATCGTCTCCAACGAGGGTTGGACATGGCGGCACCGGTGCATCATACTACAGTACAGTGGACTGGTTTTTCGTGTAATGAACCCACCGGGGACAAAGGCGGCGATGTGTATGTAACTTATTATCGCAAAAGGAATTTGAAACAGTACAAACATATTGGAAGATTTCAAATCTTTCTGAACGGGACTGTAAAAACTAATACAGTGGGAATGTACGTTCATAAAACTAACTGATAACTAGAGTAGTGTAATAAAAAATTGATGACTTTTAAACTTGATAGTAATAAAAAGTAACTTTAAAAGGATAAATAAAACAATTTTTTACTGTTTTTTATCACACTTCAGTTACACTTTGCAACTAGTTTCGGTTAAGCTGGAAAGAGAAAGAGAAAATGGCTAATTTTCGAGCTTCTCCGATGAGTCATCGAAAATGGCTAGAGCTGAACGATTAAGAAAAGATTCATAAACTTAGTTGATGAATGTTGCTGTATACATGGTGCCGGAATTTTTTTCATACTACCCTCATATATGTAATCGAGATATTATTCTTTTCAAAAGAATAAGAATCAATGATCCAATTTTTGGAACCCCGCACCATACTGTTACTTTCGAGCTACGGAGAGGTGTTTGATGTATGTTGTCGGTTCCCAGAAATTTAAAAATTGTCAACATAAACTGCATTGTACTAGTTTTATTTCTCTAGAATTAAATGTTGTTTAGATCAAAAAGCTACTGAGTTATTGTTATTTTATAAACATGTGTTTTTGTCCTCGGCCTGTATATATTAATTAAAATATTCTTTGAGTCGTATATACGAATAAAAGACTCGGAATACATATTTCAGCACCAGCTGACTTTATCACGAGTTGCCCCTAAAACAGTTCATTACCTAATTGCCCTGCAACCAAATGAAACCATGCTTCTTGTGCCTGTCTGCCTGCCGCCTGCCTTTTGCGAATACAAATTAACAAGCGAAAAATCGAGCGATACAAACGCGTTTTCAATTAGCGTCCGTTTGATCGTGCATCCTTTGTAAGCGCCCTTTGTGCTGTGTATCGAGTATCGCGTTAAAACGAGCAAAAAACGCGTCTAATTGAATTATTATTATCGGGAACCTTGAGGCGGCTCAACCTCGCGCGCGCGCGCCTATTGGGAAATATCCTATTTTTTTTATAGGTCCGAAATGTGAATGCCAATTGCTAAATCAGCCATCACCTCCAGAAATAATAAATATTTAGCAGCTGATAACGGTGTGTTCATAGTATGTTAGAGTGAGTTAGTTGGCTTTTCAACGTGCGGACAGACAACTATGGGTACTGGTACTTTTTTTTTTGCCATACCAAAACATCGTTAGTTGACTAAGTTGCATAATTTGGACAGTGTTTTTCAAGCTTTTTAGTTTACAACCCCCTTTTTCACTTAAAAATTCCTTTGTAATTTTTAAGTGAAAAAGGGGGTTGTAAACTAAAGAATGGATATGTGTAGAAAACATCCCGAATGATGTAATCAATTATTTTTGTGGGGCCCGCTAAATATTTTCATGGCTAGTTTCTATTTATACAACAAACTTGAACGAATGGTCGTATCCTATCTTCTTCCTATTATTCATTAATCTGTTACGGGTATATCGTACCATCTCGAGTCTAGAGTTGTGATTCTCATAGCGTATGAATCACTGCTCTAGACTAGAGATTTATCCGTAACAGATTAATGCATAATAGGAAGAAGATAGGATAAGACCATTCGTTCAAGTTTGTTTGTTGTATAAATAGAAAGTAACCATGGGAAGTCACTACATGTTCTAAAAAAATTAAAAAAATAAAACTCGCAACTGTAGTCCAGAAATTGTTGTGTTGAGAGGAAGGAAACGGATCATGATATTGATTGATTGATGATGAATCAAAATTATGAGTGTTTCAATGCAATTCAATAAAAAGAAATAAAAATTAACTCCTTCTCAATTTAAATGATTCCGCCGTCTCCCTAGGGGATGTTTTTCTATACATACCCCTTGCAAAGGGGTTCGCGGACCAAAAAGTTTTGCTCTACATAAATCAAAAAGATGAGAAGTATGTTGGTATGTCTTTAAAGATTTATATATATTTTTCACGAGCAACATTTATAATACAAAACAATAAAATCATCTGCCACTGCTATTTACTAAGTAACCAGTTAATTTTGTGTTGTGTTTACGTAATTCCCTCTCTCTGTTTATTTGTTGTTGTTGGATGAGTTGGCAGTGGGCTGCAAACTTTCGGTCGCCGTCTATTTTGGCCGCCAAAAGAGTCATTTGGCAAGGTGTAAATTGCCGTATTAAACAAACCGCGTCTCTTCTAAATACGTTCCATTTCATTGTGCGCGCACCTGCGGCAGGCCGCTGCTAAATTGAACCACACCGTCTCTTTTCTATCTTTTGCCCGTCCCTCGCCATTAACATAGCAACCGACTTAAAAATAGTAGCGCGACTCCTCACACAGCACTGAACTTGTGCGACACCAAATCAAATAAAGCGAATTATTTTACACTTATGTTTAGATTTATATTCTATTGTTTGTGCCAAACGTAATGCATAAATAAATGCATACGTCTTATTTTAAGGGTGGGATTACGTCTGATTACAATTGGACGAATTATATAATTGAATTGCGTTTTTATTACTTTTTGCGTTATTTTATTTATCTAGCCCCCATATGCACCGACGTTCCATAAATCTATCAATAGCTATTGAACCCATAAGTATTCAGAAAAAATAATGGCTCCAAATTTGTATCTTGTTAGGACATGCTTTATATAACACTAATTCAAATTTACTAACATAAACTCATCATGTACCCCTTACAAACGCCAATATTGTTATTTATATAATTTATTCCATTGCTTATACATTGTTTATTCCATAGATACTATCATGAACATGCATAAAATATGTTTAAATTGGAAAACATCAAATGAATCCATTCCTAAAAGTGTTGATTCATTTCGTTGTCAATCTATCAAATATGATCCAAATGTTTGATATATTGACAATGAAATGAATCAACTCTTTTGGGAATTCATTAATTTGCTGTTTTGCACTTTAAACATATTGTGTGCATGTTCATAATAGTATCTGTGGGCTAAACAATGTATAAACAATGGATTAAATTATATAAATAAAAATATTGACGTTTCTAGGGGGTAGATGATATAGGTTTATGTTTGTAAATTTGAATTAGTGTTATATAAAGTGTGTACCAACAAGATACAAATTTGGCGCCATTTTTTTCCTGTGCAAGTGGCATAATATGTGATATGTAAATATGAAAATACCAATAAAGCTAAATTATATTTGTATAAATATAAAGTGTGTCCCAACAAGATACAAATTTGGCGCCATTTAATTCCAATCGTTCCTTTTAGTGCTCTTATATGAAAGAAAAATTGACAGTTTTTTTTTAAATTTCCCTGAATAGTTGCACAAATATAACTCTTCCATGTATTGCTAGCTATCAACTTGAATGTTATTCTGATATTTCCATGCTACACGGGCGGTTCGCGTCCGTCCATACGCACATACATATATCCTGTTATTAAAGTGACTTATCGGAGTGCAGCGCCGCGCAACAAAGCCCATTCTTCCCTTATCTAATCATAAATAAATGCACTGGCCATGTGAATATTTATTCCGAACGCGTTGCGTCGGAATTATTTATTATCAGCACTCTCCGGCTCCGAAGGCGAGATAATTTCGACATGTTTGCGCGCGCGCTTTTTGTGTGCGCAACGCGTTTATGCGTTTATATCCAAGATCATCCGGGTGGTCTGTGGATGCGTGTAAACGCGTCAGACAGAATGTTTTCGATTTATGGGGAAATGTATACCAATTCCACACTCTTGGTTTAATTGAATTGATAAAATTTGTTATCGGTTTGGTGATTGATGCATTTTTCCGTGACATCACATGGTCTCTGTTTACATTTTCATTCAACCAAATATTTATGCTGCTTGTATATGGTGATACTGCTTTTTGGTTTACATGGGGAAATGAGTAATACATATTTTAGATAAGTTTGTATGTCTTCTTGGAATATTTTAAGGTATTTTTTCTATGTCTTTTAAGGCTTATATCATCATATTTTGTATATTTAATTTATTATCCTAAAAACTTATTAACTGTATTTAACCTGTATTGGGCCCAGTGTGAAACCTCCCTTTGACTAGCACTCATGTAATGTTTATTTTTATTCTCTCCATTAATAGCAATGTTGTCTAGTTTTCCTACTGATAACATGCTTCTAGCATTCCATGTGGCGATCTTTATACGAATTCTGTAGGTTTCTATATTTTTGGCTTTCCTCAAAACTCCCCGGAGATCCGAATGGGGGACGTTTTACTCCAGTATTAAGTTTCGTTTCGTTAATCATTTACTATGGATATCCTCCCAGATCTTTATTACATTGGTTTCCCGTTTCTTCTGTAGCCCAATACCATTGAACATTGCTTTCTTCCGCCCTAAAGGTCAATTTCTCAGCCTTAAGACAAGAAGGTACCCTTACTCTTCTACTTAAAACTGTTGGCCAGATAAAGGTGCTGCTTATATTGGTCAGTTTCACTATATCTGGCTACCTCACTTAGTTTAGTCAGCAGGTCAATACAGTTTACTAGGGTGTGGCAGCTGGGAGCTGGTTACCCCGCGAGGACTAGATATATCATCAACCTCCCGTCTATAAATCGTTATGACCTGTGATGATAAAAGGTGCTACCTCTGCAGCGTAACCTCATATACCCCATATAATCTAATAAGAATGTTTAATGTCCATTCGTCGTTTTTTTTTTATCTTTTTCGAAAAATCTATATATTTGAAAAGCAATCTACATATCTCGATTTCGATTTTATTAGATCTCATCTCTGTTGGAATATTATTCCCTAGAGGGCACTACCCCGTGATCCTGATGGCATGAGCATGCTGACGGTTATTACCATATGTGTGTGCATTACTAATTGATGTGGTGCCGCCAGATGGCGCTTAACTTTCCTCCTAGGGGGTTAGTTGTATCTTTTTTGTATATAACCACCCGAGATATTGTGTGAATTCATCCTCTCTAGCTGAGCTACACTGATGAGATCTAATAAGATCAAAATCTAGATATGTAGATTAGAGGTGGATTCACACTTATATATGTTCTATATATTTGCCAACATCATTTCTCATTTGTTTTATATCTAACTTAATCTATTTTTCAAATTAATTTTTATTGGAAATCGAGCGCGAAACACTCGTTTATTCGATTTTTCGATTTCGATAAGCCAGTTTGATTTAAATTTAGTTCAAAATTATTTCGAGTATTTAAAAAGAACTTCTATCTTTATAGGGCTAGTAGCGGTGAGGTTTTTCCGCTGGTAAAGGGAGAATCTTAGAGGAGTTTAATCACCCGGTATTTGCCTTAATTTCACAGAAAACCTCTAAAAAACTGTAAAAGGTGATTCGCGAAAATGCGATGGATAGAACGAACTAAATCTACTTGATATTCCTGATATTAATAGTTTTTTGCTTCTCGTTTCTATTCAAAGTAATTAACCATGTGCCATATATGGTCTGTTAATACATGCATTTAGCAATAAACTTGAAAACAATTTATTACTAGCCAATACAATTTGAAAATCAAATTATCCGCAGAGAATGAATTTTTACATCACATATCTGGCGTCACTTTTCCTACATTTGTATCGCATCTGTTATCTATTTAATGTTTTTGTTATCATTTTCACCGCATCTCGTATCTGATGACCCTCAACTGTGTTTATTCAAGAGAAAATTGTTTTAATTAATTTTATATAGCAGTAAGTATATTACAAAATTTAATTTTGTATTATTTAATTCAGTCCTGTGTCTGTAAAATTTCCAACCGAGGACAAAGGTCTTAAAACCCCGGACTTTTCAGCTTAAAACGCGTACGTTTTTTTTTCAACGTTATGTCAACGTTTATAAGTTAGTTACAAGAAAGGTTTTTTTAATTACTACTATAGAAACGCAACAGACATACAAAACATAAATTATAGTATACTAAAAAGTCAAAATATAATTAATTATGACTAAACTAAAATCAGTTACATTTGTCTAATCTAAAAAGTTGAGATAAACATAAATAATCTCTTATATTTGAAAATCAAAATTAATAATCTCAAAATAGTCATAAACTCACGCCATACAAAACATAAATTATAGTATACTAGAAAGCCAAAAATTAATTGATTATGAAAATCAGTTACATTTATCTAATCTACAAAGTTGAGATAAACATGCATAATCTTTCTTTTTTGAAAACCAAAATTAATCTCAAAATATAATATCATAAATCATAAACATAAACATATATCATAAACTCACAAATATAAAATTGTAAACTAATTTCTGAAATCTGAGAAATGGCCACACAAAGGAAATGACTGTGAAACGATTCAAGAAAACCTTACGAGAGCAGTTACTAGTGAAACAAAATAAAGATACATAGTCTTAGGTTTCAGGACTATGTATCTTTATTTTTTCACTAGTAACTGCTCTCTTAAGGTGTTCTTGAATCGTTTCACAGTCATTTCCTTTAGGATACAAATAGAAGAACAGCACTAGAACAACCTAAACCCTCAACACCAGGGACCACACCCAAGTGAGGGAATGACCATCGATCGAGGGAGACACCACGTTTTTATATTTTTAGCTGATATACCATGTTAACATTGTATCTGAACATTAAAAAATATATAATACATTAAAAAATAAATAAAACATTAAAAGAGAGTGAATAGTAATGCACGCATAATTGTTCAAAATAAAAGGCTGTTTTGATATATAAAATATTTACAAACTTATAAAATTGAGCATAATGTTCAAAACGCGGACAACTTCTAAAAATCCGCCCGGACACCTCTAAAACTAGAACAAATCCGGGGAAATCCGGACAAATGACAACCCTAGTGTCCTGTGTAAATACATAACTCTATAAATCGCTAATACATCTAAATTTAATCTATTACTTGTTAATTTAAAATTACAATCAATAACTGTAATGCTGTAGTATTATTGTGGTTTTAAGCATGTTTTGTCCATATAAGGTCAGTCCATACGCAACGTCCTTCCTGCCACCATTTTGTACATTATAATTATTTACTGCGAATGCTGCAGAAGTTGGTTGGTAATGGGCGCTGTCGTCGCGACGTGCCCACGAATATTGAAGCAAAAGTGAAAGCGAAGTTCGTCGCCGTTGCCAAGGTCCTCCGCCCGCAAGCGGCGAACTCGCGGCTTCCATTTAATTAATTACCCACCGACCGGAATCTTTAATTACATCCACAGAGGTATTAACAGCGCTAAATACAACTTTTGGTGAAGAAATTAATCTGTAGGTGACATAAGTTTGATATGAACCATTAAAATATTTTACATTTTACATAGTGATTCCGGTTGCTAAGCTGGGGTTATGCTAAAATAAAATAAGATATAAGTAGGATAAATAAAACGATTTTATACTTTGTTTTTTATCACACTTCAGTTACATTTTCGAACTAAGCAAAGCTAAGCTCTAGCCATTTTCGAGCTCCTCCGATGACTCAAACTATACCCATTCACTATTTCAAATGACTTGAACTCTGCACTACACTGTCTTTTTATAATTGTCCATGATTCAAGCGACTTCATTGATTAATTAATGTTCTATTATTAGGAAAATGCAGAAAATAATGTAATGGATAGTTTAAGCATGATTTTTTTGGGCTAGAGACACTTACCCTTCTATATATGTAGCCATGTTTTTTTTTGGTAGAGGTGATAGGTTGGTTAAACAACTCAAAACAGTGTGTTATCTCATGAAAAAACTATGCTAGCAAAGGTGGGGTGGGTGGGTGTTCCCTACCAATCAAACTATGCCCATTCACTATTTCAAATGGCTTGAACTATGTACTATACTATTATCCATAACATTTTATGATTGAATTCATTTTTTTCCTCCTGAAGAAACAAAATCCAATTACATGACAACAACAATAATATGCAAAAAATACTTCTATCTTTATAGGGCTATCAGCCGTGAGGCTTTTCCGCTGGTTAAGGGAGAAGCTCAGAAAAAATATAAATATTTAAACAAATATATAACATGTATTATAGTAGCTATCAATTTAATTTTTTTTTTGCTGTATATTGAATACATCGATATCTACAGTTGTGGCACATTTATTTATATTAAGTGATATTATATGTGACGAAGCTTTCTGTTTGTATTTCAAAATATCTTTAATGAATTGTTAATTTATATTTATAACGACTTAAACTATGTTCTACACAGTTTTATTCAATTTTGTATAGTTTATACCAAAATACAAAAAAAATCTATCCCTACTTACGTTTATTTATGAAAATAACGATACATCTTTAATAACAACAAGTGAAACTACCTTTCAGCCAACAAAATGGTTACATTATGGCCGATGTTGATTAATTAACTAGATATAATTACGTGTACAATTTGCTGCTCTTGGTGGTTTGATTAAAAGGCATCTGGCAATCGTGTCGAAACATCGACAATGCGTGCGCGGCTCATTTTTTCTGTTATCGCCAGCATCGAACAATGCCTGTCGTTTGCCATTGTGCTGCTCTTGCGAATCTTCTTCTGGAAGGGGACTAATTACCCGCGCTGCCATTATTTAATAGCAACTTATCGTGGGTAATTACGCAACGGACGCACAGCACAAAACGCACGCGCTTATTATATGGTAATGACATTGTGCAAGACGAAAATTAGAACTTGGGGATAGGACTAATTACAAACAAACAGAAAAACTACTTTATAAACATGTACGTCTTCTTATCGAATGCTGCTCAGCTTATGATGAGGATTTTTCATTTCTGGTTGAGGTGGTTTTTAATGTCTGTTCTTCCATTATGCACATACTACTATGTCAAAGTCCCAGGTACTAGATATTAGGCGATATCACAAAAAAATATATTAAAATTTAACTAGAAACGAAGAGATCAACAAAAACTGGCCACAACAGACAGATTGTATATTCTGTTTGTTGTGGCCAGCTTTTGTTCTTCGTTTCTCTAGTTAAATTTGTACTATGCACATACTACTAAGCCAATATCCCAGGTACTAGATATTACGCGATATCACAAAAAATATCAAAATTTAACTAGAGAAACGAAGAACAAAATCTGACCACAACAGACAGAATATAGGATCTGCCTGTTGTTGCCAGTTTTTGTTGATCTGTTCGTTTCTAGTTAAATTTTGATATATTTTTTTTGTGATATTGCCTAATATCTAGTACCTGGGACTTTGGCTTAGTATGTGCATAGTGGAAGAACAGACATTAAACCACCTCAACCAGAAATAAAATATTCTTATCATAAGCTGAGCGGAATATTGACTTAGTATCTGAGTCTCCTATTATTTTTGTATACTGCATTAATTAATTCATTCGGAAAATCGTGTGGTGCCCTCCCCATATAGTTTTATCAAAATCAATCTACGCATCCTTTGTTTTACACACACACCAGTTCCTTTGTATGCGCACCATGGGAAACGCGAGCGTGAGTGTGTGTCACCGAAACCAAATACAGGTGATTATTATTCAAGGTGACGATGACACAAATAATTTCGTACGCGTATTATCGACTCATTTATTGCTTCTGCGTAAGCTATTATTTAGTATTTTTCTGCACGTTTTAATTCCCAGAATATAATCAAAATATATACTGTGAATTCTAAATTTGGTAAGCAAAGCTTGTATTGGATTGTTAAGGTTTCTACTTTGTGATAATGCATTTTAAATGATAAATAAAACGATTTTTACTTGGTTTTTCCTGATGGCATGAGCATGTTGACGGTTATTACCATATGGGTGTGCATTGCTAATTGATGTGGTGCCGCCAGATGGCGTTTAACTATCCTCCTAGGGGGTTAATTGTACTATTTTTATTTACTTTGTTTTTTTTTATCACACTTTAGTTACACTTTGCAGCTTGAAAATGGCTAGAGCTTAGTTGCAAAGTGTAACTAAAGTTTGATAAAAAAAAACAAGTAAATAAAAATAGTACAACTAACCCCCTAGGAGGATAGTTAAACGCCATCTGGCGGCACCACACCAATTAGCAATGCACAGCCATATGGTAATAACCGCCAACATGCTCATGCCATCAGGATCACCGGGTAGTGCCCTCTATGGAATAATATCCCAACAGAGTGCTTGAGATATCAGCACAAAGCCAATTTTGTAAAACATATATAAGTGTGCATCCACCTCTTAGCAATCTAGATTTCGATCTTATTAGATCTCATAAGCGTAGCTCAGCTAGTGAGGGTGAATTCACACAATATCGCGAGTGGTTATATACAAACATGATACAACTAACCCCCTAGGAGGAAAGTTAAGCGCCATCTGGCGGCACCACGGCAATTAGCAATGCACACCCATATGGTAATAACCGTCAACATGTTCATGCCATCAGGATCACCGGGTAGTGCCCTCTATGGAATAATATCCCAACAGAGTGCTTGAGATATCAGCACAAAGCCAATTTTTAAAACATATATAAGTGTGAATTCACCTCTTAGCAATCTAGATTTCGATCTTATTAGATCTCATCAGTGTAGCTCAGCTAGTGAGGGTGAATTCACACAATATCGCGAGTGGTTATATTCATACATGATGCAACTAACCCCCTAGGAGGAAAGTTAAACGCCATCTGGCGGCACTACATCAATTAGCAATGCACACCCATATGGTAAACCGTCAACATGCTCATCAGGAGTGCTTGAGATATCAGCACAAGGCAAATCTTATAAAAATTGTTTTACTTATCCTTGTTTATTTTTGTATTGCTCAGATTGTGTAGAATATTCACGTTACCACAGTCATTTTTCTTACTAAAGTTTAAAAATCAAGTATTCAACTTTTGAAATGTTATAAACTCTAATTTGATATACATTGGACAGTTTTCCTCAAAATTTATTTATCATTTCCACACTTTGTTTTGGATATATTTTGTGTCTGAAGACATTTATTTTCTGTGCCCCTCGAATTACATATTTCTCTCATCGTTTCTTAATAATATTGTAAAGTTCTTTCCTAGCAAGCGGTGCCGATAGTTACGGCCGTTTTTGACGTCATTTACACATTACAAGATACGTTTTAAGTACATGTAATTGAATAACTCGCCAGATTGCAGTGTAATTCATGACTTTTCTCAATACTTTGAAGTATACCGCTCTCTGGATTACCAGATTTATTTAAATATACATAAAAGAAATGTGTGACGTCAAAATGACGTGAAATACGGCCGCTTTTGTCGACACCGCTTCCTAGGGAAACAAGGCTTTAGTAAATGAAAAGAAATAGTTCATAATTCGATATTATTTCTTTGCATTTTTTTAAAATTGTATAATTAAATTTATATGGATTTCGATGATTTTATTTAGTATATACCTGGGTTTTTTTCTTCCTTGTTTTGAGGCATTATTTTGTATAATTCTCGTCGGTTTCATCATCATCTGGTTTCTGTTTCTTAAAAAAAAAAATTAAATATGGTTCTTGTTGCATTCATACCAAGTGCTATGATTATTTTTTATGATCTTTACTAATTAGTGTTTGCTCATCGCTTCGTCAATGCCACGAAAGATGAGGCAAACATTTCGTGCCGACGCGATGCGCGCAGAAATTACGGAGTTATTGTTTTCGCGAAGGGGGGAAGGTCGAAGGAGAGAGGTTTTGCTCGCTCCTGGCGGCTTATATCTTTGTCTTGATTTCACGCAACAATGAAAAAATTACCAGCCCCGATTGCTGTTCGGATGTAATAATAACGCGCGCATCCGTTGAAAAATTGCCTCTACATAATTCACACGAAGAAATAATAAGGAAATTATACCATCCGAGAAAAATATTAGTTTGATACATAAACTGTTTTCGTTTATCACTATGTGCTGCTTACTGTCTCTTGTTCTATTTATCGTGCAAGCCGCTCCTGATGCGCACAATTCTACGTTATAAAGGACGAATAACTGGTCGCACGACCGCAAAACTTGTACCGCCTGTTCGTAAAGCAGAGGTTACATACAATTACATTGTACTGATTGTACTAGGCTCGTCAAGAAACTTCAACACGTACTATGACCAAACACGTCATGAATAAGAGTCATGCGCAGTATGTGATTGGTCATAGTACGAGCTAAACATATGAATAATTAAAACTGGTGTTTTGATACATTTTTTATTGAAGAATTACGTTTTATTTTATTATGAAATCTTAGTGAGTTTAAGTTTTGTAGCCAGATACATTTTTGTAACAAATAAAACTAACCAGAATAATTGGCATTATTCAGAACATTTTGAATGCCATAGTCAACCAGAATCAACCACAAATTTCAACTATCACAATTCTCTTGAGACATAGATGATTATAATTATGTTGAACTAGTATTTAATGTTAAGGCGTCTACTTTGTGATAATTAATTTTAAAGGATAAATAAAACGATTTTTTACTTTGTTTTATATATCCTTTAGTATTTAATGCTTAAACTATGAATCATAAACAGCTGACTTTCCATGCGTTTAAAATTCATTCTTCAATGGTGTACATTATTTTATAATACAGCCATTCACTGCGGTATAGATAATAAGCACATAAACCAGCCTGTAGATAGTTATTAAAATAAATTACACCAACTAATTAGCTATTGCGTTAAAATATGAGTAATAATAGCAATTACACCTTGCTGAACATACAAATTATTCTTAATTTTACACGACGCACAATTCTTATGAAATCCGGGCGCAGTGCATTACGGACACAATTGGGCGAGCGTTTAAGTCGGGAAATTGCCCAAAAAGAGCGCAGGCCATTAGCGTGCTGCGTTGTCGCTTTCGATTTTTATAATGCATTACAATGCGGCCACTATTCGCTTTTGCAGTGTACAAATTGCTCTTACCTGCGGGCGTGTTATTAAAAACCCATTTCCACCCGACTACATGCGTACGTACACACACATACGTTAATTAACTCCTATCGGTGGGATCGCGATTAGCAATGTAAGTTTTTGCTGTAGTCAGGAGTGGAGAACATACGTTTAGTTGTAATTGGATGAAAAAATTAGTATTAATGCAGTATTGTATGTGGAATATGTAACAAAACGGATATTATTATACATTTTTACTTTATAAATACTATAAATATTTTTTTTAAAGGTTGTTTTAATATATATTTAACATTTTAAAGTTAGTTTTAATATAAATAATTTAGTCAATTTTAACGAAAATTTAATATAATTTTTTTCCAACAATTCAGCGAAGTACAGTTATCCACTATATTGATATATATATATATATATTACTTTAGCTTAGTTCATTCAGATTTGAGATGGCTATAAACGGGAACTATTTATAATTAATGTTAAATCTAATTTTTTTTTTAACATTATTATATTAAATTTAATTTCAGTTAGTGTTAAATCTAATTTCAATTAATGTTAAATCTAATTTCAATTTGCCGAAGGGATATTTTTATATTGTACAAATCATGTATGGCCTATATAAGACCAACATTATATAAATGTAGACTAATTTGTACGAACATTTTTTGATTCATAATCATTTTTCAATTTTTTCCACTTGATTTTTATGAAAACATTTGGGAATTTTAATATAAACGAAAATATTACAGGTTTTATATTTTAAATAAAAATTGCACAATGTGAAATTTGATTACATTTTACATTGATCATGATGTAAAATGTAATAAAATTTCACATTCTGCAATTTTTATTTAAAATATATGATTTTTGAGAAATATTTAAATTCTAATTTAATAAAGACATACCTAGCTCGTTTTAGACAAAGTATTTTCGAGACTCAAAAGTTAAGGTCGTTTTAGACAAGACAATTTTTTAGCTCAAAAGTTGTTCAAGAAATGAATTCATATATCCTTCTCCCATACAATTTGTCCTTGACAAATAGAACGCGTTATATTTGTCCATTCGATCTACCATCCAATTCAAAATTTCAAATAATTTGCTGTATGATACGAGACAATTTAGATTGTCTCGCATCTTGACTAACTTTTCAGTCAAGAAATTGTCCTATCTAAAATGAGCTTTAGTCAAGATGCGAGACAATCTAAATTGTCTCGTATCGTATGTCACAGCATATTATTTGAAATATTGAATTCGATGGTAGATCGAATGGAAAAATATAACGCGTTTCTATTTGTCAAGGACAAATTGTATGAGGGGCGGATATATGAATGTATTTCTTGAACAACTTTTGAGCTAAGAAATTGTCTTGTCTAAAACGACCTTAACTGTATTATTAGTAGTTTGTTCGGCGTTGATAATGCTTATAATAATAAACATTTTCATACAAAAGAATGATTTAAATCTCGTCAATTCTAAACTTTCGGTTGCGAAATTAAACAGGTTTCGCAATATCCCCTTTCATCAAAATTTCTCACGCACTTGAAGAGAGCAACAGCTAACTGTTTTGATCATCATTTTTTCCGTCGTCCTATTTCGCAAAACAGGTCGCGACTCGCGGAACATATTTGCAAAATAATACCGGCCGAGTCCGAGGGGGAGAGATAAATGCTGCACGGTGTGCGCGTAACGAATTCCTCCATTATGGGCCAAACAAAGGCCAGCTGGGCGAAGGGGCCGGGCGGCTTTCGCATAGAAGAAAAAGCCCGGCTCTCGCAGATGGTGTTGGCGATCCTTGGGAGAATTCGCACGCATAACTTGATTTTCATTGGCATACGAAGAATAATATATGTTTATATAAAAGATGTATTATTATAATCACTGTAGGTTATTATAGCATACTGGTAGCGGGTTTAGGGTGTTACTTTTCAGAACTTAAATCGCCTACGGTAGAATTCTTAAGACGTGATTCCTATAATAATTAATTGTTAATGCAGTCGACATTTGGTAACGTTAGGAAAAGTGTGGTTTAAATCCGATCGCTATACAAATTTACCACATTTATATATCGCTCAGACTTAAACAACACTTTTCCTGACGTTACCAAATCTCGACTACATTAACAATTAATTATTATAGGAATCACATCTTAAAAAGAAAACACGGGAACATGTGGCAAAATTTGGGAAAATGTGACAAAATGTTTGCAAATAAGAGAACAAGTGGTAAATGTTAGCAAATGTGCAGAAAATGTGAGAAAAAGTGAGAAAATTTGGGAAAATGTTGGCAAATAAGAGAACATGTGGTAAATGTTAGCAAATGTGAGAAAAAGGGAGAAAATTTGGGAAAATGTCAAAATCTCAACAAAAAAATCAAAAATGTTATTTGTCAAAATGAGTTATGTAAGTCGTAGTGTGCCCACACTAGATATTTTTCATTACGTTGAGGTATGGGGAATTCATTTATATATATACGTAAAACTATTTTGTTGACGTAAAAACTAAAACTAAATCTCAGAAACAAAAGTTTCAACTCCACTTATGTTGGTCTATATAAAAGCAGTTTATTTACAAACCTCACATTCAGCCACACGAGAAAAAAATGCCTTCAATTGCAAATGGACAAACACAAATGTATTAGATAAATATAAATATTAGATGTCGATTTGTTTCAAATATGTAAACAGTGTGATTTTGAACTTTAACATCCATTCTGATAAGTGTATCCGTGATATTTTCCTAAACCTATTGTTTATTATTATTTTTTTGTTTCAGGTAAGAATTCCTAAACATGGAACAGCTCCTTGACGTTTTGATCGTATCTGCGTATCACGAGTGAGTTTTCTTTTAAATTCCATCTTTATATAAACAGTGATCATTATTATTGAGTAGACCAAATTAAAATTGTATTTGCTATTATTTGGTATATGTAGAATTTATAGCATGATATAAACAGGCTAGCTAGAATCTTAATCCTAATCATAACAATTTCTCCTCTCCTCAAAGTGCAGGATTTGTATATTATGCAAATAGTAATAAGATATGTCATGTAGAAAATATTGCTATATAAATTATATATAATATATAATCGCTCTATTCCATTCAGGGTTTTAATATCCAGAAAAATTATCCATTGCGTTATTGATCAAAATTCTCATTTGGAATAAATGGCTAGATTATTAAAATAGACAATTTCTGATGCAATAATATAAAATGTAAGCAATAAAATATCATAGAAACTAACTTTAATTATAAAACTAAAATATTAAATTCCCAGCCCGCTAAATTATCGGCGTTTATACTCCTAGATATAAAATAACAGTAATAGTCTCTCATAAAATAGCAAAAAGCCATAAATTTCGTCTGTATAATTTTTTTCTTCTACGTTCTCTCACTCGATAATTTTTCTTTCTTTGTTTTCGTATGGACGAGCGCGAACCGGTCGTCGCGTTCTCCGAACGGGCGAGCGTTTCTGAAAATTACGGGGCCCCCACGACATGCAACCGCGCCGGTTATTACTGTTATTATCCGTCCACAATCCTAGCGGACTGGGTTGGGGGGTACGCGCTAATTAGCGACTTAATTCCATCTGCTTGAAGCTCTACCTACCACCAAAGTCAACAAATAGTGCTCGTACTTTCTTGGAGCAACCATTAAAAAATATTTGTCACTGGTATTAGAGGTAATGAAAATACGATGAAATTATTCAAACACAATAGTTAGTTAGCAATTTTTTTAAAATTAAATTAACAATGAATGACGATATTGGGAAAAAATGGAGTTATAAAGTGTAGTACGACTGTGATTTACAGGCACTAGCTTTTTAGGGCCCTAGGCAAGACCCCATTACTGCCCAAGTTATTTGATATGCCGGAAATCTTAGGCATCGAGACAAAAAGCTCTAGGTAACGATGCAGATAGCAGTCCTCTTGGCCACCAGTAAACTAATGCCAACTTTTCTTTTGGTTTTCCATATATTGGGCTCCTATATAATATATTTGGACACAGGGGGTTGTTTTGTCAAGGGAGAAGCTCAGAGGAGTTTAATCACCCGGTATTTACCTTAACTTCACAGAAAACCTCTGAAAAATTGTGAAAGGTGATTCGCGAAAATTCGCTCCCCGCTGGGGATCGAACTATAGCTTCCCAATGCTCAGTATGAGACGGACGGCGCCTCTAACCATTCGACCACTGAGCTGGGTAACTTTTTGAAATTTCAAATAAATCCTAATATTCTATTTTAATTTTTATAATACGTATGATAACGTAATGTGCATTGGTCACATCAGATTTTGTTTTGGTTGGCTATTTATATAAATACACACATCTACCACAATACTGACGTCACTTTAAATTAAATACTCGTAATGCCTGAATTGGTAATTCAACTATACTAGTCATGATTGGTCATTTTTATGACACCTTATAAAGTTAGTAGCTACGAAAGCGCGCGACTGTTTTTGTTTTCAATCCCAGGGAAACAAAACGGTTCGCGCTCACATTTTTCACTTCGTGCCGCCGAGAATAAAACGAGCAATTATTGGATAATTACGGTAAAAAAAAAATATTGTTACGACGGTCGGTTTCAGTCGATGTAACATGAAATAGAATTTAATTTTAATGGCACGTCATGATACATGAAATAACGCAGCGCGTATTGCAGAGGCGGACAATTAAAAAAAGGCCGTTCCTTCCGCTCCCCTGCGCGCGGTTTTTTTTTTTCGATAATTAGACAGCCGAGATGAACACGGCCACTAATTAAATTAACTCAGGAAAATAAGTCTATTACACACGTGTTGTTATTAAGTAAATTGGTTACAGATTCTTAGCACTAATCTGAGTAATAAATAATACAACTTACAATTTAAGGCTTGGTTGTATAAAGCAGATAACTCTCGAGTTAATTTCCAATCCGTGAGTTAAAACGCCGAGTTCAAATCTCTGTGTCGCTCTGCATAAAACCTAATTGGAAAATCTGCGCTCATTGTACTTCGGAAGGCACTTTAAGCCGTCCTGTCTGTAACGTAGCACTCACCCTGCTACTTAGAAGTAGTAACATTATGCCAAATATCCCGTAGTAGCATATTAGGGAGTTGTCTGGGAATCGTCAGACGTTAAAGTCGGGGGTTCTGGATAGTTCTGGATAGTTGGCTGGAGGGTAGCATAGCTACAGACACTTAGGCCTCAAAATGGGCCCATTGTGAAACCTCCCTTTAAAGGCTGCTCACTCGCCCCACCAGTCAATTTTGCGTGCAAGTCGGGGGTTACTACAATACCAAATTAATTAATAAAACAATTTTTAATAAGTGAATTTATGGAAATTTATAGAAAACGTTAGTTAAATTCACATATTAGTTTCTGCCAAATAGCCATAGAATTGTATGTGATTTTTTTAAAAATATTTCCTATTCTAATTTTATGGACGTGCGTAAAGCATACTACAATAAAATAAACGTCTAAAATTGATATATAATATGCCTAAACTATCGCCTACTAACAATTATTTAAATTACTAATAAAAAATACGTAGGTGAAATTATATTGCAAAGCTAACTTAAGCCCGTATGACATTATCTAGTTTCTTATATCGTTTTCAATGCAGACACTAACTACATAGTGTCATACAACATGTAGAAAATGATATAGCGGCGGAATAATAATAATAAATTCACTTAACAATAACAACACCGTAATACACAATGGTAATTTTCCATTTAGAAATAGTTATACAGTTTAATATATCAATTCTTATATATAAAACGATATAGAAAACTAGATAATGTGATACGGGCTAAGTTTGCTTTGCAATATGATTTCACCTACGTATTTTTCATTAGTGTTTTGAATAATTGTTAGTAGGCGATAGTTTAGGCATATTATAGGCGCTTTCGTTTAGCATGGTTTACCAATACTAGTCGCCCCGTGGCGTGCAGTATCGCGGTCGTGCGCCGCTGGTTGTAAGGGTCGAGATAGAATTATGCGCATCGGAATTGGGAAATAGAACAAGAAACAATAAGCCCAGCTTAGATTGATAAACGAAAGTCACTTCTATATCAATTTTATACGTTTATTTTGTTATAGTTGTAATTCGTTTAAATTTATATCTTTAGGTAACTGAATTTTTGCATGTTGAATTAGAAAAATATACTTCCTGTTAAAATACTATTCAAGGCAAGTACCAGAAGCACCATAAGTGTTTGGACTAGATATTAGTGCTACAAATGCGTCGTTTTCAAACACCAAGGTCTCTATTAACGTGTTGGTAAACTTTTCACGCGCACAACTACTCGATTCGATTCGAAGGCACAGCAGCCTCTTAAAATATTATGCAGCGTTGGCAGCGCTAATTAAGCTGGCGCTCTTTTAATTAACACCGCTGGTTGCGCGCAGTAATTAATTCGGAAGTATTAGAGTATAATTGCATCCTGTTTCTCTGTTGCGCCGCGAAGACCAACACGAAGAACAATAATAGCCGTATACTCAATATTTACACAAAAACGGCATTCACTGATTTTTGATTATCAATTGAAAGTGTTTATGAATCCTGTCGTACAAAATGTCTGCACTGTTGGCAGACAAACGTCCTCTGGTATTCTTATAATTTCTTAATTAGTTTATATTTAATTAATAATTCCATTTAATTAAAAAAACAACTGTTTTATGTGAAGTTAATACATGGGGATTAAACTCTAATCTTCAATAAAGGAGATGAATAAAACTACTATGTTTTTTTACCACTAGTTTTATTCATCTCCTTTATTGAAAATGAATTACCACGTAGTAGACGCCAAAACCATTAAGTTCCTCTAATCTTCTCCCTTATCAGTTCTAACGATAGAAGTTCATGAAAATAGTGCGATTTCTTATCATTTTCACTTCATTCCCTCTTAAAAAAATGTGGTAAAAGGTTATATTGTCTCTCATGAAGGTTTATAATATTGTGTTCTGTTTTTGTTGATGTTTTTCTTGTGTGCGTGTGTTTTCGCGGAAATTTCGTTGTTTTCTGTTTTAATTCTTTTTTCATGCGCACCTATAGAAAGGGAATCTGTTGTGTATTAAGTGGGCGGCGGCGGCGGCGGCGCGGCGTATTTGGGCGTCGGCCCGTGTCCTTGACCGTCACCTAACCTGCCTCACGGCCGCCGCTCGATACCGTCCAAATATTGATCGCGACGCCCGGCACAGCCGGTTGCCGCCACCGCCTCCCACTCTCTTGCCGCACACACGCACAATGCTCAAGCCGCTGCGTCTGCCGACGCGGCCGCCATTAAACTGTCTACCGCCCCAGAAAATAACAAACAAAATCACTAAACTTCTTGTAATGACTAGGAATTTTGATGTGATGCTATGATAATTGTTGGTAGTGACAGATTCGACAAATATAGCATACACATTTTTGATTTCACTAAAATAAAAAACTTCTATTCTATAAGATATATAATATATATAATACCAAAAGCAAACTTCTTTTCAAAACAACTTAAATGTGACTTACGCCACTTTCATTCTCACAGGCTCATATATACGTATAGGTTTGGAACGCGTGAGGTCAGGAATCACACCCCAAAGTGTTGTATCATTTAAAACATAATATTATTTCCGGCGAAACTCAACTTGCATGCCGAAAATTAAAAAAAAATTCTATCTTTATAAGGCTATCAGCCGTGAGACTTTTCCGTAGGGGAAGGGAGCAGCTCAGAGGAGTTTAATCGCCTAGTATTTACATTAACTTCACGGAAAACATGAAACATGATTTGCAAAAATTCGTCCTAACATTCGGATTCAAGCTCCCCAATGCTCAGTACAAGACGGGCGACGCCTCTAACCACTCGTCCTCTGAGCTGGGTTCGTTAAAATATTTCATGTAGAAACACCTCAAAAAATGTAGTAGGTCTTATATCCGTACCAACGAACTTTATAGGTCCCATAAGTAATCAAATGGACAAATTGAAAATGTAATTGTGACAGAAATTACCAAAACAAATATCAAACACCTTGAATAGTGCTTGTGATTGAAGCGTTGATGAAACCTTTTATTTAATTATTCAGTGTTTCCAATAGAGAGAATCTAAAGTAACTACTTTCCCTAGATATTGCTATAACAATGCATACTTATGGGTTCAATAGCTATTGAAATATTTATGGAACAAATTTGGATTGTTAAGGCGTCTCGTTGTGGTAATTCATTTTAAAGGATAAATAAAACGATTTTTCACTTTGTTTTTTTATCACATTTCAGTTACACTTTGCAACTAGCTCTAGCCATTTTCGAGCTCCTCCGATGAGAAAGAAAGTAAAAGTGACCGCGCAAAACATATGCTTTATTCTTTCCTTTTTTTATATATAAAGTGTGATTTGCTACAATTTCTTCAGTCATCGGAGGAGCTCGAAAATGGCTAGAGCTTAGAAGTCTGATAAAAAAAACGTAAAAAATCATTTAATTTATGGAACGTTGGTGAATACGGGGGTTAGGCTCGGTTGTATAAAGCAGATAACTAAGTTAATTTCCAATCCGTGTTTCACTTTTGACAACTTTGACACATAATACTTGATATTTTGAAATAGAAAGGTAACTACAATTTATGCAACTAATAACAGCATCATCCCGGGCTATAGTTAACTCGTCTTTATACTTCCGAGCCGTTTTAGACAAGACAATTTCTTAGCTCAAAAGTTGTTCAAGAAATGAATTCATAGCTACTCCTCCCATGCAATTTGTCCTTGACAAATACAACGCATTATATTTTTCCATTCGATCTACCATCCAATTCAATATTTCAAATAATTTGCTGTATGATACAAGATAATTTAGATTGTCTCGCATCTTGACTAACTTTTGAGTCAAGAAATTGTCTTGTGTAAAACGACCTTTAGACTCAGGTCCTGATGATAGCATAGACAAATGAGCCTGTCTAGGGCCCGATCACACATTAATACTACTTTGAAAAAATAAAATGAAAAAATAAAGACTATCCTTATACTTAATAAAATATTTTGTGTGTGTGATCTATTTCTAGTGAGTATAAAAATGTATACGGCCCCAAAATAAGTTATTATATATATATATATATATATATATATATATATATATATATATATATATATATATATATTTGCTGTGGTTTGACTGAAAGAGCAGTGGTCTAGAACCAATAGTATCTTCTCTAAAATCTAAACATTAGTATAAAAAACTTTCATTAACACCAACTTTCATATAAAAAGGGCATTCCTGATTTAATCCTATTAAAAATTGTATTATTTGATTACAGGCTGGAATGGAGTAGGTACTAAGAAAGTCTAATCGTGTTTCCATTCGAAAGTCGAAAGGATTTGATAATGGAGAAGTGGCCTACCACTCGGTTAGTAAAGACAACTAAAAAACAAATCAATCATTCTGTTTGGTCTACCCTCCAATATCCGGAGGTGTCGTCTTTCATTTACCACCTAAGTGGGATGTATCACTATTAACCAAAATCATTTTTGCAATTAATTTTCTAATAACCAAACTGACCGTTTTCATGCTATATTAGTAATAAGAAAATTGGATAGTATTAATTAAGTCAGATTTTACAACAACTTAACGTGATTCTTGAAGATTATATTTGTGGCAAATGACTCATACTGACCTTGTGTGAGTCATTTGCTACAAATATAAACTTTAAGAATCACGTTGCAGTTGTCATACTGGTAGTTATCATGAGTGATGGTTATAAAGATGCAAAGAACAATATCATATTATAGTATTTTCAAAGCCGCCGCGTGAATAGCCGAATCTGAAGTAAAATAAATTGGTTTTCTTCATAACTGATAGTTATGAAGATACTAAAAAGTAAACGTCGTGATATTTTTTTTTAACTCGAAAAATCACAGTTGGTAAAAATAGACTTCTCGTGGCCGATTTCCACGAAAAACTGATCAAGATGGAGTTACGTGAGAAAATAGCCACTTTCAAAATTTGGTTTGAAAATATTCAGTAGTTATTCCGAAAACGTGTGGACATTACAAAATAAAGGACAAAACGCCTATTTTAGGAAATAAATAAAGTTAAGAGGAGAGAGCAATGAATTAAAGAACTGTCCTCTTAAATAAACGACATATAGTTCTTCTTAATTTAGTTTTATAAAGTTTAGAACGCAAATTTAAAATCTTCTTCTTGTGGTGGCGTCTCTTATCGGAGGTTGGCAACCATAATGGCGATTCTAATCTTTGACGCTGCAGCTCTAAATAGTCCGACCGATTTTTGTCCGTACCATATCTAAGGATCTTTAACCGTGAGGTTCTGCGACGCCCAATGCTTCTTCTTCCTTGCATGATCAGTTGGAGAATAGAGTATCTCTGTCCCCAAGTACTCTAGGATCAGTTTCTTTTCTTTGTGCATGCTTAGCATGACGTCTTCGTTGTTTACTAGTTCCGTCCAGGATATCTTGAGCATGCGGCGATAGATCCACATCTCAAATGACTAGGTTTTTTTTATGTTATTTTATGTCCATGCTTCCAACCCATATAGTAGTGCTGAAAAAATTTAACAGCGACTTATTCGGACTTTCAAGATTGAGATTTCTATTTGAGAAAAGATTTTTAATTTTGACGAAGAATGCTCTTGCTATTTCTATACGTTTGTTCACTTCTATGGTTTGGTCGTTATTGTCTTCAATACGTGTTTCTAAGTATTGGTAACTTCTCTAACTCTTTCGTGGTGTTGTTTACTAGTATTGCTGGTATATTATTAACATTGGTTTTAGTTACAACCATAAATTTAGTTTTCTTCGAATTCATTTTGAGCCCATAGGATTTAAAACAAACTGAGTTATTTCTCTACTGTATAAAGAGCAAACATGATATGAGTCTTCCTCTAAAAATAGGGAGTATAATAATATACTCCCTATTTTTAATAAACTGAGTGATTACTCTACTGCGTACAAAGAGCAAACTTGATATGAGTCTGCTTCTAAAAATAGGGAGTATAATATACTCCCTATTTTTAGAGGCTGGGATCATGCTCTATACCTTTATTTACCTTTAATGAGTATATTATATTTTTTTTTTATATTTTTTTTTAAATTATACGAAATATGGGAACATACTAATGCCAAATTATATATAAGAGTATCTACTCACACTGAGTATTAGCTCCTAATTTGTATTCATATGAGATGTAGTATATACATTATTTTATGAGCATAAAGTATATTCTTATCTTGATTAATATCACCAAATATAGGTATATGGTATGAACCCAGCCTTAAACAGCGTTCTAGCTATGAATCTTTTAGCGGAACGCCGGCATATCTTTAATTACAAACGTTGTGTGAAGAATAATAAGTTGATTTTTCACTCAAAATTATAAGTGTATATTGGCTTAAAAGCTATTAGGCAATAAAAATAATTCTGTCACCATAGCCAGTCAATTAAATAATACTGTAAACTCTTCTTTTGTAAATCCAACGTTTGCCTCTGGCAGTAGTACAAGCAATAACGTACACACATAACGGTACACCAATGAGTATGTTAATGGGGTTTCTCTAGAAGCGAATTTGTCTGCGGCCGTACGCGAGCGCGCAGTTATTAGAAGGAGAAGAAAACTCGCGATGGATCGAAGTCTGCCGCGAGTAACGGAGGCCCCCCGTGCGCCCGCCACCAGGGCCCCACTTTAATGCATATAATAGTGCACAATTTATTTCCCGGGGCCCCGGGATCAGCCGACGACGCGCAGCATCCTCGTAAATCTTTTTTCCGGCACGCCGAAACCGAATTTATGTGCGGCGATAAAAAAAAGTACCGTTTTGAATTCTAATACTTATGTGTTTGTACGACGTGTGGGCTCTGAAATGTGTTTACAGCCGAAAGGGGATTTGTGATGTAATGGGTGATGTTTTTTTTTTGTTATTTGGAGATTTAATTATGTTTTTGTGTTGTTTTAATTACCAATCTAAGTGATTCAAAAACGTTTATGGTGTCATATAGATTTTTACGGTATTTGGGTGTGGTATGTACGTTCATTTAGCCTACACCGAAAGGTATGTACGTTCATTACTATTTTCGACTTAATTTTATATCTACAAAAATTATAATGCATACATTTTGATTATTAAAAAATATATTCTATAAAATTCTATCAAATATATTTGTATAAGCGCAGTTCCTCTCCTACTGAGCATTGAGGGTCTAAAATTCATACCATAGCGGACGAATTAGTCGGCTAAGGATGTGTCCTAATAAAAAAAATCGTATACTTGCATAAAATTGTGATTAAAACTACCATTTTCAATGTGATCAACCCAGCAAACCCAAAATTGTTGGATAAATAAAACGATTTTTTACTTTGTTTTTTTATCACACTTCAGTTACACTTTGCAACTAGTTTCGGCTAAGCTCTAGCCATTTTCGAGCTCCTCCGATGAAGTGTAACTGAAGTGTGATAAAAAACAAAGTAAAAAATCGTTTTATTTATCCTTTAAAATGAATTATCACAAAGTAGACGCCTTAACAATCCAATATCCAAAATTGTTGGCCAGTGCATCATGCCCAGTGGTCAGCACATTTTGCAACAATGGACCGTCTCTTCGTATATCTTGCCAGAGAGAAATATCCCTCACTTCTTCATTATTCTAGATGTGCTTCATTTACAAAAAAGGTCCCAAATGTAAGTTTCCTCAAATAATGGTGACTTAAAGAAGGCATGATTCTTCTTTAAGCCACCATTTTTTGAGGAAACTTACATTTGGGACCTTTTTTTGTAAATGAAGCACATCTAGAATAATGAACTATAACACAAGTGTAGAGATAACACAACCATTTTCGTATTCCCTGTACACGATACATTCATTGTGTGAGACAGTAATATTTCTTGCTATACAATCCATTTTATAACATTGTTTTAATAAGAATTTCCTTAATAAGTGCCAACTTCAAGCAAAAGATATAACAATAGTAAGCCTCATAGATTTTAAATCAATACATTAATTTTTTGTATGTTCATTATCCATTAGCCGTTTCGCTATATAGAAATCATGAAAAGCGGCTTTCAGACTTCTGGTATCATCTAGATACAGTAGTCTTGATTGATTGATTACATGTCAATTTGAAAAATAAAACAATTCCTCACAATGTTAAGTATATCTAATCATTCGATGTTTTTTTTGGTACAAGGAAATTCTGGATGAATAACCTTGAAAAACAAACCCACTTTCACAGCCATTTTCATTTTCCGAGCTTAACATTGCGCGAGCCTCCCCGCCCTCGGGCAGCAATCAATTGCGCTGCGCCGTGCGCCACTCGAAATTCGCCGCCGCCGCCGCCTCTCACCGGTATGAGAGAGAGACGAAAACCCCCCTTAACCAGGTACAACATACGTAGTTGTCTGCGTGCTGACGTCACCGCTCAATATGTTCGCCAGGCGTTATCAATGCCAAGCCATAAAGTAAGAGTAACTGTGCGCTTCATTATACAACGCCGCCGCGCGCGCATTTATAATTATTGTTACATACTGCTGCGGCGGCGGCGGCAGCAGCATACATTTTCTAATCGGCGGCGACAATTTTACGACCTGTTGCCGGCCGCGCGAATTTTTGGCGTGCCCATCGACGCGAGCGTTGCGTCAGGATTTTTTAATGACCTTGCGCGTGTGAATGGGAGACCTGGCATAATGGGAATATTATTAAGGTGGCTTGAAACAATCGAGCAAATACTACAGCCAACTAAATTTATTGAGTCATAATTGTTTAATGCCTGTCATTGTATTAAATATTTCCAGTTTATTTTATATACCTTTATATCCTGACTACACATCTATATAACGGAATGCTAAAATAATATACAGAGTGTTTTATGGAGCCTCTAGAATGGATTTTTCTCGAAATTCAAAATGACAATTGAAATCATTTTAATGCCAAAATATTTCTGGAGAATATGAAATAAATCATGATTGACGTCTGTTAACACTAACTATATTTTTCGTTAATTGGAAAAAATAAGAAAATAACGATTTTATGGCTCCTCTAGATCGAATTTTTCTCGAAATTCAAAATGACAATTAATTATTGGATTGTTAAGGCGTCTACTTTGTGATCATTCATTTTAAAGGATAAATAAAACGATTTTTTACTATGTTTTTTTATCACACTTGAAGTGTGATAAAAAAAACAAAGAAAAAAATCGTATTATTTATCCTTTATTATTATTTAAATGATATAAAAGACATGAAGAATTAAGTCAAAGTAGATTTTCAAAAACCCCATCACAGGCAATGCACTTTTGAAGAACTATCTTTGGAAAGCTACCCGTAGGCAAACGATTTCAGATGGAGATGTCCGCGCTTTCAAGTGGTGTCATGGTTTCAATTTAAATTTCGTTTCTAAACATGGGGATCGAACTCAGGCTCCCCAATGCTCAGTACGAGACGGACGACGCCTCTAACCACTCGGCCACTGAGCTGGATATATATATATATATATATATATATATATATATATATATATATATATATATATATTTAAAAAAATACCAATGGCAAAATCGTACTTATAGCCCGAACGCATTCAGATATAGTTTTGTGTGTACAATATCACAATAATGATCATAGCCTGTTTGTAACACACGCGTCTTCTTCAACATTGGAATTTAACGTTCTAAACGTTTGTAAATCAAGTAGCAGTATGATGCATACGAATCAGCGCGATAATTATGCTGGCAGAGTTTAATTGCGAAACGTTTCATAACGAGGTGAAAATCAAGGCGCACGATCGTTAGATCGTTGCGTGTAAGTGAGAAACTGCACGCGGTTTATATTTTTAAGTGAAATGGGCGACATGTGGTTTTCGTATTAAGTTATTAACGCGATAATAAAACGTGAACGAAGGTGTTAAATTATACAAGTGGCATGGCATAATAGAAATAATAACAAAAACTGGATGTAATTGGAAATTATCATTTAAATTACATTGATTTTATTTACCTTTTTAACATTTTTGAATTTTTTTGTTGAGAAAACTCGAAAGTTTTACAGTTTCTCATTTTCATTACTTTACTACATTTGATATGCGACCATTTTCGCTAATTTGACATTTTGACTTTGATTTTTTCACATTTTCATTACCTAACTACATTTAACATGCAACCGTTTTCGCGAATTCCCCGGTTGATATATACGTCATCGCTGATCACGTCTGGATAGTTCTGGATAGTTGACTGGAGGGTAGCATAGCTACAGACACTCAAAATGGGCCCATTGTGAAACCTCCCTTTAAGGCTGCTGGTCCCACCAGTCAATTTTGTGTGCGAGCTGCAAAACTCTGGCGGGTGAGGAGTTGCCAATGCTGGCCATACTAGGCCAGCACTCCCCTAGTATTAGATGCCTAGCGTTTACTAGAGCTGGCATATTACATGCTCTGCTGTTTCTAGTTCTTCATTGCACCCTCTACATAACGGGCTGTCCACCAGACCCATCGTGTGTAGGTGTTTGTTTAGCTGTTTGTTTAGCTTAGGCCATTGACGATGTTGGTCAATAATTTCAGATTAGTTCTAGATAAGTTAAGGAGGACCGTGGCTGCAATTTTACAAGGTTACCTAATTGCTACCTTTGATTGCTTGCCTAATTGCTATCTTGTGAAGAGCATGTGTATTATTTTTTTACAGAATACCTGCAGAAAGTATTTCACCCTCTTGGGTTGTTAGAGGATGTAAGGATCCCTTCCTGGCAAGTTTATCTATTTCGTTGCCCTTGATGCCCCTATGTCCTTTGATCCAGCTGAGTTCTGTCGTTTGTTATATTTAGCTAGCTCCTCCAAGCTGTGTAGACATGAATATAGCTGCTTCGACACAAATGTGTTGGCATTTATTGCATTTAGAGCTGCTCTGCTGTCGGTGAGTTAATATTCCGTTCAGCTAAAATTTGAACACACTTTAGTATTCCTTTTAATTCAGCTTGGAAGACTGACGTGAGTCTTCCAAGTGGTGCACTTATCTTGAGATCGAGTTCTTGTGAGAATATTCCATAGTCAGCTCTCGTCTTAGTTTTGGATCCATCAGTATACATGGTTATGTTGGCGCCTTATGGGATACCATCCGGTGTAATGATGGTCTGAAAATGCTTGACAAAACTGTATTTGGGTAGAATTCGGTCGCACTTACCTTCTATGAGGGTGTCTAGTTTCATAGCTTCACTCAGTATGCTCCTGTGTCTAATGATTTTACGTTTATCATGCCACAGGTTGAGTGAAGATAGCCTTATTGCTGTTTTTACTGCAGTTTCCCTTATAAGAAGGTATCGCCGTTCACGTACTTGTTGTTTACTGCATCCAGCGAAATTTGATAGCGGCTCCGTCTAATTAGGCGCAAGAAGTCGGTTTTAGTGTTAGTGGACCGATTTTGCAGCTAATTTGGTCGCAATTCGTTGTGCCGTTTTCCCGAAATGTTGTTCATATACACATATAGACACAGACATCGCAAAAGTCGCGTTTATTTCGACTATTTTAGATATAAAACGAAAGGAAAAAAAATTAATTTTTTCCTTAATTGTTCGCGACAACAAGTGTAGTTTTTTTCCCCGGAAAGTTATCCCATATTTCAACAATCTTATTTAGAAGACGTTTTTACGATGCTATAACTTTCAACCTTCCTTTACATCCATCAGTGATGTATACGGAAAGTTAAAAGACAACATAAGGCGATAAGCAATCTCAAATGGCTTATTGATTGCACTTATTTTTTACTTAATTCTTCGTGTGTTTTAATAATATAAAACACGAAGAATTAAGTAAAGAATAAGTTCAATCAATAAGCCATTTGAGATTGCTTATCACCTTATGTTGTTCTTTCAACTTTCTGAATACATCACTGATGTAAAGGAAGGTTATGGTATTGTAAAAACGCTTTCCTATGGTCGTCTGGTCATTATTTGTGGGCAGCACTATTCATCATACGAAGGACCAACTCGTATCTTGTATATTAGTATCGAGCATATACCGGGGTATCGCACACTAACTAGCGTCTTCGTATAGAAGTAGTATAACAGTGTTGGCGAGCTAAGAGGATTTGAGACAAGTATTTTTTTAATATCTCCCTATAAATTCCATAAATTTCCGAATCCTCCGCATTTGTGTGTCCGCCCGTCACACCGCGGCGTTATAAATTACCATTCCGTCCGTGAGTAGTCAGTCCGACCGACCGTTTTATACCGATACCAGGCCGATACCACCTAAATTCCACGCCGCCACAAGGCCGGCCAAATAATCAAGCGAAAAAAAATAGCGTAATAAAATCGCGCGCGCGCGTTTCGCAACCAGCCCGCCACAATATTAATGTGGAAAACGGAAAAACATTAGAAACGCCGCCCCGCGCAGCCTTGCTCGCCGCCGCCGTCGCGGTCGTTTTCCAACGCACTGGCTC
This sequence comes from Lordithon lunulatus, assembly GCA_963942505.1. Taxonomy (NCBI): domain Eukaryota; kingdom Metazoa; phylum Arthropoda; class Insecta; order Coleoptera; family Staphylinidae; genus Lordithon; species Lordithon lunulatus. The sequence continues at coordinate 65,171,298 of OZ012667.1, forward strand.
TCGGGCACGATCGCGCTACGTCACCGCGACCTACTAACCCCATTCAGGCCGGGGTCTCGCTCTCGCGCGCGGCGTTTCGTTTTGCCATTGAGGAGCCGGCTTCAGTGGCGAGAGAGCGCACGGCGTTGTGTAGTTCCTCGTGTGTTCGTGCCAGTTAGTGTATTGTGTTTCCACGTACGGTGGAAAAGTTTTTTTATGCGTAAAATAATGACTAGTGGTGTTGGTGTTTTGAGAGACTACGCGACGATACGTTACCGGACTTGGATGATTCAGTGCTAGTGTTTTGGTGCATGTGTTTGTGTGTTTACGATGCTGGAGCATACTTCGTACTTTACACCCTCCTTATGCGACGAGGGGGATACGTTTCCCGATTTCTATACACGGTATGTGGTACCCTCTTTATTCTTTTGGCCTGCCAGCGGTGGAAACATTGGGCGCAAGGTTTTTACGTGGGCCCGTGATTTTCTGCGCACATTTTTTTTTGCCAAACGCAATTCGCGTGAAGTTTACCGACTTTAAAAATAAACATCAAACACAATGATTAATACTTGAAGATTGAAAGAGGCATTTATTTTTATATATAAAAAACATAATTCCGGCTGTCATAACAAACCAGTAATTTTCTGCGAATACAGTGTTGAAATATTGCGGATGATGGCTGCGATATATAGTTTGACGTCATCATGGCCATACACAAATGGTATTGTGTTGAGAGTTGAGTCATTCAGTGGTACACGTTTAAATGGTATGTGATAACGCGATTTCACTGTGGGGTTTTAAAAAATATAACGTGTTCGAAAATTGATAAGGTTTTTTTATATATAACGCGTTAAAATTCATTACATTCAAGTACTTAAATTGTACACAAAATAAAAAATATTTTTTATGTGAAACAAAATAAAATACATGTAAAATTAACAATAAATTACAATAATTATGATATGGCGATCATCTCTTAGTAGATTAGCATTAGGCTCCGTTATATAACTCTCGAGAAGAGTATCCTGCATATCTTTATAAATTTCGGTTACCTTCCAACCTTTTTTCACAAAATATTTGATATCAGCACGTTTTTCAGTCTTATCCATTTTGCAAAATTCGCAAAATTAGCGTTAAAGGCACCTTACACGGTCAATAATACTGTCAATCCTTCTACTGTCAGTATTTGCTTGAATCCTTCTTCAATATTTATCAGGTAATCAATTATCCTGATAAACATCAGTTCCTCTTCATTCCGTCATTACTATACCTTACACGATCAGTAATACTGGCAATATTTTAGAATAATGAACATTTTAAACATGTTATCGTACAGTAACACTGTCATTAATCTAAAATATATAAACAGGAAAATAAAAGTCCTATAAACCAAAGTAGGAACATATTTAATACAATTTCAAGGGATATTAAATATAATAAAAATTCTTTAGATTTAGAAAATTAATGAAAGAATTATTTGTAAATACAGATGAAAATACCACAAATCAAGTAGGCAGCTAGGGAGGTAAACAGTTGTTTTGTTCTCTAGAAATCTTCAGAACTCCTCATTTCTTATTTATAATTTACCACCTCTACACCTGTACTGTAGGCATAGGATTAAATAAACATAAAATATATATATTATCTATTTGTCTTTTACCTTTCGGTGTAGCCTAAAATAAACATAAAATAATTTATTTATATTTATTTTTACAAAACTACTGGGGAGTAAACTTATTATTATTATTATTATTAAAAAGTCTCGGTGTAGCAGCCGCATTAGATACACCAATTAGAATTCTGAATTTATAATTATTTACCAACTTTTAATCATAATTAACGTAATAATGGGCAGCCTTGATACGTGATATTTTTTGTTAATTACTAAAGCTCGCTGGATTATTTAATCTATTTCGTTTTCAGTGTGTGTGTGTGTGTGTGTGTGTGTGTGTGTGCGACCGCCAACCAATTTCGGTTTTAACTTCGCGCCCCTCGTAAGTTATGCTAAATTATGCGTGGGATTGCGAGCGCTTTTTTAATTGATATAGCTATCTTAATGGCGATTTCAAAATGTAATTAAGATGGGCGAGAGAACGGAAATGTTAGTTTTGATTAGAGCAGACGCAAGCAAGCTAAGCAATTCATTTTGCGCATATATTAAAACGAGTATCGAGCACCAGTACAAAACAATGTTACTAAAATGGAGTAACTTTAATAATTTGCGGCTCAAGATTTTGGAAGAGATTGCAAAATGTGTCTGATAAAGGCACCTTACACGGTCAATAATACTGTCAGTATTTGCTTCAATCCTCCTTTTATATATATCGAAATACATATCTAGATTTCGATCTTATTAGATCTCATCAGTGTAGCTCAGCAGATGGCGTTTAACTTTCCTCCTAGTGGGTTAGTTGTATAATTTTTTATATATAACCACTCGAGATATTGTGTGAATTCATCCTCACTAGCTGAGCTACACTGATGAGATCTAATAAGATCGAAATCTAGATATGTAGATTGCTAAGAGGTGGATTCACACTTATATAATTTTTACATAGTACTTAGTTTATCTTTATTTTTAATTATTTTATACACAGGCTGTCCCTAAAGTATGGAACTAATTCAATACAACCGTGTATATGTTTTACAAAATTGACTTTGTACTGATATCTCAAGCACTCTGTTGGAATATTATTCCATAGAAGGCACTACCCGGTGATCCTGATGGTATGAGCTTGTTGACGGTTATTACCATATGGTTGTGCATTGCTAATTGATGTAGTGCCGCCAGATAGCGTTTAACTTTCCTCCTAGAGGGTTGGTTGTATAATTTAAGGACTATGTACATAATAATGATGTATGTGACATTTAATTCTTGTCCTCCTTATATAAATCACACGATATACAGCGTAATCTGGTTGAAAATGTGTCTCTAGAAAGGAAATGTCATATATATCATTGAATTCTAAGCTAAAAATATAAAATAACATTTTTGTTTGAGAGAAATATCGTATTTTCAGCTTAGCATTCAAAGCTATATATTTAATTTTGTCCTCCATTCATGAATCACCCCGTATACGTTTTAACAGTTTAACTTTATCGTGAATTATCATATTTATATATTAAATAGTGCATAGAAATGTTGTTAGAAATATGCGAAATAACACGTGTGAACAGCATGTAATTTTTGCAATTGAGATACATTATAAAGTAACGTAATCGGTGAATTAAAATTCAACTTGATTGATTGCAACCGGGGATGTCGTCATTAATAAGAAGTTTCCAGTTTTACGGGCGTTCCGGCGGGCAAATAGCGTCGAGCTCGCGCACACAGAAAACACCGGTTCGGCTCAGAAAAGTTGTTAGACAGGTCGTGAGTGTGTGTATGTGTTACGGCCATGAATATAAGGCAACGGCTAAAGACGCAATTAACTTGGAACGACACGCTGACGACTAAATTTTGTTTAACACACCAACGGAAAAATATACAGACTATTTAGATTTCAATCGTTTTCCCATCTAGACTTTTCTAGCTGAAATCTTTCAACGGGTTGTTGTTTCGTATATATCGATGAAAGCTTAACTCTAATTACTTCTATCGCAGACTTGTGGGGTTGGGAAGAAGAAATTTTTATTTATTATATGATTTCAGTATAAACTCACCTTTAAATTTGAATCATCTCGCATACACTAATTGAGGAGAATTTTAGTATTAACTTCAACGTGGTAATTTTGTAATACACGGTCGGTAGTTCCTTCCGAATGAGTCTGCGTTTTTACGGTCGAGAAAGTGTGTTGCGCAATATTTCTGTGTTCGAAATTAGTAATGTGCCGTTCCCATTGTTCGTTCCGCTGGCGAAACAAATCAGGGCTGGCTGGACGATTGTTTTCAAGCGCACGTTTCGTTATGAAACCATACAAAAACGATTTTATTAACTCGAGAACTAGAGGTAATTTATAGGAGAAATAAAAAAAAGGTACAATAAAGACATTTCGATAGCATAAAAAATTCGCATGACGTATTCACGGTGTGTTGTATAAAGGCTGATTAATTTCCGTGTCAATTTCTAAACTGACTCAAACATCACTTCAGACAACTTTGTCACATAAAATAACGTGGCTGGAAATTAAGAACTAATAAATAAATTTAAAAAAGGACCTTTATTTGGCATAACATATGTATTGTCATAGGGTTGGGGTATGTTTATCCCATATCTGTTATGCACCCGAAACAAATAAATAAATAAAATAAGTAAGTGTATCACGGGCTAGAGGTAACTCCCCTTTTTGTAACCCAGCCTTAATATGTTTTGCAAAATATTTAAGTATTCTCATATGCAAGTAATTTTGACTTTCAATCTAATTTTCAATAGAAACTAATTAGAATTCTAATTAGTTTCTACTGAAAATTATATTGAAAGTCAAAATTACTTGCAGTGAATGACTACTGTTTTTGGTGTTTTTAATAATAGTCAACATTGAAAATTAAAAGCTCTTTAACTATATTATACTTTGTTTGCAAATAAAGGTTATATGTACGTCTCTTACTATTGTTTACTTCACTATATTCTCCACACATGAGAAAACGAGTTCAATATTTTGCACTGCATTGAACTGTGCGCGGGAGTCTTTCACCTCGATCAATTTACGAGTTTCATATTTTTAGAAGCGCCGTAAACAATTTTCCCGGTAGCTATTAAAATTATAGCCTGACGATAAGGCTTTAATAACGCAAACGTCTCAATTATTTATTTATTTTCGGCGTGCGAGCTGGCTACAGGGCCTGGCGTGCTGGCTTGTTGTGCTGGCTGCCGTGCGCTTGAATCGATTTCGGCCTGGGAAATGAATCGATGACCATGTTCTATTTTCCAGCCAGAACACCATTGTAATATACTGTAGAAAATTTGGTTTCTGGATCTGCTGTAAATAATGAGGGAAGTGTTATAAGAGATATAATGGCGTAGTAGTTTACCAGATAAATGTTACAAGCTTTTAGAAGAGCAAAGCCATATACTTTTCTGCAAAGCTTTAACATTTATTTGATAAACTATGCCGCTATTATTTATACTTCTTTAATATTCGATAAATACAAGGAAAGTAATTAATGGTGATAATGGCTTTTGAAATTTTAACCCGTGATGTCCATTTGTTGGTACATGGTGGCGTGAGTCTGGAAAACGTCTTTATATTTTAATACTAATAAGCCAAAAAATTACCTTTCGCCATTTTAAGAAGGTACTGAATTAATTCTATTGTGACTAATTTCATTGTTTAATTACAAATAAATGCACGGATTCATAACACAGCCCTGAATACCAACTTTGATATATAACGCGACGATGTCATATGTAAGCAGATGTACGTGAGACTAATAAATGCAAAGGTAACAAGTTATACAACACGGAGTGAGAGAAGAAATTCCTGTAAATTATTACCACACATCAACAATATAGTATTCAACCCTATAAGCTGTTGATTCGGGTTGGTCATTAATTTTGCTCATCATGCCAGCTATGGTTGCTATGGTTCTCACAAGGAAATGCAACTGATGGCCGGCCGTGTAGCGAAATGTGTGTCACTAGCGGACGTACGATTTTCCACTCGTCTCTTTTGGTGACCGCCACAAAAAAAAAATATCCTGCGCTTTGTGCGTGAGCGCGTATTTATTTATAAGTGAGCTGTTCGTGAGTAACACGCTTGAAATCCGCTTTTGTGCTTTAGCGGCCTTCGCGTTTCGCCAGGCCGCCGATCGCTTTGTGCCCCAGCGCTAATTGGCGATGATTAATAAAAAGGTATTCCACTGATTCAGCTGTGTGTTATGAATCCGTGCATTCGTTCGTAAGTAAACAAGGGAATTAGTCACAATTTTCGTTCAAATTAGATTGCTCTAATCGAGTTTTCAACAAAATTCAGTAAGTAGCATTCATATTGAACAAGCGAGAAGATTCTGTTGATGAGACTTAACTTATCGGATTTATATGTTATGTTTAGGTTACCATTTAGCTCTAAATTAATTATTAAATATATAACGTTTAGCTTCTGGAATTCCACAAAATAACATACTAATTTATTATTTTATGTCGGTATAAACTCACCGTTAGTTGGATTTGCCGCCCGTCTAAATTTTCCCGGATTTCTCCTAGTTTTAGAGGCGTCCGGAGACGTCCGGACGGTTTTTTTTTGAAGTTGTCCGTTTTTTAAAGTTATCCGGGTTTTTAAACCTTTCGTAATTTTGTAAAAGTTTGTAAATATTTATGTTTTCTTTGCTGTTTATCTCCAGTCGACAATGCAAATTATGCATTCCAAATAGAAAAGCTAGAGAAAAGTGATAACTTCATCATAGAAACAAGAAACATACATGTTTCAATTACGAAAAACTTAGACATATTGTGCTTTCTGTTTCTTCTTCAAACTATGCAGTTGTAAGTTCGCGTTGTTTTTGTCTTCATTTGACGAACAAAGCTGTCAGTAATAAAAATATTTGTCACAACACCGACAAGTCGGTCGGCTTCTTCGTTTTTATATTATATGGATTTTATGTCGCAAATAAACTCACCCTATTTAATTTCAAACTTTTTTCATAAAATATTAATAAATTCTTTGATTTCTTGAGGGGGGCGTCGTTGTTACAGCTGCGCCTCTTTCCACCGCCGTCTATTTTGAACGCTATAAAGTTTGGAATTGTGCGGGAGAGGGACCTCAGCTGTGCGCCGCCCGCGACCTATCCCAATTCCAGAGTATTGCGCGGCGGACGTCACCGCCGCCGCCAAAGCGCGTGCGTCGTCGCAGGGCGCCTGTTGCGTGCCGACGGCGAGACGCCCGCGCCCCCGACGGTATTGATTGCCGATTTTCACTGCCGAGACCGTCGCCGCCGTCCTCCCCCACATGCCCGGCGGCGGCAGGACTGAATCGTACAACAAAAAAGTTTTACAAAACGTATGAAAAGTGAAACCACGAAAGGGAGATTAATAAAATAGGACTGCCGCGACTAATCTATCTGAACCAACCGAGCAGGAGCTTCATCATACAAATATAGTATGCCATCCTCTATCTGCAGTCTATTGCCTGTTCTATAACGTTGAGGTATACATCGGAATTAAGACGATTTTGTTAAAGAAATTGGTCGTATGCCCTATGGTTTATTATGCCAACCAAAACATTACTAGCAAATCTTCTCTGATAACCATATTCTCTCCTATTAAGAGATTAAATTTTCAAACTTTGGAAACTCCGTGAAGACCCAGAAAGCATGGTACAATATTTTTGTATTTAGATTTTCGACTCCAAATTTGATGAGCTACATCGCCAGCTGAAGTTATTTCGCTAATTTATGCACATCCTATATATTAAAATACATAAAGTATTTATTTTCTGTAATTGAAAATAATCCCCCATTAGACGATGAGCATTTCACCTGATAAAAATATAAATGGAAGAATCGAATCCTCCGCACAGCTTCATAAATAATAACTTCTGAAATAATTATCTCAAAATACCATGTAGGATTCAATCCTCTATGCCTGTCTCAAACATTTCGGTCCCTGGACCCCTTTTGCACTTAAAATTTTCACAGGCCCCCCTGCAGAATGGTTATGTGTAGAAAAAGATCTGTAATAATTTTTTTGCAATCCACCCAATATTTTTTCCGACTGCTCATGGCATAGAAGCACCTTACACGGTCAATAATACTGTCAATCCTAATACTGTCAATATTTGCTTCAGTCCTTCTTTTATATTTATCAAGTAATCAATTATCCGGATTTAGATCAGTATTTTCTTCATTACATCATTACTATACCGTACACGATGAGTAATAGTGGCAACATTTTAGAATAATATTTTAAATATATTATCGTACAGTAATACTGTCATTATTCTAAAATATTGACAGTAATATTGATCATGTAAGGTGCCTTATAGAAAGCTTTTTGTATTAAAAAATATTTTTAATTAGCTTTAAATTTTAATATGAAGGGCTATTATAGGTTATGTGGTAGTGTCTAATAGTTCTTTAAGTACCCTGTCGTTCTAGAATAGGGTTGGGCAAACTGTTGAGGTAGTACCCCTATATTATGCCTATTTTAACTAGAGACAATTGGAATTATCGTGCGATAGAACAAAACAGCGCTAGTAAAATCTTTTAAGACGCATATTAAACCGACTATTGACATTGCGGCATCTAACACAGAAGAGCTAAATGTATTCCTCTAAAAAATATATTATATTTCGATAGCTATACATTTTATTATTATAAAATACGTACATATTGTTACACATATTAATTTTCAACTGTATTTCTGAAAATCTCCATAGAGCCGCAGTTTCGTGACCCTTAACCCCCTACGATTATTAACATGTTCTAATAATTATTTTCTCAATCTCGCACTCTATTAGTGTACATTTACCTCGTGGTAACGAAATTCTAAAGGGTATAAGTAATATTATCTTATCCAACAGTTTGTATATTTACTTATATTTTTTTCTGCATTTACTTCCTGTTCTCGTCATCTTGCGTTCACATGTCGTCCCCATTTGTAAATCAGATGTGTTTATGTGTGCTCGACAATGTTCCTCATTGCCCTTCCGCGATAAGCCTGCCTCTCTTTGTGGCAACGGGGGCTGCCTTGGCCCACAACGCGATAAGATCGCTATCCGCGGCTTTATCAATCGAGTGGAGGTGTTTCGTAAAACCTACGCAAATGCTCTGGCATAACCTGTGCGGGAACGTGATCGGATGCGTGCTTCATTCAGTCACAAACACAATACACGAAAATTTGTTACCACGTACGAAACTGTATGAAACACGTGAATCGCTGGTTGTTAGTTACATAAAACAGATGCCAGTGTGTGGGGTAGATGTGTATCGGAATTGGGGGATTTTAATTATAAAGGGGGTGAGATACAACTATATGTAAATTTAGTTAACATTAAAAGTATATGTTGTAAATTATCTTTACACACATGTTTCTAAAGGTCGTTTTACACAAGACAATTTTTTGACTCAAAAGTTAGTCAAGATACTATAATAATAATCATATAGCAAATTATTTGAAATATTAAATTGGATGGTAGATGGAATGGAAAAATATAAGGTGTTCTATTTGTCAAGGACAAATTGTATGGAAGAAGGATATAGTAATTAATTTCTTGAACAACTTTTGAGCTAGAAATTGTCTTGTCTAAAACGACCTTAAAGCATACAAAATGATCGTAATAAAATAACAAATGCCACTACGCATATTTATTGAAGAATTTGTTGAGGTCTGTGCTAACATAAAATAATAAATAATAGAGAGTAATCAGTGAAAATAAGAATTATTATCCAGCTCAGTGGCCGAGTGATTAGAGGCGTCGTCCGTCTCGTACTGAGTATTAACCTTAGTTCGAACCCCATCGGGGCGAATCACCTTTCACAGTTTCCCAGAGGTTTTTTTTTGTGAAGTTAAGGTGATTAAACTCTAGTTTCTCCCTTGACCGGCGGAAAAGCCTGACGGCTGATAGCCCTATGAAAATAGAGGTTTTTAAAAGAATTATTTTGGATAATACATGCTCACAAAATAAGATGGGTTTATGAAGATATACTTACGATAGAATATACGATACGATAATAAATAAGGAGTCAATTTCAAAGGATTATTTCCTATAATTTGTTTTTGGCAAATATTATATAATTAGCACTACTTCCACGTATGCTTTTGTCAATCGTAAAAAGTCACATTTTACAATCTACTTGTCAATAAACCATTGACGGCCGCATTTACCTCACAGCCGCAATTGTCTTTCAATGAAAATTCATGTGTTATCTAGGAGATCGCGTTTATCAGTACAAACGTAAAACATATAATATTTAAATATTTTAATGATAAATGTGTGAAAACTATTTGTTACAATTTGTAACTGGCTATTGACCGTCGGGTTCTTCTGTTATTTTTTACCATTTGTAGAAAATAACTTATATAATGTAACCATTTGGTTGATATTATAGTAACTATTATTTTATATTTGAGCAACTTCGGCTGATAATATAACTTTTCGGATCATATTATACTAACTGTTATTTTTTTATTGTTGCAGCCTCGGCCCGTGTGAGCTTCAAGAGCCGGTCTGGGCCAAGATGAGTAGTGCCTTGGTGGGCGTGAAGAAACGGAAAAAGACCGACACCAAACCTCAGGCCCAGATGTAAGTAAAATGATCCCAGAACAATTCAACAGATGCGGCAGAGCTATAGAATATGCGGTTTCAATATTCAAGTTTTTACCTACAAGTGCGTAACAGCTGTTCTTATTTAGTCAGATGATTGTATATAATGTAATGCCGTTTTTCTGTTTATTGACTGGGCTGTTTATAATCTTGCAAAGTATAAATCAATAGCCGTGTTCATATTTTTGAGAAGATACGGACCAGTAACAATTACCATTACTTAGTGCAATATTTAAGCATGTGACGTAAGTCACATTTGAATTGTTTTGAAAAGGAGAAGATTTTGCGTTTGGTATTTATGCAAATCAGTTACATACTTGAAATAAATTTATTCATAAATAAAAATGTAACTGCGTATGTCGATTTACATAAATACCAAACTCAAAATCTTGTCATTTTAAAAACAATTCAAATGTGACTTACGCTACTTTCATTCTCACAGGCTCGTTTATTACTTATAATATTATTATTTGCTCTATTTATACCTTGACAATTCTGCAAGATATTAGAGACATGATTGAGATTTGATCAGAGTCTCCGACACTGAAGAACTGTTTCATTTATAGAAGACGTGTCCGTTTTCAAAAATTTGATCAAATCTCTAATCATATCTCTTCATATCTTGCACAATTGTCAAGGTATAAATAGTATAAGAAGTATAGACGATAATCATCATTATTTGGCATAAAAATATGCCCTTCAAAAATTAACATGCAGTAGAGTAACACCCCCTGTACAACACTATTTAATTTAAAAACAAAACAGCGGTTTTTAGTTAAAGATGTAAACGAAAATGATTATTTTCTACATATGTTTGGGTATTATAAAAGCGCTGGTAATGCAAAAGCAGTGAGGCGGCTTTTCATAAATAAATGTGAAATCGACAATAAGGTCGCCACAGTGGGGACCATTATTCAGCGCGAAGCGCCGCTATCTTTTACGGCCTCGCGTTTGTGTCGTGGAGAGGGGCACTTCTCAGGAATAGAGGAAAAAAAAAACGTGTTGTGCACATGAACAGTTTGGGTGTAAAAAGTGCGCGCGTCAGCGTCATATACACAATACGTGCAGTGTAGGTGACTGAATTTGCTCCTCCACATTCATACACTGGCTCGTCAGCGGATTTTACATGTGATTCAAAGGAATTGTCATGAAAAATTAATTACAGTCTATTCACACGATAGTTTCAGTAATATTTTGTTTGATCTTATAATATTATTACAGCTTACTTATAAAGTTATTTTAATTTTATTATATTAATTTAATTAATTTCGGTTTAGTGATGTCGTATTTACAGCTTTATATGACATTTAATTTGTGTCCTCCAGCTATGAACCACCCTCTATATTTTAGTTCATCCTTTTTTATTTGTTTGTGATTGAAAGGAATGCACCAACATATACAGGGTGATTTATAGCTGGAGAACACAAATTAAATGTCATATACAGCTGTAAATAATCACTTTTTCCATACGTGTTTCTTATACATGATATTACATTTATCATATCACATAATTTAAAAACAACTTCTATTTTTATAGGACTCAAGGTCTTTTCTGCCAGCCATATAATTATTTTCACAGTATTGACAAATATATAGGGCACTCAGGTACTCTCGCATTCCCAACATCTGTTAAAACTAAAGCTTACAGTTTTCAGAGATTTTCTGTGATGTAAGTTAAATATTCGTTGATTAAACTTCTCCTTGCTTCTCCCTATATCAACGCTTGGTCTGATAGCCCTAAAATGGTATGAATTTGTTGATGTTTATTATATTACAAATCTCTCGACACCCGAAAAGATTTTAAAAGATCACCTACAAAAAATCACAAAAATTGCTAAGATGAATCACACATAGAATATTAAATAAAATCCTTGAGTTGGTAGCCCTATAAAGATAGAAGTTTTTATGGAAAATAAGTATATACTATATATCTTAATAAATTAATTTCAGTTCTCGAGTTAAATACGTAGTTTTCAAACCACACGTCTGTACTTATGTAATGAATAACCTATAGAGTAACGTGATATGTTTTGGGTAGCAAATTCGTCCCCCTCTCCACCCAACCAACGACTTGTATTAGCTTGCAACTGCTGTTATTTACTTAGCACTTGTCGCAGTGAATTATGCGCGTGTAACTCCTGCTATTGTTTCGCGATAGCTCGCTGAGAGAAGTAATGTTACGGCTGTTGTCGTCTCCACACAGCCTCCGGACGGAAATGGACGACCGCTGTTTTAGGTGATTCCGGTCGTCGATATCAACTTCCGTCTGTGATTTTGGGGGCATTTTGTGATAACGCGTTGGTTTGATTTGTTTGTTGCAGCAACAAATGCCAGAATGAGAAGCGGCGCCGGGAGCAGGAGAACATCTATATAGAGGAGCTGGCCGAGCTGATATCCGCAAATTTCGCGGACATGAGCTCGATATCGGTGAAACCGGACAAGTGCGCGATATTACAAGAAACGGTTAATCAAATTAGGCAAATTAAAGAGGAAGAGGAGAACGAGCCGGTGCAGCAGGGCGAGGTATCGTCAACGCGACCGACGATTATCCGAAGTCAAATCTATGGGCCGCTCTTGCTAGAGGCACTGGAAGGTTTTTTGTTCGTCGTCAGCGCCGAGGGTAAAGTGGAGCACGTGACGGAGAACGTAAAGAAATATATAAATTTCAACCGGAATGAAGTAATAGGGAAAAGCATTTACAATTTCATCCATCATGGCGATCACGCTCGCTTCAGCACGAGTTTAATGCCAATTAGCATCGGATGGCCCAGCGAGTCCACCAAAAAATCCAGCTCATACGTCTGCCGACTGTTAGTGAAATCCGACGACCAAGACCAAGAGTCCATTGAAGAGAAACAACAGCGCGTCAGCCAGTACGAGTACATGCAAATCTCAAGCACGCTCATCAAGAGCTCCTTTGAGGACGAGGACGGCAGCGACGCCGGTCCGGGTCTGCTGTGCGTCGCCAGCAGAATTACCACCCGCGAGAAAGTGACCTCCGCCTCCGGTATCGAGCAGTTCACCACCAAGCTCGACACCAAGGGCGAAATCATCTGCGTGGACGTCTCCGGCATCTCCACGCAGTACACGCCGTACCTCAATAACGATCTTATGGGCAGCACCCTGCAGGACCTGTGCGCCCCGCAAGACGTGCAAAAACTGTCGCAGCATCTCCGCGAGACTCTTAGTGCGGGCCAGGCGACCAGCGTGATCTACCGCCTGCGGCTGGCGCAGGACAAATTAGTGCAAGTGCAAACCAAATCCAAACTGTTCAAGCCCAATCCGCACACGGCTGCCGGCGGCGAAACGGATTTTGTGATGGCCACGCATTCTATCATTAGGTAACGTATTTCAATCCACTTGGTTACGCAACAATTCACTATGCTGTGCGGTGCATTTTTAATTGTTTTAAAATCACGTCGTTGCCACACGGTTGTTGAGTTACTGGATGCAAAACAATTTCAAAACTAAATTGTCTCGTATATGAGTCATGCAGTGGCAATGTTTAAATCAAATTAAGTTTTGGGATTTTTATCACAGTATATCTGAGGAGTATAGATTTGTAACAAAAATAGATGTTAATATAGATAGTAAGTTAATTTATTAAGGCTAGTTGGTGTAAAGGCAGATTTATTTCATACTCCCGAGTCAATTTCCAATTTGTGATTAAAATTTCACTTTTGACAACTTTAACAAATAAATCAATAATAAATAAAAGTTGTAATATGTATATGACGGTATGAATGTGCAATGTTAACAACAATTTCTGCAACATTTATTAGTGGATTAGATGTAATCGCAGATTATAAATATCTCGCCTTTATACAGCCGAGCCTAAAGTATATGTGTGAATGCTCATATTGCCTTCAATGTAAAATTGAATCGGTGAGTGGAAAAACCATATAACTCCAAAATCGTAGTTTAGATCAAATTTGTTTTGTGGGAAATGTATACATGTCACAATAATTAGATGTACAAGAGACTTGTAGAGGACGACATACTTTACAACTCTCTTGTACATCTAATTGTTGTGGCATGTATGCTTTTCCCACAAAACAGATTTGTTATAAATTACGATTTTTGAGTTTAACCGCTCACCGATTCAACTAGTAATCGGCATACTGATATCGCATATTCCCGTCTTCGTGTGAAAATAATCATGATGTCCTTTGATATAAATTTCCGTTAAATGTACCATTTTTAACTTATGTTAAGGTGTTCAATAACGGTGGTTTAATTTTTTACGCTCCCTTGGACTAGCTGTATAAAGATGGACTTTTTTTTGAAGGCCAAATTTGAGTTATTGCTACAATGGAAGGGAAGCATAAGTTACACCTTGAAAGATTAGGTTTAATCTTTTCAATTACAATTTAAGAACCAAATTAGCTCTCTCAGTTTAAGTAATCGTGATTTAAAATCACCTCTTTCTACTTCTTGCCACCTCTCGCTATTTCTGTAATCCTGAAAATCCAATATTGCACAAAATTTTGCAAGTAGTAAATTACTCAACGCGTGTGATTCTAATTAAAAATCTGATTTAGTAAGACGTAAATAAGTGTGGAGTGTCAATTAATCGCACAACACAGTTTAATTTGGAACCTCTGATTAGTCTTAAGGCCATTTAAAAAATATAGTACAATCTATTTGTTGTAAGTACTTATCTGTAGCTAAAATGAAAAAAATCTTATCAATCGATAATAGTAATTAGCAGCTGTGTTTATGAGCAAGCATTTGATTAATTCGGTTGAATTGTTCTGTCCGTTCAGTGACGATTGCACGGGTCCATCCGATCCGGGCGGTGGCGCCGGAAGTAGCGTGGGCGGTCCACTGATGACGAGCGTGCTGAACGGGTCCCGGAACGGTGCACCCGCCAGCAGCGGCAGCGACAACTCGACGGCCTCCTCGAACAACCTGCTCGCCACGAACTCGTTCACCACGTTCAGCCTGGACAGCGAGTCCATCCATTTCAACTTCCCCGACATTTTCCCGTCGTCCACGTGGGGCGAGCACCTGGACGCGGGCGGCAACTGGCCGGAGCCGCGGCCCGACTCGCGGCAGAGTGTGACGCCGGTGTCGACGCCGACGCCGCGGCCCCCCAGCGCGCCCGCATACAGTCCCGCCGCGACCGTCGCCCAAAGCCCCCTGGCGCAGTACGCCCAGCCGAGCCCGACGGTGCCGAACAACCCGTCCACGCCCTCCTACAACAGTACCTTCAGCTACAGCCCGATGGGCGAGCCGAACTTCCCGCTGGAGCCCGATCAAAACAAAGATACCAAAGTTAACGTTCTGGAGGAGGCCGCGATGATGGCCGACTCCGCTAGATTAAGGAACCTTCTCACGAAACCCTCTAATGTGGATAATGGGGACGGTGGCGGCGGCGGTGAGGGTCGCAGCCAGAACAATCACACCATCCTGAAGGGTCTTCTGAATCAGCCGGACGAGGAGGACAGTCGGGCGGACAACAGGAGCAGTCCGCGGGGACCCCGGGGACAGAGCACCTCCGAGCTACCAAAATCTGCAGCGGCTGGTGGCATGCTGTTACAGGTAAGCTTGAACATTTCTTATCACGCGTTTTTCGTTACACAACCACGATAACGCCACGAATATAATCCGTTACAAAACCACAAATCAATTAGCACTGATAACAATACAAAACACTTGGGTTACGGCTCGATTTTTTTAAATCTAATATTGTTTTACAGCGTTGTTTTCGAAAAATTAAACAATTTAGTTGGCAACATTTCGAAAAGATAATTGTAACTGGTATAAAGTCTACAGTTCAGCCTTAGATCACAACTTTCTATCATATAATAGAAAGTTGTGATCTAAGGCTGACAAAATCTGAAGAAAAAAACATGAACCCACTGCTATCTTAAATAAGTCTTTAATGAGGGTCGTAAAGTCGTAAACAAATGGAAGAAAACTTTTTAAAACATAGAGCGAAAGGAAATTACAATAGAAAAAGTAATCAAATACAACTTAAATGTAAAGTTTTGATTTATTTTTCTGTAATGGCTATGCCTAATAAAGGTTTTTTGTTTTAATCACAATTATATCCCACAATGTTATTATAACGGAAATTGGCTGAAATCGAAACCCAACCTTCAGTCACTGGACATTATTTATTAGTGCCCCGGGGCTCGTAAAGCCTTAGGACGGCGCTGGATGAACCATGTTGTTAACTGCCTTACCAACGAGCAACTGCCCTCAGAAAGGGTATATTCTCATAGATGGCGCTACACAGTTGGGTATTTAGTTCCAGCTACCGGTGGCGCCATTATAAATTAATTTCATTCGCTTATGTACACTAGGTGGAGATTTACCAACATTACTAGTGTGCGATCGCATTCGAAATCTACCCCTAGTGTGCGATTCAAGCCGTGGCTGAAGATTTATTATATTTACTAGGGATACTGTTTCCATAACTATATCCCCAGGGATTTACTATTTATACTTTCAGGGTTGTCGGTTAACTAGCTTAAACTGAGTTTACCCTAAAACTCGATTTAAGCAAGCTAATCGACTATTGAGCAACTGGCACTAACTCAAAGAAAGCTGTTAGCTGTTTGAATTGGGAATAGAGGATAGTTCATGGCAATTCCTGCCACAAATTGAACACATTGTGACGTCATTTACGGATCATTTTTATATAGATACAAAAGAATGCGTTAAATACTGAAATATAGCACTTACTGAAATAAAATAATCACGTCTAATGAATGGTTTTATAGTATAAACTAATTAGAGGGAACAATAACAAGAACTGAAAAAGTGAAGACCGTGTACGATGAAATTTCATAGGCCTCTGATTGGCTGATGAATGTTTTTATAGTATAAACTAATTAGAAGGATCAATAGCAAGAACTGACAAAGATCGTGTTCGATGGAATTTCATAGGCCTCTGATTGGCTGATGTATTATAAAATATCATCTCAAATGCTGTGAAATATACTACTTCAATATTAGGTACAATTTACTTAAAAACTAATTAATAAAGGATAAATAAAACGATTTTTTACTTTGTTTTTTATCACACTTCAGTTACACTTTGCAACTAGTTTCGGCTAAGCTCTAGCCATTTTCGAGCTCATCGGAGGAGCTTAGCCGAAACTAGTTGCAAAGTGTAATATAGCTTTGATAAAAAACAAAGTAGTAAATCGTTTTGTTTATCCTTTAAAATGAATTATCACAAAGTAGACGCCTTAACAATCCAACTAATTAATATTTAAAATAATAATCACAAATGAGCACCCTGAAATATTTTTAATGCTGATACAGACCAATCATATTATAACAGTAAAATGTTTGTGCCATACCAGGGCCGTATCTGAGAGAGGGTTTTGGGGTTTCAACACCCCCTAAGATGTTATGTAAAATATAAAATAAAATGCGTTTACATCGTTTCTTTGCAGCATCGCAGATATTTTTTAAAATATATCAAAGTATAGGGAGAAATTCCTTAATCTTGTACGCTGTGCGTCAGCCGCACAAGGAACGCGATTATCTCTGACCGTTATCCCGACCGGACGGACGCGTGTATCTATGCGTTATTATTATAGCAGTTGATATAGAAGAGGTGTTAATTTGATTTGCAAGAGAAAAGGACAGACATGTGCAGCTTCTCTTGTAATTAACATTGTCTTGTTTCCTTCTCATTCATAATAAATATTACAAATTATTTGTCTGCAATACTTTAAAACCCCCCGGAATTTATTTCGTAGATACGGCACTGTCTACACCGTTATGACGGCACTGTCTACACCGTCATGACGGCACTGTCTACACCGTCATGACGGCACTGTCTACACCGTCATGACGGCACTATCTACACCGTCATGCGACTTTAATTATTTGATATACAAGATGTTCAATAATTAATTAATACAATTAGTGTAACTATATTCAAAAACAACAATGATATAAATTAAACTTTAATATTTGGTTTTGTCTTGTTTGATTAGAAGCACTGATACGTCGTTAATCAGTGCTGAAAATTAAACAAGTTTAATTTGTATCATTGTTGTTTTGATTTTACACAGTACATACATACTTAACTGCAACTAACGACTAAATGGTGACAAATAGACAACAAAAACAATTATTGCTCATATCTAGTTTTCTGTTATAGGTTTATTCAAAACAAAATATCTTATTATTTGATTTTGAACCATATTTCCCATATTATAGAAGGCTATAAAAGTCCAAAAGGTATTATTCCTATTCATATCGTTAAATGTAGCAATAACTGAAATTTATTGTACCATAATCAGGTAAAACCCGATCAGCTTCCAGAATTGTACAAACACCATTTATATTGCCGTTCCTTAATACATCTGAGAAAGGGCTATTATACAAAACAGGATCGCGCTGTTTAAAATTATGCGTGTTGTTGATAAAATATGGCATGCGCACTAATCCCAATTGTGACCAGGGCATTAACGACGCGATTCCTAGAAAGTGCTAAAGAGCACAAAGCTACTCGTTTAAACGCGTAGAAATACAACGTTGCCAGATTCTCAAAATGAAATTGTTTAAAATTATTAATGCATATAGTGTAATAATTAATAATTTAAAAAGAAACTTCAATCTTTACACCAATCAACCTACTGATAAAGAGAAAAGCTCAGAAAAGTTTAATAATAATAATAAATTCCTGTTAACAATTTAATAATTTCACAATTTAATAATTTAAAAATTTAACAATTCAACAATTTAATAATTTAACAATTTAACAATTTAATAATTTAACAATTTAACAATTCAAAAATTTAATAATTTGTAATAAATTACAAAACAAATCCACAATGTAATTACCAGGTGATTAGGAAGTTAAACAGCAATGTGTGAGTCTCATAGAAATGCTGGATTTTCCTGTACATATATTTTTTTACTATTTATATACATGTATAAATAGTAACAAATATGTGTACAGGAAAAGGTCCAGCATTTTTGTGAGACTCATATTGCTGTTCAACTTCCTAATCACCTGGTAATTAGATCGTGGATTTGTTTTGTAATTTATTACAAATTATTAAATTGTTGAATTATTAAATTTTTAAATTATTAAGTTGTGAAATTATTAAATTGTGAAATTATTACATAATATATAATCACCCGGTAATTACATTGTTGATTTGTTTTGTAATTATAAATTATTAAAGACCTATTCACAACTATTAATAAAAATGCGAATTTATACTAGTTTTATAATACAAATTATTTTTGAATATATTTAAAGATATGTTTCTATAATTGTTTGTAACATAATTACAGGTTTTACTGTATATTTATGCTGTTTAAATTTTGAGCAATTGAGACTTTTTATTAGTGAACATACTATATAACCAACTAAAAGTTACTCATATTACTAAAATAATTTGTTACTTCAAACAGATGTAAAAATAGCAGCTATCATACAGTTTTAGTTAAACAATGCTCGAAAAGAAAGATAAACGAGGTATAGTTGTGATAAATATTAATTTGGTTTTAATGAAATAGATTACCGGGCAGTTACAGTTGTTTTCTTTTAATTATATGACTGATAACACCAAACAAAGACTAAATTGATAAACAATTAAAACGCATGTAGTCATAATATTTAACATAAAGGCGAAATTAATTTTGTATTATTGATACGAAACATTCCTCACTAGTTTAATCTTTGTAATGTGGATGACGTGTTTTGATATGGTTTTAAACGGATGTGTATGATTTCAATTATATATTAGTTTTACTTTTATCAGATGACGATAAAGAATTTTAATATACTAAATAAGTTTAAATATTTACAATCAAATGAGTAGCAAATGAAGCAATTGCTTTTCTCCCATTTTAAGCTAGAATTTATAGCTGTATGATTTTTATACTTATTGTAGATCAGGCTATATTATTTTATATCAGTTAATTAAATTACAATGAACGTTTTGTGGCCTCTGTTTTTGCCTGGGGACGAGGTGATTCGGTGTAAAATAAGTAGAACCTACAGGATCATTACTGAATGAAACTATAGACTCCACTCAATACAAACTCTAGTAATTTAAGTTAGACTAGAGCTAATCATTGATCATCCATTTTACCATTATGTAAGTTCAGACTGGTCTGTTGCCCATGGCAACCAAATAAACAACTATTGCTATGCTCCACGCTAATGTAATACTACTATGTCAAATGTCATGTTATGTTTTTTAAAGTAGCGTTTTGAGAATTGAAAACATCTAAAAGTAACCATTTTGAAGAGCGCATAGTAGAAAATACTAATAAATATTAGAACAAGAACTCGTACTGAGCATTGGGGTTCGATCCCCAGCGGGGAGAGAATTTTCACGAATCACCTTTTACAGTTTTTCAGAGGTTTTCTGTGAAGTTAAGATAAATACCGAGTGATTAAACTCCTCTGAGCTTCTCCCTTGACCGGCGGAAAAGCCTCACGGCTGATAGCCCTATAAAAGATAGTTTTAGAACGAAATACAAAATTGATATGAAATCATAAAATATAATTTATTATGTCGTTTATAAATAAGTAAATAACATACTAGCTACGAGTTAATTGACAAACTGAAGCTTCTATTATTCGAACATATGTGTCGAATAAATAAATTGCATTATTATATTAAATTTCAATTCAGAATTATATACATTCTTGCACACGCAGTATCATGCACAAAGGGAAACACGTGCATCAGCACGATCACGTTACAAAGTCCTCTTCCCTAACGACCCGAAAGCAAATATTATTCCCGAAAATTCCTAATACGATTTTAAGTACCGATTAGGGGTTCGTTTCGAGCGGCCTGAGCAAAACGCATCCGCGCCGCTCCAGCCGCCCTCCGCGCAGCGGCGCGCGCACCCGACGCGACTTAACTCACTTTTCGGAAAGTTGGCAGCCTTATCAGTCTTTAGTGCATAGTTGGCAGTTCCTACACTGATAAGCTTGTTACCTGCACTCGAGTCACACATTCAGTACGCCGCTAGCACACAGTGAACCAACAGCAACGAGCAGCGAGGACGGTCCGCGCCGTCCATTAGTGCACGCATTTTTATTTTTATCACTACCCGACTAGCCCGAACAGCCGAAATAATAGCGATGGTGGTAAGTTGAAATTCTCCCACACCACCCAGCGGCGCTCTACAGCTACCATCAGTGCGTAAACGGTGCATGTGTTTGTGCGTGAAACATTTATCAATTTTAAATGAATCATAATTTACACAGATAATCGGTTTGAAAGTATTTCTACTGCTCGGAAACTAATTTCACATTGTTGCCAAATTATATTGTACTCGGGTGGGCTAGCTAGCACGCGGATTTCTATCGCCCTTGCGGAGATGTTGTACGATCTATTGGTGAGTGTTTTTATCCACGTTTCCGGGACAAAAATAGCTTAGCTGTAGCAAACTTTTTTATAATTCGCATACATATAAATATATTTTAAGATTCAAACGAAAAACTTCACTTTTTTTTACTGCAATGTCGTTGAAATTAAATTTCCGCATGGTGCGGTTTTGAGAAATGCACAACCTAATATATGTTAAGAGGCTCCCACATTTTATATAGCTTAATCATTTTTTTTAATATAACTTAAACAAAAAATAGTGCAGATATATAATTTAAACTTATAAAAGTCGAACCGTATTTCTCTGAATATAATTACAATATTATATTGCACACATTAAAATTATCTGTTTGTTTTACAAATGATTTTTTATTTTGCTTTTGATAATCTAATATTTTTTAACGGTTTATTTCAACATTATTGAAGGGGTGTATTAAGGTACCTTATATTGCGCAATATATATAAAAGACCAGTCATCAGCAGTAGAGATACACTGACGTCATTAAGGTGCTTAATGATAAAGGCATTTGTTATTAATCGATTTAAGGCGATTATTTCGTCACGAATATAAGTTTCAATGTGTAATAGTTTTATTTACATATAGCGTACCCCAGCTTCAAAATTGATAACCCAAAATTAAGTTATAAAAATTATTATGATAGGTAGAATACATATTTCAATATTTAAGATAACACTGATGAATTACATAAAAATGGGCCTAATTGAAATGTGAAAATAACTTACATTTTGTTATATTATTTATCCTGGAGGCTTCTACTATTTTGTTGTACATATACATGAATAAAACACAATCCGTTTAAATTAATGATTAAAAATGGACATAATAAATATCAATTGATTCGTTTAGAAAAATCAATGTTCCCTATGATTTTAGTAGAATTATTATAAGGTAATATTCAGTATGTCTCTCATATGATTATGAAAATAAGATTATTGGTGGAAGTTAATTGAAACTCATTTCTAATAAAATCTAGTTTGTGCAAAAAAAATATATATGTCACAATTAGATGTACAAGAGAGTTGTAGAGGACGACATCCTCGAAACTCTCTTGTTTGTTGTTGTAGTGACATGTATATTTACAGAACATTGATATTACTAAACGAAGCAATTGATATTTATTATGTTTCATTCGGAATTACTAAGACTGTGAGCTACGTGGTGACGTCAAGCAAAAAACTCATTTTTAATAATGAATTTTTTTTAAATTATAAATAATGGTGATTAAGTAAATATATTTACTAACTATTTAATTATTGTTTTAGTTATTGAACGAAAAGAGTGACGATGACGACGTGGAAGCGCGAGCAGGCCTCAAAAAGCAAAGCGAACTCCTACAGGAGCTCCTCAAAGACAACGAGGAGCGCAAGCCGCAGAACCAAAACCAAAACGACACTCTATTACAAAGCCTGGGCTTCTCCAGCTCCCCCTCGCCTCCGAACGGCGGCGACCCGGCCAGGGCTCGCAAACGCCCCAGCGAGGACCACGACGACTACCCGGTAAAACGTCCCTCGGACGGCTCTCAGGTATCCTCATCGGGTTCGACGGGCAGCAAGCTATGCGAAAAAAATAAAATGCTTGCCTCGCTGTTGGCGAAGACGCCCTCGAACCACCAGCCCATCCCGCCGGTGCCGGCCAGCGTGATCTCGGCGACCCCACAAGAAAAACTGCCACGGATCAACGATCCGAACCTAAACAAAAACCGCATGGCCACACAGGCCATCATGCTGAACAACAGCCGGCCCCGGCTGCCCGGCCGACCTCCCAATGCAAACTACCTCAACCAACTGGTCACCCCAGAAGGCCTACAACGAAATCAAAACAGACAGTATAACCAGGTGGACTCGTCGTTCGTGGTTGCAGCCAGCGCGGACTCCTGGGTGGCGGAGCAGAGCTCCGATCCACTGCTGTCCATAATACTCGATCAGGTTATCGATATTGTGCCCGATGCCGTCATGACGAATCCATCAGACATACAAACTTTATTAGACGCAATGTCACCTCAAAATACAGCCAACAACTTCCAACAGAACGAGCCCATGAGCGAAATGATGGCCATCAACATCATACAGAAATCTCTGATGCAGTGCGAAACTGCTGTCAAGAGTCCGTCATCGCCCACTATCAGTCTCTCGCCCGCATATTCCACCAACACGGTAAGTCTCATATTTATATTCATACACACTTAAACAATTCCGATGAGTAAGTGACGACGCGTGATTCAAAACAATCAGTATTTACATACCAGGAATAAAACTAGCGAAATTAATCAGCGATAATGAATATCAATTTTACAACATATAAACTATTTTGTGGAATGATTAAGGTGTTTAGTTAGCACAAGAAAAACAAATCAAATTGAACATGATGTCGACTTTTGGATGAGTAATCGGTTATATGTTTTTCGAAGTGATAACGAGTATCGTGGGGTTTTATAGTTTCGAGTGGAAATGATTGCTACAAATTAATGCATAACTACAACACTAGCTTATAGCAGTATGCTAGAAAGTGTTTATTTTATTAACGTATGTAGGATTCTTTCGGAGACTGCAAGTATACAGGGGTGCAATTCCTGAAACCACTCGAATTATTCGTTAAACTGTCACTCCATAAAATATGGTCAATTCAATGATGGAATATCTGTTTATTGGTGTTTTTTTAAGGGCGGTGAACCGAAATTATGTGAGTGTAGTGTACAGTACAAGTGACGTAAAAAGAGTTCAGTTAGTCTTTGTGCAGACAAAATAAGAATGTAAGCCGTAAAAGTTATCACTATAGTTGGCATATCATATTATTAACTCTCATTGTGTAGATATAATCATATCCCATGACGTTATATTTGTTTTTTTTTTAAATATATTTCGGTGAATTTTAGCCTATCACAGTTCATCTAGAACTGTTGTTGCATTTAATGATGAGTATTTTTGAATATTTTCAGATGACTCAATCTAATCAAGCTGGTTCATTTCCGCCGCCTCCCAACTACCCTCGTATGGGTAACCTGCAAAGACCACAGGTGCGTCAAGGCGCACCCCAGTATCCGATCTCCAGCCAGCAGCTCCTGCACAACCAGCAGCTCCGCAAGCAGCAACAACTGCAACTGCAACAACAACAGCAGGAAAATAAGCGGCGTTTGTTGGAGCGTCAGAGCCAACAGCAGTTGCTCATACCGTCCAATGCAACTGCCGCAGAGATCAACTCCGGATTGCAGAACATCGATAGTCTGTTGAACAACACAGTGGCTCCAAATGTATCGCTGCAGAGGTCTTCCAGCGTACCAGAGTCGCAGCTCTCGCCCAACTATCGGCAACAGCCCTACTCGCCGCACGCCCAACTGACTAGTCCCATTGGACAGCAGGCTGGGTTTCCACAGGGTGGGGCAGCGAATTACCAACAGGCTGGTGCTAGGTTGTCGCCGCAACAGTTTACTCAACAGTTGTCTCCTAGACAGGGCTATCCGCAGGCCAATGCCCAGACGAACAATTGGCAACAAACCGCTGGAAGGCTCACCATGCAACAACAACAGAATCCTATGTTGAATGCTCAACTCACCGTAAGTTTCGTTTCAACAGTTTATGAGTAAATCAGCCATTTAATTAATTTATATTTTTCAAATATAAATTTCGACAAGCTGTGAATGTCTCCATTAAAAAAAACAATAAAATAAGGCTCAGTTGTATTAAGACTCTAGCCTGTGATTATGTTGTTAGCCCTAGCATGCATTGTTAACTTTTCATTTCATGACTATGAACTTGAGACTTCAAGTAAATTTGTTTATATGTGACAACGTTGCATTATATGTTGTCAAGAGTGACAATTGAATCACGGATTGGAAATGAACTCGAGAATTATCTGCTTAATACAACCGAGCCTAACATTAACGTGTCTATTAAATTCTCACTTACCATTTTCTATGTTCAGGGTAACTACGTACCTGGACCGAACGGACGCGCGTTCCCCGTGCAGCGCTCCAGCCAGCAGCAGCAGCCGCGCGCGGTCGGCAGTCCTGGGGCGGCGGCCGCCACGCGGCACTCGCCGTTCTCCGCCGACCAGTTCGCGCCGCCGGCGTCACCCAACTCCGGCTACAACCAAAGCCAGTACACCCAGAGATTGAACCGCACGAACAGTGCACCTATTGCGACTACACAACTGCCAGGTAGGCACTCACACCTCTACCACCCTTACCAAACAACACACCATTATTAAACAATTTGAACTAAACGCGTAATCCACATATACATTCGCCAAAAGAAATAATCTAGAAACTACTTTGTTTTAGAGAAATTTAATTAGAGAGTTGATTTTGTTTTTGACATTTAATACTTCATGGCAACTCAAATAAACAGGGTTTGTTATGCACCGTCAACTAAGATGTTTGAATTAAATACATATGCAAACTGTATGTTGAAAAATATTTATTTAACATATGATCATATATTTATCAATCCTGTTTATATGATGTTGGCCACAGTCAAGCATGTAGTTTTCTGCTCTCGGTAGAAGCCATTTATACATTCTGATGCATAAGTAGAAGTATTTTTCTGAGGTGATGATGCAAACGAGTTCAAGCATGGGTAGATTTTTTCTCTTACAACTATAGTTAAAAAAAGTACTGACGAACTCGAAATAAAAGTCGCCGTGGGTGAGTAGCCGGCTATGGAGTTTTCGCGAAACTGTTTTTATTTACTTAGATTACAAACCAACGTGAACAACAAACAGCGTGGTGTGTGAAATCTGAAGGAAGCGTTTGCGTGTGTTGTTGCAGGTGGCCTGGGATCTCCCCGGCCATACACCAGGGACCATCCCGCACACACATACCCCCAAATTCCCCCTAACCCCCATCACCCCATGATGTACCAACAAGAGTACGCGTGTTACGATCAAACAAGCTTACAGTTATCTTACAACGGTGTTGATAGGGGCCGCGCGCCTCCCCATCTGCAGGCCGGTAAGTTGACGGCTAGCTACGAGAAAGTGGGGCACTGTCATCTTAATACACTTCATTTGTCTCGGGGGCGGACGGTGGCGTATTTTTAACCAATCACCCCGCCACCAGCCGCCCCATTCATTCCATCTTGTTGTAATCACTAAAGTTGGTGACACCCTAAACCGCACTCTCAAGTCTTGTGTCTAACCACACGCTCATCTCAACAACCAAAAAAAAATAAATTACATGTGCTCCCATCATCGCTGTGCTAAAAACAAAAGGGGTACCCTTCCCGTCCTACCCTTCCAAACAAACAAAAAAAAATCATTATCTGTTTTGTATGTGTAATTGCTTTGATTGTGTTCGCTTATGTTTAAATGTTTTAATTGCAACAGCAGCAGCAGACTAGTGATATTAATTTTAAAACACACCAACATACACCACCCTACTACACTTGTTTATTGCTTGCATGAGCAAACCCAAACATGTTCTGCATTCCGTATTTTTCGCCACCAAATCTGTGGGAGCTTGAACACATTTGTTACCTGTAGCTAAAATCATTATGTTTTATGTTTAAGCCGGAAATGGATGAAATTGGCAATATTTTGTATATATTTTGTTTTTATATAGAGCCTCTATTAGTGAGGCTTTATTGTAGCAATTTGTACATACTTCTGTTTGTTATTCAAAATCGTAGTTAATGAAGATTTTATTCATTCATTATGTTTCTGACAATAAAAACTGTTATTATGAGTTACATACAATGTTTACGTCATGTATAACTGTTACGAGCAATTACATTCGAGGACCACAGTTGTAAATGATGCAAACTTGTATTTGATACTCGACAGTTTTTGATATTTGTACATTTATTTAAGCAATATACCAAAAGTTATTGAATATATTTTGTAAGTGGATTATTTTTTCTGATCAGTTTTTGGTAGAGTTGATTTATATTAGAACTGTACTTCACTATCACAATGTATATTGCATGTTGTTTACACTGTTTGTAGAGATGCAATTTTAAGACTTGTCATCTCTATATATTTTTTATTTTCTGTTTGATGCTTACAATTTATATTTGGTTGACTAAAAATTCGACTAATAAAACAAAAATATGAAAAGGCAATTTTAATTTTATTGGTATCTAATATTTATATTTATTTATCTCTTTCTAAAGAATAGTCTATAGGGCCTCACAAAGCCTCTAAAAAACTGTGGCACATTTGAAATTTCTGTCATTATATGACCAGGGAGAAACTCGAAAAGAGTTTTATCATCTGGGATTTATTTAACTTCTGAAAAAAAAACTCCCGAATATTATTATTAATGCTCAAGTACGAGACTTTGGACGATTTTTGCTATCTGTTGCCCTTTTCCCGTAAAATGAAAACAAAAATGGTGTGAAAAATGTGTTGCTGGTATCTTTTTACGTTTTTTTCGGCCATAATTTGTAAAGCTAGAAGGGTGATTAAAATTATAGTGTTGTGGAGAAACACCCGACAAACGGCCATCTATTACCATTTTCCTACAAAATGCAAAATATGTGTGAAAAATGTACTTATTGTGCATTTTTACGGTTTTTTTGGCTCTTGTTTTTGTATTTTTATAGTTAAGACTATTCAAATAGCAAATGCAAAGAATATTTCAAGCCCTCTGGAAATTTTCCGATAACTCTTGCCGTTTTATTTCGAAATGATAAAAAAAACTATATGAAGCTCGCCATGTCACTGTTTTATTATCTGATAAAACAAAATTTGCAGGATTTATTATTTTTTGCTGTTTTTATTTAAACATTTCAGCAGTGCTTCTTGGAAATTTGAATTTCAGAAAACTTCTGTGAAACTATTCAATATTTTTTCAGCCTTGTTTTACTTTATATATTTCAGCAGTGTTTTTTATTCCTTCAGCTCAACCTAATTTCTCATTTGTTTCAGAGAAAATAGTGTTAATTACCGGAATAATTATATATATTATCTATTTGCCTTTTACCTTTCGGTGTAGGCCGGAATAATTAATTGAAATATTTCAGCAGTGCTTAACTGATTTTCCACCTGCTCATGGGAAAGTATTGGATTGTCATGTGATGCTATACCATGATTATTTATGTCTTCTAAGGCTTTCTCTATTCAGTACTAACCCTTCTACAGGGTGAGGTGACATCATGTTCTTATGCTGAAATTTCAAAACAAAATTGCTATATAAAATCTAATTTGCATTAAAAATAAAAACAATTTTGCCAATTTCATTCATTATACAATAAAAATTCGCTTACGCCAAACCAAAAACCAAGGTTTCGCCTGTACAAATATCATCAAATTAATTGCTCCATGTGCGTCGTAGGTGTATCCACTGGAGGCGGCGGTCCCGCATCCGAATATGTAAGACAGGAGCTGAGGGCGGTGGTGGGCGCCCGCACCGGGCAACAAATTACCCCGGGCAGCACGTCGCGGACTCAGTCCCAGTCCCAGCAACTGCTCACCCAGAACGTAAACGCCGCCGAACTGGAGGCTCTCGGACTCACCTTCGAGATGCCCAACTCCGGTAAGCAAACATACAAACACACAAGCTTGACTTATATAATACAGTAAGAAAATTAATAACCAATCGCTTTGGTTCACACTTGTGGGGGTGAATGTTATATGTGTACAAAACAAAAGTTACAATGATGAGGAGGGCTGAATACTTTTAAGAGCAACTGCTTTGATATCCAAACACTGCCATTGAAGAGAAATGTAAAATTATGTTCGCTTTGAAACGAGTGATATCGTTTTCTTCAAAATAATTTCAGTGTACCATTCATTCGGAAATTATATTTATATGTTCCGTCAAAAAGCGGTCATGATGTGGGCTGTTTTTTTGTCGTTTTTCTCTTTCGATATGTGTAATATGTATAATGAAAAAATGTTTGGTTCTCGAAACAAACATTTTAGGGATATATTCGGCTCTTTCGCCAACCTTTGGCTTGGGCAATATGTTGCTTGACCCTGGGTTGGAATTTTCGGGTGATTGCGATGTACTTTTATGTTTTACACGCCACTCGATTTCCGGCAAAAACAATGCCAATAAAAGCTTTAGCTAAAAAATACTTGCAGTAGCATATTTTACATTTCTCAATCCAGCACTCCTCTTAATCATTACCTCTCTACATGTCTATGTTTGTAAAAAGTGTCATTTGTAAATTACGCCCCCGGACTGTGTTACTAAAACTCTGTAAATACATTTCATTCGCGGGCTTTCACAGTCCGCGGCCGATCTGGCAGGTTTTTTTTTTGGGTGTGTTATTGTCTGTACTAAAAACAATTTGGGGGCAGTCGTGCACCCGTGCTGCTCTCAGCAAACTCGGAACAGTTGCGAGCAGAATGGGTGCCGCTGTCTGGGAGTGCGTACAATTATGGCATTGTTGCGTGCAGGTGCGAGCGAAAGCCCGAAACTTTGGGGTGCGATGGGGTCAGAAATGGGCTCAATGTCTCCTCCACAGGCAGCCACTTCCAGGGTAAGCTATCAACCACCTGTCTCTCTATCACTCACGCTTCTTCCCACTTGCTGCTGTTTTATCTTTATAAACTAACGTTTTATGTGGTTTTCTTTTGCATGCACTGGTGTTACACATACACGTAAATGTAGAGACTTGTGTTTTGTAGTTTATAGGGGGGCGCAATTTGGAGGTATTTAAAAAAATTAAGATTACTCGATATTGTATTTATAGGCCTGTAAAACACGCAATATGAATCGAAATTATTACAGAAAAAACAACGCAATATTTCGTTTCTAATAACATTATTAGAAAACGAAATCGACTTTTAGTTTTAACCAGAGGTTAGCATTTTATGATAGTGGCCTTAATATGGGTTTATGTTGACATAAAATATATAAATTGTTTATGTCTGGTCACAAAATCACTTATTATTTTTGTTCTTATAAATTATTTTACTATAAATAATTTATAAGAACTAAATAATAAGTGTTTTTGGTACCAAATTTTTTTATCCTAATTGCTTTATTTCTGATTTAGTTAGCATAAACCCTTTATATATATATCTTAATTTATTAGTAAACGCTTATATGAATAACTATATAGATACAAACAGGTGCCTCCCAACAGAAGCTTTTTATGTTCACACTGACGACACATGCACATACACACACACACACATACACATAAATACATCAGTAGGTGATTGTATAATTTTAGTTTGTACATAATAGAACTAGTTTGAAAGTAGAATGCAACAGTAGAATACGATTACTGATTTGCGCAAATGCATATTTTCCAGAATACTATGGAGGAGGGCCGTCAAGGTGATCATAAATCGTCACTGCTACAGAAGTTGCTTTCGGAGTGACAAAATGTACATAATAGAAATATATACTACTAGGTACCTCATTGGTTACGTACCGCAGGCTGTAAACTAGACAGGTTAGCTGTTTCAAGTGCATTACGACTACATTGCTTGTTACAATTTTGGTTAGGGTAGTGCGGAGCAGCCGTGGAAGGCGCAAGGGCCTGAGTGCAATTGTAAATATTAATGCAGGACTTGTTTATATTTATATATAAAAAAAATATATATCATATATATTATATTTTATTATATGTCGGATATGAATTCAGATTACGTATTTCAGACGCCACACTTGTAAATTTTTTCCGGGGCGAGATTCCTTCATTTTGTCTCGCCCAATGAGTGGTAAGGACTGACAACTATGTTATGATTTTAATGTGTTTCATGAGGGCCGTTCCAAGACCGTGCGGGATCACTCGGTGCTCCTGCATCGCCTTGCAACGGACCTACGTTGTCTTCCTTTCAGTGAGTGTTCATGCTACGCATTACCAAAAAAAAAGATGAAATTTGAAAATAAAAAAAATTAAAAATAGTAACTGTTAATATTTTATACATAATTTAAAGTACGTTATTTGGAGAGATCGTTTTGTTGGACATTGTGATAGGCAAACGCCATGTTACTGTTACTAGGTAATAATCCTAGACCTTATACTTAGTACTAGCGTTCATACTTTATTGTCAATTACACCCCGCAGCCACTAAATTAAAGATGAACAAATTTCAGAACGAAAACAATTAATTACACGAACCTATTTTTTGTACAGTAATGGAGTTTTCAAATATATCTATATATTACAATAAAATAATTTCTATTTGTATTGTGTAACCTGTTTTGATTTTACAGCGTTAATTTTTTTAGCCTGCAAATATTAACATTTTTATTATTATTGTGTCGAAATAAACTTCTTTTTTTTGTGGGATTCTTTATTTGTTTTGTCCTGATTTGTGTCCTGTTTATTGTTGTCCTGTGATCTCTCTTTTATTTTGTAGATTTATTTTTTGGGAATTCTTATTAATTTACGGACAACTCTTTAATTTGCGAAAAATATATTTTCTTTTGCAGTTGTTGATGAGATTTTCGAGTTTAAGTATTTTACTATGAAACCCGGTATGTTGTTTGCTGATTGGGACGAGTTGCTGTCCAGTAACTGGGACGATTTGGCTGTGTGACGAGTCACGAGATTGCGATACAAGAAATAAAGGTATGTTTTTTTAGCGGTACATTTTATTTATTTCAGAAGATATATTTTCGCATATCGGGGAAAACAATTAACCAGGAAAATAGATTTACTTATCCAACTAACTGCGTGATTTGAAGCGTCAGCCGTCTGCCGTCAGCCCTGGTTTCCTAAGACAGCTCGCTCTGAAAGCGGGCGCTGTTTTTACATCAGAAAAATAATTTTGCGTATATATAAACGAATCTTGTTTCCCATAAAGAGTAATACGCCAACGTACTGCAAAAGCCTAATGAATTACGATGAAAAATCCTTGAATGAAATTTTAAATGTGTAATGTTGCTGCTTAGGTGATGATATACTTAAAACAATTTTTTTATGACCGCTTTCCTAGGAAACCAGGGTTGTACTGAGCATTGGGGAGCGAGAGCCCCCCATTGCATGTGAAATTTCACTGGTTTCTGTGAAGTTATAGGAGGTGATTAAACTCTCCATTTATCGACGAAAAAGCCCTTGAGTCCACAATAAACTATATATGTTTATCCCATTTTTATTTTATTTAAAATAATTTGTATATATAATAAATATAAAATAACATTTAACCGAATAAGTCCTTAATAAGTGTACTTTTCTTGCGATCGATACCATTGCCGACGACGATGTCAACCCCGCTATCAATGCTTTTACCATTATCAATATCGCGCAACTTGGCCAGCAGCTTCTTTTTTTCTTGCAACGCAACGGCAGGATCACGCCGCGTTTCATTCCCATTCGCATCCTTTTCCGCCGCCTTCCGGAATGCATACTCTTCGTTCCAAATCTTATTAACCAAGTCGAAATCGTCGTTGGTGAGCAACAAATTCTTGGACTTCTCCGCCTTTTCCGGTTCAACAACATCAACTTTCTGCTCAGGTTCTAAATCTATACAATCTGACGGTATTTTTGGAGGCGTTACTGGGGTTGAAATGGTTTCTAGTTTTACAGGCAGCTTGTTTTCACTGAACGTCTTCTTGATCATCTCCTCATCCACAGTCAGCTTATTTAAGATCTCAGTTACATCATTTATATGAACTCTTCGGTTGCTATTCGCTGACAATCGCGCTTTAATTTTTTCAACGGGTGATTGCATAGTGTTTAGCGATTCCCCACTGTCTTTTCTTTTTATTGGCTCCAGTTTGGTTTCGGACGATGTTTCGCTGAATGCGTCTTCTTTGATTTCGGAGATTTCATCAGGAGAATATGATGATACTACGTTGCTACAAGAGTTATTCGTTAAACAAACCATTGACATGGAATGCCGGTTGCCGCCAAATCGTTGCGATTTTGGTTTATCACGACCCTGCAAAACAGAAAACTATTTTAATAATTAAAATACATACAGCGTAAATACAATTTCTATTATAGACTGCTTCAAAATATGTTTCGAGTGTTCTATTTGGACGCCTTACCGCAGAAAGGAGTCACTCCACCTAATTTTAATGTTTAGAAAACAGATTTATATAAAGATTTATACAAAATTATCATTCATCTCAGGTTAATTTTGGACTTCTAGAGCTTTAGAGCTATATTTTTGTATTACGTTAAGTTAAATTGTTTACCTTGAGTATAAAGGTAAAAGAAACAAAAATATTTTGTGGGTTGGTTCCTTTCTGCAGAAATGGACGCTTTTCTTTATGAATTAGAAAATACTAACAATCTCAAAAAAGGATTTTGTTTTTGTGTAATAATTAACTAAAGTATTGATAATTGATATTCTATAATTATTCTAATAATGAATATCTTACCTCACTTAATCTACTCAACTCTGTTAAAGCCGCTGCCAGCTCCTTCTGACTCTGTCTACTCTTTGTCGTCTCCGCATTCAATTTGTGCTTGGAATTCTTCAGCTCCAGCACCAGTTTCCTGTTGAGTAAACCAATTTCTGTTTCGTAATTCTTCACCAGCGTTCGCGCCTCCTCTAACTGATCCCGTAATTTCTCGCGTTCCCCCAAATGCTTATCCTTGGAAATATTCGTAAGGTGCTTCAACTGATCGCGAGCAGTCATCAGCTCTTCATCCTTTATTTTTAATTGTTCCTGCAGCTCTCGCGCCAACCGTCGCAGGGCCTTGTTTTTCTCCCCCAGCGTGCGATTTTCTTCCTCGTGCGCCTTGAGGAGACGTGGAAGATCCGCATTAATGCCCTCGTAACTAATTAATTGTTATACATTGTTAAAATAA
This sequence comes from Lordithon lunulatus, assembly GCA_963942505.1. Lineage (NCBI taxonomy): Eukaryota > Metazoa > Arthropoda > Insecta > Coleoptera > Staphylinidae > Lordithon > Lordithon lunulatus. The sequence continues at coordinate 65,205,488 of OZ012667.1, forward strand.
CGAATATGGAAGACAAAAACATAAAATACATGGACGTGTGTATCTACGTATTATTATTATTATAGCAGTTGATACAGAAGAGTTTCAATTTATGAGAGAAAAATACAGACATGTGCAGCTTCTCATTAACAATGTGTTTATTTGTGTCTTTCTCATTCATAATAAATTCAAATTATTTGGCTGTGCTTCCTTAAACCCCACTCCCCCCGGAATTTAATTCCTTTATTAGGGGTAGCAATAATTATTATAAACCTTCGGAAGCTGTAGCTGTAGTAGGGCCCATGGCAAAGTGAGACCCCGAGCTTGTTTCAATTTTTTAAATTAATTGGAACTTACTTGTTTAGGGCCTTGTCCTGACGTTTTTGAAGAGTTTTCAGCGCTCGATTTTCTTTAGCTAATTCCTGATACAATATTAACATAATTAGTATCATTTTATATTGAATATATAAACTAATCAAAACTTTATAAGGAATTTTTAAATAAAACTAATTAAATTGTATACGCGTGAATTCACCTCTCTTCATTTAAATTTAGATCTGTAGTGTATTACTACAGATCTAGATTTTGTCTAGCCCAGTTAGTGAGCATGAATTCACACTATTTAATAGATTAATTAAATTGTATTATAAGCGTGAATTCACCTCTTAGCAATCTACGGGTCTAGATTTCGATCTTATTAGATCTCATCAATCTAGCTCAGTTAGTGAGCATGAATTTACACTAATTATTTTTAGGGAGAAACTTGCATTACTTCAAATTAAATTGTGTTATTGCGATCATCGCTTGCTGTAACCTGAAGATTGCTATCTTGTAATACAGCTGGTAGAGGGTACAAAAGATACAAATTTGTTTTACTTGGTTTTCTTACTAGTACGTCTTGTGCAGATATTCTTTTAAATAAAAAAATTCCAATTATCAACTTTTGAGATTTCCTACCATCAAATGAAAATTCGCATCGTTCAACTGGCTCTGCAAATTGCGCAATTTGATCAATTTCGCGGACATCACCCGCTGCCGCACCCCATTACCCTGCTCACTCCGACCCCTCATCGCGCGCACCGAAACCGCCAGCGGGTTGATGGTCTTCTTCTTCTGAAGAAAACAGCTGGAGTTGGACGAGCAGACCGTGTCACAGCTCCTCCGCCTGCAGTGCAACACAAACATTTGCATTGACATCAATAGCTGATCTATTTTTTTTCTCTCACCTTCCCGTAAGCATGGGGGTGCTTCCGGTGCATGACTGGAGGCTGCTACCGCACGCACTGGCCATCTCACAGCAATAAAATGGTGATAATCACGTAAAAGGTGCAAACTAGAGTTCGCAGTACAGGATTCATTCTGTTTGTATAAACGTCAGGAGTTGGTTTCTAGGGCAACCGACTTGGGAACACGTTTTCATAATTTTTCGATCAATAAGTTAACCTCGATGGGCTAATTAAGATCCAGAATATAACAAGGTCATGAATTTATTTGAGGGTAATAATTTTTTCACGTTTCTAAATTACGTGCTAACTTTCTCACTTCGATATGTTTTTTCTGGATTGAGGATGCAATATTTTCTGAAAAATATATTCAAACCAAAACTCGTCCACCAAACAGTTGTAGCCAGGACAAGCAATAGTTAAACATCTAGCTCTTTCTTTCTTCGATATCTTTTTTCCTGGGTTGAGGATGCAATATTTTCTGAATATTATATTGAAACTAAAAATTGTCCACCAAACATTTGTAGCCAGGGAAAGCAATAGATAAGACATCTAGCTCTTTCTCTCTTCGATATGTTTATTCTAGACTGAGGAGGCAATATTTTCTGATAAATATATTCAAACCAAAACTTGTCCACCAAACAGTTGTAGGCCAGGACAAGCAATAGATAAAACATCTAGCATAAGTAATAATTCTATAAAAATCCGACGATAAATCTACGCTGTGGTAAGATTTATTGTCGAATTTTTAGGATTATTACTTATGCTAGATGGTTCTAATAACTGGGCCACAAAATGAAATTTGTGACTTGGTGCTGGAAAAGTAAGAACTAATTTTGAATATTAAAAAAAAACCTTTATTAGGCATATCACAAGACAGAAACAGTACATCAGTATCAAAAGCTGCTTTGAATTATCGATTCTAGCTACCCCGAAACGATAAAAGAAAGCACGGTCGTCACAACTGTGAATATTCTTGAAAAATTGCATCATATACATACAATTTCCATAACATAAACATTATACACGAATTGAAATGATGAATGGGTTTTAACATGATGAAAAATAACTGCAACCTCGATAAGGGACGAGGTAAATCGTGCGTTCTAGAGGCGACTTGCACGGATAATCGTACACGAGACGAACAGCCCGGAACAGGTCTCGAACGATAAACAAAAACGGCTAATATACAAAAATTAACAATATATTCCCTGTTCACTTAGTATATTACAATATTCCCTCTCTAAAAATATATACAGGCTGTTCTGTAATTCGAGGGCAATCCGTTAAGTGGTGGTAGAGAAAGATCTTAACCACCACCTTCTCGTAATATCACGCTGTACCACCACTTAACGGATTGCACTTGAATTACATAACATCCTGTATATTCTCCCTCTTCCCTCACCAACTTCCTTTTCCACGCCAGCCTTTTGCAGAATTTCACGCCTTCCCGTCCTCTCCTAATCATTCACTCATCTTTCTGCATTCCCCCGCCCACTCTGCTATCACTCCCTCACATTCGTTGCCTAGATGTGTGGCAAAATCCTTGTTTATTATTATTACTACGTTTAGGAAATTCTTATTTATTATTTCAAGTATTTTACCTTTACAGTTAAATGATGCATAGCAAGATCATTTAACTGAGACTTTAGGTACTAATCAATTTTTATCGCTTCCAGTGTTGTCATCTACAATAAAGAATCCTAAAAATGCAACTCTAATCGAAGACTGGAGGTAAGAACGAAGCATTTTGTAAATAGCCCTTGATATATATATATATATAATGCTGGATCTTATCAATTTAATTAAGATTAACAAAAACACATATCTTATAGCATGGAGTAATATCTTCGAACATGGCAGCGGCTCCATGAACAATTTGCGTGATTAATGATAGAAAGTACTTATTCTAACTAATATGATATGCTACTACAAGTTTTATTATATTTAGCTTTCTTTCTTAACCGTTTCCTTATAAACCTTTTTAAGGTGTCCAGGATTATATACTTTATTTAAACCAAATTTATATTTATGGACTTAAATATTTGGGATAACTGGGCTGGCTCTATCCTATTAGGTATTATAATAAAAAATAATACTGTGAGTATTATTTTATCGTACAACACAAATATATTGTTTTAAATATAGAAATATAGTATGATTTTACAAATATATGTTCGTTGAATATCACCAATTCTGGATTATCAGGATTATATACATTATTTATACCAAATTTATATTTATGGACATAAATATTTGGAATAACTGGGCTGGCTCTTATATCCTATTAGGTATTAAAAAATTAATATTGTTAGTATTATTTTATTGTACAACACAAATATATTGTTTTAAATATAGAAATACAGTACGATTTTACAAACTCGTTGAATTGCACCAATGCTGCCCAACGTTAACAAATGAACTATAAACTAGTTCGAATTTCTATGCATTTTCACTTAGGAGTTATTACAATTATGTATTTCCCTGTAAATAATACTTCACTATCTTGCTACTATGACCGATTCAAGTCTATTTGGTGACAGAAAATGAACTATAAACTAGTTCGAATCTCTATGCATACAATTTTGTTAATCCTGTTAATATAGATTTATATTATTTTTATTGTATGTTATTGTTATTTAAATTTTAAGCCTTACGCATTTTCGCGTATTGCAATTGTTGGAATTTTCTGCATTGATTGAAAGTTAATAACTTGAAATGGCGAACATATATGAGCCTGTGAGAATTAAAGTAGCGTAAGTCACATTTGAATTGTTTTGAAAATTGGAAGCGATTGCGTTTGGTATTTATGTAAATCGACGTTCGTAGTTACATTTGTATTTATGAATAAATTTATTCATTTCTTGGCAGTAATTACTGCACGTTGATTTACCTAAATACAAACGAGAAATCTTCTCATTTTCAAAACAATTTAAATGTGACTTACGCCACTTTCATTCTCACAGGCTCATATAAGGAATATACACAGAGAATATAAAATATAACGTATGTATCCATGGTTTTGGTTGCTAGGTAACATTTCGGCCGGCCATCATGGATTCACGGCTAAACAATATTTTAGCATTAAAACTTTACTCATCTCTAAAATATCAACTAGCCATGAATCCATGATGGCCGACCGACATGTAACCTAGCAACCAAATCCAAGGATATTGATATTAATTTTACATATTGCTTAAAATTAAATGTATTACTTTCTATTGCTGTAAGTAATAAATAAATACATATATATATATATATATATATATATATATATATATATATATATATATATATAAATATACATTTATTTCTTTTAAATTAATATAACAATATAATGCACACTATTCATACAGATTTTTTTGGATGAAGGATTGAGTTCCATCTCTATATAATTCTATATCCAAATTGTAAAGTTTAGTAACTTCATTAATATATCTTTTTACTCGATTACGATACTTTATAAGGCACCTTACACAGTCAATAATACTGTCATTGCTAGTATTGTCAGTATTTGCTTGAATCCTCCTCCAATATTTATCAAGTAATAAATTATCCGGATAAACATCAGTATTTTTCCATCATTACTATACCTTACACGATCAGTAATTCTATCAATATTTTAGAATAATGAAAAATTTAAACATGTAGTAATACTGTCATTATTCTAACATTTTGACAGTATTATTGACCGTGTAAAGTGCCTTACACCTCAATAATACACGTCAATAATACTGTCAGTCCTAGTACTGTCAGTATTTGCTTTAATCCTTTTATATTTGCCAAGTAATCAATTAGCCTGATAAACATCAGTATTCTTTTGATTCCATCATTACTATACCTTACACGATCAGTAATACTGGCAATATTTTAGAATAATGAATATTTTAAACATATTATCGTACAGTAATACTGTCATTATTCTAAAATATTGACAGTAATATTGACCGTGTAAAATGCCTTATAGAGATTTATACAAATCAATTTTTTTCTATCGGTCACTTTGATCTATATACTTTATTGAATCGAAATTCGAAATATTATATCATATTATATTAACTGTTAGTAAAAAATATAAAATTATAAAAAAATACTGTTTTCAGTAATAAAGAATGAAACCAGAAGTGGTCATCCATTTCTTATTCTGATACAAATATTCATTCTAGTCAAATACCAAACTAAATATATTTTATAGAGGTAGTTTTTTTTCGCCAATACTAGTTAAGGAGAGTAAATGTTGTCGATTTAGTAAATACCAAACGCAAACCTTCTCATTTTCAAAACAATTCAAATATAACTTACGCTTCTTTCATTCTCACAGGATATCATATAGAAAATAATATCTGAAAATAATACAATGTAAGATACATGTCCCAAAATCAAATCAAATAATCTCGAATTCTTTATAATATTCTAAGACATAAATCTCTATGCATTTATAAAGACGCTACTATAGTTTTAGAACTAAACGTTATAAAATGTTTGCAAGCAAAAAGTTTTTTTTTGTGCGGGGCTAATAATTTATAATAATAATAAATAGTAATAATAATAATACTCTTTATTATTTATTATTACGCAACCCTTTTTTGCAAAACGTTTGTCTAGTTCGAACTATTGTAGCATCCGCATAATTGTATTATGATTTTGTCATTAGAATGTTGTATAGAACCCCTGTTAGGTTTCGGGAAACGCTAGCTATAAAAGGCGCTTTCGTTTAGCATAGTTTTTTTTCAATTGTCAGAGAATTGTCAGAGAATATCATTGCTAGTCGCCCTCGTGGCGTGCAGTATCGTCTTGCGGTCGTCTGCCGCCGGTTGTAAGGGCGGAGGTAGAATTATGCTCGTCTGAGGCGGCAAATAGAACAAGAATCAATAATAACATTGTAATATCAAGCTATATCCTGAAATAATAGAAGAAGAAGAAGAAGATATATTTATTGTAACATACATACATACAAGATATACATACATGTACAAGAGGCCATCGACCGTGGTCTTTCAGCCCACGAAATAATAGAATTGTCAGAGAAAATTACGTCTTCCTAGTGATTTGCTATATAAGAATTCAATCCCTGTAATTGTATTAACAAAAAGTGTTTTTGGTTTAAGAGTATGTGTCAATGAAGTCAGTTGAATTTATGAAGACCTCAGTGGCATAAACTTTTAATCTAGAAATGCAAACGTTGCAATTATTTCTTCACAACTTTTTCTGTGAATTACTGTGGAATTGATAGAAATTTTCAAATTTGTCATTTCATTTAGGAAGGTGTATGCGAAAAGCGAGGTGTACACACACCAACCAAACTATGCCCATTCAGTGTTCCTAAAAGTCTGAACAATCCCCTTCAATTGTTATAACCAATTAAACTATGCCCATTCACTATATCTAATGACTTGAACTATGCCCATTCACTGATTAAAATGACTTGAAAACTGTCATTTGTTTTAATTCAAATAAAGTATGCATTATTATTTCAAAAACATTTCGAAACTATACTAATGAGATTAATTTCTTAGAAAACATCAGTTTTCCAAAAAAGTAGTTTTTGGATTTTCAAAAATATTTATAAATTTTTATGAAAATTTGTGTGTACACATGAATTTGCATTACAAACAACTTATTTTAATAAAACTTTACTGTATAACATTATGTTAACGTTTACAAACGTTTCGTTTAAACAAAATTGATAGGACATCGGAGGAGCTCGAAAATGGCTAGAGCTTAGCCGAAACTAGCTGCAAAGCGTAACTGAAGTGTGATAAAAAACAAAGTAAAAAATCGTTTTAAAATGAAATGTCACAAAGTAGACGCCTTAAGAATCCAATATTTCAACTTTCAACCGATTGGTTTTGATCTAATAAAAGCACTCCTTCCGTCTCCGGTCAGAGTTCTGTTTGCATCTATTAGCTCTAGAATTACCACAGTTATCCAAGTAAATGTGGGTACGATCTAAGGAACCATAACTGATTTAATGGGCCTTTCGCGGTTTCACCTTAATTTGGCGTGTTCTGAGACATGGCTTAATCTTTAGTTAGTTATTTTAATAAGAAAATATACTCAAAAACTAATTAATACCCTCAGCATGAAAATTATTCTAGTCGTCTTCTACCCCTTCACTCAACTCTTAGCAATCTACAGCAGCGTTTCTCAAAATTTTTGCACTTAAAAAATTCAAAGGACCCCCTGAAGAATGGGTATGTGTAGAAACATCAATTTTCTGCGACCGCTCAAATTTATCTCGAGATCCTCACTTTGAAAATCTCTGATGTACAGATTTTATGTTGTTATATCCTTTCAGTATAATTCAGCTATTAAGTTAATCTGATATCAATTTGAATACATTTTTTGTCCCATTGATTGTTGAACATGATGAATTTAGGATATATGAATTACTGATTATAATCCCATTGCTCACACAAACAGATGTGTCTTGCAAAAGTCTGATTCAACAATCGTGGTGAACGCGAAAATGTTTCAATTGTGCAACGTTTTTGTGTATTCCCAATCCTGAATACTGCTATCCAAAAGAAAAACACAAAATATAATTCGCTCTACTTGAGGATTTGGTTACTTTCAATTCGGTGTTTCTATTTAAACAATAATCTAAGAATGTTACAAAGTTAATTTTCAAAACAAAAAAATATATAAAAGGTTGATTTTGCGATTTATTTTAAGATTGCTTTGTGAAATTTTAATATTGTGAATCAACAAAAAAATGCGTTTTATAAGATTCTAATCATGACAAAAGAAGTTCCAAAGAATACTGTTAACACGCAAAAAAAAATTAAATAAAACCATACTAACTATAAAAAGACAAAAAAAAGACTAAATTTCTATGCAAAATATATATTTTAACAAAATCTATATTTTAACAAAATCTATCTAGCATAATACTGACAGATTTTGTTAAAATATAGATTTTGTTAAAATATTTATCTAGCATAATACTGACAAAAAAAAATATATAAAAGCTAACTAATACACTAAAAAGAAAAAAACTAATAGGTAATTTAAATATATGAATGAAATTTACTAATATACGATTTAATAACTTAGGTTTATACGATAAAAAAAAAAATTCTAAGCCCATTTATAGAATAATTTATAAATAATGACGCGGATTATTGTAACAATAGAAACAGAATGTGTATTTGAAATTATCAAAATTCTCCAAATCATAATTCTAAATTATTTTTTTAAAATTTTCTTCATCGTAAATGCATTAAATTCTATAGTAACATTTTGAATAGCAGATATTTGAATACATTCCAGATTTTTAGGAATCGTTATAGATGTCTTTTTCGAGAACGACAGTATTAGTAGATTAATATTTAGCATTTTAAGGCCAACCAAAAAAAAACTGCAAAACACAATTCTCTTAAAGTTGCACAATTTGTAAAACAACTTTAGAAAACGAACAAAATTGTTAACTATAAAAATCTAACATTAGGGTAACAACAAACTGCTTATCACAAAAAAATAGTAAAATGTCAATATAAAATTTGATTTCTAGATATTTTTAAGTAAATATAACATTAGGGTAACAACAAATCACTGCCACGCAGATCTTCCATGTTGTCCGCTTGAAATGCGGTTAATTTTATATGCACCAAAAAAAAAAATGAAAAATACATGTATCAAATTTGATCAAAAATTGTTAACTATAAAAATCGATAATATAATCCAAATCATTCAATTCTTTATATATTTTTTGTATTCTCTTAGTAAATTCATTAAATTCTTTTGTAACATTTCTATTATTAGGTATTTGAGTAAATTCCAGATTATTTCTCTATACAGCGTAAGTGTAAAATATCCCAAAAAAATAAAGGCAAAATCAACTTTTAAAGTTGCACATTTTAGACCATAGACCAAAAAAAAAGGCAAAATCAACTTTTAAAGTTGCACATTTAGTGAAACAACTTTAGAAAATAAAATCGTTAACTATAAAAATCTAAGAACAACCTGATTATCACAAAAAAATAGAAAAATGTCAAAAGAAAATTTGATTTTAAGAAACTATAAAAATATAATATTAGGGTAAACGTTTTTTATGCTATCCGCGGTTAATTAGTTGAGACGCACAAAAATAGCAAAATGTGCACATTAATTATAAAAATTAATGATACAATTAAGAACTAGCATATTATTTAACCCAAAAAAATTGCAAAATGTAATTAAATATCACATCAAGAAATTGTTAACTATAAAAATATAATATTAGGGTAAACATTTTTCATGCTATCCGCGGCTAATTCGTTAAGACGCACAAAAAATAGAAACCTGTACACATCAAATTTGATTTCTTAAGAAATTGTTAATTATAAAAATCAATAATACAATTAAGAACTAGCGCACTATTTAATCCAAAAAAATAGCAAAATGTACTCTACATTTCAAGTCAAGAAATTGTTAACTATAAAAATTGTAAATAAGAAATTATTAACTGCCTTTTTTTCAATTTAAAACAGCAAAATGGTAATAATAATAATAAAAAAATAATTTAAAAAAATGGTATAATATTCAAATTTGCTATAAAAACTATAAAGATCGTGGATGATGAACTTTCTATATGTTTAATTTCAATAAGTATAGAAATATTTTTTAGTAGTTATATTAATTAATTATGTAATGGGTAATATGATTAAAAAACAAAGCATAATGTGAACGCATTTTAAGAAAAAAAAAACTAAACCAAAAACAAGAATATAATCTATTCATGTAATCAGTTTTTTTTTAGTTTTTAGTAGCTAGACTAATTAATTAATTCTTTTTTCATTAGTGTAATGGGTATTTTGATACAAAAACAAAGTATAATGTAAACGCATTTTATTAATAAAAAAACATTTAATCAAAATCAAGAATATAATCTATTCTTGTATACAGTTTTTTTTTTACTTTTTACTAGCTAGATTAATTAATTCATTCTTTTTTCATTAGTGTAATAGGTAATTTGATACAAAACGAAGCATAATGTAAACACATTTTTATAATTTAAAAACCAGCTAACCATAATCAAGAATATAATCTATTCTTGTATACAGTTTTTTTACTTTTTAGTAGCTAGATTAATTAATTCATTCTTTTTTTCATTAGTATAACAAGTAAATCGATACAAAACAAAGCATAACCTAAACACATTGGTATTATATATATATTTTAACCAAAAACATCTCTCAGTAACCAGTTTGACAAAAAAAAACTACCTCTAAATATATTTCACTTTACACAATGATCAAAATCTTAAAAAAAACCAAACCAAATTGTTGTTGCATCAAAATCGCCTAAGAAATTCCTTTTTGAATACAAAATTATTTCGGTTGTAATAAATAATATACTATATTGTAATTCATTCATATATTGATAAAATTAAAATAATAATAGAGAGGCGCCTTTTACTTTTCAATGTGGAGGTGCAATAGATCATACAGTTCATTAGTAATAGAAATAAAAACATAAAATAGAACGTAGATGTAGTATGGCCATTTATAGAATATATAAAACTAAATAATGAGACGGATTACTGTAGATCCCACACTACAACTGGGACCCCAAATTCAAAATAACAAATTTACAATAATAAATATATAACGTATTTTAATGAAGTTTCTCTCACACTTACACAGCATTGTAAAACATAAATATTTTATTAAAATATATTATAGAATCAAAAGTGTTAACCATAAAAATCGTAAATATATAATGTAACAAGAAAACTAGCATCGTAACGTAATATTATTTTATTGATAGAGAATCAATTTAGGCTATCGGAAGACAAAGGCGTTTCTGCCGCTGATTTTATAATGAATATAGTTTAATAATAAATAGTATTGTTGCTACCCTAATTTATTCAGAATACAAATTGAATAAACTAATCAATATAGTAATTTCGCCGAAAGTCATTTATATAAGAAATAGATCAAATACAGTATAATACGTAAATTTCTTTCAAAATATCAACAAGTTTATAAAAACTATCAGAATAATTTATTACGTGGAAAACCCATCAATTTCCCTGCGGGTAATATACATACGAAATAACTAGAAGAAAAAAAACAGTACAATATAAGAAATAAACTAAAAAGAGCAAAAAGCTTCATAACAACACTGCTAACTAACATAATTTATTATGTGAAAACCCCATTAATGTAACTTCAAAAGAAAGTCCGAATTAAAAAGCAACACATCAAGAGTAACAAGGTTTATAATAACAAAGAAATAAAATCATTAACTAATTCAATGTCGTCATATGTAGCATTAGTATATGATAAAACAAACTAGATATTTTTAAGAATACTACCCCTATTATAAAAATAGAAAAATCATTATTTAAAATATGTACAAGAGTACAGCTAAATAAAAGCAACAAATCAAGAGTAAAAAGTTTTACAACAACAAAGCAGTAAAATCACTAACTACATACATAAATGTCGTCATATGTAGCACTATTAAATGATAAACACATTGAGATATTTTTAAGAAAACTACCTCCCCAAAAAAATAGTGAAATCCTTTAAAATATGTACAAGAGTAAATTTTGTTATGGTATATAGGACTTAAAAAAAACTAAACCTGAACCTTTTAGAATAGAATTATTGTTTTGAACATACTTCTGTATTAAACAAAATGTGATAAATATTGCTGTATATATAAAATTCGAACAACTAAATAGTTTAACTGTAAATAAATGTACATAATTTCGGATAGTTTATTGTATTAGATTTAAACACTGGGACCGCGTTCGTTTCCCAAAATACTAGAACAGCTTGGTAATAAAACTCACTAACCAAAGTACAACTTTTGGAAACTAACCTCAGGAACTACTTAAGAAACGACTGTATCGCGAAGTCATTAAAAGACTCATTTAATGGTCAGATTCGAACAATGAAATAAATGTGTTTTTTTTTGTAAATATAGTCTATTTTTAAGGAACTAGTTGTAGCTACATACATACTATAACTGTTTGTATAGGGTTGAAGTGCCATACATATGTAAATAATAAAAGTTGTACAGATTTTTAGATTTAAAATTTTGAATAGTCACTGTAATTGAATCTAAATTGCCTGGGATTCCCCTTTAGATAATAATTGATTTGAGATTTATTAAAAGTATATTTGTAAATTGTTTGAAATAATATACCCTTATTGTATATATTATATTAGATTATCGTGATAAATTAATCATTATTATGCATAGTATTAACAATTTATTGAAATTAATTCTTTATGGTTTGTTTTGTAGATTATAATAAGTTAATTTGGTTTTTGCATTTTACCTTATAAAATCTACTATAAAGAATCAATTTCATTTGTACATATTAGAATGTTTTAGGATACAAACCAAAAGGTTTCTGAATTAGTTCAATTGTAACCATAACAAAATTAAATACCTTCAAACTAACTCATACATAAAAAAAATAGAAACTGTAACTGTACAAGAAAAAATCTCTCAAGATGTAATTAAAAATTTCAAATGAACACATATTTAACATTGTAATCATTAATTTTTAATTTAGTTCATGAATTAAACAGGGAATTGTAAGCATTGTTTTTCAACCAATAGGGAAACGCATACTAAATGTTGAAAGTGTAACTGTGCAAGAGAAGACGCGATGCAATTTAATACTTTAAATGAGCAGAAAATAAACTCCAGTAAAATATAAGTTTTAGAATTCTATAGAATAGCACCTAGAATTGTAACCTTAACAAAATTAAATCCAATAATTGTGCCGTCTACAGTAATAATTTGATCAAAATCTATATATTTCTATTATATAAAACAATACATTTTATAATATTTTTGCATTCGAATTTAATTTGTGTCAGCTATTTAGTCTCACATTTTCTAAAGAACCATCTACATTTTACGTTATGTTATTCTAAATTATAATTGTTTTCCACGAGCTATATGTGTATTTCGGACATATTCATGAATTAAAATTATATTTTTGATCCACTAAAATAATGTAATCTATTTGATTTAACTTAAATGTAATTAATTTCACACGTTGCTCGTTATTCAAATTTCATCTTGTGTTAATGTAACAATATTTTGTCTCGATATTTATTTAATAATTGTGTTAATTTTAGGTTTTTTTCTTCTTACAAATTTGTAAATGCTTTTTCTTATTTCTGTTTTTGTAATAATAAACGATTTAAATGTACGCCTCTTTATTTGTATGCCTTCTCGATATTTTTACTTTCTGAATGCTTCACGTCCAAAAACTCGATATCACAAAGATAAGTAGAGAATACCACCAACTTATGTTGACAGTAATTATGTATTATAATAAATTAAAAATAATAAATAACAACAATATGACAATAATATATAATACAATATAATAATACATAATATAATATAATAATAATAATAACATAATATAATAATAATAATACATAATATAATATAATAATAGTAATAACATAATATAATATAATAATAATAATATATTATTAAACCTATGGATCAATTGCAGGAATAGTAAACTATAATTTAATACCCCTGGGTCAAATAAGAGTTCTCAGATTTTAATTATTGAAAATTTACGGTGTACGACACTAGCGTTAAAATGCTTGAACTTGATACTTTTACAAAATTCCTGGCAGATGGCGCAGGCGCCATTGAAGCTCAGCGCCATCTGTTATAAAAAGCTTGAACTACACGCTTCGCAGTGTCTGTCTAGCGACTCCAGCGCCATCTGCCAGAAACTTCGCGAAGCTAGTAGTTGAAGCGTTTTAGCGCAGGTTTTTTATTACGCTACCGTCGGTTTAGTAACACCAGAAAGAAAGAGAAAGAGACATCCACAAACGGTTTTCGCATTTTTAATTAGCATCCCAAGGACGCTACCCAGTTTACACGATAAATAATCATGAAATTTCATCATTTTCGCACCGTTGTGGCACGAAAACAGTAAGAGCTAGTGAAATATATTAAATATATATAAATATGTATTTTTTAGTTTTTTAGCTCTACAATTCCATCTCTGTCTTGTCGGTAAACTTGAATATTGTCTTTCCTGTGTTTTAATATTGGGCGAGCAAGAATTCAGGTATATTGAAAGACGGAAATCAACAAGCACTCTACTAGAGGGTTGCGGTTTTTTGCTTTCGAACAAGTTTATCGAGATAAGTACAAAATATATTACAAATTTCAACCGATTTGGGCCAAAATTTAAGAATTTTTAAGATTTATGGTCAGAAGGGGGGAGTAGGGTGACCATAAATCTTAAATTTTTCTTAAATTTGGCCGAAATTCCGTGAAATTTTGACCAGAAAATGAAAATGTTGTAAAATTTCAACCCGAGATGCAAAAGTGTTGGCGAATTTCACGAAAATCGGTCCAAAATTTAAGGATTTTTAAGATTTATGGTAAGAAGGGGGGAGTAGGGTAACCATAAATCTTAAATTTTTCTTAAATTTGGCCGAAATTCCGTGAAATTTCGACCAGAAAATGAAAATGTTGTAAATATTTCAACCTGAGATGCAAAAGTGTTGGCGAATTTCACGAAAATCGGTCCAAAATTTAAGGATTTTTAAGATTTATGGTAAGAAGGGGGGAGTAGGGTGACCATAAATCTTAAATTTTTCTTAAATTTGGCCGAAATTCCGTGAAATTTCGACCAGAAAATGAAAATGTTGTAAATATTTCAACCCGAGATAGAAAAGTGTTGGCGAATTTCACGGATATCGGTCCAAAATTTAAGGATTTTTAAGATTTATGGTAAGAAGGGGGGAGTAGGGTGACCATAAATCTTAAATTTTTCTTAAATTTGGCCAAAATTCCGTGAAATTTTGACCAGAAAATGAAAATGTTGTAAAATTTCAACCCGAGATGCAAAAGCGTTGGCGAATTTAACGAAAATCGGTCCAAAATTTAAGGATTTTTAAGATTTATGGTAAGAAGGGGGGAGTAGGGTAACCATAAATCTTAAATTTTTCTTAAATTTGGCCGAAATTCCGTGAAATTTCGACCAGAAAATGAAAATGTTGTAAATATTTCAACCTGAGATGCAAAAGTGTTGGCGAATTTCACGGAAATCGGTCCAAAATTTAAGGATTTTTAAGATTTATGGTAAGAAGGGGGGAGTAGGGTGACCATAAATCTTAATTTTTTCTTAAATTTAGCCGAAATTCCGTGAAATTTTAACACAGAATGCAAAGATGTTATGAATTGGTCCAAAAACGTTTGTTGATTTCGCTCTGTCAATACACTTGAATCATTGCTCGCCTAGTTAGAATAAACAGGAGAGACAAAGTTCAAGCGTGCTGACAAGACACGAGTTATATTGACCTAGAAATAAAAGGGGTTGTTAATATTCTGAAATTTCACATTTTCTCGCTGTATAGCGCAAAAATGGTAAGCCTAATACATGAAATTTCATGAATTTCTCATTTGCTGCCCGCTGTAGCACGAAAACGGTAAGAGCTAGAGAAAAGTGCCTAAGCCTCAATTTGTAGGCCATAAGATACTCTACGTTTTGATATATAAACCATCTCTCTAGCAAGCATTTCAAATAAAAATGCTACCGAGTTTAAACCGAGAAAATGGGTGAAATTTCTTTATTTTCTAATTTGCTGACGGCTATAGCGCGAAAACGGTAAGAGCTAGAGAAAAGTGCCTAAGCCTCAATTTGTAGGCCATAAGATACTCTACGTTTTGATATATAAACCATCTCTCTAGCATTTCAAATAAAAATGCTACCGAGTTTAAACCGAGAAAATGGGTGAAATTTCTTTATTTTCTAATTTGCTGACGGCTATAGCGCGAAAACGGTAAGAGCTAGAGAAAAGTGCCTAAGCCTCAATTTGTAGGCCATAAGATACTCTACGTTTTGATATATAAACCATCTCTCTAGCATTTCAAATAAAAATGCTACCGAGTTTAAACCGAGAAAATGGGTGAAATTTCATCATTTTCTAATTTGCTGACGGATATAGCGCGAAAACGGTAAGAGCTAGAGAAAAGTGCCTAAGCCTCAATTTGTAGGCCATAAGATACTCTACGTTTTGATATATAAACCATCTCTCTAGCATTTCAAATAAAAATGCTACCGAGTTTAAACCGGGAAAATGGGTGAAATTTAATCATTTTCTAATTTGCTGACGGATCTAGCGCGAAAACGGTAAGAGCTAGAGAAAAGTGCCTAAGCCTCAATTTGTAGGCCATAAGATACTCTACGTTTTGATATATAAACCATCTCTCTAGCATTTCAAATAAAAATGCTACCGAGTTTAAACCGAGAAAATGGGTGAAATTTCATCATTTTCTAATTTGCTGGCGGATATAGCGCGAAAACGGTAAGAGCTAGAGAAAAGTGTCTAAGCCTCAATTTGTAGGCCATAAAATACTCTACGTTTTGATATATAAACCATCTCTCTAGCATTTCAAATAAAAATGCTACCGAGTTTAAACCGAGAAAATGGGTGAAATTTCATCATTTTCTAATATGCTGACGGATATAGCGCGAAAACGGTAAGAGCTAGAGAAAAGTGCCTAAGCCTCAATTTGTAGGCCATAAGATACTCTACGTTTTGATATATAAACCATCTCTCTAGCATTTCAAATAAAAATGCTACCGAGTTTAAACCGAGAAAATGGGTGAAATTTCTTTATTTTCTAATTTGCTGACGGCTATAGCGCGAAAACGGTAAGAGCTAGAGAAAAGTGCCTAAGCCTCAATTTGTAGGCCATAAGATACTCTACGTTTTGATATATAAACCATCCCTCTAGCATTTCAAATAAGAATGCTACCGAGTTTAAACCTAGAAAATGGGTGAAATTTCATCATTTTCTAATTTGCTGACGGATCTAGCGCGAAAACGGTAAGAGCTAGAGAAAAGTGCCTAAGCCTCAATTTGTAGGCCATAAGATACTCTACGTTTTGATATATAAACCATCTCTCTAGCATTTCAAATAAAAATGCTACCGAGTTTAAACCGAGAAAATGGGTGAAATTTAATCATTTTCTAATTTGCTGACGGATCTAGCGCGAAAACGGTAAGAGCTAGAGAAAAGTGCCTAAGCCTCAATTTGTAGGCCATAAGATACTCTACGTTTTGATATATAAACCATCCCTCTAGCATTTCAAATAAGAATGCTACCGAGTTTAAACCTAGAAAATGGGTGAAATTTCATCATTTTCTAATTTGCTGACGGATCTAGCGCGAAAACGGTAAGAGCTAGAGAAAAGTGCCTAAGCCTCAATTTGTAGGCCATAAGATACTCTACGTTTTGATATATAAACCATCTCTCTAGCATTTCAAATAAAAATGCTACCGAGTTTAAACCGAGAAAATGGGTGAAATTTCATCATTTTCTAATTTGCTGGCGGATATAGCGCGAAAACGGTAAGAGCTAGAGAAAAGTGTCTAAGCCTCAATTTGTAGGCCATAAAATACTCTACGTTTTGATATATAAACCATCTCTCTAGCATTTCAAATAAAAATGCTACCGAGTTTAAACCGAGAAAATGGGTGAAATTTCATCATTTTCTAATTTGCTGACGGATATAGCGCGAAAACGGTAAGAGCTAGAGAAAAGTGTCTAAGCCTCAATTTGTAGGCCATAAAATACTCTACGTTTTGATATATAAACCATCTCTCTAGCATTTCAAATAAAAATGCTACCGAGTTTAAACCGAGAAAATGGGTGAAATTTCATCATTTTCTAATTTGCTGACGGATATAGCGCGAAAACGGTAAGAGCTAGAGAAAAGTGCCTAAGCCTCAATTTGTAGGCCATAAGATACTCTACGTTTTGATATATAAACCATCTCTCTAGCATTTCAAATAAAAATTGTACCGAGTTTAAACCTAGAAAATGGGTGAAATTTCATCATTTTCTAATTTGCTGACGGCTATAGCGCGAAAACGGTAAGAGCTAGAGAAAAGTGCCTAAGCCTCAATTTGTAGGCCATAAGATACTCTACGTTTTGATATATAAACCATCTCTCTAGCAGTTGAAATAAAAATGCTACCGAGTTTAAACCGAGAAAATGGGTGAAATGTCTTCATTTTCTAATTTGCTGAGGGCTATAGCGCGAAAACGGTAAGAGCTAGAGAAAAGTGCCTAAGCCTCAATTTGTAGGCCATAAGATACTCTACGTTTTGATATATAAACCATCTCTCTAGCATTTCAAATAAAAATGCTACCGAGTTTAAACCGAGAAAATGGGTGAAATTTCTTTATTTTCTAATTTGCTGACGGCTATAGCGCGAAAACGGTAAGAGCTAGAGAAAAGTGCCTAAGCCTCAATTTGTAGGCCATAAGATACTCTACGTTTTGATATATAAACCATCTCTCTAGCAGTTGAAATAAAAATGCTACCGAGTTTAAACCGAGAAAATGGGTGAAATGTCTTCATTTTCTAATTTGCTGAGGGCTATAGCGCGAAAACGGTAAGAGCTAGAGAAAAGTGTCTAAGCCTCAATTTGTAGGCCACAAAATACTCTACGTTTTGATATATAAACCATCTCTCTAGCATTTCAAATAAAAATGCTACCGAGTTTAAACCGAGAAAATGGGTGAAATTTCATCATTTTCTAATTTGCTGACGGATATAGCGCGAAAACGGTAAGAGCTAGAGAAAAGTGTCTAAGCCTCAATTTGTAGGCCATAAAATACTCTACGTTTTGATATATAAACCATCTCTCTAGCATTTCAAATAAAAATGCTACCGAGTTTAAACCGAGAAAATAAGTGAAATTTCATCATTTTCTAATTTGCTGACGGATATAGCGCGAAAACGGTAAGAGCTAGAGAAAAGTGCCTAAGCCTCAATTTGTAGGCCATAAGATACTCTACGTTTTGATATATAAACCATCTCTCTAGCATTTCAAATAAAAATTGTACCGAGTTTAAACCTAGAAAATGGGTGAAATTTCATCATTTTCTAATTTGCTGACGGCTATAGCGCGAAAACGGTAAGAGCTAGAGAAAAGTGCCTAAGCCTCAATTTGTAGGCCATAAGATACTCTACGTTTTGATATATAAACCATCTCTCTAGCAGTTGAAATAAAAATGCTACCGAGTTTAAACCGAGAAAATGGGTGAAATGTCTTCATTTTCTAATTTGCTGAGGGCTATAGCGCGAAAACGGTAAGAGCTAGAGAAAAGTGCCTAAGCCTCAATTTGTAGGCCATAAGATACTCTACGTTTTGATATATAAACCATCTCTCTAGCATTTCAAATAAAAATGCTACCGAGTTTAAACCGAGAAAATGGGTGAAATTTCATCATTTTCTAATTTGCTGACGGATATAGCGCGAAAACGGTAAGAGCTAGAGAAAAGTGCCTAAGCCTCAATTTGTAGGCCATAAGATACTCTACGTTTTGATATATAAACCATCTCTCTAGCAGTTGAAATAAAAATGCTACCGAGTTTAAACCGAGAAAATGGGTGAAATGTCCTCATTTTCTAATTTGCTGACGGCTATAGCGCGAAAACGGTAAGAGCTAGAGAAAAGTGCCTAAGCCTCAATTTGTAGGCCATAAGATACTCTACGTTTTGATATATAAACCATCTCTCTAGCATTTCAAATAAGAATGCTACCGAGTTTAAACCTAGAAAATGGGTGAAATTTCATCATTTTCTAATTTGCTGACGGATCTAGCGCGAAAACGGTAAGAGCTAGAGAAAAGTGCCTAAGCCTCAATTTGTAGGCCATAAGATACTCTACGTTTTGATATATAAACCATCTCTCTAGCATTTCAAATAAAAATGCTACCGAGTTTAAACCGAGAAAATGGGTGAAATTTCATCATTTTCTAATTTGCTGGCGGATATAGCGCGAAAACGGTAAGAGCTAGAGAAAAGTGCCTAAGCCTCAATTTGTAGGCCATAAGATACTCTACGTTTTGATATATAAACCATCTCTCTAGCATTTCAAATAAAAATGCTACCGAGTTTAAACCGAGAAAATGGGTGAAATTTCATCATTTTCTAATTTGCTGACGGCTATAGCGCGAAAACGGTAAGAGCTAGAGAAAAGTGCCTAAGCCTCAATTTGTAGGCCATAAGATACTCTACGTTTTGATATATAAACCATCTCTCTAGCATTTCAAATAAAAATGCTACCGAGTTTAAACCGAGAAAATGGGTGAAATTTCATCATTTTCTAATTTGCTGGCGGATATAGCGCGAAAACGGTAAGAGCTAGAGAAAAGTGCCTAAGCCTCAATTTGTAGGCCATAAGATACTCTACGTTTTGATATATAAACCATCTCTCTAGCATTTCAAATAAGAATGCTACCGAGTTTAAACCTAGAAAATGGGTGAAATTTCATCATTTTCTAATTTGCTGACGGATATAGCGCGAAAACGGTAAGAGCTAGAGAAAAGTGCCTAAGCCTCAATTTGTAGGCCATAAGATACTCTACGTTTTGATATATAAACCATCTCTCTAGCAGTTGAAATAAAAATGCTACCGAGTTTAAACCGAGAAAATGGGTGAAATGTCCTCATTTTCTAATTTGCTGACGGCTATAGCGCGAAAACGGTAAGAGCTAGAGAAAAGTGCCTAAGCCTCAATTTGTAGGCCATAAGATACTCTACGTTTTGATATATAAACCATCTCTCTAGCATTTCAAATAAGAATGCTACCGAGTTTAAACCTAGAAAATGGGTGAAATTTCATCATTTTCTAATTTGCTGACGGATCTAGCGCGAAAACGGTAAGAGCTAGAGAAAAGTGCCTAAGCCTCAATTTGTAGGCCATAAGATACTCTACGTTTTGATATATAAACCATCTCTCTAGCATTTCAAATAAAAATGCTACCGAGTTTAAACCGAGAAAATGGGTGAAATTTCATCATTTTCTAATTTGCTGGCGGATATAGCGCGAAAACGGTAAGAGCTAGAGAAAAGTGCCTAAGCCTCAATTTGTAGGCCATAAGATACTCTACGTTTTGATATATAAACCATCTCTCTAGCATTTCAAATAAAAATGCTACCGAGTTTAAACCGAGAAAATGGGTGAAATTTCATCATTTTCTAATTTGCTGGCGGATATAGCGCGAAAACGGTAAGAGCTAGAGAAAAGTGCCTAAGCCTCAATTTGTAGGCCATAAGATACTCTACGTTTTGATATATAAACCATCTCTCTAGCATTTCAAATAAAAATGCTACCGAGTTTAAACCGAGAAAATGGGTGAAATTTCATCATTTTCTAATTTGCTGGCGGATATAGCGCGAAAACGGTAAGAGCTAGAGAAAAGTGCCTAAGCCTCAATTTGTAGGCCATAAGATACTCTACGTTTTGATATAGAAACCATCTCTCTAGCATTTCAAATAAAAATGCTACCGAGTTTAAACCGAGAAAATGGGTGAAATTTCATCATTTTCTAATTTGCTGGCGGATATAGCGCGAAAACGGTAAGAGCTAGAGAAAAGTGCCTAAGCCTCAATTTGTAGGCCATAAGATACTCTACGTTTTGATATATAAACCATCTCTCTAGCATTTCAAATAAAAATGCTACCGAGTTTAAACCGAGAAAATGGGTGAAATTTCATCATTTTCTAATTTGCTGACGGATATAGCGCGAAAACGGTAAGAGCTAGAGAAAAGTGCCTAAGCCTCAATTTGTAGGCCATAAGATACTCTACGTTTTGATATAGAAACCATCTCTCTAGCATTTCAAATAAAAATGCTACCGAGTTTAAACCGAGAAAATGGGTGAAATTTCATCATTTTCTAATTTGCTGGCGGATATAGCGCGAAAACGGTAAGAGCTAGAGAAAAGTGCCTAAGCCTCAATTTGTAGGCCATAAGATACTCTACGTTTTGATATAGAAACCATCTCTCTAGCATTTCAAATAAAAATGCTACCGAGTTTAAACCGAGAAAATGGGTGAAATTTCATCATTTTCTAATTTGCTGACGGATATAGCGCGAAAACGGTAAGAGCTAGAGAAAAGTGCCTAAGCCTCAATTTGTAGGCCATAAGATACTCTACGTTTTGATATATAAACCATCTCTCTAGCATTTCAAATAAAAATTGTACCGAGTTTAAACCTAGAAAATGGGTGAAATTTCATCATTTTCTAATTTGCTGACGGCTATAGCGCGAAAACGGTAAGAGCTAGAGAAAAGTGCCTAAGCCTCAATTTGTAGGCCATAAGATACTCTACGTTTTGATATATAAACCATCTCTCTAGCATTTCAAATAAAAATGCTACCGAGTTTAAACCGAGAAAATGGGTGAAATTTCATCATTTTCTAATTTGCTGACGGCTATAGCGCGAAAACGGTAAGAGCTAGAGAAAAGTGCCTAAGCCTCAATTTGTAGGCCATAAGATAACCTACGTTTTGATATATAAACCATCTCTCTAGCATTTCAAATAAAAATTGTACCGAGTTTAAACCGAGAAAATGGGTGAAATTTCATCATTTTCTAATTTGCTGACGGATATAGCGCGAAAACGGTAAGAGCTAGAGAAAAGTGCCTAAGCCTCAATTTGTAGGCCATAAGATACTCTACGTTTTGATATATAAACCATCTCTCTAGCATTTCAAATAAAAATGCTACCGAGTTTAAACCGAGAAAATGGGTGAAATTTCATCATTTTCTAATTTGCTGACGGATATAGCGCGAAAACGGTAAGAGCTAGAGAAAAGTGTCTAAGCCACAATTTGTAGGCCATAAAATACTCTACGTTTTGATATATAAACCATCTCTCTAGCATTTCAAATAAAAATGCTACCGAGTTTAAACCGAGAAAATGGGTGAAATTTCATAATTTTCTAATTTGCTGACGGATATAGCGCGAAAACGGTAAGAGCTAGAGAAAAGTGCCTAAGCCTCAATTTGTAGGCCATAAGATACTCTACGTTTTGATATATAAACCATCTCTCTAGCATTTCAAATAAAAATTGTACCGAGTTTAAACCTAGAAAATGGGTGAAATTTCATCATTTTCTAATTTGCTGACGGCTATAGCGCGAAAACGGTAAGAGCTAGAGAAAAGTGCCTAAGCCTCAATTTGTAGGCCATAAGATACTCTACGTTTTGATATATAAACCATCTCTCTAGCATTTCAAATAAAAATGCTACCGAGTTTAAACCGAGAAAATGGGTGAAATTTCATCATTTTCTAATTTGCTGACGGCTATAGCGCGAAAACGGTAAGAGCTAGAGAAAAGTGCCTAAGCCTCAATTTGTAGGCCATAAGATAACCTACGTTTTGATATATAAACCATCTCTCTAGCATTTCAAATAAAAATTGTACCGAGTTTAAACCGAGAAAATGGGTGAAATTTCATCATTTTCTAATTTGCTGACGGATATAGCGCGAAAACGGTAAGAGCTAGAGAAAAGTGCCTAAGCCTCAATTTGTAGGCCATAAGATACTCTACGTTTTGATATATAAACCATCTCTCTAGCATTTCAAATAAAAATGCTACCGAGTTTAAACCGAGAAAATGGGTGAAATTTCATCATTTTCTAATTTTCTGACGTTTATAGCACGAAAACGGTAAGAGCTAGAGAAAAGTGCCTAAGCCTCAATTTGTAGGCCATAAGATACTCTACGTTTTGATATATAAACCATATCTCTAGCATTTCAAATAAAAATCCTACCGAGTTTAAACCGAGAAAATGGGTGAAATTTCTTTATTTTCTAATTTGCTGACGGCTATAGCGCGAAAACGGTAAGAGCTAGAGAAAAGTGCCTAAGCCTCAATTTGTAGGCCATAAGATACTCTACGTTTTGATATATAAACCATCTCTCTAGCATTTCAAATAAAAATGCTACCG
The DNA here is from genome assembly GCA_963942505.1 of Lordithon lunulatus. NCBI lineage: Eukaryota > Metazoa > Arthropoda > Insecta > Coleoptera > Staphylinidae > Lordithon > Lordithon lunulatus. The sequence goes on from OZ012667.1 coordinate 65,229,445, forward strand.
AGTTTAAACCGAGAAAATGGGTGAAATTTCATCATTTTCTAATTTGCTGACGGATATAGCGCGAAAACGGTAAGAGCTAGAGAAAAGTGCCTAAGCCTCAATTTGTAGGCCATAAGATACTCTACGTTTTGATATATAAACCATCTCTCTAGCATTTCAAATAAAAATGCTACCGAGTTTAAACCGAGAAAATGGGTGAAATTTCATCATTTTCTAATTTGCTGACGGCTATAGCGCGAAAACGGTAAGAGCTAGAGAAAAGTGCCTAAGCCTCAATTTGTAGGCCATAAGATAACCTACGTTTTGATATATAAACCATCTCTCTAGCATTTCAAATAAAAATTGTACCGAGTTTAAACCGAGAAAATGGGTGAAATTTCATCATTTTCTAATTTGCTGACGGATATAGCGCGAAAACGGTAAGAGCTAGAGAAAAGTGCCTAAGCCTCAATTTGTAGGCCATAAGATACTCTACGTTTTGATATATAAACCATCTCTCTAGCATTTCAAATAAAAATGCTACCGAGTTTAAACCGAGAAAATGGGTGAAATTTCATCATTTTCTAATTTTCTGACGTTTATAGCACGAAAACGGTAAGAGCTAGAGAAAAGTGCCTAAGCCTCAATTTGTAGGCCATAAGATACTCTACGTTTTGATATATAAACCATATCTCTAGCATTTCAAATAAAAATCCTACCGAGTTTAAACCGAGAAAATGGGTGAAATTTCTTTATTTTCTAATTTGCTGACGGCTATAGCGCGAAAACGGTAAGAGCTAGAGAAAAGTGCCTAAGCCTCAATTTGTAGGCCATAAGATACTCTACGTTTTGATATATAAACCATCTCTCTAGCATTTCAAATAAAAATGCTACCGAGTTTAAACCGAGAAAATGGGTGAAATTTCATCATTTTCTAATTTGCTGACGGATATAGCGCGAAAACGGTAAGAGCTAGAGAAAAGTGCCTAAGCCTCAATTTGTAGGCCATAAGATACTCTACGTTTTGATATATAAACCATCTCTCTAGCAGTTGAAATAAAAATGCTACCGAGTTTAAACCGAGAAAATGGGTGAAATGTCCTCATCTTCTAATTTGCTGACGGCTATAGCGCGAAAACGGTAAGAGCTAGAGAAAAGTGCCTAAGCCTCAATTTGTAGGCCATAAGATACTCTACGTTTTGATATATAAACCATCTCTCTAGCATTTCAAATAAGAATGCTACCGAGTTTAAACCTAGAAAATGGGTGAAATTTCATCATTTTCTAATTTGCTGACGGATCTAGCGCGGAAACGGTAAGAGCTAGAGAAAAGTGCCTAAGCCTCAATTTGTAGGCCATAAGATAACCTACGTTTTGATATATAAACCATCTCTCTAGCATTTCAAATAAAAATGCTACCGAGTTTAAACCGAGAAAATGGGTGAAATTTCATCATTTTCTAATTTGCTGGCGGATATAGCGCGAAAACGGTAAGAGCTAGAGAAAAGTGCCTAAGCCTCAATTTGTAGGCCATAAGATACTCTACGTTTTGATATATAAACCATCTCTCTAGCATTTCAAATAAAAATGCTACCGAGTTTAAACCGAGAAAATGGGTGAAATTTCATCATTTTCTAATTTGCTGGCGGATATAGCGCGAAAACGGTAAGAGCTAGAGAAAAGTGCCTAAGCCTCAATTTGTAGGCCATAAGATACTCTACGTTTTGATATATAAACCATCTCTCTAGCATTTCAAATAAAAATGCTACCGAGTTTAAACCGAGAAAATGGGTGAAATTTCATCATTTTCTAATTTGCTGGCGGATATAGCACGAAAACGGTAAGAGCTAGAGAAAAGTGCCTAAGCCTCAATTTGTAGGCCATAAGATACTCTACGTTTTGATATATAAACCATCTCTCTAGCATTTCAAATAAGAATGCTACCGAGTTTAAACCGAGAATATGGGTGAAATTTCATCATTTTCTAAATTTCTGACGGTTATAGCACGAAAACGGTAAGAGCTAGAGAAAAGTGCCTAAGCCTCAATTTGTAGGCCATAAGATACTCTACGTTTTGATATATAAACCATCTCTCTAGCATTTCAAATAAGAATGCTACCGAGTTTAAACCTAGAAAATGGGTGAAATTTCATCATTTTCTAATTTGCTGACGGCTATAGCGCGAAAACGGTAAGAGCTAGAGAAAAGTGCCTAAGCCTCAATTTGTAGGCCATAAGATAACCTACGTTTTGATATATAAACCATCTCTCTAGCATTTCAAATAAAAATTGTACCGAGTTTAAACCGAGAAAATGGGTGAAATTTCATCATTTTCTAATTTGCTGACGGATATAGCGCGAAAACGGTAAGAGCTAGAGAAAAGTGCCTAAGCCTCAATTTGTAGGCCATAAGATACTCTACGTTTTGATATATAAACCATCTCTCTAGCAGTTGAAATAAAAATGCTACCGAGTTTAAACCGAGAAAATGGGTGAAATGTCCTCATTTTCTAATTTGCTGACGGCTATAGCGCGAAAACGGTAAGAGCTAGAGAAAAGTGCCTAAGCCTCAATTTGTAGGCCATAAGATACTCTACGTTTTGATATATAAACCATCTCTCTAGCATTTCAAATAAGAATGCTACCGAGTTTAAACCTAGAAAATGGGTGAAATTTCATCATTTTCTAATTTGCTGACGGATCTAGCGCGGAAACGGTAAGAGCTAGAGAAAAGTGCCTAAGCCTCAATTTGTAGGCCATAAGATACTCTACGTTTTGATATATAAACCATCTCTCTAGCATTTCAAATAAGAATGCTACCGAGTTTAAACCGAGAAAATGGGTGAAATTTCATCATTTTCTAATTTGCTGGCGGATATAGCGCGAAAACGGTAAGAGCTAGAGAAAAGTGCCTAAGCCTCAATTTGTAGGCCATAAGATACTCTACGTTTTGATATATAAACCATCTCTCTAGCATTTCAAATAAAAATGCTACCGAGTTTAAACCGAGAAAATGGGTGAAATTTCATCATTTTCTAATTTGCTGGCGGATATAGCACGAAAACGGTAAGAGCTAGAGAAAAGTGCCTAAGCCTCAATTTGTAGGCCATAAGATACTCTACGTTTTGATATATAAACCATCTCTCTAGCATTTCAAATAAGAATGCTACCGAGTTTAAACCGAGAAAATGGGTGAAATTTCATCATTTTCTAATTTGCTGGCGGATATAGCACGAAAACGGTAAGAGCTAGAGAAAAGTGCCTAAGCCTCAATTTGTAGGCCATAAGATAACCTACGTTTTGATATATAAACCATCTCTCTAGCATTTCAAATAAAAATGCTACCGAGTTTAAACCGAGAAAATGGGTGAAATTTCATCATTTTCTAATTTGCTGGCGGATATAGCGCGAAAACGGTAAGAGCTAGAGAAAAGTGCCTAAGCCTCAATTTGTAGGCCATAAGATACTCTACGTTTTGATATATAAACCATCTCTCTAGCATTTCAAATAAAAATGCTACCGAGTTTAAACCGAGAAAATGGGTGAAATTTCATCATTTTCTAATTTGCTGGCGGATATAGCGCGAAAACGGTAAGAGCTAGAGAAAAGTGCCTAAGCCTCAATTTGTAGGCCATAAGATACTCTACGTTTTGATATATAAACCATCTCTCTAGCATTTCAAATAAAAATGCTACCGAGTTTAAACCGAGAAAATGGGTGAAATTTCATCATTTTCTAATTTGCTGGCGGATATAGCACGAAAACGGTAAGAGCTAGAGAAAAGTGCCTAAGCCTCAATTTGTAGGCCATAAGATACTCTACGTTTTGATATATAAACCATCTCTCTAGCATTTCAAATAAGAATGCTACCGAGTTTAAACCGAGAATATGGGTGAAATTTCATCATTTTCTAAATTTCTGACGGTTATAGCACGAAAACGGTAAGAGCTAGAGAAAAGTGCCTAAGCCTCAATTTGTAGGCCATAAGATACTCTACGTTTTGATATATAAACCATCTCTCTAGCATTTCAAATAAGAATGCTACCGAGTTTAAACCTAGAAAATGGGTGAAATTTCATCATTTTCTAATTTGCTGACGGCTATAGCGCGAAAACGGTAAGAGCTAGAGAAAAGTGCCTAAGCCTCAATTTGTAGGCCATAAGATAACCTACGTTTTGATATATAAACCATCTCTCTAGCATTTCAAATAAAAATTGTACCGAGTTTAAACCGAGAAAATGGGTGAAATTTCATCATTTTCTAATTTGCTGACGGATATAGCGCGAAAACGGTAAGAGCTAGAGAAAAGTGCCTAAGCCTCAATTTGTAGGCCATAAGATACTCTACGTTTTGATATATAAACCATCTCTCTAGCAGTTGAAATAAAAATGCTACCGAGTTTAAACCGAGAAAATGGGTGAAATGTCCTCATTTTCTAATTTGCTGACGGCTATAGCGCGAAAACGGTAAGAGCTAGAGAAAAGTGCCTAAGCCTCAATTTGTAGGCCATAAGATACTCTACGTTTTGATATATAAACCATCTCTCTAGCATTTCAAATAAGAATGCTACCGAGTTTAAACCTAGAAAATGGGTGAAATTTCATCATTTTCTAATTTGCTGACGGATCTAGCGCGGAAACGGTAAGAGCTAGAGAAAAGTGCCTAAGCCTCAATTTGTAGGCCATAAGATACTCTACGTTTTGATATATAAACCATCTCTCTAGCATTTCAAATAAGAATGCTACCGAGTTTAAACCGAGAAAATGGGTGAAATTTCATCATTTTCTAATTTGCTGGCGGATATAGCGCGAAAACGGTAAGAGCTAGAGAAAAGTGCCTAAGCCTCAATTTGTAGGCCATAAGATACTCTACGTTTTGATATATAAACCATCTCTCTAGCATTTCAAATAAAAATGCTACCGAGTTTAAACCGAGAAAATGGGTGAAATTTCATCATTTTCTAATTTGCTGGCGGATATAGCACGAAAACGGTAAGAGCTAGAGAAAAGTGCCTAAGCCTCAATTTGTAGGCCATAAGATACTCTACGTTTTGATATATAAACCATCTCTCTAGCATTTCAAATAAGAATGCTACCGAGTTTAAACCGAGAATATGGGTGAAATTTCATCATTTTCTAAATTTCTGACGGTTATAGCACGAAAACGGTAAGAGCTAGAGAAAAGTGCCTAAGCCTCAATTTGTAGGCCATAAGATACTCTACGTTTTGATATATAAACCATCTCTCTAGCATTTCAAATAAGAATGCTACCGAGTTTAAACCTAGAAAATGGGTGAAATTTCATCATTTTCTAATTTGCTGACGGCTATAGCGCGAAAACGGTAAGAGCTAGAGAAAAGTGCCTAAGCCTCAATTTGTAGGCCATAAGATAACCTACGTTTTGATATATAAACCATCTCTCTAGCATTTCAAATAAAAATTGTACCGAGTTTAAACCGAGAAAATGGGTGAAATTTCATCATTTTCTAATTTGCTGACGGATATAGCGCGAAAACGGTAAGAGCTAGAGAAAAGTGCCTAAGCCTCAATTTGTAGGCCATAAGATACTCTACGTTTTGATATATAAACCATCTCTCTAGCATTTCAAATAAAAATGCTACCGAGTTTAAACCGAGAAAATGGGTGAAATTTCATCATTTTCTAATTTTCTGACGTTTATAGCACGAAAACGGTAAGAGCTAGAGAAAAGTGCCTAAGCCTCAATTTGTAGGCCATAAGATACTCTACGTTTTGATATATAAACCATATCTCTAGCATTTCAAATAAAAATCCTACCGAGTTTAAACCGAGAAAATGGGTGAAATTTCTTTATTTTCTAATTTGCTGACGGCTATAGCGCGAAAACGGTAAGAGCTAGAGAAAAGTGCCTAAGCCTCAATTTGTAGGCCATAAGATACTCTACGTTTTGATATATAAACCATCTCTCTAGCATTTCAAATAAAAATGCTACCGAGTTTAAACCGAGAAAATGGGTGAAATTTCATCATTTTCTAATTTGCTGACGGATATAGCGCGAAAACGGTAAGAGCTAGAGAAAAGTGCCTAAGCCTCAATTTGTAGGCCATAAGATACTCTACGTTTTGATATATAAACCATCTCTCTAGCAGTTGAAATAAAAATGCTACCGAGTTTATACCGAGAAAATGGGTGAAATGTCCTCATTTTCTAATTTGCTGACGGCTATAGCGCGAAAACGGTAAGAGCTAGAGAAAAGTGCCTAAGCCTCAATTTGTAGGCCATAAGATACTCTACGTTTTGATATATAAACCATCTCTCTAGCATTTCAAATAAGAATGCTACCGAGTTTAAACCTAGAAAATGGGTGAAATTTCATCATTTTCTAATTTGCTGACGGATCTAGCGCGGAAACGGTAAGAGCTAGAGAAAAGTGCCTAAGCCTCAATTTGTAGGCCATAAGATACTCTACGTTTTGATATATAAACCATCTCTCTAGCATTTCAAATAAGAATGCTACCGAGTTTAAACCGAGAAAATGGGTGAAATTTCATCATTTTCTAATTTGCTGGCGGATATAGCGCGAAAACGGTAAGAGCTAGAGAAAAGTGCCTAAGCCTCAATTTGTACGCCATAAGATACTCTACGTTTTGATATATAAACCATCTCTTTAGCATTTCAAATAAAAATGCTACCGAGTTTAAACCGAGAAAATGGGTGAAATTTCATCATTTTCTAAATTTCTGACGGCTATAGCACGAAAACGGTAAGAGCTAGAGAAAAGTGCCTAAGCCTCAATTTGTAGGCCATAAGATACTCTACGTTTTGATATATAAACCATCTCTCTAGCATTTCAAATAAGAATGCTACCGAGTTTAAACCTAGAAAATGGGTGAAATTTCATCATTTTCTAATTTGCTGACGGATCTAGCGCGGAAACGGTAAGAGCTAGAGAAAAGTGCCTAAGCCTCAATTTGTAGGCCATAAGATACTCTACGTTTTGATATATAAACCATCTCTCTAGCATTTCAAATAAGAATGCTACCGAGTTTAAACCTAGAAAATGGGTGAAATTTCATCATTTTCTAATTTGCTGACGGATCTAGCGCGGAAACGGTAAGAGCTAGAGAAAAGTGCCTAAGCCTCAATTTGTAGGCCATAAGATACTCTACGTTTTGATATATAAACCATCTCTCTAGCATTTCAAATAAGAATGCTACCGAGTTTAAACCGAGAAAATGGGTGAAATTTCATCATTTTCTAATTTGCTGGCGGATATAGCGCGAAAACGGTAAGAGCTAGAGAAAAGTGCCTAAGCCTCAATTTGTAGGCCATAAGATACTCTACGTTTTGATATATAAACCATCTCTCTAGCATTTCAAATAAGAATGCTACCGAGTTTAAACCTAGAAAATGGGTGAAATTTCATCATTTTCTAATTTGCTGACGGATCTAGCGCGGAAACGGTAAGAGCTAGAGAAAAGTGCCTAAGCCTCAATTTGTACGCCATAAGATACTCTACGTTTTGATATATAAACCATCTCTTTAGCATTTCAAATAAAAATGCTACCGAGTTTAAACCGAGAAAATGGGTGAAATTTCATCATTTTCTAAATTTCTGACGGCTATAGCACGAAAACGGTAAGAGCTAGAGAAAAGTGCCTAAGCCTCAATTTGTAGGCCATAAGATACTCTACGTTTTGATATATAAACCATCTCTCTAGCATTTCAAATAAGAATGCTACCGAGTTTAAACCTAGAAAATGGGTGAAATTTCATCATTTTCTAATTTGCTGACGGATCTAGCGCGGAAACGGTAAGAGCTAGAGAAAAGTGCCTAAGCCTCAATTTGTAGGCCATAAGATACTCTACGTTTTGATATATAAACCATCTCTCTAGCATTTCAAATAAGAATGCTACCGAGTTTAAACCGAGAAAATGGGTGAAATTTCATCATTTTCTAATTTGCTGGCGGATATAGCGCGAAAACGGTAAGAGCTAGAGAAAAGTGCCTAAGCCTCAATTTGTAGGCCATAAGATACTCTACGTTTTGATATATAAACCATCTCTCTAGCATTTCAAATAAGAATGCTACCGAGTTTAAACCTAGAAAATGGGTGAAATTTCATCATTTTCTAATTTGCTGACGGATCTAGCGCGGAAACGGTAAGAGCTAGAGAAAAGTGCCTAAGCCTCAATTTGTAGGCCATAAGATACTCTACGTTTTGATATATAAACCATCTCTCTAGCATTTCAAATAAGAATGCTACCGAGTTTAAACCGAGAAAATGGGTGAAATTTCATCATTTTCTAATTTGCTGGCGGATATAGCGCGAAAACGGTAAGAGCTAGAGAAAAGTGCCTAAGCCTCAATTTGTAGGCCATAAGATACTCTACGTTTTGATATATAAACCATCTCTCTAGCATTTCAAATAAGAATGCTACCGAGTTTAAACCTAGAAAATGGGTGAAATTTCATCATTTTCTAATTTGCTGACGGATCTAGCGCGGAAACGGTAAGAGCTAGAGAAAAGTGCCTAAGCCTCAATTTGTAGGCCATAAGATACTCTACGTTTTGATATATAAACCATCTCTCTAGCATTTCAAATAAGAATGCTACCGAGTTTAAACCGAGAAAATGGGTGAAATTTCATCATTTTCTAATTTGCTGGCGGATATAGCGCGAAAACGGTAAGAGCTAGAGAAAAGTGCCTAAGCCTCAATTTGTACGCCATAAGATACTCTACGTTTTGATATATAAACCATCTCTTTAGCATTTCAAATAAAAATGCTACCGAGTTTAAACCGAGAAAATGGGTGAAATTTCATCATTTTCTAAATTTCTGACGGCTATAGCACGAAAACGGTAAGAGCTAGAGAAAAGTGCCTAAGCCTCAATTTGTAGGCCATAAGATACTCTATGTTTTGATATATAAACCATCTCTCTAGCATTTCAAATAGGAATGCTACCGAGTTTAAACCGAGAAAATGGGTGAAATTTCATCATTTTCTAATTTTCTGACGGAAATAGCGCGAAAACGGTAAGAGCTAGAGAAGAGAGAATTTGTAGGCCATAAAGTTTTTGGGATGTTGGTGAATACAGGCATTAGTCCAATTGAATGAAATATTTATAGATTTATATTGGATATAATTGATTGCATGTGCAGTTTGCTGTAAATCATGCCAATAGATTTTACACCAGGCCTGCAGGCAGTTAATTACATGTGATGTTTGGAAAATATTTTATATACTGATTTGTTATTAACATTAATTTGAAGAGTCATACCAGATATTTCACTCTTGAAGTGTTCATGCATTTATAGTAAATATGCAGAATTTTAACTGTTGGTTAATTGGAAATCTTCATCAGGTCAAAAATGTAGTATAGGGTAATAAAATACCACCCTTATAACAATTATGAATAAATGTTTTTATTTACAAATTAATATTCTCTACAACATGTTTGTTTGGCAAAATGATAATTAATCTTTGCGTACTCTTGCTGCCTCTGGTGAATCATGTCTGTATACAGTATACTCTGATTTGTATCTGCGATTGTCTCCATCCTTGCTGTAATAGTTGCACACACCAGCAATACCCAAGCCTACTCCAATGAGCCCCATGAAGCTGCTTCCGATTACTTCAGGGATTTCATTCCAGCCCCTTTTGAACAGTGCACCGAGACCCTTGTTGGCAGCTGCAGACATTTTGGAGCCTGTCTTTTCAAATCGCTTTTACTGCACTGACAGTTTTGTTGGTTATACAATAATTTAGGGGATTATAGGGTGATGCTAGTGGCAACATTGACAATTCAGAATACCAACATAAAATACATTCTTCAAACCCTGCTTTTAATCAAAGACCAGTTTTGTGTACAGAAGAGAGTATAGCTGATCCTAATGTATGATTGGCCGACGCAGCAACTTCTACGTGGCCGCGACAGCAGTCTTTATCGTTTTTGGGGCTGCAGCCTTTTGCGACTTGGGAATGATGTGTTGCATACAAACTCATTTCAATTTTCATCACTTGGCGAGACTGCTTTTCTACGTGCCGAAGTTGGTCAACAACTGGCTGTCAGTCATCAGTTTTCAGCAGCGGTAAACAAAAATCATGGCCCTTGTAAACGTAGTTATCGCAATAACCTGTGCTTTATTCGTCGCTTCCATTGGAATCGTAGAAGGTAAAATGTTTATTCTTAATGATTCTGTTGTTGGTTTTCACCACAGGGGCATTTTTCATTGATTTCGGGGGTCCCTTTAATCAGGGACTGTGGCACTTTCTGATTGGAGCAAAATGCGTGGCACTTTTAAAACGAATTGATGCAAATATTGAAATATTTGGTAATATTTGTAAGGACATTTTGTAATTAAATATTTAATTAATCAGTTGGTTTTAGAGGTTATGGTTTTTTTTAGGGGGAGGGTGGGTGAAAAGCATCATATTTCCTTTATGGAATTGTAATTGTAATAGCCAATTAATTCAAGTTGATATATCAAATTTCATCCAATGTTTAAGTTAAATCAATCAAATTATTTATCATTCATATAGTAAATTAATTTAAAATCAAGCACTAAAGTGAATCAGAAAATAAATAAATTTATAAGGTTAAATTAAATGATTTTTACTTTGTTTTTTTATCACCCTTTAGTTACACTTCACAATTAGTTTTAGCTAAGCATTGGCCATTATTGTCATTGGAGGAGCTCAAAAATAGTTAGAGTTTAGTTGAAACTAAAAAACAAAGTCAAAATTGTCTTTGAGTTTTCTAAAGTAATTATAATCCAATGACAAATGGTTCACACTACCTGGGCCTGAATTTGAACCTGGACTGCTCATTTGTAAAGCAGACATCCTAACCATTGGACTGCATGGGCTTGTTTGTTTATATAAATAGCAATAATACTTTAAATATCTTATTTGTGTGTTTGGTTTCAGGTGTAAGGCAACAGTATGTAACATGTGGCTCGGTGATAAAGCTGATGAACTCAGACCACAGAGTACGCTTACATTCACATGATGTTAAGTATGGCACTGGCAGTGGACAACAATCAGTGACAGGTACTGAAATTCAAGAAGATGTAAACAGCCATTGGTCCATTAAAGCTATGACTGGTAAATTATGTCCTAGAGGGCAGGCTATTAAGTGTGGGTCCACAATACGATTGGAGCATGTTGCTACTAACAAAAACCTGCACTCGCACCACTTTTCAAGTCCACTATCAGGCAATCAGGAGATCAGTTGTTATGGTGATGATGGAGAGGGTGATACTGGGGATCACTGGACTGTTGTTTGTTCAGGTAAACATTTATTGACACTAATTATATTTTTTACCTGCAGATGTAGTACAGTGGTTAGCAACCCTACTTAAAAAACAGACAGCCTGCGTTCGAATTTCTGCCTAGGCTATATAATTAACAACTTGGGGACAATTTTCTGAAGTAATAAGTTCTCACATACACTAGTAGAAGGACCTGAAGGTTGATAGCCAGTTACAGAATTGTAACAAATACAATAACTACTACTACCATATTTTTAAACACTATTCCACTGAGCTTGTGAAAAAATTTCTATAAAACAATTTATTTTTAGGAGAATTCTGGTCTAGAGATGAAAGCATGATGCTGAAGCATGTTGACACTGAAATGTACCTTGCGGCATCAGGTAGGACTTTCGGTCGGCCGATCAACGGGCAAATGGAGATCATCGGGTTGCACACGTCGAGTGGTTCTGTCCACTGGCAAGCAGCTGAAGGCATTTTTCTGCACACCTCTGATATGGCTGAAAAGCACTTCCATGAGGCACACACCGAATTGTAGTAGCCATTCTGGCTTGCCAACAAAAATAACTGACACTTGAGTTCCAATATTTTATGTGTGTGCATTGGGGTTATTTATTTTGTATTATAAAACTGTACATTTGACTGTGGTAGAGTTTAAGTTGAACAAGAATCCCAGAGGGAGTGATGTGCTGTGTATGAATATTCATATTAAAAGAAACACAAAGGGTGATACATATTTTTGATTATAATAGTCTCAGACTAATAAATAAATATATTATTATATTTATTTATTAGTCTGAGGTAAAAGTGATTGGACAAGTTTTTTTAGAGTTAAATTGTTTTATTATATAAGTTTTCTCAATATCAGCTCTATCTGGTTACTAGTAGTGAATATGTCACTAGTTTAGGGTATAGGCGAATACACAACTACCCATGTCCATTGTCTGCAGCGATTCACTGCCACAGAGCACTATAAGGTGGTCATTGCTAGTAACTTTTCATGCGGGGACAAAGAAGCAACCGAATTGCATACAAAGTTGCCTAAGTATTATAAGAGCTTCATTTTGCTCGTTGATTGATATATTTTAACTCAGACTAATATATATTTATTTATTAGTCTGAGTATTTTAGTCAAGAATTTATCTCCAATATATCTTTTTTATGGACGCAGCTCATTAGCCTAGTGGTTAGACGCTTTGTCAGTCTCGTACTAAGAATTGTGGAACGAGAGCTCAAACCACGTTGTAGGTGAAAATTAGCGAATCATCTTTCATAGTTACTCAGGAGGTTTTCTATAAAGGTCCGAGTGATTACACTCCTCTGAACGTCCCCGTTTACTAGCGGAAAAGCCCTTGGGTTAATAGATGATGGAAAGTTTTTTTTAGAATATATTGACATTAATAGACAACTGTGTATACTATTGTGGTGTTGTTCTGCATACAACTAAAGTCCACATAAGAAACATTACAAATAAGTTTCTTTTATTCATGATGTGGACATTTATAAGGAACATACGATGTAACTTTGTATATAATTGTATCGTTATCCTATTGTTTTTTGACATGAAACTTGTATATTTTCTTTCTTTATGAATGCACCTTTACTTTCGCAGAAATGTTTATTGTGTTATTCGTATTGGAACTAAAACAAAAATAGTACCATCCCCCCATTGCATTTCAACCTGCCAACATTATCTCACCTATCCTAATCTATTTAAAGCTTTCTCCACTTGACGATTTGCAGGTTATGACATTTCCGAACTGACAACCGCTAGAAACGCAGCGGCCGTGAACGGGGAATCGTTGCGCTGCTTTTCTCTTTTACAGTCAAATACTAAAGTCAAATCGTCACAAATCGTAGCGTAAAGGTCACCGCAGTAACGATGGCTTTATCATATTTCGCTCGGACGCGCATTGGAGCGGTTCGGAATTTTCCACAATTAACTAAGAAGGAATATCTACACAGCACTATGGTAAGTAGTTATGTCATCATTATTCATTCATTCTTGATTTTGTTATTTGCTATTAATATGTATGTGGAGAACATGGAACATGGAATTCAGTCTCCTATACAAGTGTAATTGTAAAAGGGGATGTTAAACTGGCCAGTAATATCTAAAATGTGACTAATTGGAAATGTCATTAATCATGTAGAGACAAAAACAATTATTACTACTTACAATTATTCATAGACATATTTTTTATGTTTATATATTGTCAATTATATTGTGTATTTGTTACTGTAACTATATCCTTCAGATCCTTATACCATATTTTAGTGTGTATGTGAGTGTTAGAACTTGCTACTTTAGAAAGTATCATTAATTACGACTAGCCGGACCGAGAATCGAACCGGGTCCGCCTGTTCGTAACGAGGGTGCGAACCGTGTTTCTCTTAATATTCTTTTCAATTTACCAAAATCATTCATTGCAGTATAATTACGTTTCAATCAATGCCATTATAGAGGTTATTAAAATAATATGTACAAATAGGGAAAAAGTTAGGTATGATTTTTAAATACCGCGTCAAAATCTAATCTTTATGGATGTTTTTTTCCGAATATTGCCGTTTACTATCTGGAAATTTTGATGTATTTTTACCCTGTTTAAATAAAAACCTATCTTTACTCGGGTCACCGCGAAGAAATGCTTTATGATACAGTTGGCAACCCTACATTAGGGGCGAGTTCCAGGAGCAGTTAAGGGGTGTACATACATTAAGTATTTGTTATTCGAGACACGAACCTAAATCAACAGATTGAAACAAAATGGCGTGCTTTTTGATTCACGAACATATTTCAAGTGAAAATCGTAATAAATCTAGATTAAATATTTCCTTAATTTAATATAATGTCTTTTTCATTATCCTTCATAGTAACTCACTATGAAGGATAATGAAAAAGACGTTATAATAAATTAAAGAAATATTCAATCTAGATTTATTACGATTTTAGTGTTAGAATTGCGTTGTTTAATCGATTTTCAGTTTAAAGAGATTTGCATTTTTTGTAATATCTTTAAAACTAACAAATTAGAGCATTTTTTTCTATTAAAATAGGCTGTATAATTATTTTAAAAGTATAAATAAAACGATTTTTTACTTTGTTTTTTATCACACTTCAGTTACACTTTGCAACTAGTTTCGGCTAAGCTCTAGCCATTTTCGAGCTCCTCCAATATTTTAAAAGTATTTAAATGATTAAAATTTACATTATAATACAAATATTGCATGCATGCTGCATACTATGAGCAGAATATTAAGATGCATGGCTTTTGTTGTTTTATCCTCCATATCCAATGTTATAATTATCAGTTGAAATCGAAGTCAATGCCACTTTCGCAATAACGCGACCAAACACGCGCATGGAATATTTAATTACGTAAAGAGAAACGACTGCAAATTTATCTTTTCTTAAGTTTAATTTTGTTTTATTATTTTCAGACATCATTTAGAAAAGAACGAGACACTTTCGGGGAATTGGAAGTGCCCAGCGACAAGTTGTATGGTGCACAAACCGTCCGGTCAACAATCAATTTCACTATTGGTGGCGAATTTGAAAGAATGCCGGTAAGTATCTTTATAAAATTCATACCCATATATATATATATACAGGGTGCTTCAAAAAAATGTATACACACTTTAAACTATTGTAGTTTTCCCGCTCTACAAGGCTAATGTTATATTTCTTCGCCAGGTGCCAGCATAATCGTCCCTCTATGTTATATTATCAGTTGGAATTTGTAATATCAACATGGGGGACGTACGTTTGAGTTTTGAAGAACGTAAGCAGGTTATTAAGTGGTACTGGAAGTTTGAGAATGTAAATGAAGTTCAAAGACAGTGGAGAAGGGAGTATGATACAGAACCACCTTCAAGATTAACAATTACACGCATACGAGACAAATTCGAAGTTCATGGAACAGTGTGTGATGTGCATAAAGGTCATTCAGGTCTTGGGCTTCATCCGACCAAATGATGCTACCCATAAATCCCGGTTCACGTATCACCATCTCCTGAATCCATTCACAAAATTGCAACCTTCTATCTGGATCGTCGCCATTTAGCTGTTGCACCAGCCTTGGAATGTAAACACGATACTTGCCTCTCTTCAGAATGCGTAGCACGCTGCTAGCACTTACATCACTTTCACGTGCCCCTTGCCTTGAAGATTTGTTAGGAGAGCGTTGAAACAGTTCCAAGACTGCCGTTGATGACTCATCACTTGTAGCTGTTCGAGGCCGACCTGAATGACCTTTATGCACATCACACACTGTTCCATGAACTTCGAATTTGTCTCGTATGCGTGTAATTGTTAATCTTGAAGGTGGTTCTGTATCATACTCCCTTCTCCACTGTCTTTGAACTTCATTTACATTCTCAAACTTCCAGTACCACTTAATAACCTGCTTACGTTCTTCAAAACTCAAACGTACGTCCCCCATGTTGATATTACAAATTCCAACTGATAATATAACATAGAGGGACGATTATGCTGGCACCTGGCGAATAAATATAACATTAGCCTTGTAGAGCGGGAAAACTACAATAGTTTAAAGTGTGTATACATTTTTTTGAAGCACCCTGTATATATATATATATATATATATATATATATAATTTGAGATTATCTTGCTGTTGTATTTAATGTGGAAACGAATTAAAAAGTTTTTTAATAGTTTTGGGGTAGTGCAGCAATCAAACGCTAAACCCCAAAACTATTAAGATACGTTAGTTTTTTAATATATATATATATATATATATATATATATATATATATATATATATATATATATATTAATAATAATTTGCATATTTGTTAGATCCGTGCTCATTTGCATCACGTATTTATCTCCGATCCATTAGGCAAGTCATAAGTAACACGTTTATTATGCACCCAAGGTCTCCCAGTTGAGATTGTTTTTGTTGGATTACGATAATTGCGATGGGATTTTCTATCGTTTTAGTGTCATGATGATTATAGTAATTACATATCACCGTTTATCGAATATTTCGAGATGCAATAATGTATGCATTTCTATATCATTTTCCTCCAACCTTGCAAAATCCAGCGGTTTCGTATCAGAACAAGTGGTGACCGTCATTTCCCTTCAATCACGCAAAATATAGCGGCTTTTTCGTATCAGGGCATCGGAGGTAATTTTTCATTTAGAATCATAGAAGATTAATTCTAATTCAAATTTCTAGTGCTTCTAGCGCTGCAAATTAGCTTTTGAGATTTACATTGGTTTTAGTCTACATCTCCGATCTGTTTCAGTTCCCAGTCATCACCGCAATGGGCACTCTTAAAAAAGCAGCCGCCCTCGTGAACAAAGAATTCGGCCTGGACCCAAAAATTGCGGATAACATCGCCAAAGCGGCCGATGAAGTTATTTCGGGCAAACTCTACAAAGAACATTTCCCACTGGTGATTTGGCAGACTGGGTCCGGCACTCAGTCCAACATGAACACCAATGAGGTGATTTCAAACAGGGCCATCCAGTTGATGGGTGGTGAGCTGGGCTCTAAAAAGCCTGTACACCCGAATGACCACGTGAACAAGTCGCAGAGCAGCAACGATACGTTCCCAACAGCTATGCACATTGCGGTCGCGCAGGAGATTCAAAAAACCCTCTTGCCGGGCTTGCAGATGTTGCACGATGCGCTCGAGGAGAAGCAAAACGAGTTTGCAAAAATTATTAAAATTGGGCGTACGCACACGCAGGACGCTGTGCCGTTGACGCTAGGACAGGAGTTCAGTGGTTACACGCAACAGATGAAGTTTGCGATTGAACGTATTAATGACACGTTGCCACGGTTATATATGTTGGCTATTGGAGGAACTGCGGTTGGTACTGGTTTAAATACACGCAAAGGGTTCGCTGAGAAGTGCGCTGCTAAGATATCGGAGTTAACAGGTCTGCCATTCACATCAGCTCCTAATAAATTCGAAGCTCTCGCTGCACACGATGCTATGGTAGAAGTGTCTGGCGCTCTGAACACGATCGCTGTTTCTGTTATGAAGATTGCTAATGATATCAGGTAACTATTCGGGCTCTATTTATCACTTAAATTTATTGCGAATAGCAAGCGGTTTTGATGAGCCCAGTGGTTGGCAAACGTTATTGATCTGCATGCTATTTTATATTAAACAAAATTGATTTCTGGGCGTGCTACAACCTGGAGGTTTTTTTATTACAATACACTGAAATGAAATGCACAGTAAATTTTACGCGTGCCACCTAGAAACTACTATATGTGCGCCATACCATTGCGTTAAGGTTGGGATTTAGCCTATATTTTCCTTATGGCGAAAATTGTGTAATTGTTTCCAGCTTTTAGGCAAAACTACGTGCAACATTATTCTTTTGTATACGTATTTTTGCAACTCAATTTATGTTCTAGTTAAAGAGAACGGTGCATATTTCTTATACGCATTTCGCCTATGTATTACATGTGCATCACAAGTTGCCTAATTAAAAACGCCTTAAGCCTTGGTTTCCTAGGAAGCGGTGTCGACAAAAGCGGCCGTATTTCACGTCATTTTGATGCCACATATTTCTTTTACGTATATTTAAATAAATCTGGTAATCCAGAGAGCGGTATACTTCAAAGTATTGAGAAAATGTAAGGAATTTCACTGGAATCTGTTGAGTTATTCAATTAGATGTACTTGAAACGTATCTTGTAATGTGTAATGACGTCAAAAAACGACCGTATTTATCAACACCGCTTGCTAGGAAACCAGGACTTTACTTTAGCCATTATCATGCAATACCAAATCGCAATAAATTTGAAAGTGGCAAAAAAACAAAAATCCATATCATATATGTTATATAGAGTGTTGTTTTATTTTACAGATTCTTAGCGTCGGGTCCCCGTTGTGGTTTGGGTGAGTTGTCCCTTCCCGAAAACGAACCGGGTAGTTCAATTATGCCCGGTAAAGTCAACCCAACACAATGTGAAGCCATCACGATGGTAGCCGCTCAAGTAATGGGCAACCACGTCGCTTGCACGATCGGTGGATCTAATGGCCATTTCGAGTTGAACGTCTTTAAGCCCATGATGGTCGCTAACGTGCTACGTTCCATCCGATTGCTTGGTGACAGCACAAAAAGCTTCACCGAGCACTGTGTGTGTGGCATCGTTGCCAATGAGGATCGCATTGCAAAAATAATGCACGACAGTCTTATGTTGGTCACCGCATTGAACCCACATATCGGTTACGATAAGTCCGCCGCTATTGCTAAGAAAGCGCACAAAGAAGGCACTACGTTGAAGGAAGCTGCAATTGCGCTGGGGCATTTGACCGAGCAACAATTCGCCGACTGGGTGAAACCTGAAGAGATGTTGGGTCCCAAATAAAATATATATTAAAGAGTTTTTTTTTTAAATGTGCTTTTGAGTAATTTGTTTTGATTTTACTGCTGTAGGAACCCTATCTGTACTTTTTTTTGTGATAATAGAATTATGCAAAGTTGTTGTTGAATTGTATAGTTCGCCGTATTACAACGGGTGCGTTCCATCAGTTTAACGGCATTAGGGCTGGGTAATGACTGTTATTTTATTATATTAATGAAGACGAAAATATCAAATCATGCAGAACGAAAGACATTATGGATGTCTTTTATTCCGCCCTACACCAACCAGTAATTAAAATATTTCAATCGCACCAACCCAATGTTGCCACCTTATGTAAGATAAATGCCTGTATTCTCTAACATCCCTTAAACTTTATAGGGCCTATAAGCTATTGAATGGATAAATTGAAAATGTCATTATGACAGAAATGGTCAAAATAAATGTCATCAACTTGAATAGCGCTTGTGATTAGAGCTTTGATGGCACATTTTCTTTAATTTTTTCAGTGTTTCCAATAGAACGAATCTGAAGTAACTATATTCCCTAGATAATTTATTTATTGTTGCTATAACGAATACTTATGGGTTCAATAGGTATTGATAGATTTATAGAACGTTGGTGAATACGGGGGAAAGAAAGGAAAATTATTTTGTTTGTATTCATGCTCATAGTTCGTTCCAAAACCACGTAAAACCCAGCAATATATAGTTCGTTGATAAAACTGTCTTTCACAGAGAAATCTTTCAATTTTTAATTGAAAAAATTTGATCTACCACCCTCGGCCTTTGATGGGATTTGTTTAGCGCCTCACGTTACAGCTATTAAGACGTAGATTTGGGTTAATACTGTTCCTGTACCAACTACAAGTCGACGAAGACAAACAAAAAGTACTTCTATCTTTTATAGGGCTATCAGCCGTGAGGCGTTTCCGCCGGTCAATGAAGAAGCTCGGAGGAGTTTAATCACCCGATATTTACCTTAGCTTCACAGAAAACCTATGAAAAACTGTGAACGGTGATTCGCGACAATTCTCTCCCCGCTAGGGATCGAACTCAGGCTCCCCAATGCTCAGTAAGAGGCGGAAGACAAACATTTATTGAGATTAGCTTGAAAAGTGCGTTTTTGGATTGGTAATTTCAAGCATTTTTTGTTTCATGATATGCTCAAACGGTTTTCGCATTTTTATTTAGCACTAGAGTTGTTGACTAATTGGCAGCAAAAAAAAAACTTGTTTTATTAATAACTAAGAAGAGTGATTTGTGCTGTACAGCCAAATCAATTTGTCCGTAATTTAAAAATGCTAATGTCGCACCCTGTAAATTTTAAATATTTTGGCACTCTTTACAACAGTTTAGAAAATTTCATTTTCATTCGTTGTAAATTAATTTGTCATGAAAGGTAAAGAAAAGTAGAACTAATGTTGACTTTCCAATATATATATATATATATATATATATATATATATATATATATATATATATATATATATATATATATATATATATATAGAAAGTAAACATTAGTTTTTATTATAAATTATTACAAAAGTACAAAAGCCTAAGCTAAGAAACAAGCAATAAATAAATATTTACAAAGCGTATAGTTTGGGCCGTCACGTGACTTCCGGTGGCATCTTCAGGACGCACTTCTTGAAGTGCGTTCGCATGTTGCTGCTCTGGGAGAACGCCAGTCCGCACTGCTGGCAGCTGTACGGCTTTAGGCCCGTGTGGAAGTTCATGTGTGTTTTCAAGTGGTGTTTTTTGGTGAAACTTTTGTTGCAAAGCGTACACGCGTATGGCTTTTCACCTTTAACAGAGAGAAACATTTAACACAAGTAAGAGTAGGCGTTTATATGAGGCGCTTTCGTTTAACATGGTTTAGCATTACTAGTCGCCCCCGTGGCGATTGCTCAGGTCTTGCAGTCGTGCGCCGCCGGTTGTAAGGGCCGAGATAGAATTGTGCGCATCGGAACCAGCAAATAGAACAAGAGACAATAAGCCCGTACCAGCCCAGAGTGATAAACGAAAACAGCTATGGAGAGATATTATTTAATAATGTAAAATATTAATAATAGAAAACTATATATAATAATCAATCATCCAGCTCAGTAGCCAAGTGGTTATAGGTGCCGTTCGTTTCGTACTAGCATTATTTTTCAAGAGTTTTTTGTATTTTGGTATTTTGTGGAAAACGGAAAGATATAGTAAAAAAATACCCGAATAATTTCCTTTATAATATATGTATATATATATATATATATATATATATATATATATATATATATATATATATATATATATATAATGCAAGTGATAATGTCGTAAACACCGACACCGTAAAATATTAATAATTTCTCGAAAAGTAATCTCAGGTGAAATTATCTATTATTACCTCCCAATCACCCAATTTTTCGTTAAAATACATTATATACGCTATTTCAGTTTTTAATCTGCCAGTAAAGGTATTTTATAATTTCCAACATGGGGTGACACCAGACAACACTTTGCACTTGAAAATCACACGCTTAATTAACTCCATCTACACGGTCCGACGTGGATTTCGTTACACATTTCGCGTAAATTTAATGTATGTCATTTAACTCACCTGTGTGTAATCGTGCATGAAGACTCATGTTTGAGCGGTCCGCGAAACTTTTTCCGCATTCCGCGCAGGTGTAGGGGCGCTCCCCCGTATGCACACGCTGGTGCTGCTTCAGCAGCATCTTGCGCGAGAAGCTCTTCCCGCAAACACCGCACTCGTGAGGTTTCACACCTCGAGAAAACACATAAATAATAACAGAATGTATTGACAAGTTATATGTACTGATGGAAATTAGTAACAATTGGCTGGTAAAATATTATGACTGTATTCACCAACACCCGATAAACTTTATACAGCAAATCACTCTTCTAAGCAGGAAAATATTCTATAATTCTCATCTTAAATATGTAAGAATATTATAACTCCTCATATTTAAGCAATATTAATGATATATTAATTAAGTATTAAAATGAAATTGATAAAGTTATTAAGTATTTGATTGAAATTCTTCTGCTGCTAATAATTTCATATATGGATATTATACATACCTGTATGTATTCGGAGATGCATGTTGTAAGCCACCCTCTGATTGAATCTCTTCGGGCAGTGCTGGCATGCGTACTCTTTACGATCGCGGTGAATTTTCATGTGGCTGCTGAGGTAGCCTCTGTCATTAAAAACTTTGCCGCATTCGGGGCAACGAGCGGAAAATTCTTTAGTTCCATCATGGATTGACCTAAACAGAAAAAGCTATAATAAACACAATCATAATGTATTCATGTTTTACTAACTGAATGTTTGCATTTAACATTAAAAAACTCGGGGACGATCTTTTTAAGTGGCAAGTCCTAACAGATATAATACATACACTAACAAAAGCTGACAAGAATTGTTGTTGTTAATAAAATATTCTATCCTTACAGGGCTATCAGCCGTGAGGCTTTTCCACCGGTCAAGGGAGAAGCTCAGAGGAGTTTAATCACCCGGTATTTATCTTAACTTCACAGAAAACCTCTGAAAAACTGTGATTCTCGAAAATTCGTCCAGCTGGGGATCTCAGGCTCCCCAATGCTCAGTACGAGACGGACGACGCCTCTAACCACTCGGTCACTGAGCTGGGTTGTTGTTAATATATAACGATTGTTTGCAAATAGTTTCGATTGTGCTCTAGTGTAGACTCTAATTAAGATCTACCAATCGCGATGACTGACACTATAAATATATATACATATATATATATATATATATATATATATATATATATATATATATATATATATATATATATATATATATATGTATGTACTAATTATATATGTATTTCCTCTGTACAAACCGATGGCTATCATGCTTCCTATAAACGCACATGACTTTATTCAGTTTACCAGCACAAATTGATTGATTCTGTTATGCTCTAGCTTCAAACCAAAACTTGTTTAGAATTTGAATCCCTACAAAACGGTTTAGATTTTGCGATAGGTTTGCATACGAAATGAGCTGCTATTTATTGAGTTTTCAATGCACAGGAATTCGGATTAATGCCGCAGCTCCAGCGTCTTAAGTGGCCATTCGTTGCGAACCCCATTTGCGGCGACATAACTTAACAATAATAGATTGCGTCCAACAAGCGCGCGTTCCCGCAAAAGAGGCCACAAAAGAATCGGAACAATTACATACGATAGCCATCGCGCCGCGGTTGCTGAATTTATCTGCGCGCATTAATCATATTCCAGCGGCTGCGGTGTGCGCTATTAATCCATTCGCAAAATCAGATTCCAGACGTGCGTACAATAATTGTTATTGCTCAATTAGCCCGTTATTTGCGGCGGCACGTACGCGCGATTGATAAATCCGCGACACGCACGGGCAGTAAATGTTAAGCTGTGCACACTCACCGGTGGTACTTGTAATTCCTGAGCTGGCTGAACGTTTTTCCGCAATCGCCGCACTTGTATGGTTTTTCTTTTGGGTGCTGCGCGCCGGCGTCCGGTGATTTGTGGACTTCTTGCGATTCCGGCGATTCTGGTGGAGGCGTCAGGCGGGGACTTTTTGATGGCGAGTGAACGCTTTGTGGAGTATCCGCGACCGTGTTGTTGTTGGTGTCGTTTTTGTTGGTCATCAAATCGAAAGCAATGTGCTAAATGGGCAAATAATTTATGAATTAATACTGATACCCGTATTCACCAACATCCCATAAACTTTATAGGTCCCATAAGCTATTGAATGGATAAATTGAGAACATCATTGTGACAGATTATGCGAAAACAAATGTCAAACACCTTGAATAGTGCTTGCAATTGGAGCTTTAATGACACCTTTTGTTTAATTATTCAGTGTTTCCAATAGAGAGAATCTAAAGTAACTACATTCCCTAAATATTTGTATTATTGTTGCTATAACAACGAATACTTATGGGTTCAATAACTATTGATAGATTTATGGAACGTCGGTGAATACGGGGGTGACTGTTCAATTTAATTGAAACTTTTGTATTTCGTGTATTAATAACAACTATTTTTTTTTTGGCGACGCGATTACACCCCCTAGAGTTAGTTCTTAAGTTAGTATTGTTTGTTATTTACATGTCATATACAGCGGTGTTAGGCAGAGTAGTTGAAAACATAAAATAAACGTGTACACACAACAAAGTTTAACTTTACCTACTCCCGTATTCACCGACGTTCCATAAATCTATCAATAGCTATTGAACCCATAAGTATTCGTTGTTATAGCAACAATAAATACATTATCTAGGGAATGTAGTTACTTTCGATTCTCTCTATTGCAAACACTGAATAATTAAACAAAAGGTGTCATCAAAGCTTGAGATTTGTTTTGGTATAATATGTCACAATGACATTGTCAATATATCCATTCAATACCTTATTGGACCTATAAAGTTTATGGGATGTTGGTCAATACGGACAGTACACATTTAAGTTTTACACTAACTTAATATTAAGACAATATTATATTAGTATATGGTTAATATTATATCAGTGTTTATTCAGTCTCAAAATTAATAGTTGATACTACTACCATTAAAATCAGTATCACATTAATATTATGATAGTATTAATACTAACACAATATTGACTTTAATGCATTAAAGTCAATTTTGTGTCAGTATTTAATACTATCATAATATTAACTTGATAATGATTTTAATGGTAGTAGTATCAAGTATTAACTTTGAGACTGACTAAACACTAATTTAATATTAGCCATATACTAACATAATATTGTCTTAATATTAAGTTAGTGAAAAACGTAAAAGTGTAGTGCCCGTATTCGTAGTATCAACTACTATTTTTTATACAGTTTATGTAAAAATAATTACCTTTTCGTTATCATTTGTCTCATCCGATTTCACATGATCTACACGAGGATCTTTAAAAACCTGCGCCTCCCTCCGCATCCATGGACTGGGAATCACTTTATTGAATAGCCCCTTTTTCACCTTCATTTTCCCAATAGGGATCAGCCCTGGCATTGTTTTCGCACACGCGTAATCACAATATTTTACACTTTTATCATCACAATCCAGTTTCAGCTGGAGTAGTTTGGCTACACACATAAAGTCTGCAAGCTGCACTGACTGGAGGGCCACGTGTCCGGTGTAGATGTAGTCCAGCACGAGCGTCATTGTGGTGGCCGAAATGTCCGGAAATATGAGGACGGTGGTTGGCGAAGTGTCGTTTTGCAGGAGTAAATCCTGATGGAATGAAAACAAAAAATTGAAATGCATTAGTTATTAATAATCAGTTAATTAGTAAATTGAAAAACCTTAAAATACTAAGCATAGTTTTTCATTCATTCTAAAAAAATTCTGTAGGTAAACTAAATATTTTACAACAATATGTTATGGCCAAAAGTCGCCTAAATCGTACAAACATTAGAAGCTCATATCTCTTTTAATTTTCGAGATACATTGTGAAATAACTCATTTGGAGATAATTTGAAAAAATAAATGCATAATTCCTTCTACTTAAAAACATATGAAAGCATATTAACATTTTAAAATTAACACTTATGAGTACGGTGGTGAATATATTATCTAGATAATGTAGTTACTTTAGAGTCTCTCTATTGGAAACACTGATTAGTTAAACAAAAGGTCCAAATCACAAGCGCTATTTATGTCAAACACACGATATTTGTTTTGGCAATTTCTGTCAGAATATATATTTGTCCATTCAATAACTTATAGAACGTTTTAACACCAAATTAGTAACTATAAATGGTCAAGTTCTTGACGTGCTAGTTGAATTGATCCATTGGTACTATATTCTAGGTTATCATTGTAGAAGGATTTGAGCAAAGATTGTAGTAACTCCTTGCCGGTCGTCGCTATCGAACGTTAACCTGTTCACTTCAAAAACTATTTTGAAAAATGTCAAAGTTCAGTTCAGTTCAGCGAGTACAATAATTTTTTCTATGCATAATTAAATAAATAACGAACTGATGCCTGTATTCACGAACATCCCATAAACTTTATAGGTCCCATAAGTTATTGAATGGACAAATTTATATTGTGACAGAAATTGAAAAAAACAAATTTCGTGTGTTTGACATGAATAGCGCTTGTAATTTGGACCTTAATTACTCAGTGTTTCCAATAGAGAGAATCTAAAGTAACTAAATTTGCTGGATAAATATATGCACAATAAATGAACTCCCTTCCAAAATAGGCGAAAGATTTTAGTTTTTTTCATATTACTATATGGGCATGGCATACCAACATAAACACAATATATGTATAACAATAATAAAATGAAATACATAGAAAGTACCACAATATTACGTTTAGCATTAATACGTGCTAATTTATTGTAAAAAATATTCATAAAGTTTCCTATCATTACTGAAAATTCCACTTGCCAAGTGCAGCATGACCGATTAAAATTCTGCACAATATAATATAATTAAAACATACATACACACATACACATACATATATACTTGTACGAATTATATATATTTATATATATATATATATATATATATATATATATATATATAAATAAATAATACATAAGTAGATTTGTTAATTATCAAATGAATTTAACGGAGATAAATACAATTATTTACTAGTTACTCTCGAGTAATTTATGCGCGTGTCTATGCTTGGGCAGCTGAATAAGTAATTTGAGCGCGCGGCGTGTGTTTCGTAAAAGTCGATGCCTGGATAGATAATAGTTTTATGCCTTAAATTATCAGCAGCAAATAAACAACATGCGCGTACATGCGCTGTTTACAATCATCTCCGCGTGTAATTTACATATTTCGCTATCGTTCGTGGAAAATATCGCCACCGCGAGAGGTAATCGCGTTCTGCTGCAGCGAGCGCTCTTCTGCACACGCGACCGTTAATTAACTAAATAATATTTTTCTGTGTACGACTTTCCAATACGAAAGGAATTAATGTTTATAATAATAATTTAGATAACATCCTAGTGCATTAATGCAAACACTCAAAATAGTGGATGATAATAAAATTTACTTGAAATTGACTTAAGATACAGGGAAGAATTAATGGAACTGATTACGGAAATAAGAAATGAAAATGAAGACATAAAAGTGTGAGTCTGGAGGAAGAACACAGAAAATACAGCGAGGAAAAACAAAGAGATAGCAAACGGAAGGGTAAGCCGAGGGTCACATTAAAAAAAATGTTGGTATTCCAGAATAAAAATAAGCTAATAAAGGAGATGAATTTATTCAATAAATGAAATTACCACGTAGAAGAGGCCAAAACCATTCAATTTCCAAAAATAAGCCAGTGGAATTAAACTATACGAAAAAAGAAAGAGAAATTATAAAACAACTAATGCCCGTATTCACCAACATCCCATAACTTAACAGGTCTATGGGATGGATAAATTGAAAACGGAATTGTGACAGAAATTGCCAAAACAAATCTCAAACACCTGGAGTAGCGTTTGTGATTGGAGCTTTAATGACATCTTTTGTTTAATTATTCAGTGTTTCCAATAGAGAGAATCTAAAGTAACAACATTCCCTATAGAATGTATTTATTGTTGCTATAACAACGAATACTTATGGGTGCAATAGCTATTGATACATTTATGGAACGTTGGTGAATACGGGGGTATGAGTATCAGCGAGCCACAGCAGGTCACAGACCTGAATTTGTTGCTTCAGGTGTGGAAGGGTATATGTATAATAATAGGTTTACTAATCTGCTTGTAGTTACATGTAATATATGTTGACTTACCTGAAGCACCGGACTTGCGATGGAGAGCATGAGTTTGTGCGCCATGAGTTTGTAGCCAACGCAACTCAGGACAACGTCGCAGCAACTCTCCGTTGCAAACAACCTGAGTGAGCCGGCTCGGATTATATCCTCCATATTGCCTGAAAATTAATTTTTTATATTAATATATGTATAACGGCGGAAAAGCCTCACGGCTAATAGCCCTATAAAGACAGAAGTTTTTTTATATGTCTAATTATTTTACTTTTACTTTTATTATTTCTCATACAAATATACTAACACACGGCAGAAGATTCCGAAGGTTAGCCAGTTACAAATTGTAACAAATACCGTAACTACAAATAGTTATTTCAGTTTTTTTAATGACTGAGCGAATTATTAAAATATTTTTCATTATTATAAAATTATAAGATAGACTCCCGTATTCACCAACATTTCATAAATGTATCAATAGCTATTGAACACATAACTATTCGTTGTTATAGCAACAGTAAATACATTATCTAGGGAATGTAGTTACTTTAGATTCTCTCTATTGGAAACACTGAATAATTAAACAAAAAGTGTCATCAAAGCTCCAATCACAAGCGCTATTCAAGGTCTTGTGACATTATTTTTTTGACAATTTCTGTCACACTGACGTTTTCAATTTATCCATTCAATAGTGTATGGCACCTATAAAATTTATGGGATGTTGGTGAATACAGGCATAAGTCATACAAAAACTGTATAGTTTTGTCTCATGAGAAACATGCACTAGTGCGGGAAGTAGTATTTCCCGCACCTAAATCAATGCGGGAAATGAGTTGTCTTAGGACATGAGTACAAAAATTACTATTGCTGTATATGTATACACGGAACAAATTAGGAACACCAAATTTCCAAACTTCTTTGGGGCGGTATTTTTTTTCGTAGTACAATTTACTACTCGCCAATATTTCGTGTTTTAATTAGACGCATCCTCTAGCTTAGGGCTAAATATACACTGTTATTTTTACCCTAAATTTAGCTGGTAGGTCGACTCAAGAGAGTCGGAATCCATCACATCCCGGGGGAGAATGCCAACAAGCCCCCCAGGGCGTCTATAAAGATTCCCCCACTCAGAGCTAAAAATCCAATTATTTCTGTAAAAAAAATAATAAAACTTTCCAGATAGTAACTCGCGATATATACTGTAATGTCGCGAATGGTAGACACTGTATAAATCAAGCGCTGTCTGCCTGCACAACGAAATCGATGTACAGGAAGAGAAAGAGAGAAAAAGTGGACCGATAACGGCACATCAAAGGTGCGTAATTCGAGAGCAGGTATATAGGGCTACTCACTAAAAACTTTACGGCCGTCCGTATAATTGGGGCTAGCAGTACAAATAATACGTAATCATTTTAGTATAGAATTATTTGCAAATGTTAGCTCAAAATAAATTTATATTATAAAAATTAACTAAATTATAATAAATTAATTAAATTATAATAAATTAATTAAATTATAATAAAATTTAAATTCGAAATCATAGGTGTTTCCAAGAATTTTTTGATAACCTTGAAAGCAATAAGACCAACCTCAAAATCACAAAAACAGTTGACACAGGATAACTTGCACATTTCAGAGATTCGTAGTAATTTAAAACTATATGTTTTTAGTTTAAAATCTATATTGGAATTGCAATCAATTAATTCTACATTTCTTTTAAAACCCAAACAAACAAGAATTTGAGTTTAACGTGCTCTAACTAAGAAACTTGTTATGGTATTGTAAACTACTATGTAAATTTGAATTTCTCAGACAATTTTCTATAGGAAACTACAGATTCACAATATTTTTTTACAGAAAATTCCTAAAATTCCATCATATTTTAATTTGCTGGCAAAATAATAATTTCCAATTTAAGGATCTGTAACTCAAAAACTAGTAATGGTATATTAATGTACTATAAAAATTTAAAATCCCCAGACAATTTTATATAGGAAAATACAGGATAACAATTTATTTTGCAGAAAATTACTAAAATGCCATTAAATTTAATTTGCTGTGGTTACTCAAAAATAATAATTTTCACTTAAGGAACTGTAACTCTAAAACTAGTGCCGGGATATTAATGTACTATGAAAATTTAAATTTCACAGACAATTTTCTATAAGAAACTAGAGGATAACAATTGTTTTACAGAAAATTGCCCAAATTCCATCAAAATTAATTTGCTGTGCTACTCAAAAATAATAATTTAAACTTTAAGGATCTGTAAATCTAAAACTAGTTATGGTATATTAATGTACTATGAAAATTTAAATTCCCCAGACAATTTTCTATAGGAAAATACAAGATAACAATTTTTTTTCAGGAAATTTCTAAAATGCCATCAAATTTAATTTGCTGTGGTTACTCAAAAATAATAATTTTCACTTTAAGGATCTGTAACTCTAAAAATAGTAACGGGATATTAATGTACTATGAAAATTTAAATTCCCCAGACAATTTTCTATAGGAAAATACAAAATAACAATTTTTTTCAGGAAATTTCTAAAATGCCATCAAATTTTATTTGCTGTGGTTACTCAAAAATAATAATTTTAATTTTAAGGATCTGTAACTCGAAAAATAGTAACGGGATATTAATGTACTATAAAAATTTAAATTCCCCAGACAATTTTCTATAGGAAAATACAGGATAACCATTTATTTTGCAGAAGATTGCTAAAATGCCATTATATTTAATTTGCTGTGGTTACTCAAAAATAATAGTTTTCACTTTAAGGATCTGTAACTCTAAAACTAGTGCCGGGATATTAATGTACTATGAAAATTTAAATTCCCCAGACAATTTTCTATAAGAAAATAGAGGATAATAATTTTTTTACACAAAATTTCTAAAATGCCATTAAATTTAATTTGCTGTGGTTACTCAAAAATAATAATTTTCACTTTAAGGATCTGTAACTCTAAAAATAGTAACGGTATATTAATGTACTATGAAAACTTAAATTTCCCAGACAATTTTTTATAGGAAAATGCAGGATAACAATTTATTTTACAGAAAATTTCAAAAATGCCATCAAATTTAATTTGCTGTGGTACTCAAAAATTATAATTTTCACTTTAAGGATCTGTAACTCTAAAACTAGTTACGGTATATTAATGTACTATAAAAATTTAGATTTCCCAGACAATTTTCTATAGGAAAATATAAGATAACAATTTTTTTCCAGGAAATTTCTAAAATGCCATCAAATTTAATTTGCTGTGGTACTCAAAAATAATAATTTTCACTTTAAGGATCTGTAACTCTAAAACTAGTTACGGTATATTAATATACTATGAAAATTTAGATTTCCCATACAATTTTCTATAGGAAAATACAAGATTACAATTTTTTTCAGGAAATTTCTAAAATGCCATCAAATTTAATTTGCTGTGGTTACTCAAAAATAATAATTTTCACTTTAAGGATCTGTAAATCTAAAACTAGTTACGGTATATTAATGTACTATGAAAATTTAGATTTCCCAGACAATTTTCTATAGGAAAATACATGATAACAATTTTTTTCCAGGAAATTTCTAAAATGCCATCAAATTTAATTTGCTGTGGTTACTCAACAATAATAATTTTCACTTTAAGGATCTGTAACTCTAAAACTAGTAATGGTATATTAATGTACTATGAAAATTTAAATTCCCCAGACAATTTTCTATAGGAAAATACAGTATAACAATTTATTTTACAGAAAATTTCTAAAATGCCATCAAGTTTAATTTGCTGTGGTTACTCAAAAATAATAATTTACACTTTAAGGATCTGTAACTCTAAAACTCGTAATGGTATATTAATGTACTATGAAAATTTAAATTCCCCAGACAATTTTCTGTAAGAAAATAGAGGATAACATTTTTTTTACAGAAAATATATAAAATGCCATCATGTGCCTTATTCTGCTAAATAGATAACACTCAATTGTTTTCTATTTGTCTTTTTTATTAACGTATTATTATTTATGCAAATAAACTAGAACATAATCTTGTTAAGCTCGTTTTAGACTTGACAATTTCTTGAACCAAAAGTTAGTCAAGATATAAAAATTCATCTTAATTGTTTTACAGCAAATTGTTTGAAATATTAAATTGGATTGTAGATTGAACATAAAATTGAAATAATAATTCGCGTTCGATTTTTCAAGGATAAATTTTATGCGGACATGGATGATTGGGCACCAAATTTTATTCGGGAAATTGTTTTGTTTCATACAGATTACATAAATAACATTTTAGTCAATACATTTCTTGAACAAAAACATTTAAAAAAATGTCTTATCTAAAACGAGTTTTATTTAGGTCTATTCTCAATAAATACCGAACATATAACACAATTATAAATCGATTGTATGTCTTTATATATGTATGTGTGTGTGTGTGTGATTATGATTTGCTTTAGTAAATAACTTACACCTCATAACTGTCAAATTTGCATACCCACCTTTATAATGCGCATAAATAGATCGGGACTGTTTTGCACTACAAACACTAATAATTTACTCCTGACACATTTATTTCCTCTATAAAATATGATTTACCTGTAGAATTTCCAACGTTGGAGTTTGATTAAATACAAAAAAATCGGTATAATAAAATATATATGGCGTTTATTTCTCTATAAAGTGTGGCATCGTAAATCTGCACAGATAAGAGCCCATGCTGTTAATATAATTATATCTTTTATATTATATTAGTTGTGGTGTGTGTTATAAATCTGCAATAATTAGATATATAATTAATTGCATTTCAGACATAGCTGTTTATATAAATTAATAAAAACACAATATTTTGTTTTCATAACAAGATATGTTTGTTTATGACTGTAGATGATTTTCATTGCCAATTCTATTTTAATAGTGGACTTGTGTCTGGAATCCGAAAATTAATTGTTATTTAGACATTTATTTCTTGTTTTATTATTATGTATTAATTTGATTTTTTTATGGTCGACAGTCACAAACAATTTGATTTTTACATCTACATATAATAGGCATAATTTTAAGTAAAACAAAAATTGAATAAAAAACATAAAAAATACCACCCTCGAAGGGATTCGAACTCGCGACTCCTTTTTTGCTCTGACAGCAAACTTCAAAACATTCTTCGTTTTTATATTATATTATAGGGATGTAACTATTTATTTAATAATAATATTCTTAGTTAAGTTTTGAGATCTATTGATATTTCTATATTTGATAATTTTATTAGAAGTTGAGCATGAAGGGCTCCAACTTTATTAAATATTCTACAACTATTATAATATTTTTGTATAAACTCTAAACCAATATTGTTTGTAAAGGAAGATATACTATCCGAAAAGAAATTAAAATAATATTCAATATAAAACGATATTGAATAAACAGCTTTATCAGCGTATATATTTGTTTAGAGTGTGAATTATTAACGAATATTGCGGCAATCTGAGAGAATATGCAATATTTTGAGTAATTACCGAACAAAAATGTCACTCTCCGGTGGGACTCGAACCCATTTTAAGACACGTGCTGTAACTGTGTTTTAATTATCTGCATCAAGATAGATCTTACAACGCGTGCGGCTGTAATATAAAACTAATTCCTGGCAGTTATTGAAATACGCACCCGGAAGAACGCAAACGGGCACAAGCTATTTGTTTCGTTAATTAACGCCGTTAATATCTTCCTGTTGTAGCTGCATTCGATATAAAAATGAACCAATTGTTGTAATAACTTATCGCATGGCTGCACAAATGTATCGAAAATAAACAATTTATATCTTAATTTGAAGTGAATTGTTGTAGGATATTGAAAATATTAAAACATAATATTTTACAATTTTTTTAAAGTCAATTATAGAGATAATTGTTGTAGGATTTCGAAACTATTAAAACATAATATTTTACAATTAAAAAAAAATCAAATGTAGAGATAATTCTTGTAGAATTTCGAAAATATTAAAACCTAATATTTTACAATTTTTTAAAAATCAAATGTAGAGATAATTGCAATATTCATCACACTTATTAAAGAAATTGTGGTAAATAAACAAATTATGTCTCGATTGGAAGATAATTGTATTAGTTATTTTATAAATTAATCAGAATTATATATTTATTAAAACGTAATTTTATTAATTATTGAATACCGTAGAGATGCATTCCATTTTTTTAATTTTTCATAACAATTTTCGCTAAATAAACGAGTTATATATTGATTTTAAACTCTTTAAATTCATAATTTGGTGGGCTATTACTTTGATACTTTAATGCCCGTATTCACCAACATCCCATAAACTTTATAGGTTCCATAAGTTATTGAATGGATAAATTGACAACGTCATTGTGACAGAATAAGCCAAAACAAATGTCAAACACCTTAAATAGCGTTTGCGATTGGAGCTTTGATGACAACTTTTGTTTAATTATTCAGTGTTTCCAATACAGAGAATTTAAAGTAACTAAAATCCCTAGATAATGTATTTATTGTTGCTATAACAACGAATACTTATGGGTTCAATAGCTATTGATAGATTTATGGAACGTCGGTGAATATGGGGGTATATAAAATAAAAGTAAATATTTCATAGAACGACATCCGGTAAGGTCAGTTTATAATTGGAATTTCTGTTTTTTACTATAATGTTTAAGGTTTATAATAGAAAACAGAAAAAACAATAATTTTACGCAGCATTTTTCTTTAAAAACAGCCAAAATATTTGCAATATCCTCCAATTAATTGGTATATTATAATAATTGTAACTTTCTACTCACTTTATTTATTTATTTTTTGCAATCGCAGTTAGTCCATTAAATTAAGCGAGCACTATTAATTAATTAGAGTATGATACTGGGTACACGCGTTCAGCAGCCGCACGGTCGGATTTGGGACGCGGAATCTTTCATGAAATTTCGCGGCGGGTTCATCGTACGGTTTTCGGGCGCGAGTAGGTTTTCGGCTGTGGGAGGGAGAGCGGCCCGTAAATTTTGAATCATCTCAGGTGAATTAGCGCCTAGTTCACAAGTTTTTGGGCGAGAGAGGGTCAAACCAATTTACCGCTCATCGAAACACGGAGAGCGGACGCAGCAAAAAAAGAATACTACTACTGTGTTATAGTAGGCCTTCCTAACAAAAGGAGATGAATAAGTTAATTGTGTAGTAATTAAGAATGGTTTTAGTGCTGTTTTATTGCGAGATAATAGCGAATTATGCTCATTTTATTGCTTAATTTATTTCTTAGCCGGTTTCTAAAAACCGCTAAAAATTTGTAAATACATAAAATATTAATGAAATTTTATGACAAATAAAAAATATTTTAATGAAATTCTTTTATAATGATAACAGCTGTTATGTTAACCACATAACGTTAGTTATTTAATTATTTATTATTGTGTATCCCACATAAAATTATAAAAACAAAATGAACAGTTTGCTACTTATTAATTGAAACATTTATAGGTGTGTTAAAAGCACATCAGCCATAATTCAATTAGCACGTTGTACCCGCCAAATACATAATAAATTAAAAGCATATACAGTGCACTTATATGTTCTGTATTTCGCGGTCATCATGACCGAATAACAAAACTTTCGTTGTAACACTTATCAAGTCCAAATTGTGGCAATTAGTGCCATCTGAGGCCCATATGGCGTTCGAGTTCTTTAAAAGAAACTATTTTCGGCATAAACTAATGAATTTAATTTAACCATTGAAGTATTAACAGGTTTCACTAGTTAAAACTGTTAAAACTTCAATGGTTAAATTAAATTCCTTTCAGGCTTCAAAATCGTTTTTTAAATGTCGTTTTTTAGAATAAATATTGCTCATTTTATTGCCTAGGCTTTTGGTCATTTTTCTATAACTCTATGCTATACTATAATTTATAAGGAATAGCTAGGGCCGTACTAAGATGTTCGGTGGCCATTCGCTACTAAAAATAATGGACTCCTCTTCATAAGAAAATATAGATAGGGATACATATAATATTACCTATTTCATTTCGAATATTTGGTTATATTTGTCATGTAAAGATTTTGAATAAAAATAACTACTAAGTAATAATAACAAAAATTATAAAACCAATAAAAATCAAACCACTAATCAAAAGGCTTATATATATATATATATATATATATATATATATATATATATATATATATTTATATATTTTTTTTTAATTTTTAACTTTTACGCTCATATCTCGATAATCCGATTTTAGAAGTTGAGTCGATAAAAAAAATAATGTAAAATATTTTGTTTAATTTTTTTACTAATCTTAGCACAAAACATATCAATGTATCAGATGGCCAAAGAAAATTGGAAAATTTTGATTATAAGTATATTTTTTTCGGCGACCAAGTCGAACATATTTCATTATTATTATTTTTGACCAAGACGCGTAAATGATATGAATTTGAAAAAAATTGCTCAATATTTACAACAATATGACAGTATAAAATGGAAAGTCTCTATCCCTACGTTTTTGTTTTTATATATTTTTTTAATTTTTAACTTTTACGTTCTCGATAATCCTATTTTAGAGTTTGAAACGATACAAAAATAATGCAACATATTTTGTTTAATTTTTTTACTGATCATAGCACAAAACATATCAATATATCAGATGGCCAAAGGAAATTGGAAAATTTTGATTCTAAGTTTTTTTTTTTCGGCGACCAATCGAAGAGATTTCATTTTTATTTTTGAGCAAGACGCGCAAATGATATGGATTTGAAAAAAATTGCTTAATGTTTACAAACATATGAGAATGTAAAATGGAAAGTCTCTATCCCTATGTTTTTGTTTTTCTATTTTTTTTTAAATTTTTAACTTTTACGCTCATATCTCGATAGCCCGATTTTAGAGGCTGAGTCGATAAAAAAATAATGCAATATATTTTGTTTAATTTTTTTACTGATCTTAGCACAAAACATATCAATGTATCAGATGGCCAAAGGAAATT
Organism: Lordithon lunulatus; assembly: GCA_963942505.1. Classification (NCBI taxonomy): domain Eukaryota; kingdom Metazoa; phylum Arthropoda; class Insecta; order Coleoptera; family Staphylinidae; genus Lordithon; species Lordithon lunulatus. The sequence goes on from OZ012667.1 coordinate 65,265,782, forward strand.
GGAAAATTTTGATTCTAAGTATATTTTTTTCGGCGACCAAGTCGAACATATTTCATTATTATTATTTTTGACCAAGACGCGCAAATGATATGAATTTGAAAAAAATTGCTCAATATTTACAACAATATGACAGTATAAAATGGAAAGTCTCTATCCCTACGTTTCTGTTTTTATATATTTTTTTTAAATATTTAACTTTTACGTTCTCGATAATCCTATTTTAGAGTTTGAAACGATAAAAAAATAATGCAACATATTTTGTTTAATTTTGTTACTGATCATAGCACAAAACATATCAATGTATCAGATGGCCAAAGGAAATTGGAAAATTTTGATTCTAAGTATTTTTTTTTTCGGCGACCAATCGAAGAGATTTCATTTTTATTTTTGAGAAGACGCGCAAGTGATATGGATTTGAAAAAATTACTTAATGTTTACAACAATATGAGAATGTAAAATGGAAAGTCTCTATCCCTATGTTTTTGTTTTTCTATTTTTTTTAAAATTTTTTAACTTTTACGCTCATATCTCGATAATCCGATTTTAGAAGTTGAGTCGATAAAAAAATAATGCGACATATTTTGTTTAATTTTTTTACTGATCTGAGCACAAAACATATCAATGTATCAGATGGCCAAAAGAAATTGGAAAATGTTGATTCCAAGTATTTTTTTTTCGGCGACCAAATCGAACGTATTTTATTATTATTTAAGACCAAGACGCGCAAATGATATAGATTTGAAAAAAAATTGCTTAATGTTTATAATAATATATGATATGCAAAATCATCATCAGTTGATTATTCATGCAGCTTCGTGCGCACAACTATGCCACAGCAAACATAACGAAATAAAAGGTATGCACGTTTCCCCGCGCTCGCATTAATTACGCCCCGTCGCTTTGTACGCGACTTTTTTTCCGTCGTAGCGAAAACAATCGTTTCCTCGTACGTATTCAGATCGTAACATGCTTGTCGTTGTGACCTGGTTTACCAGGCAGTTGCAGTGAACTGTTGAATCGAAGTAAAATTTAAATATTTCGCTGGAAGAATTGATTAGTGATTCGAAGAGATTGTCTTTAATTTAATTCATAGCTAGAAAACAATCCCAGTTATGTCCGTATTCACCAACATCCCATAAACTTTATAGGTCCCATAAGCTATTGAATGGATCAATTGACAACACCATTGTGGCTGAATATGCCAAAACAAATGTCAAACAACTTGAATAGCTTTTGTGATTGGAGCTTTGATGATACCTTTTGTTTAATTATTCAGTGTTTCCAATAGAGAAAATCTAAAGTAACTGCCTTCCCTAAATAATGTATTTATTGTTGTTATAACAACGAATACTTATGGGTTCAATCTCTACTGATAGATTAATAAGGCACCTTACACAATCAATAATACTGTCAATCCTAGTACTGTCAATATTTGCTTCAATCCTCCTTTTATATTTACCAAGTAATCAACTATCCGGATAAAGATCAGTATTATCTTCATTACATCATTACTATACATAATAAATTATTGTTATTATTATTATTATTATTATTATACCTTACACGATGAGTAATACTGGCAACATTTTAGAATCATGAACATTTTAAACATATTATCGTACAGTAATACTGTCATTATTCTAAAATATTGACAGTAATATTGATCGTGTAAGGTGTCTTTATGAAACGTCGGTGAATACGGGGGTTAATGTTTTTTCAACTGTTATTCTCTGCATCCCTCGAACATATCGAGAGGACGACCCATTGTACTTAGTGGCGGTCCAATCTTGATATTGATTGGTACATCTAAATGTAGATTGACCACCACTTTTGCCACGTTGCTAACAAATATCACTAAACGCAAAATTCCTGCTAAGCTCTTCATGGCCAGGGTTGCGATGCGGCCCTGTTAAAACAGCAATAAATATTTCTGAATAATTAGGCAGGGGATGATTTGGGTTAGCACCACGCCGTGTAGAGCCGTAACAAATCCGTATCACAAAAAATCACACTCACACATTAATTTTACACATTGTTTTATTTAAATTTTATAAATATTGATTTTTATTTTATTTTAGTGTTAAGATAGAAAAAACATGATCGTTTTGTGTGTTTGAGACGAATAATACTATACTGAGAGGTAAAATGAAGAAGAAGAAAACTAATACGCCTACAACTGCTTGCAAATAAATTAGACTAACACCACTGGTCAAAAAAAAAGAAGAAGTGCTAATGTGTGCTGATAATCAAAGCAAATGTGTTACCTCTAGAACATCCTATATTATTGGAATAATACATTATCAGTTATTAAATGGCATTACTAATAAATATAGTAGGCGCGACAATTTCACGCTTCCATTAGCACCGTTTGCCCTATTATTAATTAATAACAGAGTTTATTGCGGCTTGATTGCACAGGCGATACCATTGAGCCATTAGCGGCCGCGAAACGCATATATTATCCTATTCTTAACTGGCTCGCGTTAATATTTACACGCTCCGGAAGGTATGACAACGATTGGTGTGAAGTGAAGACGGCATAAACATAAAGTTTCAGGTTTTATCGTGTTTGGGGTAATTGAAAATTTATTAATGAAGTCGATAGAAATCAACTCTATTGAGTTTATCGTTTTGTTAATTATAACATTCTTATGCCCGTATTTACTAACATCCCATTTATAGGTCCCATAAGTTATTGAATGGATAAACTGACAACGTCATTGTGACAGAATATGCCAAACCAAATGTCAAACACTTTGAATAGCGCTTGCAGTTTTTATGACACCTTTTGTTTAATTATTCAGTGTTTCCAATAGAGAGAATCTAAAGTAGCTACATTCCTTAGATAATGTATTTATTGTTGTTATAACAACGAATACTTATGGGTTCAATAGCTGTTGATAGATTTATGGAACGTCGGTGAATACGGGGGTTATGCCCGTATTTCTTTTCTCTATTGGAAACACTGAATAATTAAACTAAAGGTGTCATAAGCGCTATGCAAGGTGTTTGACATTTGTTTTGGCAATTTCTGTCACAATGACTTTTTAACTGTCCAATCAAAAGCTTATGGGACCTATAAAGTTTATGGGATGTTGGTAAATACGGGCATTAGGCTGGTAACTGTATGTAAAAAATTAAATAAATATAGCCCTTTCTTCATTGCGTTCTGAACAACCTGGGACAATATAACTGTAGTTTATTGTTTGAATGGCACTGTGCACGCTATCACAGATTAGTTTTAGAACAAATATACTATACAGGGTTTTACCCTAGTGCATATTAATCTCATCTCATCTCAGATATATTCCTTGGATCAAATAATGATGATTAGCCGGTATTTTCTTTTTCCGAAAGTTTCCAAGGGTGCCAAAATGAAAATAAAGGTATAAAATTTAATACTAAAACGAAAATAAAGAACACCCTTTTCTTCCGATCGATCTTTGTTTTTATATATAGTGTGTAAGAAAAATAATGCTCGGAATCTGATTTATTGAGTTAAATTAAATCGAAAAAGAAGAGTAACCATAAGATCTTCTTAAGAGTGGGAATACGTCTGTAATTTTCTTAAGGCGTGTATTGTGAAATTGTATTGAGCTTTTAGCAATCGGCAGATTGACATACAAATTTTACCTACTTTACGATTTTACACGTTTTTGTTAGCTATGAAACTTATTTTGTAAAAAATGATTGACCATAATATCAATCAATAAAAAATAAATAAATAAATAAAATAGTATCAACGTCTTTTTGTGTATTGTAGAAATCGATATTATAATGTCTGTATATTTCAATTGTAATTAAAGAAAATTGCGTTTCTTGCAGAGGTACAACAGAAAGCGCATTACCTGTCTTGTAAACCCACTCAGCGAGCTTTAAGGTGTGTGCGCCGGTTAATAGGCGGAAATCCGTTGTTCGCAATTTGTTTAATGAACAGTTCATTTGTTATAGTGAATTAATAACAAGTGCTTGTTACGCATTTATAATAGCAACTGTTATTACTTTAGCTCGAGATTTATTTAAGTGACGTAGATAAATCAGAAGAATATATCAATATTCAAACAAGCAAATATAGTAGCTATATTATTTCAACTGTGATATCAATAACAATACGGTTTTGATCTTTCGTCGGTCTTTTGTTTGAATTTTCAATTTTGTTGTTTAGATTTATCTAGTAGACTAGTAGTCATTGTTTCATCAGTCAGTTGTTAATGTTTAATGTGTTCATTTTGATCCATCTGTAATTGTTTTGTTTTTAACAGTCAGCACCATTTCATCCGTGAACAGCAGTTTTTGTTTCATCAGTTAGTTTTTTGATCTGAAAGTTTTTTGTTTATTCATTTTTTAGTTGTTTTTTACTTATTTGTCAGTTATTTATTTCATACATTGGTTGTTTTTGTTTGATCAGACAGTTGTTTTTGTTATATCAGATAGTTGCTTATGTTACTTTGATTAATTTTATTTTTGTATTTATTTGTCGAATAGCGTTCAATTCGTAGAACCGGCCCTTAATTGTATTATTACAGATATCAGTCGTTTTTATTTAATCGTCTAGTAGTTTTTGTTTCATGTGTCATTTGTTTTTGTTTCATCTGAGAGCAGTTTTTGTTTCATCTGTTAATTGATTTTTATTCATCTGTCGGTTGTTTTTTAAATTAATTTTTCAGTTATTTTTGTTTTATATATCAGATTAAACCACAAAATCGAAACAGTACAAATTAAACATATAGTAACATATACACTATATGTTTAATTTGTACTGTTTCGATTTTGTGGTTTAATCTGATTGATATATAAAACAAAAATAACTGAAAAATTAATTTAAAAAACAAACGACAGTTTCGATTATTCAATTATATTTAAATTATTTAAGCCTAACCCTTTTGTACCGTTAGTTTTTAAAATTATTTCATCAGATAAAACCACAACATCGAAACAGTACAAATTTTATACACATTTTATATGTCCCATAATTTTCGCTAAATAAACGATTTATATATTGATTTTAAACTCTTTAAATTCATAATTTGGTGGGCTATTACTTTGATACTTTAATGCCCGTATTCACCAACATCCCATAAACTTTATAGGTTCCATAAGCTATTGAATGGATAAATTGACAACGTCATTGTATCAGAATATGCCAAAACAAATTTCAAACACCTTGAATAGCGCTTGTGATTGGAGCTTTGATGACAACTTTTGTTTAATTATTCAGTATCTCCAATAGAGGGAATCTAAAGTAACTACATTCCACATATAATGTATTTATTGTTGCTATAACAACGAATACTTACGGGTTCAATAGCTATTGATAGATTTATGGAAGGTCGGTGAATACGGGGGTATATGTCTAGATTTTCCATTTATTGTTTTAAATATAATTATGTAATTATAAAAACGACTGAAATGCTCAAGCTCAGAGAAAAATAATAAATACATTTTAACTGTAAAAATGCAAAACCTTACTACATCAATTAAATAATGGATAAAATAAATAAATAAAACCGCCTCAATGATAAATCGACACCCGCACACCCACTACCCCTACTTTACAACGGACAGCACTTAAAAACATAAATCACAGATTGGTCGGCTTCAAAACATTGTCTTAATTTTGTACATGATAGGAATTATTAAATGGATGCAATTTTAAATAGAAATTCCACTGTTCCCTTCATTTATGTTATAAATAGGTTTTCTATTTGTCCAGTTTATATTTTCATGTCAAATATTAATAGCTTGCGATTGCTCGTTAAACAATTATGGGTTCTTATACACGTTTGCCACTCACCAGTGGAGATTGGAGATATAATTCTATGCAAATACGCTCGTCGCAGGCATGCACACGGCGGTCTCGTTTGTCCTCTGGATGGAAAAAAGTATCGCGCACGCACAAATGTGTAATTGAGCGTCTTCTTCGGCGGGAGAGTCGCGACTGGTGGGCCGCACGACCCTGCTCTTGCCCAGGATGGCCTGATATGGACAGCACGTGCTCCTAAAAGAAGGAGAGAAGGTAGTACCTGTGATAAGTCTAAAATGTACTCCTTCCCTTCACACGTATCATACAGATTCAACCAAATTTGTTTGGTTTTGCATAATTTTTCGGGTAATGTTCAGTCAAATTTATAATTAATATAATTACGTACGTATATAATAAACCTTTATTGGCATTAACAATCCTCTACACAGTATGTAATAAACTTAAAAATAAACAAAATTATACATCTTTTAGTATCCTTACAGCAAAATAATATAATATAATATTATATTATAATTAATATACTTTATATTATTATATATTATCACGTGATTTTTTAATGTTTTAACTTATTTTGTTGTTTTTTATGTTTTTAATTTATTTCAATAATTACTGAATGTTTAATGTGTTTTTATTGTGTAGTGAATGCTAGTTTTACTTCATTTCGTATGTAACCTGTGTAAATACTGTATAAGACATCAACAAATAAATAAATATGTTTCAAAATATCGATAAATTTGAAAAGGATCTCAATCTATCTAATTTTGGACCCAACTCAGTGGCTGTGGTTAGAGGTGTCGTCCGTCTCGTACTGAGCATTGGGGAACCTGAGTTCGAACCTCATCTAATGTGAATATTGCTCACAGATGAATAAAGAATAACTGAGAGATGAAACAAAAACAACTGTCTGATAAAAAATAAACTCCTAACATATGAAATAAGTAACTGGCTAATGAAGCAAAAACAATTGTTTGATGAAACAAATACTGCATAAAAAAGAACTGGCAGATGAAACAAAAACAACTGAAGCAATGAGAACCGAATGATTTTCACCAAAATGTATACAAAAATCTGATCTTTATAGGGCTATCAGCCGTGAGGATTTTTCGCCGGTTAAGAAAGTTTAATAAATACCCGGAGCGAATTCTTGCGAATCATCTTTCACAGTTTTTCATAGGTTTTCTGTTTAACTTCACAGTCATTTTCAATAGCTTGTCGACAGAACTTAAGACTTGTTAACAACATTCACCCCTGTATTCACCAACGTTCTATAAATCTGTCAATACCTATTGAACCCATAAGTATTCGTTGTTATAGCAAAAATACATCAATAATCTAGGGAATGTAGTTTACATTTACAACGAATACTTATGGGTTCAATAGGTATTGACAGATTTATAGAACGTTGGTGAATACGGGGGTGAATGTTGTTAACAAGTCTTAAGTCACTACGTTGGATTCTCTCTATTGGTAACACTGCAAAATTTAAAAAAATGTCATCAAAGCTCCAATCACAAGAGCTATTCAAGGTGTTTGACATTAATTTTAACCATTTCTGTCATAATGACATTTACAATTTATACATTCAATAGCTTATGGGACCTATAAAGTTTATAGGATGTTGGTGAATACGGGCATTACGGAAAAGTTATACATATAAGTCCAAAATATTGTTTTCTTTTATTTTTATTTTACCGGTTATAATAGAAACTTATATTTTAATTATTGTAAGCAAAATTCAGTGTAATAATTTTATATTTTAATATTGTAAACGAAAGTACACATGTTTATTTTTTTTTTAGGTATTTGGGAAAAAATTATCATAATTTATGTTAAATTTAGTACAGTAGCGAAATCGCGAATAAATAAATATTATTATTAATATTATCAGTAAGAAAAATTCTTCTTGCTTCATTTAGAAAACTACAAGATTCTTTCTCTTCCCCGTCACATGAAGTCCTCGTCTTATCAACATTCGTTACACTTTTGCCCTTTTTGACATTAAACATTTATTATGGGCGTGAACAAACTCTCGTACCCATTATCTCCTCGCTCTTAATTAGGTAGGAATATTTCGTTACGTTTTCATAATTTCACACGCGCGCGCGGACGTGATAAATCTGTCTTAATTCCTGCAGCCGGAGCAACGTGCGGATGCCACGGAGTAATTATATTTCTCTCCGGAGTCCAAACATTATAATCGTCATCGTCGCTGCCATAAAAATTAACGAAGAGATTTAATTTCAGAAAAAAAAAGGTGGAGGTAAATTCCGAGTGAATTAATTGGGTGCAAAGTTGAAGCGTATTTAACTGTGGGAATTAAAACAGAAAAATGTGTTGTTATTTTAATCTACTCGGAGTAGTGTAACCTTTTAGAAAATTCATATAAAATAAATCTTATTCGAAAATTATTTAATTTTTAATTTTGTTTCAATCCAATATTTGATTGGTTCAAATTTTTGCTAAAATATCTGGTGTGGACACTACTTTCCGAATTAATTAATATGAAATAAAATTTTAAATTGCGCACTAAACCCAGTTCAGTGGCCGAGTGGTTAGAGGCTTCGTCCGTCTCGTACTGAGCATTGGGGAGCCTGAGTTCGATCCCCAGCGGGGCGAATTTTCGCGAATCACCTTTCACAGTTTTTCTGTGAAGTTAAGGTAACTACCGGATGATTAAACTCCTCTGAGCTTCTCCCTTGACCGGCGGAAAAGCCTCAAGACTGACTTTAAAGATAGAAGTTTTTTTTGCACAATAAAATTGGATTATGAAAATTTCTAAGAAAAAATGCATTTTTGGGGTTTAATACAATGCTAAAAAACGTACTTAGCATGCGAATGGAATTGTATTAAGCCCAAAAAAAATATTTTTCGTTTTCGAATTTTAGGCTCTTAAGAAAAAGTGAAACCCATAATTTTCCTTATACCACGCAAAATCTAGCGTTTTTTTTTTCAACCACTAGTTATACCCGTAAAAATTGATTGAAACCTGCTTGTTTTGGTTTTTATTTTTATAAAAATATAGTTTTAAAAGCACATATTTTACAGAGTATCAATAATTAAGAAAAATAATTGACTCAATTAATCAAGTCTACGTGTTATATTTCAGAGTGTTAAATACACCAATTTGTCTCTTCTCGTGTTCGTGCATGATTGACTAAAAAGACTACTATACTTCCTCTCAGCTAATAACAACGCTGGTATTATTGTTATTATCATCCAATCACTTATTAAAATTACGACCTATACTGTGGTGTGTTTACGGCGTGCACAAACCAAGTTAAACGGCAACAAGACAATAATCACCGCGCGGCACTTAAAACGGGTACCTCACGTGTCTTCGCGGGCATACAGATGTATGTAGCAGATAGGCGCTGCAACATTTAAAGGAAATTATGCCTTCCTAAGTGCACCACAAAGATTTTCACAACGCGATACGCGCGTTTATGAGTTATCTCGTTATTATACTTGTAATGAATTCGTTACGATACAGAGCGATATGAGACGCAGTAGGTTATTCTGTGGTCGTGCTAGAATGCAGTATGATTCATATGGATTCCGGGTTTTTAAAGTTTTATTTCTGCAATAATCCCGAATGCAAAAGGATATTTTATTCAATGATTTGAATACAAGACAAAAAATTGTATTCGTAATAAATTGTGTACGTTCTAACATAGCTTTAGTTCAACAACAAAATAATTTCAAATTCTTAATAACATTATCCTACACCGAAAGGTAGAAGGCAATAGATAATATATATATATATATATATATATATATATATATATATATATTATTATATTATATATATATTATTATTATTTTTATTACTTAAAGACTTAAAAAGCCTTAATTTATGTCACTACAATCTGGTCAGAAGGACGACCAATTCTAACTTAATTTACTAGAATCCTCTAAAAGCAAGATCTAATCTTCTGCACCGGTTCCCAACTGATGGCAATAATTAATTTGTCAACATAGTATAAATTAAGATTATTAAATATGGTGTGTATCGAATGTCTAAAAGGCACCTTACACGATCAATAATACTGTCAATATTTTAGAATAATGACAGTATTACTGTACGATAACATGTTTAAAATATTCACCCCTGTATTCACCGACGTTCCATAAATCTATCAATAGCTATTGACCCATAAGTATTCGTTGTTATAGCAACAATAAATATATTATCTAGGGAATGTAGTTACTTTAGATTCTCTCTATTGCAAACACTGAATAATTAAACAAAAGGTGTCATCAAAGCATTCAAGTTGTTTAACATTTGTTTTGGCATATTTTGTTACAATGACGTTGTCAATTTATCCATTCAATGGCTTATAGGACCTATAAAGTTTCACCAACATTCCATAAATGTATCAATAGCTATTGAACATATAGCAACAGTAAATATATTATCTAGGAAATGTAGTTACCTTAGAGTCTCTCTATTGGAAACACTGAATAATTAAACAAAAGGTGTCATAAAAGCTCCAATCGCAAACACTATTCAAGGTGTTTGACATTTGTTTTGGCATATTATGTCACAATGACGTTGTCAATGTATCCATTCAATTATGGGACCTATTAAGTTTATGGGATGTTGGTGAATACGGGCATCATTATTCTAAAATATTGACAGTATTATTGAACATGCAAGGTATAATAATGATGGAATGAAGATAATACTGATGTTCATTCGGATAATTGATTACTTGATACATATTGAAGGAGGATTCAAGCAAATACTGACAGTACTAGGATTCACAGTATTATTGACCGTGTAAGGTGCCTTTTTGACATGATTGAGTTTTGTCAACGAGAAAAATTCAAACATGAGTTTTAATATTTTATGAACATTGCGAGGTGTAATTTGTATTATAATTGTATATTATTATAATTTTATAGACATTTCGTGTTCTTGTTCTAACTGGTAACATTCAATTAATTTCTCTCTATTACTTGCAATAATAATGGATATCCAATTATTATAAGTAATGGAGAGAAATTAATTATTTTTTACAAACTAAAACCGTTAAAACATTATAAGTAACATCCGCCATTTTGAGTATTAAATCAGTGGCGCCCGTTTTAAAATGCAATGTTGCCACCAGCAGAAAACTAATATTTAGAATCATTTCAATGTTGCAATTTGCAACAGAACTAGTCGTACTATATGCAACCAATAATGCATAAAAAGTAATTATTATTATTTAGAAGTAGAACCAAGTCAAACGAAGTTTACAGAGAATAGAGAGTACTGCATTTGAAGCCTTATTTTCTATAGTATATGCGATTCTTTTTATGAAACAGACACAACTTTTATTTAATCAATAATTTTTAATTTATCATTTTGTATGAAGAAATTTTGTTAACTCCGACAACATCGCAACCACTTGACACATAACATAACCCAACATTTAATCCGGCGTTCGGAAAGTAAACAAACGGAGTGTGGAATGACTTCTAGTCAAGAGCTGTGATTTACGAACAACATAAAATTAACTAAAATGAAGGCAGCAGGCATCGTATTTATAGTAGTAAACGCTGTGTTAGTGGCAGCCGGCGCTTCGACTGACTCCTTTACTGAGGAGTTGCTGCTCAAACCGCTATACGCGAACAAAGTATTCGCCCATTTTCAATTTACAACGAAATGGGCTGTAGATACAACATCAGATGCAAGTAAGTGTTAATTCTATAATTAATTACTATATAGTTGGTACAGGTAATTGCCCATTGAAATTTCAATATATTTATAATTATAAAACCCAGCCCATATTTAAGGCTATTAATTAAATAAATTGATTGCCATCTAGTACTACAAAGTATTCACAAATAATAATGATTGTCAGTAATATACATTACTATTAATAAATATTTTCTTCCATTAGGGTAACAATAATGTATTCACTAATAATAATGATTGTGACTAATATACATTAGTATTAATGAATATTTTCTTCCACTAGGGTAACAATAAATTTATTTCACTACTATCCTTAAGAATATTCATATGTTGACATATAAAAATATGTCAATTTCATAGGTCAAAAGACCTATGAAATTTTGTATCACAACAACCCATTGCAGTTAAAAATGGATTCTTTATTAAACTTGGTCAAAAAAGAATTCTCATTTGGTTTTTTATGGCATCAGTAAAAACAAATACATATAGTTGGTGCAGAAGATATTTCTGAATAATTGATATTACATGGCACATTTTTTTTTTTCACATAAAACATGCAAAATTATTTGAATGCTGCTTTATTACTAAATTATTTAGTTTCCTTCATGTGGGAACCCTGAAATCCAAAATGGCTTCCACAGTGACGCCATGTTTAATTAATCTTCGTTTTATATAAAACTAGATGTCACTACAATCCTTGAATTTACCTCTATCCCATGGCAAAGTGACAGCTGGTGTCTACAAATTGTGTAAACTCAATTTTTTCAAATTTTTCAATGCTGGACATTTATAAAATAAAAACTTCTGTCTTTATAGGGCTATCAGCCTTAAAGCTTTTCCGCGGGTAATGGCAGACGTTTAATCACCCTTAACTTCACAGAAAACCTATGAAAAACTGTGATTCGCGAAAATTCCCTTAATTAGAATTTGAACTCGCATTTCTACTAATTAAACAGCTATTAAACATTATATTATCTTTTAAGACACAACCTATTGATATTAATTATTTTCAGTGTCCCAAACACACCTATTTCCACGCGCCGTCAGCGAATTAATCACCACCCACAACATTCAAGAACTGCACATAAGTTTAACAGCCGGATTATGGCGTTATGAAACATGGGGTTACCCGATAATAGACGCCGCACCCGGAGCTGAAGTAATAGCATGGTTCAAGCCCGATACAGAAGATGTTACAAGAAACTGGAAAGCCCTATCAGCTTCGCTATCCGGGCTGCTATGTGCTTCATTAAATTTCATTGATGACACTAATAGTATTAATCCGAATATTTCCATGCGACCTAGAGGTGTGATTGATGGGACTGTTAATAATACGTATTTACGGTATGCTGCGCTACCCCGTGAAATAGTCTGCACGGAGAATTTAACACCATGGAAAAAGCTGCTTCCATGTGATTCTAAAGCTGGTTTATCAACTCTTTTAAATGCTGGATATATTCATAACACACAATATCATTCAGTAGGGATTCATTTACGGTCGGTTTGTGATAACGCTGATTGCACTAGAACCGCTTTGGAGCTACAACAAACAGTTTCTTTGGTGTATGATTATGGGATTTTGGGCGGTCGTAATTGGTCATTACGGAAGCTGTTTGGGCAGGGGATTTTATCAGCATGCCCTCTTGCTGCATCCAGTACTATTTATGTGGATACTACTGCGAATAGTTCAACGCCTTTTGAGTTAGCTCCACCACCGGATGAGTATATTACTTCAAATCGGGGAGGTTATAAAAATACTTTTGCGAAGTATGATATAACTAAAGCTAAACCGATGAGCATTTCTCTGGCGTACACTGAAAACGAGGTTGTTCATTTGAATATCCCTCCTCCACTATATGCTAGTCAGTATAAGACTGGGTATGGGCAACAAAATGGCGGGATTGTAACGAAGATTTTTAATAATCATTGGGCGGCGTTGGATGTAGTTGTTTTGTATAATTTACCGTGGTATGTACCGATATATTTACATACAATGAAGATTAAAGCAAATGGGGTTGATTTGGAGCCGAGTTCAATACAGTACAAACAGGGACGACTACGTGTAAAAGCGCATGAGCTGGAGATTGTTTTGAAATTGCCTGCTAAGACTATTACATCAATTTCAATTAATTTTGATTATGTGTTTTTGAAATGGCAGGAGTATCCTCCAGATGCCAATCACGGGTTTTATATTGGTTCGACGATTGTTTCAGCGATGTTGCCGCTGGCTAGGAATTTTACGGGTTTACCACAAGATGGTTCTACTATTGCCGATTGTTTTAATGCATCGCGCAGTGGGTATTTAGTACAGGTCCGTACCGAGACTATTATTATTACGTTGCCCACACCTGACTTTAGTATGCCGTACAATGTGATTTGTTTGGCATGTACTGTCGTTGCGTTGGCGTTTGGGCCGCTGCACAACATCACGACGAAGAGACTTATATTGAGGGTCAATAAAAAGATGAGTGTGTGTCAGAGGATTAAGGCGAAATTTGGGTTTGGTTCGACTTCAAAAGCAGCTAGTGAATGAAATGAGTTTTTGTATGTTTTATAAATTGTTACAGTTACATTTTCGTATGCAATAAAGGACGTAATTGTAGATACCTGTTGAAATAATATAAATATATTATCTTAAATCCATATTTTGTGTGAAAACTAGATTTAGCATGATTGCCAACGGACAAAAAATAAAATGTAAAACATAAATAATTTGAACAAGGAATTAGTTTTTAAAATAGTCAATTGCATGTTCCAATGCAATGAACCTTTTTTAAGAAGTTCATCTCAGTTTTCTAATTGTTTTATAAAGATGAAATTGAACTTATTTATTTATAGTATCAACATTTAATTGCGATTTATGTGGATAGGCGATAAATTACAATAGAACATGGATTTTCCAGGATGCAGATCTAAAATCTGAAGCTGTCCGAGAAAATTCGGGACTAATGGCTATCCAAGGAAAGAGAGGAAACCGTGATCTAAACAAATCGATCGTTGAATTCACGTTCAAACCACTTACACAAACGAAGTTACTTATAAGAATTCAATAATTGTTCCAGAAACTGACTAAAACATAAACAGCACAAAGCAGAAGATTCTAGTTCGCATGTGGCGCTCACCCTTTACTTATTTATTGTTTTAAGTACTAAGTAAGTACTTATGTCAACATGGTCATGGTTCTAACTTTGTCATCGGTTTAAAATGTACGTAATCATTGTTAAGGTTGGCGTTTTAAAATTTAGGCAACTTGTGATGCACATGTAATAGCATAGGCGAAATTGCGTCTAAGAAATACGTACCGATTTTTTAAACTAGAACATAAATTGAGTTGCAAAAATACGTATGCGAAAGAATAATGTTGCACGTATTTCGTAGTCTAGGTGAGAATGTCCATAGTCCGTTGGTAATTGTGAAATTAAATTTATTATTTTTTGTTCAATTTTATGCCAGTAAATTATTTTATAATAGTAGATAACTATAGGCAACTTTATTTACAAATGCACATCAATTGTATTGACAAAATGGCTGCCGTGAATTCAAATTAATATTTTGAAATAACCGTAAAACAATATGACCGTTAAACTCGCAACAATATACACATAAATTGTAAATTATTAAACAGCATAAACAATGCAGGAATATTAATGAGCGCGCGCGTTCGGCAAGCGCATTCTAATTACGGCGCGCGCGCTCCACAATAAACAGGATTATTACATTGCGGAGGCGGCAACGTCGCGCTTGTTTCAGTATTGATCTCTCAGGGCCGCTCGCCTGTTTTGACAGTTCGTGCTCCAGTTCCCCTCAGTCGACGACGTTTGTGTGCCCCCGAAAAAACACGGGAATGGTTCGCGAGTTTTAAATCAATCAGCACACACATCTACCAAAAATGTCGGAGGTCCGGCAGCGGCGGGACGCCAAGGAGGCCAACCCCGAGTCGGCTGACAGCAATGTGAGTAACCCACCAGTTCAAAATAGAGCCAAAATTGCAAACAGTGAGCGTGATAAACAAAATCATTTTTAGAGAATTTGATTGGAGTCTCGCAATATTATTATGTTGTGCTACATGTTAATTAGTGTGTGATTTATGTTAATTAGTATGTAATTAAAGATGTATTATGGTCTTTTATTCGACGCTCGCTGCGCAAACAAACAAACAATTGATGATTGCTTTGCATACAAGGGTAGAGTGATAGCGCATAATTTGAATTTCCGCACACAATATTGCCAATATAACGGCGGCAAAGGCACGCAAATAAAAAGGGATATAATTTAATGTTATTGATTTACAAGATGAAATGCCCATCGTCCGACAGGGGATGATTGATCAATTAATTATAATAATACTACGCGATTTTGTTTCAATTAAAACAATGATCCTTTTCACTTGTTTTATAATATTGAATATCTTCAATTATTTTATCTTTTAATAAGAATGTTAAGCCTACTATGATTAGGGTAAATATTCGTTATTTTCCGGAACAGCTCCGAATTTTAGATCGCATTGATGCGCGTACCGGAATTAATAATTTGTATATATTTAACAATTTATATATATATATATATATATATATATATATATATATATATATATATATATATATATATATATGACAAAGTTAGGATCATGACCATGTTGACACATTAGTACAATACAAGAAAGCAATAGATAAGTAAAGGGTGAGCGCCTCATGTGAACTAGAATCTTGTGCTTTGTTTGTGTTTTAGCCGTTTTTTTGGGAACAATTATTGAATTCTTATAAGTAACTTCGTTTGTCTAGGTGGTTTGAACGTGAATTCAACGATCTTTGATTAGTTTAGGTCACGGTTTCCTCTCTTTCCTTGGATGGCCATTAGTCCTGGATTTCAGATATTAGATCTGCGTCCCGGAAGATCCACGTTCTAATGTAATTTATCTGCTATCCACATAAATCGCAATTAAATGATGATACTATATATTATATTATCAAAATAAAATTAATTTCAATTGTATTTCCACGTACGGATTATGATGTTTGTATCACAAGGGTGATTATAATATAACTGTTATTCCTACATTTATGAAACTATGTTTCGTACACAGCTCAGTGGCCTAGTGGTCTCGTACTGAGCATTGGGGAGCATGAACCACATCGGGGCGAATTTTCGCAAATCACCTTTCATAGTTTTCATAGGTTTTCTGTGAAGTTAAGGTAAATGCCGGGAGATTAAACTCCTCTGAGCTTCTCTCTTTACCGGCGGAAAAGACTCACGACTGATAGCCCTTTAAAGTTAGAAGTTTTTTTTAATTTGTATATATTTGTAAATGAAGTTCTCTGATATAAAAAAGAGTTATTTAGGCGCCCAAAACATAAAAAAAAACGAAATTACAATTCATACGAGATTGTGCATATTTGTTGTTTTTGTGCTATGAATTCTGCATTACGAAAATATCTATGAAGGTTTTAATATTGCTTGTACATAAGTAATTAAGGACATTATCAGAAATATGATGTAAACATTTAGTAATTAAGACTATACTGCAGTTTTTTCTTTGCAATTAGAATGCGAGTTTCTCATAACTAGTGACGGAAAACTTTTAACTAGTTTTTTATAAGTAACCCTGAATTGATTTGCTATTTGATGCCCTCTATGTTATTAATTAACACTTGGTATGGTATATTATTCTTCACGTGACATCCAGATGTTACCACAATATGTGTTGTGCTAACATAATGGATCTGCCAGCCATCATTAATTAAAACAGTTTAAATGTGTAATCATAATAGATAACATTATTATGTAAATAGATTTTTACTTTGTTATGCAAAGTATGTATAACGTAATTGTATTCGTGCAAACATTATTTTTAATTATATATCGCACCTTCAACAGAAAAGTGCGAATTACTGAATTATGAGAAATTGCTATATTGAGTTTCGAAATACGGTAATAGTTTCTTTAACATCAGCATCAGATAATTACAAAAATAACTGTTTAATATGTGATTGGATGTAATTTGCATAATCGACACGATCGATAGTTCATCCAATTTGCGGACGTAATTCTCCACGCCTGCTGGGATTACAACAGCACATGCAGACACGTGAATGACACCCCGCAGTGCACCTAATAATATAAAATCGATGAAATGCGTTTAAACTTGTACAAAAGTCCGTTGCGATGTAGGTCGTTTCATTGTCGTGTTAATGAAAAGGACACAATGGCAATAAAGTCAATAAATTGATGCTGTTATACAAGAGTAGCTGAACAATTAGTGAATTGATAAGTAAAAAAATATGAAACTGCTTTACACACGCCCATGGAACCAATATTACGTACAATTATATTAGTTTTCACAATTACTTAAACATTTTAAGAAAACATGTCACTATTTATGTAGTAGACAAGAAAGGACGTATGTGGCCAGGGTACGTTACTTTATCATACCTGATATAATAACTGTTTCATATTGCATTTAGTAATGCAACTTTTTCTGAATAGAGTAAGTTTAACGCCATCTGGCGGAACCAACAATATTAACAATGCACACCCATATGGTAATATCCATCAACATACTCATGTCATCCGAATCACTGATAGAGGGCACCATCGGTGATCCTGATGGCATGTTGACGGATATTACCATATGGGTCTGCATTGTGGTTGATTCTGCCAGATGGCGTTAAACTTTTTTTCTAGAGAGACCAAAACGTTGCACAATTGAAACATTTTCGCGTTCACCACGATTGTTAATAGATACATTAAAATTGTAGCTAATTTTAATCTTAGTATATAATTTTGTATGATTATTATATACTAATTAGTTAATATATTGTAATGTATGTATATCAATCATGTTTTTAAAATCTTTTATTTGATGAGTTTATTGCGCCTCAAGTTCAGGTGTTATTTTACGTGTCTGGCATAGGGGGAACGAAAGCGATCAATAGATATAAAAGGGCTTTGGGACTAAGAACTGGGCAAATCGATAACTTTCTACAGTTACAACGCGACCGTCTCATAATAAAAACAAGTCTTTTTTAAATAGTGCATCATATCGCACCCGGATTGCGATAGCATAGAAAATTCTCTTTATCGATTCACCTCGCTGGCGAATGTCGCAATTATGTATGCGGTTTAAAAATAATCTCCGTTTCGGCATATAAATATTTAACAAAGCCGCGATAAATAAAAGCCGGTTACAATAATAGTCTAGAACATGCTGTTTAGTAATTGTATAGAATATGTAATAATTCATATAATTACTACACATATAATACTATATACTAATACCACTAATACTATGCAATGTTATTGTATGTAGTCCTTGTACTTTACTAGGTGCGAAGTGATAAATCTCATATGGTTCGGTTGTTATTTAAAATCCGCATGAATAATAAACTTGTAATTTAAATCAGGGACTCAAAACGGATAGCAAACGAAAATTAAATAACGAAATAAACCAAAATATTTATAAATTTATATGTGTTGTAAATTTGAACCAATTCGGTCAAGTAGATTTTGATATATTAAGGCACCTTACACGGTCAATAATACTGTCAATCCTAGTACTGTCAATATTTGCTTCAGTTCTCCTTTTATATTTATCAAGTAATCATTTATACAGATAAAGATCAGTATTCTCTTCATTACATCATTAATATACATTACACGATGAGTAATACTGGCAATATTTTAGAATAATGAACATTTTAAACATATTATCGTATAGTAATACTGTCATTATTCTAAAATATTGACAGTAATGTTGATCGTGTAAGGTGCCTTATTGTGTACATCAGTTTAAAAGAAGTAATTTCGAGATATATGCAAAAGAAAAGGTACTGTCGCTCCGATCGCTACCTAAGTTTCAGGTCCAGCCGCGCTCACTTCTAGTTGCTATAACTTCAGAAATACTTTGAATTTTGAAATGATTAAATCTTTAAAATATTCTTAAAAGTATAAAGAATTTATTTAGCCAATAAAAGAATCGATTGTCTGAAAATCTCAAGGTGGTGTAACCTCTTAAACACAAGCACAATTATTTTGTATTATGTCCGACAAATTACTGCCCAGAATCTTGCAATGAGTCGCCAAACAATTTGGATGTTATTTTAAGTTTCAAAATTAAATTACATTTTACCATGCTTGGTAGAAATTTCAACAAAAAATTATTGATGGGAGGATATTATAGCCAAAAGAAAGTCCTCCTAAAAGAATTGTCCTTCCAAAAAAGGAGGACGGTTGGCAACCGTAGACATGGTAATCAATTGGCAAATTTAAACCTTAAAACCATCCAGTGTTTTCGTGTAGTTACCATGATAATTTTATTACAGATGGACAGTGAGGACGACAAACTACTAGACGCGCCAAAAACAGACCTTTCAAACTCAATTCCAACCGGAACCAACAAAGCCCCCTCCGTGCTAGAAACAGTTTTAGCCAGTCTACCTGATAGATGGCGCAACTGGGTGGTACGAGGCATATTCAGCCTGATCATGATATCATTTTTCGCACTAGTCATTTACGGAGGACCTCTCGCACTAATGATAACAGTACGTAGTTACTTTGTTACTAATTAGCTGTAATTAAATTATGTTCTATTATTTATTTAGACTTTAGTAGTACAAGTAAAATGCTTCGCGGAGATCATCAACATCGGGTACGCCGTGTACCGCATCCACGGCCTCCCGTGGTTCCGCTCGCTCTCCTGGTACTTCCTCATCACCTCCAACTACTTCTTCTACGGCGAGAGCCTCGTGGACTACTTTGGAGTGGTGATTAACCGGCTAGTGAGTGCCCGCGGGTATGCAAACGTGTCCACATAATGCAATCTCTCCCGCAGGACTTCCTCAGGGCGCTGGTCACCTACCACCGGTTTATATCGTTCTGCTTGTACTGCGGCGGCTTTGTGTGGTTCGTGTTGAGTCTCGTCAAGAAGTACTACATGAAGCAGTTCTCGCTGTTCGCCTGGACCCACGTCGCGCTGCTGATTGTGGTTACGCAATCGTACTTGATTATTAAGAACATCTTTGAGGGTTTGGTGTGGTTCATAGTGCCGGTTTCTATGATCATTTGTAATGATATTATGGCATATATGTTTGGGTTCTTTTTCGGCAAGACGCCGCTGATTCAGTTGTCGCCCAAGAAGACGTGGGAGGGTTTCATTGGAGGCGGAATATCTACTGTGGCGTTTGGTTTTATGGTACACATTTTGTTAGTCATTTGGGAGGGTTTGGTATATAGTGGTTTACTTGCAGATTTCAACTTTTATGAGCAGCTTTCCGTACTTTGTTTGCCCGATTGCTTATAATGAGACGCAGGGTGGAATGTCGATGGATTGCGAGCCCAGTGCGCTGTTTGTTGCTACAGAATACACGTTACCAGGATTCCTTGCGAGCATCGTTAAAATAGTAAGTGAATTTGATTTTATAATGAAGATTATATGAGGGTTGCAATGTATGTATTGAAAATTGGCAACACTGGTGTGCACAAAAGTCTCATGCCCGTATTCACCAACACCCCATACATTTTACAGGTCCCATAAGCTATTGAATGTATAAATTGAAAATGTCATTATGACAGAAACGGTCAAAATAAATGTCAACACCTTGAATAGTCCTTGTGATTGGAGCTTTGATGACACATTTTCTTTATTTTTGCAGTGTTTCCAATAGAGCGAATCTAGAGTAACTACATTCCCTAGATAATTTATTTATTGTTGCTATAACAACGAATACTTATGGGTTCAATAGCTATTGATTTATAGAACGTTGGTGAATACGGGGGGTCAGCCCAGTATTCACCAACGTCCCATAAATGTATCAATAGCTATTGAACCCATAAATATTCGTTGTTATAGCAACAATAAATACATTATCTAGGGAATGTAGTTAATTTAGAAATCGATTCTTTCTACCCACAGGCGAGTGCTTCTCCGTCTTTACCGCCAAAACACACTTATTATTACAATATTTTTTCGGAATTTTCTTTGGAATTAAAAGACCTACAAAATGAGGCCAAACACGACTTTCTATCATGAAATAAAATTTTCCAAGTTACAATGTTTTGTTTCAATTCCTGTAGTTTTTCCGATTTATCTTGAAATAATCTCGACATTATTCCCGAAACCACCATATACTATAATTTTGTTACAAAACGACAAATAAATAGCTCAGTATTGTTTACCCTACTGTGTGTGTGTAGGCAATGAGCAGATATACCGGAGAGGACAGGTTTACCTCTCCGGTTTACCGGAACGTGTATGGCCGGCTGATTCTTCTCCGGTTGCCTGTACAGGTCACTAAGCATGTGCAAGTTTACCGAACTTATCCACACACACGCTCCGGTTTACCTGTACAGGTCTTTGCGCAGGTAAACCTCTCCGCTATACCGGAACGTGTATGGCCGGCTTAAGAAATACAGTAACAACTGCTATAAATTTTTCATGTTAAATAATAAAATTAAAATTAAGACTGAATTTACTCCTACGCCAGGATGCAGCAGTGCTTACTATAAATATATTTAATTATATATTTTGCGGTGTATTTCCGGTGTAAAATTATTTATTTCAACTGACTAAATTTATTTTTAGTTGGGTTTCCCGGCTACCTACAGCATTGTACCGTTTGCCCTCCATTCGCTCTCGCTGTCGGTCTTTAGCAGCGTAATTGGACCATTTGGAGGATTCTTTGCTTCAGGATTTAAGAGGGCGTTCAAAATAAAGGTATGTGCTTTTGGCGATAATTCTAATGTAATCTGTAGATTGCTAATAATTCTATGCTCTAATGAATTTTCTGACGGAAAAATCCATCGAGATAATAAGTCAAAATATAAGCGGGGATTTACCAAGGACTGTATACAAGAGGACATAGAAATTGCACAAGCACAATGTAGACAGGATGACGCGTATTTTTAAATTTAAATTTACCGCCAAATATTCCTGTCAGATCACAGTTCGATGACGAAACATGTTTTGCCTTCATCCGGTTGGTTGACGGAAAATACGGCGTCCTCTTGTATACTAACCTTGAGGCTTTACGACTACAACATTTCTGCCCTATTATAATTTGAATTAAGGTCGTTTTAGACAAGACACTTTCTTAGCTCAAAAGTTGTTCAAGAAATGAATTCATATATCCTCCTCCCATACAACTTGTCCTTGACAACTAGAACTCGTTATATTTTTCCAATCGATCTACCATCCAATTCAATATTTCAAATAATTTGCTGTATGATACGAGACAATTAAGATTGTGTCGCATCTTGACTAACTTTTGAGTCAAGAAATTGTTTTGTCTAAAACGACCTTTAGTAATAGCCGCAGTAATTTTTTTTTTCAAAATTGATTTTTAAACAAAAGAAACCCAAAGAATGTTGATAATATTTAGTTGTTTGTCTTTTTGTTTGATACTTATTCTTATATGTCTTTTTGATTGATATTTATTCTTATATCCTCCCTATAAAAAGGACTTTGGTGACATAATACCAGGCCACGGCGGCATCATGGACCGTTTCGACTGTCAATTCCTAATGGCGACATTCGTGAATGTCTACATCAGTAGCTTTATACAGAGCGACAGTCCGCAGAAGTTGCTATCCCAGATCTCCTATTTAAAGCCCGATCAGCAGCTCGAGCTGTTCCACATGCTCAAAGAGTCGCTGATCAACAGGGATATACTACAAATCGCCAACTAGGGATTCCATTTTCGGTAAGAGTCACGTGCGTGCGCGTTGCAAATGCGGAGTAGTAGGTAATATTTATCTAATATAATTGTGTAAAAGATATTGCATACATGTACCAATTGGTGGCTATTGCCGCCACAAAAAAGAGTTTAATACCTGTTCTATAGTAGGGATCATTATAAAAACCTTTTTGTGTATTAATTCAGAATTATGGATCTTGCCTGGAAATTGAACGTTTTTTTTTGCGGTTGGTTGGTCATTTCTAACTGAGTACCATGCGATTAAAATAATGTATCTACGATATATTAACTCTGCGGGTTGGTATTACGTAGTTGAGATATATATTATATATACATATATATATATATATATATATATATATATATATATGTTGTTAGAAAAAAAATGACTATTAAAAACACACTTGAAAATTTGTAATTTATAACCTACCGCAAATAAAATCGGTAATTTCATTTTACCCTATAAATTACACGTCTCGATTTGTCCCCTCCTGTAGGGCACCGATTACAACAACAAAAAGAATAGCGATTATTATTTGTTACCGTTTAAGTCATAGTCTATATTGTCGTTAATTATTAAGCTGTAGTGAGAAAGATGTTTATTCGAATTGCAGTGTACGTCTTTTATTTTTATTTTTTTCATTTTTTTTAGTGACTCGGAGAGACTATTATTGTGTTGTTTTTTATATATATTATATATGTATGTATATTTGTATTTATTTATTTACAAAGAATCTGAGAGCAAAAAAAAACCATGTGGGTTCTTTAAGTACTGCATTTTTTTTTCGTGTAAAGCTAGAGATATTTTAATGTTTCCATTCGATATAAATACATATAGGTTTCGTTCTGATGTGCGTTTGAAATGTACAATGTTACTGACTGATTATAGACCTTTAAATTATAAAAATTGTGTGTATGAGTTTTATTTTGATCATTAGCATTAAGCGTGAATTTACAATGTAATTCACGCTTAATGCTAATTTAATTGAGGAATCTAGTACAGGGATGGCGAACCTGTTTATGCTTGCGTGCCAAAAGCTTAATTCAACTTGCCAAGTATTTTTTTTTTGCACAATTAAACCATATTCAATTTAAAATTCTATTGAATAGAAGTTAAAACTAACAAAATACGTTTTTTGTTGTTTTTCGCATATTTGGCATTCTATCGGACGAAGAAGTTTAGACAAGGTTTAAAGACCTTTTCAGGTTGGCCAACATATCCACAGTTGTATGTCAAGGGTGAACTGGTTGGGGGACTGGATATTGTTAAGGAAATTCTAGTATCTGGGGAAGTTGCTTCAACATTAAATGGACAATTTAATTTATTTACTACTACTGATCAAATAATTATACCAAATTGCTTTTATTAGGATGATTTCTACGTTTTCTATGATTCCAAAATAAAATTATTTACAAGTTGTAGTACATAGCTCGTACGTACAATTCGCGCCATAAGAAAAGTATGGACGCGAACCAAATATCAGCAAATTTTGTGTTGGCAGCTAACTTCAGTTCGTATTCAAATTAGTTATTGTGGTGCCATCCATTGAGGGAACCATATAATCAATTTATTTACTGAAAGTTGTACAACCAGTAATTAGATGGCGACACATGTTTTGAATTAAATTCAAAACATGTGTCGCCATCTAATTACTGGTTGTGCAACTTTCAGTAAACAAATTGATTATATGGTTCCGTCAATGGATGGCACCACAATAACTAATTTGAATACAAACTGAAGTTATCATGTATTTGATATATGGAATAACCATATAACTCTAAAATCGTAGTTTGGATAAAATCTGTTGTGTGGGAAAAGAAGCAGATTTTATCGACTAGTACGAGCAATTTTAGCAAAAATCATAAATACAGATTTTATCCAATTTATTCCTTACTTTTGGGACTCTCTTCATAAATCAAGGGCGTTCAAAATAAAGGTCTGCACTTTTGGCGATGATTTTAATGTAATCTGTAGATTTGCTAATAATTCTATGCTCTAATGAATTTTCTGATGGAAAAGTCCATCGAGATAATAAGTCTAAATATAAGCGAGGATTTACCAAGGACTGTATACATATAGAAATTGCATAAGCACAATGTAGACAGGCTGACGCGCATTTTTCAATTTAAATTTACCACCAAATATCCCTGTCAGATAACAGTTCGATGACGAAACATGTTTTGCAGTCATCCGATTGGTCCGATGGAAAAGGCGACGTCCTCTTGTATACACACCTTGAGACTTTACTACAACATTTCTGCTCTATTATAACTTGAATTTTGAATTAGTAAAAGCCGCCGTATTTTTTTAAAAATTTATTTTGAAATAAAGGAAAACTACTTTTGGGACACCGTTTATAAACAAATGATATAAATTAATCGGTGAATGTAAAACCATATAACTCCAAAATCGTAGTTTAGATCAAATCAGATTCTTTTTCCACACAACAGATTTTATCTAAACTACGATTTCGGAGTTATATGGTTTTTTCACTCACCAATTCATTATATCATTTATGTATAAAGCATGAAATAAATTGGATAAAATCTGTATTTATGATTTTTTGCAAAAATTGCTCGGACACGTCGAAAAAACACGTCGAGACCAATCTGCGTCTAAACAAAAATACTATATAGTTATTTTCTCATTTTAATCTGTTATCCGCTATCTTCAATCTAAAATTTACATAGTGAAGCGTATATCCTCTCATATTTTTGATTTATGTACTGTATACCTTCTGCTACTTTTGACCACTACAGCAATGGTATATAAGTAGTTTATATATCATATATAATATTGTTGTTGTTAATAATATTATTGATAACAGCGGGAAGTACGTTCGTCTCCGGATTTTCCAGAGTACTCGCCGTTGTTGTCTTATAATGGATGTCATCGCGAGGCCGACACGTACATCATTTAAATTTGCACAAAACGGTTGTTAACTCTTTTAGATAATAGCTTCGGATTAAGCGATGACTCGCCTCATCTTATGCAATAAGCACGAAAACAAACAAATTTTCATTGTGTACGCCGTTTGAATAACCAAACAAGTAATGGGGAGTAATGGACGAAAGTTAACTAACCACAGTATAAACTTCAAAACAATTCAAGTTTACATGTTAAGAGTATTAACATGGATTACCTACGGTAGATAATACTATAGGTTATTTAGAATAGGGTAATTAATACTAAAGGTGATTTAGAATATTTTTTAAGAATTTGAGTTAAAACCCGTTATAGGCGTCTGGGGGTGTATTTTTGAGAAATCGCTATGAATATAGCGATTGAGAGACGTACGCTATTATTGCAAATGGTACCGACTTGAGACCTTAGGCCCAATTCACACATAAGCGGCGTCGGGCGGAGGAGCGGTGTAGGCGAAGTGAATGCGCGACGTTGCACAGACGATTGTGATGTCCATATGCAGTGAAGGGGTGGACATTGCACCATATGTTTCCATAGAGGCGGCGTGGAAAAGTTTTGCCTCTTCGCGAAAGGTTCTGCCTATATTTGACAGAACTGAAAGCTCGACAATAGTTATGTTTTGACATTAATTTTTAGTTCCACGGTATGAAATATGTACGCATTATAGCGCATGGTAATAGCGATCGTTCAAAAATCGTACCCCTGGCCGTGATACATAGATAGAAATCAATATTTTGGATAATTACACGTTTACTATAGATATTCTGTAACCTGTATACTATTACAAATTAAAGTTAATAAAAGAAGCTCAGGCCAGAGTTAAACTTATACCTAAGGACTGTTCTCGATGCTAATATACGGATACGAAAGCTGGACTATTGACGCGTTCGAAATTCAGATGTATAATGCGAATAACACGGGTGCCACTAATATCGAAGATCTTAACCGCATGAGGAAGGAATCGAACTCCTTTTCATAGTTAAAGAGAGTAAGATCCTGTATTTGAGGCACGTCATCCCCGCATGCCCCCGAACTCCTCACAGTTAAAGAAAGAAATATCCTGTTTTTGAGGCACGTCATCCCCGCATGCCCCCGAACTCCTAACAGTTAAAGAAAGAAAGATTTTGTATTTGAGTCATCCCCGCATGCCCCAAATACAGGATCTTTCTCTCTACGATACGAAATTCTATCACCCAAGGAAAAATACAAGGAAAGAGATCAGTATGAAGACGCCAACAACACTCATGAGGCTGTAGGATCTGAGATGGCTGGTATTTACGTCAATAGACATCTCTAGAGCGACAGTATCGAAGATAATTTTAGCCACAGGGATCGCAAAACTTCGCAAGGAGACGCCTCATTCAGAAGAAGACTCAATATTAATTAATAATGAGCAACATGTAGGAATATAGCTGTATTACTTGGGTTATAACAACACATTTTTTCTATTTCGCGTTTGTACTCCAGTTATGTATAACAATAATAACGAGATAATCGATCTTTATAAAGGAAGATACAACAATTGATTGATTTAGATTGTATCGGTAAATTTTCACTGATGAGATCTAATAAGATCGAAATCTAGATATGTAGATTGCTAAGACGTGGATTCACACTTGTATATGTTTTATAAGATTGTCTTTGTGCTGATATTTCAAACACTCTGTTGGAATATTATTCCCTAGAGGGCACTACCCGGTGATCCTGATGGCATGAGCATGTTGACAGTTATTACCATATGGGTGTACATTGCTAATTGATGTGGTGCCGCCAGATGGCGTTTAACTTTCCTCCTAGGGGGTTAGTGTAACTTTTTTGTATATAACCACTCGAGGTATTGTGTGAATTCATCCTCACTAGCTGAGCTACAGTGATGAGATCTAATAAGATCGAAATCTAGATATGTAGATTGCTAACAGGTGGGTTCACACTTATATATGTTCAGTAAATTTTATTAATCTACATTACTTCTGTTTCCTTTTATTAACTTTATATCTCTAACTATTTATTT
The DNA here is from genome assembly GCA_963942505.1 of Lordithon lunulatus. NCBI lineage: Eukaryota > Metazoa > Arthropoda > Insecta > Coleoptera > Staphylinidae > Lordithon > Lordithon lunulatus. The sequence goes on from OZ012667.1 coordinate 65,293,853, forward strand.
TAATGAATTTGATAACTGTTTTGTTTATTGGCGTATTTCATGTTACTATTTACTTTATAAATTACAATAAAACATACTTCTATTCTAGTTATTTACTTTAAAAACTTACATCATGTTACGGAGAGGCGACATGAAGAGGAAATCCATCTGAAACAAATATAAACGCATTGTTTATTACACAATTAATAAATTTACATTATAAAGAAACAAACTGTAAATTCGCAGCATTCTGCATAAATCTGCACGGTTGACTAAAAGCCTCGAACTTATAACCTTACTGTCAAGCATTGCAACGCAAGGATTTTGCGACCATTTGTGAAACCTTTTTTTTTGTAGCGTGCATAATTAATGAATGATATAAGTCAACAATTAGAATAAACATAAATTTATAATGTGTAGTCATATACACATATAGTACACGGCAGAAGGACCCGAAGCTCGATAGCCAGTTGTAGTTACTTTAGATTCGTTCTATTGGAAACACTAAAGAAAATGTGTCATCAAAGCTCCAATCACAAGCGCTACTCAAGGTGTTGACATTTATTTTGACCATTCCTTTCATAATGACATTTTCAATTTATACATTCAATAGCTTATAAGGCACCTTACACGGTCAATAATACTGCTATTCTTACTACTGTCAGTATTTCCTTCAATCCTCCTTCAATATTTATCAAGTAATCAATTATTCAGATAAATATCAGTATTCTCTTCATTCCATGATTACTATACCTTACACGATCAGTAATTCTATCAATATTTTAGAATAATTTTTATGTTTTTTATGTTTACGTACATCGTACTGTCATTATTAATTAAATATTGACAGTATTATTGACTGTGTAAGGTGCCTTTGTGGAACCTATAAAGTTTATGGGATGTTGGTGAATATAGGAATAACAGGAATAAATTTATTATTATTGATATATATATATATATATATATATATATATATATATATATATATATATATATATATATATCTATTTTTCGTAAGAAGATTAATTAAGTGAATAAAACAAGAAATACATTCAAGAGCAACCAAAGTGCAACTTCTGAGTCAGATTATTATAAGCATACAAATTTGCTCATTAATTCAACATTAATGTAATGAGACTCACTGTATAAATTAATTAATATTTAATGAGTGATATTGTTTGTTTTTCAAATGGGAAGTGAATTTAATGGTAATTTCCAAACAAAAAAGGATCTGTAACGGCATTTATCGAATGTATGGAATAAACAATACTCGGAACGAGATAATCAAAACTATGCCCCACTCTGCAATGTGACGTCAAGGATTTTATTTCATATTTATCGAAAGAGTCGCGACGGAGAGGTCAGTCCGTGGCTCAGTTCCTGAAGAAGACAGACCATGGAAGCTAAATGGGTTCTTTTGGCGTTTGCCGCCCTCTCGGCGGTGTGTTACATTGAGGCCGCCACCACCACCTCACGTGTGGATACCAAAGTTGTCTGTTATTATGATAGTAAATCGTATTTCAGAGAAGGTAAGAATTATATACCATGTGATATTCTATTTTAAAATGAACATTTTTTAAAGGATAAATAAAAGGATTTTTTACTTGAGCTCGAAAATGGCTAGAGCCTAGCCGAAACTAGTTGCAAAGTGTAATAAAAGAACAAAGTAAAAAATCGTTTTATTTATCCTTTAAAATGAATTATCACAAAGTAGACGCCTTCACAATCCAATATTTGAATATTTTTTATCTGTATATATTCTACATATAGAAATCAAAGCTTTAATAATTACAGTTTTTTTTTGAGAAAATTTCCTGATAATTGTGTATAAATTTTATATAGCGTGTCCCTAATGTATGGAATAAATTCGAAAAAACATTATGAAAAGAAATAAAAAATATTTTCTGTATATCGAGCTTGAAACTGAAAATTGTGACACCTGTAGTACAATTTTACGCACATAAATAATAACATATAGAATAATAATTCAATAAACTTGTTTTTAATTAATTGTATGTAGATACAGTGTTCAACTGGATCTGCGTAGGTGATTGAGTCGTAAGATTATTTATATAATATACAATTATCATTAACAATATCTGTAACTAAGAGGACACTTTTGAAAATAACTTCAGCCTTATGTGTCTGCATGTTTTTATTATTTTATTTATTTAATCATATGCCTTATAGCATGAGGTGTAGGCGTGTCTGCATGTTGCTAGATATAATTCTCGAAAACATATCGGACAAGAATTAAAGCTAATTTCTTGTGCAAATATTTGCTGATATATGTGACAAAAATAATAATAAGCACTGTGACGCCTGTAGTACAATTTTACACATATAAATAATAATAAATTGAATAATAATTTAATAAACTTGTTGTGTATGTAGATATTAGCATTGATATTTAGTGACGGTACAATATAATGCTTAATTTTTGCTATGCATGTCTTTGAATCACCTTGCCTTAGATGTTAATATTTTTACATGTTTTCTCATCATATTCAATTACTGTCGTCTGCAAGGTTAATAGATGCGAGCTACCGGCTTGTGACAGACTCGTAAGTGAAACTGTGCACGGAATTTAAAGTAGAATACAAGTTACATAAGAACAAATATTTTATTTTCATCAATAATTATATATTCATTAGAATCCTTTAGAAAGATACGTGCTAAATTTCATGTCGGTATCAAGGGTTAGTTTTTTAACCCAATTTGAAGATTTCCATAATAACTAGGTTACGGAATATTTCATAACGCTCGATGATTATAAAGCGGTCCGCCTTGGCGAGTGATTTCTTTTTTCACGAGGGTTATTTGTTGTTCATAATGTCACAATTTATGAATATCAGATTGCATTTATATAAGATGTGATATTATGGACAACAAACACTTTAACTCAAAAGTATTTTTATCTATAATAATAATATTATTATAATATAATAATAAGTCTATACTAGTCCTACGGCAATTGATTCATTAATTGGCTCGCCAACTCTTCTTAAGATCGTTTTAGACAAGACAATTTCTTGACTCAAAAGTTAGTCAAGATGCGAGACAATCTAAATTATCTCGTATCATACAGCAAATTATTTGAAATATTGAAATAGTATTGGATGGTAGATCGAATGGTAAAAGGACAAATTGTATGAGAGGAGGATATATTAATTCATTTCTTGAACAACTTTTGAGCTAAGAAATTGTCTTTTCTAAAACGACCTTTACGGAGGAATTGAATTTCATTCTCAAGGAGCCTTACTTATTCAGTAAACAATATTTTTATTAATCACTCGATTGAATTAATTTAATCTGTTTCGTGGTAAATGTGAAATTATCTTCTGAATCTCTTATTTAGTTTTTATTATTACACTAGTTGAAATTACCGTCGTCTGAATATGCGTATATATATGTGTATATATCTCGCCAACTCCTTTGAGACCATGAACATGATTAAATGAAAGAAAATCTGATAAAGACATACAAATTTCGTTTTATAGATTTTTTGGATTATTGGGAGTAAAGCACTGTGTAAAGTCAGGAGACAGCACTGGCTTTACACAGTGCTTTACTCCCAATAATCCAATAAATCTATAAAACGAAATTTGTATGTCTTTATCAGATTTTCTTTCATTTAAGGTTGCAAACATCATAGTGATTCGCAATTTGGATATCGCAGATCGAAAATAAATATGTATAAACTACAATACAACTATTTTCTTAGGTTATTTGTCTTCTTTCCTGCCTTGCCAGTCATGATCAGTTACAAGAATCTTATCCCCGCAACACGTGGGCCAAATATTACAACTTTCTAATCTTCATTGTGTTGATTATTTGTTTAAAAACCATATACATTTTTTATACAATCGTAAAGAGTACTAATCGAATAATATAAAAACAAAAACAAAAAAAGTATAAAATGTTTTTTGAGAAACGAAAGTTGTATACGTCAAACCGGAAATGAATGTTGATTTTTAAATATGCCACAGAATAATATATAATAATAAAAAATATTTAACCGTTTTTCGTCAATCATGAATTAAAGAAGTTAAATTATTTACAATTCATTCATTATTTATTCAAGGCGTGGTTTTTTAATTGCTGTATTGCGATTTAGTTTAGTTTTGCGGCGATATAAATTACCGTTAATTGAGTTTCTTAGATTTGTTTTGTCGTTGTTTATATAACGATATGTTATATAAGCATCAAATAACGTTCCAGAAACTAATTATGCTACATATACAGCACATTTATCTATATCAGTGTTATTTACTTATTATTCTACGAATATTTGTGCTTGTATGAGGCCGCCAGATAAACCTTAACCTTTGTAATTAAAAGCACTATTTTATGAGGATGGGTTATTGATAACTTTAGATAAATTGCCATGCATATAAAGAAGTCATGCTTAATAATATTTTATAAAATAATAAACATTTATAAAAAAATTGTATAGTTTCAAAGTTAATTGCTATTAAAATAATAATGTTTATATATTTTATTTTAATAAAGTTACGTTCAATATAATAAATATCTTTAAGAATTGAAAGCATGAACATGTTGACGGTTATTACCATATGGATGTGCATTGCTAATTGATGTGGTACCGCCAGATCGCGTTTAACTTTCCTCCTAGGGGGTTAGTTGTATTATTTTTAATGATATGTCCATTTAAAACATCAATAATTCGCTGATTATCATTAGAGACTTATTTAGAAGTGTCTCCTGGCTATAATATTATGTCACCAGAAATTATTTTTAGTGATATCATAAGAAAATAGTTGTAGCTAGTACATAGTGATCGATTTTCATATTCATATCTACAGGATTTAAAGATATGTCTATTTAAAACATCCATATTTAATTTTCTTAGGTCAAGGCAAATTCGACGTGCCTTTCCTGGAAGGCGCTCTTCAATTCTGCACGCATCTTATCTACAGATCAGCCGGTGTGCACGCAGAAACCTTCAAACTAGTCCCGCTTAACGAGCATTTTGATGTCACCAAGGCCAACTATAGGAAAATCACAGAACTGAAGACACGTTTCCCTACTTTACGCATACTTTTATCAGTGGGTGGCGGCGACGATGACCAAGATGTTGAGAAATATTTAACCATGGTGAGTAACAAAAATAAAATCACTCGAAACCTCATCGGGTAAAAAAGGAAACGATTAACAAAGAAGAGAGGGAAGTAACAAAATTAACGGCAAACTTTCTAACCATAATCACTAACGTTCGATAAATCTTTCAATAGCTATTGAACCCATAAGTATTCGATGTTATAGCAACAATAAATACATTATCTAGAGGATGTAGTTACTTTAGATTTTCTCTATTGGAAACACTGTATAATTAAACAATAGCACCTTTTGTTCAAAGCTCCAAGCACTATTCATGATGTTTGACATTTGTTTTGGCAATTTCTATCACAATGGTGTTTGACATTTGTTTTGGAAATTTCTGTCACAATGACGTTTACAATTTGACCATTACATAGCTTATGGGACCTACAAAGTTTATGGAATGTTGGTGAATGTGGGCTTAAATGTCTTCAACAGAATTTAAATAAATGCCTGTCTTAATTACAGCTGGAAACCGTCGAACACAGGATTGCCTTTATCAACTCAGCCCACAGTATGGTTAAAACTTTCGGTTTCCATGGCATTGACTTGGCCTGGGAATTCCCAACCAACAAACCAAAGAAAATCCGAGGCAAAGTCAGTAAGTGGCAACTTCTAAAAGTATTTTAAATTTAAAGAAGTTGTTTAGTCATTAAGGCTCGCGTCTATAAAGGCGAGTTAATTATAACCCGTGATTATATTGTTAGATGTTATATAAACTGTTGTCAAGTTCTTCTATTTAATAGCCGCATGTACCGCTGTTTATATATGTCGAATTATATGTAACAGTTTAATCACGGATTTGAAAGAACTCGATAGTTCAGTCAATAAATATATTGTAGAGTGCATGAAATATACGAGAGTTTTTGACTTCAGGGCTTCGTTAGGAGTAGTTAGTAGGTAAACATACTAAAAGTCTCGCATTACGTTTGGTGCGGGAGCAGAAGATCCCATTTTTGGAATTTTCGATTATATCTCGGAAACGGTGGACCTTAAATATAAAAGCTAATTAAATTTCCTATTAAATTGTGTCTATACATATTTGTCAAACTTCTAATGGTTTTCGAGATATACGTTATATAAGAAAATCGATTATTTTCGAAAAATAAAATTGCCTCATTTTTTATCAAACATTTGCTTCTAGTGTCTCCCACGACCTTTTCGCAGAAAAAAATTGTACTTGTACGTCAAAGTTGTACTCATTGACTGGACTACGAGATTATATTAGAAGATCTTTGATATTATTTGGTACACCTAGCTAATTCCAAAATTATACATTCACTGTTTTGTGGTTTAATATAGTTATATATCTGTAGGCTCTTTCTTCCACGGATTAAAAAATAAGATCATCGGTGAATCAGTGGTGGACGAGAAGGCCGATGAACACAAGGAAAAATTCAGCGCATTAGTTCGCGAAACCAAAGACGTTTTCAAACATGACGGCCTTATCATCTCCCTCACTGTCAACCCCAATGTCAACAGCACCGTCTACATGGACACGCATAATTTAATTCCTCACGTGGATTTTGTTAATCTGATGGCTTTTGACTACCGCACTCCTCAGAGGAACAAGAAGGAAGTCGACTACCCAGCACCTTTGTACGCTTTAATCGATCGCAAACAGGAGGAGAATGCTAACGCATTAGTACAACACTGGTATGTATTGACATGATGGCCCTGTCCGTTTAGCTACTTCTAGTGACTAGTAGTCACATGCTGACGTCACGCTCATACTAGTAGTATAGGGTAACGTCAGTATGTCACTACTAGTCATTAGTAGTAGCCAAACGGACAGGGCCGATGTCTTGTGTATGTCCAATAAATCCAATCTAGAAACATAGGGCCCAGATTGCTTCCTAGTATGATACTGGGATTCTTTGGCCTGACTTTTACGTCATTTATTATGTAAATAACAAGGCAAGTGCTACGTTACTGATGGCTAGAGTTGCCAACTATTCTCGTTTCAAAAGAAGGACGAGTCGGGGAGGGGGGCTAGATTACTAGTAGTTATAAATAGAGATTTTTTAAAAATTTCATCAACTAAGTTCAACAAAAATCCCAAAAATTTCCCTATAAATGTTAAATCCAAAATAATAATCGCAGCATTATTATTATGGATTAGAGTTTTTCACTATTATTTCTACTAAGTTGCTATCACTTTCGAGTTTGGAGGAAACTGACAACAGGCGGACCCCCGTATTCACCGACGTTCCATAAATCTATCAATAGCTGTTAAACCCATAAGTATTCGTTGTTATAGCAACAATAAATACATTATCTAGGGAATGTGGTTACTTTAGATTCTCTCTATTGGAAACACTGATTAGCTAAACAAAAGCTGTCATCAAAGCCACAATCACAAACGCTATTCCAAGTGTTTGACATTTGTTTTTAGTCACAATGACGTTGTCAATTTATCCATTCAATAGCTTATGGAACCTATACAGTTTATGGGATGTTGGTGAATACGTGCGGGAGTGTCGTAGAGGCAGAAGCTGTAGTAGGGCTAGGTTCAACTTGGGCTGTAGCGCCATAGGAAGAAGATAAGCTGTTATCACCTTTTTTTTAATTTTTAGGTTGCAAACTGGTGCCCCCAACAACAAACTCGTCCTTGGCATCCCAACATATGGTAGAGCGTGGAAAATTACTGAAGATTCCGCGATTAGTGGCGTACCACCATTCGAAACAGAAGGACCAGCCCCCGAAGGCCCATACTCCAAGCAAGAAGGTCTGCTCAGTTACCCGGAAGTGTGCGCCAAGTTGGCAAACCCTAACAACCTCAAGGCCGGACAGGGCAGTCATCTTAGAAAAGTTGGAGACCCATCCAAGAGATTCGGTAAATATGATTAGGAGTTTGTTGTTTTGGCATTGTTAGAGCATTTGTCTCTATTTTAGACGAATGGAAGGTTATTGATGTTTCGAAGAGATATGGTAGGTCGGCTTAGTGGAATTTACGTTTAGTGTGAGATGATGTGGAACATTTGCATGATACGTACACGAAAAATGTTTCGCTTTGAAAGAAAGTAGTAATGAAAGTTACTTTGGGGGTCACTAGTTTTATAAAATTCGCGATATTTTATAAAACTAGTGACCTGTTGCAGCAATTTCTGTAATAGATTAATTATAATTTCAATATTTTTTTAATTTATAAAATTTTATAATTTGTCATGTGACGGAATTATTTTTTTGTTTTAGGGAAAAATTGTAGTAAGATTTTTTATTTTATTGAAAATTGTCTATCTAACAGGCTGAAGCAGGTTTTGTTTGTATCTCTTTTATAATCGATCATGTGACGCGTTTATCTTTTGTTTTACGAAAAAAATATACTAAGATTTTTGATTTAGTTAAAAATTGTTTATCCAACATTCGGAAATTGATTTTGATTGGAAAATTTTTATTTTATTTTTCTTCACTTCGGCTTTACCGCCACAACGGTACACTGTTTATAACAATATTTTTTCAAAATTTTCTTCTGTATAGTGAGTTCAAGCACAACTGTCTATTATTAAATAAAATTTTAAAAGTTTAAAAAAATTGCCAAGCCCTGTAGCCTTTCCGGTTAAACCCATTTAGGCAAACCACTAAAATATTGTAATATATTGATAGTTATTATTTGTATTGTTTTTTGTTTTGCAGGTACATACGCTTTCCGTGTGCCTGATGAAAATGGTGAAAATGGTGCGTGGGTAGGCTACGAAGACCCAGACACTGCTGGAAATAAGGCTGGTTATGTACGCGACAAGGGTCTTGGTGGTATTGCTATTTATGACATCACCCTGGATGACTTCCGTGGTCTTTGTACCGGAGACAAGTATCCTATTCTGAGGGCTGCCAAATTGAGGCTTTAAATTTCTTTTTTTTGTATATATTTTCTTGTTGTTTTGTAGATTTCTTTTATTGCTCTCACTTCCTTCGAATTTTATTTATAAAAGAACATTTTTATTGTGAAAGATTTTGAAACAAATAAATTATTACGTATTAAAATAATGATTGTGATTTTTTTTTATAAACCTACTTTGGCTACTAATTCGTGCATTCATTATACACTTACTGAACTATTGCTAGAGTAATAATAATAAAGTTCAGTCGGTAGATTAAAAATAAATATTTAAAATATATATGTATCATGTAAACTATTTTGTGGGATATTTAAAAAATAATATTCATTTCTCGTTTGGCCGGAAGTGGATACAACTTTCGTTTCTCAAATGACACTACATACTTTTTTTTGCAGTTTTTATATTATTCGGTTAATTCTCTTTACGATCGTATAAATTTTGTACATATATGGTTATATAAACAAATTTTCAAGGAAATTACGTTTAAAGATTTGCAGAGAATTATATTGACTGTTTTAAAGTAAACGTAGCGATAGCCATGAAAACAAAAGAAAATAGTATTCAGTATACACTTACTGAACTATTGCTAGAGTAATAATAATAAACTTCATCCGGTAGGTGAGAATCAAGTTGTCTACATCTAACTAAAAGTAATAAATATACTTATGTTTGTTTATTAATGCCCGTATTTATAATAGTTTGTTAAAAATAAAGCTCTGTTAAATGCAAAATGAACATATATATCTTTACAGCTTCCGTATTCACCAACGTTACATAAATGTACCAATAGCTATTGAAGCCAACTTTAAACTCATCTTCGGCATCCCAACATTCGGTAGAGCAGTGTGGAAAATGACTGAAAATTCCGCGATAAGTGGCGTACCACCATTCGAAATAGAAGGACCTGCTCCTGAAGACCCATACACCGAGCAAGAAGGTTGTTTTGTTACCCGGAAGTGTGCGATAAGTTGGCAAATCAAATTCAATTTTGATGGTCTTGAATCTCCTAGTGAATAATAATAATTTGTATATATACATGTATGTTGTAAATGCTAATAATAGCGTTAATAAATAAATAAATAAATAAATAATATTATTATTATTAACTAATAATAATATTATTATAATTAACCAGGAGATTCAATTTTGATTTTTGATCTTCTATATTATAGGTGTAATCAATTTATATCATGATTATTAAAAAATGTCTTTAGTCATTGAGGTTGCTACATCTTCTATATTATAGGTGTAATCAATTTATATCATGATTATTAAAACTGTAATTACAGGCTAATTAAAATATCACGTGTGATTTAGTAGCATAAATGATTTAGTATCAGTGTTGTCCACTTTCTTCTCGTTCAGCAAGATGAGCGAGAGAGTTCTCCCAAGCGCGCACCTCTAATTGAAATGCGGCTTACGTAAAGAGTTCCCTTTCTCACCGGCCGTAGGAGTCACCGGCAAGGCTGTGTTGTTTGTCCGCCGCCGTAATGAGGTGGGAAACCGAACACCGATACCAAGTCAAGTGCAGGAACGTGCAAAACACAATCTGTTCGCGACTGTGACAATTTTCACACTGAAACCACCCGCAAGACGTCACAGTTTCATCCGATATGATTTCGAGGGGCTTAAAGTTTCGTGTGTTATAACTTTCCAGTGGTCTCGTACAAGTTTAGTGAAGTTCAAGTGAAAGAAGTTTCAAGTTTCTTACTTCAGCATGATTTTGAATGCTTGTGCTATTGTTTGTTTTGTGGGATTTGTTCAAGCTGATGGGTGAGTTTTAGGCCTGTAAGGGTTAACTGTTAAAATTGCTCTGAAAATTTGAAAAAGATAGAATAATATAGTTTTTTTGTTTTGGTTCTGTATTTTTATTATTTAAAAAAAAAGAAAACATTTATAATATGCCTTGGCCTTTATACTGCTGTTTCATGTTTCATCGTATTTTATCTTTTTTTAAAGTTATATTTTTAGTATTAAGTGTATTGTAATATTAAATTTTTAAATTGTATTATTATTTTAAATTTTTATATGTATAGGACTATATAAACAACAGCATCCATAAAATTATGATTATGATTATGATTATGATCATATAAAAACATCCATCAATAAATCTATTTATGTATAATTATTGGGGGTTTCCACGTTTAAACTTTTCATATAACTCCAGTGGATATTTTAATTTGACCTTTACACATTTTGGTACGTCTGTTGTCTCGTCCGTATAAGCAATGACTAATTTTGTTGTCATCCTCTGAACTTGGAATGTCATAATTAACATATCAAATTAAATCGCGGTTTTCTTCAAAAACATCGTGATTACATCATCGATTGCTTGTATTATGAGAAATAATATCGCAGTGAAAGGGAAAGCGCGCAATTTTATGCGAATCCGACAGCTAGTTGTAATAAGGAAAACTTGTTTATTTATATTTCAGTATGTTACTGTCTATACAATGTGATCCAAATAGGAGGGAACACTCTGTAACTTATTTATTTTACGATAGACAAAAAAGGGTATTATTTATTAATTTAATTATTGTTTTTTAATTCAGTAACATGTAAACTATTTTGTAGGATATTTAAAAAATATGTATTATGTAAACTATTTTGTGGGATATTTAAAAAATATGTATCATTTATACTATTTTGTGGGATATTTAACAAATAATATTCATTTCCGGTTTGGCTGGAAGTGTATACAACTTTCGTTTCTCAAATGACACTACATACTTTTTTTGCAGTTTTTATATTATTCGGTTAAATCACTTTACGATCGTATAACATTTTTATATGATTATGTCAACAAATTTTCAAGTAAATTACGTTTAAAGATTTGCAGAGACTTATATTGACTGTATGAAATACTGATTACATCCCGGTATTGAGTAGCGACATCCGGTACTGATATTTGTTTCGCTATTGCAATCTCAAGTCACACCAAATTCTCGGTAATTGTATAACAAATATATCTCGGCTCATTATTCACAACCTCAATTAGTGTTATTTAAAAAAGCGATTATGTTTTAAAATAACAACATTTATTACTTAAGCAACTAATTAAGTGCTTTGTCGTATTGTACAAACGACTAGAGCGTGTAGCGATTGTTTATGTACCTTTTTTTGTGCAAGTTGAATATGTCGTTCACTTTACTACGTCTTACATCATTTCCTGCAATTATGGTAAACGCGTATGCCGCCTAAAGGCTTGTGGAAGTTGGAATTCTCTAATGAATTCAGATATGAAACATTATTATCATATTATATTGAATTTATATCATAATAATAAAATCATCAGGGAAGAGAGATGATTACCTTTAACGTCGGTAAATGTTGAAAATTTATTTACAAATATTCCCTCTGATGAGATTTGCACTCACGACTCTATGAAAGTCAACGATTTCGATAATATTAGTCCTGAAACGTAAGAAACATCTTTTTTTTTCACGATAAATTCGTTATGAGAGAAAAATACAATAAAAATTAATTTCAGTACGAAAATTTATTTTTAAATACAAGGGGTGTTTTTAAAATAACTACCGTTTTGAAAAAAAAAACAAAAAGTTTTGAAACAATTTTAATTTTATATTAAAGCCTGTAACTGAACCCAAAATAAATATTGTCGAAAATAATAATATTATTCAGATTTCCGAATCATGAATAAACATTTTATAATCATATATAAGTGTGAATCCATCTCTTAAAGGCACCTTACACGATCAATAATACTTTCAATCCTAGTACTGTCAATATTTGTCTCAATCCTCCTTTTATATTGATCAAGTAATCAATTATCCGGATAAAGATCAGTATTCTTTTCATTACATCATTACTATACCTTACACGATGAGTAATACTGGCAACATTTTAGAATAATGAACATTTGAAACATATTATCGTACAGTAATACTGTCATTATTCTAAAATATTGACAGTAATATTGATCGTGTAAGGTGCCTTTTAGGAATCTACAGATTTCGATCTTATTAGATCGTGTCAGTGTAGCTCAGCTAGTCAGGACCATAGACAAGAGTCAGGACACAATATCTCGAGTAGTTATATACAAAATTGTGCCGCCAGATGGCGTATAACATTCCTCCTAGGTGGTTAGTTGTAACAATTTTATAATCAGTTTTTCTCTCTCCTGTCAACTTCGAATAAAATTTTAGATATGTGGTGTTGCTGCTTAGGCGTCAATATGCTGCTTAAAAAAGCAATTTTGCCCTAGTTAACCTTAAGGTTGTTTTAAATCGTTACAATTAAACAATAGTATGACTGCAAATAATAGTACTTTGTATGAATCATGCATTTTATATTTTAAAACACGCTGCTGCTTGCTTATTCAACCTCGTGAGAATCACGACGTATTCCCAGAACGAGACCACGTCGCGACTAATAAGGAAACTACAGCGAAACGATTTCTCCTCTTCCTTATTCAGTCGCGATTGACCAAGTATTATGCTCGTGATCTGACAACTATCAATGTAAAATTCAATTAAAACTAATGTTTGTAAGAAAAGAATTATTCAATAAAAAATACTGATATTAGTTTTAAATATTCATATTTCTTGTTTGTTTGCTCTTGGGAGTGCACTACTTATATGGAAGTCGATGAATCGGTACGGTTTTGCGAAATCGCATTTACTTTTATCTGTATTATATTCATTGTATCGTTTCACTTCTTTTGCGTAGGTTCTACAAGGTGATCGGGCCGCGGACTCTACGCCCAAACAGCGAATTCCATGTGGCCGTTTCGACCCAGGCGACGTCGGTGCCCACGACAGTGGACGTCGCCGTAGTCGGCACTTCCTTGAATGGAAGGTCGTACACTGTGGAGGACAGCGCAACAGTATTGCCATATAGTACCAATGTCATACGATTAGAGGTACACAGTTATTTAAGAATGCATGATGATTTTGAAATCAATCAATCAATTACAGTTTTCATCAAGGTGCAATTTATTTTCGATAGAGTAAAAAATAGTAAACAAAATTAAATTAAAAAATTAAAAGAATCCAGAATTTCCCTCAACACCAATATCATCATCTGACTTTACTACCCATGCCGCGATTAGCGACAAAAAGAAATGAAAAAATAATAATAAATGCTTTATATAAAGAAAAGTAAGAAATGCGATATTTCTTACTTTTCGGGAGATAAAGCCTTTATTATTATTATTTTCGTTTCTTCTTGTCGCTAGTCCTGGCGTGGGTAAAGTCAGATGATGATATTGATGTTAAGGCTCATACAGTTAGAGTAAGAAACAAAAAATACATAAAAATAAAAATAAAAAGTAACAATCGGCACAAATATGATATTGATATATTGATATTAAATATAAAATAATAAATTTAATTTTTTATCATTTTTTATAAGTCGGTCGATTAATTTAAAACAGCTTGTACAATAAAAACCTTCCTGCAGAGTGGATTTTTGCGTGTGAAAATGATCATAAAACAGTTTATTTTGAGCCCAGTTGAATATAGAATGTAAAATAATATCATAAATTAAAATTTCTTAAATCTTTGATTTTTTAATCATTTTTTATACCTCAGTCGATTAATTTAAAACAGCTCGTGCAATAAAAATCTTCCTGCAAACATTATTTTTGGGTGAAAATGATCAAAAATTGATTTATTTTGAACCTAATTAAATATATAATGTAAAATAAAATCATAAATTTTATTTTCTTAAATCTTTGATTGTTTTTATAATTTTTTGTAACTCAGTCGATTAATTTAGAACAGCTCGTGCAATAAAAATCTTCCTGCAAACATTATTTTTGGGTGAAAATTATCAAAAATAGGTTTATTTTGGACCTAATGAAATATAGAATGCAAAATAATATCATAAATTAAAATTTCTTAAATCTTTGATTTTTCATAATATTTTATAACTCAGTCGATTAATTTAAAACAGCTCGTACAATGAAAACCTTCCTGCAGACTTAATTTTTGCGTAAAAATTATTAAAAAATAGTTTATTTTGAGTCCAATTAATTATAGAATGTAAAATAATATCATAAATATAAATTTCTTAAATGTTTGATTTTTTATCATCTTTTATAACTCAATCGATTAATTTAAAACAGCTCGCGCAATAAAAACTTTCCTACAGACATTATTTTTGGGTAAAAATGACCAAAAATCGGTTTATTTTGAGCCTAATTAAATATAGAATGTAAAATAATATCATAAATTTAAATTTCTTAAATCTTTAATTTTTTATCATATTTTATACCTCAGTCGATTAATTTAAAACAAGCTCGTGCAATAAAAATCTTCCTGCAGACATTATTTTTGGGTGAAAATTATCAAAAATTGGATTATTTTGAGCCTAATTAAATATAGAATGTAAAATAATATCATAAATATAAATTTCTTAAATCTTTATATTTTTATCATTTTTTATACCTCAGTCGATTAATTTAAAACAGCTCGTGCAATATAAACCTTTCTGCAGACATTATTTTTGGGTAAAATGATCAAAAAATGGTTAATTTTGAGATCAATTAAATATAGAATGTAAAATAATATCATACATTTAAATTTCTTACATTTTAGATTTTTATCATTTTTTATAACTCAGGCATTAATTTAAAACAGCTTGTACAATAAAAACCTTCTTGCAGACATTATTTTTGGGTGAAAATTATCAAAAATTCGTTTATTTTGAGCCTAATTGAATATAGAATGTAAAATAATATCATAAATTTAAATTTCTTAAATTTTTAATTTTGTATCATTTTTTATATTTCAGTCGAATCATTTAAAACAGCTCGTACAACAAAAACCTTCCTGCAGACTTTAGTTTTTGGATGAAAATGATTAAAAACGGCTTAATTTGAGCACAATTAAATATAGAATGTAAAATAATATCATAAATTTTAAATTTCTTAAACCTTTGATTTTTTATAATTTTTTATATCTCAGTCGATTAATTTAAAATAGCTCCTACAAAAAAACCTTCCTGCAGCGATTATTTCTGGGTGAAAATTATCAAAAAACGGTTTATTTTGAGCCCAATTAAATATAGAATATAAAATAATATCAAAAATATAAATTTCTTAAATGGTTGATCTTTTATAATTTTTTATAACTCAGTCGATTCATTTAAAACATCTCGTTCAATAAAAACCTTCCTGCAGACATTATTTTTGAGCGAAAATTATCAAAAATAGTTTATTTTGAACCCAATTAAATAGAGAATGTAAAATAATATCATAAATTTAAATTTCTTAAATCTTTGATTTTTTATCATTTTTTATATTTCAGTCGATTAATTTAAAACAGCTCATACAATAAAAATCTTCCTGCATAAATTAGTTTTGAGTGAAAATTATATAAAAAAATGGTTTATTTTGTGCCTAATCAAATATAGAATGTAAAATAATATCATATATTAAAATTTCTTAAATCTTTGATTTTTTTTATCATTTTTTATATCTCAGTCGATTAATTTAAAATAGCTGGTACTATAAAAACCTTCATGTAGACATTAGTTTTGGGTGAAAATTATCAAAAAACGAGTTATTTTGAGCTCAATTAAATATAGAATGTAAAATAATATCATAAATTAAAATTTCTTAAATCTTTGATTTTTTTTATCATTTTTTATATCTCAGTCGATTATTTTAAAATAGCTCGTACAATAAAAATCTTCCTGCAGATATTATTTTTGGAGGAAAACTTTCAGAAAATAGTTTATTTTTAGCCCAATTAAAAATAGTATGTAAAATGATATGACAAATTTAAATTTCTTAAATCTTTGATTTTTTATAATTTTTATAACTCAGTCGATTAATTTAAAACAGCGCGTACAGTAAAAACTTTCCTGCAGACTTTATTTTTGGGTGAAAATGATCAAAACACGGCTTATTGTTAACCCAATTAAATATAGAATATAGAAAAGCATCATAAATTAAAATTTCCTAAATCTTTGAATTTTTCATTTTTTTATAACTCAGTTGATTAATTTAAATCAGCTGGTACACCTTCATATAGACCAGTGATTCTTAACATTTATGAATCAGAGAGCACTTTAGATCATAAGAAAAACTTGCGGAGCACAGTCAATAACATACTTTGAGCTAACATTCAATTTTGGCTTTAAATAATTTATTATTATTATTATTATTGATAGTTTGAGATGGGAACGCATGCTGGTAAATTCACAAAGTGAAGATGAAATGAATAAAAAGTTCAAAGTTAAAGTCAAAATCACCCTGAATAATTATATAATCACATTATGTAAATATTCCTATAATAACATTTCAATTTAGATTGGAGATATAGAAGAAGGTTTTTATAAGCTGGTCTCAAGAGGATCGGGCGGCGTGCAATTTCAATCAACTGCCCCTCTAAGATTTGTCAAGAAAAGCTACTCGGTGTTTATTCAAACGGACAAATCAGTATATAAACCTGGACACAAAGTGTTATTCAGAGCTTTGATTCTAAATTCGGATTTGAAACCTGCGGCTGAAGTTAGGAACGAACCCGTTGCCATCTTTATTTCGGTAAGTACTAAATGTAAAGTACTAATGTTTTAACCAAAAATAAGTATTAGAAATAAAATCAAAAATAAAACACAATATGATCTACAGCTATTGAACTATTTTTCAACATAATCGATTTAAAAATCAACTACAAATGTTTCAATTTTGATAATGATTTATATTTATGGCAAGTAATTAAGTTTTTTTTTCTAAAATAGCCTAAAAAATTAAAGAGCATTTTATATAGATTAGATATTAGATATTATATATATATATATATATATATATATATATATATATATATATATATTTCTATAGGTATTAAATTATATTCAACCTATTGTTTAACATGTCGTTCGGTTTATGTTTTTTATTTCACATGAAGAAGTGCCATATTAAACACGCCCATTGTAGACACCTATGTAGATCGCATAAATGTCTACAATGGGTGTTTAATATGGCACTTCTGATGGTTACCAAGTGTTCTTATTATAAAATAACTTCAATAACTCTAAAGGGTTTTCCATTTGTAAAGAGAGGCGCTAAGAGGAGGTTTAGGTGTTTATCTTAACGTAACAGAAAATCTCTAAAAAAAAACTGTAAAACGTGAAATTTGGCCCACATCGGGATTTGAAGTCTGGATCCCCAATGCTAAGAAACTGATGGCGCCCCTAAACACTAAGTCACTGAGCTGGGTTCTGGATAGTTCTGGATAGTTGGCTGGAGGGTAGCATAGCTACAGTCACTTAGGCCTCAAAATGGGCCTATTGTGAAACCTCCCTTTAAGGCTGCTCACTCGTTCCACCAATTAATTTTGCTGAGCTGGGTTACATATTATATATTTTTTTAGGATGGTCGAGGTAACAAAGTTAAAGAATGGACACGTGTTAACGCACCAAGGGGTGTGTTCTCCGAAGAACTACAACTAAGTAAGAGTCCAGTGTTGGGGGACTGGAATATATCAGTTACCATACACGGACAACAATTCAACAGATCCTTCCAAGTAGCCCAATATGTTTTACCCAAATTTCTCATCAACATAGACGCTCCAAAACATCTAACGTTCCAGGAAAATATTCTTACAGCAAAAATTCAATCACAGTAAGTGTAACAAGACTCGTGTGCAAAGCATGAATTTGTCAAGACAAATTCATACTTTGCAAAAAAAGTCATTAAACATACAAATATATATATATATATATATATATATATATATATATATATATATTGAGTTATAAAAAATCAAAGATTTCAGAAATTTTAATTTATGATATTATTTTACATTATTTATTTAATTGGACTAAAAATAAACCATATTTTGATCATTTTCACCCAGAAATAATGTCTGCAGGAAGGTTTTTGTTGTAGGAGTTATTTTAAATTAATCTATTTAATTCTAGATATGTTTTTGGAAAGAAAGTGAAGGGTGATGCTACTGTAACAGTTTACCCAACTATATACTCTGGTGTGATTCAGCCAATTTTCCAAAACCCTGTCCGTAAAGTCTACCCGATGGACGGTGCAATCACAGTGAATTTCGATATTGCGAAAGAACTTAAATTAAGCGACGAATACGAAAGGACTGTAATTATAGATGTGACTATTGAAGAGAGTCTAACTGGACGAAGACAAAATAATAGTATGGAAGTACATCTGCACAAGTATGACTATAAAATGGATTTGATAAAGACTGCAGACTATTTTAAACCAGGAATGAAATATACTGCTTATGTAAGTAATACATATTTATTATTTGTAAAGGCACATGATCAATAATGCTGTTATTTATAGTATTGTTAGTATTTACTTCAATCCACCTTTAATATTTATCAACCAATACATTATCCGGATAGAGATCTGTATTGTCTTCATTCCATCATTACTATATTCTATACATCATTATTTATTATCTTACACAATGAATAATACTGTCAATATTTTAGAATAATGACTGCGTATAGCGTAACGTAACCGATGCTTCCCAAATCCGCCTCTGCAGTCAAACCAAAAGCCTAAATACTTTTAGCAAAATAAAATATTTTTAGCAATTCATCCTGTTCTTCCGATCTGCCTATCGAGCCCTTATTTCTAAAAATCATCTATTTGATTTATTCCACATTTACTACTAACCCCCTATGATCAAGGTAGTTACCCATTCTTTCCAACATATCTTGCACTTATTCCACTTTTTTCTTGGCCACAAGCACTGTAACATCCATATCTTGGTTCCTCCTACCTCAACCTCTTCCGCTTGCCCTCTTCTTCAACTCACTTGTATACAAATTAAACAGCAGAGGGCCCTGCCTTATTCCCACATTCATTCTAAATTTCCCCGAAACTTCTATATTCACTTTTTGTCCATGACTTTTTGTATATACTTCTCACCCATTCCACCGCTTATGTTATAAATTATATATTGTTTATAAAATTCTCATTTATGTTCACAAAGAAAATTATATTTTTATTAGGTAAAAGTAGCCAATCATGATGCAAGTCCCTTGAAAAATGACAGACGTTCAGTATCCATACGATATGGTTTCTCGCGTGTCGACGAAATTTACACAATGGACAAAATCGTGTTGGATAGAAATGGACTCTATAAATTGGAAATTGATACTCCAACTAATGCGAATAACCAAACTGCACTGAGAATAGAGGTACGTGTGTTTTATTGTAAGACAAAACATAGCAAACTTTTTCAACAACTTATATTTTTATATATATATATATATATATATATATATGTGTGTGTGTGTGTGTGTGTGTGTGTTTAAAGATCAAAACTAGAATGTACTCCCTAATTGATGTATATTTAAACGTAATTGCACTTTTTAATAGCAGTCATTAAGAGTGAATTACAATGTACTAGTGGATATCTTTTATCCAAGACATGATTGGTGATTATACCAGCTGAACATGGCACATGAGTATAAAGAGTTAGCTAGATGATTAGTTTGACAAGAGGTGAATTCACGCTTATATAATTTGTAACTATTTAATTTTAGGCTGAATATTACGATTTAAAAGAGAGATTACCACCCGTACCAGCAGCTGTTTCGCTCAGCAATACATTTCTTCAAGTTGCATTAGAAACGGATCGACCAATTGTCAATTTGGATGTTGAAGTTCTTATAAACTGTACCGAACCTATGAAGTATATTACGTACGAACTTTTAGGCAGGGGAGATGTTATTATAGCAAATACATTCAAAGTTGATAACTTGAAGGTAGATACAATTTTTAATACATATTTTTGATATTCTAGTATTATTGTTTTAGGAATATAGATTTCATTTTACTGCAACACATGCAATGGTGCCCACATCGCATTTACTAGTGAGTTATGTAAGAGATGATGGAGAGTTGATTTCGGATTCACTGGATATTCGAGTTGATGGACTTTTACAAAACTATGTAAGTAGTAATCATTGATGATTGTATTTTATTAAGAGAAATGTAAAAAATCAAGAAAAAACAAGAAATATTAAATTTCACCCAGCTCAGTGGCCGAGTGGTTAGAGGCGTCGTCCGCCTCGTACTGAGCATTGGGGAGCCTAAGTTCGATCCCCAGCGGGGAGAGAATTTTCGCGAATCACCTTTCACAGTTTTTCAGAAGTTTTATGTGAAGTTAAGGTAAATACCGGGTGATTAAACTCCTCTAAGCTTCTCCCTTGACCGGCGTTGTTTAAATTAAATTTCGTATTCATGAGATTTCAAACGTGTTTGTGACCAAGGACTGTATACAAGAGGACCTCAAACGCCATATAAACTGAGATTAATTCTCAATACTAAAGGTCGTTTTAGACAAGACAATTTCTTAGCTCAAAAGTTGTTCAAGAAATGAATTGATATATCCTCCTCCCATACAATTTGTCATTGACAAATAGAACGCGTTATATTTTTCCATTCGATCTACCATCCAATTCAATATTTCAAATAATTTGCTGTATGATACGAGACAATTTAGATTGTCTCTCATCTTGACTAACTTTTGAGTCAAGAAATTGTCTTGTCTAAAACGACCGTTACAATATTGAAAAATCTGAAAATGAATTTTTGTAAGCAAATTAAAACCCCACTGTGTTTTTTTAGATTGAAATACAAACGAATGCTGTAGAAACAAGCCCGGAAATTGATGTTGATCTAACAATCAGGGCACAGCCCAACTCGTACGTTGGCCTAATGGCAATTGATGAAAATATGGCTAAACTAAAATCCGGCCACGATCTCTCATTCGGAAAAGTTGAGGATGAATTGAATGCGTATGATCCATCAATAGTTTCTCCCTATACGGATTTAATGAGGGGCACTAAAGCACAGTTCTTTTGGAAACAGGGAGCCAGCAACACCAAGGATATGTTTTATGTAAGTAGAAAACAATTTAATCAACGTAAGGTATACTGATCATCATATTTTAGGACTCTGGTGCTAATTTGCTAACGAATGCCTTACTGAGCAGCAAAAGACCAACATGTAAGTATGATTTATTTTTAGTTGAGTATAAAAATAATTCGTAAATATATAGCTATATCTTGGGAACCCCATTGGTAATGTAGCAGGTTAATAACCAAACTAGCAGATGAAAATCGGGACTTGGTCAGTTACAAATGTAATCCAGATTTCTAAAGCTTTTTCTCCATATTTAAAATTCAAAAAATAAATACATTGTATTACGTTTTCGACCACTTTTCCTGGCGTATGGGTCTCTTTCTCTGCCTATAGTGCTGGCACTAGCACTACAGGTGGGCTTACAGTTTAGCGTAGATTCCGAACCACTGGAGTATATATTTTACAGGCGCTTTCGTTTAGCATGGTTTAGCATTACTAGTCGCCTGGTGGCGTGCAGTATCGCGGTCGTGCGGCGCCGGTTGAATGGGCCGAGATAGAATTATGCGCATCGGGAGCGTCAAATAGAATCAAAAAAAAAATAAGCCCGTACCAGCCCAGAGTGATAAACGAAAGGCACTTACATTGTATGATGAATAATAAAAGTGAGATAAATGTGTTTCTGACCACATCAGTTTTTATTTGAGATTTAATTTGTTAAGAATATAGTTTCTAAAATAATATACACATGTTTAAGATCGTTTAAATACTTTACATAAAGTACAGAAATTTTAAACACCAGAATTTTATCTTAAACTAAAATTTTCTATTAAATTTTGTTTGTAGTGGAAGACATATATTTACGTCCGATATCAAACGATGGAAGCACAGTAAAACCAGATAGAGGAATAGGTTTAAATTTCCATACTGTTACTAGGCCGCCACTAGCTGGTCCTTATGCGTTTAGTCGTATTCCACGACCAGTTTGGGACAAACCAAAGGTTTATTTGGCCGAAAACGTTTTTGATACATGGCTGTTTAACAACTTCTCTTCAGGGTAAGTTTAATTGTATTTGTTTGTTTTTTCTTGGATTTAGCACATAGATTTAGTATAGTAAGTTTCTCTAACTCGAGTTGTAGTGCTTGAATATTTATTAAATTAGACAGGCATATAAAAACAAAATAACTAATAAGCTCTTTGGTAAATATGTGAATACATCAATTACCAGTGTGAAGTTCAATTCAATTCCGATTATAAATATAATTCGCGCGGCGTAGTCTTTTTTCACGGTGCATTGTGACTAACCGGAGTGTGCAAAAAGACTGAAATTGTTTATTCATGTCTTAGTAATCATAAAATAAGAAAAAAACAAATTTAAGTTAATTTTGTTAGCTGTTATTGAATAATATTTGCAATAAAACAAATTGCAATTTTTAATCAAGTTCATATTTTGTTATAATTTATAATTTAACAAAAATCATCATTTTCCTAAATTTTTTTTACGGGCCTTACATTTTTTAAATTAATTACTTAATTCCTTCAACAACAAACTGGAGCTATCCAATTTTGGTCAACTATAACAGCTTAGAAAAAAATATTTTGATAATTTTGAATTATATTCTCTACTTATTAGATTCGAGGGTAAAACATCTATTCGTCGTCGAATTCCTAAAACCTTAGGCACTTGGACCATCACAGGCTTCTCTTTGAATCCACTATATGGTCTTGGACTAATCACGAACCCAAAACGTATCAAAGTCTCGAAACCGTTCGAAGTACTACTAGACCTGCCACACTCCATACAACGCGGAGAAATCCTGGCTGTACCCGTGGTGGTGTACAATCACATGGATAAAGATATCAGTGCAGAAGTAACTTTATATAACCCAGAACAAAAGTTTGCATTTGCAGAGGTTTCTAATGAAATTAACGGAACATCACCAAGTAATTTAACATTGAAATGATACCAATAATTATTTACTTTATTTTCCATAAATACTTTCAGAAATAGAGTTGTACAGACGAAAGAGGGTTTCTGTAAAGAAGAATAGCGGTTCGTCAGTTTCATTCATGATCTCTCCGTACAAGCCAGGGATGGTGGAGATTAAAGCAAGTGCTAGCAGTCAGAGCAATCAGGATTCAACTATAAAACAGTTGAACGTAAAGGTAATTGCAGTACCTCTATTTTGTATCCTCTAAGTACTGATGTTTAGAAGAAGACATACAAGATATACATACATATATAAGAGGCCATCGACCGTGGTCTTTCATCCCTGATGTTTAGAATTAACGACAAGTAGAAGTAGAAAGAAATAGTCTTATTAAAATATGTTCATGGTGATGAAAGAAACGCAGCAAACGATGAGTCATCGGAGGAGCTCAAAAATGGCTACAACTTAACCGAAACTAGTTGCAAAGTGTAACTGAAGTGTGATAAAAAAACTTTTATTTATCCTTTTATTTTGTCTCTATTTAGGAAATTAATGCCAGCATTTTTATTCACATAAAATATATTTATATTCAATTTTCTAGGCCGAAGGTGAAACTTTACACCTAACCAAGACCATCCTCATCGACCTAACTCGTGCGAGTAACTACAAAGGCAACCTAACAATAGACATTCCGAAAAACGCGGTGCCCAATTCCGAAAACTTGGAGATTTCCGTAGTAGGCGACTTTTTGGGGCCTGCCATAATGAACTTGGAGCACCTAGTGCGCCTACCAACAACCTCAGCGGAGCAAAATCTAATCCACTTCGTGCCAAATCTAATAATTTTAAAATATCTGCAGAGCACACAAAAGTTAACTCCAACCATTGAAAAGGATGCGATTACAAATTTGGAAACAAGCTACCAACAACAATTGACATACAAAAAGCCTGATGGATCGTTCAATGTTTTCGGGAAAAGTAATCAAGAAGGTAGCGTATGGTAAGTACCAAAAATACACGTATTATTAAACAAAAGCTTCAATTCCATAACAAATGCGATCTGTAAGTATTTATTATTAATCACTGCTGCATTTGTTCAATAATATGAAAAGAAATGTATCTTGTTTTTGTTATTTATTTATTATTATTTATGATTACCTCCAGTACATTGGACAGTAACAAAAATTATATGATGAGAGGTTATGATTAGGTTCCGGTTAGTAGATTGATAAACCTACCACGTTTTCCACCTAATCATTTTTTTACAATATTGGAAAAAATATAATAAATTGTCATTTTCTTCTTTGTTTTCGTATAAATTGAAAAGAAAGAAACCTAGCCAATTCTAGCCATGATAATATGAGAAATTAAAGTCTGCTATGAGACTTGTATGTTGTCTCCGCCAACTTGTGATATGTAAGTTGGCGGATACAAGTCTCATAGCAGATTTTAATTTCTCATAATATCTTGGCTAGAAATGGCTAGGTTTCTTGTTTTCAATTTATACGAAAACAAAGAAAAAAATGACGATTTATTATATTTTTCTAATATTGTAAGAAAATTATTAGGTGGAAAACGTGGTAGGTTCAATCTACTAACCGGAACCTAGCGGCCATCATATTTTCTTTTTTTTATGGACGCCATATTGATTTATAAGTTTGAGTTCAACTTTTTTTCGATTATGATGATATATGTATTATACAATAATTTTTGGTGTATCCAAAATTTTAAATTATTTATTTATGATGTTGATTTTCACTCAATGTTTATGGACAAACTGCTTTAATTGATAACTAACAACGTTTTGATAAAGTAATGCAACTTTCTCTTTATAGAGAAAGTTTATCGCCATCTTGCGGAACCAACAAAATTAGCAATTAAATAATAAATATGGTACGAACAAACCGAAAATTAATGTTATTTTTTATATATGCCACAAAATAGTTTACGTGATACTGAATTTAAAAAATATTTAACCGTTTCTTCATCAATCGTGAAATAAAGAAGTTACAGTGTTCCCTCTTATTTAGATGACACAGTATAAACCACTAGAGATTTTGTGAATTCATCCTCACTAGCTGAGCTAGTAACAAGATATACATCATTAAATATTACAATTATATATTTAATCTTGTTACTAGCTAGTGAGGATGAATTCACAAAATCTCTAGTGGTTTATACAGTGCCATCAAAATAAGAGGGAACACTGTAACTTCTTTGTAACCTGTAATTTATGTTTCTAGGTTGACAGCCTACACAGCAATGGCCCTCACCCAAGCAAAAACCTATATATTCGTAGACAAAAACGTCATCACATCCGCCTACCAGTGGCTATCGGATGTGCAAGCCAAAAACGGCAGCTTTTTCGAAAAACGCCCGATTATCCACAAAGACGTGCAAAGTCCGGACGATAAAAGCCTAGCATTGACCGCGTTTGTAACGCTTGCCTTTATAGAAAACGAAATTCCAATTTCTAAATACTCAAACACCATTAATAAAGGCTTAGATTACATCGCTAGAAATATCGACGAAAGCGATTCAGAGTATACTGTTGCAATTTGTAGTTATGTCCTACAACTAGCAAATCATCCTTCAAAACTGAGTGCATTCAACTTATTGGATTCTAAAGCCAAAACTGATAAAGGCATGAAGTGGTGGGGCAAAAGTTTCCCACAAAGCGAGATTAAAAATCCCTGGCATTCGCTACCAAAATCCATGGATGTTGAGGCTACCTCATATGCGTTATTGACCTTATTGGAGGCGAATTTAATTGCGGACGCTATGCCTGTACTACAATGGCTTGTTGCGCAAAAGAATAATTTGGGCGGGTTTGCTTCCACGCAGGACACACAAATTGGACTGTATGCGCTTTACAGGATGACTTTGAAGCTGACTGCGGGCAGTAATATGCAGATAGAGGTTGCTTATAGCAAACAGGAGTCTACACGGTTTAGTATCAATCGGGAGAGTGCGTTGATTGAACAAAAAGCACAGGTAGGTTCGAAAATTATCACTCCTAAAATTAAATTTTAAAACAAATATTTATTTAAATTTACTGACCAGTAAAGAGTAAAGAGTAAACGGTAAACGGTAAACGGTAAACGGTAAACGGTAAACAGTAAACAGTAAACAGTAAACAGTAAACAGTAAACAGTAAACAGTAAACAGTAAACAGTAAACAGTAAACAGTAAACAGTAAACAGTAAACAGTAAACAGTAAACAGTAAACAGTAAACAGTAAACAGTAAACAGTAAACAGTAAACAGTAAACAGTAAACAGTAAACAGTAAACAGTAAACAGTAAACAGTAAACAGTAAACAGTAAACAGTAAACAGTAAACAGTAAACAGTAAACAGTAAACAGTAAACAGTAAACAGTAAACAGTAAACAGTAAACAGTAAACAGTAAACAGTAAACAGTAAACAGTAAACAGTAAACAGTAAACAGTAAACAGTAAACAGTAAACAGTAAACAGTAAACAGTAAACAGTAAACAGTAAACAGTAAACAGTAAACAGTAAACAGTAAACAGTAAACCGTAAACCGTAAACAGTAAACAGTAAACAGAAATGTAATTTCAAAGAATCCAGCTAAGTATGTTTTAACACCATACGAAATTGTTACAAATGATTGGAACTAGTGAATTGAAATTTCAAAAAATCATATCTCAATGACCTGGAGGATAATTTCAATAATTTTCACACTGACATTGTCCTGAAGGATTATGCTATTTATGAAAAAATCTAGATTGGTAGCCAAGTCTTCTAAGTATTTTTTAACGCCACCCGAAATTGATACAAATGATTGTATATGCTGCATTGTAATTTCAAAATTCATATCTCAAAGACCTAGAGGATAATTTCAATAATTATCGCACAGTCATTATCCCGAAGGACTATGCTATTTGTGAAAAAAATTAGATTGGTAGCGAAGCCTTCTAAGTATTTTTTAACGACATCCGAAATTGATGCAAATGATTGTATATAGTGAATTGTAATTTCCAAAATTCATATTTCAAAGACCTGAAGGATAATTTCAATAACTTTCACACTGTTATTGTCCTGAAGGACTATGCTGTTTGTAAAAAAATCAAGGTTGGTAACGAAGCCTGCTAAGTATTTTTTAACGCCATCCGAAATTTATACAAATGACTATATAGTAAATTGTAATTTCAAAAAAATCATATGTCAAAAAGCTGAAAAATTATTTCAATAATTTCTATACAGTGATTGTCCTGAAGGACTAGGATATTTGTAAAAAAAATTAAAGTTGGTAGCGAATCCAGCTAAGTATGTTTTTACGCTATCCGAAATTGATACAAATGATTGTATATAGTGAATTGTAATTTAAAAAATTCATATTTCAAAGACCTGAAGGATAATTTCAATAATTTTCACACTGTCATTGTCCTGAAGGGCCATGCTATTTGTAAAAAAATCAAGGTTGGTAGTGAAGCCTACTAAGTATTTTTTAACGCCATCCGAAATTGATATAAATGACTGTATATAGTGAATTGCAATTAAAAAAAACATATCTCAAAAAGCTGAAAAATAATTTCAATAATTTCTACCCAGTGATTGTCCTTAAGGACTAGGCTATTTGTAAAAAAATGAAAGTTTGTAGCGAATCCGGCTAAGTATTTTTTAACGCCATCCGAAATTGATGCAAATGATTGTATATAGTGAATTATAATTTCGAAAATTCATATCTCAAAGTCCTGGAGGATAATTTCAATTATTTTTACACGGTCATTGTCCTGAAGGACTATGCTATTTGTAAAAAATTCAAAGTTGGTAGCGAAGCCTGCTAAGTACTTTTTAACGCCATCCGAAATTAATACAAATGATTGTAATTTAAAAAAAATCATATCTCAAAGACCTGCAGGATAATTTCAATAATTTTCGCAAGGTCATTATCCTGAAGGACTATACTATTTGTGAAAAAATCTAAGTTGGTAGCGAAGCCTTCTAAGTATTCTTTAACGCCATCCGAAATTGATACAAATTATTGTATATAGTAAATTGTAATTTCAAAAATGTATATTTCAATGACTTGAAAGATAATTTCAATAATTTGTACACATTCATTGTTCCGAAGGACTATACTGTTTGTAAAAAAATGTTAACGTAACCTGCTAAGTATTTTTTAACGCCATCCGAAATTGATACAAATGAATGGAAGTAGTGAATTGTAATTTTAAAAATTCATATCTCAAAGATCTGGAGGATAATTTCAATAATTTCCAAATGGTCATTTTTCTGAAGGACTAGGCTAATTGTAAAAAACTCAAGGATGGTAGCGAAGCCTTCTAAGTATTTTTTAACGCCATCCGAAATTGATAGAAATGATTGTATATAGAGAACTGTAATTTCAAAATTCATACCTCAAAGACCTGAAGGATAATTTCAATAAAATTTACACGGTCATTACCCTAAAGGACTATGCTATTTGTAGAAAAAGGTTGGTAGTGAAGCCTTCTAAGTATTTTTTAACGCCATCCGAATTTGATACAAATGCTTTATTTAGTGAATTGTAATTTTAAAAATTCATATCTCAATGACCTGAAGAATAATTTCAATAATTTTCACACCGTCAATGTCCTGGAGGACTATGCTATTTTAAAAAAAATCAAGGTTGGTAGAGAAACCTGCTAAGTATTTTTTAACGCCATCCAAAATTGATAAAAATGATTGGAAGTAGTGAATTGTAATTTTTAAAAATCATATCTTAAAGACCTGGATTATAATTTCAATATTTTTTGCACGGTCATTCTCCTGTAGGACTATGCTATTTGTAGAAAAATCAAGGTTGGTAGTGAAGCCTTCTAAGTATTCTTTAACGCCATCCGAAATTGATACAAATGAATGTATATAGTGAATTTTAATTTCAAAAATTCATATTTCAAAGACCTGAAGGATAATTTCAATAATTTTCAAATAGTTATAATTCTGAAGGACTATGCTGTTTGTGAAAAAATCTAGATTGGTAGCGAAGCCTTCTAAGTATTTTTTAACACCACTCGAAATTGATACAAATGATTGTATATAGTGAATTGTAATTTCAAAAGTCATATCTCAAAGACCTGGAGGATAATTTTAATAATATTCACACGTTCATTATCCTGAAGGACTATGCTATTTGTGAAAAAATCTAGATTGGTAGCGAAGCCTTCTAAGTTTTTTAACGCCACCCGAAATTGATACAAATTATTGTATATAGTGAATTGTAATTTCAACAGTCATATCTCAAAGACCTGGAGGATAATTTCAATAATTTTCACACTGTCATTGTCCTGAAGGACTATGCTGTTAGTAAAAAAATCAAGGTTGGTAGCGAAGGCTGCTAAGTATTTTTTAACGCCATCCGAAATTGATACAAATGACAGTATATAGTAAATTGTAATTTCAAAAATTCATATTTCAAAGATCTGAACGATAATTTCAATAACTTTCACACTGTTATTGTCCTGAAAGACTATGCTGTTTGTAAAAAAATCAAGGTTGGTAACGAAGCCTGCTAAGTATTTTTTAAACGCCATCCGAAATTTATACAAATGACTATATAGTAAATTGTAATTTCAAAAAAATCATATCTGAAAAAAATCATATCTCAAAAAACTGAAAATTAATTTTAATAATTTCTATACAGTGATTGTCCTGAAGGACTAGGATATTTGTAAAAAAAGTTCGTAGCGAATCCGGCTAAGTATGTTTTAACGCCATTCTAAATTGATGCAAATAATTGTATATAGTGAATTGTAATTTCAAAAATTCATATCTCAAAGATCCGAAGGATAATTTTAATAATTTCTATACGGTCATTATCCTAAAGGACTATACTATTTCTAAAAAAATCAAGGTTGATAGCGAAGCCTTCTAAGTATTTTTTAACACCATCCGAAATATATACAAATGCTTGTATTTAGTGAATTGTAATTTCAAAAATTCATATCTCAAAAACCTAAAGGATAATTTCAAAAATTTCCAAATGGTCATTGTCCTGAAGGACTAGGCTAATTTAAAAAAAAAAGGCTGGTAGCGAATCCTTCTAAGTATTTTTTAACGCTATCCGAAATTAATACAAATGATTGTATATAGTGAACTGTAATTTCAAAAATTCATATTTCAAAGACTTGAAAGATAATTTCAATAAATTTCACACGGTCGTTGTCTTAAAGGACTATGCTGTTTGTAAAAAAATCAAGATTGGTAGTGAAGCATTGCAAGCATTTTTTAACGCCATCTGAAATTGATACAAAAAATTGGTAGTGAATTGTAATTTAAAAAATTTCTTATCTTAAAGACCTGGAGGATAATTTCAAAAACATTTACATGGTTAATAACCGAAAGGACTATGCTATTTGTAAAAAATCTAGGTTGGTAGCGAAGTCTTATAAGTATTTTTTAACGCCATCCGAAATTGATACAAATGATTGTATATAGTGAATTGTAATTTCAAAAATTGAAAAAATGGCTAACCTAAACATGCTATACTATAATACTATGATAGTTTTGAAAGTTGATGGGACTAATAATAAAAACTATTTATTTATTTTATTTAAACGAAATCCTATCTACCTTTTTTACTGGTGTAATGCTAAATAATAAAAATTCTGATTTATTAATAGATTAGCAATCAAGCCAGATTAGTGAATATAACAGCATCTGGTAGTGGTTTAGCTCTTCTACAAGTATCCTACGAGTTTAATATGAACGTCACCGGACCATGGCCCTTGTTTACGTTAGACCCTCAGGTGGATAAGAACTCAAATCGGTACCATTTGCAGCTTTCAATTTGCACAGCGTAAGTATAACAATTTTTTGTTTCAATTTCGCTACTCAACAGACACTTTCGTGTCTGAGATTTTTTAACAGTTTCTAGATTTTTGTATCATTTCATTCCTTGAAATACTAAATGAGAATATTATGTTTAGGTTTTTCAATCGGAATGATGAATTATCAAGGTTTCAAATGTTTGTATGATTTAACGCTCAAAAAGTTCACTCTCCGGTGGGACTCGAACCCACGTCGGCCGCGATAGCAGATAACTTGAAATATGCTTTTACTATAAAGGCGATTGTTATAACAATGTGAAATACTTGCCAAGATTTCATGCAACAAATAGAAAATTGCGATGAAATTCATGTTGCAAAATAAAATTAACTAATCTTAAATCTAATCACTTATCTCTAATTATGTATGATTTATATTTTTTGTATTTATATTTGTGTATTTATATTTGTGTATTTATATTTGTATATTTATATTTGTGTATTTATAATTGTGTATTTATATTTGTGTATTTATATTTGTGTATTTATAATTGTGTATTGTGCATTGCTAATTGATGTGGTATCGCCAGATGGCCATTAACTTTCCTCCTAGGGGGTTGTACCTTTTTTGTATATAACCACTCGAGATATTGTGTGAATTCATCCTCTCTAGATGAGATATACTGATGAGATATAATAAGCTCGAAATCTAGATATGTAAATTGCTAAGAGGTGGGTTTACACTTATATATATATATATATATTATTTATTTATATTTTTGTTTGATTGGTAAGTCTTTTTTTTGTAAAATTAATTCTCCTTTCTGTGAAGTTAAGCTAAATACCGTGACGTGGGTTCGAGTCCCACCGGAGAGTGAAACTTTTAAGCGTTAACTAATCAATTATTATGTTTGTCACTCATTTAGCTTGAAAATAAACCGTTATTTATTTACTTTAGTCAAATAATAACGCTTTAATAAGAGAAAATTTACGACTTGTTGATAAAATGTAATTGTTTACTTTAGTCAATTAATATCGCCTTAATGAGAGGAAATTTATGACTTGGTGATAAAATGTGTTAGTTTACTTTAGTCAATTAATAACGCCTTAATGAGAGAAAATTTAATTTCATAAAATCTATTTGTTTAAGAAATTATAATATAATGCTGTAAATAATCATTTGCTGTTGTAGATTTGTTACAAGGAATTTGACAGACACCCCGGAGAGCAATATGGCTGTAATGGAAGTTAATTTCCCGTCTGGTTTTACTGCCGATACCGATTCGCTGCCCAGTCTGGAAGTCTCACAAAATGTGCAGAAGGTTGAAACGAAAAACGATGACACCACAGTGGTGTTGTACTTTAATAATTTAACCATTGCTGAGTACTGCCCCACTGTTTCCGCTTTTCAAACGCACAAGGTGGCCAAACAAAAGCCTGCTCATGTTATTATTTACGACTACTATGATAGCTGTAAGTATATATTTTTTTCTAGTCAAGATAGTTGCTTTTATAAATTTTGTTTGATATGTTTATGACAACAAAATATGAACATTTCAAAAATTATTTAAATAGTAGTAGTAGTCAAATTACAATACCGGAGCCAGAGTTAAACCTTGCAGAATTAAATATTGGATTGTTAAGGTGTCTACTTTGTGATAATTCATTTTAAAGGATAAATAAAACGATATTTTACTTTGTTTTACTTAGTTTCGGCTAAGATTGAGCTCGAAAATGGCTAGAGCTTAGCCGAAACTAAGTAAAATACAGTAAAATATCGTTTTATTTATCCTTTAAATTTTTATTATTTTATTTTTATTTTTTATCACACTTCAGTCAGACTTTGCAACTAGTTTCGGCTAAGCTCTAGCCATTTTCGAGCTCCTCCGATAAATTGCATAATTAATTGTATTTTTGTGATAATTAAGTGACGTAGCCTTTAATAGATCAAATCAAAATTACTGATAAAATCAAAATCCAGATATTGCCGTATGAACATTCAGTTGCGTGGTGCTATGAAATTTTACACAGCAGATTCGTTATATTTATAGTTACATTTGTTATTGCTTTTTTCGTCTACAGCTCGACATGCAAGAATTTTCTACAGAGGCCGCAGGTCCACCTTGTGCGATATTTGCGAGCAGGAAGAATGTGGCGACGTGTGCACAGCAGAAGCTGACAAACAACGAGCGGAGGAAAGTAAAGTAGCCAAAGGCAAAGGTAGCAGCATCTCTTTTATCTGGTCTCTTTTTATTTTAACAGTTATAAATCTCGTTATTTAGATTTAGTTCCTTTAATTTAATTTTATTTGGTTATTTCATCATTTTATTATTAGGTCATCAATATCAAGGGTTTAAAAAAACATACAAAAGTATTTACAATAATGTTTGTCAACAACTTATGTGCATCCTGAATACTCCACAATTCAATATCAAAATGATTATTATTTCGTTAATGCATATTGTTAAAAAAATATCTGATTAATATGATATATAAATGAAAAAAAGTAGCACTAATCATATAGGATATTCAAGAAATATTGGATTAATACACTTAGTAGTGTGAATTGTAATTTCAAAAATTCATATCTCAAAGACCTGAAGGATAATTTCAATAATTTTCACACGGTCATTGTCTTGAAGGACTGTGCTAATTGTAAAAAAAATCTAGGTTGGTAGCGAAGCCTGCCGAGTGTTTTTAAACACCATCCGAAATTGATACAAATGATTGTATATAGTAAATTGTGATTTCAAAAATTCATATTTCAAAAACCTCATGGATAATTTCAATAATTTTCACACGGTCATTATCCTGAAGGACTATTCTGTTTGCAAAAAAAATCAAGGTTGGTAGTAAATCCTGCTAAGTATTTTTAACGCAATCCGAAATTGATACAAATGATTGTATATAGTGAATTGTAATTTCAAAAATTCATATTTAAAAGACCTGAAGGATAATTTCAATAAATTTCACACGGTCATTGTCTTGAAGGACTACGCTATTTGTAAAAAATCTGGGTTGGTAGCGAAGCCTGCTGAGTATTTTTAAACACCATCCGAAATTGATACAAATGATTGTATATAGTGAATTATAATTTAAAAAATGCATATCTCAAAAATCTGAAGGATACTAGTCTACCAATCGATTCTAAATTATTAAACAGTCCTCCTCATTAATTTGATTCATTAAATAACTAGTCATGTTGATAATATGTTTGTACATATATTGTGTATTATTAAAAAATATTATTATAAAACTAACCAAAAATATATAAATATAGTAGTGAGTACAGATACAATTGTGTGTGTACGTTTTCTTTCTCAACTAACTATAAAATTTAATGTGATAACTGTTTTATTTTCATATTTTAACTTAAGCTGTATTCGTTTATCACTATTTGTTGTTTCGAGCGTATTGTTGGTATTGTATCTTGTTCTATTTCCCCATGCGCACAATTCAACAACCGGTACACGAGTGCAAAACTTGGAGCGAAACAGCACGCCACGGGGCGGTTAAACGAAAGCACCTTTAATTGTATTGTAACTGTTTAGACTGTTGTTTAATTGCCAATAACTTATTAATGCGCTCAATTAAGTATGTACTTATACTTCCTATTATTATTATTATTATTATTATTATAAAAGCATTGTAAAAAAGATTTGAAATAATATTATTAATTGTTATCTTCGTGTTTTTAATATAAATTCCTTCCAACACTGAGGCTGGATTGTACAAAAGCAGAGTTATCTTCGAGTCAATAATTCGGGAGTCGAAACAAAATTAAACAAAATATGATAATGTTATGTATATTACTTTCTTTATTTAAAGATGTTACTTTTCCTTACAATAAGTTACATAAATATCACTTTTAACAACTATAGGCTCGGTTGTATAAAGGCGAGTTAACTATAGTCTCTGATTATATTGTTAGATGTTGTATAAATTGTTCTTAACTTTCCATTTCATAATCTCATACACCTCTGTTTATATATGGCAGCGCATTATATATCAAAATTGTCAATTATAAAATTAATATGCTTTTATACAACCCAGCCTTAATGTTACACCATAGTGGCGCTTCCCGGGTGGTTACGTTTTTGAATGTGTCGTTTTCATTAGATAACGAAGTGAGTCTGAACAATATGCCAGTATTTGCTACATTCAGAAGTGTTGGATGTGGTGAGAGGGATGGATTCGATTATCGTCGTCCGCATTAACTATACGATTACAAAACACGGCCCGAATAGAATTGCGTAATTGCGACGACGCGATCAAGGGGATTACAATAATTGGACGCTGGCATTTGGGACAATAACCTGAAAATCATATGGGTGGCAATGAGTTTAAAAAAAAAACTACTAGGAAAGTAACACAAATTTTATACAAATAAGATAGATGATTTGTTTGTTAGCAGTTAATTCTGTAAATAATTTAGTGACCAGGCGTTTATATAGGAAATAAGTATGGTTAGTGGGTAACAGATAGGTCAAAATGCCAATAGTTTAGTTCAGTATTTCTCTATATGGTCCACGAGCCAATTCCTGGTGGTCTGCACAACTAATATTTATTTTAGTTAGGAAATTCGCATTATTATTTAACACGGCCGCACCCCAGCAACAATAATGCGTTTCAAGAACGTACATATGTAGGAGAAATAATTTTATGCTTCATTTGAAATTATCTCAAATATCTTTAATACAATATTCCTTCTCTAGAGAAGCGGTCGGGGAACCGGGGTAATTGTAAAAATTTTGCCACGTTTACAAAATAGAAAATTACATAAATTCTTCATTACCCGTAATTATTTAATTTTTTATCCCATTTGAGATAATATCTCAAATGGGATACAAAATTAAATGATTACGGGTAATGAAGAATTTATGTAATTTTCTATTTTGTAAACGTGGCAAAATTTTTACAATTACCCCGGTTCCCCGACCGCTTCTCTAGAGAAGGAATTTTGTATTAAAGAAATTTGAGATAATCTCAAATGAAGCATAAAATTATTTGAGATAATATCTTAAATGGGATAAAAAATTAAATGATTACGGGTAATGAAGAAATTATCTAATTTTCTATTTTGTAAACGTGGCAGTATTTTTACAATTAATTCATTCTTTTAAACTTTAAATTCAGGGTGCGCGGCGTGGCACTTTCAAGATATTTGAGAAAAAAGCAGATCTGTCGTCTTTTTGGGGGTCTAAAGCTGCAAGCAAAGGCTTTCAAAATTGTCAGTAAAGAAGTTGCTGCCATTTGCAACAACCTACCGTTGTGAGAAAGGATTTTCCACTCTAATGAACATAAAACGAAGAACAGAACGCATTCAAATTGCTCTTACATAAAAAAGCCTCAATTTTGATTTTATTATAGAAACATGAAACATAATTTTTCAAAAACTTGAAAGGGAAAAGATTTCAATAAAATTATTTTGTTTGTCTATTATTATTTATTATTTTCATTCAACTTTTTTCATTTTCTATGTAATGTGTAATGTAAATTCTGTTCTAATCATCTAAAAACATAAATGAATATTTACCAATTAAGATGCAAGAAGATATGAATATTAAATTCAAATGGAATTTAAATTTAAATTTGAAAATAGTTTATTAATTGGATATAAAATAAATAAATAAATAGAAAGATGAAGATGGTACTAGTATTTAACTCGAAGTCGGGATATTCATTTTGTATTTAAAATGAATATCCCGACTTAGCACATAATGCAGTTAAATATTAGTACCATCTCCATCTCCATCTTCCTATTAATTTATTTATTTTATATATCTTAGTTGGCATGAGGTGCAATTTCACCCTCTCTATAATTGTTGTATAGTTCTTTTCGATACTCAACATATTTTAAAAAAGGACACGTTAAACCCAGCTTTATCGTTCTCTTAAATTCCCACTTTCCAAACACTGATAAATCACACGCCTGTTAAGATTACGCATAACACCACACACCCCATCGATCAATTCCAACATTGAAGCCGCGACAAATAATATTACATTATCGAGATTTATCGCGTATTATTCGCTTGATATTGATTTATTTGTCGCTTTTAAAGTCGCGGCTGGTAACGTGCGGGATAGAAGGGTGTTAAATAAAATTAAGTCCCCTAAAACTACTCGCCAAACTAAATCCGTGGGTAATAATAGGCATTATGCGACTCTCGGCGGCGGTTTTGAATATGAATAGAGAAGCGGTTTCGGACCGCTAAGAGCACAGTTATTAAACTACTAATTGTTAATTCGGGGGCTGACTCAATTTAATTCCGGCGCGACGCGAGGAAATCGTGGAAATGGATTAAAGGGGAATCAATTATATAGAGTAGAGGAGAATTGGAGAATTGGAGAAATGTATTGTTCAATTTATAACGATGAAATACAATAAATTATTGCTAGTATATCAATAGCTGTTAATAAAAATCAAAACCTGAAAATTCATTTTGGAAGTTACGACACTTGTCATCTCACAGTGCGATATTCTGTAATATTATATTAATTACTTATGTGATCGTTAATGTGTAATATTTTATTGTTGTCCTGTAATTTGAATTTTGTTAATTCTATTGGATAATAAATACATTTATTTATTTATTTACTCTGCGCCCCCTTAAGTCTACCTGTTTTAAGAAGATAGATGAATTGAGAACCTTTCCGTTATTTTTCGTATCTATATTTCTACATACTTGTGTAGCAATTCTGGTCAACACGGCATTAAAACATTTAAAAAAATGTGATTGAAAATAAATGATATGTCGTTATTGTCATATGCAGGGTATTGTTTTGCTTAAAAATCCGAGCTCGGTTGTTACGAGATATGTATTTGCGTGCGGATGCAGGTGAGTCACACTGATTGGCGAATAAAAAGCATAGGATGAATAATTGTTTTTTACATAACTGCACGCATAAACATATGCCCTACGATACATAAGGGCCCGTTCTACAATTGACATTTAACTGGAGTGTAAGGCTATTCTTGGAATAAGTTTGATATATTGACACCAATATCTCAATCTTATTCCAACGATAGCCTTATTCTCCAGTTAAATGTCAATTGTAGAACGAGCCCTTAATGTATCATAGGGCATATGTTAATGCGTGCAGTTTTAATATAACATACGTATATTTATGTATGCCAATTGTAGAACCGGCCTTAAGGCGGCCACATAAAGGGGCAATATCAACATACAATTTGGAGGTTATTTTAAAGAAAAACATGTAAAGGGCGGCATTTCAATGTCTGAGAATCTACCAAAATCTACCACACGTCCCTGATATTGAAGAGATTATGTACAATTTGTATATTATATACACAATGGAATAAAAAAGTGATTTACTATATTGCTCGTAGAGGCGACCATATGATTAACATTGCAGTTCAATTACGCTAATAAGCCAAGGTATCAAAAATAAACTCACCTAATTATACAAAGCATACACTTATATCCGAGTATTAGTGCACAATATAAACAACGCACAATCAAAGTCACTGAAACTAATCGCGATACAATTCGAAGATAAGTCACCCGCGCACTATGAAAGATTAACTGCGACTGCTGGCGCACATGCACCGGCGCAAGGCGCTGAGTCACAAAAAACTCGTATTGCTATAGCGCTAACCATGGACATCTAGCGAGAGAGAGTGAGAGCAGACGTACCAAATAACGTTGCGATGAAAGTGACTGTGGTAAAAATACAACATGAATTTAATAAACAAATTAATAATAAAACTCGCCCTATTGGGATAAATAAGGTAATTGGTCAGCAAAAATGGCCAAAAGAAACTTAGAACATTCAAAAATAGCCAAAAGAAACTTATAACATCCAACAATAGTCAAAAGAAACTTAGAACATCCAACAATAGCCAAAAGTAACTTACAACATCCGACAACGCCGATTATCGACACGCAGAAATGCATTCAATTAAATATAAATATCCCCACTAATAATAATATTTAATTGGATACATAAGATATAGGGCCTCCTGCCTACGAGATCTAGAGGATATTATTATTAAAACTGCTAATGCCCGTATTCACCAACATCCCATAAACTTTATAGGTCCCATAAACTATTGAATGGCTAAATTGCCAACGTCATTGTGACAGAATATGCCAAAACAAATGTCAAACACCTTGAATAGCGCTTGTGATTGGAGTTTTGATGACACCTTTTGTTTAATTATTCAGTGTTTCCAATAGAGAGAATCTAAAGTAACTACATTCCCTAGATAATGTATTTATTATTGCTATAACAACGAATACTTATGGGTTCAATATCTATTGATAGATTTATGGCACATTAGTAAATACAGGGGTAAGAGTAGAAAACAGTACCTCCGTCTCAAACCTCCAACCTAAAACTACGATATCTAGAGGTTATAATTATTAACACTGCTAATGCCCGTATTCACCAACATCCCATAAACTTTATAGGTCCCATAACCTATTGAATGGATAAATTGACAACGTCATTGTGACAGAATACGCCCAAACAAATGTCAAACACCTTGAATAGCGCTTTAGATTGGTGCTTTAATGATACCTTTTGTTTAATTATTCAGTGTTTCCAATAGAGAGAATCTAAATTAATTACATTCCCTAAATAATGTTTTTATTGTTGCTATAACAACAATACTTATGGGTTCAATAGCTATTGGTAGAGTTATGGAACGCCGGTGAATACGAGGATATAAGAGTAAGAAAAAGTACCATAGCCATATAATGCAAAATTTCAATAGATACCAACTGTTGCAAAACATAATGCAAGACAAGATTGAGGGAAAAAGAAATATGGGACGTAGAAGAACCTTATCGCTAAAAATCATGAGAGCCCGGTTCAGCCTGACATAATGGAACTCTTAGATGGGGAGAATCGAGAACTCTTAAGAATCGAGAACTTTATTCTCGAGAATATTCAGGAATCGAGAACTTGGAATCGCACAAAAAATAGATTTTATTCCGCACGATTGCAATACTTTATCCATACATCGTAACATAAAGTAATGTTGTCCAACCATTTATTATATTAAATTATTGGTTACGAAAGAAGAGATAGAATATATAGCCAAAAATACCATCGGCCAAAGTACTAAAAAACGAGAAACAAGAACAGTTTTCTAAGGTATCGAGGATCGAGACCCGAGAACCGAACACGAAGAACCGAAAAACCGAGACCTTTCGTGAGTATACAAAGGGAATAAATTCAAAATTGTGTTGCCTAATGGGCGCACTTTACAGATTATTTCTGTATAAGTATGATTTATTTTAAACTTTGAAGTTCTCGGTTAATTAAAGTTCTCGATTTTCTGTTCTCGGTTCTCGTTCTCGAGAACTTTTAAGAATCGAGAACATCGACTGTTGATAAGAATCGAGAACAGCTGTTCTCGGTTCTCGAAATCCCCCCATCACTACTTTCGAGTGCCAGTCAACAAAATAAAGATAGCCCAGCACCCAGAACGGATAGGCACTTTTAAAAGAAGAAGCACGGTATAACATCGACATAGGATGCATAAGTAAAACACACTTAAGATATGAGGGAAAAAAATCAGTCCTATAGACAAGACGAAATGTCAAGAACAGCATCAGCATTGTAATATTTATTAAAAAGTAAATAAAACATAGATGTTAACACAAAAATGAGATAACAGCGAGACACGAGCTATTTTTTTCCGAACTTTGAAGGGTTGTGATGCGAAAACGGATATTCACAAACAGATTTTGAATTAGCATCCTAGGGAGTATTAAATGGTAGCATACAATTAATATTTAAGTTTTTGATTTTTATTATTATTATTAAATTTCATCTCTATCCCTTGGATCATGTCACGTTAAAAGTAAAAACTGTTTTGTCCCCAATCTGCTTCTAGATTGGGGACAAAACAGTTTTCGTATAGAAAACCACCCACTAAATCTAAAAATACAAACTAGAAGTCAATACGACAAACACTTACTGAGGTACAGCTCGAAAAGGGCGTTTTTGATATGGTCATTTCAAGCAACTTTTACGAATTTTGAAGAGGTTGTGATGTGAAAACGGAAAGGGATATCCACAAACGGTTTCCGAATTTTTAATTAGCATCCTAAGGAGTATTAATTGGTATCATAAAATTAATATTTAATTTTTTTATTTTTATTGTACAAATTTCATCTCTAACCCTTGGATCATTTCTCGGTTTTTAGCATGTCAAGTTAAAAGTTAGAGAAGCTAATTTGGGATAATACAGTTTTCGTATAGAAAGCTACCCTCTGAATCCAAAAACATAAACTAGAAGTCGGTACGACAAAAACTTACTTAGATACATCTCGAAAAGGTCGTTTTTGAAATGGTAATTTCAAGCAATTTTCAAGAACTTTGAAGGGTTGTGACGCCGAAACCCAAAGTGATATCCAGAAACGGTTTCCGAATTTTGAATAAGCATCCTAAGTAGTATTGATTGGTAGCATAAAATAAATATTTAATTTTTTAATTTTTATTGTAAAAATGTCATGTATAATCCTTGGATCATATCTCGGTTTTTCGCATGTCACGGTAAAAGTAATAGAAGCAGATTGGGTACAAAACAGTTCTCGTTTAGAAAGCCATCCACTGAATCCAAAAATACAAACTAGAAGTCGGTACGATAAAAATTTACTAAGATGCAGCTCGAAAAAAGGACGTTTTTTTAATGGTAATATCAAGCAATTTTCACGAACTTTGGTGGGTTTTGACGCGAAAACGGATAGAGATATCTACATACGGTTTCTTGATTTTTAGGATCATTTCTCGGTTTTTCGTACGTCACGTTAAAAATAATAGAAGCAAATTTGGGATAATACAGTTTTCGTATAGAAAGCTACCCCCTGAATCCAAAAACACAAACTAGAAGTCGGTACGACAAACACTTACTGAGATACAGCTCGAAAAGAGCGTTTTAGAAATGGTAATTTCAAGAAATTTTCACGAACTTTGAAGAGTTGTGACTCGAAAATGTGAAGAGATATCCACAAATGATTTCCGGATTTTTTAATTAGCATCCTAAGGAGTATTAATTGGTAGCATAAAATTAATATTTAATTTTTTGACTTTTATTGTCAAAATTTCACCTCTAACCCTTGGATAATTTCTCGGTTTTTTGCATGTCACGTTAAAAGTAATAGAAGCAGATTGGGAACAAAACAGTTTTCGTACAGAAAGCCATCCCCTGAATCCAAAAACACAAACTAGAAGTCGGTACTACAAACACTTACTGAGATACAGCTCGAAAATGGCGTTTTTGAAATGGCAATTTCAAGCAATTTTTGCGAAATTTTAAGGGTTGTGACGCGAGAACTGATAGAGATATCCACAAACGGTTTCCGGATTTTGAATTAGCATCCTAAAGAGTATTAATTGGTAGCATAAAATTAATATTTGATTTTTTTATTTTTATTGTCAAACTTTCACCCAAACCCTTAGATCATTTCTCGGTTTTTAGCATGTCACGTTAAAAGCAATAGAAGCAGATTGGGAACAAAACAGTTCTAGTATAGAAAGCCACCCCCTGAATCCAAAAACACAAACTAGAAGTCAGTACGACAAAAACTTACTGCAATTTTTACGAAATTTGAAGGGTTGTGACGCAAAAACGCAAAGTGATATCCATAAACGGTTTTCGAATTTTTAATTAACATCCTAAGGAGTATTTATTGGTAGCACAAAACAAATTATAATTTATTTTTATTTTTGTTGTTAAAAAATTACGTCGTACCCTTTGATCATTTCTCAGTTTTTAGCATGTCACATTAAAAGCAATAGAAATAGATTGTGGATAATATAGTTCTCGTATAGAAAGCCACCCCCTGAATCCAAAAACACAAACTAGAAATCGGTACGACAAACACTTACTGAGATACAGCTCGAAAAGAGCGTTTTTGAAATGGTAACTTCAAGCCATTTTTACGAAAATTGAAGGGTTGTGATGTGAAAATTGAAAGAGATTTCCACAAATGGTTTCCAGATTTTTAATTA
This sequence comes from Lordithon lunulatus, assembly GCA_963942505.1. Classification (NCBI taxonomy): domain Eukaryota; kingdom Metazoa; phylum Arthropoda; class Insecta; order Coleoptera; family Staphylinidae; genus Lordithon; species Lordithon lunulatus. The sequence continues at coordinate 65,337,305 of OZ012667.1, forward strand.
GCATCCTAAAGAGTATTAATTGGTGGCATAAAATTAACATTTAATTTTTTGACTTTTATTTTTAAAAAATCACCTGAAACCCTCTTAACGTGACATGCGAAAAACCGAGAAGTGATCCAAATCATTTCTCGGTTTTTCGTATGTCACGTTAAAATTAATAGAAGCAGATTGGGGACGAAACAGTTCTCGAATAGAAAGCCACCCCCTGAATCCAAAAACGCAAACTAGAAGTCGGTATGACAAATACTTACTAAGATACAGCTCCAAAACGGCGTTTTTGAAATCATAATTTCAAGCAATATTTTATTAATTTGAAGGGTTGTGATGCGAACATTGCAAGAGATATCCACAAACGGTTACGGATTTTTAATTAGCATCCTAAGGAGTATTGATTGGTAACATAAAATATTTTTTTTAAATTTTTGTTGTTAAAAATTCACCTCTAACCCTACTCAATATATTCGAAAGGAACGTACCATCAAGAAAGTCCATCCCACGATGCTTACTATTTAGCGAGTTATAAAATAAGAAGCAAACATTATCTTTTTCTTAAATTCTTTAAACTTTAACCTTCAATATCTTTATCTTTAATTAGTTGGATAAAAAAAATCTAAGAGACCTTTTTCTAAAGCGTTCAATTTGGAGTTGTAGAGCTGTACGTTCAATGAATGGCGAGATATGAATTTGATTTTTCGTTTTGGACTGACGCAAACATGAAAAACTGTTATAAGGAGGATCCTATAAATATGAAGAGCTTATTTTCGGAGAGAATTTTCTAGAGGTGCCTAGCACTAGTATTTGTGTATGTGTGTGTGTTTGTGTGTGTGTGTGTGTGTGTGTGTGTGTGTGTGTCTGTGTGTGTGTCTGTGTGTGTGTGTGTGTGTGTGTGTGTGTGTGTGTGTGTGTGTGTGTGTAACTAAAAGAATCTCAATTAATAATACTAAATATTTATATATCAGCATTTAATCCTAGAAATAATATTAGTTGCAAATCATACCGAAATTTGTGGGTATCAACATAAATAATCCCACTTGATGTGAAAATTACCATACAACCCTTAAAGCTTTTCGGCGTTTGTATTGTAACCGGACGGACAAACCGGCGCGGCGACGGCCTCGTGCAAATCTCCCCGCATTATGCAAATGAAGCCTCAACAATCCCGCACGTCAATCAATTCCAGCTAGCGGGGTTGGGTGGGGGGGTGTTAAAATGTGAGTGCGTGCAAACGCGTAATCGCGCTTTCCAATTGATCTCGCAGCAACCAATTTGCCGCGATTATGTAAATCAAGCGCTGACCCGGCGCCCGAGCGGTTGACAATTAAATAATCAGCGTGGGCAAAAAAAATCCGCTGCGACGCCTGTGTAATGAGACGCACAAGAAGGCGCTAATTAATTACCTTCCACCTTTATGATCAATCGGGCGTAATTTGTACGCTGCTGCAATCAGACACGTTTCTTGTGCAGTGCGACGCGTTTAATTACCGGCCCTTCGTGCTCGCTTTTAATTTAGTCAAGATCATTAAAAAAGAAATCGTGTTGATATCTTGTTACCAATTAAATTGAATTTTTATTTGTACGCGTTTCAGATGCATTTAAAGCCGTACTAAATATCCATTACTCGGTACTGGTAAATACGTTTCTGCTTGGAATATTAATTGGTTTTACGTTGCAATCTTATTACAGTCGCTTTGCATGGACGGCTTTATTGGGGAGGGTAATAATAGTAGTTCAGTGTTAGGGCGAAATCAACGCGCGCGTCCGGGGCTAATGGGAACGTGAATCGGGCGCAACAGTAACTTGTAATAAAGGGCGGCAAGAATTTGCTACTTTCAGTAGAAAAAATGTTGGTTTTAATACCAATTTATTTGATTATATCTTGTTGATATTTATATTTCTTTTAATTTTATCACTAGGTGAAATGCCCGTTGTTCGACAGAGTGTGATGAAGCAATCTTCAAAAGAAAGCTATATAAGAAAAACAATACATTCCCTCTGAAAAAAATATAGGGAACATATTTGTATAATATGATTAGAATAGAAGGAATCATTTCAATATAACAAACGGCAGAAGGAGCGGGAGGTGGATAGCTATACAATAACAACAGATTTTTCATGAATCACCTTTCACAGTTTTTAAGAGGTTTTCTGTGAAGTTAAAGTAAATACCGGGCGATTAAACTCCTCTAAGCTTCTCCCTTGACCGGCGGAAAAGCATCACGGCTGATAGCCCTATAAAGATAGAAGTTTTTTTTATATCATTTTATTTTTGTTTCTCTAACGCACCATAAATAAATGTTTTTTTTATCTAAAAGAAGCAACAACTATCATCAAGCAACTCCTCACACCCACACAAACACTTTGCAATATTTACCATTAATTTGCGTCAGGGACACTTTTACGATTGTGGCATGTCCATCCAGCCGCCGCCCACCGGCACCCCATCCGCCCATTCTGTCGCCCCCGGGGCGTTTGACGTCAAAAAAAAGAAGAGAAAAATTAGCGCCGATTTTCCGGCCGGCCGGACGGTCGCAACGCGCGCGCCGGCACCGGCGGAGCCGCCGTATAAAACGGTCGGTGCGGCCGTCGCGGCGCTCACAAGCACCGCGCCCGCCGCCCCCCGACGACCGGACACCAGAGCACACCACCACCGCCGCCGCCGCGCGCACTCAAAGCGGTCACACGCAAAAACCCGGTCCGCGACCATCCGCCCCGGTTCATTCAACAAGTCGCAACGCAACAAGCTAGGGCTCGCCGCCACACCACCGCCGAATCCTGCGGGGCGTGCTCCTTTTTTCCGACCCCGGCAACCTGTTGCGAGAGGCTCAACTCCAGAAACAAACAGTTTCAAAGGTAAGTGTCTTAAGAAATTATTTATTTATAAAAAATAATACGGTTAAAATTAATTTTAAATAGGTGGATTTAGCCCTATTGTTTTTATATTGATCATGGTTTTAAGAAAAATATCATGTATATCTAATTTTTGGGGCGAATTTATATCCGTATTTATTAGCAAACTAACGGATATAATGGAATTATTCGAAGATGTCGTAAATGGACTGTACGAAAAAGTATAAAATAAATCATTTTGAGACAGACATGAATAAATATTTTAGTATCTAACAAATGGGCAAAAATTGTAAATACTTTTGTAATTACTTAATAACCTATAAAAGGTACATGCAACTTAAAAAAATAAAATATAATAATAAAATGGAGAACCCAGCTCAGTGGCCTAATGGTAGTTAGTCCGTCTCGTATTGAGCATTGGTGAGCGAGAGTTCAAACCGGGTGATTATACACCTCCGAGCTTTTCCCTTTGCCAGCAGAAAAGCCCTAAAAGCTGATAGCTATAGATAGAAGTTTTGTTTAAATAAATTCAAAAAAGAGCCGTCTTAGGGTTTTAGGAAGACCTTATACAATCATCGGAGGAGCTCGAAAATGGCTAGAGCTTAGCCAAAACTAGTGTAACTGAAGTGTGATAAAAAACAAAGTAAAAAATCGTTTTATTTATCCTTTAAAATGAATTATCACAAAGTAGACGCCTTAACAATCCAATATTTGATTATAACTTGATTTCCCCCATAAAAAAATGAATGTAAACACAATTTACATCACTTAAATTACTAATTCATATGGTAAACCCAGCAAAAGTGAAACGACATGCTTGTTCAACATGTATTGACAGGCTATAAATATGACGCATTGTTTTCTTTCGATTTTATAACTTATTAATTCGATTATAATATCATAATGCATTTCCACTCAATTTTAATATAAAAATGTTATATCCGCTCTTTTATATTCGTCAGGTTTATAAAAGAAAACTTTTAGAGGATGAACATATAAACAAGAACGCAATTTCCGGACGCGCAAAAAAAATATTACGGCTCTTGTCGTATTCCTCGGTTTTAAGTGGATGAAAATCGATCGTGCGTGATGTAGTAAAAAAAGAAAAACAAAATTATATTGTTTTTGTAATTGGTATACAGGGGGGTTCTAGCTTTAAAGTGAAATTGAATAAAAACATACGGGTTGTAATTGTAAACTTTGATTAGATAAATATAATAAGTATAGAATTTTAATATTGATCATTTTATTTTCATAAATAGGTATCGTAAGTAAAATGATTTATTAATTAAAAATTAGGATTTTAGAACGATTTCCATAACGAAAAAACTATAGAAATAATGGAAGATTTTATATTTTAAATCTTCCATTATTTCTATAGTTTTTTCGCGATTGTTATGGAAATCGGTATAAAATCCTAATTTTTAATTAATAAATCATTTTACTTATTTATGAAAATAAAATTATCAATATTAAAATTGTTTTATTTTTTAAAAATATTATTATTTCTCTTGCGTGCATTTTTGATTAGTTTATTTAATAATGCCTAGAAAATATATTGCTCATTTACTTTCAATATACACATTTCAAAATTCGCCAAAGAATCAAATTTAGCTACTTTCAATTTTCAAATTTTGAAAATTCACGAAAAATTCAAATTTCAAAACACAATCCTGTAAAGTTACTCATATATTACTATATGTATTCTAAATAAATGTTAATTTCAAACTCAGACTGCAGCTACAACTCAAGTTACACTCATTTTAAGTAACTACTTTCAATTTGTACTTTTGAAAATTCGCTAAACATTCAAATTTCAAAACACAATCCAGTATATTTACTCATATATTACTATATGTATTCTAAATGAATGTCGTTAATTTCAAGCTCAGAATGCAGCTACAACTCAAGTTACAATTATTTTAAGCAGCAACCTTTAATTTGTACTTTTAAAAATTCGCCAAAAATTCAAGTTTCAAAACACAATTTTGCAGATGTACTCACGTATAACTATAAATATTCTAAATAAATGTTAATTTCAAACTCAGAATGCAGCTACAACTCAAACACAATGCTGTAAATTTACTCATATATTACTATATGTATTCTAAATAAATGTCGTTAATTTCAAAGTCAGAATGCAGCTACAACTCAAGTTACACTCATTTTATGTAGCTAAGTTCAATTTGAAAATTCGCTAAATATTCAAATTTCAAAACACAATCTTGTAAATTCACTCATGTATAACTATATCTATTCTAAATAAATGTCGTTAATTTCAAACTCAGAATGCAGATACGACTCAAGTTACACTGATTTTAAGCAGCTACTGTCAATTTGCACTTTTGAAAATTCGCCAAAAATTCAAATTTCAAAATACAATCTTTTAGATTTACTCATGTATTACTATATATATTCAAAATAAATGTCGTTAACTTCAAACTCAGAATTCAGCTACGACTCAAGTTACACTGATTTTAAGCAGCTACTTTAAATTTTCAAATTTGAAAATTCGCCAAAAAAATCAAATTTCAAAACACAATCCTGTAAATTTAATCATATATATTCTACCATATGTATTCTAAATAAATATCGTTAATTTCAAACACAGAATGCAGCTACAACTCAAGTTACACTAATTTTAAGCAGCTACATTCAATTTTCAAATTTGAAAATTCGCCAAAAATTCAAATTTCAAAACACAATCCTATAAATTTCCTTACATATTACTATATGTATTCTAAATAAATAGCATTAATTTCAAGCTTAGAATGCAACTACAATTCAAGTTACACTAATTTTAAGCAGCTACATTCAATTTTCAAATTTAAAAATTCGCCAAAAATTGAACATTCAAAACACAATCCTGTAAATTTGCTCATATATCACTATGTACATGTATTCTAAATACATGTCGTTAATTTCAAACTCAGAATGCAGCTACAAATCAAGTTACACGGATCTTAAGCAGCTATTTTAAATTTCCAAATTTGAAAATTCGCCAAAAATTCAAATTTCAAAACACAATCCTGTAAATTTATTCATATATTACCATATGTATTCTAAATAAATATCGTTCATTTCAAACACAGAATGCAGCTACAACTCAAGTTACACGAATTTTAAGCAGCTACATTCAATTTTCAAATTTGAAAATTCGCCACAAATTCAAATTTCAAAACACAATCCTATAAATTTACTTATATATTACTATATGTATTCTAAAAAAATAAAATTAATTTCAAGCTTATAATGCAACTACAATTCAAGTTACACTAATTTTAAGCAGCTACATTCAATTTTCAAATTTAAAAATTCGCCAAAAATTGAACATTCAAAACACAATCCTGTAAATTTGCTCATATATTACTATATGTATTCTAAATGAATGTCGTTAATTTCAAACTCAAAATTCAGCTACAACTCAAGTTGCACGGATTTTAAGCAGCTATTTTAAATTTTCAAATTTGAAAATTCGCCAAAAATTCAAATTTCAAAACACAATCCTGTAAATTTATTCATATATTACCATATGTATTCTAAATAAATATCGTTCATTTCAAACACAGAATGCAGCTACAACTCAAGTTACACTAATTTTAAGCAGCTACATTCAATTTTCAAATTTGAAAATTCGCCAAAAATTCAAATTTTAAAACACAATCCTATAAATTTACTTATATATTACTATATGTATTCTAACTAAATAACATTAATTTCAAGCTTATAATGCAACTACAATTCAAGTTACACTCATTTTAAGTAGCTACTTTCAATTTTGAAATTTGAAAATTCGCGAAAAATACAAATTTTAAAACACAATCTTGTAAATTTACTCATACATTACTATATGTATTCTAAATAAATGTCGTTAATTTAAAACTCAGAATGCAGCTACAAGTCAAGTTACACAGATTTTAAGTAGCTACTTTCAATTTTCAAATTTGAAAATTCGCGAAAAATTCAAATTTCAAAACACAATCTTGTAAATTTATTCATATATTACTATATGCATTCTAAATGAATGTCGTTAATTTCAAACTCAGAATTCAGCTACAACTCAAGCTGCACGGATTTTAAGCAGCTACTATAAATTTTCAAATTTGAAAATTCGCCAAAAAATCAACTTTCAAAACACAATCCTATAAATTTACTCATATATTACTATATGTATTCTAAATAAATATCGTTAATTTCAAACTGAAAAAGCAGCTACAACTTAAGTTACACTGATTTTAAGTAACCACTGTCAATTTCCAAATTTGAAAATTCGTAAAAAATTCAAATTTCAAAACACAATCTTGTAAATTTATTCATATATTACTATATGTATTCTAAATGAATGTCGTTAATTTCAAACTCAGAAAGCAGCTACAACTCAAATTATACAAATTTTAAGCAGCTACTTTCAATTTGCACTTTTGAAAACTCGTCAGAAATTCAAATTTCAAAACACAATCTTACAGATTTGCTCATGTATTACTATATGTATTCTAAATAAATTTTGTTAATTCGAAACTCAGAATTCAGCTACAACTCAAGTTGCACGGATTGTAAGCAGCTACTTTAAATTTTCAAATTTGAAAATTCGCCAAAAATTCAAATTTCAAAACACAATTCTGTAAATTTACTCATATATTACTATATGCATTCTAAATTAATGTCGTTAATTTCAAGCTCCGAATGCAGCTACAACTCAAATTAGATTCATTTTAAGTAGCTACTTTTAATTTTCACTTTTGAAAATTCGCCAAAAATGCAAATTTCAAAACACACTCTTGTAGATTTAGTCATGCATTACTATATGTATTCTAAATAAATGTCGCTCATTTCAAACTCAGAATGCAGCTACAACTCAAGTTTCACTCATTTTAAGTAGCTACTTTCAATTTTCAAATTCGCCAAAAATTCAAATTTCAAAACACAATTTTGTAAATTTACTCATATATTACTATATCTATTCTAAATAAATGTCGTTAATTTCAAACTCAGAATGCAGCTACAACTCAAGCTACAGTGATTTTAAGCAGCTACACTCAATTTTCAAATTAGAAAATTCGCCAAAAATTCAAATTTCAAAACACAATCCTGTAAATTTATTCATATATTACCATATGTATTCTAAATAAATATCGTTCATTTCAAACACAGAATGCAGCTACAACTCAAGTTACACGAATTTTAAGCAGCTACATTCAATTTTCAAATTTGAAAATTCGCCAAAAATTCGAATTTCAAAACACAATCTTGTAGATTATCTCGTGTATTACTATATGTATTCTAAATAATTTTCGTTAATGTCAAACTCAGAATGCAGCTACAACTCAAGTTACACTCATTATATGCAACTAGACTCAATTTTCAAATTTGAAAATTCGCTAAAAATTCAAATTTCAAAACACTATCTTGCAGATTTACTCATGTATTACTATATGTGTTCTGTTATTCCAATATACTATTTGTCAACCGTTTTATATGTACTTATATTTACTTATTTATTTATTTATTTGGTAGAATTAACTAAAAACTAGTTAATACTACCAAATAAATAAAAAATAAATAAAGTTATTAAACATATTAATCAATTTTTTACATTGTGTTACTCTTCTGTAATTGGAGTTTACCTGTGTTGAACTAATAAAGCTTATTATTATTAATATTATTATTAATTATCATTATTATTATTAATTATTATTATTAATTATTATTATAGTTATAAAAATATTCTATTTCCTTAAAAAATATTCCATTTAAATAATGTGTGTGTGTGTGTGCACTGGCCACATCATATTCTTTAACTCCTAAAGAAAATCGATGCCTATCCTTTTAGTAAAATCGTTATTTCCACCCTTCCAACCAATTTATTTTAACTTCATCAATAATAAAATGATTCGCTATAACAATTTCTATCCGATTGTAGCAATTCGTTCCTTATCTGCTCAGACATTAATTCGGTTGACGGGAAGCTTTTGCGTGATCGAACTTTGTGTAAGTTCGGAAAAAATACGATGGAACTTTTCAGCTTACACACTTTACTTTGCCATCAATTCAAACAATAAATTCACCAGTCCAGATACAACCCTCAAGCAATGCATAGGCGCCGTAAAACATAGGAAACTAATCACAATTGTGAGTGCAATTTATTATCTGATATCATTTATATACACTAACTATAAATTAAATATCTGATGTGGGCACTATACCAACTATACGACCTGTTTTTTTTCGATGTCTGTGTGTCCGCATGTCTGTCTGGATGTCTATCTGTGAACAAAATTCCGGGAAAACAGCACAACGGATTGCGATCAAATTTGGAAATGAGCTGAGATCGGTTCACTAATAGCGAGGACAGTCATTGACGGTGAATTATATCAAGCGGGGTATTAGCGAAACTAAAGATTACTGTATGAAGTAAGGTAATAAAAATGTATAAATGTGCATATTTCAAAATGTTGAGTTTTCTAAAAAAAATTCGTCAAAATTTGTCAAATAGTTGAAAATGTCGAAAATTTAAAAAAAAAGGTAAATGTAATTCGAAAAGTCGTATAGTGCCAACATCAGAAAATTTCGAAAATTAAAAAAATAAATCAATAAGTAAATGTAATTCAGAAAGTCGTATGGTGCCCACACCAGATATTTAATTTATAGTTAGTGTATATATTTAAATTTTAAAAAGATACCTTTAAGAGATTGACATAAAGTAGGATTCCATCCTATGTATGAATGCTAAGATACAGACAGCTTTTCCTGAACAATTTTATATTCCCCTACGTAAAAAATAACTTCGTTACGTGATCAAAATAAGATAAAGTTAGCAAATTAAATTATATAATCTCGTTGGGAATTTCGTGTTACAAGCATCATATTGTCAATGCTACCCGGCCGTGAGGAGGGGGGCGGTAATTGCAAGAAACCGAGTAGTACTTTGGGCGTTCCATTAGTGTCGGAATCGCACGTTAATTGTCGCGAGGCTAGCTCTTTCGGCAGCCCCTCAATGTACATACGTCTGATTGATGCGACACCCCAGCGATAATTATAGCCGTGGTGACTGCACAGAAAAAAATATATATATGCGGTGGAATTGCGATTTCACGAGGCAGATAGTGTCCAAATCATATAACAACCTGTCAATACGCAAGAAGCTTAAAGAGGTTGCGTTTTTTTCTTGCAGAATATTGTTAAGTAAAGAACAGTGACGTTTACCGTAGTGATACGGGAACTACACTTCACATATTGTAAATAAAACCGTGACAAATCAATCAAAGATCGTTGGATTCACGTCCAAAACGCCTATACAAATGATATGTAACTTCATTGTAATAATTCAATAATTATAGTTCATTCAAAAGGCTAAAACATAATGAAAAAAAAACATACAACCAAGATTTGTCATCCATTACTTATCTATGTAGTAAAGTTAAATTTTTGTAAAAGCTCCATCTACTGAGAGATCCAACTTATGTTCAAACATGTTATTTGACACAATATATAATGAGTATCATCTAGTCTTTGTCATTAGATTTTTAATCGTGTTGCGCGAGAAAAGGGTTAATTAGTTTTAAATCGACCTCTCGCATCGTACACATTTTGATTAGCGCCCGCCCCCTGTAATCGATTCTAATTACATCGCACCGTGACATCCTCGCAGCACCCTCACATCTCAGACTGTTCTACGCTGTTCTGGGACATTTATAAAACAGAAACCTATAAAAAGAGTGTCACTGGTGTGTCAGTCTTATACCCCGCGGGAACGTTTTCATATCAGTCCCCCGCTTTGTAATAACCGAAAAGTGGTATGAAAATAAATGTCGACGTTGGATTTTGATGGGAATTACAGTTTTAAATGTTTTACTTAGCATTTGATGTGTGGATGGATATATCTACTATTTCTTCTGTCTTTGTATGATATTTTTTATTACATGTTAACACACACGCAGGGATAGTCTTAGTTTGCACAAATCTGTCACACTTGTATATAAGTTTTGTTTTGTCTGATGCCAAATAAAGGTAAATTTATATATTACACGTTGAGAAAAGTATGATATTTTTGTAAAAATATATAATACAATCTTGTAAACTGAAATATCAGTTGTTTTAATTAACTGTTTTGTTGTTTTCCGACATTCGCAGTTACATGATAAATTACATACAGGGTGTATATTTGTATATATATATATATATATATATATATATATATATATATATATATATATATATTGAGGGTAGTTTTTCGCCGAAAAACTAGTTAGAGGGTGACTGTTGGGAATGCGGCGATTAGGGCTAAACCTCTTCTCTTTAGATCGATATTTCGCTGACATATATATATATATATATATATTTAATTTGTGAGATAAATATATACTCTTTATAATATTCATACTACACCGTTTCATTTCACAAATTTTAGTTGCCCGCAAAACATTGGCTACACCTGTTGAAAATTCCTCGCAATTAATCCGTGCGCGTCCACGGTGAAGGGCTTCCAATTTCACGCCGCATTTCCGGAACGTGTGCCCAAATTGCGCCCCCAACAATTATCGCAAACTATGCAACACCCCCGCGCCGCCTTCGCCACCAAACTAACTTCGTCTTTGCATGTAAATTACGCGCGAATATTCAGGGGATACTAATTACAGTTTAAGTTGCCTGTTTTAAAGTAAAATTGAACGAGTTTCGAAAAGAATTTAAATTGTCTCTCGACGGGGAGATAGGTGGCACGGCAAGAGTTTAAAATGTTTGCATTCATATATATATATACATGTAAATAAAATATTAGAAACATACCCATTTCATACATAAAATGCCTGACGTTGATGTTCCTAACTCACTTTGGCTTATTAATATATATATATATATATATATATATATATATATATATATATATATATATATATATATATATCCCTGTTTATTCGCAATCCCCCAAAAGAAATCACAAACATGTACCGTCGCAATTTAAAAGATACATGTATATATTTCGTTGTGCAAAACGAAATTGCCGCATTTTCCGAGAGAAGGTGACGTGTATGAAACACAGGGGAAAGGATGGACTTTATTCAGGGTTCTGTGTGACATGCGGTCTTGCAAAAAGCAATTAATAAATACATTCAACACAAAGTTGTACTTGTGTTTGTCAATTAAAAACTTTACATGTTACAATTTCAATCAGTGCATGGGTATGTAGATTATATAAACAGCACAGTATGTTCCTAATATTTAAATGTTTTTACACCATAAACATACATTTGTGTACTTTACTTTACCAAAATTCATTGTCACTTGGTTGGGTTGTTAAAACATTTGAAATATAAATATAATGGCATAAATGGGACTTTAGAATAAAAAAAATTCATTAATACCTCATACACAGCTTGTTTTATTCAAATTCAGTATCGACCCGGCCTTACTGAAAAACCGTATAGTTGATTAAACTATCTACCACAAAAGATGCGTTATTAAAAGTTATTAAACTGTGAAAATGTGCATCGCATGAAATTGTCTGCATGCACACGATTTGAATAGGGGTGCTTTGAGGATAAATCCTCACAAACGTCATTCAAACCATCCCATGCGACAGACATTGCTATTCGTACACATATATTTTCTTTTTTCGGGACATTTAACGCCTCGTTTGTTTTGTTCATTTGATGTGCGATTCGTCGCGCCCGGTTCATTCAGGACAATCAGGACAATCCCGGCGCAGTTCATAGCCCCGTTTGCCCCGGTGATCAAATGATTTTCTATATAAATCGACTGACTCTTGGTGAACCCTCTCTCGCGTATGTTGTGCCTGACCTATTTCCCCCTGCAACATGTATTTGCCGACACGAGGCAACTCTCTATCGTCATTTCCCACTTAAATTTCAATAAATTATGCTGCTGGGGAGTAGTAGCCACCAGTTTGTTTGCTAGTTGCCTGTTTGTAAAATTAAATTCCACTCTCTAATTTTTTTTTGGACTTTTTTTGGACAGTTTTGTTTTGTAATTACAACATTAATGATCATCAATTTTTCCAAATTTGTTGCTGTTTATCTAAATTTTACACATTTAATACATTTATCTGTATACGGTGTGTACGTATAATGTGTACGTATGTATGTATGTCTGTGAACAAAATTACGGGAAAATGGCTGAACGGATCGAGACCTAATTTTGAAATTATTTATGCAAAGAAATTTTAAATTTAGCCATTTTCCTGTAATTTTGTTCACAGGACATACATACATACACACATACGCATACACACATACACACATACACACATACACACATACAAACATACACACATACACACATACATACATACACACATACACACATAGCTGAGCTACATTGATAAGATTTAAGAAGATCGAAATCTAGAAATGTAGATTGCTAAGAGGTGGATTAACACTTATATATGTTTTACAAAATTGGCTTTGTGCTGATATCTCAAGCACTCTGTTGGAATATTATTCCATAGAGGACACTACTCGGTGATCCTGATGGCATGGGCATGTTGACGGTTATTATCATATGGGTGTGCATTGCTAATTGATGTGGAGCCGCCAGATGGCGTTTAACTTTCCTCCTAGGGGGTTGGTTGTATCATTTTTATACAATAACTAGTCAAATTTCTATAAATGTTTATTTTCTCGCATCTGTATATATGATTATCTTTTTATTGTCCTGTGAGATGGAATCGTGGCGGATTTACCCCGCATTCTGTTCGGGCCACCGATCGGCTAAACCAAAGCTCACGTTTCATGTCCACTAGGGGCCTGACCGCCATTAGGCATAATAAGCGCCCAGCGCCGTCTCCCGTCAGTTAGTCCTTCTTGTCTCTTGTGTTGTCTGGTTGTGTTTTCTGTATCTCTCCTGCAGGTCCTATTTAGTCCCTGCATCGTTGCGGGTCTACATTGTCTGTTTCTTGTCCCATGATGTCACTGTTGTAGGTCTATAGTCTATATACTCTATAGTCTTTCACGCTTCTCGTCCTACCCAAGGACATATTTATTGTGGTCATCTGGGAAATGTTTCTTTTACTGTGGCAATTACAAATTACAAATCTGTTGTATTTTTTTTAGTAAAATAATAGTTATCAAATCAATATCTGCTTATTTCTAATTAAAATCACTTCAGTTGCTTATATTAAATAAAACGTGTTGCTCCACATTTAAATTTCTGATAATCATGGGAAAACTGACACCCGTCTCCAGCCGCAAAACACTTGAACGCGCGCCGCAATTACACAACAATTAGTGCATTTTCATTTTAGTTATACAAGTGTTTGCACGCATCATTAAACTTGTGCTAACACGGCAACTATTTTTAAACACCGCGGACAATACGCCACTCCTTTCAGCAAACAATGTTTATCGGGCTGCACGCCGCCGCCCCAATTTTTAATCCCACTGCAGCCCGAGGCGCCGCGCTGGCCGGATTGAAATTTAATATTCCCAGGGCGGCCCCCCAATTTGTCACGATTGATTAACACAATGCCAATTAGTTTAATAAAGCGCGAATTATTTATGTGTATATGTACATGCAAATCAAATAATAGAGTTTATATGATATATTTATTGCAGATTTGTTTGTGAACCTTGTTTCAGAGGGGCTGCGATTTTAATTAGGCCAATTAATGTTTTGTTTTCCGCAACAGTGTTGTTGGTAAATTACTTGAAATTTAGAATGGAGAATTAGAATATTTAGTTAGAATTTCAATATTTATACATAAATATCAGTTAAAAATATGTACAACGTTATATATAATTATATATATATATATATATATATATATATATATATATAATATAATAATCGTTATATATAAGCTATTTTTTGGTCTTTACTATTAATTCGAAACTTTGCATCTCTTCAATGCAGTTTTCATTAGTAATCCTCCTATGATGTAAATTAAGATGTGAAACGTGTTTTATCGTGGATTGTTTGGGCACTGCAGCGCTGCTCGAGATTAATATGTTTGCGGTCGTGTACACGCCCGGACTTTGAAGAGTTAAGTTTAGCACACCGAAAGTTCTCGCCACAAAGTGTTAGTGGAGAGTTGATTATATCTCATCAGTGCGATTTGTAGTAGTTATAAAGAAATATTAGCCTACACCGAAAGATAAAAGACAAATAGTTAGTATATATATATAGTATATATATATATATATATATATATATATATATATATATATACATATATATATATATATATATATATATATACATATATATATATATATATACATATATAATACATGCGCAATTATTTTGTCAATTATAGAGTAGTTTTTCCCAAAATATGGCAACTACTTGCAATAGAAGAATATTTATTACAAATAATCGCAACTGTAAAAATAATACCATGAGCCGTGGATTTTGGTTGCTAGGTAACATGTTGGTCGGCCATCATGGACTCACGGCTAGTTGATATTTTAGAGATAAAGTTTTGCTCGTCTCCAAAATATTAACTAGCCATGAGTGCATGATGGCCGACCGACATGATACCTAGCAACCAAAACCACGCATACTTATATTATTTTTTCCTACGACCACTATATGTGAAATGGGATAGTCAACCCATTTCACATATTATTAAAAACAAATCTACCCTATATGTATTCAGCAATTACTTTATTCGGTGCTCTCAAGTAGAACACAATTAGGTAGATAAATAGGGGAACACGGGGTCGCACCTTATTAGAAGACAAGTCTGTAGCCCGGCGCCTCCGCCATAAATTCTTGTGTAGTAAACGGTGGGGCTTTTACGGATCTCGACCCAATTTGAATTTTGCGATCAAAGCAACGTGTAATGGGATGATATTTTCTTACGTGATTAATTTTCTTAAATCCTAGCAGTTCTATAAAACCAATAATTTAATGTCTCGCTTTATAGAACCATGGCGAACTTGATTGAATTTCGGTATCCTAATATCGCTTAAAATTTTCTAGTTATGGATGACAAGAATTATAAAACTCGGCCGCACAGAATGAAATCCGATAAGTCATTGGATTCTCCAACAGGGTCAGTGTCAAATTTGTTTAATTAATTCAGGACAACTTCTGAGGGTTGCATTTCCGGGTCGCCCAATTTCTCGTTTTGGTGGTTTGCACCGATTTAACCGTTCTCGACTTCTTTTTGTGGGGTTTCTTGAAGTCACGAGTCTATGTCAACAAGCCTCAGACTCTTGAAACCCTCAAAGAGAACCTATCGCCGGAAGTTCTGGCAAGAGTGATGGAAAATGTCATAAATCGGGCACGTATGGTCATCAATTCTACCGGCGGCCAGTTGGTAGATATAATTTTCTCTAATTAATGGAAAAAAGACACCAAATAACACAATCCAAAAGCAGAACCAAAGTTTTTCATTCATAATAAAATACATCGGGTGGAAATCACTAGAAAATGTGCAATAAACGGAGCGAAGGTCAGACTGGCCGTAGAGCCAGGCGGATGGACGACAAGGAGAAAACGAATATATATATATATATATATATATATATATATATATATATATATATATATATATGTTTGGTCAATGTGCATTAAACGGAGCTAAAGACAGGCCAAAGCGAAGAACAGACTGGCCAACAAGGGGAAAACGAAAAAATCATTGGTCAATGTGCATTAAACGGAGCTAAAGACAGGCCGGCTGAAGAACCAAGTAGATGGACAAGACGGCGAACATACATTAATCAGTGATGAAGTAATATACCTCTTGTACCCAGTAGAGGGAGCTTCGAATTGCCCAGCCAGCGCAGAAAATAGACAGAATTATATATAAAGGTCGTTTTAAACAAGACAATTTCTGAGCTCAAAAGTTGTTCAAGAAATAAATACATATATCCTCTCATACAATCTGACAAATAGAACGCGTTATATTTTTCCATTCAATCTAGCATCCAATTCAATATTTTAAATAATTTGCTGTATGATACGTGAGTTTAGATTGTCTCGCATCTTGACTAACTTTTGAGTGAACAAATTGTCTTGTCTAAAACGACCTTTAGTGTGAATCCACCTCTTAGCAATCTACATATCTAGATTTCAATCTTATTAGATCTCATCAGTGTAGCTCAGCTAATGACGATTAATTCACACAATATCTCGAGTGGTTATATACAAAAATTATACTAACCCCCAAGGAAGAAAGTTAAACGCCATCTAGCGGGTATGCATTGCTAATTGATGTGGTGCCGCCAGATGGCGTTTAACTTTCCTCCTAGGGGGTTAATTATATGATTTTTGGACAGAATTTTATACTCCAGTGTTCCGGCCATAATGTAATGAGAATTTGATTAAAATCGATAGCAACAAACATTTACAAGTTAAGTTATGTGTTTTTTTTTGCATAAAATAGAAATTAATATGATACGGATTCGTGAATTGAATTAAACCGTCACTGGAAGATTAACGCGATTATTTAGGAAGCGATTTTTAATGAACTCTAGAGGGATTACTTTAAAAGCAGTCCTTAGTCGAACTTCCGAATAAGTTTTATATAAACTCCCCTACGCGTACATTTTAATTGCGATAAAAGCAGCGAGGTGAAATTATTTTTGCACCCATTAACGTTTTAATGTGCCAGTTTCTACTGCTATTTAATAACCCAGCATAATCACGAGTGCTTTAGCACTTTAGCTAAAACAAGAAAAAAATATATACGACCATTTTTTAGCTTAATAGTTTTTAAATGCATTACTTTGTTATATTAAATGTGGAAATTAAAATTTTATTTTAATAATAATTATAACCCAGCTCAGTGGCCGAGTCTTATGCCCGTATTCACCTACATCCCATAACTATATAGGTCCCATAAGCTATTGAATGGATAAATTGAAAACGTCATTGTAACAGAAATTGTCAAAACAAATCTCAAACACCTGGAATAGTGCTTGTGATTGAAGCTTTAATGATATCTTTTGTTTATTTTTTCAGTGTTTCCAATAGAGATAATCTAAAGTAACTACATTCCCTAGATACTGTATTTATTGTTGCTATAACAATCAATATTTATGGGTTCAATAGCTATTGATATATTTATGGGATGTTGAATATGGGGGTTATATACTTAAATCTGTTACTATCTATTCGAGGCCGGTGTAAACATATATTATATGAAATTGACTTTTTATGGCTACAATAATTTCTGGATGAATCAATTTGGTGTGAATGGAGGCGTGAAGACTTAACGAAGTTCGGATCGCTCCCGAGGGGGGGGACAGGTGAGTGCACGGCCTGGCCTTCTGCTTTTAATTAATCGCCTTAATCTACGCCCCCTCTAATTCGTTAAAATCCAACGCTGTCGTCGAATTATTTTGAATAAATTCAGTCGGAATTCTGTTCAAATAAATAAGAGCTTTAAAAGCCCCTTCAATTTAATCTCTGAGAGGTAAATAAACTGTTAATGTATTTTATTATTAATTAAGTGATAAAGTTCTCACGTTTTATAGCAATCCAACATTATGGATTGGAGAAAATGCGAAATAGTTGAATTTCTTTCTTTTCTGGAGAATAAAGTCTTTATTACTATTATTATTATTAAATTTAAGTAATACGAGCAAAACATAAAACAAGTCAATAAAGAAATCTGTTTCAAACGATATTTTAATAAAAACAGTGCAAATAATTTACATCCTTTGAGCGGCTACCGTAAACTCTTGTGAGTCATTTTTAACGAAGGAAATGCTCGAAATAAAATAGCTAGGGGCACAAATTAATTGTTTGGCGCACAAAGAAATTTCACCACAAAGAAACATACAAAGGAGCGCCCGCCCCTGCTTTTGATTGGATAATTATTGTCGGTGTGATAAATATAAAGAGATGAATGAATCAACTAGTATTAAAGTTATTTTTACACTATTAGTAGTGCAAATCAATAAGCTTTTATACACGTGCAGTTTGAAAAGTAGCAACCGTGATGCAATATAAAAGT
The DNA here is from genome assembly GCA_963942505.1 of Lordithon lunulatus. NCBI lineage: Eukaryota > Metazoa > Arthropoda > Insecta > Coleoptera > Staphylinidae > Lordithon > Lordithon lunulatus. Next base: position 65,356,071 of record OZ012667.1, read on the forward strand.
TGAAGTAAAAATGCTAATCAGCCAATTTAAAGTCAGATTATGTATAACTTATGCATTATAAGGTTACAAGATGTTTTATAGAATTATTCGTATAAAATAGATTCAACTTGTATTAGTTCACATTTAAAACTGTTTTAAAGAACTAAAATTTAAAAGTAATGTAACTTTCTCTCTATAGAGAAAGTTTAACGCCATCTGGCGATACCAACAGAATTAACAATGTGTTGTATTCTCAACATTCCTATAGTTCATATATTATTTCATTATAAACAGTAAAAGTAAAAGCAAATAGTTCAATTCACATTAGTCGCGGAAACATTTAAAGTATTTTGAGAAAGCAAGAAATCTCCCAAAAGCATTAACAAAACTAATTGTAGGAGTAAGGTTAAAAATAAGTAGGTACTAACATAATAACAGTTCTAGATATGTACAAATAAAACCATTAGGATTAGTAATTAGCTTAAGAAAGTATCGAGAACTTGGCTGGCCAAACAATTACAGATTAGCGTTTATAAATGATTTATTAATTTCTCCACATATAGGGACATATGTGGAGAAATTACTAAATCATTTATATCCTAATACTCTATATAATGGTAATTATAAATTTTTAAGCACAGCATGTGGGCGGCCAAATTATGTTTGCATGCGGGCGGCCGATTACTTATGGCCGGACCTCTATTTGCAGATTAATGCGCTTATGCAAATAAATTGCAAGCAAATTCCAGATTCGATGTTTTTACTCAAAGGAACTGTTCTGCTAGGATAATTATCTCCATTACGTTACTCGATCGCTTGTAATTAATTATATTTATTTAATTTATTTGACTAGTTTTTAAGTGTAATTGTAAATTTTTTGTTTGCCCATTTCGCAAGCTATATGTATCCTAACTTTTGTATCTCATTTTTATTCAATACCGTTTATTATTATTATTATAACAGTAATAACGAGATAATCAATTTTTATAAAGCCTACTGGCTAGAGAACTTTCTGCTACAATCATTATTTGTTAATTAAAGGATATATCTGGTTTCTCATCCATAATACCGCGTTGGTTGTTGAGAAACCCTTTAGTCCATAAACTTTTCATAACGAATTGACCCCGCTTATATATGGATGTAAAATTAGTAACGTCTAAGCACAATACACCCTGAGGGCTTCACTGCACACATCCCAGAGGTAGCCGCCAAAAAAAAAACGCCCATACACAAAGATTGTACGCATTGTATTATTTTCGCGGTTAAACGCATCCCATTGTAAATACATAGCCATGCAGTTTGGAAACAATTTTTCATCGGTAAAAGTACAACGTGCCCGTTTTGGCATGAACAGGGGCATTGTGGTGGCCGGTGCAAATGAGGAAACGCGAATTCGCCTCTGACCTACATACGCGTGCATTTGCCGCCACTCACAGCGGGTTGTATCGTGCATCCACCCCCGCTGATCGCGTTGTATTTATGAATATATCGGCGCGCGGGGAGAAGGGGTGTCTGAGGGGTGAGACTGGGTGATTAACAGACGGATGCGTTGTTCGGCGCTATCGGCAACGAATTAATGAAAACGTTCCTGCTATTGAATCACTAACGATAGGTGTAAATGGACAAATGTATTATTAAATCATTATGTGTAAAGGTGCGTTCATATAACAATTATTTTTTATATGGAATATATGAATACATTAAAATCAAAAGATTTTACAAGTTAGTTTATGTTACCAAACTATTTGTACACAAATAACTTATGCTACAGTTATTTATGTACAAATAGCTTGGTAACATAGTAATGAATGAGTTGAATTCAGGTATATTAACAAATTTCGTGCGATTTAATACCAATAAACATTTTTCTTTGGGGCTATGTTGAAGATATAGTCTACGCCAATGCTCCACTATGATATGTAATATTTTCTCTTGGTGCTTGAAGCGATTCAAGCACCAAGAGAAAATATCACAGCTGATATTCGCGAAACTCAATTTCAAAAACGATAATGAAATATCTTCATTGCCTTCAAATATATGGCTTCTATAAGTTGAAATTTGTATTGTCACATATTCCTGTACAAATACCTATTCATCATGATGCAACGTTAATTTCTTTATGTCCAAAAATGTATGAAGAACTCAATTATAAGCCTCCGTTATAAAAGATCCTACTCAGTATTTTCATAGATTAGCGTTTATAAATGATTTATTAATGTATCCACATATATGGACATATGTGGAGAAATTAATATTAAAATATCACAGCTGATATTCGCGAAATACAGTCGCATATATGGAAAAACCTGATGAAAAATATCATCAAACGAATGACCATTGGTATGCAGAGCCGAGGGGTAAATTAAACAAATTTTGTATTTCATTACTAACCTCAGTGTTTGTACTTTGGATTAAAATAAAAATATCTCCGCTTTTTTACAAAAAGATTGCATTTTTCTATTGTTCGATATATACAAATTTGCAGAATCAAACGTTACGACTAAAAAAAACTCATATTGCCTGATGCCTTATTTCAACTATATATTGCAACAAATCACAGTTACTTTTCTTGTGTCCCTGTAGCGAATCTATTTCAAAAGTATTTCGATCAAAAACGAATCCTACAGAGAGTAAATTGCAATTTCCATACCGTTATACACATTTTTCGATATCTATTGTTCCGCCGCCCCCTCGCAGCCGATCCGCATGTATATTATGTGTTATAGCTGCCGTTGCGAATTTAAATGTAAATTATCCCAACCGACAAATTCGCGAAATTCCAGGATCAAAGCGGGGTGTATACAAAATGTTTCTTTATTCCCATCCCCGCCGCCCGAAATCCTCTCCGGAAAGTGGGCACGAAAAACTCTAGTGCGTCGCAAGCCGGAGGAAATCGAAACGCGCCGCGCGTAGGGAATGGAAAATTATAGTTCGATCCGCAAATATTTGCCGCGAGATTGGGAATCCCGTTTGAAGGCGCGCGCGTGATGTTTGCGACCGAGTGATTTTCCGATTATGAATATAAATAGGGCGAATTTTATCGGTAAATACGCGCGAATGCGTGGGCGTGTTGGGACGGCGGCGGCGGCTATCAATCAGTTGGCCGCACGTGTGCGATAAAAGACGCGCGGCGCTACGCCGATAAATAGTTTGATTGATCTGAGTCATATGTCCCAGAGGGACGCATTATACTTAAATATTTAAAAATAAAACACTAACCCCCGTATTCACCAACATTCCATAAATCTATCAATAGCTATTGAACCCATAAGTATTCGTTGTTATAGCAACAATAAATAAATTATCTAGGGAATGTAGTTACTTTAGATTTGCTCTATTGGAAACACTGACAAAAATAAAGAAAATATGTCATCAAAGCTCCAATCACAAGTGCTATTTAAGGTTTAAAATTTATTTTGACCATTTCTGTCATAATGACTTTTTCAATTTATATATTCAATAGCTTATAGGACCTATAGAGTGTATGGGATGTTGATGAATACCATAAATATATCAGTACCATAAAGAAATATTGTTAGAAATACTAAATTATACACATTCGAATCCCCGGTAGACATTAATTACACTTTAGAAAACTCTGGGACACACGGCAGAAGGACCCGAAGGCCGATAGCCAGTTACAGAATTGTAACAAATACAATAACTACTACTAAATTAAGTTTATAGAAATGTTGACTGATAGTTTGTCAAATAAATAAATGGCATATATTTATTTGAAAAACTTTAAATTCAGGATAAAATTTACTATAAAATTAGTTTAATTATAATAATTGTGTTTGTGATTAATAGTGTAATTAATATACATCTTATTGTGATAAGATCAATAATGGGGTAATATGTTATGAAGATAATGAGTAACATATTAATTATATTTCTGAAAATTCTACAGCATCTGATAATATGAATTACCATTTTTTTTTAACTTACTAAGGCCGTAATCTCATTAACATACCCAAGTTGCTTGCATCTACCCTACAATAATCTGATTTCCGTATTACACGTATGCCCATTGTAGCGATCTTCGAATCCGGTGTTTGTTTGGTGGAGTGTATAAAGCCGCAGCCGCGGGGGGCTAATATATGGGGCGGTCGAAATCCGCGCACGTATCCGGAAGATATACGCTCCAATTTATATACAATCCCGCCGGTGGTCCGCGACAAACCCCGCCAAATAAAACAATGCATTCTAATATCGTCGGATTGTTTTTGGGGTTTCAACACAAGAAATTTTAAAAGCGCGCGTGGTTTAATTAAACCGTCCTATTGTTTGGGTTTATTCTTTAAAAGGTACAGCGGGATTTATGACAAAGCGGACGGATGCAGCGGCAAAGTGAATTATTCTGGTAAAGGCGCCGGGCGCACAATAGTAACATGACACGTTAAACTAGAAGCGCGCGAGAGAGAAACATTGAAATGGAATTTTATACTGTCTGATAAGATTTGTTGCATAAAAAGAAACGGATTTAATGGAAATATATGTTGTGGCTATTGTATTAAATATCTAAACAACACAATGCATGACATAATGGATTCAGTCGTTTTTGGTGAATCTAAGTTAGCCAACCACTTTCTAAAAGTGATTAAAATGGGCATTCCGTATTTGTTTTTGGTTGGTTTGGTTCCTTTGAAGATGGAATCAACATATCGCACTAGTATTTCTAAAGTGCCATAACCCATAAAGCTGTGTATCTGGAAAAACCGAAGCCCGATTTATCGATTTTTCCTTATATTTCCTCGTTATGTTTGCTGGGGCTGAAATGGCTATATCGATGAGAAAGACCTTGTTTTTTGTCTTATCGTGTAGCATAATGCCGGGGCGATTATGATTGATAGTCTGGTCGGTCTGTATTTCTCTGTCCTAATAAATTTTGAATGTTTCATTTTCCAGTATGCTTTCTGGGTTATATATATATATATATATATATATATATATATATATATATATAATCCATAACATATTTCAACAATATTTCTCTACATCGTTGTATTCTAAAGTTAAAATGAGCCTGTTGTTGATTTAAACTGTTAAAAAATCAGCAACAAGCTTCCTTGAAAACATCTCGCGAGAAAATAACAATTTTATTTGCAATAAATTTTAAATGATGCCCTTAATACTCCCCTAACACTTACAAATTGTTATTTCTTTTAAAAAAGTTTTTACCTTAATATAAAATCAAAACATCCCTCCCCGTGCCGACGATTATTGAATTTGCATTGACGGAGGTCAAGTGTTTTTCTCCCTCCGCCTCACTCATTTAATTAATGAATCCCCCTAAGCCAGATAATTCCACCCCCCGCCGCCAATCGCTTATTAGATTGATCTGTCGGGGGAAGCGCATAACTTGCGGGGGGCGGCTGTCCTCATCGCAGCACAGCAGGAATTACTCGCGGTTCATTAGACAACTGCGAATGTGGCGGGCGTCTCACGGTTCACCTGCGGTGAACTTAAAAACCCACCGCCAGCCCACCCAAACCCCCCTCAATCGATTGCGCTCGGAATAATAAAAACGTAAACGGTTGAGCTATGAGTTTAAAGCTTAATAAAAGTTTTGCGCATTAATGAGAGTTCGGATGGTTATGGGTCTATAAAATGTAATACGTTTGGGGGTTGATTTATTGTTTTATATTTTATAACTATTATTATCTAAGTAATTTATTAGGGTTGGTTTAAATTTCTTTGTTACACTGCATTATACAAACTTTATATTCAATTATATATAATATATAAAAAAAAACTTCTATCTTTATAGGGCTATCAGCCGTGAGGCTTTTCCGCCGGTCAAGGAAGAAGCTCAGAGGAGTTTAATCACCCGGTATTTACCTTAGCTTCACAGAAAACCTCTAAAAAACTGTGAAAGGTGATTTGCGAAAATTCGTTCCCCGCTGGCGATCGAACTAAGGCTCCCCAATGCTCAGTACGAGACGGACAACGCCTCTAACCACTCGGCCACTGAGCTGGGTTATAATATATATAATTATACTTTTTGAAGATTATTTCTAATTATCAGAAAAGTATCAAACACAGTTTACACATTATTTATTGTACAGAATATTACAGTTTTTTTTTACTTTATCATACGAAGTAAGTAAATTAGTTAGTAATTTAGTATTTCATAAAAATGCGATTTTGTATGTTATAGCCACAAAGTGCTAAATATTTCAAATATCCCTGGATACTTTTTAAACTTTGCTAATACATTAACAATATACTGGACTATCTATTAAAGTCATAATCAAAAATGTTGCTATTTTTATGCCATTTAAAGTCAAAGTCAGTATTTCAAAAAAATGCAATTTTGTATGTATATAATATGTAATATAATAATTCAACCGCAAATTTATAAATATTTCAAAAATACCTCGATGGATATTTTTCAACTTTCATAATGCATTAGCAATATATTATTCTATCTAATCACGTCATAATTAAATATTACGGTGTTACTAGTTTAGTTGCTATTTAAAGTTACCATAAAAATGCGATACAACGACCGCAAATTTGTAAATATTTCGAAAATCCCTCCATGAATATTTTTCAAATTTTGCTAATGCATTAGCAATATACTAGTCTACCAAATCAAATCATAATCAAAAATTACGGTGTTACTAGTTTTTTTTTACTATTTAAAGTTAAAGCCAGTATTCAAAAAATATGTGATTATGAATGTTTTAACCGCAAATTTATAAATATTTCAAAAATCCTTCGATGGATATTTTTCAAACTTTGCTAATATATTAGCAATATACTAGTCTATCTAATCAGCTTATAATCAACAATTACGGTGTTACTAGTTTAGTTGTTATTTAAAGTCAAAGCCAGTATATCATAAAAATTTAATTTTGCATTTTATAACCGCAAATTTGTAAATATTTAAAAAAACCCTTCGATGGATATTTCCCAAAATTTGCTAATGCATTAGCAATATACTACTCTATCTAATCACGTCATAATAAACAATTACGGTGTTACTAATTAAGTTGCTATTTAAAGTCAAAGTCAGTATATCATAAAAATGCGATTTTGTATGTTTTAACCGGAAATCTGTAAATATTTCGAAAATCCCTCGATAAATATTTTTCAAACTTTGCTAATGCATTAGCAATATACTACTCTATCTAATCACGTCATAATAAAAAATTACAGTGTTACTAGTTAAGTTGCTATTTAAAGTCAAAGTCAGTATATCATAAAAATGCGGTTTTGTATGTTTTAACCGCAAATTTGTAAATATTTCAAAAATCTATCGATGGATATTTCTCAAACTTTGCTAATATATTAGTAATATACTAGTCTATGTAGTGAGGTTATAATCAAAAGTTACGGTATTACTAGTTTAGTTGCTATTTAAAGTCAAAGCCAGTATATCATAAAAATGCGATTTTGTATGTTTTAACCGCAAATATGTAAATATTTCAAAAATCCCTCGATGGATATTTTTCAAACTTTGCTAATGTATTAGCAATATAATACACTATCTAATCACGTCATAATCAAAAATTACAGTATTACTAGTTTAGTTGTTATTTAAAGTCAAAGCCAGTATATCATAAAAATGAAATTTTGCATTTTTTAACTGCAAATTTTGTAAATATTTCTAAAACCCTTCGATGGATATTTCTCAAACTTTGCTAATATATTAGTAATATACCAGTCTATCTAATCACGTTATAATCAAATATTACGGTGTTATTAGTTTAGTTTAAAGTCAAGGTCAGTATATTATAAAAATTCGATTTTGTATGCTTTAACTGCAAATTTGTAAATATTTCAAAAATGCCTCGATGGATATTTTTTAAACTTTGCTAATGTATTAGCAATATACTACTGTATCTAATCACGTCATAATCAAAAATTATGGTATTACTAGTTATGTTGCTATTTAAAATCGAAGCCATTATATCATAAAAATACGATTTTGCATATTTTAACCACAAATTTTTCAAAAATTCTTCGATGCATATTTTTCAAACTGTGGTAATATATTAGCAATATACTAGTCCATCTAATCACCTTATAATCAAAAATTACAGTGTTACTAGTTTATTTAAAATTAAAACCAATATTCAAAAAAACTGTATGTTTTAACGGCAAATTTGTCAATTTTTCAAAAATCCCTCGATGGATATTTTTCAAACTTTGCTAATGCATTAGCGATATACTACTGTATCTAATCACGTCATAATCAAAAATTACGGTATTACTAATTAAGTTGCTATTTAAAGTCAAAGCCAGTATATCGCAAAAGTGTGATTTTGAACGTTTTTACCACAAATTTGTAAATATTTCAAAAATTCCTCGATGGATATTTTTCAAACTTTGCTAATGGATTAGCAATATACTACTCTATCTAATCACGTCATAATAAAAAACTACGGTGTTACTAGTTAAGTTGCTATTTAAAGTCAAAGCCAGTATATCATAAAAATGCGATTTTCGTATGTTTTAACCACAAATATGGAAATATTTCAAAAATCCCTCGATGGATATTTTTCAAAATTTTATAATGCATTAACAATGTACTACTCTATCTAATTACGTCATAATCAAAAATGACGGTGTTACTAGTTCAGTTGCTATTTAAAGTTAAATCGAGGATATCATAAAAATGCGATTTTGTATGTTTTAACCGCAAATTTGTAAATTTTTCAAAAATCCCTCGATGAATATTTTTCAAACTTTGCTAATGCATGAGCGATATACTAGTCTACCGAATCAAATTATAATCAAAAATTACGGTGTTACTAGTTTATTTACTATTTAAAGTTAAAGCCAGTATTGAATAAAATATGATTAAGTATATTCTAACCGCAAAATTTGTAATTTTTTCAAAAATCCCTCGATGAATATTTTTCAAACTTTGCTACTGCATTAGCAATATACTAATCTATCTAATCACGTGATAATCAAACATTACGGTGTTACTAGTTAAGTTGCTATTGAAAGTCAAATCGAGGATATCATAAAAATTCGATTTTGTATGTTTTAACCAAAAAATTTGTAAATTTTTCAAAAATCCCTCGATGAATATTTTTAAACTTTGCTAATGCATTAACAATATACTAGTCTACCTAATCAAATCATAATCAAAAATTACGGTGTTACTAGTTTATTTACTATTTAAAGTTAAAGCCAGTATTCAATAAAATATGATTATGTATATTCTAACCGCAAAATTTGTAAATTTTTCAAAAATCCCTCGATGGATATTTTTCAAACTTTGCTACTGCATTAGCAATATACTAATCTATCTAATCACGTGATAATCAAACATTACGGTGTTACTAGTTAAGTTGCTATTGAAAGTCAAATCGAGGATATCATAAAAATTCGATTTTGTATGTTTTAACCAAAAAATTTGTAAATTTTTCAAAAATCCCTCGATGAATATTTTTAAACTTTGCTAATGCATTAACAATATACTAGTCTACCTAATCAAATCATAATCAAAAATTACGGTGTTACTAGTTTATTTACTATTTAAAGTTAAAGCCAGTATTCAATAAAATATGATTATGTATATTCTAACCGCAAAATTTGTAAATTTTTCAAAAATCCCTCGATGGATATTTTTCAAACTTTGCTACTGCATTAGCAATATACTAATCTATCTAATCACGTGATAATCAAACATTACGGTGTTACTAGTTAAGTTGCTATTTAAAGTCAAAGCCAGTATATCATAAAAATGCGATTTTGTATGTTTTAACCGTAAATTAGTAAATTTCTCAAAAATCCCTCGATGAATATTTTTCCAACTTTTCTAATTCATTAGCAATATACTAGTCTACCTACTCAAATCATAATCAAAAATTACGGTGTTACTAGTTTATTTACTATTTAAAGTTAAAGCCAGTATTCAATAAAATATGATTATGTATATTCTAATCGCAAAATTTGTAAATTTTTCAAAAATCGCTCGATGGATATTTTTCAAACTTTGCTAATGCATTAGCAATATACTACTCTATCTAATCACGTCATAATAAAAAAAGTACGGTGTTACTAATTAAGTTGGTATTTAAAGTCAAAGCCAGTATATCGTAAAAAAGTAATTTGCATGTTTTAACGCAAATTTATAAATATTTCAAAAATCCTTCGATGAATATTTTTCAAACTTTGCTAATCCATTATCAATATACTACTCTATCTAATCACGTCATAATACAAAATTACGGTGTTACTAATTAAGTTGCTATTTAAAGTCAAAGCCATATATCATAAAAATGAGATTTTGTATGTTTTAACTGAAAATTTGTAAATATGTCAATAATCCCTCGATCGATATTTTTCAAACTTCGCTAAAGCATTAACAATGTATCAGTCTATCTATTAAAGCCATAATAAAAATTTACGGGATTGCTAGTTTTAAAGCTACTAAATATATAGTTGGAATTTCATAATAGAGATATTTGAACCGCAAATAATTCAAAAATCCCTTGTTTCATTTCATTTTCATTAGCAATATACTAGCCCAGGGGTCGGAAAGCTTTTAAAGCGCGAAAACCAAATATATCCCTTACAATTGTTTTGTTTTCGCAAGCCATATTTTTTGTTTATGTATATAATACGTGTATATATTGGATAAATATTAATTTCTCTTTTAATTGTATTTCTGAAGAATCGCATACAGAAATCCATTTATTTTAAATTATTTAGTATATAGTTATTATATTATATTAGTATGTAATATCTTGTTGTTGTCCTGTAATTGGAATTTTATTATTCTGTTGGGTAATACATTTATTTATTTATAAAGTCGCATGTGGCTAGTGAGTCGCAGTTTGCCAACCCCTGGCATGTAGTAATAAATAAATGTATTTATTGCACAACAGAATTAATAAAATTCCAATTACAGCACAACAATAACATATTACACACTAATATAATATTAATAATTATATTAAATTATATTAATAATATTATAAATAATAAAGAATAAAAAAAAGTAATGTAATAGAAATTTTATTTAATTGAACCAATTTATCAAGAAATTTAAAAAATACAATTTTTAGCATGTAAAAATTTATATTTTTTATAAAATCGATATAGAATTTAAGGATTAGAATTCCTGCAACGGCATGTAGATGAGATTCCTAAGAAAAATTGAAAACAAGACAATAATGGACAAAATAAAAAACGAAACATATAGACAACACCTGGTAATAACTAATAAACGAGAAAATAATTGGGCAGTTCAGATGGATAGGGCCGGATGCCAACAGAAAGACTGCCACGAATGATATACGGGAGCAGAGCAACAGAAAGCAACCTACAACATAGGGAGTCCAAGGAACCATCTACTATGGAACGACGGAATGAGAGAAGAAGCATAAAATGGAAAGAAATGAAACAATTAATACTAGACAGGAAGAAATGGAGGGAAATACATACAAGATAAATAGACACCCGTCCCACAGACGAGAAATAGGAGAAAGGAAAGGAGGAGACAAAAATTACCATAGAAAATACAATAAGGAGAGTAACAACATGGACAACAACACACGACACAAAATAGGTAGACATGTAACAAACAAAAAAATATACATATAGAAATGTACGTAATGTATCTACATCTATATTTTTTTGTTTATTTTATTTCACCTATTCTGTGTCAGGTATATGTTGTTACTCTCCTTTTTGTATCTTCTATGGTAATTTTGTATTTGTATATAATATATTATATTATATAATGTATAAATTAGATCCTTACACCAATAATATGGCATTCGATTAAATAATATTAATTCCTGCAAGTATTAGCAATTACATTAAGGAACAAATCATGAATGCCTTGAATTCATAAGCCAAATCCACAAAAAGATTTGTAGATAAACCCAGTGGTATAAAACACAGATATAAATCGTAACGAGCCTCAAAAGTTCCCCCTCGCCTAATTTACATAAAACAAATACTTTTTTGCTGCGTTCTCTTTAACACATACAAATACTTTGTGTTATTATTTTCGTTTGCGGTGAAATTGCAGATTACACCGGTGACGGGCCCCCCTAATCTGCCACTGTTCATCGCCATCACGAAATTACGCCAACATGGGCTCGAGTTTTAAAAAGTTTCAGCCCGTAATTATATTGCCGGTCAACGCGCGTAATTAGATAGGGGCGATTCGATTACGCAACTGGTGACCCAAAATCATCTGGCTTTTGTATTAGCCAGCACAATTCGGTGAGTTGGGATTACGTATGTCCGTTGCAAGCACTCGATCGCCTGACGTCATTTCAAAATAAGGGAGATTTTAATAAATCCGGAATTATGTTTAATACACTGGGGAAAAATTCAAATTAAATTTGGGAATCAACCCTAATCAACCGGTATAGAAATGCGATGATTGAATACATATTTACTTGTAAAATGTATTCATATTCTGAACCAATATTTACTACAGTAAATTTATAAGATTATTAATTAATAAGAAATATAGGGCAGTAAGACTCTGTTCATTAACCTATTGGGGTATGTATAAGTATGTTATGTATCACAATAAATATTTTTATTATTTATTAAGAAATATAGTAATGATAATTTGGATTTATTTGGCAGGCCAGGCTTTGTTTTATGTTATTAAAAGTATAAGAAATGCTCGTCGTCCAGAGGATGACTGTTAATGGGAAAAAGACAATTAAATTGGTTGAATCATAGAAAATGGTAGATAAGCATAGATTTGGTTAGTCTTAAATCACGAGCCCATCCCCCTCTGTTCGCATAGATTTGTTAATGGAATGACACTCTTTCTGGAGTTGTTTAAACAATGTAGAACCACTGTATCCATTGAATAGAACAACGCCAGCAAGGGTGGGGTGGTCGGTTGCCCCATCTATTCCTGTTCACGAATTCACGACTTGTATTACCACAGATATAGATATGAAAATCTTGTCGGAACTTTTAATTTTTCAGAGTATAATTTCTTGATCTTAAAAGCAGTATACCAACTATTGGATATACTGGGGCTAAGCAAGACCAGGTGGAAAGGAACAGGAGCCAACAAAATATGGAACAAAGAACATATATTCAGTTAAATCAGAAGAAGAAAACAAGCGCGAATACGGAGTAGCATTTATGTTTAGCAAAAGATCAAAAAGGACTGATGGAATAGAGCACAGTGTCGGAAAAGATCATCGTCGCTAAATATTTAAATTTGGGCATATATAATTTATATGCTCCGACAAATAACTAAGAAATAGAATAAAAAATACCTTTTACGACTTACTCCAAAGCCAACAAAATGTATTTAGAAGAGACATCCAAATACTGATAGGATATATGAACGCAAAAATATATCCTATCAGTATATTTATAATAATCAAACAACATCGTAAAAATGGCGAAAGGACAATAAATTAAAGCGGCAATTGCCTCATAGAGTAGTGTGCTGAAAGACCAAAAAGCCATATGGATATCTCCAGATATGAGATTAAATAACCAAATAGACCACATCATAATGAACATGTTTGTTACAAGATTTTAGGACTATGAGAGGAGCCGACAAAACATCAGACCATTCACTAGCAAGAGATAAATAAAATAGAGGATGTGTATAGATATACTATATTTTATATTTATTATTATATTTTACACTATAAAACTAAATAATATCTGATAGAAGCTTTCATTCAACAAAAATTAATATCAATCATTATTAACAGTAACTTTCAACAACACAACACTTTCCACCTCTTCGTTACAATGTGTCAACCTATGTTTCATAAAACTTGTGTTTAAAGCAAACCCCTGCCCACATGTTTGACACATGTATGGCTTCTCACCAGTGTGTGTCATCATATGTTTTTGTAAGTGTGTTTTCTGGTGGAATTTCTTATTGCAAACAGTGCATTCATGAATTTTCACACCTGAATGTATCCGCATATGCCTCTGAAGGCCATTAGAAAATGGGAAATTTTTGCCACAAATAGGACACAGACAAGGAGTACGTTTGGTTTTCTGCCCGGGTAAACCTTGATGTGATTTGATATGTCGCCTCAGTGAGGACACTCGGTGGAATTTTTTGTCACATATACCACATTCTTCACTTTTTTCACCTGAATGTGCACGAACATGTTCATTTAGATGGTAGGCTAGTTTAAAAGACTTGCCACAAATACTACACACATGATTTTTTTCTGTTACATGTTTTCGGATGTAATGCTTTTTCTTTTGCCACAACTTTTCAAATTGCATATCACAGTACTCACATTCAATCAAATCATTGTTTTCACTGCTTATTTCTTCTTTTAGAATGAATTCAGTTTCTTTAAAATCAGGTTGTGGGTCTTCTTTAATTATAACCGCTGTGCTTGGTTCGGATCTTGTTTGTTTTAAAGTGCTTTGGGTGGTTATTACTAATTGTATGAATTTGTGTGCTATTCGTAGCGATTTCACGCACTCCCTGCATACATTCGGTGGATCATCATCACGCTAAAATAGCAATTCAGTAGCAACAGTTTTTATAGGTATACATTCCAACACTTACAAGCTCAATTTCTTCTAGGCATAGTTTTAGTTTTTCAATAAACGACAATTTATCGGTGTCCAGTTTGAATAGACTGTAGTATTCAGGGGCATCGGTTGAAAGACATGTGTAGCAAATTAATGGAATGGAACACATCTTTTTGCATTTGAATTATTGTTAAATTATTTTGGAGGTTACAAATGAAATCAGTGTTGTCACTAGTAAAAAATGAACACAAATGAACTACAGTGCGGTAGATAGAAAAGTATACTCAATGTCAAAAGTTATTAAATATAAATTAATCTAAATAAACTATAAATACATATTAATAATATGGTTTACCATACATAACTGTAACTACCAATAAATATTAATGATTTTAAGTATTTAGGAACGCATTTCGCAGTAGTTTATTTAGATCCATCACTTGGAACTACTGGTGGCAACACTGTTTGTTTTGTAAATATAACCTGCAAATATTTGTATTTTGATCCGATAAAATGGTTAAAATTTCTTTAATTTGCTACACATGTCTATCAACGAATGCCACAGAATACTTTAGTTTAAAGAAATTGGACGATGACGAAGTGTCGCTGATAAACAAGTTAAAATTATGCATGAAAGATATTGTGCTTGTAAGTACATATACTATATTCAAATTATAAGTGGATTTATTCTGAATTAAAAAAGAAATATATACTTTTCCATTATATTGTTTGATTAAATAAGTAAAGAAGAATTAAATATGTACATTCGTTTTTGCGAGCAATAATAATCTTCTAATTATTTCTAATTAGTAGGGTAGTTGTTAGTCAAAAGGTCCTTAGTTTAGGAGTAGTTTTTTAGGTAATATGGCAAAGACAGTGAAAACCTTGTTTTCAATTAATCACTATATTTTACTCATAATATATGGTATATGGATCAAATAGGAGATTTCACTGTATAATAACACAAAACATTATAATTATTATGAAATTGTACATAAATCAAATTGTTTTAGCATGATGATGACCCACAGAATGTATGCAGCAATTGCGTAAAATCAATACAAATAGCACACAAATTCATGCAACTGCTAACAACCACACAGAACACTTTAAAACAAGTAAGAGCACAACCAACATTGGAGATTGTAGTGACAAACATTCATTCTGATCAACCAATTGATGGTCCTAATGAAAACAAGTCAACTATCAAAAAAGTATCTACTAAAACTATTAATTTGATCCAATGTGAATACTGTGATATGCAATTTAAAAACCAGAAACAAAAGAACATACACTGCAAACAGAAACATGAAAACACTAGAAAGATAATATGCAATATTTGTGGAAAGGCTGTTGTAAATATAGTAGAACATAATGATATACATTCCAAAGAATATGTACTAAAGTGTAGTCTTTGTAATCGCAAGTATAAAAATGTACGTGGATTAAGGAGGCATAATAAAACAGATCACAACTCACAAGATCCACCTTACCAATGTCTGATTTGTAATAAAACAATTGTTTCAAATAGTACAAAACATATGATGATGCATCGAGAGATCAAATTGACATGTAGTTTATGCAATAAATATTTTTTCAAGGAAACATTATTTCAGAAACATATGAAGACACATGCTGCTGTATAAGTGTCCATTATGTAAGAAGATCTTCAATCAGCTACTAATCTAGTAGAACATAAGGTGGCAGTTCACAGTAGTTATTGCTTTGTCTGAATTATTATTTATCACAATGTGGATGACAAATGTAACTATAGCTATTTTTTTACTGATTATATATAATCATTACAAAAATATCTATTATGTTTCATTAAATATATTTAATTCAGATGAAGGACCCTAGGGTTGATAACTAGTTACAGATTGTAACTACTGCTTTATTTAATTTTTGATTGCCTCATAAATGAGACATTGAGAACAAAAGTGGAGTAACCCTCAAATTAAAAAAAAACTAGTTTTATGTTACTTTTATTATTGTTATTAGTAGTAGTACTAATATAAAAATAGATTTTTAAATATGTGTTTTCACTTTTTCACTTAATACCTCAAATATAAGTATGAGTAAAAGTTGGTTACATTGATATAAAATAAGAAATAAGAGATAATGTAAATATATATGTATATTATAATTTATTTTGAATAAAATTGTTATTACCCAATATTATTTATTGTAACTTATTAAATTTATTTAATTGTAACTTTATTTTATTAAATTTCTATCAAACTTTGTAGGCACTTTTTTTATGGGCCACGACACCATAAAAAAACTTCTATCTTTATAGGGCTATCAGCTGTGAGATTTTTCCGCTGGTCAAGGGAGAAGCACAGAGTTAATCACTCAGTTTTTACTTTAATAAATCTTTCAAAAACTGTGAGAGATTATTCGTGTAAATTTGAGCTGACGGGATCCGAACTCAGGTACCTTAGTACGAGAAGAATTTTGAAATTTATTTTTTATTCAAATAATAAAACTATTGTTACTAAAAAATGTTTATTTTAACAAACTGTGCTTTATTATATATCTGTCTGTAAATAGATTTGATCAGTTTAATATTAGCACATTAGGCCCACCCAACCAACCCCTTTTGTAATGCCCTAGGGGTGGGTTAGTTGTGTGCAAACGCCGGAAAACAGTACACGCGGACGGAGGCATACAATGCACATCCGCTTTATCTGAGAACTACAGGGGGCGGCCGGCTACCAACAGGGCTTGCATAATTTTGTACCAATAATAATCCCCGACATATTCAGTACGCTGCCCCCATTTAATCTTTGTTTAGTGTTTTCAATGTATTAATAGATTTATTAGCAGACAGCTTGTATGATTGATTTATAACTAACTCTCATTAGTTATGTAGACATTTTTAATAGGAAACTATTAATATAAATCAAATTTTCATAAACATAACTTTACCAAATGATTCTTCTTCATTTGACTTGTAGAACTTTGGCGACCCAAAATTATTTGTGACTTATAATCAGATCTTTGGAATAGCATTGTGAATTACAAAACAAATTAGTACAGAATGTTTATTTGTTGTATTTTTTCAAAAGTATTGTAGATCGTAATGCCCACATAACTACCTACACGTGAGGTTTTGAAGCTCGATGGCCAGTTGTAACAAATACAATATTATAGGAGAGGGGTGGCGAACTTATGGCACGCGTGCACGTATGGAAAATTGATAGCCAGTTACAAATTGTAACAAATACAATATTATAGGACAGGCGCAAGCGTATGGTTGACACCGCCTCAAAATAAAAACTGGAAGCAATCAACATATAGTAAAATATCTAAACTTAATGAGGACAAACATAATAGTCCACAAACAACGAAAGTAAATAACAATCGCAAGCAGACTACGAAATACCTCTGGGAGGCATCTTAAGGCCAACTATATACAAACGACCTAATAGAAATGAACTTAAAGGAAAACTTTATACACACGCCGATGACACATTTATAGTATATACAGTAGACTTACTTCAAGAAGATATAAACTCAAATATCAAACTATTGGAGGTAGTACGATAAACTACTAAGAATAATAGAAAATAAAACGAAATATATGTTATATAACAACACAAAACCGCCAGTCAAATTATGTATCCACACAAATGGGGAGAAAAAATAAACAGAATCAGTGAAGTAATGTACCAAGGATACAAGAGGACACTGGCTTAGAGGAGTTGGCGAAATAGTTGATTCATTATACGTCGTCGGATGACCGAAATTTCACTGTTATAAATAAGTTTATAAAACATACTGGCAGTATTTGTCGTTGTGCAATTGAAAATAAATAGTCTCAATTAATAATTACAATCTACCTTATTGCTCGTCGTGCAGCTACGTGTCTCGTTCTATTAACTGGTAGCCCTGTTGATTAAAGATGTTTAATATTGCACCCATTAATTTCACTTCACAAACTGTAGGTCTAAACTAACTGCACAGCACGACGAACGACTCACGACTAACCTGTGTTACTGCATTGAATTGAACAAAACAATTTTTTGCTCGACTCAACCGGCATAGACCTGCAAAAATGCGCTATTTTTATGCGCTTATCTACTGCTTTGAATTGAGCAAAACAATTTTTTGCTCGAGTCGACCGGCATAGGCTTGCAAAAACGGGCTATTTTTATGCGCTTATCTATAAATGAGTCGACGATGGCAAATATCATCTTATTAAAAATAAAATCATTGCAACTAAAAGAATGAAATATCAAGCCGATTTAAATATAATTTAAGTGGAATTAATTTTGATATTGATTATAAATTAACATAATTTTCGGAATTTTTCAGCTCATCACTTTTTATGTGTAATTGTACATTTTTTGTTTGTCCATTTCGCACGCTATATGTAATATGTATTGTCACTTATGTATCTCATTTTTATTCAAGGCGTTTGCCGTAAATAAAGATTATTATTATTATCACCTAATAGAAGTCTTAGTTCCAAATGTTCGCTAGACCATCTACTGCAATAAATCTGCATTATCATTACAAAAATTACAGTTTGGAGACTTTTTTTATATTTAAATAAATATGAACCGAAACACCCATAACCGTAATAGGGTAGTATAATAGTTTTTAGCCCCTTTTGATAACCATATCCTAATATCTGGTATTACAGACTTGAAGTCAATTTATTCGTAAATAAAATGTAACTGCTTACGTCGATTTACATAAATAGCAAAAGCAAAAACTTCTCCTTTTTTAAAACAATTCAAATGTGACTTATACCACTTTCATTCTCACAGGCTCATACCTATATAAACAGCACCTCTTTGAAATGTCTCTTGTCGACGCCGTACCCTTAACGGTTAGAGGATTAATTGTTGATGGTAGAAATCACTAAACAATAAACAAATTAAACTCTAAAGGAGAGACGATGGTAAATTTATGAAAGATATATTTGCCCTATTTTGTAGTTACTCCACTGGAAATATTCAGAATAAAATGCAAACTGTTCTTGTAAATATTATATCTGAATGTGCATAGATATCTAACCCATTCTCTACACCAACATTTTTCCAACGTTTAAAAATCCTCTCGCGTTCGCACCACAAAGGCGAGTATGCTGGAAATTCACGGCATTTCCTCCGCAGTTTCCCCCAGCGGCGGCTTACCTGCCAGAAAGGAATGCCTGGCATAGCCCCCCCAGCCCCGCGAGCGAGTGCTACCCACCCTGGCACACAAAACAAATATTTGTCTTTAATGGTCCCCGGGGATCTTTAATAAATTACCGGTCGGGAGGGAGAGACACAGCAAAAAGTGGACATATTAAAAGCTTACTAAATTGAAGATGGAATGACGAAAAACAAAGAGAGAGAGAGAGGTTTGAAATTGATATTTTTTTTACGATGTAAGTAGGCAGCAACTGTCTCGGATTTGTAAGAGATTAAGTTTAGCTTTGTACAAAAATGTGTTTTTCAATAAAAAAAATAAAAGGTTTTATAAAATCTATGATACGATTCACATGTATAAGCTTAACCCCCGTATTCACCGACGTTCTATAAAGCTATCAATAGCTATTGAATCCATAAGTATTCGTTGTTATAGCAACAATAAATACATTATCTAGGAAATGTAGTTACTTTAGATTGTTTCTATTGGAAACACTGAATAATTAAACAAAAGGTGACATCAAAGCTCCAATTTCAAGCGCTATTCAAAGTGTTTGACATTTGTTTTGGCATATTCTGTTACAATAATGTTAATTTATCCATTCAATAGCTTATGGGACCTATAAAGTTTATGGGATGTTGGTGAATACGGGCATAAATCATCTAAAGCAACTATTGAGAGCTTTCTAAGGCCTACATGTTTTACATAACATTTCGGGAGGGGGGGGGGGGGGATTTGTTGAGGTTGTCGTACATTATGTTTGTTTAGCTTCTAGAGCTGGGGGGATGTAGTGGAGATCCGATAATTGCTACGCCCCTGAATAAACAGAATCGGGAATGTAATATTTCGTCTTATTTTGTCATTTTCATCTTCTCATTTTACGTTATTTAGTTGTCTTATTTAGTCTTATTTTGTCTTATTTTGCCTCATTTTGCCTCAGGTTGCCTGATTTAGCCTCAGTTTGCCCCGTTTTGCCCCATTTTGTCTAATGTTTGCATTGCAGCCGTTGAAAGTTAAAATTGATGTAATCAAATATAATGAAATATTGATTTTTTTGTTGTTTTGTTGTTTGTTGAATGTTGTTTTAAAACGTTTCATCAAAATTGATAAAAATTGGACTAATCTATATTGAAAACTATTTGGAAAACTATAATTTTAAAAACGCATTCAAACTTTTTCTATCTGTTTTTGCTTGACATCCCTTATAAGTCCAAATGCATATAACCAAATATATTGAATGCTGTTTTATACCGTTTTTCGTATCATATATTAAAAATGGGGTTGTAGTGAAGATCCGATAATTGCTACGCCCCTGAATAAACAGAATCAGGAATGTAATAATCTAACGATCTTTAAACGTACACTGAAACGTTTTATAAAATTAATTGTCCATAAAAATGTAATATATTTGCTTACAAATGAAAAAAACTTTATCAGCCCAAAAACACTCGTCCTACAAAGCAATATTAATTTTTCCATCAAAGCCCCGGCTCTTTTAATTTATGAATTTGTTTCCGGAGTGTGCATTCTTTTCGCGCAATAATCAAATTCCTGAAAATCCAATTATTTCTTCGCCCAACTATTTCCCGTGTTGTTTCTGCGGCCTCACCTGTGCATGCATTCACGTGGCCGATGCACGCGCCGCATATTAATAAACTTTCGTAGGGCGTCCCAAAGGGACCGTGGGGGTTGCGCCTGTAAACTTTACCAATCTCGTAGCCGACAATGGAGGGGCCCTAATTAAGCGATTTTATCACGCGCGCGCGTGCTGCATTATCATAATTAGATGCGAACAATGCGCAGCATCTGCGGTCGAGGCGCGACGACGGCGGCTGCCTGGAGATAAGGATAAATTAGGGATGCATTGAGCATAACTGAGATTTTTGTACTGGGCAACCTCAAACGTTTGCTAGTCGGGAAATTTAATTGAAAGTTATTCAATTGGAAACTTTGATCATTTTACTATTCAGAGTATATCAATTTTTTTCGGTTTGCATTTAAAAAATTCAAAGGACCCCCTAAACTATGGATATATATATAAACATTTCTCATAATTTAACTACACCACAATTTTTAAATATATTTCTGAATAGCTTAATGCTTTGCTAATCCATCATAAACGTTTGAAAGATTTCCATGGAGGGTGTTTTAAAATATGCACAAATATTTCGATTATATATATATATATATATATATATATATATATATAGCGCTATAAAGGAAGAAGAAATTTAAAATTATTAGTAGATATATATGAGCGTCAGGGTGTAGACATCCCATACACATGTTTTATAATAGGTACAATATAAAATTAATAAAATCCGAATCGCGAAATAGTAATATAATATAATAAATAATATTGATCGAAATAAATATGTATTTACTGCCCCAACTGAAAACGAACGTGATAATTTCATATTGTTTCTCTTATTTATTTTAATTGCGCTCGATATCACCTACACTACTGGTTAGATCTTTATGCTGTAGTTTATTTTACAGTGAGTGACATAAAACGGGGAGGAAAAAAGACTGCAACGCTTATCACACCGAGTGTTAAGCTTTTAAGTTGAGTGCTTTGTTCGAAATATTTGTGCATATTTTAAAACGCCCTCCATGGAAATCTTTCACACGTTTATGATGGATTAGCAATGCATTAAGCTATTTAGAAATATCATATTCAAAAATTGTGGGGTAGTTAAATTATGAGAAATTCGCTATTAATGCAATATTTTGCACTCTTTTTTTCTTAAATCTTTGATTTTTATAACTTAAAACAGCTCGTACACTAAATACCTTCCTGCAGACTTTATTTTTGGGTGAAAATGATCAAAAAATGGCTTATATTGAGCTCAATTAAATATAGAATGAAAAATAATATCATAAATTTAAGCTTCTTAAATCTTTGATTTTTTACCATTTTTTACACAACTCAGTTGATTCATTTAATACAGCTCGTACAATAAAAACCTTGCTATAGACTTTATTTTTGGATGAACATGATCAAAAAATGGCTTATATTGAGCTCAATTAAATATAGAATGTAAAATAATATCATAAATTTAAGTTTCTTAAATCTTTGATTTTTTATAATTTTTTATAACTCAGTCGATTAATAAAATAAAAACAGCTCGTACACTAAAAACCTTCTTGCAGACTTTACTTTTGGGTGAAAATGATCAAAGAATGGCTTATATTGAGGTCAATTAAATATAGAATGTAAAATAATATCATAAATTTAAGCTTCTTAAATCTTTGATTTTTTACCATTTTTTACACAACTCAGTTGATTCATTTAATACAGCTCGTGCAATAAAAACCTTGCTGTAGACTTTATTTTTGGATGAAAATTATCAAAAAATGACTTATATTGAGCTCAATTAAATATAGAATGTAAAATAATATCATAATTTTAAGTTTCTTAAATCTTTGATTTTTTATAATTTTCAGTCGATTAATAAAATAAAAACAGCTTGTGCAATAAAAACCTTGCTGGAGACTTTATTTATGGATGAAAATGATCAAAAAATGGCTTATATTGAGCTCAATTAAATATAGAATGTAAAATAATATCATAAATTTAAGCTTCTTAAATCTTAAATCTTACCATTTTTTTATAACTCAGTTGATTAATTTAAAACAGTTCGTGCGATAAAAACCTTGCTGTAGACTTTATTTTTGGGTGAAAATGATTCAAAAACGGCTTATATTGAGCCCAATTAAATATAGAATGAAAAATAATATCATAAATTGAAGCTTCTTAAATCTTTGATTTTTTACCATTTTTTTATAACTCAGTTGATTAATTTAAAACAGTTCGTGCAATAAAAACCTTGTTGCAGACTTTATTTTTGGATGAAAATGATCAAAAAACGGCTTATATTGAGCTCAATTAAATATAGAATGAAACATAATATCATAAATTTAAGCTTCTTAAATCTTTGATTTTTTACCATTTTTTATAACTCAGTTGACTAATTTAAAACAGCTCGTGCGATAAAAGCCTTGCTGTAGACTTTATTTTTGGGTGAAAATGATCAAAAAACGGCTTATATTGAGCCCAATTAAATATAAAATGAAAAATAATTTCATAAATTTAAGCTTCTTAAATCTTTGATTTTTTATCATTTTTTATAACTCAGTTGATTAATTTAAAACAGCTCGTGCGATAAAAACCTTGCTGTAGACTTTATTTTTGGGCGAAAATTATCAAAAAATGGCTTATATTGAGCCCAATTAAATATAGAATGAAAAATAATATCATAAAATTAAGCTTCTTAAATCTTTGATTTTTTTACCATTTTTTATAACTCAGTTGATTAATTTAATATAGCTCGTGCAATAAAAACCTTGCTGCAGACTTTATTTTTGGGTGAAAATTATCACAAAAGGGCTTATATTGAGCCCAATTAAATATAGAATGAAAAATAATATCATAAATTGAAGCTTCTTAAATCTTTGATTTTTTATCATTTTTTATAACTCAGTTGATTAATTTAAAATAGCTCGTGCAATAAAAATCTTGCTGCATACTTTATTTTTGGGTGAAAATTATCAAAAAACTGCTTATATTGAGCCCAATTAAATATAGAATGAAAAATAATATCATAAATTGAAGCTTCTTAAATCTTTGATTTTTTACCATTTTTTTATTTCAGTTGATTAATTTAAAACAGCTCGTGCGATAAAAACCTTGCTGTAGACTTTATTTTTGGGTGAAAATTATTAAAAAATGGCTTATATTGAGCCCAATTCAATATAGAATGAAAAATAATATCATAAATTGAAGCTTCTTAAATCTTTGATTTTTTACCATCTTTTTATAACTCAGTTGATTAATTTAAAACAGCTCGTGCGATAAAAACCTTGCTGTAGACTATATTTTTGGGCGAAAATTATCAAAAAATGGCTTATATTGAGCCCAATTAAATATAGAATGAAAAATAATATCATAAATTTAAGCTTCTCAAATCTTTGATTTTTTATCATTTTTTATAACTCAGTCGATTAATTTAAAACAGCTCGTACACTAAAAACCTTCCTGCAGACTTTATTTTTGGGTAAAAAATATCAAAACATAGCTTTTTTTTGAGGCAAGGGACATGCAGGAGCAGGGAATACCCCATACATGGATGACCTGAAGCGAATTACCAAGAACTAGATCCAAGAAGCTCAGGACCGAAAGAAGTCAATATTCTCCTTAAGAGGAAGCCTATGTCAAACAGTAGATGAGACAGGCTGCTAATGATGAAGGAGAAATCGGTCATACGGTTTTCAAATTGTTAACTGGCTAATTAAGGATCGTTGATTGGTATCTTAAAACCAAATTTCGCCATTTTGTACTATAAAAACCACGAAATGGAAAATTTTATGATACTTATCCACTCTCCTTAATAATTTAAATTAACTAAATCCATATGTATTTCGATTTCAACACAATAGAGCTGGTCAAAACTGTGTACATAATTGCTTATCTTGTTTACTACACTGATTCATTCCAGTTATTTATAACGGCACAAATATAAATTGCGGAATTTTCGTAGTGTATTATAGGCCCCCTCGTAAAAATTATACTCGATGTTACAAAGTGCATTACGAAATGCAGGGCTGGTTTTGCGCGGCGCGCGTGAAATTAACGTGCACGACACTTAATCAGATTCGTAATTAAGCATGGCTGTTTCATCATGCTGTTGCGTGTGTTGGACTGGACTGGGAAAAGCGGTGATTTCCATTCAGTTCCGCATTAGACACGCTTTAGACGAGCTGTAATAATTCTCAAAAAAAAAATGTTAATAGTCTCCGGAAGTATATATAAAATATAACATGTTTTAGTATAAACACACAGGATACAACGTGTAACTATGGTAAAGACAAAAGTGCTAATAGAAAAATAAATAACACAATCCTAATAAGCATACATTAAATGTGCAAATAACGTTCTGTATACATTGGAATATAAATTGCACATACAATACACATTTAACGCAATTGTATGTTTATTGGTATTTACATAATTTCTAAATTATGTAAATACCAAACAAACAATTTTCCCGGTCAATTTTGTTTAACATATGACATTGTTATTTTTTGTGCATCAAATCGTTTAAAATTAAAATAGATTTTTGGCTCGCTCAAGTAAAGTAATTTAAATAATGTTTAATTAAAAACCCCAAGCGTAAAATATTGATTTAGTAGGATGAACTAGATTATTTAATAAAATCTGTACGAGTTGCTTTCTAATAATAATTATTTTAAATGATCACGAGGGTGTTAAAAAGAATGTGCTACACGATTTAATTAAAACTGCTTGAAACTAATATCAACCAAGGACTAATTGGATCATTTTAGAGCAAGTAAGTACTGCAAATTGTGCGATTCTTTTCAAATGTATCTGTATATATATATAGATAAACCTACTTTTTGATAGCGTGAATACCCATAGTAGCATTTGTTTTAACAAAAATAGCTATAGATCGCTTGATAGTTTCTAGAAACATATGAAGTTTTCAGAATATTTTCTAAAATAGTCGTGTTCAACTCATACTAAATCTGAAGAAAATATCTCAAAGATAAACCTACTTTTTGGGAACTTGAATACCCATAGTAGCATTTGTTTTAATAAAAATAGCTATAGATCGCTTAATAGTTGCTAGAAACATATGACATTTTCAAAATATTTTCTAAAATAGTTATGTTCAACTCATACTACATTTGAAGTAGATATCTCAAAGATATACCTACTTTTTGATGGCTTGAATAACCATAGTAGCATTTGTTTTAATAAAAATAGCTATAGATCGCTTGAAAGTAGCTAGAAACATATGAAATTTTCAAAATATTTTCTAAAATACTCATATTCAACTGATACTAAATTTGAAGAAGATGTCTCAAAGATAAATCTACTTTTTGATGGCTTGAATACTCATAGTAGCATTTGTTTTAATAAAATATCTATAGATCGCTTGATAGTTGCTAGAAACACATGAAGTTTTCAAAATATTTTCTTATATAGTCATGTTTCACTCATACTAAATCTGAAGAAAATATCTTAATGATAAACCTACTTTTTGATGGCTTGAATACTCGTAGCAGCATTTGTATTAACATTTTTTTTTATAGTTTTGTTCTTTGCATTCGTTTTTGTATTTTGTAATGTACTTAATGTCCTATAATAAATATATATATATATATATATATATATATATATATATAAATATATACATTACTGATTGTTTGGGAAATACAGTTGTTTAATTATTATTATATATGATTTGAAGTATAAAATGAATCACATGAAATTAATTACAGTCCCAATCTGCATCACGCGCTCATTTAATCTTGTTCAATTTAACTTTCTTGTGTGAAATTGATTATTCTTAATTATTTATTGTAATGCTC
The DNA here is from genome assembly GCA_963942505.1 of Lordithon lunulatus. NCBI lineage: Eukaryota > Metazoa > Arthropoda > Insecta > Coleoptera > Staphylinidae > Lordithon > Lordithon lunulatus. The sequence continues at coordinate 65,383,059 of OZ012667.1, forward strand.
GGGCATGAAGTGGTGCGCGACCGCCGCCGCGGAATCTAATGAAGTTTCCGAAGTCAGCAGAAGTGTAATTAACGCAAAGTGCACACTAATTGTAATAAACCGACGGTCGAACGGAAAGTACCGCGCTGAAGAATACTAATTAGACTTATTTTCATTTCGCAGAAGTGGTGCGTGAACAAATAGTGACTTCGTGTTAAATAATACATCTCTTTGAATTACATTATGTAAGTTAAGCTTGGTTTGTTCTGAAGTAAAATAAAAATCAGTTGCAGAGGGCCCTTTAAAAAAAATATACAATGCTCTGTAAATATTTTCACAAGCATTGCAAGCGTTGTGAAACTCGGTTACGTTGAAAATTGTGCAATGATCTGATATCGGAGGCTATTTATATTTATAGGCTTCAAAAATAGCAAGTCACTGTAATCTGTTTGTTATTTTTCTAAAATTAAACAATAACGCCATCGTTGAACTTTTACAGATAAGACATGTAATAATTTAAAAGTATAAATAGAACATTATTAAAGAAATAATGTTTGCAAAACGAATGCATTAAGGTGGCGTTTTCAAATTTTCAAACATTATTCTTAACAATTTATGTTCTAGTTAAAGAGAACGGTGCGTATTTCTTACGGTCGTTTTAGACAAGACAATTTTGTGATTCAAAAGTTAGTCAAGATGCGAGACAGTCTAAATTGTCTTGTGTCATACAGCAAATTATTTGAAATATTGAATTGGATGGAAAATCGAATGGAAAAATATAACGCGTTTTATTTGTCAAGGACAAATTGAATGGGAGGAGGATATATGAAATCATTTCTTGAACAACTTTTGAGCTAAGAAATTGTCTTGTCTAAAACGACCTTTATACGCATTTCGCACACAAGTTGTCTAAATTTGAAAACGCCAACCTTAAACAAAAGCTTTATATCAAATTGTTACGGCCCCCACACTGCATGTGTCGTCTCCTAAAACTTTTAGGCCCGCGACCCCCTTTTCCATTTCAAAAGACACCCTAAAGAGTGGGTATGTGTACAAAAGCATCCTGAATGATTTGTAATTATTTTTTTCTGCAACCCTCGAAATATTTTTCGCAATTTCCACTGTTAGAATCGCTGATCTAGCCCAAACCTGGCTTTTTGGTCCTTCAACCGTTCACATTTGTTTAGTCCTTCGAACCAGATATAATATTTCACACAAATAATGTAATAGAACACAACACATTACCAAAATACATAAAGGGCGTTAAGGACTCTAATTGTACGAAGAAAAAATAATGAGTTTCAAAGGTTGTTTATGTTGTTTGATTCTTTCTTCAAACTCCTTTCTTCAAAGCCTGTTTCTAAAAAACTCCAGAACTCGTTCGATAAGTTTTGGACGCTTTTCATTTGTTTGTCGTTTATTATTCTTTTATTTGTTTACTTTAGTCTGTTCTTTGCATTCTTTTTTGAATTTTTTAAAGGACATTAAGTACATTAAAAAATTGTAAAGGACATTAAGTACATTACAAAATACAAAAACGAATGCAAGAACAAAAATATAAAAAAATATTAAAACAAATACTGCTACGAGTATTCAAGCCATTAAAAAGTAGGTTTATCTTTGAGATATCTTCTTCAGATTTAGTATGAGTAGAATATGACTATTCTAGAAAATATTTTAAAAACTTCATATGTTTCTAGCAGCTTTCAAGCGATCTATAGTTATTTTTATTAAAACAAATGCTAGTATGGGTATTCAAGCCACCGAAAAGTAGGTTTATCTTTGAGATATTTTCTTTAGAATTAGTATGAGTGGAACATGACTATTTTAGAAAATATCTTGAACAATTCATATGGTTCTAATAACTATCAAGCGATCTATGGCTATTTTTATTAAAACAAATACTACTATGGGTATTCAAACCATCAAAAAGTAGGCTTATATTTGAGATATCTTCTTCAGATTTAGTATGAGTTGAACATGACTATTTTAGAAAATATTTTGAAAATGTCATATGTTTCTAGCAACTATTAAGCGATCTAAAGCTATTTTTATTAAAACAAATGCTACTATGGGCATTCAAGCCATCAAAAAGTAGGTTTATCTTTGAGATATATTCTTAAAATTTAGTATCAGTTGAACATGACTAATTTAGAGAATATTTTGAAAACTTCATATGTTTCTAGCAACTATCAAGTGAGCATGGCTATTTTTATTAAAACAAATGCTACTATGGGTATTCAAGCCATCAAAAAGTAGGTATATCTTCAAGATATCTTCTTCAGATTTAGTATGAGTAGAATATGACTATTTTAGAAAATATTTTAAAAACTTTATATGTTTCTAGCAACTTTCAAGCGATCTATAGTTATTTTTATTAAAACAAATGCTATTATGGGTATTCAAGCCATCAAAAGTAGGTTTATCTTTGAGATAACTTCTTCAGATTTAGTATGAGTTGAACATAACTATCTTAGAAAACATTCTGAAAACTTCATATGTTTCCAGCAACTATCAAGCAATCTATAGCTATTTTTATTAAAAGAAATGCTACTATGGGTATTCAAGCCATTAAAAAGTAGGTTTATCTTTGAGATATCTTCTTCAGATTTAGTATGAGTTGAACATGACTATTTTAGAAAATATTTTGAAAAATTCATATATTTCTAGCAACTATCAAGCGATCTATAGCTATTTTGATTTAAAAAAAATGCTACTATGGGTATTCAAGCAATCAAAAGGTAAGTTTATCTTTGAGATATCTTCTTTAGATTTTGTATGAGTTGCACATGACTATTTTAGAAAATATTTTTAAAACTTAGACGTTTCTAGCAACTATCAAGCGATCTATAGCTATTTTCATTAAATAAATGTTACTATGGGTATTCAAACCATCAACACGTAGGTTTATCTTTGAAATATCTTCAAATTTAGTATCAGTTGAATATGAGTATTTTAGAAAATATTCTGAAAACTTCAGATGTTTCTAGCAACAATCAAGCGATCTGAAGCTATTTTTATTAAAACAAATGCTACTATGGGTATTCAAGCCATCAAAAAGTAGGTTTATCTTTGAGATAAGTTCTTCAAATTTTGTATCAGTTGAACATAACTATTTTACAAAATATTTTGAAAACTTCATATGTTTCTAGCAACTATCAAGCGATCTATAGCTATTTTTGTTAAAACAAATGCTACTATGGGTATTCAAGCCATCAAAAAGTAGGTTTATCTTTGAGATATCTGATTCAGATTTAGTATGAGTGGAACATGACTATTTTAGCAAATATTCTGAAAACTTCAGATGTTTCTAGCAACTATTAAGCGATCTATAGCTATTTCTGTTAAAACAAATGCTACTATGGGTATTCAAGCCATTAAAAAGTAGGTTTATCTGTGAGATATCTTTTTCAGATTTAGTATGAGTTGAAGATGACTATTTTAGAAAATATTCTGAAAACTTCATTTGTTTCTAACAACTATCAAGCGATTTAAATCTATTTTTATTAAAACAAATGCTACTGTGAGTATTCAAGCCATTAAAACGTAGGTTTATCTTTGAGATATCTTCTTCAAATTTAGTATGAGTGGAACATGACTATTTTAGAAAATATTTTGAAAATTTAAAATGTTTCTAGCAACTATCAAGGTATCTATAGCTATTTGTATTAAAACAAATGCTACTATGAGTATTCAACCCATTAAAATGTAGGTTTATCTTTGAGATATCTTATTTATATTTAGTATGTGTGGAACATGACTATTTTAGAAAATATTTTGAAAACTTCATATGTTTCTAGCAACTATCATGCGATCAATATCTATTATTATTAAAATAAATGCTACTGTGGGTATTCAAGCCATCAAAAAGTAGGTTTATCTTTAAGATATTTTCTTCAGATTTAGTATGAGTTGAACATAACTATTTTAGAAAACATTCTGAAAACTTCATATGTTTCCAGCAACTATCAAGCAATCTATAGCTATTTTTATTAAAACAAATGCTACTATGGGTATTCAAGCCATCAAAAAGTAGTTTTATCTTTGAGATATCTTCTTCAAATTTAGTATGAGTTGAACATGACTATTTTAGAAAATATTTTGAAAATTTCATATGTTTCTAGCAACTATCAAGCGATCTATGGCTATTTTTATTAAAACAAATGCTACTATCTTAATCTGTGGATAGTAGCCACAGAGTATTTAACCTTAACCAAAAAGTAGATTTATCTTTGACATTATATAAAAAATCAGATTAACGAATCCTGGAATTTGTAAGAAAATAATATTAAATGCAATAATATAAGTGGTTATATATTATCAATAATAAATTCAAAAATCAATGTCCCACGTAGTGATTAGTCTTAATACAGTTACAATTATATGCTTATAGTTTTGTAATTGCGAGGGAAAACTTGAGGTGGACTAAATTTTCTAAATAAGCCAGCGCTGGCGTTCCAGCGTTTAATACGATTAAAAATTAACGGAATGGAGTGGCAAAGTTTGACGCAATCATCAACATAAATTTAAATGATTGCACCTTTTCAAGCTAAATTGTTTTGAATAATTCGCTCTTTAAAACACAAGTATTAACTAATTCAAAACGTGGTACAATAAAACTTGCAATGTAATGGACATATACGTAAATATAATATATGCACTTTGCCAAATAGTTTTTTCAATAGATACAGACGTTTTATATTGTTTAAATCATTTCAGGAAGAGTGTTATCCTGTGAAAAAAACTATGCGAGCAAAGGTGGGGTGGGCGGGTGGCCCCTACCAACCAAATGCCCGTCCACTATTTCAAATGATTTGAACTTTACACTACACTGTTATGCATTATCTTTTATAATTCAATTAATTTCATTTATTAATTTACGTTTGATTCATAAAAAAATTGTGGGAAACAATGTAATGCATAGTTCAAGTCGTTTAAAATAGTGGACGGGTATAGTCAGGTTGGTAGGGACCAAACGCCCACCCGCCTTCACTCGCATAGTTTTTTTTTAATGGATACAGACGTTTTATATTGTTTAAACCCTTTTAGTCCCATATTTTTAAATTTGAAAATATTTTTTTCTTTGGTAATTATTATTATGCTTATTCACGCACATCAAAATTCAAAAGTTTCTAAAACTGCGAATGGATATTCTTTAAAATGCTTTGTTGGAATGAAATCTAGTGATTAAATCCAAACATATCGGTAGGTACAGTAAGTAGAGGGATGTAAATGTATGGTGGCAAACGCCACCTGCAGGGCCGAAAGGATTAAATAAAGATGTTTAATTAATTAGATATTGCAAACTACGATTGAAGATAATCTATAAATTTTAACTATAGTTTTTTTTTGATATCAGTGTTAATATTGAAGGTACAATAATGCATTACGTTAACTTATTGCTAACTAAAGAAAATGGATGCTAACAGAGCATGATATGTAGAGAAGTATGATCTTAGGATGGTACCATCATAAGAGCATACTTTTCTACATATCATGCTCTGTTAGCATCCATTTTCTCTAGTTAGCAATAAGTTAACGTAATGCATTATTGTATTTTCAATATTCAACATTGTGTCTAGTACTCCTCTCCACTTAAATCCTTTAAATATAATTAAATGCAGAAATAGAGCTGCATGAGGGCTTGTCAATTGCAGTTAACATCAATTTATTAATGACTGAAGAGCACTTCTGAATTAATCCAATCATAACCGGATATAATAGCAGTAGCACAGTTTAAACTCGAGCAAACCCCAAAAATGATAATAAAGTACAATTAGTGGTCGAGTGCACAAATGGACTTTTGTAATACCAATAAACATATTTGACGTGTTATTGTTCATAATTGTTATAAAATAGCCTGGTATATAGGGTGATAATCATCCGTCCACACCTGGAGGAAGAAAGAAATGTCACATACAGCTTTGAATTCTAAGCTGAAAATACGAAATAACATTTTTTTTTATTTCGCATTTAGAATATATACTTTTTAATACTGTTTTTTTTTTACAAAAATTCAATGTATATATATATATGTATGTATACAGAGTGTCCCACAACGAACGCGTCTGCGGATTGTGCTTTAACTAACTTTAAGTATAAGTTATATATCTTTGTGTTATGTTTCTTTTATTTGTTATGTTGTTATTATATCATCTGTAATTGGTTTCTGTTAAACTGTAGATGTCTATATTAAATAAATAATATTCTAAATGGAAAAATATATTTTTTCATACAAATTCCGAAAGCTCCCAATGAAAATATAGGATTTTATAGGATCATAACGTATTAAACAGAAAGACTATTTTATGAAAACTGCAAAAATTTTAAAAACGATTTTCTGATGTAGCAAGTCCACATACAATTACACTAATACTCGGCAGAATGATCCGAAAATCGATGGCCAGTTCCAGAATTGTAACAAATATAAGTAACTACTAATACTAGTCCGTCATCACAAGACAGTAATCTGGGACCACAAAAAAATAAAATTTAACATCGTTAAAAAATTCTGTTTGAAATACGTCCACTAGAATGTTTTTGTGGTTGGTTTTCTGCGGCGCAAATCCCAGAGGTTATTATCCGCGTGTCTGCGTCGGCTTCCACTCTTTTTGCGACAAATTGGGGGCTGTAAGACGACGGCTGGCACTTTGGTGTCCAGGTACATAGTTCAAAGATGTGCATCCTTTGACCGCGTCGGCTTTATACACCGTAAATGTGTTAGCATACACAAATATTACACATGTAAAGAATATTACGCTATGCTTTTTCTTTAAAGTTGAATCAGTGCTATTATATATGAAAAAATATGTTAAATTTTGTTTGATTTGCAGACATTTAATTATCCCTTTGGTTGCAATCTGTGCAGTAGTTTTCATTGAAATAGTGACCATATGGGTTGATTCTCTATTCTCTTCTATTTATATAATTTATCATTATCTTTATAATAGTAAATTGTAGAAATATATATACAATTTACCATTATCTTTATAATAGTAAATTGTAGAAATATAAGGAAAATACTTTGCACTGCTCATCTGAGGTCTTAAATTCGACATTTCACGCAATTTGAAATACCACGCGTATAGGCGAGTGGACGGTGTGGATATGGGTGGGAATTGACTAGGAATTTTATTGGGATTTAGGTTAGAACATGATTTTCCCATACGGGGATGTGGGGAAAATCATGTGCTCACGTAGGGCAGAGGTCGCAAATCTCTGAAGTAGATATCTTCTGCACTGGGTTTGTACAGAAGTATCTACCCGTTACCCGTGTGTTTAAATAATTGTAATAAATTCAATTCTTGCAATTATAATTAAATTGCGATATGATTATATTTGTTAATTCTTTAGTTTCAAAATGAAGCGTTTTTTGTTTATATAACTCAATTAATAACGTCTCAATGAGGGAAAATTCAAGGTGTATAACTTTTGTTTAAAAACACCTAAAGACAATTTCTTGAACCAAAAGTTTCAATCCAATATTTATACAAGACAATATCTTAAGGGCGTTTTAGACAAGACAATTTCTTAGCTCAAAAGTTGTTCAAGAAATTAATTTATATATCCTCCTCCCATACAATTTGTCCTTGACAAATAGAACGCGTTATATTTTTCCATTCGATCCATCCAATTCAATATTTCAAATAATTTGCTGTATGATACGACACAATTTAGATTGTCTCGCATTTTGACTAACTTTTGAGTCAAGAAATTGTCTTGTCTAAAACGACCTTTAGTCATCATTTCTTGAACAACTTTTGGCTTAAGAAATTGTCTTGTCTAAAACGGCCTTAACTAAATCTCTTCATGTCAAAATCCAGCTAAACAATTTAAAAAAAGAAAAATTAAAAGATTTTTTGAATGATTCTATATAGAATGCTAAATCAACACATGCCTGTTTTAATTATAAACACACAAACATTTATAGCCATTATGAAACTCCCAAAAGTCGTTCTGGTCACCGGCTACCGATTCCGACTGATTGTAAAAATTATATTATTGTCGTCACATACGATTGTTTTTCGTTTTCAGTTTTATAAGATGCGTGCGCCCGTGTACATCGTATGCGCGGCGCTGATGGCGGCCGTGAACAGTGAGGACAACTATTACGGCCCCCAGGGCGTCGAGCCGCTGGGCTACGGCGACGAGCAGGAGGCCCTCGGCTTCCTGCTGCCCCGTTTGATGGCCAAGTACCGCGCCAACCGGCGGTTTGGTGGCGTCGCTCTCGCGCCCTATTACCCCACCGTCGACGACATCGACACCAGCAACATTGAAAATCAGGTAAATAACTAATTGTTTGCACAACTAATGCTTTACAAACAAATAACAATATTTGTGGGCATTGTCACATTATCCAATAATAATCAGACAACTACAGTTGGTTGGTGGTTGAGGGAAAGTTTTATTTATTATTATTTTCTCTTTTTATTTTTACAACAAAAAAATGCTGTTTTCATTAATTTCATCATTCCAACCTTTGAACTAAAAATTATTATTATTTAATAAATATTTACCACATAAATCTACTAATTAATATATGCTCAGACTAATAAATAAATTTATTTATTAGTCTGAGAATATATGTATTCAATCTTTTATTCAATATTAAAATCCTTCGTTTTAGTCCCCTGCTCCAAACTCTACCAACACAATTTTTTTTTGCCTGTCCGATTTCGCATTAAAAAAACATATATTACTAATTTTTTTTTACTGGAACTTATTTATAAAGAGTGAAGTGAGGGCCGTTCAAGCCTATTTTTTAAAATTTATTCTTATTTTCAATGTTATAAGCTAACAAATTATGGCTATTTTCAACAATTTTTAAAACTTATTTAGAATTATTTATTGGAAAAAAGGCTTTGTACGGCCCTCGTTTACATATTCCTATTTTAGGTAAAACTATTTTTGTGATTCTATCTCAAAAGATATAGCCGTGAGCCGACAGGAGAAAAGATACTATTCTCCTGTCGGCTCACGGCTATATCGTTTGAGATAGAATCACAAAAATAGTTTTACCTGAAATAGGAATATGTAAACGAGGGCCGTACAAAGCCTTTCTTCCAAAAACATAATTTTGCACCCACCCATTGCCGCCTTAACTCAAAATCCTTATTCTACTTTATTCCCAAAATATTATTATTTACCATTATTATTTCATCATTCATTCAATACATATTAGACATTTGTCATAAAATTAATAATTGCGTTGGTGGGGTATTCCCCATTACTTTCTCATTTATCAGGTAATTTCTTCATTTATCGGACCATTTTCTTATTTATCGTGTCTATCTATAAGTTATACATTTATTAATGTGCTAATAATTCATTTACTTACTCTGTTTATCCCTCAACAGCTTGCTTATAATAGCGAAGAAGGTAGAAGCAAACGGGCCGGCCTCATGAACAGCCCGTCGCTCTCTATCAGCAACTCGCTGGACGTGCTCCGCAATCGGCTCATCTTGGAGATGTCTCGCAGAAAGGAGGCCCAAGAAATGAAGAACAACCGTGACGTGCTGTGCATGATCGGAAAACGGTCGCCATACGACGACAAGCGGAAATGCAAGGGTTCCGGCGAGAAGTTTGTCGACGACAAAATTAATTAGACACACAACGCAGACATACACATACAATACACACGCATTAATCCTAAATTAGCGGCAGCACAACACAAAAACAAACACGTTGTTTGAAAATAATGCGTTTGGGCACGTATCGGTGCGGTAATTGTTTTGCAACAGCGTTTTTGACAGCAGTAAAGGTTTTATTTTACTATAAGGGAGATGAATCAAACTATTACTATTCATCTCCTTCATTGAGAATGAATGACCACAACCATTTTTTGATTAATTATTTTTTTACACAAATATAACGTGCAGTGTAGTCATTACTAATATATTTGGTCTAACCTAGCAATTTTATGAAATTAATAATTTATTGAATGCAATAATGTAACATTGATGAAGACAAACGAAAAACCATAGCTATTAGATTTGATTGATTTGAATTTCATCCTTCTATTTAATTATTGCCAAATAGATTTGGCTGCAGTATTAAAATACGTTGTCAACCAATAACGCTATTGCACAAAACAACCCACCGCCCGGTTTGTGCACATAATAAACCCAACAAATCGCTGCAAACCCAAACCCAAACCCAAACCCAAACCCCACCCTAAATGTCTAGTCATTTTATTTAATTTATTACCAACAAACCAGTATTGTTTTTAGCTTACGGCCTATGTAACGACAGTATTATATGAAATAAAACATTCCAGTCCCTATTTTGTTATCTACTGAAAGGAAGAAAAAGAATATATATATATATATAAAAAAAATAAATATAAATATAGAGAGAGTTTAAGAATCAACATATTTAGGGCATACAACGACATGTCCGTTATTTTTCTCGAGGATAGTTATAATTATAAATAAAAAAAGTATATAGATTATAAAATATATATCAATAACAATAAATGAAGAGCTTTTCATTTTCATCTTTTATAATTATAATCCTAGTATGGTTTAGAACATAAAATCTTAAACAGTAAGACGTTTACGCGTTAATCCGTTGTGTCTTCCAGCTAAGGTAAGTGTTCCAAACAATGGCCACGGTCTGCACGAGTAGCACTTGGTAGCGCAATGGGGTGAGGTAGAAGTTGAAGATTTGCACCGCCGGCCAGAGTTTGTAGTTGCTAACCATAATGTCTTTGTAGTCGCGTTTAATGTCCGACGTTATGTGCTCAATGGAGCGGCCTTGCACCATGCCCAGAGCGGGCAGGAAGGCCAGGATGAAACAGGGCGCGAATAGGAGTTGATCGCAGGCGACTTTTTGGAGAGCCACCTTGGTGCCGCCCTCGCCGAAACGCCACGCCAGCACGCGGTACCAACCCGTTAGGGCAGGTCCCTAAGAGAAAGACAATGATTGCACAATATAATGATAATTGATTTATTGCCCAAATTACAAACAAGCGATAGTTGAATGATTTTGTTTTAATAAAAATATAACCGTGTGTCACTGGGGAATAATCAAGAGTGGTTTTAATGCTCTTCAATTGTTTCAAGGGTTGCTTTAATGTCCTTCATATGTTTTAATTAATAAACAAATGGTAGCTAAATTTATTTGTTAGTTTTTTTTTACTCGGCTGTACATTGCAACCCATCGCATATTATTACTTAAGTGGGTACGGAAAAGCCATGTGTTTATGCAGCACAGATCTAGATTTGTATCTTATTAGATCATATCAATGCAGGCTCAGCTATTGAGGATACATTCATAAAAAACACTTGGGATGTTGTGAATTTCTCCTTCCCGTTACCTTCCCGTTTCCCTAAACCGCACTGGCGACAGTGTAGTCCCTAAGTTTTATACATCAACAATGAAGGACATTAAGTTTATATGAATGCAATTATTCTCATTTGTTTTATAATATAAAACAATGCAAGCATACCTACGCCAGCTTGATTCTTTTGCACAAGATGCGAAAACGAAGGTTTCTAACCAGTGTGTAGTCCAGATACATTCGTCTCCGAAACATGGAATTAACAGGTAATGGAATGAAAAGTATGAGAATAACTCAACAAGCTATGGAGAGGGATTTACTACAAGAGATCGAAAGATCAATTTAACCAGAGAAACCGACCTAACACGATGGTTTTTAACCAGTGTAAAGTCCAGATACTTACATTCTTCTCCGAAATATGGACTACAAGAGATCGAAAGAACAATTTAAGGATAAGAAACAAAACCAGAGAAACCGACATAACTCTATATATAGCAAGTTTAAAAAGGTAGGCTGGGCATGGACGAAAATTGACGATGGACAAAGAAAGAAGAGGCGAATAACCGAATACTACTACTCTAAAAAAAGACATATACATACGTTAACTTAATTTTCATTTTGTTCGAGATTTCCCAAAACCAGGTGGCCAGGACCCACTCCGGAGCAACCGCAGGGAAAATGATTATTTTCAGTTTATTTTTTTACTGAATTGAACCATATAACGGCAACCGCTGCAAAACGAAACCTAGGGTGATCTAGAATAAGAGACGATATCGCGAAGATAAGAGGACAATAGGCAAGAGAAACCGAAGATCGCAACCACTGGAACCAAATAGGGGAAACGTATATTCTGAATATGAATATGATGGTGAGAGCATTCTTTGATCCACATGTTACATAATAGGATAACATTGTTGCAATCAAACACTTAGGTGCATAGTGCTCGTCGTAGAATCATCCCACATTCGTTCGCATAGTTCTACTATTTATGAAAATAATTATTTTACTCATTATGTTCAAATGATAATCGAGTATTATCCATTAATACACCCCTTTATATTTTTTCTTTCTGCCTGAGTCTCGTTCCACATTACTTTTAAATCAAATTAACAAGATGGCACTATGCTCAATGATAAAGGTTGAATTTTGCACCAAAGTAACAATACACTATAGGCAACCAATTACTCATGCTTATAATACCCAAATTTAAAAGAAATCACATTCCCCATAGAAATCATTAAATAATATTAATAAAATAACAAACAACGTCCACTTCTACTATAAATCACAATAAAGAAAGAGAATTCTTAGAGAAAATAATATTATAATGTTTTCAGAATCTTCTAAACAGATGTCGCCATGATTTCTCATGCAAACCGCGCATGATTTTATCGATAAACAAAAACAACGTGCACAATAACATAACCTAAAAAAACTGCGTTCAACAAATAAAACCGCAGTACAAAGCAATCAAAAAGAAGGTGAGTGGTTTTACTTTACCGCTAGAAACAATCCAACGCTCGCAAATTGCCCCGTCCGCAACGGATCGTACTGCGCCCACGACTTTTTCTCAATCAACTTCTGCGCCACCACATCCCCTGTCCCCATCAAAATAGAGGTTTGCACGGCTTGCGAGAGATAGGGAAATCGTTGCAAGCACGTTTGATACGCTCTATTTAGTCCTGACATGATTTATCTGCTAAATAAATAAACGCGACTGTACTTCGTAGGTTACCGCAATATAAATAATTCAAGGCTATCGCGTTGATAATTTTTGATTTGACAGCGTCGGGCGGCCATTTTGAAACCGCGCCAAATTGTTTTATTTCGTAATAATATCGTTTTGCTTATTTTAAAATTGTGCAGGTACTGTTTGTTTGTGTCTTATTTTGTCTGTTTAGAAAATGAGTAGCAGTTTTTTTTTTAATTTGTCAGTTTTCAAAAACATTGCTATTTGGTTTTCCATATACCGCGTTCTATTTGTCAATGACAAATTGTATGGGAGGAGGATATATGAATTCATTTCTTGGACAACTTTTGAGCTAAGAAATTGTCTTGTCTAAAACGATCTTAATATAGTTATATTAATTAATTAGAAAGTTACATTCTTAGACCCTTTTTAGTCATTTAAAATATGAAATTATTATAAAAACAATAAGTTTAGATTATAAAAAAAGTTAATATTAAGGCTCGGTTGTATAAAACAGATAACTAACAATCAGTGTTTCTAACCTCACTTTTGTCAATTTTGACACATAATGCGACGTTGCCATATATAAAAAGAGCTACGTGAGACTATGAAATAGAAAGTTAAAAATAATTTAAGCAAAATCTAACAATATAATCACGGGTTATAGTTATAAAACCGATCCTAAAACTTAATATAGTTTTAATAATAACGCCATGCTCATTGATTAAATATAAATTTAATTAAGAGTGATTAGATATATCTAACTACTATGTAAGGTGTGTCTTCCAACTAACATAGGTGTTCCAAAGTAAGCCGACAGTCTGCATCACTAGTAATTGGTAGCGTAACGGCATCAGGTAAAAGTTGAATAAAATAACGCCGGGCCACACCTTGTAGTTGCTCTCCATTATATCGAAATAGTCGCGTTTCACGTACCCTATGGTCTCCTCTATATTGTAGCCATACAGAAAGCTCAGGGCGGAGAGGAAAATCGGGGTGAAACAGGGCGCGAAAATCAGCTGATCGCATGCGACTTTTTTCAGTGCGATTACCATAGTGCCCTCTCCGAAGCCCCATTGCAGTAGTCGGTACCAATTGTACACAGCTGGACCCTTGTAATCATAATTATTATTGTAGAGGATGCCTATTCGGTTGATATTATTGTCGCGGATAGGGGGGTGTAGACTTTAAGAGCTTGAAGTATCGGTGTATTTATTGATCTATATCTACCCGCAACATGGGCTTTAATTACTATTACAATAACTACTAGACTTACCCGGGCATCGCCATGGTCGAGTTACTATACTCGGCCAGGCAGACGAAGAAACAAGAGAGTTTCTGCCTGGAGCACAGGTATTTATGCGTAAGCATGGTGATGCCCGGGTAAGTCTAGTAGTTATTGTAATAGTAATTAAGGCCCATGTTGCGGGTAAATATAGATCAATAAATACACCGATACTTCAAGCTCTTAGAGTCTACACCCCCCTATCCGCGACATTATATAGCTATGAACTAGATATTCTATACCATAGGTTACCAAATTATATTTTACTGGTAAAAAAAATATTCTACGTCCCCTAAAAATGTGCTTTAAATTTCTCTTTCTTTTTCATTTAAAGATTAAATCCTTAGCCGGCCGAAATCGGTTGATACTATTTTTAATCGAGAATTAGTTTAAATTGCACGTACTATACAAACAATTTAATATGTTATGTCATTCTGATTAAATAAAATGATAATATATTACCACTAAAAATAATCCTAAGCAAGCAAATCGAATAGTTCTGGTCGAGTTGTACTCTTTTTTTTCTACAACAGTCTGCGCGATCGTGTCGCCTGCTCCCAGAAGAATAGAGGTCTGAAGAGCTTGCGAGAAGACTGGGTATTTGCTTAAGAATGCTTGATATGTGCGATTTAGTTTGGACATGTTAACTAATAGAACCTAAAATCAGATAGTTAACACAAATAAATCACAACGTTTCAAAATTACGATATAATAATATAGTATATACCAAGGTTGTGAGGACTACCATTATAACGACGTGGTGAATTATCGCGAGTTATGTAAACTACAATATTATTATCATCAGGCTAATGAAAACATTTATGATGCGACGTCCTCTTGTATACCTTCCCTGAATTAAAGGTATTTACAGGTAATACAAGTTATTATTATATATATATATATATATATATATATATATATATATATATATAAAATACAGAGTGAAATATTGATTACTTAACGGAGTAAACTTGTTTTAGTTACCGCTCGCTTTGGCGGTCTGCCGATAATTGTCCACGTTATTCTAACTAAAAAAAACTATCTTAGATAGAGGGATAAACAAGACGCGAATCAAATAGTAATTAAATAATTTCTTATTACCTTTATCGAAGCTAACAGTTCAATGAATTGCCTCCTTCTTTAAAATCACTAGCGTCCATACGAGTCTCTAACAAATTTCAATCTCACTATTGTAATCTAATCATTAAAAAAATCCAATATACCTGAATTTATCAGTATAAATTTAATATATCCTTAAATTACTTCCTCCTTTATAATCATCAGCGTCCATACGAGTCCCTAACAAATTAATCCCTTATTATTGTAATATAATCAATTTTACCACCATACCTTAAAATCTCCAATATCCGCATAAATTTTACATTGAAGTCCCTCAACTCCGCTGTGATTATTAAATATACAAAAACAAATTCACGTTGACAACTGTCACGACAAGAGACACGTTATCATATCAAAATTTTTGTAATGTAACACAGTCGTGTTTGCATTGAAACAACCCCTAAATTCCAGTCGAACCCGTTGCAGATATGTGGAAGCACCTATTGTATCCGCTCGCGAGAGGCGCGCGCGTTTTAGTGGCCCGCACCGTGCAGAACCACCCCACACTCACCCGCACGGTGGTTCTAATGAGCACCATGCACATGGTGAACATTGAGGACGAGCATAATGTGCCCCTGGTCCCGCCGGTTGATCCAGACGATCTCAACTTGTCAGATTTCTCGAAGGACTTCAAACTAGCCTGCGTGAAGAATGATGAAGCTATTCTGGAGCTGATTAAAACGTTAAATATGTGTATTAGTGAGATTTGTGAGCAGTATCAGGATTGTGTGGCGAAACAAATTGAGATTATTTTGTTGTGTATGAATTTGAATCCGTTGGGGAAGCAATGGGATGATTTGACGCGGTATCGGGTGGAGGCGAATGAATTGAAGTTGGAGTTTGAGAAGTATGGGATGTTGGTGGAGCGGATCGGGTCTATTATATATCAGCAATTGGAACATTCCGAGATAATTAGTAATTCTTGTGATAATTGTAACTCGCTGCACGGCGAATATGAGACTTTAAAATTCTTGATACGACAAAAAGGGGAGGAAAATCATTATTGGGATAGTAAATTGTTGGATGTTAATAGACGTAGTATTTTAAATGGTGTGAATTAATAATAAAGTGAGTTTACCTCCTCGTATATATTGTATTATTTTCATCCAAATCCTTGCTATCACTCGATTTATTTATGAACTGTTTGTCTTCAGTTTTAGTTTACGTATGCACAAAAGTAGTTGAATGCGACTTTAAATAAAGAACTATTTAATAATAAAGGGATATAAATATAATATATAATAATTATTTAATATATTGAATCGTAACTTTATACTTGGGAGATAACATGGGAACTGCGACATTATTTTATCTCATCATAAGGTTGTGACGTAAAATTCGGAAATTACCGAATCAACAAAATTATTTAATTCATATCATGTTTAGCAACAAAAATTACATCACACGTCATGATTTTCTATTAATGGCTTGTAGCTTGGCGGCGAATAATATTATTATTATCGCGATTATTTGTGTTATTTCTAACACAAATAATCGCCAAGCTTAAAGACATTAATAGAAAATCATGACATGTGATGTAATTTGCAGATAAACTTTTTTGAAATTTTATACCAACCAAACTATACCCGTCCACTATTTCAAACGACTTGAACTATGCACTACACTATTATCCGTTATTTCCTATGATTAAATTAATGTCATTTATTAATGTAAGAATAATTAAAAAGATATATGTGAATAATAATGTAATGCACAGTTCAAGTCGTTTGAGATAGTGGACGGGTATAGTCAGATTGGTAGGGGCCACCCGCCCACCCCACCTTAGTTCGAATAGTTTTTCTATAGGATAACACTCTTTTTGGAATAGTTGAAACAATATAAAACATCTATATCCAATGAAAAAACTATTCGAGCAAAGGTGGGGTGGGCGGGTGTACCCTACCAACCCAACTATACCCGTCCACTATCTCCAACGACTTGAACTATGCATTACATTATTTTTCACATATATTTTTTAATTAGTCTTAAATTAATAAATGACATTAATTAAATCATAGAAAATAACGGATAATAGTGTAGTGCATAGTTCAAGTCGTTTGAAATAGTGGACGGGCATAGTTTGGTTGGTATACTATCTCTTAACACAAACGTTAATAACTGCGGCTATGTGGATACTTTTATAGGGCTCTTTAGAAATAGTCTAAATTATTTATGATTTAATAAACAAAATGTATAGCTCACAAACAAATATTGTAAGGGATACATTTGTCACTTCGACTTCGACGACGAGAATATGCAACCTTGACTCATTCCTCTCTGGATTGCATTGTCTTCTGTTTTATTGTCTCCCACTCTAACTACTACTTTTTGTGTACAGTAGAAGTTTGTTATGAAACAAATATCGCCGTCCACTCCCGTATTACGTAAAGATTATATGAGTTTGGAATGTAGCACCCTGTCAAACGCTTTATAGGGAAGTGCAATTTTTGGGGAGTCTCGTATTTTATAGGTCCATATTTATTTATTTTGAAAGTTTAACATTCTTTACAAAACGATTTACTAATGAGTTTTTAAAAATGATACAACTAACCCCCTAGGAGGAAAGTTAAACGCCATCTGGCGGCACCACATCAATTAGCAATGCACACCCATAATATGGTAATAACCGTCAACATACTCATGCCATCAGGATCACTGGGTAGTACCCTCTATGGAATAATTTTCCAACATTTTGTAAAACATATATAAGTGTGTATATATGTTTTACAAAATTAGCTTTGTGCTGATATCTCAAACACTCTGTTGGAATATTATAACATAGAGGGCACTACCCGGTGATCCTGATGGCATGAACATGTTGACGGTTATTACCATATGGGTGTGCATTGCTAATTGATGTGGTGCCGCCAGATGGCGTTTAACTTTACTCCTAGGGGGTTAGTTGTATAATTTTTAAAAACTCATCAGTAAATCGTTTGGTAAAGAATTTTAAATTTTCAAAATAAATGCATGAAATATTATTCCATAGAAGGCACTGTCCGGTGATCCTGATGGCATGAGTATGTTGACGGATATTACCATATGGGTGTGCATTGCTAATTGATGTGTTGCCGCCAGATGGCGTTTAACTTTCCTCCTAGGGGGTTAGTAGTATAATTTTTTTTTACTCGAGATATTGTGTGAATTCATCCCCACTAGCTGAGCTACACTGATGAGATCTAATAAGATCGAAATCTAGATTGCTTAACGTGGAGGTGGATTCACACTTATATATGTTTTGATGAGTTTTTACTGTCCTTCATTAATTTCCAAGAATTGAACCTTCCTAACTAGTTTTTGCCAACAACAAAAAACTGCTTTAATTTTTTGTAATTGTTTCTATTTATTCTAGATGAGTTCGCAACGTGGCAACACGGCGCGCACCCGCCCCCAAAAGCACAAAAACCGCACGGTGTTCCGAAACAACCTGCACGACACCAGCCACCGCACCAAGATGATCAACAGCATCCACGTGAGCGACGTCTGTGTGCGGTGCAAGGATATAATCGAGTGGAAAATCAAGTACAAAAAGTACAAGCCGCTATCGCAACCTAAAACATGCTGCAAGTGCAGCCAAAAGACTGTTAAGAAGGCGTATCACGTGATGTGCGGCGAGTGTGGAAGGCGGTTGCAGGTGTGCACCAAGTGCTGTCAGTCGAAGGAGATTGTGCCCAGTGTGCCGGACAAACAGGAACAAATTAAACTGGATGTGGAGATGCAGCAGATGCTGCAGTTGCTGCCCGAGAGGAAACGTCGCACGTTTTTGCGGTATATGAAAAAGAAGGATCCTGAAGAGAAATTAGAGGTGCAGAAGGATGATCTTATGAAGAAGCTGAATGATTTGAAGGTTAATGATGATGATGATTTAGATTTTAGCGATTCAGATGAGGATGATGATGATGATGAGGGTGGTGATGAAGATATTGAATAAACAGTTGATTTTTTGTTGTAAATAATTTTAAATAAAACATACTTTATACACATTTACTTTCCATCCTTATTTTCACTGTTTAACAGCTTCTACACATAATAGCAATAAATCAATCAGTTCTGACTGAAGACGTCAGCAATGATTGATTTATTGCACGACTCGTCCATATATTGGTAGGATCGTATTTGTTATATAAATCTTTAGAATTGAGTTTTGCTGCATATAATCTATTTTCTGAGTGAAAAACGAAAAAAGAAATTAGAAAAATTAATTTAGCCACATCTCAAAATGTCACACTATGGTGGGGCTTGAACCTGCGACTCCGGGGTTTGCGTTAGTAGTAGGCTGCTGGTTTTACATCAGTACTACGACCGTGCTAAACCAGTTTGGGGTGTGTTTATGGTTGAATCGGATTCCCACGTTCCCTACAACCTGGAGCGCCTGAACAAACTACATCAACCCGACACACTATAATTAGTCCTTGAGTAAACCTAGGTGAAGACAGGTACAGTTAAAGCAGGAACTACGTTTGAAAATCATGGTAAGGACTATGATGTTAATAGGTATTGAACAGTACCGAATTGACGCTGGGGAAAATGGGATTGAACAATTGATCCTTGTAACTTCATGTGAAAACAGCCACAGGGGCGGCATGGAGCTGACGAGATACGAGTAGAGTTGATTTATCTTTAGTTTGCTGAAAAGTGGGAGGCCAAACTAACTCGAGAAACAACGAAGAGGCGAATGCCCGCGCCTCGCCACCTAAGTGGACATTGCACCACATGTTTACATAGAGGGGGCGTGGAAGCAACATGTCTCTCGCCTCGCTGGTACCGCCCCTTCGCATCTTAGGGCCAATTCACACATAAGCGGCGTCGGGCGCAGGCGCGGCGTAGACGAAGCGCAGGCGCGACGTCGCACAGGCGATTGGGATGTCCCTATGCAGTGAAGAGGTGGACATTGTACCTTATGTTTACATAGAGGCGGCGTGGAAGAGTTATGCCTTTCGCCTCTTCGCCTACCGTCTTAGGTGAAGAGGCGAAGACGCGGTGCCGGCGGTGCGAGAGGCACGACGCTTTAAGCCCCCTCTATATAAACATGTGGTGCAATACCCACTTAGGTGACGAGGCGCGGGCATTTGCCTTGTGCCTCTAGCCGCGCCGGCACCGCGTCTTCGCCTAAGACACGATAGCCAAAGAGGCGAAACTCTTCCATGCCGCCTCTATGTAAACATAAGGTGCAATGTCTACCCCTTCACTGCATATGGACATCACAATCGTCGCGCCTGCGCCCGACGCCGCTTATGTGTGAATTGGGCCTTAGCACGACATGACACTGTGACCATCTATATTAATTAGTAAGAGGACACAATAAAATAAGCGATAAGTAAAGGAATAAGTTAAAAAAAAGTCGTTTAATTGTTTCTTGTTTTATATTAAAACTTGGTGGTCATATTCAATCTTCGCCATACTACATATTTGGCCTGTAGAATCCTCATGCTGATAGAATACGATGATCGAAGAAATGTGTAATATAGTCTTTTTAATAGGATGTCGATTATTGTGTAGTACGGCAGGCCAGTGAAAATCTCTATTTTCAAAGTAATATATATATATATATATATATATATATATATATATATATATATATATATATATATATTTAAGTTAGCACATAATTTTATATAATGGACAACGCGGTTACAGTTTAACTGAAAGAACCCCAGCCTTATACTTACTGGCCGTATTATTTCGAGCTAGTGCTGGCCCTCTCCTTTCTGTAGGTGGGATTATCGAATTTCGAGACGGGTGTTTTGAACAGCGGGTTATCGTTTCGATTCCATTTGGCCGCGTTGCTTTCATTTTGGAATTTGGCGTACTCCCGTCGATCGTGGATGCTGGTGAACAGTTTCCAGATGACGAGCATTATAATTCCGGCTAGCAGGATACTCCCGATAACACCAAAAACAACAGCTGGTAACATAAAAATGGTGGATAATATAAATTTAAAAACCTTTGCATGTACTTCTATCCCTTTCATACTTTTTACAGGTATGAAATCGACTTATACATTGTAAACGTAGCCGTTAATCATGTAATACTTTACATAAAGTTCGCAAAATATCTAACAAAAGATTTGGGAAACAATTACAAACCTAATACATTAATCGGTGATGGACACTGTATTTCCTTCCTGGCCACGATGTTGATCTCCCCCTCTTCATCATAGACATACTTGAAAATCATATGGCAATCGTCTTTTGTGAGGAAACGACATACTTTGGTCCTCTCAGAGTCAACCTCGTCGATTTCATCCACCGTCTGGATTGAGTATTGAGTGCACTTCAAATCACAGTCGTTGACAAGCTCCCCTGTCTTATAGGCTTTGCATTCCACACAGGGCTTGAGTTCTTCGCACCTTTTCCAACAAAGATTCGAATGTAAATTATATTGTTAATATTCGAATTTACTTTTATCGATATTCACGGTGGGTTTATTATCTACCCATTCGGCCGGGTTTTATAAAGGGTGACAACTTTTTAGTAATAACAACGGTCAGGTTAAAATGCTCTCATATGTTGAATTCGAATCTTATGCCCCTATTCACCAACATCCCATAAACTTTATAGGTCCTATAAGCCGTATTCTCCAACGTTCCATAAATCTATCAATAGCTATTGAACCCATAAGTATTCGTTGTTATAACAACAATAAATACATTATCTACGGAATGTAGTTACTTTAGATTCTCTCTATTGGAAACACTGAATAATTAAACAAAAGGTGCCATCAAAGCTCCAATCGCAAGCGCTATTCAAGGTGTTTGACATTTGATTTGGCAGATTATGTCACAATGACGTGAATTTATTCATTTAATAGCTTATGCGATTTATAAAGTTTATGGGATGTTGGTGAACACAGGCAAGTACATTTATACATTTAATTTTTTTCCATACCGTCCTCCTGAGCACAATGCACACTCCTCGCAGTACTTTCCGTAGTAACCCTGCTCGCACTTGCACTCCCCGCACACGCATTGCCCTTTGTTGCCACAAATCTGGTTGTTCAGAGTGCACAACGTGTTGTCGTCACGACAACTGCACGCCTCACCAGACCAGCCCGCGCTGCAAGAACAGTTACTGCAATCGCAATTGCCGTTACCACTGCACAAACGATTTCCAAGACCTTTCGGACAGGAGTAGTTATCGCATTCGCAGTACTTGCCATAGATTCGTTCATTGGGGTCTGTTCTTGTTATACCTAAATCACATCAATAAGAAAAATTTATAAAAAAACGTCATCTTTATAGGGCTATCAGCCGGTCAAGGGAGAAGCTCAGAGGAGTTTAATCACCCGGTATTTACCTTAACTTCACAGAAAACCTATGAAAAACTGTAAAAGGTGATTCGCGAAAATTCGCCCCGCTGGGGATCGAACTCAGGCTTCTCTTGTTCTCAAAATATATACATTTTTTACCCAGCTCAGTGGACGAGTAAGCATTGCTCAGTACGAGACGGACGACGCTTCTAACCACTCGGCCACTGAGCTGGGTGAAAAATGTATATATTTTGAGAACAAGAGAAACTAGAAAGGATATTTATGT
This sequence comes from Lordithon lunulatus, assembly GCA_963942505.1. Lineage (NCBI taxonomy): Eukaryota > Metazoa > Arthropoda > Insecta > Coleoptera > Staphylinidae > Lordithon > Lordithon lunulatus. Next base: position 65,405,947 of record OZ012667.1, read on the forward strand.
TCCTTCAAAGTACGAGGTACATCCAGAAAGTAAGAATACTGTTGCCCTTTTGAGCTGAGAATAGATTTTTTCCAAGGTTGCTACCAAGTGGTCCTAAACACAATTATCATCGGCGACTCCCCTTAGTACGAAAACTCGCCTTGTTTGTGTAAAATATGTCGATAAGAAAGCCCAACAAGTGTGAGGTGCGTGTTGTCATCAGGTTTCTTCTCGCGGAAGGAAAAGCGAATGGTTTGGAATGAGATGGGAAGCTAACAAACATTAGTTTTTACGTTTTCGACCACTTTTACGCCAATCCTAGCGTATGGGTCTCTTTCTCTGCCTATAGTGCTGGCAACTGGTACTGCAGGTGGACCTACAGTTTAGCGTGGATTCTGAACCACTGGAGTACGTTTATATTAGAATATCATCTACTCCAGACCAGAAAAAGGTGTTTAGCCATGAACTACTTTACTAAATACTTTCTGGACGTGCCTCGTAGATGACAAAGAAACAAAATTAAATTCCAATTAATTTTTTTTTAGAAATCCTGCTCAATCACCAGAAGTTGAATAATAGCTACAGACGATAAATGAAATATAAATAAAATCTCGACGTCTAGAAACAAATTATAAGGGTCGCAGTTGTGCAAAAAAAATAAAATAAACTTACATTCGCACGTATCACACTTGCAACTGCCCAACCCGGAACATATCTGGGTATCATTCGTCTTAATGCACAGCCGATTGTTCTCCGAACTATCGTTCTGCCCATCGCAATCACACCTCTTCCCATAATGGCCCTCATCGCAACTACAAATACCACACTTGACCACCCCCTTGTCATTGCATTCGCGCCTATCACCAGCATTATTGGCCTCACAGTTGCAATCGCATATAACCTCAAGCTCAACCTCCAACGTCTCACTCAGAGCACCGGGCCTGATGACAATTTTCTGAGGCGCGTTATCCTTCGAACAGGCCACCGCCTTGATTTTGGCGGTGAAGTTAATGGTGTCACTAACGTTCACTGAACTACATTCGCTTCCGATTTTCGATGCGCAATCAGAGGTGTATTCAATTTGGATATTATTGTCTGCGGTGTGAGTCATTGTAATGGAACTGGTAATACTCTGCAACAGAATTAGTTTTAACTAATAGAGTAGGGCAAAAGAAGTTGAAGTTGTAGTTGAAGAGTCTGATTGGGTCAGACGAGAGCGGAAGGAAAGTGTAGATGGGTCTGGGGTACACCGCGTGTACGCTGTGTAGTAAGGGAAGCTACACGTGGTGGCACCTTAGAAAAGAATGTGAGAGGGTGAAAGCAGAGTGGGTTGGAGACTACAGAAAGCTGAATGAATGGTTGGTAGAGGATGGGAAGGGCGTGAAAATCTGCAGGAGGCTTTCGTGGGAGAGGAAAGGTTTAGGGCGAATATGTATATTCCTTTAGTCTTATATTCTCTTAATTTGTATTGTGAGGAGTGTTACTTTTTATTTTCATTATAATAATAATAATATTTATTTTACGGCAAACGCCTTGAATAAAAATAAGATACACACAAGTGACAATACACATAGCGTGCGACAATGGACAAACAAAAAATGTACAATTACACTTAAAAAGTAGTGAAATAAATTAAATAAATTAAGTGAAATTGTTATGTATTTTTTTGTTTCTTGTTCTAGATGTATGAGCATTGTGTATTGGGGGAGGAGTGTATTTTTTGAGCTGTATGCCAAATAAAGGTCTATTTTTTTTTTTTTAGTTGAAGATTAAGAATTTGAATAGTGGTATATATAACAATTACTTACATTATAGAAATTTTGGATGAGTTTGATGATATCCGAGTTACCCTGCAGGGCCGCGATCTCCGAGTTTTCAATGTTCTTCTGCAGGTTTTTATACAACTGATAGACCGTTGGATTTGTGTTTACGATTGCAAAGAATATATAGAATCCGTTTTGTTTCGCCACGTAGTCAATGTGGGAAATTGAGGGGTAATCGTAGGTAAGTGCATCAGTATACTGATTGTTCTCCATGTGACATTTTGCGTCGTTTGGTTCTACAACACCTGCCAACTTACCATCCCCTAGAAAAATAAATAAATAAAAAATATCACCACCAACAACACCATCAACTCCTTCACAACAAGTTATCCAAGTGCTGTGTCGGAGAATGCCTCTAGCATTACTTTACTATTGTGTAGAGGCGGCAGATTGCACTAAGCGTCGTACGCTTATTTTTATATATTGCCCTGATACTGAAAGAGATAGAGGGTGTTGTATTTGCTTCAGTTCGGTCGCTTTTATACGGGTAGCATGCTAGATTTTGCGCTGTTGAAGGGAAATGACGTTCACCACCTAGGCTGCGACACTAAAAGTACCCTCATGGAAAATATTTGGTGTGTATTTGACTATATTTGAAAATATTCGCCAATATTTGAAAATAGTTGAAAATATTTGAAAATATTTGAAAATATTTAAAAATATTTGAAAACAGTTGAAAATATTTGAAAATAGTTGAAAATAGTTGAAAATAGTTGAAAATATTTAAAAATATTTGAAAATATTTGAAAATACTTGAAAATATTTGAAAATATTTGAAAATAGTTGAAAATATTTGAAAATATTTAAAAATATTTGAAAATATTTGAAAATTTGGAAATATTTCCAAATAATAATACCCTCACAGAAGATATCTGGTGTGTATTTGACTATATTTGACAATATTCGCCATTATTCGTCAATATTTGACATTTGAAAATATTTGAAAATAGTTGAAAATAGTTGAAAATAGTTGAAAATAGTTGAAAATAGTTGAAAATAGTTGAAAATACTTGGAAATATTTGAAAATATTTGAAAATAGTTGAAAATATTTGAAAATATTTAAAAATATTTGAAAATATTTGAAAATTTGGAAATATTTCCAAATAATAATACCCTCACAGAAGATATCTGGTGTGTATTTGACTATATTTGACAATATTCGCCATTATTCATGAATATTTGACATTTGAAAATATTTGAAAATAGTTGAAAATAGTTGAAAATATTTGAAAATATTTGAAAATATTTGAAAACAGTTGTAAACAGTTGAAAATATTTGAAAATAGTTGAAAATAGTTGAAAATAGTTGAAAATACTTGAAAATACTTGAAAATATTTGAAAATAGTTGAAAATATTTGAAAATATTTAAAAATATTTGAAAATATTTGAAAATTTGGAAATATTTCCAAATAATAATACCCTCACAGAAGATAACTGGTGTGTATTTGACTATATTTGACAATATTCGCCATTATTCGTCAATATTTGACATTTGAAAATATTTGAAAATAGTTGGAAATAGTTGAAAATAGTTGAAAATAGTTGAAAATACTTGAAAATAATTGAAAATATTTGAAAATACTAGAAAATATTTGAATATATTTGAAAATATTTGAAAATAATTGAAATTATTTGAAAATATTTAAAAATATTTGAGAATATTTGAAAATTTGGAAATATTTCCAAATAATAATACCCTCACAGAAGATATCTGCTGTGTATTTGACTATATTTGACAATATTTGCCAATATTCATCAATATTGGACAACATTTGAAAATATTGTGAATATTCTTCAATATTGGACAATATTTAACAATATTCGTCAATAGTTATTTCTGCGCACCTGGTATTATGTATACATTATGTATAAAAAAAGTATAAGTTTGTATTTTAAATTGATTTTCATTTCAATCAATCAATCAATCAAGCTTTAATCAATTACCAGCAATATGAAATGGAGCGTCCGTGGAGAAGACAATCAAATGCCTAGCCTGCTCCCTCCAGCCAATCTCTTTCTTACACACCATCGCCTGCATGAGCGCATCAAAACCACCCTCGGGAGAATCCAAATTACCAGACACTCGAGCCCTACGCACGCCTTCCGCAAACGAATTACCGTCCATAAGCGACTGGTGGTTTATAAAACTGTACGCGGGAGCGCACGGTTTTTTGGCACTGCACGGATTCAACAACCTAAACAAAAACTACAAATAACAAATACGCACATTTTATATGTCTCTATTATATTGGTTTCGGCAAAAGTTCCGGGTCCAGCACTGTATTTCTTAATTGAGATTTTTTTTTCAAAAATTTGCGAAACTTGTATGGGTTAATTTGAATTTTATGTTTTTTTTTATGGATATTTGTCCTCGATTTCTAAGGCTCAATTCACACATGTAGGCGAGGTGTAGGCGCGACGTCGCACAGGCGATTGTGATGTCCATTGCACCTTATGTTTTATATAGACGCGGCGTGGAAGAGTTATGCCTTCCGCCTCGCAGGCACCGTGTCTTAGGCGAAGAGGTGAAGGCGCGGTGCTGGCGCGGCGAGAGGCACGACGGTTACACGCACCCTCTATATAAACATGTGGTGAAATGCCCACTTAAGTGACGAGGCCTCGTGCTTCTCGCCGCGCCGGTACCGCGTCTTCGCCTCTTCGCCTAAGGCCCAATTCACACATAAGCGGCGTCGGGCGCAGGCGCGACGTTGCACAGGCGATTGTGATGTCCATATGCAGTGAAGAGGTGGATATTGCACCTTATGTTTACGTAGAGGCGGCGTGGAAGAGTTATGCCTTTCGCCTCTTCGCCTACCTTGTCTTAGGCGAAGAGGCAAGGACGCGGTACCGGCGCTGCGAGAGACACGGCACTTCAAGCCCCCTCTATATAAACATGCGGTGCAATGCCCACTTAGGTGACGAGGGGCGGACATTTGCCTCGTGTTTGCACCGCGTGGCATAACTCTTCCACGCCGCCTCTACGTAAACATAAGGTGCAATGTCCACCCCTTCACTGCATATTAACATCACAATCGCCTGTGCAACGTCGCGCCGGAACAGCGTCTGCGCCGTGTCTGCGCCCGACGCCGCTTATGTGTGAATTGGGCCTAAGACACGGTAGGCGAAGAGGCGAAACACTTACACGCCGCCTCTATGTAAACATAAGATGCAATGTCCACCCCTTTACTGTATTTGGACATCATAATCGCCTGTGCGACGTCGCGCCTGCACCTCGCCTACACCGCGCCTCCGCCCAACTTCGTTTATGTGTGAATTGGGCCTTAGATAATGAATTTTAGCATTATTTTAAAAATAATTGTCGGTTATTTAATATTACTTTTCAGGAACGGTGCTCACAAACGGCATGTCCGTCTTATCCACAAAACTGCCAAAGCCCAATTGGAAATTGCTGGTGATACTCCGCATCACCCGTACCAAATCATCCCCTAGCTTGGCGAGCTTATTTTTTTGTGGCGCCATGGAGGACGACAGGTCCATCAAGTAATACAAGTCAATTGGAAAATTGGCGGCTTGTGCGTACTGGAAGTTCAAATCGAAAGTCTCCCCTTTGCGTAGTCTCAAGGTGGCGCGCTGTGGTTTTATTTGGACCGCCTCGGCGCCCGGTTTTGTCTCCAACGGGGTGTCTTTTAACACCCGGTATTCCGCTTGTGGGTTTACCAGGGACGTGCAATTTGCAGTTGCGTGTGGGAAACAGTGGGGTTGACCACTGAAATCCTTTAATACTAGTGTGAGCCACATACATTTGTAGACAATAATTGTTAAGTACTAAGGACCGCATTACGATGTGTTGCTCTAGACCGGGGATGGCCAAAGAGTCGACCAGTTGCCCGCCAGTTGCATATGTACACATTATTATTACATAACATTATTATTACATAACTAATCAGTTTGTGAGAAGAAATCATTATTTTCTATTATTAAAATAACTTGATATTAAATATGTATTAGTATTATCTATCTTCTTTTCATATGATCACTGTTACACTGTTTTTTATGAAAATTTTGAAAATTATGGAAAAAAAATATTTTTATAGATTTTTTCAGTTTTTACGAACAACCGTAATTTTAGGTTGTTTTTTTGTCATTTTTTTTTAAGTCGATTTGTTTTGGGTGATACTATACTAATGGACTGTATCGAAACTTTTAGCAATTCACTTCCAACTACATGCAATCTTAATTGCCCTAAGTTGGCGGCAACACGATTAAAAAAAACACTGTAAAGCCCTGGTTTCCTAGAAAGCGGCCGCTTAAAAACGGCCGCTTTTGACGTCATTTTTACGTCACAAAAATAATTCTACGTGTATATAAACGAATATAGTTTCCTATAAAGTGTAATACCTCAACGTACTGCAAAAACCCAATGAATTACGATGAAAAATTGTGAGTTCTTCTATTACATATACTTAAAACGACCTTTGTGATTTGTGAATGACGTCAAAAGCGGCCGCTTTAAAGCGACCGTTCTCCTAGGAAACCAGGGCTTAACTGTTACAGGCTGGAAAGTAAATAGCGAGTAAATTCCATAAATTCTTTATGATTTTTCATTCGCATTTTTTTTAAATGTAGCCCCATATTTTATTGCAAATTCTGAAAAGAATTATTTTTCTGCGATCAACGATGTATATTATAATATATAGGTCATATAAGGAAATATCCAAGAAAAATTATTTCAAATGTCAGAGTGAAGAAAACAAAAGGCGAAATAATATTCAATCAAAAATCAAAACGTGAAAATTAATTTTAGAAGTTACGACAGTTGTCATCTCACAGTGCTATGTTTGTATTTCACTGATTCAAAAGAAGACATAAGAATTCAATAATTGTTTAGTAAGAAACGACTAAAACACAAACGAATAAAAATCACTGGTGTTTGGGCAGAACACTTAAGTCATTAGTTTTACAAAAATAAGGTATTTATGTCTTTTTAACCAAAAAATTCTGCTGTTTCCATTGCTAAAAACTTGTAAACTTTACATTTCCTAACTTAAGCCCATTTGTTCAAGCACCAGTGATTTTTATTCGTTTGTGTTTTAGCCGTCTTTTAGTAAACAATTATTGAATTCTTATGTCTTCTTTTGAATCAGTGAAATACAAACATAACACTGTGGGATGACAACTGTCGAAACTTCCAAAATTAATTTTCACGTCTTGATTTTTGATTGAATATTAATTCGTCTTTAGTGTTTTTCTTCACTCTGACATTTGAAATGATTTTATTGGGTTTTTTTTAAATGTGAATTCAACGATCTTTGATTAGTTTAGGTCTATGGTTGTGTACATTAAATATGTGAACTTTTAGTAGTTCGCACCGTATGCGCGACCTTCCATCCTTTAGTCCCAGTTTTCTAAAGTGTACTTTTATATTTATTACTGTTTAAATAATTGTGTTTTTGTATAGCTTTCAGGTTTAGTATGCACTGCATCTATTCAATTTTTTTCTATTTCACCACATATGTTATTTTGACCTCTGTAAATACACACATGTATATAAACAGCAATAAATTATTATTATTATTATTATTATTATTATTAAACTGATTATAAGATTAATAGAAATAAAAATCCAAACAACCTTCAATTATATTTACACTGATACCTCTAAATTGTGTCACTTACAGCATCTTCACACCACACACATTCCGGCTCTTGTATGCACGCCCCACAGTTCTCCTTGCTCGAACAATTGTCCTGGCAAATTGCACCCGCAACAATTAAAGCAAACACAACTGCAAGCAACTTCATCATCGGGCAACATTTAACAGGATACTGACGCGATAGTGCGGCCGCGCCGGGCGGAAAACGCGACACCGCAATCTGCTAATATTTAATCTAACAACTCTAAAAAACAACTCGTTCCGAGCAAACACAGTGACTAAAGGTGTAAACCCCGTTATCGTAATGATAAGTGGCTCTATCGAAATGTTGTAAATTTATTCCATATTATTGGGTTTGTGTATAAAAAATTATATAAAAGACGCTACACATTTTTGTTTTAAAGACGTGGACAAATCACTCCATCTTTTTCGAAATCATTACCGAGCGTGGGGCGTTCTCGGATTCACTGAAATGTTTTTATTGGGGTATAGTATGGGTTTTTTTTTCTGGAATGTAGGAAGATGTTTACTTACATTAGTTTTATCGACGTGGTGAACCACCACCAGCCTTATGGCAACAGCACTTAGCTTTCTGAAATTATACAAGACATAAACACTTGAAAGCAAACATTGAAAGCATATTGAGTTTTGTTAGCATATTTTTGGGATTCAAAATGTAAAAAATTCTGATTAATATACAGACTGATTCATAACAGAAACATACAAACTAACATTTTGACATTTTGGCCTTTTGACTTTATGACATTTGGACATTTTGGCTTTTTAATATTTTGACATTTTCTCACATTTCATCATATTATCCCAAATTTTTCAAATACTATCCTTTTTCTCACATTTCATCATATTATCCCAAATTTTTCAAATATTCTCCTTTTTTCTCACATTTTCCCACATATTCTTACATTTCTCACATTTTCTTACATTTCCTCATATTTACTCCTACGTTGTCAACATTTTCCATTTATTTTTGTAAATGGTTTTATTGTTGTAAACCTTCCTTATAGTATAATTTTTGTCCAGGAAACTTATAATATATTTCGTATTCGGTAAAACAATACCTTCCTTATACAGCAGTGTTGTATTCGGACAGTAAATATAAATATGTTTGCATAATTGCATCCACATTATTGTATGGGACGAAAATAATAATTTTTATTATTAAATCAATAATATCGAAGCTTCAATAGTTACGATGATATTGTATTAAACCATCGGTAATCATCTCGATAAGATTTAACAACCCAGCCATGATAGTCGTATTTATCATGAATAAAATTCATATGCTTACTTCTGTGAATCCAGAGAGCATTCCGGCCAAATGAGTTGACGCGGTGCGCTCTTTCTGCAAGTTACATTGCAGAACTTTGTTCTTGCATTGCTCGTGCTCCAACGCAGTCCTAAAGTATATTAATTGAACGTGATTAAAAGAAATACTAAGACACTAAATGGCATAGACATTACATATAGTTATTTACTGTTTGTGATTGCGTCCGAATTTGCTTGCCTAGCTCATTATTCGTGTTCCTCTCAATTTCCAATGTTTGCTTTAAATCTTCCAACCTCTGTCGCTCCATCGCCACTTCCAATTGTAACCTGGCAACTTCACCACAAAAGTTAAGATAGAGGATATATATATTTTTTTAAATCCTAATATTTATTATACACTGATGGCTGAATTCATAAAGGACATTTAAGTAAATAAAAACGTTTCTTTAAATGCAAAATGGATCGTTAAACTTATATTAATCAACAATTTATAGTACCTTGCCCTAACGCCATTTTCTGCCTTTTCCTCAAATCAGCCTCACATGGTGGGGCAGATGGGTGGGTACATGGGCGGGAACAGGGCGGTGGAGGAGCCGGTGGCCCGCAAGGCTTTACACAGGGTGGTATCTTACACGGTCCACACGGTCCAGGACACACCAATTCGGCGCGGTTCGTACAAATACACCTCGCGGTGGCATCACAAATCTTCCCGTGTATAAATTGCAGATCATCAAACACCAGCGTCTGCAAACAGGAAGACCCCCCAAACCGCAATTAAACCTCCCCGCACTTCAAGCAGCATGTGTGTGGGGGGCGTGCGGCAATTTTAAAATCACTTAGTTAATTTGCAACGAACCTCGATTCCCTCCTTCAGGCACTTCTTGAGCAGGTATCTGAATTTGCCGTCACCTCCACATATGCACTCTTGAGGCTAATAAATAAACTTAACGTTGCAAAAGTTGTGTTACACCCAACAAAATAGCCTTACTTCGTCCATCTTAGTCTGCATCTCTTGCAGCGAGATCTGGCTCTTGCGTGATTGTTCTCGCAACTCATCCACTTCCTTCTCCAACTCCTTGTTGCCTACTGAAATCATTTCCTCGTGAGACGCCTGCAGATTCTGAATGCCTTCGTTGTACTTCTCGTGCAGATTCTTAATGTCGCGATCGTATTGCGCCTTCATGTTGTTAATAGTGTCTGAGCAATCCTTCTTTTGTTTCGCCAATGCGGCTTCGAGGTCGCGAATTTGTTTCTCATAATCTTTAAAAGATAAAAAGAAATTGAAATTCTAGTATACTCACAGTCATTTTTACATATTAACGACCTTATGCCCGTATTCACCAACATCCCATACATTTTATAGGTCCCATAAGCTATTGAATGGATAAATTGACAATGCCATTGTGACAGAATATGCCAAAACAAATGTCAAAGACCTTGAATAGCGCTTGCGATTGGAGATTTCATGACACCTTTTGTTTAATGATTCAGTGTTTCCAATAGAGAGAATCTAAAGTAAGTACATTCCCTAGATAATGTATTTAGTGTTGCTATAACAACGAATACTTATGGGATCAATAGCTATTGATAGATTTATGGAACGTGAATATGGGGGTATGATATGCATAAATCAATCTGCAACATATTTATGCCCGTATCCCTTAAACTTTATTGTTATTGAATGGACAAATTGAAACCGTCATTGTGACAGAAATTGCCAAAACAAATGGCAAATACCTTGAATAGAGCTTGTGATTGATGACACCTTTTGTTTAATTTTTCAGTGTTTCCAACAGAGAGAATCTAAAGTAGTGATTCTTAGCCGGTGCTCCGTGAGCTTGTTTCTTAGCAAGTGCTCCGAGAAAGTATGAAAACCAAAATTGAATATTGGCTCATGTACTGTATGTGATTGACTCGTGCACCGTAAGTTTTTTTTTTGACCAAAAGTGCTCCCTGACATCAAGAATCACTGGTCTATATGAAGGTTTTAGAGCTATTTTAAATTAATCGACTGAGTTTAATGTTTAAATTATAAAAAATCAAAGATTTAAGATATTTAGGCTTGGTTTTATAGAGGTAACTATAACACTTGATTATATTATTAGATGTTGCATAAATTGTTATTACCTTTCCTTTTCATACCCTCATGCACCTCTGTTTATTTATGGCAACGTCGCATTATGTGTCAAAGTTATCAGAAGTAAGGTTAGAATCACTGATCGGAAATTACCTTGAGAGTTATCTGCTTTATACAACCGAGCCTTAAATTTATAATATTATTTTACATTCTATATTTAATTGGTCTCAAAATATGCCTTTCTTTTATAATTTTTATCCAAAAATAAAGTCTGTAGGAAGGTTTTTATTGCACGAGCTATTTTAAATTAATCGACTTATGCCCGTATTCACCAACATCCCATAAACTTTATGTCCCATAATGTTTGTATGTAAATTTGAAAGTGTAGTGATTTCAAATTTACATACAAACATACATAAATTATTCTATACACGGTGAGTATAAAATGACGCATTTTCTCTTCAGTACATTATAGGGAAACCTTCACAAAGTCTGAGATAAATATAAAGAAAATCCCCTGCCTTCTACTTGAGATATGAACAGATAAAGTAGAAAATTCAACTTTCTTGTTTTCAAACAAAAAACCGTCCCTGAATTTTCTAATCCCTACACATTGTAACTGTTTGTTATTACCTTTATTATCAGATGGTGCAGGAGATGGTGCAGGAGATGGTGCAGGAGATGGTGCAGGAGATGGTGTAGGAGATGGTGCATTCGAATGTTTCTCGGCCGCCGCCAACTGCCCCTCCAGCTTCTTAATCATAGCCAGCAAATCATCCCGTTCCTTATCCCTCTCTTTATCACCGGCGCCCGCCGCTTTAATAGCAGTCAAATCCGCCTTGGCCTTATCCGCAATCATCTTAGCTTCATCAACATCGGCCTTATACTTATTACACTCGTTCTTAAGATCACCCACATCCTTTTTGAGACCCACAATCTCATTCTTCAGCCCTGCAATTTCACTATCCGCTTTATCCCTTGCCTCCTTAAGCGCCGCTTCAGCATCCAGCAGTTTCTTCTTCAACGCATCAAGCTCTGCCTGTCCATTATCACCGCTCGCTTTAGCAGCCGCCAAATCCTTCTTAGCAGCATCAACTGCCTTCTGTAGCTCAGCCCCCGTCGCTTGACAAGCACTCAAGTCTTTTTTCAGAGCATCCAATGCGCCCTGTTTATCCGCCAACGACGCCTCGGCGGCTTCTAACTTCTTTTTCAATGCGTCCAACGCGCTCGTATCATTAGCAGCCTTCAGCGCGGCCTCCAGCTGCCGTTTCAAGTCATCAATCAAACCCTGTTGACCATCGCCTGCGGCTTTAGCATCACCGAGCTGTTTACGCAATCCATCCAAATCAGCAGCATTCTTGCTGGCCTCCGCTTGTGAAGCGGCAAGATCCTTTTGGCATCCCTCCAGCTGGCTTTTGCAAGCACTCAAATCGGCTTTAGCATCATTTAAATCTTTCTGTAGTGCTTGTAGTTGTTTGCGCAAGTTGTCCGCTTCTGATGTGTCTGGCGGTTTACTTTTTTCGGCATCCAATTGCCGTTTCAACTCGTCGTAGTCGCCTTGTGTTGGGAATTTCGGTTTTAAAGCATCGGCCAGTTGAGTTTTTAACGCATCATAATCCTCCTGCGTGGGACCTTTTGGTTTTAAAGCTTCTACAAGTTGATTCTTTACGTCTGCTAGGGATACACAGCACTTTTGTGCTTGCTCCAATTTGAGCGTTAGCTCATCAAACTCTTCTTGGCTGGGGCCTTTTGGTTTCATGGCTTCTGCTAGTTGTTGCTTTAGAGCGTCGTAATCTCCTTGGGTGGGGAATTTTGGTTTCAAGGCCTCGTCCAGCTGGCGTTGTAATGCATCCAATTCACCTTGTGATGGGCCTCTGGGTTTCTGTGCCTCGTCTAGTTTTCTTAAATTCGATGCCAATTGTTGTTTTAAATCATCCACTTGCGCTTGGCATGCGGCTTTAGCATTGGCCAGTTGTTTTCGTAAATCATCCAGTTCGGTTGTGTCAGCGCATTTGGCTTTGGCAGCCGCCAGTTGTCGTTTTAAATCATCCAGTTCGCTCTGAGATGGCCCTGTTACAGAGAGGACGGTATCTGAAATGTTTTTTATTTGTTTGCGCAATGCTTCCATTTCAATCCGGCACGACTCTCTGCAACTTTTTTCCTGGTCAGCAGCACTGCTGGCAGCTAGTTGGGCCTTCAAGGTTGCTAGTTCTTCTTGGCAGCTGGTTAAACACGCCTGCGATCCTTTCAGTTCGCCCACTAAATCCTGGATTTGATCCGTTGCTACCGCTTGGATTTCATTGGAGTGTCGCCGCAGTGCATCGTTTTCACTGTGAATTTGTTCGCAGGCCAATAGTTGGGCTTTTAGTTTTTTGATTACGACTGTTAGATCGCGACAGGCCGGACAACACAATTCAGGACCTTCGCGTTGTTTATCCAACTCTGCGGCCGCTGTTTTAGCTGCGTTTTTAGTTTTTTGCAACATCAACTCAAGCTTATCATTATCTGTTAAATCTTTCAGCTGATCACCGGCGGTTGTTTGAACTATTTGCGATTGCATCTCTACTGCGTCAACAGACTCAGTCGCATTTAACAACTGTGTTTTCTCAGCGAGTTCCACCTCCAAAGCACTAATGCGTGCATTCGATTTAACAATGGCATCTTGCAATAGTTTACCCTCAGAAGATACTTCCGCAATCGTATCCTTGAGTTGTTCTTGAACTGTAGTGATTTCTTCTTCGGATCGCGCTATGATATCATCCCGTTTCTCCACCTCCTTCCGCAATGATGAAATCACCCCCTTCATGTTATCCTATAAAAAATCTCGTAATACCACAAAATCCCTCAAACAAATAACTTACCGCTTTATAAAATATATATATATTATAAATAAGTAATTCTAAAATTGCCACACTAAAGTAATTGAAAATATCTTATTACCTGTTGCTTCTCCTGTCCACAGGATAACCGATCGACGTGAGCGACGAGTCGATTTATTTCACTCTCCTGGTCGGCTATAACGCACTCCAAATCACGCACACGTCGCAACAAAGCAGTCCTTTCAGCGTCCAAACTCTGAGCTTGAGAGGCTTTAGCGCGTAGCCCATCCATCTCCTGCTGCATACTCCCCATCATACTAGCACGCGACATATGCTTATCACGCTCCGATTTAAGTCTTTCCATATCCTTCATCACATTAGCATCCATACTATTCCTATCCACTTTAGCTTTCTCCAAAAGAGCAACCTTCTCCTTCATACTATTATACTCCTTCTCGATCATCGCCACCTCATCAAGCCTCATTTTCAATCGATCGCGTTCAATCTTCGTCTTCTCCAATTCCATTTGACAATTCCGCTCGCTATCATTAATAACAGTTGACATGGTGGCGCTCGCGCTTAAACATGTCTGTCCCTTTTTCAGCTTCGCCTTACAACTCGTTTTTTCTAACTCATCCGCACGGGCCGCTTTCTGTTTCAACGCACGCAGCTCACATTCTAGATCAGCAGTCAGCTCCAATCTCTGTTTCAAGTCCCTACCCTCCAACATATCGGACCGCCGTTTGTACGAATCAACGTCACTGTGAAAGCTATCATATTTCTTCAATTTGTTTTCCAACTGCGTAACACTGGCCTGCAGCCGATCACGCTCTATGGAAACCTCTTTCAAACGAGACACTTTTTGATTGAGCACCGCAACTTGGTCCTTATAGTACTTTGTCATATCCGACTCGTCTTGATCATCGACAAATTTACCATCGCGCATTTTATTGAGTTTCCCGCAAATGCACATGACCTTCGTGTGGTGCTCTTTTAAGTTTTCCAACCGATTTCTCTCCATTGAATTGGTAGGATACACACCCGAGCACTTCGGGGCGACTTCTGTTGTTCCGCCAGCCTTTAACTTCCGGTTCTCTTTTTGTAATCGATCGTTTTCCAGTTTTATTGATTTTAACTTATCGCAGTACCGTTTCAACAACTGCAGCTCCTTGGTAATCACTTCGAGCTCATCGCTGGCGCCATTCTTGCGCAACCGTTCGATTTCAGACTCCATTTCGGTAATCTCTCTCTCGCAGCTCTCGTGTTTGCACGTGCACTTCTACGTACAATTAAAGTAATTAATTAAAATATTAAGGGCCCGCTAATAATCAAATAATCATATAAAACTGCTTTCGTTTATCCTTACTAGTTGCTCTAAATGGTTCGCACCGGAGCTATTGATTGTGGAACGAATAAAATTGTTTCATGTACAATTTCTATAATATAACATTATATACAAATTGAAATAAAGAAAAATAAGTTTTGTAAAATTATAATTTTAAAAGAAATCCACAATGAACTTGTTGGTTATGGCGTACAAAGTTTTATGTAGGTTCAACTACAGTAAGGGATGAGATAAAATTATGCGTTTCATGAGCTGCTCGTACGGATAATCGAACACCAAACCAATATCCCCGAACGATAAATAAAACTACTCAACAGTACATTAAATGCCTACAAAAATAAGACGGTAGGTGCTTCAAGACTAATTCAAACGACTTGTACTACTACTCAAGTGATTCTCAAAGTGGGGGGGTCACAAACAATATTTGCAGAAAATTTATTACAGATCCAGATTTGGGATGTTTTTATACACATAAGCGCCTTTCGTTTATCACTCTGGGCTGGTACGGGCTTATTGTTTCTTGTTCTATTTGCCGCTTCCGTTGCGCATAATTCTACCTCTGCCTTTACAACCGGCGGCGTACGACCGCGATACTGCACGCCATGGGGCGACTAGTAATGCTAAACCAAGCTAAACGAAAGCGCCTATACTCATTATTCAGGGTATCCTTTGAATTTTTTAAGTCTAAAATTGAGATCGCGACCAAAATGTTTAAGAAACGATGCTCTACATCATAATTTTCTATAAACCAAGAATTAATTAACAAATGAAATTGTTTCAGTCGTGGAAAACTGTGCAGTTCAAAGTTCAAGTCGTTTCAAATAGTCAACTGGCATAGTTTGGTTGTATAATTGTAGAAGTGAAACATATATAAGTGTAAATCCACCCCTTAGCAATCTACATATCTAGATTTAGATCTTATTAGATCTTATCAGTGTAGCTCAGCTAGTGAGGATGATTTCACACAATATTTCAGGTGGTTATATACAAAAATGATACAACTAACCCCCTAGGAGGAAAGTTAAACGCCATCTGGAGGCATCACATTAATTAGCAATGCACACCCATATAGTAATAACCGTCAACATGCTCATGATATCAGGATCACCAGGTAGTGCCCTCTATGGAATAATATTCCCACAGAGTGCTTGAGATAACATCACAAGGCCAGTCTTATAAAACATATATAAGTGTGAATCTACCTCTCAGCAATTAGATCACTAGATCATATCTCAAGCACTCTGTTGGAATATTATTCCATAGAAGGCACTACCCGGTAATCCTGATGGCATGAGCATGTTGACGGTTATTACTATATGGGTGTGCATTGCTAATTGATGTGGTGCCACCAGATGGCGTTTAACTTTCCTCCTAGGGGGTTAGTTGTATAATTTGTGTAGAAGTGAACTTTTTCAAACAATTCAAACAATAACATAAATCAGTTCACCCATTATTTTCATGAAAATCATTAGAAAATTACCTTTAAAACTTTTAATTCGTCCAGCGACGCGGTTAGTTTATTTTTAAGCGCATCCCGTTCGGACACAATACTCTTCAGGGTTTCCAGTTGCACAATAGCTTTCTCTGCTAGCTCGCCATTATCGCCGCCAGTCTGGGAGCTCGGAGGTGGAAGTCTTTCCAAGCTAGGTGCGTCCATGCACACCGTTTTCCTAATAGATACTTGAAAACCTGATTGACGGGACGCCGAATCGCCCATGCTGTCCATATTATTTACTTCATTCTACAAACGAAAATCGATTCAATTGTATTGAACGAGGGTCGGTATGAACTTACAATAATCTTATTAAATGCGTTTAATTGGTCTGGTAATAGGATTTTGCTGATAGCTTCCAGTTGCGCTTTGAGTCTCTCAATGTCCGCATTTTTGTTCGCCATCAAGGTGTCAATCAACACCTCTATTGGTACGTATTTTCCAAATTGACCAGTCTACAACAAATAGAATCATATATTGAATTGTTAAGGCGTCTACTTTGTGTTAATTCATTTTAAAGGATAAACGATGTTTTACTTTGTTTTTTTTTCACACTTCAGTTACACTTTGCAACTAGTTTCGGCTAAGCTCTAGCCATTTTCGAGCTCCTCGAAAATAGTTGCAAATTTAATTAAAGTGTGATAAAAAACAAAGTAAAAAATCGTTTTATTTATCTTTTAAATAGAATCATGTTTTTTTTTAGGAAGTTGTAAATATGTTTTGCGATTGATAACTAAATTGAATGTTTAGATTATTTTCAATTGAATGGGTAGTTTGAAGAAGGGAACGAATGCAAAAATCATATTTGTGGGAAATTGAAGGAAAATCAGAACTAGAATTTTTCTACATGAACATATTTTAACGATTAACAACATCATTAAACATATATATATATATATATATATATATATATATATATATATATATATATATATAATATTATTCCATAGAGGGCACTACCCGAGGATCCTGATGGCATGAGCATGTTGACGGTTATTACCATATGGGTGTACATTGTTAATTGATGTGGTGCCGCCAGATGGCGTTTAACTTTCCTCCTAGTGTGTTAGTTGTATCATTTTTAACAATATTATTATTTAGGTTTGGTAACGCATTAATCATATCTCGTTGTATTGGCTTATGATTTCATATAATTTTATATTATTTATATATTAGTTAATATAATTTTATGTTCACTTTTCAGAGTTTTTAAAAAAGGTTTCTGTGAAGTTAAGGTATATATAAGGTCATATAATTTTATGATTACCTTTCACAGTTTATCAAAGCTTTTCTGTGAAGTTACGGTAAGGTTGATTAAACACCTCTGAGCTTCACCCTTCACCAGTGGAAAAAACTTCATGGCTGATAGCCCTATAAGGATTATTTTTTATAATTTTATAATAATTCTGGCCCTTGTTCCTTCCCTTCTTCAATCTACCGATTCAATGATGTCTATTCGGCAAATATATAGTTACACTGATGAGACTCTACTTAAGATCTGTAGACATTTATAATTATTATTTATAAGTATAAAATTACCTTAGGGCATTCCGAGCCCATAAGCTCAACGATATACTTCTTGTTCTCATAGTCGTTACTTGACCATGAACGCGTGTCCGTAGCGGACGTGTAATTTTTGAGGCGAGCTTCGCATCGCTGCCGGGTGGGCAGCTCGCTGGGGTCGCCGATACCCTTAAACACGCGGGACTTCTCGTTGACGAACGAACCCATCTCCAGGCGCCACTTTAAATTTTGCGAGGGCGATCTCAGTTAGCGAGCATTTTCGTGCCGCTAGTTCTTGTAGGGGTTGGGTGTTCAGCTCTGGGAGGAAAATTATTAATAAAAAAACGAACTTGACGGCCGTAATAAATTTCTCTGAAGTGCAATGACAGACCGTTCGGCCACCTCGATACTAATAATATACCTCGATAATATTTACATTCCTACCGTACAATTTTTATATATAAAAATTTATATGAATACTTATTACAGTTGATAATAATAAGAGTAAAATATTAAATCGTTATAAAAAAAAACGAGCTCAATGTTTTGAAACCGACCGACTTGTCAGATATTTTTTGTGTGCTGTCAGTACAAAAGTGGGGGGTTTCTTAATTTTTTTATTCATTATTTAATAAGTGTTTTGAATTAAGAGTATTATTTTAAATATGCTTCTCTTATTTTACAAATTAAAGATGTAAAGTATAGACTTCTAACTATGCAGTTGCATTGAGTTCCACTGTTTGTTGGTTTAGTTCTCAGACTAAGAAATAATTTATTTTTTTTATTAAATTAAAGTACTAACACACCACACTTCTATCATAACAATAGTGTTATGATAGAAGTTTGGTGTGTTGGTATTTTAATTTAATTTCAATAGTCTTAGTCTCAGAAGACTAAGAAATTATTTCTTAGTCTGAGAACTAAACCAACAAACAGTGGAACTCAATGCAACTGCATAGTTAGAAGAATACGTGTTTTTTTGATTATGATATATATATATATATATATATATATATATATAATATAATTTTATTATTATATTCTATATTGTTGTCCTGTAATTAGGATTTATTCTGTTTGGCCAATAATTCGTTTATTTATCATTTACTTATTTATAATATTACGTTTACTAATAATTTAAAAATTAATTGTTAATTTATTAATAATTTAAGAGGAAAAGTATTAAAGTATAAGTTATTGTGACAGCTCAGAGGAGTTAGCAAGATATTTGGTTCATAATATCTCGTCGAATAAAGGGAATTTCATCTAGTATTTTCGTAATTTATAACAAAATAATAGAATTTGTTTATTATTGTTATAACAAAAATTAAAAAAAGTATGTCAGGTGTGGGGTTCGAACCCACGCTCCCTCTCGGGAACCAGAGCTTAAATCTGGCGCCTTAGACCGCTCGGCCAACCTGACATACAAAACGAATTTGTTCAGAAAGCATTTGAACAACAATTTATAAATCCTAAAATTGTAAATCCGGATTTAGATAAATTCATCATTAAATATGCTCCATTTAGTTTGAAATCATATTAAACTGAATAAATTGAAACAAAAATCAATAGTATGCCCAGTACAAGCCATATTGGCTGGTAGGACGAATGAGTAGCCTTAAGCGAGGTTTCACAATGACCCTATTTTGAGACCTAAGTGGCTGTAGCTATGCTACCCTCCAGCCAACTATCCAGAACTATCTAGATCTAGAACAAGCCATATGTAAAGGTGTGAAATTGGCTGCCTACCGTCAAATAACGTATATAATTTTGCAATTATGAATTCAAACATTTCAAATATATTAACGTATGCATAACTAATTTATTTGTGTACGTAATATGTATATGTATATGTATATGTATATGTATATATATATTGAACCAGCAAAAATGGTCGAAAAAAATTTCACTTCTACAATTATTCAACCAAACTATGAGAGTTGACCATTTGAAACGACTTGAACTGTAACTGCAGTTTTCCATGACTGAAACAATAGAATATATATATATATATATATATATATATATATATATATATATATATATATATATATATATATATGTATATATATATATATATATATATATATATATATATATATATATTATTATTATTATTATTATGATTATTACACAAATATTATTTACACTATTAATGTAAATTGTGGCACGCTAGCCTCAGTGATAAAAGATGCCTGTGATCTATATAATTCTTTTAAGCTTGGTATTAAAAATTATTGTACTAGATTTTGTATTTTCGACCAAATTAATTAATTTGAGCACTTTATATCTATAGCTTCTTTTAAGCTTGGTACGCGTGATTTAGAAGAGATGATGTTAGAAGACACATCATCGCTTCTAAATCGCGCGTACCAAGCTTGAAAGAATTATATAGATAATAGATAATGTGCTTAAATTAATTAATTTGATTGAAAATACAAAATCTAGTACAATAATTTTTAATATGCCACAAAAACTGGTCAATTACATTAACCCACAATTGTGAAGGTGGTGTGTGCTACATTCGTGCGCTGAATTATTTAAATTGAACACGTTCCGAGACCCTGGAAGTTGGAATTGATATAAATTGTGTGCCAGCTGTAAAGTGGAGCCATAATAATAAGCCATAAATATTAATTATTATGAATTTTTTCCTATGATAACGTGATTTCATGAACGATATTCACTGAAAACTGTAATAAATTGTTAGAAGGTATGAATATATTATATTGTTGCAATTTATAAATTACATCTTGTGTCCACACCACTCTCTAAATAGAATTCACTTTTAAGTCCCGGTATTCACCAACGTTCTATAAATCTATCAATAGCTATTGAACCCATAACTATTCATTGTTATAGCAACAATAAATGCATTATTTAGGAAATGTAGTTAATCTAGATTCTCTCTATTGGAAACACTGAATATTGAAACAAAAGGTGTAATCAAAGTTCCAAACACAAGGTTTTTGACATTTGTTTTGGCATATTCTGTCACAATGACATTTTAAATGTGTCCATTCAATAGCTTATGGGAACTATAAAGTTTATACTGAATACGGGCATAAGTATGGCGTATGATGTATCAACTATCTCGCATTCACCAACATCCTATAAACTTTATAGGTACCATAAGCTATTGAATGGATAAATTGACGTCATTGTGACAGATATTGCCAAAACAAATTTCAAATACCTTAAACAGCCCTTGTCATGACACCTTTTGTTTAATTATTCAGTGTTTCCAATAGAGAGAATCTAAAGTAACTACATTCCCTAGATAATTTGTTTATTGTTGCTATAACAACGAATACTTATAGGTTCAATAGCTATTGATAGATTTATGAAACATCGGTGTTATCATCGGGGGTTAAGCTATTGAATGTATACATTGAAAACGTCATTGTGACAGAAATTTCCAAAATATATGTCTCTTCGAGTGCTGTGCTCCACCCTTCTTCGTTATGTCGTCTACTGGTGTCTGCCTCTTCTAGTTCTTCACATACTGCATTTTTTATGGCATCCATGATCCGTCGGTATAGTTTATGTGTATTGGTACTCTATATGTCTCACCTTGAATAGCGCTTGTGATTGTAATTGTGATGGGCCTAGTGGCGAAGAAGACGCGCTCACGACAAGCTGATCAATCCAGAAAGAAGAGAATAGATACAATGGGTGAGAAAAGCTGGATGGGATGTTCTGAATAGATGTACATAAGCGTACTAAGAAGGGAAGAAGGCGCTCCTGAGCCAGGGAGGTGGTTCAGTGATGTACTATATATTAGTCAAAGCTATCGGAAGGGATCAGCTAGTACATTCCTCAGTAGAAAATGAAGACAGGTACAGGTGGTTCAACGTATACAACGTAAGAAATGGAATGCAAGTGGCGCTGGGTCAATTGAAATTGGGAAAGGCGGCGGAAAAAGACGGATTAATGGCTGAAGCATACATAAGAGGTTGTTAGTGGCAGGAAGAGAGAAACTAGTACAATACAACAATAGTTTGCGAAATTAAGCGGTGGAAGTACCGAAAGAATGGCGTATGGGTGTGATTGTTTAAGTGCAAAAAGCAGCAGTAATCTCGCGGAGCTGAAAATCTATAGGAGGTCGCTATGAGAGCGGGGTAGAAGCTAACGTCTACGATTGTGAAAAACAGACTGGAGTCTTAAGTAGACAGAAGAGAGTTGCTGCCAGAAAGTTAGAGTGGGTTTAGAAAGAGAAGATGAGGGGGCATACCTAATATATGGTAATTTATTGTATGCAGCTTAATTTACCTTGATCCATCATATGCAACTTGATGTACCACGATTAATCGTATGCAACTTAATACACTAAGATTCATCGTATGCAACTTGATGTACCGCTATTAATCGTATGCAACTTAATACACTGAGATTCATCGTATGCAAACTAATGCCGTATATTAGGCAGCATACGATGAATTACCGTACATTAGGTTGCATACGATGAATTAATGAATACTGTATACCAAATATAGTTGTCTATGCTGTATACAGTGATTTATCATCAGCAGCTTAAGGCTAGGATTTAGCTTATACTTTCCTTATGGCGAAAATTGTGTAATTGTTTCCAGCTTTTAGGCAAAACTACGCCATGGAATGACATACAATGTAAGGTGTACGCCACAAAACATACTAGAAGTGAATACACCGTACAAGTAGTGAGCAACACGATTATTCGACCGTAGCGCCAAATTTTCCCTAGGGACGATGTTTGGAAACTCAGCGACGCGCGAAATGGTGTACGCTGCTTGCAAGCGTTCTCATATTTATAAATACACATTTACATTGGAACCGAAATTTAAGTTGGCAACACTGACTACTTCCCGCACTAGTGCGGGAAGTAGTATTTCCCGCACCCAAATCAATGCGGGAAATGACTTGTTTTAGGACAAAAAATATATTACACGCATTCTTAAATAGTCATTTTTAAATGACTACAATATTTGAAATTCGTAGCTTAGCTATTAGTGGACTTTTTGAGATGTTAAACTTGAAAATTAAAAAGGTCGAACGTTAGTTATGTGACAAAAAATGCTATAATTATCAAAGATTTAAAAAAAAACCAGCTTGTTGATAATCTTCCTCTAGTTTTCTGACCATGTAGCTTAAGTCATCCTCTGTAATCATGGCTTGGTTATCCACATAATAGGGACTATAAAGATTATCTTCTCCCCACCACCTGAAGCTCTCTGCGTTTGTATATTATATCACTGTGTTTGGGCAAAAGGGCTTAAGTCATAATTTTTGCGAAAAAAAGATTTGTATGTCTTTTTGGCTAAAAATGTCTGCTCTTTCCATTGGTATTTTATTGGTTATTAAGTTTAGTTTACAAGCCAACTACGTTTCCTCACTTAAGCCCTTTTGCCCAAACACCAGTGATATATAATATGACTTGACTGGAGGAATGTCATTGTTTGTGCAATAAACCCTTCACTTAAACTCTCCTTAACAATCTTAACATCGCGTCCACAGAAATAAGTTCGCAACCCCTATTTTGCACCTGATTATATTTTATACATAAGGACAAAAGGTCATAACACCACTTTATAAAATTCTAATTTCTTAAGTGCACACTCCAACACACAAGAAATTTGTATTTGCTCGATCATTATTCAATTAAGGGTAATTACATCTACGTCCCGGTTTTTCGAAAAAGAAAAAAAAAGTACGCCAGCATTATCCTTGTTTGCGCCTTAATTATGTAAACCATAAACGCTCGATTTTTCCGTGCCGCCACACACACACACACACACGCGGTGAATTTTTCACGACCGCCGGTTGTCCCGCGCTCTTCGCATCCAAAACAACATTATTAGCACCTCAGTGCTTCTTGCGCCGTGGAGGCGGCACGATGTTGTTGAGACTGCTCTTCGTCGCGCTTTGCGTGCAATTAGTGCCGGGCTATGATTACCACGGGCCCTGGAGCGAGGGGTACCATCATCACTACCACCAGCAGAGGAGGATTCCGAGGGATGTTATGGTGGATGTTATTAATGATTTAGGCTTGTATTTACTTGAGGTATGTAGTTTTAGAATTAATATTGAAGATGTATATACCACCTAACATTTTGTTTTGTAAATTTTATATATTTTAAAATAATATGTATTTTTAAATCCACAGTATATCTTTTAGTTACTATGAAACTTATGATAAAGTTAACATATCTGTATACACCACCTGAGATTTTGTTTTGCAAATTTTATATATTTGGTTTTTTCGAAAAACCGGGACGTAGATGTAATTACCCTTAACTGAATAATGATCGAGCAAATACAAATTTCTAGTGTGTTGGAGTGTACACTTTCAAATTTTTAAATTCACCAAAACAAAATATATAAAATTTGCAAAACAAAATCTCAAGTGGTGTATACAGATATGTTAACTTTATCATAATTTTCATAGTAACTAAAAGATATACTGTGGATTTTTTTTTCAAAATCACCAAAAGAAAATATATAAAATTTGCAAAACAAAATATCAGCTGCTGTATACATATATGTTATATTTATCATAAGTTTTATAGTAATTAAAAGATTTAAAAAATATATATTATTTTTTAATTACAATTTATAATAATACTTGTTTTAATTCTTCATAGAAAAGACATTCTTTATACGGAGTGAATTGACTCTGGATTATGAAGTTAAGTAAGAATACTTTTAAACAGTATTACAACCATTCGATTCAATTAAGTTTATAAGCCATTACAATAAAAATTAAAATTCACTTCGCCAGTATGGCTGCTGTCTATGTTATATATTTTATTTTATTAAACCCTTGAGTTAAATCCCTTTAATTTTTTTAAGGTAGATAATTATAGACTAATTTTATATTAATAAGCAATAATTCAATGATATATTGTGGCGAAGCAGGGAGGAACCAGGAGGGATTTTATTGTTGGGAAATATAGCCAACTATATTTTATTACGACCAGTTGTTTTATTATATTATTTAAAATATCTATATTGTTTAAATCCTGCAAAGATACAAAGTAGTACATTTTACGAGCTGTCGCAGGCTGCAAAAAGGTACCGGCTTACCTGAACGGCAGGCACACACCACAAAATTAATTTGGGCGCTATACGCCCTTATTTAGCTATCGTTTTTTATTATAAATGTATAAAAAAAAAACTCGTCATCGTCGCAAACTTCTTAAGACTCCTGTATAACCGTTGTTTATTTAGCTAATTTCTGTACTTTTTACCAGTGTGAGTATACCTATACCTGTATAATAATACTTGTAGAAATAATCCTATTATAAACGGTGGAAAACGGTTTGAAAATTTAGTAGTAATTACCTTTAATTGAATAATTAACGAGCAAATTTGTGTGTGTCTTGAAATTATGAAATTAGTATATTATAAAGTGGTATTACGACCTTTTGTCCATATATATGACATAATTATGTTCATACAAAATAGGGTTTAAAATTGCGAAAGAAAAAAACATTTTGTCCTGCAATTTTTCATTTTCTGTAATATTTGACGTGCCCATTTAGAAGCAAATATGCTTTAAACTACATAGTTTTAATTTTATTTTGTATATCAACTAAAAGTAGTGTGTTCTAAAAACGTAACGTGTGTCTCCCTAATAATAAATGTATGAGCATTTTGTACAAAGTTGTGTGATTGTGTCAAGCGCACCGACATAAGTATCCCTTACATCTCATATTTTATTAACACGGGGGCATTACTGGTAACGCGGTAAATTGCCCCCTCGTCGATTAAATCGCATTGCAACACTTTCATATAGGGCGCTGGGGTGTGCTTTTATTAACATCGCTCGGTTTACAAATGCACGGAGAAACGGCAAAAAAAATTAAATTAGTTAAACCTTGAAATTATGTAAATATGGTTTAGTAGCACAACAGATAACGTAAAATATTTGTCAATAATATAAGGACGGTATTGATTTGTTTCAAAAAACTAAAATCAAGTAGACAAAAACAAGGCACAGTTCTATCCATGTGCATCAAAGGATGTGCAATACATTTTTAATATTTCGCAATTTAATATGTTTGTATTGAAAAATCGATTAAAATTTGAATTATTAAAAATGTATTGCACATACTTTGATGTACATCGAAAGAACTGTGTAAAACTGATGTTTTGTATCTTTGTGATGTCGGAAAATTTTTCATACCACCCTCGTATAAAGTAAGAAATTAACATAAATCTAGCAAACTTAGGGAAAAGTGCCTAGAAAGACCCTGTAGGGTGCCCAAAGTGACCATAAAGGCACCTTACACGGTCAATAATACTGTCAATCCTAGTACTGTCAATATTTGCTTCAATCCTCTTTTTATATTTATCAAGTAATCAGTTATCCGGATAAGGATCAGTATTCTCTTCATTACATCATTACTATACCTTACACGATGAGTAATACTGGCCATATTTTAGAATAATGAACATATTAAATATTTTATCGTTCAGTAACACTGTCATTATTCTAAAATATTGACAGTAATATTGATCGTGTAAGGTGCCTTTTAAAAACTAAATAATAATAAATTAGTATATTTTGTTTCTCTTAAAGAATAAAACTGAACCCATTTTGATTGACTTTTAGAAATTTCACATTTTAACATTGCCATATAATAATATCTGTACTACACAAAGCAAGAGATCTTCTTGGAATATATTTTCTCCCTACATAATCACCCTAATTTCATGCCGCATAACTATTCACATAGTACGTGTTTAGCGAAGCCGCAGACGTTGTAATTTACCACCACAAAAAATAACACACACACACACATATACGTATACATGGCCACATACAGGCTCTCACACATACACACTTATAATCACATCAAACAAGATCGCGAGATCGCAAGGAAAGGATTCCTATAAGCGCGCCTCGACCTCTTCAAGGTCCCACTGGCAGTAAACTCGCAAACAGTTTTATTCCGTATTTGCTCAAATTAAATGATCCAGCTAATAAAATGAATACCCCGAGGACATACCTCTGTCGACGTGACTTTGTTTAAATAATAATGACGAGACGTTGAACTTGCAAGTGGAGACAGAACGAGTATCTTGAATTATTGAATCCCACAGTCGTTGTGATCGTGCAAAGACAGGTTCGTCTATTATGGACTAATAAAGGGTTAAAGCCCCCTGAAAATAAATATTGCAGATTGCAAATGATTACAGGACGTATCTACTGATTTTAAATAACGTGTTTTATTTTTACCCACAAAAATACCTTAAAAATAACGTTCAAATATTTAATAAAAGTGTCTTAAACACTAGGAACATGCATACACATTCGCAACTGAAATGAAATTAGGTTGAAACAATGATGTGGATTAATTATAAAATCGATACGTTTTTCGTATTGGTATTGACATATAAATAAATTTATATTGGCCAGGTAATGAATACGACTTTTTCTGATAGATTAACCTAGTAAAATAATACCTATCGATATTAGTCTGTACAGGACAAGATTAACTTATTTTTACACATTTTAGTTAAAAAAAACATTTTTTGTTTGTTTATATATCAAATGTAAATTAGTTCATCGTCAGCCATTTTTTTTAAATAATAATTTCCTGTAAATACCATTTGTACGCTGTATCTACATCTATAGCTAATTCACATACTCCGAGCCCTGATGAAGTAGCTATGTAAGCTACGAAATATTGGCAAAAGGAAGTAAAGTGTACTTTACTAAAATAGCATTTTATTGCTGCACTACCCTAATAATCTAGAAACACATTATACTTATACAGCAACATAAATATTTACTCTATATATATATATATATATATATATATTCCTGCCGTGTACCCCCTTAAGGAATTAGATAAGTACGATATTTCTCTAAAAAGTATTATGCCCGTATTCACCAACGTCCCATAAACTTTATAGGTCCCATAAGCCATAAGCAATATGCCAAAACAAATTTCAAACACCTTGAATAGAGCTTGTGATTGGAGCTTTGATGACACCTTTTGTTAAATTTTTCAGTGTTTCCAATAGATCGAATCTAAAGTAACTGTTTTGGGTGATAGTAATGGACTGTATGGAAACACTTTTAGCTATTTTCGTCGTTTATTTTATTGAGTAGTTTATTTTAATATAAATGTGAAAGATGTGTTTTAACTTGAGATGCTGGATTCGTACTGCTTGGGTACGCGGCGGTCGAGTACCCACTTGAGATGGCGAGGGTGGAGATTCGAAATATGTGGGGTGAAAATCACTTCCAACTATATGCAACCTTAATTGCCCTAAGTTGGCGGCAACAGTAACTACATTCCTTCGATAAATTATTTATTGTTGCTATAACAACGAATACTTATGGATTCCATAGCTATTCATAGATTTATGGAAGTTTGGTCAATACGGAGGTTATGCCCGTATTCACCAGCATCACATAAACTTTATAGGTCCCATAAGCTATTGAATGGATAAATTGACAACGTTATTGTGACAGAATATGCCAAAACAAAGTTTAAACACTTGCGATTGGAGCTTTGATGACACCTTTTGTTTAATTATTCAGTGTTTCCAATAGAGAGAATCTAAAGTAACTACATTCCCTAGATAATGTATTTATTGTTGCTATAACAACGAATACTTATGGGTTCAATAGCTATTAATAGATTTCTGGAACGTCGGTGAATACGGGGGTTAGATCCTTGAAATTTGCTTGAAACTAGGGTTTCCAATCCGGATATCCGAATATCAGAATAAATTAAATTCTAGTTGTGTTTCCTATTTAGTTATGGTCCACTTTGTTTTTATGTAATTCAATAATCAAATAGATAAAACAAAACAGGCTTGGATTTGTTATAATTACGCCGGATGCTGCATCGCATTATCTTAGGCACAAAAGAACTTGAATATTCATCGAGGTCTCTTCGTAATCGGCATTATACTCTCACTAATAAAGAAGAGCTATTACGAATGCTTTAATTTCTTTTAATTATACAACATAATTAAAAACATGGCTCAATTGTATGTTGTGTGGGTTCTATTTGTCTGTTTTGAACTGTTTTGGTCCTTAAAATAATTAATTTTCGTGTATTTTTAATGTTAGCCCTCAATTTTGCCTCATTTTATAGTATATATTAACCATTATATAGTATACAGGGTGTCCCTAAAGTATGGAATAAATTCGATAAAACCTTTATTTAGGAATTTTGCAAAAATTGCTCGGACACATCGATTTTTGATTTTAAATTGACAACTTTTAATGCAAGTGTCGTGTTTTTTCGACCATGTTTGAATGTGTAATGACGTAAGTTTTTCCAATGAAATAAAAAAAGAAACTTCTATCTTTATAGGGCTTCTATCTTCTATCAGCCATGAGGCTTTTCCGCCGGTCAAGGGAGAAGCTCAGAGGAGTTTAATCACCCAGTATTTACCTTAACTTCACAGAAAACCTCTGAAAAACTATGAAAGGTGATTCGCGAAAATTCGCTCTCCGCTGGGGATGATCCCCAATGCTCAGTACGACCAATGAATAGTAATTTACATTATTAGTGCAGGAAGGCAAGTTTCCCGAATGAGCGAATAGGTTCACACTACCAATTATGTACATATAATTTAAAGTCTATATTTTCTTCAAAATTGTATTTATTCAGTACCATATTGTTAATTTTTAATGCTATTTGAAGTATAAGAGGTGTACGCTGTGCTTGCATGCATTCTCATATTTATAAATACACATTTACATTGGTACCGAAGTTTAAGCAACACTGGCTACTTCCCGCACCCAAATCAATGCGGGAAATGACTTGTCTTAGGACATGAGTACAAAAATATTACTTCGCGTTTCATGTTTTTTCACTAGTATGTAAAAGGAGTAATTTCAATAGTATTTCAAACATAACAAGTAACTGAGAAAATAAAAACATTCTATTTGTAGCAAATTTTTAATAATCTGCCTGCGTTTGTTTGCTCAAATAAAATAACTATACGCGTGAATCATCCCGTGTTAATGACATTTATTATTTGGAAGTTCAAATCGATGAGCGTGTGATGGATTCGTTCACCTCGCCGTGCGCGAGATGCAACAAATGACCACTGGTAATTGTAGTAACGGGTGATTAAAAGTTGAACACGCAATCATACTTTGTTTAATACCGAATATTTTTGTAATGTGTAATTTATTAGAGGCGGTTGCGGAACTATCAGAGAACTGACATAGACGAGAGATTGTACATATGTATATCGCTTACAAGCGAAACATACAAGTGTAAGTTTTATAAATCAATAAGGTGACAGAAAGTAGTCGAGCAATTGAAATGTAATAAGAAAATATTAGGCACTATAAAATAGAATAAGAAAACCCAACTCAGTTTACTATTCTATTTTATCGATCCTAATATTCGTGTCTTCGTCTTCGTCTCGTACTGACAACAAGTTATCCGTTTTTTTATTGCCTATGTTTTATTTATTTGAACCAGGAGTAATTAAATTGCTCCTGGTTCAAATAAATAAAACATAGGCAATACAAAAAACGGATAACTTGTTGTCGGGTCCTCAGTACGAGACGAAGACGAAAACAATATTAGGATCGATAAAATAGAATAACATTTTATAATCAGTTTTTCTCTCTCTTGTCAACCTCGAATAAAATTTTAGATGTGTTGCTGCCTAGGCGACGAAATACATTTTTATTAATCTGAGATATTTGGCATAAAATAAAAAGTGATACAACTAACCCCCTAAGAGAAAAGTTAAACGCCATCTGGCGGCACCAACCAAACTATACCCATTCACTATCTCAAATGACTTGAACTATATATTACATTATTCCCTATATATTTTTTAAATTAAAACTAAATTAATAAATGAAATTAATTGAATCATAAAAAGTAATGGATAAGAATGTAGTGCAGAGTTCAAGCCATTTGGAATAGTGAATGGGCATAGTTTGGTTAGTAGGGGCCACCCGCCCACCCCACCTTTGTTTGCATAGATTTTCCATAGGATTACACACTTTTTGAGTAGTTTAACCAATGTAACACCTCTGTATTCATATAAGGAATAAATGCAATCAAATGTGGAGGTTTTGGGTGGGTCAAGACCAATGCACACCCATATGGTAATTGAACGTTAAACCCCACCAGATGACGATTAACTTTCCTCCTAGGGGGTTAGTTGTACCATTTTTGTATATAACCACTCGAGATATTGTGTGAATTCATCCTCACTAGCTGAGCTACACTGATGAGATCTAATAAGATCGAAATCTAGATATGTAGATTGCTAAGAGGTGCTTTTGGTTTGACTGTGGAGGAGGGCTTAGGATGCATGTGGAGTGTATGCAGGCGAAAGCATGAATGGCTTGGGGGATTGCGTGCAGAAAATGGGGGAGTTTGTGGGGTGGTAATGTAATGGCGTGCAAGATCTGGGATGCGTGTGTAAAACCTATATTGTTGTATGGAGTGGAAGTGTGGGGATTGCGTGAATGGGAGGTAATAGAAAGGGAGCAAAGTTGGTTCCTGAAGAATCTGCTAGGGCTCGACACCTATTGCAGGAGACAAGTCGTATGAGTATGTGGTGGGAGTCGTGTGTGAGGGTTGTGAAGTTTGAGGAAAGAGGATTTGGACGAGGAAAGACTGGTACGGGAGGTGTGGATGAGGTGTAAGAGTAGAACAGAGAATAGATGGAGGAAGGATAGAGAAAGGATGTATGAAAGAGTGGGTATGTCTGAGGTGTGGGTAGAGGAGAAGCTAAGAGAAAGAGGTAGCCTAGGAACTGAGATAAGGAAGAGATTGAGGGATATTGAGTGGCAAGAAAGGCAAGTGAGAATGGCTGAGAGCTCATACAACTCGGGCTACGTAGAGTGGCAAGTACAGGGGAAACTCCCGGGCTACTTAGCCAGGGGAGAGTGGAGCAGAGAGGACAAAGTATGCATGGCAAGAGCGAGGTGTGGGTCAGAAGAGCGAGGAAGAAAAGTGTGGATGGGGCTGGGGTACACCGCGTGTGCGCTGTGTAGGAAGGAGAGTGATACGTGGTGGCACCTTAGCAGAAAATGCGAGGAAGTGAAAGTAGAGTGGGTTGGAGAGTACAGAAAGCTGAACGAATGGTTAGGAGAGAATGGGAAAGGCGTGAAAATCTACAGGAGGCTGACGTTGGAAAGGAAATTGGCGAGGGCAGAGGGGGTTTATTTTAGTAGTTAGAAAAATGATGTATTTTATGTTAATTTGTATTTTTTTTTGGTTTCTTTTTTATTTCTTTCTGTGAAAGTGTTTTTTTCGGCTGGAATTTGTGTAAAAGGGAAGGGTTGGACTGATATGCCAAATAAAGGTCTTTTTATGCTAAGAGGTGGATTCACACTTATATATGACAGAAAATAATTATTTTCCTCCTTAGGAAAACAATAAATAATAATTGAAAAATAAAAGCCAAAACTCACGACTAGGAGTAAACCCCGCGTCTTGCTCCCTTGTTGCACAAACTACTATTTTTTTTCAGATTCACAACGACCACAACGATAACAACATAGCAATATCTCCATATGGAGCCACTAGTGTCTTAGTGGCCCTCTACGAGGGTCTAGTAGGCGATGCCGCTTATGAAATCAAGCATGCCATACATTTGCCACCGGAACTATCAACAATTAGAGTCGGCCTTAGAGACATACATAGACATTTGAAGGTAAGTAATTTTCCAAATTACCTCCGTTTTTCTTTGTACTTACTTAACAATGGCATACAGCAAAGAAAAAATATGTAAATTTGTCACTAAACATAATTATGTCGCATGTAGTATACAGGATATCCCTAAAGTATGGAATAAATTCGATAAAACCTTTAATTGTACAAATTAACCACCGTTTTTCTTTGTACTTACTTAACAATGGCATACAGCTAAGAAAAAATATGTAAATTTGTCACTAAACATAATTATGGTGCACATTTCTAAGAAATTGTACCCTATATTTCAATATTGACGACTCCACGGGTAGTCATAACACACACAAAAATCTGTGTGTTTTGGCACCCTTACGCTACTTGCACACGACTGGTAGTTCTGCCGGCCGATGAAAAAACCGTTGCCATTTGATTTACATTCGGACCTGAACCGAGCTGAGAATCGCTGGCAACCGGACGGTTATTTAACCATTTTATGCCCGTATTCACAAACTTTATCCATCCCATAAGCTAATGAATCAATCATTGTGACAGAATATGACAAAACAAATGTCAAACACCTTGAATAGCGTTTGCAATTGGAGCTTTGCTGACATCTTTTGTTTAATTATTCAGTGTTTCCAATAGAGAGAAACTAAAGTAACTATATTATGTAGATTTTGTATTTATTCTTGCTATAACAACGAATACTTATGGGTTCAATAGCTATTGATAGATTTATAGAACGTGTGAATAAATACAAATTTGGAGTTAATTTTTAGAGTTACTTCATCCCGAAAGAAGGTTTCCTAGCAGGACTCACACTGAGCCACGACAACATCACCCTAAGTCGCGAGTACGAGAGCATTCTAAAGTTCTACGGATACGACGTGGACTCATTCAACAACCCCACATACCCTAATGGTTCTACAACAGACAAAAATTCCACACCAACATCAACAACACCTGCAACCACAATAATTACAACAGAATCACCAAATGCAAGCACAGACTCGATGAAACCAGAACGGACAACTCGTATAGAGGAAGAAAGTGTTAGAACCACGCAACTGCCACCTGTTGAAGATGAGGAAACTACTGGCACTACTAAACGATTGCCTACACGTAGTTACACCACAACAGATTCAAATGAGATTACCACGAATGAAGTAAATACCCGCATTGCAGATACAACTAAGTTGGAGGAAAACACTGTTGGGCCTAGCGAAGGAACTACTGTTGTAGAAATTCAAAGACGTAACGATGGCGATATAGGTACTATGATGGATGATGATACAACTATAAACGATGATTTGCAAACAACTACAGTGGTGGCCACTAATACTCAAACGAGCCCTAATGAGAACAAAATAACAAACAGCGATAAACCTATTGAGAATGATAGTAAAACAACTGTACCAAATAAAATTGATACTACATTAGATTCTAGTGATGAAAATAAAGGTACTACTTTAGCACCAAGTGATAGAGATAGTACATTAGGTTTAAATGATGACAATAAAGTTACTACACTGGCACCAAATAATAAAGATACTACGTTAGCATCAGATAATAAAGATACTACACTAGCATCAAGAGATATAGATACCTCAATAGCATCAAATGATAAAGATACCACACTAGCATCAAAAGATATAGATACCTCAATAGCATCAAATGATAAAGATACTACACTAGCATCAAAAGATATAGATACCACAATAGCATCAAATGATAAAGATACAACAGTAATGAAAAACACTGAGACTGTACAAAATAATTTGGAAACATCACCGCCTCCAAATAGACTTTTAACGACAGTTCTTAATGTAAACGATAACCCATCACAGGAAGCAACAACAGTTAGCTCTATAACTAATTCCAAGGATGTCGAAGAAACAACAATTAGCAACAATGGTATCACATCAAGAAGTGACTCCGCAGTTAGTGCAAGTGGAGAATCGAATTCTCAAAGTAATAGTGCCCGGGATACAACAATCAGCAATAATGGTAATACATTGAGGAGTGATCCAACCATAGATCCAAATGGTGAAGCTACAACAAATGCTGGTAATGTTATAAATTGTACAGTTGTCCTCAAACTAACTCTCCCTCTGTCCCCTACTATTTGGTGAGGAAGAATAGTGGGGGACAACCACCAGCACCTTCTCCAAATACTGCATCGAATGTCCCTTCTCCCACTTCACGCCCTTTAGCTTTTTCTCGTACACCGACATTTCTGGTTCGCTCCAATCAAACTCCTGGAGTGTCTTCCTATCCACTGTCTTCCTTCCCTTCCTCCCCCTCAAATGACATAAATAGTAACGAAAATAATAATGGTAATAATAACGCGAATAGTAGTGTAATAATTACACAAATAGTAATTATAACAAATAACGTCAAAAGTAATATCAATAATGACATTAATGCCCATATTCACCAACATCCCATAAACATTATAGGTCCCATAAGCTATTGAATGGATAAATTTACATCGTCATTGTGACAGAATATGCCAAAACAAATGTCAAACACCTTTAATAGCGCAATTGGAACTTTGATGACACCTTTTGTTTAATTATTCAGTGTTTCCAATAGAGAGAATCCAAAGTAACTACATTCCCTAGATAATGTATTTATTGTTTTTATGACAACGAATACTTATGGGTTCAATAGCTATTTGATACATTTGTGGAACGTATTCATCAACGTTCCATAAATGTATCAATAGCTATTGAACCCATAAGTATTCGCTGTTGTAGCAACAATAAATACATGATCTAGGGAATGTAGTGACTTTAGATTCTCTCTATTGGAAACACTGAATAATAGTAAAACAAAAGGTGACATTAAAGCTCCAATCACAAGCGCTATTCAAGATAGTTGGTTTGGTAATTGCTGTCACTAGGATGTTTTCAATCAATTCATTCATTCAATAGCTTATAACGCATACAATAATATAAATACTGGCATAGCAGTAACTAGTATTAGCAATAATGAAAACGTAAATAGTAATACTAATAAGGACGTAGCCGTAACTAGTACTAGTAAGAAGTATAACATTATTACCATGACACAAACAGTAATAGCATTAACTAGTAGTTGCAATAATGAAGCTGTTAATAGTAATACGTGTATTACCGTATCAGTAACTAATACTCTACTTGTAATAATGATGACATAAATAGTAATAGTAATACTGACATAAATAATAACAGTAATTATGACACAAATAGTATAATGAAACAAATAGTAATAGCTATAATGACGCATATAGCAATAGTTATAATAGGATACACTACTTACTATATGCGTCATTATAGCTACTACTATTTGTTTCATTATACTATTTGTATATATAATTACTGTTATAATTTATGTCAGTATTACTATTACTATTTATGTCATCATTATTACTAGTACAGTACAGTAATAACGAGGTAGCAGTAACCAATAATAATAATAATGAGCAACTGAATCTTATAATATTACAGCTATAGTATCTAGTAATAATGGTGCTACAGTAATTAATGAAGAAACAACTATAAACAACGAAGTACAAGCTATTATAACTATTACTATATGCGTCATTATAGCTATTACTATTTGTTTCATTATACTATTTGTGTCATAATTATTGTTATTATTTATGTCAATATTACTATTACTATTTATGTCATCATTATTACTAGTACAGTACAGTAATAACGAGGTAGCAGTAACCAGTAATAATAATAATAATAATGAGCAACTGTATCTTATAATATTACAGCTACAGTATCTAGTAATAATGGTGCTACAGTAATTAATGAAGAAACAACTATAAACAACGAAGTACAAGCTACAACAGTTGTAAACTCTGACACTCCAACAGGAGGAATAACTGAAGCTATAGCCCCAGAAGAGTCTGAATCCCGCAGCGGCGAACTGGCCATCAACGCCAACCTCACCACCCCTTCACGCAAAAAACGTTCAGTCATCGACTACCTAATTGCACGCTATTATGACAACTACTTCATCAACAGCCGCCATGGTTATCTTCCGCGCCCACACTACGCGCCCTATCAACCCGAAGTGCCCTACACGTTTCTAATAGATGGCAAGTACCGCGAGCCCAACATCAGTTTCATGACGTACGACACCGTGTTGCCGTTCTACTACATCCCTGAGTTGGATGCTATGGCGTTGAGTTTTCCACTGGATAGTAGTATGTACTACTTACTACTAGTGTTGCCGGTTGACGAGCATGGTATTGATAAGTTGATATACGATTTCAAAAAGGTAACCAGTTTGAAGGCGATTGTGGAGAAGCTCAAGTACACGCATGTTAAGGCGGTCATACCCAGTTTCATGCTCAAGGGATACGTCGTGCTCACACCAACATTACAAAAGGTATGTTAAAGTCACTCACACTCATAACTATACTATTTATTGTTTTTATTACAACGAATACTTATGGGTTCAATAGCTATTGATACATTTGTAGAACGTATTCACCAAAGTTCCATAAATGTATCAATAGCTATTGAACCCATAAGTATTCGTTGTTGTAGCCACAATAAATACATGATCTAGGGAATGTAGTGACAACCCGAAGTGCACTCACATAACTATACTGAGCACATTAAGCTAGATTCAATTTATAATCCGAGATTCAAAGATTAACTTAAAGTGACAGTACATGCTAGCAGGTTGCCCAAGTTGATCTACAGAGGGTGGACCCGTTCATTGAAGGACTTACTCAAAAAAATTCTAATTTACTCAGAGGCCCAACTTAATAGTAGCCTATAGCAAAATTAACACTGTAGGTTTTTTCACAATATAAAACTTTAGCACCCAGCTCAGTGACCGAGTGGTTAGAGGCGTCGTCCGTCTCGTATTGAGCATTGAGTTCGAACCCCAGCGGGGAGCGAATTTTCGCGAATCACCTTTCACAGTTTTTCCGAGGTTTTCTGTGAAGTTAAGGTAAATACCAGGTGATTAAACTCCTCTGAGCTTCTCCCTTGACCGGCGGAAAAGCCTCACGGCTGATAGCCCAATAAAGATAGAAGTTTAAAACACATATAAGTGTGAACCCACCTCTTAGCAATTTACATATCTAGATTTCGATCTTATTAGATCTCATCAGTGTAGCTCAGCTAGTGAGGATAAATTCACACAATATCTCGAGTGGTTATAAACAAAAATTATACAACTAACCCCCTAAGAGGAAAGTTAAACGCCACCTGGTGATCCTGATGACATGAGCATGTTGATGGTTTATATATGGGTGTGCATTGCTAATTAATGTGATGCCGCCAGATGGCGTTTAACTTTTCTCCTAGGGGGTTAGTTGTATTATAAAAGTCTAGCTTTTGATGGTAGGTAAAGGGTCCTTGAGGCAATTTAAATGGAATTAACAGTATTAATTTTGCTATAGGCTACGAATAAGTTGGGATTTAGGCCTCAGAGTAAATGATTTGATGTTACCATTGTTTTATTTTCTAAGAAATAAAGTAAATGGAAGAATTGGTCAGTAACAAAATGTTTATACTTCAATGGAATTTCATGGCATAATTTCTGTAAACAAGCTACACCTTTTTTATTTGATAGTTTACAGAGAAAAATCATTAATACTTGTGTAAACATCTTTTATATTTGATATTTTACAGAGAAAAATCGTTAATACTTGTGTAGACACCTTTTATATTGATACTTCACAGAGAAAAATCATTAGTATTGTTATAGTCAAAATTTCTGTTATATTCCAGCTGTGCATTCGAAAAATATTCGAACCGAGACAGGCTGACTTTTCACAACTCACCACCGAAAACGGCATTTACGTGACCAACATCGAACAAGCAGTTACTGTCACCATCAGGAATTACTTGGATCCAAACAACGCGTCCGGAAGTAAGTAACAATATAACCCACTAATTTATATGATACTAGTGGCCCGTTGCAGAAATTGTTGCAATAAAAGAAATTTTCTATTTTTGTTGTTGCGGGAAACCCCTTTTGTCCCTGAAACAAAAGGGATTTCCCGTTTCTATATGGCAACGTCGCATTATGTGTCAAAGTGGTCAAAAGTGACATTTTAATCACTGATTGGAATGTAACTCGAGAGTTATCTGCTTTATACAACTGAGCCTTAATGTATTTGCATTATTCCAGGCTATTTAAAAAAGTACAAATTATAGCCAGATTTTTCATTCGATGAATTGTAAATTGATGCGATTTAAGTTTATATCAAACTACATTATGCAAAAAAATATGTATTCTCTATAACATCCGTTTCATCTCCACTGTCCTTGCAATAAACACATAACAATACCGAGCATCCCACAATTCCCGTACGGGCCGTGAAAAAATCAATTTGACAAACGCACCGGGCGTGAAAAGAGCATTTAATGTGCCCGACAGAACAATGATAATTACAGCCGTCCCCAAACTCTCAGTCAATTTCAAAGTCACTCGGTGGGTAAATTAAATATTGCTATTATGGGCATTACCGCGATTACGGAAAAATCTGTTGCAGAGTTAATTGGGCGCAAATTAATAAAACGCCTCGCGTTACAAGAACACAATGCGACAGGCCGGGATGTTGTAAAATCAAAACAAACCGTGTGCCGATTTGCACAACGACAATTGTTGTTAATGTGTGTAATTAGTCGTGGACGAGGAGCGTGATATGCAATTTAAAATGTATTACGGAAATCACTGCAGAGATTGGGGGCTTGTGGTGTCGTCAACAACCCTGCAAGTCAAAGACAATAAATTTAAAATTAACTTAAAATAATATATTCTGCGGGTGATAATATAATTATGATAATATTAGTTAGTTAAAAAGAATATTATTTATTTTTTATACTTGTAATTGTAATTCATGCGATGTAAGTAATGTTTAAAGAGGTAATATATTAAATATCGCCATAATATTGATGAATACCAATATGCAAAATTTTTATATTCTTTCATATATATTTACGTTGGTAGCTGTACTACCAACTTAAGTGAAAAACAGTCTCATTTTCGGTTCGACCTAAACGAATTGGGGAGAAAATGATTATAGTTCTTCCATAGGATAACACTCTTCTTGGAATAGTTTAAACAATATAAAACATCTATGTCCAATGAAAAAACTATGCGAGCGAATTAATAAATGACGAATTTAATCAAAGAAAATAACGGATAATAGTGTAGTGCATAGTTCAAATGGTTTGAAATAGTGGACGGGCATAGTCTGGTTGGTAGGGACCACCCGCCCACCCCACATCGCTCGCATAGTTTTTTTCAATGGATACAGACGTTTTATATTATTTAAACTATTCCAAGAAGAGTGTTATCCTATGGAAGAACTATGTGAGCGAAGGTGGGGTGGGCGGGTGGTCCCCACTAACCAAACTATGCCCGTCCACTATTTCAAACCACTTGAACTATGCACTACACTATTATCCGTTATTTTCTTTGATTAAATTAATGTCATTTATTAATTTAAGACTAATTAAAAATATATATATATATATATGAAAAATAATGTAATGCATAGTTCAAGTCGTTTGAAATAGTGAACGGGCATAGTCTGGTTTGTAGGGGCCACCCGCCCACCCCACCTTCGCTCGCATAGTTTTTTCAATGGATACAGATGTTTTATATTGTTTAAACTATTCCAAGAAGAGTGTTATCCTATGGAAAAACTATATGAGCGAAGGTGGGGTGGGCGGGTGGCCCCCACTAACCAAACTATGCCCGTCCACTATTTCAAACCACTTGAACTATGCACTACACCAGGGGTCGGCAACCTTTTAGCTGTGGTGTGCCAAGCCACTCTACCAATATGATTCAGGGTGCCGCCTTAATTCTAAATTATATAATGGGGTTCTAGAGGAGAAGAATTTTATACCAAATTTATCTTTTAAACATATTTATTAAAAAATAACATAAAATTCTAACATAAATTAAAAAATTTTAATGCGAACCTTGTCCCTGCACATTTTTGCTTAATATTTCAATATCAGGGGTATAATTTGTGACTTTTAATTTCACACAAGATTCTGAATGTTCAATTGTTAAACGACTTCTTTGTGGACTCAAAATATGTTTCATGTGAGAAAAAATTTGTTCACAGAGATATGTGGAACCAAAAGCGGAAAGGAGAGCACATGCAATTTTCTTTAAACAATTAAATCTTTCCGGCAATGAAATCCAACAATTTAATATAGTAGTCGATTTTTCCATAGAGTCATCTTCCAGATTTTTTCGTAATTCCTTAAATTTTGTTTTCCATAATTCTGAAGATATTAGTTCGATAAGTTCCATTTCAAAATTATCAACATTCATCCACTCAAAAATTGAAAAATCAAACGGGATTATTAATGGATCTATTAAATCTGGTTTTATGAGGAAGGAAAATATAGGCACATGAGCTTCAAAGTCTTTGCATCTTCTTGAAAATTCATCTTTAAGTGCTCCAACGTAGGTTTTAAGTTCATCTTTGTCTATGGTCGATCTATTTGCAAGCGCTGCAACATTTGGGAAGTATTTGT
Source organism: Lordithon lunulatus (assembly GCA_963942505.1). NCBI lineage: Eukaryota > Metazoa > Arthropoda > Insecta > Coleoptera > Staphylinidae > Lordithon > Lordithon lunulatus. The sequence continues at coordinate 65,447,032 of OZ012667.1, forward strand.
AGGTACTAGTATTAATATCACATAAAAATATATTTAATTTTGTAGCAAATCCTGTCCAATATTCAAAAAGTTCGAGCACAGTTTGGCGCCTTCCTTGCAATCTTAAGTTTAGTTCATTGAGATGTTTAGTTATATCAGTCAGAAACATCAATTTGCATAACCATTCTTTATCGTTCAATTCGGGGAAATGTTGTTCCTTTTCATTAAGAAAAACTTTAATGTGTTCCAGACATGACACAAACTTATTCAAGACATTGCCTCGACTAAGCCAACGAACATGGCTGTATAAGGGGAGGTCAACATATTCACTTTCCATTTCTTCTAAAAGAGATTTAAATTGCCTGTGTGTCAATGAAGAGCGAGACACTATGAAATTAACTATTTTAACAACAGTGTTCATTACAGGAATTAAGCGCTGTGACGAAATTTTGGCAACTAAACTTTCCTGGTGTATTATACAATGGAAGTTCAATATTTTATGTCCAATATGATTTTCAAGAAGTTTGACAAATCCTCTATCCTTGCCAACCATTGCAGGTGCGCCGTCAGTAGTTACACAAAATATTTTTTTGATATTAATGTTCTTGCTGTCAAAATAATTTATGAATGAAGCAAGAATATCCTGCCCCTTAGTTGTCCCAGACAGAGGAATCAAATTGCATAATTCTTCATAAACTTGACCTTTATCACAATACCGTGCAAATACTGCAAGCCGCGCAATATCATTTACATCGGTACTTTCATCAACAGCGACGCTAAATGCAACAGCTTCTTGTAATCCAGAATTCTGTTTTGTTGTTACATTGTCTGCCATTTCAGTTATTCTTCTTTCAATTGTTCGCGCAGAAGCCGGTATTTCTCGAATTCGGGATAATATGGTTTGTTGGTTAGGTAAATCGCTAAACAACTTTTCAGCACTTTTTATAAAGATTTCCTTTATATATTCCCCATCTGTAAAGGGTTTCCCTTTGGCAGCTATGCAATGAGCAATTGCGAAGCTGCATTCTGTCGCTTTAGGCTTCGTTCCAGTTATTCCACAAAAAAAGGTTACTTGTTTCTTATAACCAGAAACAGCTCTCTTTATAGTTTCACATTTCTCATCGTCGCTATTAAATGTGGACTGATGTTTGGTTTGGAAATGTCTTTGTACACTTGACGTGCGGCATACGACACTTTCGCGACATATCGCACATACAGCACGATCCTTTAGTTGTATAAATCCATATTCATTCGTCCAATAGTCTTGAAACCCGCGAACATTTAGTTTTTGTTTCTTACCCTCCATTTGATTAAATATGGATGAATTATAACAAATATTAAACCAATAAGATACAAGTCTTCACAACAAAGTTATAACGGAAAGTAACGACCAGTATTAAACGAAATGCAAGTTTAACTGGTATTACAGGCAAATGGTGCGCAGTAGCAAAACGAGAAAGAGAGGGGCGAATGTCATTCCGGCTTGAACATACGTGATGTCCGCTTCGATAACTAGTCGGCGCTACGTATGTTTAATCCCTTTTACTCCGAATGCGCTCTCACTCACCCTTCGCGCAGATTTTCGTGACATTGGCGAGCCACGTTAGATAAATAATAATAATTTTCTCTTATTTAAAAATCACTTCGTCTCGATATTTTCGCGATTTCCCTGATTATTTGTAGAGTGCCATTCAGAACCCCATCGCGTGCCAAGCCTGGCACGCGTGCCATAGGTTGCCGACGCCTGCACTACACTATTATCCGTTATTTTCTTTGATTAAATTATTGTCATTTATTAATTTAAGACTAATTAAAAAATATATATGAAAAATAATGTAATGCATAGTTCAAGTCGTTTGAAATAGTGGACGGGCATAGTTTGGTTGGTAGGGGCCACCCGCCCACCCCACCTTCGCTCGCATAGTTTTTTCAATGGATACAGATGTTTTATATTGTTTAAACTATTCCAAGAAGAGTGTTATCCTATGGAAAAACTATGCGAGCGAAGGTGGGGTGGGCGGGTGGCCCCTATCAACCTGGCTATACCCGTCCACTATTTCAAACGACTTGAACTATGCGCTACATTATTTCTCACATATTTTTTACGAATTAGGCGTAAATAAATAAATGAAATTAATTAAATCATAGAAAGTAATGGATAACAATGTAGTCTAGAGTTAAAGTCATTTTAAATAGTGGACGGGCCTAGTCAGGTTGGTAGGGACCACCCGCCCACCCCACCTCGCTCGCATAGTTTTTTTCAATGGATACAGATGTTTTATATTGTTTAAACTATTCCAAGAAGAGTGTTATCCTATGGAAAAACTATGCGAGCGAAGGTGGGGTGGGCGGGTGTCCCCCACCAACCAAACTATGCCCGTCCACTATTTCAAACCACTTGAACTATGCACTACACTATTATCCGTTATTTTCTTTGATTAAATTAATGTCATTTATTAATTTAAGACTAATTAAAAATATATATATATATATATATATATATATATATATATATGAAAAATAATGTAATGCATAGTTCAAGTCGTTTGAAATAGTGGACGGGCATAGTCAGGTTGGTAGGGACCACCCACCCACCCCACCTCGCTCGCATAGTTTTTCAATGGATACAGACGTTTTATATGGTTTAAACTATTCCAAGAAGAGTGTTATCCTATGGAAAAACTATGCGAGCGAAGGTGGGGTGGGCGGGTGGCCCCTACCAACCAAACTATGCCCGTCCACTATTTCAAACGACTTGAACTATGTACTACACTATCTCCAAAAACAATATGTATTGCATTATATCTCTACATAAAGCTCGATTTACAGATAATATCAAACTACAAACAAAACGTCCCCACGCAACAATTTCAACCAAACACCATAGACAAGTTAATGTATCCACCTTGACTTATCACATACAAACATAATACATACATACGGTCAACCATTACATATAGAGTCTTACTGACAACTCTTATATAACCCAACATGTTTGTTTTGTAAAACAAGCCTCAATTAGCCGGCGCGATGAAGCACCCATAGCACAAATTGCACACGAATTGAAGACACGTCCGAAATTAAAAGTCTTGCGGAACGTCACGCGATGCAATCTGCAAAGGTGCGAACGTTGCGCAACCTTAAGAAACTGCCGCTCTTTTATTGTATTGCCGTAATGACAAAATAAACGCGGCTATTGTTTCGCAGGGAACCTGCGCGCCTACCGGCCTGTGGAGTTCAGGGCGGACCACCCGTTCCTCTACTTCGTGATGGACGCCAACATCCACGTCAACCTCATGGCCGGCAAGATCATCAACCCCCTCAACTCTAGGATTCGGTAAAGCGCGAGCATGTAGAGTGGCGTGTTTTATTGTGTAAATGCGTTTATTTTTTTTTTAAATAAAATATTATGAAATTAACTGATGATTGCTTTTTTTTTTCGGCGGGCAATGAAGATTGTTTTTACTTGTATTAGGTTTTACATATATAAGTGTGAGTCCACCTCTTAGCAATCTACATATCTAGATTTCGTTCTTATTAGATCTCATCAGTGTAGCTCAGGTAGTGAGGATGAATTCACACAATATTTCGAGGGGTTATATACAAACATTATACAACTAACCCCCTAGGAGGAAAGTTAAACGCCATCTGGCGGCACCACATCAATTAACAATGTACACCCATATGGTAATAACCGTCAACATGCTCATGCCATCAGTATCCTCGGGTAGTGCCCTCTATGGAATAATATTCCAACAGAGTGCTTGAAATATTAGCACAAGGCCAATCGTATAAGCACTCTGTTGGAATATTATTCCATACAGTGTAGTGCACTACCCGGTATATTTACAATATGGTCCTGCGTTGAGTGGCCCTTCCTGAAGCCACTAGGTACATTTTCCATCGTTATTTCTGTTTGTTGTCTTAGTTTACTTTCTAGTATAATCTCATAAATTTTAGCAGTTATATATATATATATATATATATATATATAGTATAACTTCTAGGGAGTTAGTTGTATCAGACTTATAACAGATTGAGAAAAAATTGAAGAAACATTATGAAATTTAAAGTTAACAAATTGTGCAACGTAACCTCATAAATATTAGCAGTTTTATATATATCTATATATATATATATATATATATATATATATATATATATATATATATATATATATATATATATATATATATATATATATATATATGGAGTGGATGACGGGTATAAGTCCAAAAAGGGGAATACTGGAAACCAAGGGCAGGTGAACAAAATTAAAGGCAAGATCAAATCACTTTACACAATCTTGATTCAAGATTGTGTAAAGTGATTTTGCAGTTTGATGTGTAACGTCGTACATTATTTTTATTAACTTTATGTACATGCCCTGATGATGCTGGCACTGGCTAGCGAAACGTTGGCACGTAACTTAATAAACCGGAACCAAACAAGATCTTGGCTTTAATTTTGTTCACCTGCCCTTGGTTTCCAGTATTCCCCTTTTTGGACTTATACCCGTCATCCACTCCATATCCATAACAGTCCGTCATCAACTTGCTATATATATATATATATATATATATATATATATATATATATATATAGTATTTGCAATTGTCAAGTTTCAACAGTCCAGTATGTCTCCATAGAAACACTGTCAGTCGAAATTAATATACTTTTGAAAAACGCGACGCATCGCATCTGTCTCACCAAAAGATGGTTGCTTTCGAACCAAAATCGCGATAGTTATATAAAGGCACCATGCTTTCCTGGATTCTAAATTTTATCGGGCAACACTTTGGCGAAGATCTACCGACGACTGAGATTAATGAGGATGACATTAACTTCAACCCTGGACTGTGTGTGGACGTGGGCATTACATGGATTGAGGTAATACATATTTAGTATAAAGTAGGGGTGGCCGAAGCATCGACCGCCGAATTATTCTTAGTCGCCAGCCTGCCAGATATGTATACATACACACCCTGATGCCCGTTCTACACAGCATTTGAAACAAGCCGTGTTTATGAACAGTTAATACATACGCCACCTATAATTTTAAAAAAGTCGCCCAGAGTGATCATAATTTGGTCATCCCTGGTATAAATATATACCATATTGGATAGAGATTCTTCTAAATTTTCATCAGGCAACACTGGCTAATCTTCATATGTTTGCAGTATGGACCTTAACTATTGAACCTTAAAGGTCATTCACAATAAGCGTGGTGGTATTTTAGTAAAGATAGCAGCGCGGTGAAACTGTGAAAGATAATGAGTAATTAACTTTACCTTAATTATAGGATAGTTATTAGATATAATATAAATATATAAATTTAAAATCAAAAATCTAGGTGTCGCCAGTTATTTTTGCAAAATTATTATTATTATATATCGACGTGCGCAGTTACAGCCATGTAATCAATTTATTCGTAAATAAAAATGTAACTGCGTACGCCGATTTACATAAATACCAAACGCAAAATCTTTTCCTTTTTAAAACAATTCAAATGTGACTTACACCACTTTCATTCTCACATGCTCATATATATATATATATATATATATATATATATATATATATATATATATATATATATATATATATATATATATATTTATTATATATATATATATATATATATATATATATATATTTATTATATATATATATATATATATATATATATATATATATATATATAATGTTTAATTTTAATATACTTCTATTTTAGTTCTTCAAGAGAATGCTGATACCTTCATTCGCACGCTACAGCACGCGTGTACGGGGCTGCCCATCATACTGTGGACCTGTAACAATCCAGTCACACGGCGAATGCGACTGTGAGAAAGTCTCAATCAGTAGTACAGTAAATGACTAAATTCATGTAAAAATTGTGCTTGTAATTAATTAAACATGAAACATGCTTTGTTATAACACGTCGCATAAAATTTAAGTGATTGTAAAAGTCTAAAAAGGATTATAATAGTATGTATCATCATGTGGGCAACATCAAATTAATATCAAATGTATGTTATGTAGAGAAATTGATCTTGTTCACAAAAAAATCAATGTTCATGTGCATGGAAAGTCGTTGTTTCTATGTAGAATAATTAAAAGATGTAAGAAATGTTGGTGTTTTTTTTGTTTTATTTTCTACTTTCTATGCCTCATTTAGGAGGAGAGGGCGCTATGGTTAACGATTTGTAACTTGAACACAGAAGCCTCATGAAATTTTTATTCAAAGAAGGCTGTAGCCTTAAGTTGACGCCTTTTGTAGCATTATGTAAGTAAGTGACCATCTACTACGATGGGAGGTTTTTTTATGTTATTAGTGTAGTTTCTCCAAGTTGTCGCCAGTCCTTGTTATTGGCTAGTGACAAGAACTGGCGACAACTATACTAATAATCCATTAATGAATACTGGATTTGTACCTTAAATACCTTACTACCATATGGTAATATGGGTGTGCTTTACTAATTGATGTGCTGCCGCCAGATGGCATTTAACTTTCCTTCTAGGGGGTTAGTTGTATCAGACAGATTGAGTTACAAAACATTATGAAATTTAAAGTTAAATTGTGCAGCGTCTATCTTCAGATTTGTTATAATCACGAGTTACAATAACCCTGACATTATATGCTTTCGTTTAAAATTACTAGCGCCCCGTGGCGTACTGTATCGCTCCAAGTTTTGCGGTGTAAATACAATTTGGACAAATACAATTATTGGATAAATTCTTTAGAAATTACTCAGAAAATCCAAGGGCCGATGGCCTAATAAAGATTGATTTATCTCTCTCTCTCTTTAGAAAGTCGATTATGGTAGTATGTTTTTAATAAGATTGTCTTGATGATGAAACTATCCGTTCCCTTAGCAACGCATATTAAATTATATCGCGATCGTTCTGACAAGTCAAAAATTTTCGAGCAGTACAAATTGTTCAATCGAAATTTTCCATGAGCCAAATTTATCGGGCGTGTACCCAATTCATCTCATTTCGGCCCCCACACACACACACACACACCACATAGGCGAGTAACATGTTGACGTGGCTGTTCAACTACTTTGCCGAGCCGCTGGACCCGGATAGCCGATATGAATATGACGGCGACGAAGAGAGTGTCATTTTCGATCCCGGATTCAGTTGCGAGATTGGCACGTACTGGATACAGGTAAAATAAATCGTAACATTTACTACATACTAATAGAAAATATAAACAACTTAAAATTGTGGATGTTTAAGTGACCAATATATCGACACAACTCAAAAAAACTGTTTTTTTGTTTTGGTTATATTCTAAAATTATATGCCCTTTTGAAAAGTTAGTTCAGAACAAATCCTGTGCGCTCATTTTCGTTTTTCCTATGGAGGTAATTTGTCTTGTCAGTTCTCAAGAAGATTGACACAACTGGCGCTCCTACAAAAACAAGTATTTTGAGTTGATGAACATATGCTGAACATAGGAACTGATCCTTAAGATCAAAACACGAAAGCTAGAGTACTTGGGACACATCACCCGGGGAGAGAAATACTCTATTCTCCAACTGATTATGCAAGGAAAAATACAAGGAAGAAGAAGGATTGGGCGTCGCAGAACCTCATGGTTAAAGAATCTTAGAGAATGGTACGGACAAACATCGGTCGGACTATTTAGAGCTGCAGCGTCAAAGATTAGAATCGCCATGATGATTGCCAAACTCCGATAGGAGACGGCACCACAAGAAGTAGAAGAATATATGCATTGTGCTCCTCTAAAAGGCACCTTACACGATCCATATTACTGTCAATATTTTAGAATAATGACAGTATTACTGTGTGAAAATATGTTTAAAATGTGCATTATTCTAAAATATTGCCATTATTACTGATCGTGTAAGGTATAGTAACGATGGAATGAAGAGAATACTGATGTTTATCCTGAAAATTGATTACTTGATAAATATAAAAGGAGGATTAAAGCAAATACTGACAGTACTAGGATTAACAGTATTATTGACCATGTAAGGTGCCTTATAACTATGTCAATGTTATTGATTAACTTAATCTCGTCACCTTGAGCAAGGGCAAGGGTCATACGCTTATATTTCATGTGAGATGGATGAATAACTTCAGTTGTCTTCAGCTTACTCCATGGACAGCATCTCCATAAATTGAACCTTCACCTTAGTTATGCTTATAATTTTATATGGCCAGTCAGTTTCAATTACTTAAGTCGCCTTCTATTCGTCGAAGTAGTTACATTTCATTAATCTAAATATGACGTATTTATTAATTAATTCTTTTTCCCTTCTTCATAACCTCTTTGACCTTTGATTGTTCAAATAAGCCGATTCTATGACCTATGTCATGAAAAATCGATTTTGGAACTTCTCCTCTATGTTGAATTGAATCGGCATCTACTTTGTGATAATTCATTATAATAAATAAATAAAACGAATTTTTCTTTGTTTTTTATCACTTGTTTATTACTGTTTGCGAATATTTTCGGCTACGCTCTAGCCATTATCAAGCTAATCCGATGATCCGATGAGCTTGATAATGGCTAGAGCGTAGCCGAGAATATTCGCAAACAGTAATAAACAAGTGATAAAAAACAAAGAAAAATTATTTTTATTTATTCTCCTCTATGACTTAAAGATCAAGGGGCAAGGAGGAAGAGTTTCTAGAAGTTCTCATGGTCATGAGAAGGTTCTAGAATCGGCTCTACTATAATTCATCAGGATAAAACTTGAAACCACACTTTTATAAAGCGAAAACATTTGTAGTGTTGTTTGAAATGGCTGACGTGTATAGTTTGATAGAATAAAACAGTATTTTATTTATTATTATTTTTTTAGTTCTTAAAAAGATTGCTGATACCTTCACACGCTCGATACACGGAGCAGATGAGGTACCGCCACATCCAGAGGTCGATTGCAGGCAAGCCACCGTGTAATTTAGTTATAAATAAATTATAACAGTGATTGTCTTCAAATCTGCTAAATTTAGATTTATAGAGTTTTGTGAATGGAATGTTTATTTGTATAACTATAACCCTTGTTAGGAAACGTAATAACGAATATTTTCATTTTTACAACCACAACCCTTGTTAGTAAACGTAATAACAAATATTGTTTGTAGTGAAACTATTATATGTCGTCATTAATTTGTAATTGGTTTATTTTAAGAGTGAAATGGAAGGAAAGGCTGATTAAGAGAGTGAATGGCTTTAAATATTTGGGCTTTTGGTTTGACTGTGGAGGAGGGCTTATGATGCATGTGGAGTGTATGCAGGCGAAAGCTAGAAGGCTTGGGGGATTGCGTGCAGAAAATGGGGGAGTTTGTGGGGTGGTAATCTAGTAATGGCGTGCAAGATCTGGGATGCGTGTGTAAAACCTATATTGTTGTATGGAGTGGAAGTGTTAGGATTGCGTGAATGGGAGGTAATAGAAAGGGAGCAAAGTTGGTTCATGAAGAATCTGCTAGGGCTCGAAAGGTCGACACTGAGGGCAGTGTTGTTGCAGGAGACAAGTCGTATGAGTATGTGGTGGGAGTCGTGTGTGAGGGTTGTGAAGTTTGAGGAAAGATTGCAGGATTTGGGCGAGGAAAGACTGGTACTGGAGGTGTGGATGAGGTGTAAGAGTAGAACAGAGAGTAGATGGAGGAAGAATGGAGAAAGAATGTATGAAAGAGTGGGTATGTCTGAGGTGTGGGTAGAGGAGAAGCTGAGAGAAAGGGGTAGCCTAGGAACTGAGATAAGGTAGAGATTGAGGGATATTGAGTGGCAAGAAAGGCCAGTGAGAATGGCTGAGAGCTCATACAACTCAGGCTACGTAGAGTGGCAAGTACAGGGGAAACTCCCGGGCTACTTAGCCAGGGGAGAGTGGAGCAGAGAGGACAAAGTATGCATGGCAAGATCGAGGTGTGGGTCAGAAGAGCGAGGAAGAAAACTGCGGATGGGGCTGGGGTACACCGCATGTGCGCTGTGTAGGAAGGGGAGTGACACGTGGTGGCACCTTAGCAGAGAATGTGAGGGAGTGAAAGCAGAGTGGGTTGGAGAGTGCAGAAAGCTGAACGAATGGTTAGGAGAGGATGAGAAAGGCGTGAAAATCTGCAGGAGGCTGACGTGGGAAACGAAATTGGCGAGGGCAGAGGGGGTTTATTTTAGTGGTTAGAAAAATGATGTATTTTATGTTAATTTGAAATTTTCGGTTTCTTTTTTATATCTTTCTGTGAAAGGGTCTTTTTTCGGCTGGAATTTGTGTAAAAGGGAAGGGTTGGGCTGATATTACAAATAGGGGTCTTTTTTAAGAGTCAAGAATAAACAAAAAGTTAAAAAAGACCCCTATTTGTAATATCAGCCCAACCCTTCCCTTTTACACAAATTCCAGCCGAAAAAACCCTCAAGAATAAACAAAAAGTTATTAACTAGTAAAATTGTACTGCATAGTATTTACAAGAAGTTGTTTTAATGATCACATTTACACTGCAATAACATGCAAATTGTTATGAGCATGTACTTTGTTAACCCTTATAGGCAAATAACCTTCTTGGAACTCAACTACAATTAATTACAATTGTTAAATTTAACTGGCTTCAGTCGAGTACATTACATGTATATTTGCATCATGGAATAATTCGCGTGCGCTACGGCCGCGTCGTCACCTGCGTCTGTGCGAAAGCTCACGTTGAATTTAACGTGAACAGTAAGGTGGCCGCCTCCCACCGGTGGGAAGTACTCTCAGTTAGTTAACAGAACTGTACGAACGTCGATAACGTAGAAGAGCTCAAAAGAATATTACGAAATTTTTTTTAGTGAACACGTTTTATAAAATAGCAGTGATTTTAGTGGTAAGTAACTTTTAAAATATCTTTATGGCAGTCATTTGTTTAAGTATTCTGAATTCTAATTTAGTAAAAAAAAGACCTTTATTTGGCATTACAACTCAAAATACAAAACCCTCCAATATACCATGCTCATCAAGAACAACAAAAACAAAAACAAAAATTTAATTTAGTAGTTAGCTTTTATTCAGTTTATTGTACGTTGTCAGTAAAAAAACTTCTATCTTTATAGCTATCAGCCTGATGCCCGTATTCACCAACATCCCATAAACTTTATAGATCCCATAGGCTATTGAATGGGTAAATTTACAACGTCATTGTGACAGAATATGCCAAAACAAATGTCAAACACTTTGGATAGCGCTTGTGATTGGAGTTTTGATAGCACCTTTTGTTTAATTATTCAGTGTTTCCAATAGACAAAATCTAAAGTAACTACATTCCTTAGATATTGCTATAAAAACGAATACTTATGGGTTCAATAACTATTGATAGATTTCTGTAACGTTAGGCTTAGAGGAGTGTAATCGCTCGGCATTTACCTCATAAAACTCATTTGCCTGCTTAATCTGATTCCTAATTGCGCTTTATATATATATATATATATATATATATATATATATATATATATATATATATACCCTACCAATTGTTTAAATTATTCCAAGAAGAGTGTTATCCTATGGAAAACTATGCGAACAAAGGTGGGTTTTTCCATAGGATAACACTCTTCTTGGAATAGTTGAAACAATATAAAACGTCTGTATCCATTGAAAAAAGTATGTGAGCGAAGGTGGGGTGGGTGGGCGTCCCCTACCAACCAAACTATGCCCGTCCACGATTTCAAACGAGTTGAACTATGCACTACACTGTTATCCGTTACTTTCTACGGTTAAATTAATGTCATTTATTAATTTAAGACTAATTAAAAAGATATATGTGAAAAATAATGTAATGCACAGTTCAAGTCGTTTGAAATAGTGGACGGGCATAGTCAGGTTGGTAGGGGCCACCCGCCCACCCCACCTTTGTTCGCATAGTTTTCCATAGGATAACACTCTTCCTGGAATGGTTTAAACAATATGAAACGTCTGTATCCATTGAAAATAGTATGTGAGCGAAGGTGGGGTGGGCGGGCGTACCCTACCAACCAAACTATGCCCGTCCACGATTTCAAACGACTTGAACTATGCACTACACTGTTATCCGTTACTTTCTGCGGTTAAATTAATGTCATTTATTAATTTAAGACTAATTAAAAAGATATATGTGAAAAATAATGTAATGCACAGTTCAAGTCGTTTGAAATAGTGGACGGGCATAGTCAGGTTGGTAGGGGCCACCCGCCCACCCCACCTTTGTTTGCATAGTTTTTCCATAGGATCACACTCTTCTTGGAATAGTTTAAACAATATAAAACGTCTGTATCCATTGAAAAAAGTATGTGAGCGAAGGTGGGGTGGGCGGGCGACCCCTACCAACCAAACTATGCCCGTCCACTATTTCAAACGACTTGAACTATGCACTACACTGTTATTCGTTACTTTCTACGATTAAATTAATGTCATTTATTAATTTAAGATTAATTAAAAAGATATATGTGAAAAATAATGTAATGCACAGTTCAAGTCGTTTGAAATAGTGGACGGGCATAGTCAGCTTGGTAGGGGCCGCCCGCCCACCCCACCTTTGTTCGCATAGTTTTTCCATAGGATAAAACTCTTCTTGGAATGGTGTAAACAATATAAAACGTCTGTATGCATTAAAAAAACTATGGGAGCGAAGGTGGGGTGGGCGGGTGGTCCCTACCAATCAAACTATGTCCGTCCACTATTTCAAACGACTTTAACTCTGCACTATACTGTTATCCATTAATTTATATTCTATTCAATTAATTCCATTTGTTAATTTACGTCTAATTAATAAAAAAAAATGTGTGAACCAATGTAGTGCAATAATATGTTCATTATTCTAAAATATAGACATTATTACTTATCGTGTAAGATATAGTACCGATGAAATGAAGAGAATACTGATGTATATCCGGATAATTGATTACTTGATAAATATAAAAGGAGGATTGAAGCAAATACTGACAATACTAGGATTGACAGTATTATTGACTGTGTAAGGTGCCTTATATAAATGTGGTAGTTTAGCCCCGACAGAGCCGAAAAATACCTATTTTTTTCAGTGTAACACAGTATAAGTATACATTTCAGTAACATCCCCCTAAAGCGAATATAACAAGACGACCAAAAATAAAACATGTAACTAAATCTTTCACCCGAACAGGTCAATGATGAAATCTTACCCCAATTAATTAAAATACAATTTCCTAAAATAATCCCGATACAGCGCACGTGAGCTAGCCACCCCAACCCGCAGATAATCGGTCTCGTGGCACGCCGCGTGACCACTTGCCGCCATTACCAGATGCTTGGGGTTCCAAAATTGATCGGATTAACAGAACAAGGCCGCGTTTATTTTAAGAACACGTCTGAATAATATTAAATGTTGTGATATAAAAATGTAAGAAACGACAATTAGATTGAGTTGCACAATCATGTCTGTATTTGTCATGTGCACGGATTTGTTATATTTAAGATGACAACACAACATCGGGGGAAAGCATCACATAACTAATCATATTAATTCACAGAACATTAATAAAAAGCGGGATGAAGGAAGTATTTTAAACACAATGCTTTTCAAAAATAAATTGAATCAACAAGTATTTATTAAACGATTAAATAAACAGAATTTGATAATTTTAGCAAAAGTAGACAATAATAGATATATAGATAGATAATTTTAGCAAAAAGCAAAAGATACAACTAACCCCCTAGGAGGAAAGTTAAACGCCATCTGGCGGCAGCACATCAATATACTGATTCACTGCTGAAATCTAATAAAATCGAAATCTAAATATGTAGATTACTAAGGGGTGGATTCACACTTATATATGTCTCAGCAAAAGTAATCATTGGCATACAATTGACTACACTCGATGGCGATTTTCTGAAGTAGCTAGTCCTAACACTCAGATACACACGTGTGATTTCTTGAAATGGAGACTTCTATTAGCCGTCTAGAGTGTGCGATTTAACACCATTACACTTTTTTAATGTTAAAGACAAAGTTTACTACAGTACTCCTATTTCGTACAAACCTCAGAATGTACTTGAGATTAAAATAAAAATCTAAGCACCTCTCACAAAAATATTGCATTTTTCTAACGATTACCTGACAATCGTTAAAAAATTAAGAAAATATATAGTAATTGTTACCATAATATGAATAGTAGTAGTATCTTCCATAAATTATTTCATGTCATGTATATTGTACCCGATTCTGACCAATAATAATTAAAGCAGTGTTGTTAAGAAATTGTTTAACAATACTAGTGTTAAATGTGCCCATTTCCAAAGGGGTTATTGTTACTATAACAATTTAGGAAAATATAAAACATTTTTACATTTGTAGCAAAAAAATATTTAAAAAAATATATAATATAATGAATAATTTACTTATTACAGAAGGAGATACCTATATTTATATATTTTTGTACTCATGTTCTAAGACAAGTCATTTGCCGCTTTCATTTGGGTGCAGGAACTACTACTTGCCGCACTAGTGCGGGAAGTAGCCAGTGTTGCCAACTTAAATACCGATACCAATGTAAATGTGTAGTTATAAATATGATAATGCATACAAGCCCAGCGTACACCTCTTATACTTCAAATATCATTAAAAATTAACGATATGGTATACAATTTTATAGAAAAAGTCATTAAAACGTCGCTCAATTTTAGCTATTTTTCACGAAAATATGTAAAACATATGTATTTACTATTTTTGAGAAAACCAAATGAAAATTTTGTAGATTAAAATTTTGGTGAATTTTTAAACGCAATAAGTGTACTAACATAACGTTTTTCAATGATAATAACTCTAAAAAAGGCATTAAAACGTTGACCGATTTTAGCTATTTTTCACCAAAATATTTACAACACATATATTTACTATTTCTGAGAAAACCAATTGGAAATTTTGTAAATTCAATTTTTGGTGAATTTTTAAACGCAATAAGTGTACTAACATAGCGTTTTTCAATGATTATAACTCTGAAAAAGGCATTAAAAGGTTGACAGATTTTGACTATTTTTCACCAAAATATGTAAAACACATGTATTTACTATTTCTGAGAAAACTAAATGAAAATTTTGTAAATTAATTTTTTGGTGAATTTTTAAACACAATAAGTGTACTAACATAACGTTTTTCAATGATTATAACTCTGAAAAGGGCATTAAAACGTTGACCGATTTTGGCTATTTTTCACCAAAATATGTAAAACACATGTATTTACCATTTCTGAGAAAACCAAATGAAAATTTTGTAAATTCATTTTTTGGTGAATTTTTAAAACAATAAGTGTACTAACATAACGTTTTTTCAATGATTATAACTCTGAAAAAGGTATTAAAACGTTGACCGATTTTGGATATTTTTCACCAAAATATGTAAAACACATATATTTACTATTTCTGAGAAAACCAATTGGAAATTTTGTAAATTCAATTTTTGGTGAATTTTTAAACGCAATAAGTGTACTAACATAGCGTTTTTCAATGATTATAACTCTGAAAAAGGCATTAAAAGGTTGACAGATTTTGACTATTTTTCACCAAAATATGTAAAACACATGTATTTACTATTTCTGAGAAAACTAAATGAAAATTTTGTAAATTAATTTTTTGGTGAATTTTTAAACACAATAAGTGTACTAACATAACGTTTTTCAATGATTATAACTCTGAAAAGGGCATTAAAACGTTGACCGATTTTGGCTATTTTTCACCAAAATATGTAAAACACATGTATTTACCATTTCTGAGAAAACCAAATGAAAATTTTGTAAATTCAATTTTTGGTGAATTTTTAAACACAATAAGTGTACTAACATAACGTTTTTTCAATGATTATAACTCTGAAAAAGGTATTAAAACGTTGACCGATTTTGGCAAGTTTTTACCAAAATATGTAAAACATATGTCTTTACTATTTCTGAGAAAACCAAACGAAAATTCAATTTTTGGTGAATTTTTAAACGCAATAAGTGTACTAACATAGCGTTTTTCAATGATTATAACTCTGAAAAAGGCATTAAAACGCTGACCGATTTTAGCCATTTTCACCAAAATTTGTAAAACATATGTATTCACTATTTCTGAGAAAATCAAATAAAAATTTTGTAAATTCAATGTTTGGTGAATTTTTAAACGCAATAAGTGTACTAACATAGCGTTTTTCGATAATTATAACTCCGAAAAAGGTATTAAAACGTTGACCGATTTTGGATTTTTTTCACCAAAATTTGTAAAACACATGTATTTACTATTTCTGAGAAAACCAAATGAAAATTTTGTAAATTAAATTTTTGCTGAATTTTTAAACGCAATAAGTGTACTAACATAACGTTTTTCAATGATTATAACTCTGAAAAAGGTATTAAAACGTTGACCGATTTTGGATATTTTTCACCAAAATATGTAAAACGCATGTATTTACTATTTATGAGAAAACCAAATGAACATTTTGTAAATTCAATTTTTGGTGAATTTTTAAACACAATAAGTGTACTAACATAACGTTTTTCAATGATTATAACTCTGAAAAAGGCATTAAAACGTGGACCGATTTTGATATTTTTATCAAAATATGTAAAACACATGTATTTACTATTTCTGAGAAAACCAGATGAAAATTTTGTAAATTCAATTTTTCATGAATATTTAAACGCAATAAGTGTACTAACCATAGCGTTTTTCAATGATTATAACTCTGAAAAAGACATTAAAACGTGTACCGATTTTGGATATTTTTTATCAAAATATGTAAAACACATGTATTTACTATTTCTGAGAAAACCAAGAGAAAATTTTATAAATTCAATTTTTGGTGAATTTTTAAACGCAATAAGTGTACTACCATAGCGGTTTTCAATCATTAAAACTATACTCTTCAATTGTTTTAACCAATCAAACTATGGCTATTCATAATTTCAAGTGACTTTAAACATACACTACACCATTTTTTCGGAAAGTTTCTATAAAGCAATCAAGAATTAATAAAAAACAGTACAACTTACACTCGTAGAGGGAAGTTAAACGCCATCTGGCGGCATTTGTTTTACAAGAATTAATAACTGAAATTGTAATTTAATCATAGAAACTTGTGGATAACACTGTAGTACAGAATGCAAGTAATTAGAAATATAGAATGGCCATAGTTTGATTGGTTAAAACAATTGAAGAGTATAGTTCAGTCTTTTAGAAAGACTGAAATGCCAATTCAGTCTTTCTAAAAGTTTCAAAAAGTTTGGTTGGTTTTTTTTTGTTTTTTTCTTTTTTATACAATTGCCCGATTTTTTTTTCAGATAAATTAAATCAAAAATGATTTAAAGTCCAGTTTGAATAATAATGTCGAGCCCCCATGTGCACTACACATTCGGTTCTTTAGGTGTGAGACATGGAGACACCTACAATGTCAGTGATGATTGCTTGAGTAAGTAAAAAAACTGGAATACATTTTGAAGATAAATAAATACCAATTGTATATTTGTAGGTGTATTAGAAGAAATCCTCCGGAAACTAGCTGTAGAAGATCAAACCCTACGGACATTCCGCCGCGCAATCGGTTTCGGCCAGAACATCCGCAAAGACCTCATCCCGCTACTAATCTACATCAAGGACGACACGAAAATATGCGACGCCAGCAAAATCATCGACACCACCATAAAAATCCTAGTCAACCTCACCGTGCCCGTCGAGTGTTTACTGTCGATCGACTCAGTTTCATGTACGGACATCGGAAGGCACACAATTTTCGAACTGAATAAACTGTTGACGACATCTAAAGAGGCTTTTACGGATAGCAGAAGCACAAAAGCTGTGATGGATCACATGAAACACGTTGTGGAAACGTACACAACACTGAATGTGCAACAGTGCGATAGCATTAATAATTGTTTGTTGCTGTTGCGCAACATTTTGTATATACCGGACAACAGCCAGATGCCCAATAGTCCTCTGACACACAACAGTATGCAGAACAAGATTATTTGGAACCTGTTCACACAGAGCATTGATAAAATTATCATTTATTTGATGTCATGTCCTCATAAGGTAAGTGAAAATTATTAAGTTGCATTATATTATATAGCCAGGTGAGTTTTTGTAAATTGAAATTTTCAAATATCTCAAAATATATGCACTGTATAAGGCACCTTACACGGTCAATAATACTGTCAATCCTAGTACTGTCAATATTTGCTTCAATCCTCCTTTTATATTTATCAAGTATTCAATTATTCGGAGATAAACATCAGTATTCTCTTCATTACATCATTAATATACCTTACACGATGAGTAATACTGGCAACATTTTAGAATAATGAACATTTTAAACATATTATCGTACAGTAATACTGGCATTATTCTAAAATATTGACAGTAATATTAATGATTGATTACATTTTGATTGCTAACATTGTTTTTCATAAAGGCACCTTACACCGTCAATATTACTGTCAATATATTAGAATAATGACAGTATTACTGTACTATGTTATTATTCTAAAATATTGACAGTATTACTCATCGTGTAATTTATATTAATGATGTAATGAAGAGAATACTGATCTTTATCCGGATAATTGATTACTTGATAAATATAAAAGGAGGATTGAAGCAAAGTACTAGGACTGATAGTATTATTGACCGTGTAAGGTGCCTTTATGAAAAACAATGTTAGTAATCAAAATGTAATCATTCCGAGTGGAAATTACATTAGGTTTAAAATTAGATGACCATCTACAGGGGCTGGAGGTTGGCGAGGGGGTAAGAATTTGTCTGAAACATTTTTCGTTTCATAATAGATTTTTTCAATTATTTTTCTTTTCTATTCTATAGCAACACGTGACCGGGATTTATTTTATATTACAAAATATTTGCAAACGTTTCCAATTAAATTACCTACGTGCTGTTTTCAATCTCGGGGTGTCGTTACTACGTAATAAACCCCCGTGTTGCTGTTTCATGTAATCAATCTTTGCCATTACGTTGCTTATATAATCAAAAATTATATGAATATCTATAATCTTTAGACTGGTATTCAGTGATAATAGGCATTTTATATCGATCTGAGGAATATTGTTTGTTTCGTGGACAGTACGTGGAAACGGGTCGCATTACAATGCTTTCAAGCGCAGCCTGCATATGATATGCATTATATTTCTTACATAAAAACACTCTTTAATTTATTTTTTAAAAGTATATGAAGGCTACATAAATATAAGAAGCTGTAAAACATTAATCCCTCATTTTTTTCACCTAGTACAAGGCGCAAGGCGCGTTATTTCAAAAAATGCATCTAAATTTCAAAGAAAGAATTGTCACCCTGCAGTTGCACCAAACTGATTGTACATGCCGAGCGAAAGTCGGATTAAAAAATTTGAGACTCTGCGTCAGAGTAATCATAAACACATAGTTTTAGATTCAAAAATAAGTCAATAATCTTGTATTTATAGGCTACTAGTAAATAAATATATATTTATTTTGTATCTTAGATGTTTTGGGGTATCACAATGGTTCAATTCATAGCTCTAATGTACAAAGACCAGCACGTTGGTACATTACAGAAACTGCTTAATATTTGGCTTGAAGCCTCTGTAAGCGAGAGCAGTGAGGATAATGAGAGCAACACATGGCCACCTGATCAAGAAAGCGGGGATTCTTCGCCCATTGTTACATCCGATCCAACCTCCGATTCGAGCGACAATGATCGTAATAAAACCATCAATAACGCAGAATATATTCGTAATAAGAACAATGCGGAGATAGTACGTGCTGCGCAGAATAGAAATAAAGCTCTTGTCGGTATGAAAATTGTGAAGTCAACAGAAACGGAAAATAGTGCTAGCAGTGGGGTGTCTTCAATGGTGCAGAGTACTGATTTGATACTGAATAAGGTAATGAGTATTTAAGTTTTACGATTTGATTCAATTAATCCATAAAACAATAGAATTTCTTGTTGTACAATTATAATTGCTCAGATGTAATACTAACATGTTTAAAGAGGTAAAGTATAAAATCCTCAACGTTCCGAAATATTGATGATACCAATATGCCAAATCCTTTCATACAATATTCCGTTTAGAAACGGCTCGTGCTGTAAACTCATTCGTTCATTCGGAAAACTTGCCTTCCTGCACTAATAATGTAAATTACTATTATATTTAATAATCAGACCACCACATCAAACCAAGGAGTAAATGCTGATCAACATCTGCAATCCAATAACATAAAGATGCTAGTAGCGCCACCTTCGTCGCACAGCGAAATGTCCGACTGCGGTTACGTGACTCAAGTTGAAAATCAAGAATCTATCTCAACATCGAGCAACGAAGATGACCAGCCCGAGAAGAAGCCAGTGCATCAAAAGCCTCATATGTTACAAAAGTCGAGACACAATCATCAGAAAAACAGAGCTGCCACAACGTTGGATAACAAGGAGTTGCGACGGAAAAAGCTTGTGAAAAGAAGCAAAAATAATTTGTAAGTGAAAGTCAATATACCTACCAAAAAATAATGCCGAATTAATTATGAAGATCATTATACGTTTGCTAAGAAGTAAAGACCTTCTTCTAGATTTTTTTAAACAAACATTTATAGCAATTAGATTAAATTTTAGCCAAAAAAAAAAATTTTAGAAGAACAGCCACCTTCTAAAATTTGTTTTAAACAAGTATGCCAAATTAACATGAAGACTGAAGAATAAGTTTTTTTAATAAGAGGTAGCCATCATATCTTCTCTTCTCTTTTTTTTCAAATAATAGGTATGCTATATTAATACGACGATCTAATAAAGTTTTCTAGAAAATTTAATTAACAATTAGAATAACTAACTCAAAAACAATTCAACTCATCTAGTTTATCAGTATGTTAAATTAAATATGATGATCTAAAAAGTCTTTTAGCTTTTTCAAGATGTGTGATTTTAGACTCGATTCTACACCCACCTGGGGTCTTCTTATCTATCTATTATTTTAGGTGTTAAAATCATAATCTTTCATTGGAATGTATGGGTGTTAAAATCATAATCTTCCACGCTGACTAGTCGGGCTGGAAGATGGATAGGGCATGAATGTAGGAGAGATAGGTATATATTAGTTGGATTGAATGTCGGGGCATGGTTCCCCCGGCACAAGGAACCATGGCTCGCGTGGGCAGGGTCGCATCCCTGAAGTAGGCCTGTTCTTCTCCGGGTTTGAAAAGAAGTGCCTACCCGCTACCCAATGGAATGAGTATGTTGACGTATATTACCATATGAGTTTGTATTCATATGGTGTCGCCAGATGACGTTAAACTTCCTCCTTAGAGAAAAACTTAGTTTACACTCCCCGATACACTGCTCAGAATTTGATCAGGGAGTCTATTTTGCAGGTTCAGACCGGTTTGCTAAAACATCAGACCGGTCAGTCTCCCATGGCAACAAAACAACTGTCACAACATTGGTAGTGCCCTACGTTCCGTCAATGCTAGTATAATACTGCCTGCAAATGCTACAAGTTTGTCAAAAGTGACGTTTGGATAGTGAAATAGGTTATAATAGGCGCTTTCGTTTAGCATGGTTTATCAATGCTAGTCGCCCCCGTGGCGTGCAGTATCGCTCAGGTCTTGCGGTCGTGCGCCGCCGGTTGTAAGGGCCGAGTTGGAATTATGCGCATCGGAAACGGCAAATAGAACAAGAAACAATAAGCCCGTACCAGCCCAGAGTGATAAACGAAAGGCACTAATCACTAACTTATAACAATTGACGTAAGCCAGTATTACAGTAGTGGTCTCGGAACGTGTGGCACTACCAACTCTGCAACAGTTGTTTATTTTGTGCCCAGGGGAAAAACCAAAAAAAAAACAGCTAGAATAACAATTGTAGATGCAAAACTTTTGGGTTTCGGTCTAACAAATATAATAAATAACACGAAATGTAGACTAAAAAACTGTTTTACAAAAAACTGTTTTACTACCAACTCTGCAACAGTTGTTTATTTTGTGCCCAGGGGAAAAAACAAAAAAAAACAGCTAGAATAACAATTGTAGATGCAAAACTTTTCGGTTTCAGTCTAACAAATATAATAGATAACACGAAATGTAGACTAAAAAACTGTTTTACTAAAAAACTGTTTTACTACCAACTCTGCAACAGTTGTTTATTTTGTGCCCAGGGGAAAAAACAAAAAAAAACAGCTAGAATAACAATTGTAGATGCAAAACTTTTGGGTTTCAGTCTAACAAATATAATAGATAACACGAAATGTAGACTAAAAAAACTGTTTTACTAAAAAACAAATAGCTTTTCTAAAAAAAAAACATAAATCTGAAGATTTGAAGAAAATTCTATTTTTTCAGAATTAACATGAAAGGTTTAATGCACCACACACCAACCGATGAGGACATTACAAACATTCTAAAAGAGTTCACAGTGGATTTCCTTTTGAAAGGCTACGGTAGTTTAGTTTACGATCTTCACGCGCAACTACTTTCAAAAATTGAAGTACCTATAGACACCTCACACTTTTTCTGGTTGGTCACCTACTTCCTAAAATTCTCCACACAACTAGAACTGGATTTGGAACACATCAGCCCTGTACTATCATACGATATCATCTCCTACATCATATTCCAAGGCGCATGGCTTTACGAAGAACTAGAAATTGGATGCAGAGTACCCGGAATTGATTTAAAACCATCGTTAAGACGTTTGCATTTGGTAACATAACACATAACAAACAAAAATATTTAAAACAACAAGATTTTCCAGGTTGTCACAGCGATTCGTGAGTTTATGCAAGCGGTTGAAACTTATAAGAAACTAGCACACCTCAGTGAAGAAGATAGAGCTGCACTACAGAAACTGCAGCAGCAAGTCGTACAAATACACGACCTCAAAATGCTGTTTTTGTTGCTGTTGAGACAGTACAATCCGCTATTGCAGAGCAAACAGTATCTGCAGGACCTCATAGTTACCAATCATAACTTTTTACTGTTCTTGGACGAGGTTTCAAAAACCATGATCCCATCGAGCAATAATATGATGGAACATATTAAACAGTAAGTGGCACTTTTTGAATGAATTGCGTGCGAGCCGAAAATTCGAGATGAACATGGGTAAGTCAGTGAAAATAGGTTTGGTGCATTTAGAAATTGCGGTTTTTGGTTGAAATATATCGGACTAATGTATAATAATAATAATTCTATTTTCTCAAATTAATCAAAAGATTTTTTGGTGTTACGAATTCGTTTTACAATTATTGTCATAATAAAACTTGTTTTTCGATATTATTGTTATTAACATATACTTTGCATTATCAAAACTGAGATAGCTTTTCATAGAAATTGTAGGAAAAATACCAACGAGGTCCTACGAAGCAATTGATGTTTCTAATTTTATTATTGTATACGCATATTATTTATTATTAATTTTATCAAATAGCTAAATGCAGAAATACTAGGCAGGTAGTAGGTAAGTATTTAAGAATGTAAAAACTAAATGCAGATATATCGCGGGTTCAATTTACAAACAAAATGACTGTTACATCCTTGAGGGCAGGCACAGATAGGCGCAGCTGAATGTTTTTTGTTCATTGTTTGCTTTTAAAATATTCAATGAAATCATATACCCTTGTATGAACTAAGTTTTCATCAAAATACCTACCGAAAATATCTTTTTTCGAGACGAATTACTTATAAACAGGAAAAATCTAGTGGACGGGCATAGTCTGGTTGGTAGGGGCCACCCGCCCACCCCACCTTCGCTCGCATAGTTTTTTCAATGGATACAGACGTTTTATATTGTTTAAACTATTCCAAGAAGAGTGTTATCCTATGGAAAAAGTATGCGAGCGAAGGTGGGGTGGGCGGGTGGCCCCTACCAACCAGACTATGCCCGTCCACTATTTCAAACCACTTGAACTATGCACTACACTATTATCCTTAATTTTCTTTGATTAAATTAATGTCATTTATTAATTTAAGACTAATTAAATATATATATATATATATATATATATATATATATATGAAAAATAATGTAATGCATAGTTCAAGTCGTTTGAAATAGTGGACGGGCATAGTCTGGTTGGTAGGGGCCACCCGCCCACCCCACCTTCGCTCGCATAGTTTTTTCAATGGATACAGACGTTTTATATTGTTTAAACTATTCCAAGAAGAGTGTTAGCCTATGGAAAAACTATGCGAGCGAAGGTGGGGTGGGCGGGTGGCCCCTACCAACCAGACTATGCCCGTCCACTATTTCAAACCACTTGAACTATGCACTACACTATTATCCTTAATTTTCTTTGATTAAATTAATGTCATTTATTAATTTAAGACTAATTAATATATATATATATATATATATATATATATATATATATATATATATATATATATGAAAAATAATGTAATGCATAGTTCAAGTCGTTTGAAATAGTGGACGGGCATAGTCTGGTTGGTAGGGGCCACCCGCCCACCCCACCTTCGCTCGCATAGTTTTTTCAATGGATACAGACGTTTTATATTGTTTAAACTATTCCAAGAAGAGTGTTAGCCTATGGAAAAACTATGCGAGCGAAGGTGGGGTGGGCGGGTGTCCCCTACCAACCAGACTATGCCCGTCCACTATTTCAAACCACTTGAACTATGCACTACACTATTATCCGTTATTTTCTTTGATTAAATAAATGTCATTTATTAATTTAAGACAAATTAAAAAAATATATATGAAAAATATGGTAATGCATAGTTCAAGTCTTTGAAATAGTGGAGGGGCATAGCCAGGTTGACAGGGAGACACCCGCCCACCCCACCTTCACTCGCATAGTTTTTCCATAGGATAACACTCTTCTTGGAATAGTTTAAACAATATAAAACATCTGTATCCATTGAAAAAACTATGCGAGCGAAGGTGGGGTGGGCGGGTGTCCCCCACCAACCAAACTATGCCCGTCCACTATTTCAAACCACTTGAACTATGCACTACACTATTATCCTTAATTTCTTTGATTAAATTAATGTCATTTATTAATTTAAGACTAATTAAATATATATATATATATATATATATATATATATATATATATATATATATATGAAAAATAATGTAATGCATAGTTCAAGTCGTTTGAAATAGTGGACGGGCATAGTCTGGTTGGTAGGGGACACCCGCCCACCCCACCTTCGCTCGCATAGTTTTTTCAATGGATACAGACGTTTTATATTGTTTAAACTATTCCAAGAAGAGTGTTAGCCTATGGAAAAACTATGCGAGCGAAGGTGGGGTGGGCGGGTGGCCCCTATCAACCTGGCTATACCCGTCCACTATTTCAAACGACTTGAACTATGCATTACCATATTAAGTCTATAGGCCGTGTAAAGAATATCATGTGCAGCAGTGATTAGTGACTTAAGCCCTGGTTTCCTAGGAGAACGGTCGCTTTAAAGCGGCCGCTTTTGACGTCATTCACAAATCACAAAGGTCGTTTTAAGTATATGTAATAGAAGAACTCACAATTTTTCATCGTAATTCATTGCGTTTTTGCAGTACGTTGAGGTATTACACTTTATAGGAAACTATATTCGTTTATATACACGTAGAATTATTTTTGTGACGTAAAAATGACGTCAAAAGCGGCCGTTTTTAAGCAACCGCTCTCCTAGGAAACCAGGGCTTTAGTGAATACAGAAATAAATAAATGTTTCTTCAAAATTTAAGAAATTACTTATTTCATGACATAATTTATACACTAATGACTTGAAATAACTTAACTATTTTCAGCAAATTTCATTGATTTATTAAAAGATTGAGAAATGAAGTGATAATGAGAATTTGAGACGATTCTCAATCACCTGATTAGAAAAGTCGACCCCGAGTAACGGGAAATATCCTCGCTATTTCCCGTTATTTAGTTATGTCAAGTCATTAGTGTATAAATTATGTCATGAAATAAGTAATTTCTTAAATTTTGAAGAAACATTTATTTATTTCTGTATTCACTAAGTCACTAGTCACTGCTACTACTAATGAGAATTAGCATTATCACTTCATTTAAAAAAGAAGATTCAAGAATTTTTCATTCGCATATTGCATTACTTGCCACGTATATCTGTGCTATACCACAATTTCTCTTACATAAAATATCGCATATAACCTTTTACAATTCAACTAATTTAGCCAATGTTCCATCCTTATTTACACAAACATTTTGCACTTGATTTCAGCGGGGTTGTGCGTGCTCGTTTAAAGTTGTGTAAGTACATTAGTATAATAGGTTCGAGCTACGTGTTTTAAGTAATTGCACCTCTAAATAACTTAACGTAAGATGTGTGATGTGTTCCTTGCGCCTGTTTTGTGGGACACAAATAATGCGTGTCAACTTGCGTTTTTCAGGTTCGCGACTGTAGAAATAATGTGCCAGTACGGCCTCCTTCTGGAGAGCTTTCGGGAGAATGGTGAGTTTGTAAACAATTGCGTGTTCACGATGATGCACCACATTGGTGGGGATTTGGAGCACGTGTCCACGCTGTTCCAGCCGAGCATAATCAAAACGTTCTCGCAGATTTGGGAGTCGGATTATGAAATATGTGATGTAATTGTTTCGAAAACAACACGAACAACATTTTTTTTAAAGAGAAACGTATGTTTGTAGGACTGGTCGGATTTAATTGAGTATGTTATACATAAGTTTATTAACACCCCGAGGGCGAATAGGTGTTCTACTATTGCCTCTCCGATCAGTCCTATGGATGAAAGCTTGAGCACACCGGTGGATTCAACAAAATGTTCCGAAGATGATGAGTAAGAAAGTTTTATTATAATATTTTATATATCGCACTAGTATTTCTAAAGAAACACAACTCAAAATCATGTGTCCATGTAAGAATAAGGAAAATATCCCTCTATCAATAATCAGAAGTGTTTATGAGAAGGAAACCTAATTTGTTTATTAAGGGTGGGATCCCGTCTATATTTTTTATTTCTCTATAGTATTGTATTTCAAATAGGCAATAGGTTAGAGATAAAGTATCCAGAAATAAATTTTGAAAAATCGAATTAGATACATACAATATACTTGTATTTTATAGCAACAAATCGCGATTTTAGCGCCAAAATGAATTAGTTTTGGTGGCACATATACATTGATAATCCGCAAAAACTAAATTAGTAATTTACAGTTGATTGAGTGATATAAATTTATAATCTTCTTATTATCTTCAATATAAGATGCTTTCGTTTAGCGTTACTAGTCACTCCGAGCAAGAACAAGAATCGACTACGCTATTCGTGAACGCGAACTGTTAACTGTGACGGTAAAAATCACGCGTGCCTGCATTGTATTTATGCAATTTGTATATAGTCCTTAATTTTAACCGACTTATTGAACAACTGGCCCTTAATAGAATAACACTTTGGAATGTAAAACCTCTAACCATTGAACAAAACCATACGAGCAAGGATCAGTGGCGTAGCGAGCCTTGCTCGCACCCGGGGGACAATACCTTTTGAGCGCCCCCCTCCCCATTCAAAAACCATATAATATAACCATTTGGCGCCCTTTGCGAGTAGCGTCCGGGGCATTATGCCCCCCCTTGCCCACCCCTCGCTACGCCACTGGCGAGGATGGAGCGAGTGGTTGTCTCACATCAACCAAACTATGCCCGTTCACAATTTATAATGACTTGAACTCTACACTACACTATATTAAAAACTTTTTATAATTCAATAAATTTTAATAATTAATGTAGGCTTAATTCGTAAGATTTTACAGAAAACAATGTAATGCAAGTTCAAGTCCCTTAATTAACGAACATAGTTTTAGTTAAAACCATTTCTGCTTGAATGTAAATATAAATGATTATTGTTAAGCAAGTGTGGAATTATCAATGTATATGTGTTTAAGCCTGCTCACCAACGTCAAGGTACTAATTCGACGAGCAGGAGGGATGGGTTGAAAAGGTTCGAGAATGTTTAAGAAAGCCTGTAAAAAAAGTTGGAGAGTGTGGAAAGAAAGGACTGTGTTATATAGCCGTTAAAACTTCACGTAAAGCATTAACTGTTACCGAGAGAGTTATAGGATCTGAAAAAATTGGTAGAATGCACATAGTTTTCTATAGTCATAAACGTTTCACATAAATCAATCACAATTATTGATTGGGTTTGGTAAGAATGTACACACATAGATACGTTTTGCACGACCCTAGCCACACTCAAGCCATCTTCCATATAAACAACCACACTGGCCATGATCACACCAGGTTCAAGCTACACGCCACGCAACTAATTCGCACAGGGCTCGGACCAATCGTAGGCTATCCGAAGACCTAAGAAACCCACTAAGGGCTGAGCTCACAAAAACCTTAGGTCTTAAACCTAGATCAAGTCGAGCTATAAGCTACATTGACCGAGCTACCCCTACAGTTTACAAGTTAGGATTGAAAATATGAAAATGTTTGAGATGTCTAAAGCCGTGCAAATACGCTAAAGAGAATGAAATATATACAGTGTGATTTGGCAGGCAGCTGAATTATTTGTAGCAAGTCTTTATAAAAATTTAGGTAGAACAAGTTATACGTATGAAAAATTATTGCTTAAAAAAAGTTTGTTTGAAATCTAAATTAAATTATTTCATCATAAAAAAAATATTAAAACATATTGTGTTGTGAAAAAAAAAGTTAATTGATTTTAAATAATATCTAAATTTGAATTATTTGTAGCAAAAGTCTTTGTAATAAAATTTATGTCAAACATATGTATGAAAAATTAATGCTTAAAAAAATGTAAATTAAATTATTTGATCAAATAAGATTTAAATTAAGGTTGGCGTTTTCAAATTTAGGCAACTTGTGATGCACATGTAATAGCATAGGCGAAATTTCGTATAAGAAATACGCACCGTTTTCTTTAATTAGAACATAAATTGAGTTGCAAAAATACGTATGCAAAAGAATAATGTTGCACGTATTCCGTAGTCTAGGTGAGAATGTCCATAGTCCCTCGATAATTGTGAAATTAAATTTATTAATTTTTGTTCACACTTACCGAAGGACTATGGACATTCTCACCTAGACTACGGAATACGTGCTCTAGGTGAGAATGTCCATAGTCCTTCGTTAATTGTGAACAAAAATTAATAAATTTAATTTCACGATTACCGAGGGACTATGGACATTCTCACCTAGACTACGGAATACGTGCAACATTATTTTTTTGCATACGTATTTTTGCAACTCAATGTATGTTCTAGTTAAAGAAAACGGTGCGTATTTCTTATACACAATTTCGCCTATGCTATTACATGTGCCTCACAAGTTGCCTAAATTCAAAAACGCCAACCTTAAATTAAATTATTTGATCAAATAATATTTAAATTAAGGTTGGCGTTTTCAAATTTAGGCATTTTGTGATGCACATGTAATAGCATAAGCGAAATTGGGTATAAGAAATACGCACCGTTTTCTTTAATTAGAATATAAATTGAGTTGCAAAAATACGTATGCAAAAGAATAATGTTGCACGTATTCCGTAGTCTAGGTGAGATGTCCATAGTCCCTCGGTAATCGTGAAATTAAATTTATTATTTTTTGTTCACAATTACCGAAGGACTATGGAATTCTCACCTAGACTACGGAATACGTGCAACATTATTCTTTTGCATACGTATTGTTGCAACTCAATTTATGTTGTAGTTAAAGAAAACGGTGCGTATTTTTTATACGCAATTTCGCCTATGCTATTACATGTGCATCACAAGTTGCCTAAATTTGAAAACGCCAACCTTAAGTATTTAATTGATTATAAATAATATTACGTTGACAACATTTATATTTAAATTAGTTACGTGAAATTTAAAGCTGCTATTTATGCCACAAGTTATTACTATATATACAGTTGATGAAAAAAAAAATAATAATAATATCGACGATACCCTTAGGAAATCCGCCTATTAAATATTTACTCTTTGATTCAAATAAATTCAAATCCTAGTCATCTAAGGGTATTACGCACGCGGCGATTCGGTCCTAACTTGTTTTTTAGCGCATAACTAAACTACCTCCGCAAAAGAAAAATCTAAATATATACATATAGCGCACCTGGAATAAAACGGATTAGGCTAACTAAAAACACCCTAAACTTGAAATAACCTACTAACGTACGCGACCGCGACCGCAACCCGTAATTCAAAAACCACTTACTACTTGTTGCGGGCTTCATTCACGTTAGGAATTACACCCGTTGATGTCTTCAATTTACTTGCGCGGTGCTCCACCATTCCATCTCCAGCCCATGTAAAGCACAGAGTTTAGTTTACAACAACAAAACAATAAAGCCCTAACTTGAAATAATAACTATCACTCGCGACATACTTTTTGCTAACGTGTTTAAAAAACGCGGACTACATAGGACGGCACTGTTGGTTTATTTTAATTGAAGAAAAGCTACACATGAAGACACCTGTAACAGTAAAAAAAAACAGTAATTTAGTAGGTGATCAAATAATTAGGGTTCTTTGTAACTTACATTGCCCCTTTAGCGAGTCCAGCTTGACTGTTGTGGGATTGTACTGCTTTCGCTGCAGGGTGCAAAACACACGAGAACGCGGGTTTTTAAACACTAGTTCATTCGAGAAATATACGAAACGTGTTGATTCACAAGACGAGACGATTCATGCCACGAGTTGAAGCGCGAGGGGGTAAATTCGCGATGCTATGAACGTTCTGGAACAATTTCCCATGTTAATTTCTTATGGGGGTCTAAAATCACTTTTCTGCTATCTTGGATTTTGAGGGAGAGGTCAGGGATGGGATGGTCCAAGTGCGCAAAAACGTGTCGTAAATGTGCTCACATTCAGATAACTTGGACTTGATTCCCCCGAACTCTCACAATTTTAAATCCAGGCGCCTAATATTTAAAATTCCCGCGCGTGAACGCTACTTTAATTGGTAATGTGAACGCGGGAAACTCTCGCGCAGGAACCTGAAGTACCTGCGCGTCGACCGTTGTGCCACACTAGATCAAAGGTGCCGACAAGCCGTGGACTTCGCCTAGAGAGGTGACATGAAGTCTAAAGCCCTGTCCGTTTGGCTACTACTTGTGACTAGTAGTCACACATGCTAACGTCATGCTCATACTAATAGTGCAGCGTGATGTCAGCATGTGTCACTTCTAGTCACTACCAGTAGCCAAACGGACAGGGCCTAAGTGTCGAGGGTTACTAATATTACGTCCTGCAGCTAATACATTAGAAATTTAGTGAGATGATGATTGTTAATTAAAAAATATTGAAAATATTGCATTCTTCAGTAAGGTAATAAAGGTGTTTGGCTGTAAAGTGATTTTAGCACCTCATAAGAATTAACAAGGGAAAATGTTCCAGAACGCTCACAGCATTACTACTGACACGAGTTGATTCACGAGACGATTTGATCGCGACACGCGTTAATTACCGAACCGCGTTGATTTACAAGACGAACGGATTCATGAATCGAGTATATTGATTCGCGACACGCGTTAGTTCGCGACACGAGTTGTTTCCCGACACGAGTTGACTCACGGCACGAACAATTCATGATAAGAGTATATTCACGACACGAGTTGATTCGCGACACGAGTTGATTCGCGACACGAGTTGGTTCGCGACACGAGTTGATTCGCGACACGAGTTGGTTCGCGACACGAGTTGATTCGCGACACGAGTTGATTCGCGACACGAGTTGATTTGCGACACGAGTTGATTCGCGACACGCGTAGGTTTGCGACACCAGTTGATTCGCAAAACAACTTCAACCACGAGACGATTCGATTTCGACACGAATTGTTTCGCGACACGACGATGTTTATTAACGGACGGAGTTTGAAATTTTGATTTAAAACAAAAGCAGTTTGTGATAAGAAATATTTTCTGCTTTAAATTAAAGTCTATTCCACTCGATCTATAATTTTTTTTTAATAATAATAAATGAATAAACATGTTTATAATGGAATACCACCTAATAAGGGTACCAACAATATTATTTATATATACTGAATTGATCGAATGGAACTGAATTAGTTTTGGTCTCACATTTACATTCAGAATTTGTGTACACCCTAAAAACAATCTGAATTTAAACAGTTTTCCTAAATTTTAATTTAGAATTTGCGCTCAAAATTATATTATTATTTATTTTAGTCTTATTAAATAAATAACAAAGGAGAAATATATATATATATATATATATATATATATATATATATATATATATATACAAAAAAAATATTAACAATATTATTGTCAATTGCAACAAAATTTTTTCGGATAAATAATCTGATTTTAAATAGTAAAGGATTAATGAAGTCCTAAAATTCGTATGCACTAACACACGGCATAAGGACCCGAAGATCGATCAGTTACAGAATTGTAACAAATACTGTAACTACTACTACTATATATTATCTAGTTGCCTTTTACCTTTCAGTGTAGGCTACTACTATTACTACTACTACTACTAAAACAATAAATCTCAAAAGTATTATGGAAATTAGATAAATTCTAGAGTACTAACTAAAAGGAGATTTTCACTGCTATTGCCATGTTTTCCAATAATCTATTCTATATAGACTTATTGTCAACTAATACTTAAAATAATTTTGACTGATACATTTATAAACTCCATTTCCAAGTTTAAAAAAAATATATATAACTTAAATCGGTTTAATATCATTGTTTATAATACATGTTTATTTTAACCACACAGTGTAGTAATATTTTAGAAGATAAATTCAGATTACTAATATATGGTGAAAACGTGTTTTGTGGTTAAAGACTCAAGCAGTAAAGATGGAGGTAGTATAGGCATTTAGTGCTTTCAACTCAGGATTATAATTAAAATTGATTATTATAATAAATTGCATATGAAAATATTTGTGAAAATAACACACCAATTTATTTTAGCAGCAATTATTTAGTGTATTAAAAATCTGGAAAATGAAATTGGAAATATAACTGCCTAATTGTTTGTAATTCAAAATCAAGAAACAAATGTAAAAGTATCTAAAAGGGTGACGTTCTCATTGTAAATGTGATTAAGCCTGCTCACCACGACAAGGTACTAATTCTTCGAGCAGGATTTTCAGCGATTACAAAATTAGTTGAATGGTTAGAATTAAAAATTCACAAAATATGTATATACAAGACTAGACAATTAGAAATAAATAAATTTCTGAGTTTCCTTGAATATGCATATTGTTATGATATTATTACAACTATAACGCCCGTATTCACCAACGTTTCATAAATGTATCAATATTCAACCCATAAATATTCGTTGTTATAGCAACAATAAATACATTATCTAAGGAATGTTGTTACTTCAGATTCTCTCTATTGGAAACACTGAAAAATTAAACAAAAGATGTCATTAAAGCTCCAATCACAAGCACCATTCCAGGTGTTTTAGATTTGTTTTGGCAATTTCTGTCACAATGACGTTTGCAATTCAATAGCTTATGGGACCTATGAAGTTATGGGATGTTGGTGAATACGGGCATGTGAGCGCAAGAAATGAGTATTTGTTTTTGAAGTAATTTGTCACTATAACCTTCACAATTATGGAGTACGTAATCCTGCACAGGTCTGATTTTCAGTCAATATCAAACGACTTAAACTATGCACTACATTATTTCTCACATATTTTTTTTAGGAATTAGGCGTAAATTAACAAATGGAATTCATTGAATAAAATATAAATTAATGGATTACATTATAGTGCAGAGTTCAAGTCATTTGAAATAGTGGACGGGGATTATTTGGTTGGTGGGGGACACCCGCCCACCCCACCTTTGCTCTCATAGTTTTTTCAATTTTATATATATATATATATATATATATATATATATATATATATATATATATAGTGAAGTACTTAATTGGACATAAGAACATCTCAGGCGCTATCCACTACCATCCTCCGTGGCGCAGTTGGTAACGCGACGGTCGCGATAGCCGGAGACGTGGGTTCAAGTCCCACCAGAGAGTGAAATTTTTGAGAAATTATATATATATATATATATATATATATATATATATATATAGTACAAGACTATAATAAAAACAAATTCATATTAGGTGAGATTTATACACTTTACTACAACTCTGAGCAAGTCATAAAAACGTATAGGTGTTGAAACATAATTTTCTAGATAATATCTCAATAAACATATTTATAACATTCATTATCTACCACTAAGAATCAAAATTCTTATTATAGATCCCAGGACGACAGAGACTCTACCCCAGGCTATAATAACGAAAGCAAATTATTCACCAACACTACAAAGAAACTTGAACATAACAAATCGAAATCACACCAGAATGTCATCAACGAATTGGCCAAGCAGCCTGTAATAAAGAAATATCAGTATGATGATTACATGATGGCCAAACAGCAAAATGTTAATTGCGAGAGGTTTACTGTCAGCTCAATGCCATCACCGGAAAATATGATTAATGACGATATAATGGTTCTAAAGGAGTATCTGTATAGAGAGAACAAAGGACAGCATTTAATGTGGCTACAAAATAGCGTGATTGAAGCGTGTTACGTTAAAATGATGCTGGGGGATAGAAGGATGCCCAATAATGGCAATTTAGTGATGGAACCTACAGTTTATTATCATGCTCGTAAGTAACAAGTATTTACGACAGTAGCTGTTTTCGTTTATCGTTTGTAGCTGCCTGTCCTTTTATATAATGAAATGAAGTAGGTTCAACTAAGGGGGGAGTGCTGGCCTAGAGGGGAGTGCTGGCCTAGTAGGGGAGTGGTGGCATAGTAGGGGAGTGCTAGCCTAGTATGGTCAGCATTGGCAAGTCCTCACCCGCCAGAGTTTTGCAGCTCACACGCAAAATTGTCTGGTGGGACAGCAGCCTTAGGCCCAGTTCACACATAAGCGGCGTCGGGCGCAGGCGCGGTGTAGGCGAGGCGCAGGCGCGACGTCGTACAGGCGAGTGTGATGTCCATATGCAGTGAAGGGGTGGACATTGCACCTTATGTTTACATAGAGGCGGCGTGGAAGAGTTTCGCCTCTTCGCCTACCGTGTCTACAGCGAAGAGGCGTAGACGCGGTGCCGGCGCGCCTCGTCACCTAAGTGAGCATTGCACCACATGTTTATATAGAGGGGGCTTGCCTCTCGCAGCGCCGGCACCGCGTCTTCGCATCTTCGCCTAGACACCGTAGGCGAAGAGGCGATAGGCATAACTCTTCCACGCCGCCTCTTTGTAAACATAAGGTGTAATGTCCACCCCTTCACTTCATATGGACATCACAATCGCCTGTGCGACGTCGCGCCTGAGCCTCGCCTACATCGCGCCTGCGCCCGACGCTGCTTATGTGTGAATTAGGCCTTAAGGGGAGGTTTCACAATGGGCCCATTTTGAGGCTTAAGTGTCTGTAGCTATGCTACCCTCCAGCCAACTATCCAGAACTATCCAAAGGTTCAACTAATGTATGATATATTTTATAGTTCTGAATCTACCCATATCAATCGTGGCGTGGACATTTGAGCAGAACAACATTCTGAAACACCAACCATTCATTCTTCTCTTATACAAGCTCGGATTCTACCTTCCCGCTGATACCGGGAAAATTTTCGTGCGCATCCCAAACTTTTGGACAGCCGACCATCTTTTCAGCATAGCACAGCAACTAGGACCAGTCGATTTTGGTAATTAATATTTTATGTTAACATACACTCGTGTGAATAACCGATAACCCTTTAAGTTATTCTAATTTTTGTTTAGCGAAACTAAAATTCGATCCATCCCACCTGAACGGGTACAAAATGTCGGATTGGGGTAACGACGACAGCGGAAATAGCAGCACATCCGGCACTAACGGTCGCAGGTTTTCGCTGACCGAGCTCAAACAGACACCATCGATGGTGCGATATACCCCTATGTAAGTCTACTTAAATTACAAAAAGAATTAAACTAATGATGTCTATTTTGGGCGTTTTACAGGCCTAACTCAACAGAGTGGATACAGACTGTTTTGAAACCTGCACCTGTTATGGATTCAACATTGCAAGTACTAAGGTAAACTGAGAGATAATGTATATATATATATATATATATATATATATATATATATATATATATGGCCTTTCCTACCACAGTGTGGTGTAAAGGTTTGAATTATCCTCTATTATTTTATAAATTTTTGCATTATCTTCTATGTATTGCCAGTTGTTTTGCTTCCTTCCAGTTTTTTAGTTCCGATATAGCTTCATCCCATTTTTTTTCTTGGTCTTCCTTTTTTAATGTTTTTTATTTTTGCTCTCCATAATGTGTAAATTAAGTTTCATAATTAAGTTTAAGACGAACATTTCACATATTATACGAGGGTTGTAAATAAATTAGTAGCAACAGATAGAATTCAATATATGTTGAACTTACCAGTAAAATTACATTACATTCCATTACCAGCAAAGATTAATACCTTTACAACAGTCGATTCAGTTAAATGAGGTTGTAGCTGTGTCGAATTTAAATGGAGAGTGTCGTTATAATCGCCATCAACGAACAGCAACAAACTCATTTAACTAAATTGACTGTTTTAAAGGTAATAAACTTCACTGGTGATTATATTGAAGGAATGTAATGCAATTTTACTTGTCTATATTGCCACTAACTTTATTTACAACCCTCATATTAATAATATCTGAAGATATTATAATTGTATTTTATTCGAATCTTACTTATACAAAAAATAATCAATATATTTCTGATATAGCCATCACGAGCTCTCGATAAAAATACCACACAATGAGTGTCCACCCTGTGAATTAACACCCCCGAAATTGTCCATCGTGGAAAGGACAATGTCTCCAATCGATCAACTGTCAACTTTTGTGGACATGGACATCTCGCCATCGGAAGAGGACGAGCTGGATATGAGCGAATGCTTCGAAACAGCTTCGGTCGCATCTGATTTGACTCGAATGTGTGTGAGTGATGAAGAAGACAAACCCTAATCGTACGTTGCGGCAAATTTAGTAAATAAGGACCGAATATAGCGAATATACAAAGAAATAGTTGTAGGTTTAAGTTTGAATGTATGTACTCGTTTATAGATTAGGTGGTAGGTATTTTAAATGTTATCATCAATCATCAATTGATAAACTTATTTTGAATTTAATATGGACATACAATTAGTAACAAAATGGTGCGATATACCCCTATGTACGCCTACTTAAAAGAATTAAACTAATGATGACGTTTTAAAGGCCTAACTCAACAGAAAATGTTAGAGAGTGCCTCAAAATTAAAAAAAGTGCTAAATTGAATCCGTCAGGACTCGAATGTATTTATAATAGATAAATATAAACATAATTTTCTCAAGCATGGAAGATCATTCACAATAAACGTAGTAGTTGTAAGCGACATTTGTACATGTGTAAAAATTCAGGCGTTTACAGCACTGCGGTAAAACTGTGGCAGAACATAAGTAAATAAGTTTACCTTAATTATCCCACAACATTACTGCTCAATTCTGAATAGCTGGCTTTTTATAGACATTGCTTACCGCTACGTTACCACTACAATAGTCATCATTACATGCTTGTTGAATAATATACAATTTTCGTACTGCGAATAATAAAAGTAATAATTCAGGCAATATGCACAAACAGTAATCATAAAATAACGTTACAGCTAACAGCTAACGCTATTGCATATTAAATTGAAAATAGGTTTATTAGTGAAATTACGAAACAAGCGATTTTTGTTTTCATTAAATTATATTTATAGTTAATTTACATATTTATTTAATCAAAAACTAATGAAGTTCAATATTTAGATCTTCACTTTTATAGTTTGTATACCTTTTGTATGTGATATTTAATGTTTTTTTTTCTTCAACCAGCCATTTTTTAAGATGGCTGTCTTTGTATGAAGTAACATAGTTTTTAGAAACTTCTGGGAATATAATATTAATAAATAAAACCAAATAGTATAATAAACAGCTTTAAACGCGCATACTTATACTTGACAAGCTGAATATGTCATATAAAAATCGACTGTGTAATGGCTATTAATAAAGTTATATATAGTACTTTCAACAGATATTAGTTAGTACCATTTTATCAAGATAATCTATGAGCAATAAAATAGCAATCAATTATTATTAAATACTATCAAGTAGTTTCCAGTTTCCGCATAGGGCGGCTGGTGGGGGATCGAGTAACCTACCAGGAATCACTGCCGGTTCCAAGCTCGGTTAAAGGAAGAGGATTGGCAGGCAAGGCTCAAGGACAGTATACAAGAGGGCGTCGATCAATCCCCTGACTGTTTCGTCATCGAGCTGTGATTTGGCAGGGATATTTGGCGGTAAATTTAAATGCCATTATTATTGAGCACACACGGGAGGGGAATTACTAGCAAATTTAAACCAGCTGTAGTACGCAGCCGGTAGATGTGAACACAGTTAACAAAAAAGTGGATGGCGACCTGTGGGATGCCATATAAGACCGCAAGGAATAGCTTGAGAAAGCATCAAAGAAACTGCCATCGCCGATACTGGAAAGTCCAAACAGGAACATTCAAAGATGTCAATTAAGGCTCCCAGTAAAGAGGCGATGGAAAAATTCCTAAAAATAACTAGGAATCAATTAAGAAATGCCGTAGGACTTCCAACAGGACACTGCATATTAAACACCTGAACACTATGGGGATGGACAAATCACCAACGTGCAGATTATGTGGGGAAGAAGATGAAACCCCACTACTTGTAATCACTAGCTGCGAAGCATTCAGCGCATGCATGAAAAAACTCTTTGGTTCAAGGCGACTGATCCTAAAAGAGCCCCAAGCCCGCCCATTCATGAGATTTCTGGACTTCATTAAAGATACAGAGTTCACGAATGTAGAATAAGTTAAGGGGGGAGCACAATAGGTCAGCCGTGGCCGAAATTTAGTGGGATGCTTCAGTAAAATAAAAAAAAACAAGAACACCCGTTGCAAGGACATCTACATCTACCGGTACACCTTTATCATGAAGCCCGACATAACAGTTACGAATTTCAAATCGACGGCGAGAAGGTGAGGTGACCTCGAAGCCGGCTAGGACCTACTGCCACCCAAGAACATCAAGAACCCCAAGTCGCAGAAGCCTGAGAGCTGGGATAACCGCGACTCCCGACTCAGATGACCAAAAACGTGAGGAGTAGCATCCGCCAGAGCACATTCTCGACCCTGATACTACCAAACCTGAGGACTAGGATGATAAGATGGACGGTGAATGGGAACCCTGATTTCAAGGGAGAGTGGAGCCCCAAGCAAATTGACAATTCGGCTTAGAAACACATTGGTGCACCCAGAGGTCGTTAACCCTAAATATGCTGCCGATTCCGAGCTGTATAAGTACAGTGAGATTTGTGGGCTCGGTTACGATCTTTGGCATGTCAAATCTGGCAGCATCTTCAACAACGTATTGGTCACTGATGATGTAGAGCAGTGATTGGGGGTCGCTAAAAATAAAGATATAACCAGCCATACGAACCTCCACGAAAACACGATGTG
Source organism: Lordithon lunulatus (assembly GCA_963942505.1). Taxonomy (NCBI): domain Eukaryota; kingdom Metazoa; phylum Arthropoda; class Insecta; order Coleoptera; family Staphylinidae; genus Lordithon; species Lordithon lunulatus. Next base: position 65,486,514 of record OZ012667.1, read on the forward strand.
CGAAGTACATAAACTCACCTCAGTCTCGAGATATATGAATGTATTATATGGCAAAACAAATACTTACGAACGAAAAGTAAGGTAAGAGCTAAGATCAGAGCGGAGACTACAATAACAAAATGAGCCCTCAGAACAACAGAAATAAAAGTACTAAGGAAGATAACTGGAAGAACGCTATTGTATAGAGTAAGAAGTAATGATATAAGGGACGAATGCGACAGGACATCATAAGATGGGCACGTCAATGAGGAAGAATGTGGAACGTCCAGATCGAGCGGATGGGAGATGTTCTACTCCCGATTTGTATAGTGTAATTCTGCCTTATGTCAAATGTCACAAATTTGTCAATAGTGACAGGATAATAACCTATTTCACTATCTTAACGTCACTTTTGACAATTTTGTGACATTTGACAAAAGGCAGCATTACAATAGCGTTCGTGGTGCGTGGGACACTACCAACGCTGAAACATTTGCTTATTTTATTGCCATGAGTAACAGGCCGGTCTGAATGTTTACCAGATCAGTCTGAATTAAAGAATAGACCCTGATAGACCCCCAGGTCATAAATAACTAAAGACAGTCAATATTTTAGTGGAGTGTTACTAATGACGTTGGTCATGATAATAGCAATGAAGTTGCAACCAATTAAGAGCCACCTATTATATAAAATTAGTAATATAAGAATGTTTACCAGATCAGTCTGAATTTACAGAATAGACCCTGATAGACCCCTAGGTCATAAATAACTAAAAACAGTGCATTTTAGAGTGGAGTGTTACTAATGACGTTGGCCATGATAATAGCAATGAAGTTGCAACCAATTAAGCGCCACCTATTATATAAAATTAGTAATATACGTGATACTTCTAGCAACACATTGTATACTATTATTTAATTATTATAATAACTAATAATGCGTTTTTGTTTATAACAAATAACCACTGATTAATTTATTATTAATAGATCACGCATGTTGAAGATTTAAACATTGCGCCATTTTCTACACTATAAAACATACATAACCAAACTTTTCAAAAAAATAAAAACAGTAAACACGTTTATTTTCTAACCGCGAATGGGTGTACTGAAAAAAGGTTTAGGTGAAAACGAAGAGTGCGGCTACGAGGAGCAAAACATGTCGGACGACGACAGCGACGTGAGCATGAGCTCAGATGACTCCGATTCCGACTCATCCAGCAGTTCAGACACCCCCGAAGAAGCGACAGTAGCTGATGAACCTGCTGACGAAGATGAGGAGGATGAGGTGATTAAAGCAATTCGTAGAGAAAATGAGAGACAACGTGACCATCCACCAGTAATTCACTGTGACGAATTTATTGTGGATATTTCGTTTCACCCACAAGAGGATTTGTTGGGGGTGGCACTGATTACAGGCGATGTTTTATTGTACAAGTATACAAATGATGAAAACACTTTAGTGAACACTCTGGAGGTGCATACAAAGGCTTGCAGGGATATTGAGTTTAGTCATGATGGGAAGGTGTTGTTTTCAGCGTCAAAAGATAAAAGTGTTATGCTGTCTGATGTTGAAAGTGGGAAACTTGTGAGGTTCTATGAGGCTGCTCATGAGGAGCCTATTTATTGTATTAGTGTGCTTGATCAGAATTTATTTGCAACAGGTAAGTTAATAAAATTATTATTTTGACAATGCAGGATTATTTGAGGCATTATTAGCTGCTTTTGTTTATAATTTGGAAGCTGTTCTGGGCTGGTCTTGTCATAAAGGCACCTTACATGGTCAATAATACTGTCAATACTAGTACTGTCAATATTTGCTTCAATCCTCCTTTTATATTTATCAAGTAATCAATTATCCAGATAAAAATCAGTATTCTCTTCATTACATCATTGATATACCTTGCACAATGAGTAATACTGGCAATATTTTAGAATAATGAACATTTTAAACATATTATTGTACAGTAATCCTGTCATTATTCTAAAATATTGACAGTAATATTAATCGTGTAAGGTGCCTTTTAGCTAGCATAGAACAGCTCCCAAATAATAAGAGAATAATTATAAAACCTGTAGTAATTATTTATTAATACATTAATACATTAATTTTTGTATTGCCATTCACTGTTTTGTAAAAAAGCAAAACCTCATTTAAAACTTGCTATTAATTTAAAATAATTCAATTCTCTATACTTCAATTAAATAATTAATTTAAAAAAAATATTCAAAAAACATGTCTCAATGGGAATTTGAACCCACTACCCACTTTTGAACTGATAACAGTGACAACACAAAATACATAATTGACAGGTTGGTTGACTTCAAAACATTGTCTTGATTTTTATATTATAGGGATGACATGCAAGAAGTCTATATTGGTTTACTTTTATAATTTTAGGTGATGATAATGGTGTGGTGAAACTTTGGGATTTACGTGTCAGCAATCAGGACAACAAACCAATATTCAAAATCAAGAAAAATGAGGATTATATCAGTGACATAGTTACAAATGAATCCCAAAAATATCTACTATGTTCAAGTGGAGATGGGACACTTACAACAATAGATTTACAGCAAAGGTAGGTAATGCTAAATATAAAATAAACAGAGATTATTGTCGAGTATTTTCTACTAAAACCAAACTTATACAGTATTGATTTCTAATAGAACAATTAACATAAAAAGTTTATAAAAGAAAACACCTTTATTTGATATAACTACACACACACACACGCACACACACACACACACACATAAAAATCCAACTCAACATAATATCTAATAGTAAAATATAATCCTCAGGCTAGAAAGATACTCCTCCTCCCACTATTCGCTTGCTACTCTCACTCTTCCACACCAGCCTTTTACAGATTTCTATGCCTATCCTGTCCTCTCTTTAACTATTCACACACCTTTCTGCAATCCCCCACCCATTCTGCTTTCGCTCCCTCACATTCATTGTCTATTTAAACCTTATTATTTTATTCTACATCACAGATTATAACCTTTTGAAATAAACATCTATAGATGTAATCGAATACTATTTTTTGTTGTTTAGAAAGTTTCTGATGCAATCAGAAGAGTATGAAGAAGAACTGACATGTCTAGGACTATTCAGAACTGAAACAAAACTCCTAGCAGGTTCCTCAAAGGGTAAACTAATGCTCTACAACTGGCATGAGTTTGGCCTGCACAGCGACATCTTCCCAGGCCCTAAATGCTCTATTAACTCACTTGTTCCCATCACTGAGAATATTGTGGTTACAGCCTGTGAGGATGGAATTTTACGTGCAACACATTTATTCCCTCATAGACATCTAGGTAAGAACCTTCTATTATTATTAATTGTAATTACCAGTAGAGATATTGTGTAAATTCATGCTTGCTAGATGAGATCTAACAAGATTGAAATCTAGATATATAGATTACTAATATATCTTTCATTATTGATTTGTGCAAATAATTTAATTTAAGAAGTATTGATAAAATTAAGAACACAAATAATTTTTTGTAGGCATTGTGGGTCAGCATGAGCTCTCAATTGAAAACGTAGACATTTGCAACAATGGCAGGTTCATAGCGTCGACTTGCCACAACAATGATATCAAGTTCTGGAATATTCAGTACTTTGAGGACTTTGAGAAGATCAGCTACAAGCACAACAAACACAACAAGCGGAAGGAGATGGAGAACAATCTGCCCTCATCGAAGAGGCAGAATGTAGCAGATTTTTTTAGTGATTTAAGTTGAAAATGAATTTGTATGCTAATTAATTGTTTTGTTGGTTATTTATATTATAAAATTTAACAAAAAGATTGAACTTGAATATTTTTTCTATATCATACACATCACCTATGAGTGATTTATAACTAGAGGACAAAGTTATATGACATATACAACTTTCAAATCTTGAAAATATGAAATAAATGCTGATAACATTCTTTGTTACGAAATTTATTTCATTCATCATTATTTTCTGTTACCAGACAGTGTCACTTAATATTTACCCTCAAGTTATGAATCGTCCTATTATATGTATTAATTAACTTTCATCACCCATTATATTTATTAATAATCACATATTATTGCATGGATGTATATATTTGTATGTTATATCTGAAGAAATAATGACAAATGTACTAGCTAGATAGAATTTGTTTCCATATCCCACAAACCCTACCCGCTGTAGATATAAAGCACTTGGATTCTCATTGAAAATACAATTGTTGTTAACTTAAAAGCACTCACCAATTAAAGGTCATCTTTGCAGACATTTTTACTTTGCGACGCCATTACTACATGTAATGTTAAAAATGGAAAATAATGCTATAATAATAATTGCATACAACCAATCATTTGTTAGTCCTGGCATACTTGGAACAGTTGAATAACTAGCCAGCGCATTCAATGTTAACACTGTAGCAACACACAATTATTACCGCGATCAAAATCAACCCGAAATGTTGAAAGATTTACTTAGAACGTTTTGAAACTACACGAACTAAAGAAATGGCGGAGGCGTCCTCAAGTAGTAGTTCCGTGATTGGCCGCTAGATGGCGCTCGTTGTATGTGTGGTTGCATAGAGTGGTTTATTTATGTATGTATGGCTGTATAAAGAGATGTAGGCATATATAAATACATACAAAAAATACTCTATAAGGCACATTACACGATCAATAATACTGTCATAATTCTAAAATATTACTGTACGATAACATGTTGAAAATATTCAATATTCTAAAATATTGACGGTATTACTTATCATATATAGTAATGATGGAATGAAGAGAATACTGATGTTTATGCGGATAATTGATTACTTGATAAATATAAAAGGAGGATTGAAGCAAATACTGACAGTACTAGGACTGACTGATGACATTATGTTTTTGTATGTATGGCTGGAGTGGCATATGCATATATAGTTCCATAGAATAATGTATGTATGTATGACTGCATGAATGATTTATGTATGTATGTATGGCTACATAGAGTGGCATTTGCATGAATGTATGGTTGCATACAGTGATTTATCTATGGTTGAATTTATGTAAGGTGTGATTGTAAATTTAACGCGAATTAATTAATGTGAACACTGAAAATCAATAAAAATCCAATTTTAGCACCCTCACTTAACGAACGGCCGGCCCGGGTAGTCGGTAGCATTTATCGTTGGGATATAATTACCGACACTTTAAAAAGCGATTTTCGGAAGTAGTAAATAAAATAAATACTACCACTACAGTAGTTGGCCATTAATATAAGTGAGGCTAAGCTGGAAGCAAATTATGATCGATCTAAAAACCTAAAATGAGGTTATTATAATAACACAAACATCTTGAATGTTCCTGAAAGGTTAAATAGCGAATATCACCTCATGCGAGTTTGTAATACAATAATAAATATAACACGCTTATTGCCTCGGTTTTTACACGCCACCATCTGTCAACTATACCGCCGTGCGCTGATAATATACTATATGTATACATATATGTACTCAACTACGTATTAATTAAATCGACTTGTACAGTTGTAAACCCAGGTTGAAAATACAACAATTGTTGTTAATTAAAAAGAACTCACCCATAACACATCAGCTTGCAGAAATTTGAACTCAACGACGCCATTACTACGTAGAATGTTAAGACATGGAAAATGATGCTAGCTGCATACTGCAGTCATTTGTTAGTCTGGGCACACTTGTACGGTTTGCTAACTAGCCGGCGCGGCTAATTGTAACACTGTTGAATCACACAATCATTATCACAATCACCTACAACTTGAAACGATATAAGGTTTGCTTGAACTGTTTGAAACTACACGACAAAATAAATGGCGGAGACGTCAACAAGCAGTAGTTCACGTGCTCGCCGCTAGATGGCGCTAGTAGTACTTAATGTAATTCAAATTTTATAATAATGAAAGAAGATAATAGATTTAATAGTTTTTATGTAATTTACATATATAATGTAACATTAAAAAAAATATTAAACCATAAAAATATACGATTTCTCAGTAATAAAATCGTAGTTATTTGCAAATATGGATATGACTTTAGGCACCCAACAACACATTAATTATTTTCCTCGCATGTGATTTTATAATATATTCTAAATTTTCTCTAAACCCCTCAAATTGAAGAGATTATTGAGGCTATTTATGCGAAAACTAGTGCTATCTTGGCAAAAGTAACTGTGCAGTACATAAATCTATAAAAAAATGTGAGTATACGATTATTTATTTAAGAAAATATCAAATTCATTAAATAGCAGAGAGTATATGCTATTTTTTTCAAAACAACATAGAATGTATACGGCATATACCCTCCAATACGGCTTTAGTGGTAACAATATTAGCATAGAGAAATTTATTTGAAAATACGGACTCTCTGTAGGCAACCAAACACATTAAATTATTTCCATCACATGTGATTTAATAATATAACCTCACTTTTCTCTAATAGCCTCCAAACTGAGTAAAATAGTAGTATTTATCTAGGTTATCCTCAAAATAAGGATGACCGAGTTTGAAGAGATTGACGAGGACACAATGGACAAACCAAGCACGTCTAAGCCCCCCACAAAAGGACCTAAACGTGGTATACTATATTTATCAACAATCCCACCCTATATGAATGTATCAAAAATCCGTGAGGTTTTTGGAGAATATGGCACTGTAGGGCGTGTCTACCTACAATTAGCAGACACAGGTATGTATAATAACACCCTTTACCTGAATTAGCCAGATTCCTCAAACTCCGATCCAAGACACAAATGTAAGTACAGTAAATAATGTATATTTTTCAAATTTCTTGTTGTTTATTTTATTTACATATAGCCAAATACATTTTGGTGTATATTTATTTGGCTATTGCCTGTATTATCCAACAGTCCATAAACTTTATAGGTCCCATAAGCTATTGAATTGATATATTGATAACATCATTGTGACAGAATATGCCAAAACAAATGTCAAACACCTTGAATAGCACTTGCAATTGGAGTTTTGATGATACCTTTTGTTTAATTATTCAGTGTTTCCAATAGAGAGAATCTAAAGTAACTACATTACCTAGATAATTTGTTTATTGTTGCTATAACAATGAATACTTATGAATTCAATAGCTATTGATACATTTATGAAATGTCGGTGAATACATAATAAACATTATTATTATTATATAGTGATTACCAATGAAATATTTTAGTCCACTAAAATAATGCCATTTTATTTTAGCAAGTTGTGCAGATGAACATTCTAATTTTGTTTGAAAATGAGGACATTTAGCTGCCATAGTTGTTAAGTTTCAATCATTTTCAGAGCCCAAGGAAGGCGAAAAGAAGAAAAAACGGAAACCCGCAAAAAAGTTCACCGAGGGCTGGGTGGAATTTGAGCGCAAATCAGTTGCAAAACGTGTGGCCCAAATGCTAAACAACGTCCAAGTGAGCACCCGTAAAAGCTCCAAACACTATGATGTTATGTGGAACATAAAGTACCTTTCGAACTTTAAATGGACACATTTGCATGAGAGGCTGGCTTATGAAAAAGCGGCCAGACGACAGAAACTACGTGCTGAGATTCAGCTTGCCAAGAAGAAAACCAATTACTTCACCATCAATTTGGATAAACATAAGAAAAAGAAGCCGTTTGTTAATAAAGACCTACAGAGTGCAAAGAGTAAAAGTGTTGAGGATGAAAAGGTTGAGAGTGGTGGTGGCGATGAAGTAGAAAGGACTGATTTCCTACAATCATTGTTCAAGTAATAATCATACATCAAGCTTATTATTGAATAAATAATAAATATTGTCATGAAAATTGGATGCTGTGATACATATGGAATATATTGTGTTTTTACTTTTTATAAATTGTAACCATATTTCATTTTCTTTTTTGAAAACACCCAACATGGTAATTTGTGTTATATCTAAGGTTTAAACAATGAAAATAAAATTGAATTACGAATTATATCAACGAAGTGTAGTATTTATTATTTGTAAGTGGGGGGACTTTTTTAAATTACAACCCCTATTCGAATTTAACACATTTTAAAGCAAATAACAAAGGAAGTACATTCCTGCAAACCAGAAGCCATTATGTTGGATTATTAAAAAGTTATTAGGATTAAATATCAAGAGTTTTTAATAAAGTAAAAGTATGAGGAATGACCATCCTTCCTCATATTTTTACTTTATTAAAAATTCTTAGGTATTTAATCCTAATAATTTTTTAACACACATATTGATTTTTTTTTAGACTTAATTTACTTCTATTATAAGTTGACTTGACCTGTCTGTTTGAAAATTGTATGAGCTCTTTAAATAAAAAAAAATTAAGATATTTGAAAAAGCATTTGGGCTGCTAGCTGTATTGCTGATAAACCATATTAAGGATATTGTAAATAAAATCACATTTCATATGTTGTAATCAATTAATTATTAATTTACCTATAATGAATCATTGTTTCACACTCATTTTCTCATCCTCAACCTTTTTAGGTTCAGGCCCTGCATCCCGGCCAACAATCCTACTCCCATCCAGTTCAATAGCAAAATTATGGTCAACAACAGTCACCAGGGCCTTCTCAATAGCCTCATCAATATTCTCACGTGTTATAAATGTGGCAGCTAGCTGTTTTTGTTGTCTTACCATTTCCTCAGCTTCAGCTAGTTTGGCTTGATTAATAGCTGTTCTTTCAGCAAGCCTATTCCTTGCAAGTTGTGCCTCTTCCAGCATCACTTTTTGCAGTCGAGCTTCACGTAGAATCATTTGCTCGGCGTTCCATTTATCGTTGATTTCATTGCATCTGGCAAAGTCTTTTTCGAATTGTTGCTTGAGCACTCCAACATCAACTGTCTGGTGCTTTTGTTCTTCTGCTTGGCTCACCATGTAGCGCCGAATGGACTTTATGTGTGTGCGGTAGTTGTTGGTGAGGCGTTTAATTTCTTCTTGCTCTTCTATGGGCACTACTGGGCGAGTGGGCACTTTGAAGACTTTGGATTTGGCTTGTGGAACCCAGCGGGGCTTGCGACGCCATCGCACACATTGCACGTTTGTAGTTTGTACGAAGGGTTCCGTTGCTATATTTAATTTGCGTAAATTGTTTGTTATACGAAACATTTTTGTTGGTTAGTTTGAGGTTATGTAATAACCAGTAGCGTAACTAGGGGTGGGGTGGGAAAATTATTAAGAACCTTATTTAGCCAGACGCTTCCTCGATTAGTTATTGATTAGTAATATTTCAATCAACGGTTTAGTTAATTTCTGCGATACTGCATTTTAAACTAAAATAAAAATTTATTATTAAAAAACAAAACATATTTTAGAATTCATTTGTACCTTTGTGTATAGTATTAATATCACGGATTAGCGTAGATACGCTAATCTGGGTTAATATTCAAAGGGAATATAATTATTGGTATATAGTCGTATATATGATAAAACAAACAAATGTTTTGCAAACAGATTCGTTACTAATATAAAATGTTTTGCCACCAGAATATCTGCTGGTCTGAATCGGCCAAATATATGGTTAGTAGTGAATACTAGTACCGCCACTGGTAACAACTGTCCGAAGTTAGTAACACTAATGAGCTGTTCGTTACTGCATCTTTGTTCACCCGTCAGTGAATTAAAGACCAGGTTTGATGAGCAGCTGATCCAAACCTGGCCTAATAATTATATAAACCCTGACACAGTAACGGACGGCGTATAAGCAACACCATCTGTATATACTATCGGTGGTGTTGGTATAAGTGATAAAAATAAATAATTTGTATCCCTCTATTGGCAACACTTATTTTTTTTGTCTTTATATTGGTCATGATGGGAATTGAGAGAAACGGAAACCACAACGAAAATAGAAACAAGCCCATCCGCCATTTCTGTGTGGTGTTTGGTGTCGTCTCGTCAGCTCCTCATTTTTCGGTAAGTTTATTTTGTAAACATCCAGGATTATATCGTATATTATCGCTCAATTTGTATACAACGCGTACCACCTCATGTAAGTCTGATGGATGACATCAAGATTTCTTTCGATTACATTACAATTTCCTGGGAAATACAAAGTGACGCCGGGTGTGGGTGTTTGTGGCGTCATTGCAGACGCCTCAAGAAAATCGATTAAACATTTCGTTGCATATTTGTATTGCTGTCTGCATTACCGGAAATATGCTTTGATTAGTTTGCTAAGAGGCTTGGTCTGTCTCGTGCTGAGCATTGGGGAGCGAAAGTTGCAACCATCTTTTTGCGAAATTTCGAGAATCGCCTTTCAGAATTATTTTGTAGGGTTGTAAGTAAAGATTGGGTGATTTGGTTTCCCCATTTCATAGCAAAGAAGCCCTTGATAGTTGTATAACGGACGTTTTTTTAATATTCACTGAAAAAGAAATGGGATGATTGCATACTGTATAAACCAGGGGTAGCAAACTTTTGATCTCATTGGGAAACCTTTTCTTAAAATATAGGTGGTGATCTCTACTAACATTGTATGTAGTCATCATAAGAAAAGTAGCAATTTAAATTTGAGCTTACTTTCGCCTTTAAAATAAACATACTTAATATTAATTCATATTCAATCTCAAGTTATTTTACTAAGAAAAATTAAGTTTTCTTCTCACAAACTAATTAGTTTAATAGAACAATATGTCATGTCAGAGAGGTGGGTGACTAGGAATAGTTTTGGGCTTGATGGCTTTCCCAGATATATACCATTGATGTATATTTTATATAACATTCAAGATCGGGTACTACATACATAACAACATGCTATTTTGTGCTCACTATGTTGATATAAAAAGTATAATGTAATGATATATTTGTTAGAAAATTATCAGATATTTTAAATGATGACACCAATAGGTAGGGACATCTGATAAACATGAAGTTTAAAATGGGCCTATCCTGATTATAACATTCACTTGCTTCATTAAAATAGCACCTATTGGCTTTGTTTTACAATATTGTTTTGTTTCAGATTATTCTAATAAATTCAACACCAAGCCATGGCAGACAATGATGACCTTTTAGATTACGAAGATGAAGAGCAGACTGAGCAGACCTCTCTTATCCCAGCAGATGCTGCACCTGAAGCCAAAAAGGGTGTGAAGGGCACATATGTATCTATCCACAGTTCAGGGTTCAGGGATTTCCTCCTCAAACCTGAAATATTAAGAGCCATTGTGGATTGTGGTTTTGAACATCCCTCAGAAGGTATAATTTATTATCTTAAAACTTTTTTAATACAATTGGTAATTTACATTGAATGTTTTAAATGCTCTGTCATTTTACCCCATGTTCTGTAAGCCAAGAGCCCTGTTTGTTTGGTTACTGACACCTGCTCATCATATTAATTCCATGTATTTTTAATATGGTGTATGATGTATACATTTATTCATACTTTCATGCTTTGAATACAAATAGATCTCCATACATTTTCATTCAAAAACAACATTAAACTGCAAGCAAGTATGTGTGAAAATATCTCCCTACTAGTGGATATGTGGAACCAAATGGACAGGCATATGTTTACTGAACTTCAAAAGGACAGAATTTTTTAATGATCAATGCAAACTATTGCTTGCGGTTACTACTGATATATTTACTAGAAAACCCTTGTAATGAAGATCATAGTTAGCAGAGTAGCAAACAAGAATGTATAACCTAATCAAATGATTAGCATTATATTCCTCCTTTTAATGATGATACCAATAGGTAGGGACATCTGATAAAACTGAAGATCAAATCGGCCTATCCTGACTTACTAAAAACCAATTTTAAACATACCAATGATTTGTATTCCAGCACTAACTATTAACTATTAATTTTCAGTGCAGCATGAATGCATTCCACAAGCTGTTCTGGGCATGGACATCCTTTGCCAGGCCAAGTCTGGTATGGGTAAAACTGCTGTGTTTGTGCTAGCTACACTGCAACAACTGGAGCCTACTGAAAACGTCGTTTATGTCCTTGTCATGTGCCACACGCGTGAACTTGCCTTTCAAATCAGCAAAGAGTATGAGCGCTTCAGCAAATACATGCCAAGCACCAAAGTGGGCGTTTTCTTTGGCGGCCTGCCCATCCAAAAGGACGAGGATGTGCTGAAGAGCAACTGCCCGCATATCGTCGTAGGCACACCCGGCCGTATTCTCGCACTTGTCCGCTCCAAGAAGCTCAATCTCAAGCATTTGAAACACTTCATCTTGGATGAATGTGATAAAATGTTAGAATTGTTAGGTAAGCCACATATAAATCATGTTTTATACTCATAATAGTAATAGCAGACATAATTTTGAACTAAAATATTCATACAACTAACTGAAGCTTGGGTTGTAAACTCAAAAAAAGGATTAATGGAGCCTTAAAATATACATAAGAGTTATCAAAACCTGAAAATTCAGTTTGGATGTTATGACACTTGTCATCTCATTGTCATAGTATGATATATAAACAAAAAGCCTAGAAGACTACTTTTCTGTATGATCAACATGTATATGCTAGGACTTTTAGTTAGTAACCATTGCTTTTAAAATGATGATACCAATAGGTAGGGACATCTGATCTCTATGAAGTTCAAATCGGCCTATCCTGACAATTACAACCAGAACCATCTTCATTCAAAACCCATATTGAAGTATACTAATCAGTTATTATTTTATTGTTTCAGATATGAGACGCGACGTGCAAGAAATATACCGCAACACACCGCACGGCAAACAAGTCATGATGTTCAGTGCGACACTCAGCAAAGATATTCGGCCGGTCTGCAAGAAGTTTATGCAAGATGTAATTGAATTTTACTTATCTCCGTTCGAACGAATGACGCGATGGCTCGTTAGATATATTTCGGTTGTCTGAATTGGTTCAAAAAAATAATAGTCCATCGTATTTATGGATAATGAGGCTTCAAATTGTTTAAAAACGAAATGACGCTCGCGAGTTAGAGCACTGTAGCCCTACGAGTAGGTCAACGGGGTTGGGCCAGGGCTAAGAAGAATTGGACGTGAAGAATAGGATCGTCTGTGCGAGGACGCAGCTGTGTTGGGGGGCGACGCGAATTAGCAAATACTTCCGGTTACTGTCTTGGCTGCGCTACAGTGCTACAAAATTTATGAAACCGCAAAAACGGCTACTTCAGCTTGGCGTGGGGGTTTGGGGTTATTTTGTATTTTGGAATGTCTCCACGGCACTTTGGTTTGGACAACATCATGATGCGACTACAGAATGATCGTGTGTGTCCCCTACCAGAACTGTATGTACATGACAGGTGTCTAATGCTAGACAAAATTCTTTCAAAAAATTTAAATATGATGATTTTAGTAATTCTTTCGCGGTTTCCACCAGAGTGCGCCTCGCGCGCACCTTGATGGCCTGAATTCTCTGAGCACAACTCTGCGCAAACACGACGTTTCTTGGCTGTTTGCGCCGGGTTTCCACCATCAATTCTGTTTTATGTTTCAGCCCATGGAAGTTTATGTTGATGATGAGGCCAAACTCACCCTGCATGGTCTCCAGCAGCATTATGTTAAATTGAAAGAGAATGAAAAGAATAAAAAATTGTTTGAGCTGTTGGATGTGTTAGAATTCAATCAGGTAAGGCAACCATGTTAGATGAAATCAATTAAAAGTGGTATAAATAAGTCATTACAATTTTTATTAAAATTATATATGTCACAGTTGCAAGCTCTTTGTATAAACTATACTTATATCAAACTATCAGTGATTCAAGATAGTGGGATACTCTTCTGGTGGCAGAAAATTGTATATAGTAGGGAATTTGTTTGATTATAGTATATACTTTTACTATTTTATACATTAACAATCACATTTAATGTGTAATTTGTTTTAAATATAAAGCCACTGTAACATCAGATATCACTATTGATGACTTGACTTTGAAGGTACCCATTGTGAGGAATTGGCCTTAATAATTTTCACTAACCAGTTATTTCCGGCATTTTTGTGTCTAAATATTTATGATGATTTTAATTATTCTCTTTGTGATAAACCATGATTTTCACGTATTGAACTCTCTCACTGAATTTAGTTTTATAATGAATACATCACTTTTGGCGGAATTGCAGTTTTTATTTTAAAAATCTTTTTCAGGTCGTCATATTCGTGAAATCGGTGCAAAGATGTGTCGCCCTGGCGCAGCTTTTGACGGAACAGAATTTCCCCGCAATTGGTATACACAGGGGTATGAATCAGGAGGAGCGTTTATCCAGATATCAACAGTTTAAAGACTTCCAAAAGGTAAGAGATAAAGTTTATTTTACTGGGTTGATTGGGGATTAGAGCGCATGAGCTAAAGATATTGGAAGATTAAATGGGACTTGCTAAATACTTAGAAAGTTGTATGTATTACTATGCTATAGTTTTGCAATAATAAACCATAAATTATGTTGAACTAGATTAGATTCAATTGTTCAGTTTATCCTATGACCAATCATGTCTTGATTTTAATTTTTGTGAAGGTGATCTCTAACTACTTTTAATTTCTTTTGTGTTTTCCATTACCCATGTTCTTAGATATTTGTGAGAGAGTACCCTTTTTATAGTTTTGTTAATGTTATTTACAATATGTATTGTGTTATTATACATCCATTATTGTTTCAGCGTATTTTGGTAGCTACGAATTTGTTTGGTCGCGGCATGGATATTGAGCGAGTGAATATCGTTTTCAACTATGACATGCCAGAGGATTCAGACACATACCTTCACAGAGTGGCCAGAGCTGGTCGGTTTGGTACCAAAGGTCTAGCAATTACCTTTGTGTCAGAGGAGAGTGATGCCAAGATTTTGAATGAAGTGCAAGACCGATTTGATGTGAATATCACTGAATTACCTGATGAAATTGATCTTAGTTCATACAGTAAGTATTTATTTTATAGTTTTATGACTGGTAGTTCATTTAAAAACTCTTTGAGAGTGGTAAATGAATTAAAAACTTATTATTGACTTGATTTAAGCACAATATGTACTTGAATGCACTGTGCAATGTTATTATATAATACTATTCTAACTAAAATGATGACAACCCTATTCATTTCTATATGACCATGATAGTTGAACTCTCTCACTGATAAATTCATCAAAATCAAATTCAAATGTATTTGTTATTGGTATGTTTGCTAATTTATAATTTTTTTCTGTTACAGTTGAAGGACGATAGAACTGAAAGATATGACTTAGTATTATCTTAATTAATTTTTATGACAAACTGTGTTTCAATTATATTTGTACAAGGACTGTATTTTGTTCTTAGTTTTATAAGACTTGTGAATAGTTGTGATCGCGTCCTGAAATATTTCATAATTTTAATGTTCAAAACGATATTTGGAAATAAAGCATTTATTAATAAATTGTATTTACGTGTTTTTTTGTGGAGAATCTTTATTTGGTTTAGCAGCAGGATGTAAGGCTTTCTAAGCTACTTTTACTTACCTGAAATATTTTGGTAAATACTTGTTTTAGGATGGCATCTGAAACAGAATTTACTAGCATAAATCAAATAATATTGTCATTAGGGTTGAAGGAGGAATGACTAGTGTGGGTGATATATTGTAGTAGGGCAGGGAGGAGGGATGTATGAAACAGTGGTTATGTTCCTAGATAAATGATATGTTATGTTTGAGGTGTAGGTGGAAGAGAAATTAAGAGGTGGGAAGCATGGAAACTAGTAAATGAGAGATGAGTTGTAGAAGAGGAAGTGTGAAGGGCAGAGTAGACTGGATTGTTCATGTGGGAAGGAAAGTTAGTGGTATGAATTGCTGTTTTTTTTGTGATGAGCTGAATATGTCAAATAAAGGTTTCTTCATAACTGAGTTAATTTTTGCGATCCATGATTCAAATGTGACAACTTTGATATATGAAGTGACATTGCCATGTGCAAATGGAGTTATATGAGGCTATCAAATGCAATTTATGCAAAACATATTTACAAGGTATGATTTAGGCCATGTTGTATGAAAGCAAAGATATTTCGTAACTCCAAATGAGTCAATTTCCAATGTGTGATTAAAAGTATTGACCACTTTCACTTAATAAACATACTATATGGGAAAGTCAAGCAAATTGCAACATCAGTAGATTACCTGTAATCACAGGCTTCAGTTAACTCATCTTTGTACAACCGAATCATAGACAACTATGACCGAACCGGACTCATTCAAATCTCGTGGCTTGTTTAGTTTATAATCACGTTCGATAGACGTCGTAACATTCGTTTAGATGTCTCTTTTTCTTTCTTAATCTTTTCCTCTTTTACCCTAGAGGTTTCGAGAAATGTCACATTTGGGTATAAATTCACGCGTCTAACCATTCACACCAACTGTATGAAATAAATTCCCCCTAACGACTGCGTCAATTATGACGGTCTTCTGAATTTTGACAGCGCACATGTCTGTTGAACAATAATAACCTACAATTTAATCATGATAACAACCGAAAAACAGGTTGAATACCTAGTAGTGGATACAACAGCGTTTATTCAAAATGCGCCCCTACAAGTAAGTAATTTGTGGATGAACATTTTCATTGTCTAACCATAATTTTTGTTTAGGATGTAGGCAAAAACATTGTGACATGTCAAGAAGTTGTTGATGAAATCATTAACAAGCGCCAGTTGCGTCGTCTCTGTGTGCTACCATACGATTTAATCATTAAGGATGTATTCCCGGAGAGTGTACATGCTGTCACTGATTTCACCAAGAAAACTGGTGATTACCCTAGTTTGTCAGCCACTGATATCAAAGTGATGGCTTTAACGTACCAGCTGGAAAAAGAAAAGGTTGGTGTTGAACATCTTAGAAGTGAGCCGATTATGCAAAGAAGTATTAATATTAGTAGTGGTAAAAAGGTTGATTTGAATGAGGATATTGCTGGATTTTACAAACCAAATTCTAAAGGTAAACAGGATAAAAATGATACACTGGAAAACAATCCAGAAACAAATGATAAACCAGAAAACAATCAAAAAACAAATGATAAACAAGAAAACACTCAAGACATAAAAGGTAAACTGGACAACAAACAAGTCGCAAATGATAATCTGGAAGACAGCCAAGTGAAAGATGAAAAACTGGATGCCAAACAAGAGACAACTAATAAATTGGTTGAGGATGAAAACCATAAAAATAGTATTAATACTATTGAACATGCACATGATTTTCTTCAAACAAATGATATCAACTCAATCAAGGTGAGTGATGATTCTAATACAAATAAATCTTCAGAAAAACCTGTATATGATCCAGAAATTAATATCAATGAATTAAAATCCAAGTTTCAAACTTTAACAACAGAATCCCCTTTTGAATCCAATCCAGAAGTAGATGATATTCTAGTAGCTATCAGTGATGATGATGAAGAATCAGATTCATATTCTTTAGATTCTGAATATGATAGTGATGATGATGATGAGTCTTCATGGATAACACCCTCAAACATAAAAGAAGCCAAAAAGCTAGTAAACTCTGAGATGATGGAGGAAAAATCTGTTCAAGTAGCATGCATGACCACAGACTTTGCAATGCAAAATGTTCTCAAACAAATGAATTTGAATGTCTCTGCTCTTGATGGGCGTATGATCAGGCAGTTGCGCACATTCATATTGCGGTGTTATACATGTTTTAGTACAACAAGTTTAATGACCAAATCATTCTGTCCAAAATGCGGTAATAGCACGTTGAAACGCGTTGCAGTTTCCTTAGATGAAAACGGTAAACAGCAAATACATATTAATGCTAAAAAGCCTCTAACAGGGCGTGGAAAACGTTTCAGTCTGCCCACTTTTAAAGGTGGTAAACATTCGAATAATCCGGTTTTATCAGCTGATCAACCAATGCCTGCACAACGCCCTACAAGGCTTGCAAAGATGAAAAACAATCCAATGGAGGATGATTATATAGCGGGCTTTTCCCCATTTGTAATGAGGGATATTAATTCGAAAAGCGCGCAATTGGCGATCCGCCCCGGTACAGAGATGAAGTACTGGATGAAAAAGAATCCTAATGAGGCTAGAAGGCATCGTAAGAAATAATTGTTTTTCTTATTATTACAATAAAAACATTATTTGTAATATTTATTTGAACACTTATTAAAGTTTATTATATATTTATCATTGGGGCCTAGAAGGATTGTGTAGCCATTGTCGCCGTTTGTATAAAAATGGTGCTCATTTTCACGCCAGTTGATTGGAGTATCTGAAAAACCTTGCACATAGATGCCAGCCCATTGTTTGTGTGTCGACTGCAAGAATGATCTGTAATAGAAAATAGTAGTAGTTACTGTATTTGTTACAATTATGTAACTGGCTATTGACCTGAGGATTGTTTTGCCATGTGTTAGTGTATGTGCTATTTAAAAAAATTGCCCATCCAAGTGTCATTAATTGTATCCAAGGACATGACATGATTTTCTGTAGTCTAACACTCACATATGTGGGCATTACAATCTTTAATATTTGAATGAAGCTATTATTCAGTGAAACTTTGGTATTGGTGGTTGCAACAAAATATATGAGATTGATTTTTTATAAACTCACCTAATTTCACCAATTAAATTCTTTATTTGAGCGGGCACAAACAGACCTTTCCACTCTAAAACCTTCACCTGACCAATTTCTTGGTGTGGTTCTGGACAATCGTAGCTATTTAGCAGTGGATCACTACAGTTTAAATCACAGCCTAATACCACCATCCCCATCCATTCGACTAAATCATGTGCATTGTCAGGGTCAAAATTTTCCAAGCTAACATCTGGGACGATTACACTGTAGTCAGTTCTGGCTGTGTGTATTGGTTTGCACAGCTTCACACTGTATTTGGCATCATGGAAGTATTTAGCTAGAGATGATGGGCATATGTCTTCAGATGGTGGTTCCCAGGTGATGATGAAGTTGAATTTTTGGAGTGTTTGTAGGCGGGTGGTTACACGCTTCTGGGTTTTTGGAGTTATCGTCGTGAGATCTATATTAACAACTAGAAGGGATGGTTTTAGCAGACATTAAATAATGAAAAAAAAACTCTATAGTAATTATTAATTTTTATATGGCTATCACCACACAACTTTCCGAATTAATTAATTAATATATATTCAATATTAATTTTAGTTTTATTGCTGTTTCAAGCAGTTTTTTAAGGTTTTATTGATGTTTTACAGGTGATGTCGAGTTTTAATTGACGTGTTCATGTTACAATTCAATATTTCATATCTTTGGCGATGTTTTCTATATCTCAAGGGTTGATTCTTCAACCTTATCACTAATAGCTACTAGAATGTCATCTACTTCTGATCTACCACAAACTGTGTTTAGATTGATGTTTTCTATCATTTGATTTTCGATGTTTTTCAGGTTTAGATTAATGTTTTTCATACTTTTAATGATTTTCTAATGTTTAACTGCCATAAACATAGAAAAACACGGTTTAAACGGTGTTTTTCTATGTTTATGGCAGTTAAACATAAGAAAATCATTTGAAGAATGAAAAACATTAATCTAAACCTGAAAAACATCGAAAATCAAACGATAGAAAACGTCAATCTAAACACAGTTTGTGGTAGATCAGAAGTAGATTACATTTTAGTAGCTATTAGTGATAAGGTTGAAGAATCAGACTCATATTCGTTAGATTCCGAATATGATAGTGATGAGGAGTCTTCTTAAAATTTAGAATTGTGTAGAAAAATAAATACACACTAAAAATATATTTGATTATATTCTTTTCTACAAGTACACAAGCTACAACAATCATAGTCACCTTATAATTGCACTATAAAAAAATAAAATAAACTAGACACAGAAATTAAATATGATTTTCTTTCATCATGCAGCAGCTACATGGTGACTAATTAACTAACTATATCACAACAATCCTAGTGGTTTGGCTATTGTACGGAAATAACAGTCCAAGTAATGTGTAGATGTTGTCCACTAATAGTAAATATCATTAAATCATAGGCCATTAAAATTCTGTAGGTTTGAAATCATAGTAAATGTTATTTGATTTTTTTTAAGACTACCTATGATATCTTGTTAAAATAAAAGTAATTTAACTTTTGTTTTTTCAAGACAAGCTATTATATTGTCATAAAACAAAATTTATTTTTTGTTTTTTTTTTCAAGACAACCAACTTATATCTTTATAAAACAAAAATGATTGAACTTTTGTTTTTGTTTTTATCCTAGACAACTCTATGTGGATAAAACAAAAGAAATTTAATTTTTGTTTTTTTTAACAATCTACATATCTTGATAAAACAAAACCAGTTTAATGTTGGGTTTTTCAAAATTATCTATTATAATTATCAAGTTATAAGAGATAATTTTGAAAACAATAGTGATTTAACTTTTTTCTTCAAGACAACCTATTATATCTTGATGATTAAACTTTTTGTTTGATCAAAACAACCCATATATTCTTGATAAAACAAAAAAGATTAAATTTTTGTTTTTCAAGACTACCCATTATATTTTTATAAAACAAAAACAATTTCTTTTTTTGTTTTTTCAAGACAACCTATTATACATTGATAAGACAAAAGTGATTTGGCTTTTGTTTCTTAAAGATAACCTATTATATCTTGACAAAATAAAAGTGATTTCACTTTTTTTTCAAGACAGCCTATAATATGTGGATAAAACAAAAGAAATTGTTTTTTTAAAACAACCTATTATATCTAGATAAAACAAAAGTGTTTTAACTTGTGTTTCAAGATAACATATGATATCTTGATAAAACAAAATCAATTTAATTTTAGGTTTTACAAAACAACAAAAATTATATCTTGATAAAACAAAAATGACATCCTATTATATGTTGATAAAACAAAAATGATTAAACAATCTATTATATCTTACTAAAACAAAAGCAAAACGCACTTTAGTATTTTTAAAGCCAACTTATTATATCTTGATAAAATAAGTGATTTATCTTTTGTTTTTAGCTATTTACTATTTTGAAAAAAAATTATCTGTCTTGAACATTAAAATCGCATGCAAATATGAATGTGATTATATTTTTTTAAATAGGCCTTTACATCCCACAGGCAATAAACTACATAAAATTGAGGAAAACAACATTTATCACCTCACACCAGTTCTTAATTTTTGTAGATTTTAATTAGCATACAAAAATTACAAAACGTACACCCCTTACAAACACGCCAACAAGTCGTTGTCTTTAATTAAATACAACAATATCACAATTATACTACAGCCATCACAAACGAGTGATGCACACACAAGGTGCGTACAGTTTTCTATATCCTCCTGTCGTAAAAACATTCGAATATCTTCCATAATTTGAGTTTATATTTATAATATATTAAAATTGCAAAAATATACAGTTTTATTAGTGTTACCCTCATTTCAGCGATTGTTTCGATATGATATGCTAACTTAATAGGATAATAATAAAAACGGATAGACAAATGTTAGTTCATACACAATTGGCATTGATTTTAATAGTAGTCATATATAATTTAAATATAATTAGCAGTATTTATCATCATGGGCAAGGTTTTTGTATTAGATGTAAAGAAGCATATATATTTACAGCAATATTTCATATATAAGCTGCCATTGACAAAAATGTCAGAACCAACATATAAAATGATGATTTCAATGAGTTTAGAATCAGATCTATGTTTTTCAAATGGAAGTCAGTTGATAATCACTAAAGCTACCAGAAGACAGTTTTGCCCTCACATAATATCAACAAATCAAGAATAAGATAACCTCATGAATGATTAATTGAAAAATCATACATGAGTTTCCAACTGTTGTATACAAAGTTTACATCAACGCCAATAATAGACAATAACTAACACTAACAATCCCACGATAGCTAATAAGATAAAATAGGTCGTATATCAAGATCAAAATTACTCGAATGAATATACTTTTTAAACGCTACCAATTCGTCCACGGCGATACCATGCCAACTCTCCAACTCGGAGAGCACTCGTAATTTAGGGCAACTCGCCAGCAACATTTGTACCGTTTTAATATTCATATCGCTACTATAAAGAATCCTCATCTCCTCCAACTCTTTCATCGGATTCACAGCCATAACTTTGACCATGGACGCATGCGAGATACCCGTGGAAGACCCTAAATGTATAAACTTAATATTTACACAGTGGAGCAACAAAAACTCCAGCTGCATCAACGCGCAATCGACAACCCAGAAAATCCTCTCCAAACACTGAAACGGTTTCACCTTAAACGGACGATTGTAATTGGCAACTTGATCCATAAAATCGCAATTATATAAAACTAGGTTTTTCAAACGAGGACAAAACTGACTAACCACGACCAGCGCGTTCAAGTCGATCTCCTCAACATGCTCCAAATGCAAACTAGTGAGATTGCAACCTCGCACCTCCAAAAGCTGCTTCATATAATCCGCGTAAAAATCACACGACAGCAATTTCAAATCCTTCAAATTCCCCAGCGTAGCCAACACAGTCAAATCCGAGTACTGTTCATCATGAAACAAACTAACATTCTCAATTTTCGGACACAAGTCCACCAACAACCTCAAATTCTCAGTGGTCAAATCCCGCGTTTGCAGCCGCTTCAACCCAAACGGCCCCATTTTCGCGTCCTTATAAT
Organism: Lordithon lunulatus; assembly: GCA_963942505.1. Classification (NCBI taxonomy): domain Eukaryota; kingdom Metazoa; phylum Arthropoda; class Insecta; order Coleoptera; family Staphylinidae; genus Lordithon; species Lordithon lunulatus. The sequence goes on from OZ012667.1 coordinate 65,509,111, forward strand.
ACAAATAGTGCAAAACCGCCCCAAATTCATCGCACCGCCCCACATCCTGCAACTTCCCCAGCCCAACCAACAACTGCGCGAACGCCTCAATCGAAACCGACGTGCGATGCAACTGCAGCTCATACAACTGCGTGCACTTCAACAAATGCGGCACGGACCGGTCCGTAACGGATCGCGACGAGGTCACATCAAGCACCTGCAAATTCGGACAATTCTCCCCCAAAACCTGTATAATAGAGTCGCTACAATCGAAACACAAACATAGCGAGCGCAAATGTTTCATTCGCGTCACCCCATCAATAATCATCTTGTCATACTCGCGCGATTTCCAGCCACCAGTACACGAGCCCAAATTAAGCACCTCCAGCCCCGTCAGATTCGACAAATTCTTATACAGCACGTAGCGCATTATTTTCGGCCACATCGAAAAATCTATGTTCTTCATGTGTTTGTTGAGGACGACCTCGGTTAAACCAACCACCACGTTCATTTCCGTCATAAAAACCGACATGTTCATGTGAGGGTAGTACTTTTTTTTAGTGCGCTCGATCAGCTCTTTGACCGCCCGCAGCACGCGCACCGCCATACGGTCGTAGAGGTAAAGCGGCACGTTCGCCACAAGAATACCCATCAGCCAATCGATGCTGTGGCGCAGAGTGGCCTGAGGCTCGCAGCAGTCGATTGTTGCGAGGATGGCGGGGGTGAGCGCCACCACGAACGTGCCGACCGCGTCCAGACTCAGGTTCTGCAGGGTCGGCACTGCACGGTGTGATGGCATTGTCTGGAAACAGACAGATTTGTCAGCCAGCTTTTGGAGGTACAGGTTGTCTTTTTGATATGAACACCAATATCAGTATTAGAATATAGATTGATAAACACCAAAAGACATCAGTTATAATTGAAATATCTTCAAGGGTATATATAGTTTCATTAATATTTATGTTAGTAATAAATTGTTGAGTACTTACTGTATCTAGCTTTTGTATTCTTACAGAAGTGAGATAATTTTCCCTCCAAACCAAGTGACTGGTAAGTTTCTTTAGTGAGTGACAAAATCAACTTCTTGCTAGGTGTAATACAGGCACAATCGTCACAGTCAATAAGAGTATCTATACTCAAACCAGTTAAGTTTCCTAAAAATTAGAATAATTATTAGCATAGTATCAGTCTCTAGCTGATTTCCAGCAAATAACTATAATTTGTTGTAAGCATCATTTGCTATCTCATTAAATAGGATGGCTACAGTTTTTTGTGGACAGAACACAGCTAGATGGATAACAGTAAGGTGAATAATAGGCAGAAAAACAGTTACATATAGATAACTACTGACAGGCAACAATAAGATGTGCAACAGTCAGATGGAGAAGACATATAGACAGGCAACAAACACATGTATAACTCAGACTGACAGGTATAAGGCTCCTTACAGGATCAATAATACTATAATATTTTAGAATAATGACAGTATTACTGTATGATGATGATATGTTTAAAATGTTCATTATTCTAAAATATTGACAGTATCACTTATTGAGTAAGGTGTAGTAATGATGTAATGAAGAGAATACTATAGTTTATCCAGATAATTGATTACTTGATAAATATAAAAGGAGGATTGAAGCAAATACTGACAGTATTATTAACTGAGTAACCCCCATATTCACAGATGTTCCATAAATCTATAAGGCACCTTACACGATCAATATTATTGTCAATATTTTAGAATAATGACAGTATTACTGTACGATAATATGTTTAAAATATTCATTATTCTAAAATATTGCCAGTATTACTCATCGTGTAAAGTATAGTAATTTTGCAATGAAGAGAATACTGATCTTTATCCGGATTATTGATTACTTAACAAGTATAAAAGGAGGATTGAAGCAAATATTGACAATACTAGGATTGACAGTATTATTGACCGTGTAAGGTGCCTTTATCAATAGCAGAACCCATAAGTATTTGTTGTTATAGCAACAATAAATAAATTATCTAGGGAATGTAGTTACTTTAGATTCACTCTATTGCAAACACTGAATAATTAAACAAAAGGTGTCATCAAAGCTCCAATTGCAAGAGCTATTCAAGGTGTTTGACATTTGTTTTTGGCATATTCTGTCACAATGACATTGTCAATTTATCCATTCAATAGCTTATGGGACCCATAAAGTTTATAGGTGTTGGTGAATACAGACATAAGGTGCCTTTTAACATGCAGACAGAAAGGCTGGACAACAGATAACTAACAGACACCAGTCATACTGACATTACATAAACAGTCTGAAACAACAAACAACAGTCAGTAGGACTACCAACAGGCAACAATGAGACAGATGGACTGACAGTAAACAAACAATAGTCATTAAATAATAAAAACAAGTAATAATTAATTTACCTTTTTTAATAAAACTCTCAATAAAATCCCTGTTGATAAAGTCTGCAAGACTCACACCAGTCACCCGATAATAATCACAATCCTTTGACAAAACCTCTGCAATCGTCTCAGGCACTTTAAGACTGTCGGGAAGCACGACGGAGACCTGCAAGACGTGCCAATTAGTACGAGAGCCAAATTATGTAAAGCAATTTCGCGCACCAGGTGATTGTAGTACAGACTGTTCACTTTGTCGACGGTGTCCGCGCTGCCGAAGTCGCCCTGCTCAGTGGCGAAGGTCGCGTGGGGTGCCTTGAAGTTCCACGCTTCAGGACACAACATTATTTTCCTCAAACGGGGCCGTGTGACAGCATTGAAAAATTGAAACGCAGTTCGTTTTCGCAGTGGCCCCGAGACGGGCGTGAGGTTATACAGCGATGTTTTGTGGGCAGGGTCACATCTAGGGCATTTCGTATTCTGCTATTGGTATCATTGAGATACATGTATGTCAACTTTAAAAAGAAATGTTTTGAGTGTTATGTTTTGTTCAACAACTAACTATGGATGGTTCAAGCCAGCGAACTAACTATATGGTGGTAGAAATTAAATTACTGGATTATGTGAGTGATCTTTATGCATATAATTTGTTTTGCTTCATATACATTACCATATACCGTTTTGTTACTTATATGTTAGAAGCTTGTCTATGGTTAGAAGGTAATTAACAATCACGCCTTTTTGTTGACCGAGATACTATTTTGAATACAATTAGCATATCAAACAATAACAAAGCTCAGCTGTTCATCTATTTGTCTACGTTCGTCCAGTAGTTAAGCCCATATTCCTCCTGTATTGTGAAATTACGTTTTCGTCAAGGAGCGAACAAAATGCAGTGCTGGAAAATGGGACGAAACCCGTTATATATTTGAATCGTGAATAGTTGCCAAGTCTATATATCTGTTTTTCGTCAGTGTTCATGCGTCAGTCAATTAGAAGCCACCAGGATTGAAGCGAAAGATGAGAACAGCTGATACAAACCTGGCCTAACGCATGAACGCTGACGGAGCAACAGAAAGCAGGATCATGAACACTTAAGGCGCTTTCGTTTAGCATGGTTTATCATTGCTAGTCGCCCCCGTGGCGTGCCGTATCGTTCAGCTCTTGCAGTCGTGCGCCGCCGGTTGTAAGGGCCGAGGTAGAATTATGCGCATCGGAAGCGGCAAATAGAACAAGAAACAATAAGCCCGCACCAGCCCAGAGTGATAAACGAAAGGTACTATAATGTGATTCTTCCACAGCTATTATGCCATGCTGTGGAAGAAGCACATTGCAAGCTTTTGTTCCTGTCTGTTGCTGCTTTTTAGCTTTGCCCATGCGTTGTTTATTGTGTTCTCTTGCAGGAACGAGAATTTTTTTAACTACTAAGTGCTCTCAGGAGGGCGATTTTACTGAGGATTAGATTATAGTCCGATCCTATATTATATATAATATAAGCTCTTTTATTAGTTAATTTCGTTTCATATAATTAGTTTTAAATCTTTGTATGTATTTTTGGTTACATATGCTACATCATCTGTTGCCAACTTCACCTCATTGCACCGAGTTGTATAACTTCACATACGCCACCGTTCGTTTGACAGCTGACATATTTGTAATTGGTTCGCAAATCGGCGATTTTCACTGTGAGAAAAAAAAACGATTTGTCTTGTTGTGCAACGACGACAGTGCGCCGTATCCTCGCCTAGCAACATGAACAACTTGGGTAGCCCTACGACAGGTGAGCTTATTGTTTCATAACGCTTTTCCTGATTAATGGAAAATACGGACAACAGCCGGATATTAATGTTCTGTAGGCGGCGGTGGGGGTCCCCCTCTACGCAATTTGCGAATTGTTGCAAATTACGACTGTTTTTTATATTGTTGGGATAGTTTCGGTGTTTGTATTCGTGTCATACGTGCAAGTGCACAGGGCCGAATTTAGGAAATATTGCAAATGTAACAATCTTGATTATTGATGTTTTATATCTCGTAGAGATGTCGCTGGGATTTAACTGAAATAATTGATGATTGATCACATTCCATTGCCCCTCCAACTACTAAGCAACAGGATTGATTCACTTCACTTTTTCTCCTATTAAGGCACCTTACACGATCAATAATACTGTCAATATTTTAGAAGAATGACAGTATTACTGTACGATAACATGTTAAAAATGTTCATTATTCAAAAATATTGACAGTATTATTGAACGTGTAATGTATAGTAATGATGGATTGAAGAGAATACTGATCTTTATCTGGATAAATGATTACTTGATAAATATAAAAGAAGGATTCAAGCAAATACTGACAGTACTAGGATTGACAATACTATTGACTGTGTAAGGTGCCTTATTGATGCCCTCCTGAGAGCACTTAGTAGCAAATAATAAAAAAAATCTCGTTCTGCTTAATTCTGCAGCCTCCTATTAATTGTTATAAATTGTAAAAGTTTTGCACTTTTCCCCTCTTATGTTAACTAGCTCTAGCTGCCCTTCCCTTATGGCAACCTCCCCTTCACTAGGATCCTAATATAGGTGCATCGAGCTGGTGGATACTCTATCTGGTGGCAGAAAATTAATTATATCGTTGATTGAGAATCTAAGATTCTTTAGTCATTATATTAAAGGCACCTTACATGGTCAATAATACTGTCAATATTTTGTCATATTGTTTTATTAATAAATTAGTTGGTTTATAAGGCACCTTACATGATCAATAATACTGTCATTCCTGGTAGTGTCAGTATTTGCTTCAATCCTCCAAACATTTATCGTACAGAAATACTGTGATTATTCTAAAATATTGACAGTATTACTGACTATTTAAGGTGCCTTTTTGAGAAGAAATAATTATTTTCTCTTATTAAAATAACATGATATTGAATATATTTATTTTATATTTAATCTTATTCTTAGCTTTAAATTAATACTTTTTTTTATAATCACTTAATATATACGATGTTGGTAGGCCGCCGCCTATAATTTAAAATACAGGTCGGCTCAAGTTTGGCCACCCCTGCTATAAATGTATTAAAATTATAAATAATCATATCATTTCTGAAGAATAATTATAATCATTCAGTATCAAATTAGTATATTTAGTAGTCTGGTTATTGTATCAATCCGGTCCTGTTGAAATCACCGTTACTCAAAACGTCGCCGCAGGTAAAATACGCGTTGTCCGGCAAAAGAAGCCGACGCGGTGGCTGCTTGTGGAAAGTACTCGCGCGGCAACATGTTGCCGTCCGTGTGAAAGTGGGAAAAGAAAGTGGCGTGCAGCAGAACAATATGCTGGTCGTGGATTAATAATAATTGTACGCGCGTCGCGTAATACCGATTGCAAGTGTGATGCGGCCAGGATGATCGGCGACGACGAGGAGCCTGCCAGCCTGGAGTACATCGAGGACCCGTACTTCAATCCGCAGGACAGCACGTCGACGCCGAGCCTGGACGACCTTGACCACGTCGAGTACCTGGACGAGAACGATGTGCTCGAGAACGAGCTGGAGCTGTTCGATTTGCGCCAGCTCGACTTCGAGGAGCTGCACTCGAGCAGTTTGAACGATGAGAGCGTCAATGTGGAGGCCGAGTTTTTCAATACGAAGCGCGCCAATGCGATTATTCGGGCGTTCTTTCGGAAAAGCTTCAAGCGGCAGGTCCGCGTTACTTATTGTGATTTGACCAAACCGTACCTAGCGAAACTTCCAAAGGATAATAGTTTTAGAAAGTATTTAGATATTACTAATGGAAATGGTAATTATGAATACAATATGGCTTCAATTATTTACAAAGTAACATAATCTAGTAACCAAGTTTTAGAAACAATTGTATTATGAAAACAAATCTTGTAGTTGGCCTTGAGTTATATCGCAAATTGAGTTATTTATTAACAAACAAACTTATTACTACAAAAAGTGATTTTGAACCATAATATCTCCTGATAAGACTCCAGTATGACTAATTGAAGAGCTGAAAATACTCAAATTTAATTTTGTATACCTGGAGCTGCTGGTAGGGCTGTATCTAAGGAAGAAAATCGGGGGTGGTTTAAAGAATCGCAGATAAATAATTTGTATTTATTATGAATGAGAACAAAACTTTACTTTAGATAACATTTCGGGGAGTTAAACCTCCAAAACCCCCCCTAAGATACAGCCCTGGCTGCTGGTATATTGTAAAACAAGTATATATTAGCATTAATCATGTGACTCCAAGGTAGGAGCATGGGGCATCCTTGCAGATGATTCTGTAGCTGGTAATTGTCAGCTAGTCTTGCCCTGTTGTAAGAAATGGTGTAGAGCAAAGTTCAAGTTGCTTGAAATACTGGATGGCAATAGTATGGTTGGTCTTGAGCTACTAGTCCTCCACACCTCAGAAGTATTTGCTGGTTTTAACAACAAAACGCGTGTGATACAATGAAAAAAACTATGCATAAATAGTAGGGCCACCCACCTGCTCCACTTTTTATGCATAGTTTTTTTCATTGTATCACACGCGTTTTGTTGTTAAAACAAGGAAATACTTCCGAGGTGTGGAGGACTAGTAGCTCAAGACCAACCATACTATTGCCATCAAGTATTTCAAAACTGGAGCCACCCACCTGCCCCACTTTTTATGCATAGTTTTTTTCATTGGATAACACGCTTTTTGTTGTTAAAACCAGCAAATACTTCTGAGGTGTGGAGGACGAGTAGACCAAACAAACAATATGTGCTCACTATTTCAAACGACTTGAACTATGCACTACCCTGTCTCTCGCACTTTTGTTTTTTAAGAATTTTGCGTAATTAAAAAAACAAATGAATTGTTTCATAGAAAGTGACTAGTGCAGTCGTCTGAAACAATGACCGGGCATAGTTTGCGCACAATCACAATAATTTAAAATGAAAAGATACAATTTTAATAATGTTATAATTATGATATGTATGATAAAGCAATTGTGCAGTAGTCACTTCCGATTTTTTTTTAAATCAATTTCAAGATAAGATAAACCTTATCATAAATTTTTGGACATATCAACCAAATTACAAATGTCTTTAGATTATTATACGTCCCACGTCATGCATTACACGTTCGCTGAGTTAGCATTGCCAGGTATTTTTTAATGAAGCAAATAAATAGACATTAAGGCTGGACATTTTTATGTCACAAATATAGTGTTATGCAACCATCAGTGGTACATGTACCACAGTTTGAGAAACTAGGATATTGTTAGATGCAAACGGCGTTATTAGATGTTATCATTTTTTTTACAGATGAAGCCATGGCTGCAGGTGATGGAAGCATCTTAATGGATAAAAACATTTCTGAAGAGGAAAGATTAGAGAAGCAGGAGCAATGGAAGGCGGAATTAGCACAGATAGAGGATGAAATTGCAACACTCCGCACTGTCCTCGCTGCCAAAATGAGACGCAGTGCCGAGCTAAAAAGGAATTTGGGTATAACCGTCTGGAAAGAGGTATCTGAGGACATCAATCAAGGGATTAAGAACGTGAAAGACAGTAACGTGTAAGAAACAAAATACTAGTTTGTTCATTGCATCTTGTTTTATATGGTAGAGTTTGTAGTTATTATCTTTTCATTTGTCTTTCGAATTAGTTACCAATCTGTGGAAACCAAAGTTGGGCAGGTCACCAAAGCCGTAACTGATGCGCCGATGTAAGTATATTTCTTATGCATGATGAACAATTCGATTTGGAAAACTAACGCAAAGTATACCCTCTGGTTTAAACACCTACACACGATGGGTCTGGTGGACAGCCCGTTATATACAATGAAGAACTAGAAACAGCAGAGCATGTAATATACCTCTGCCCAGTTGTAGTAATCACTAGGCATCTAATACTAGGGGAGTGCTGGTATAGTATGGCCAGCATTGGCAACTCTTCACCCGCCAGAGTTTTGCAGCTCGTACGCAAAATTGACTGGTGGGATGAGTGAGTAGCCTTAAAGGAAGGTTTCACAATGGGCCCAGTTTGAGTGTCTGTAGCTATGCTACCCTCTAGCCTATCCAGATACCCTCTGGTTTTATACAGTAAATAATTTAGTGAGCATTACTTATATATTTTACTAGTTTGTAAGCATGCTCCTTGTTTTAAACTAAAATCTAAGTGTTCATCACGTAGACATGAAGGACATTGTGGGTTTGCACCTTCGTTTGTCCTTTGTGTCTATTTTCTTCCAGTTATTTTTTCCATATCCCCTCCCACATTATATACTATATTCCAAATTCCCACCCTTAATTCTCCGTAATTTTCCTCCAGTTTCTAGCCACCCCTGCCCGCCTCCTCATCATCCTCGACCCTTTTAGTCCTTTCACCTCACATTTATTCACATTTTTAATTTGCGTTGTGTACTTCACGTGTAACTGTCTTGTAACTACTTACTCATAACTCCTCAACTCCTTTCTATTAACGTCGCGCAAAACTATCACTAATAGTTATAGATAGTTTGAAAACTAACAACTTAAAAGTATCGATATAGTTATCGATACTTTTAAGTTGTTAGTTTACTCTACTAAAAACTATCGATAAGAATCGAGCAAAAGATATCGATAGCCTGATAACTAGGCTAGAAAGTGTTAATAGTATGCTATAATCGAAAAAAATTAGTCGGTAGAGATTTTGCGAAATTTCACATTTTTACACAATTCGCTAGAAGTCTTAAAATGTCTTTTGATTATTGTTTAACTATCGATAATCCGATAGTTTCGCTATCGATAGCTCTTAGTTTTTATTCGATAGTACCTGTGACTAATTGAAACGATAATCACACTATATGATACTTACATTTTGTTTTATGTTTAGTTATCAGAAGACCACATCTCTACTTGGCGGCATTACCGGTGGTATTACGAACAAAATTGGACAGATGCGTCACTCTGAGTCGTTCAAGTCTTTTGAGGAGAAAGCATCCAGTGCTCTGGAAAATGTCAAGGTAATAAGACATTTTTAATTAGCACAATATATGTGTCTGGACCAAACGGTGATTGTAGAATATATAACGATTGTAGGGATTGTAGTCGGCCGATAGACCGACTGCAAATATTTGGATGGGCTTCCCAAAACTTTATCAATTGTAAAGTTGGCCAACTATCTAAAAATCTGCTTTTATGGGAAACTTGCTGCAGCACCACCCATTTAAGCTGTTTTCGTTTATAACTGTGTGCTGCTCGTGGCTTATTGTCGCTTGATCTATTTTTCGTTACCGAGGCGCACAAAAACAAAAAAAGCTCCTTTAGATGTATCTTTTAGGCTTGGTTGTGTAAAGTAAATAACTCTTGAGTTCATTTCCAATCCTTGATTCAATTGTCATTTTGTACAACTTTACTAGATACATAATGCGATGTTGCCATATATAAACAGAGGTACACGAAGCTATGAAATGGAAAGTTATAAACTGTGTATGCATCATCTAACAATATAATCACGGGTTATAGTTACATCGCATTTATACAACTGAGCTGAACTTATTTAATTCAGTTTACCCTAATGAGATTTTTTGATTTATAAAATGCGCAGTTTTTAATTAAAAAAATATATATAGTTTTCATTTATATAACAAATAATTAATAAAAATTCAATAAAACTATCTGCACTATAGACAAACATTTTATATGTGAGTAGAAAATGGAAATACGTTTCTGATTTTAGAGAAGGCTTTCACACACGCCTATGGATTCAGGGCTTGATTCATAATTTGCTGTGGTTAGGATGTAGTAATAATTGAAGTGAGTTTATTGGGTGCACAGATACTAACTAAATAATAACTTAACGATTTATGTAAAGTAGTCGTTGATGAAAATGAAGCTAAGATGTTTTTGCTATCACAACACTTTCCTTATTCAGCAGTGCTGTATTCGGAAAGTAATAATGCATGTTTTCATATACTGTACAACTAATACTAACCTATTAACTCACAAAATTGTCTGTAAAGTGTATGTGAATCAAGAAAGCTAAATAAGATAATAACAATCTAAACCTTACTATTTTTTTTGTATGCATATTCAATAAATTTGATTATTTTCACACAGACACGAGCCTCAAATTTCAAAGCAAATTATTTCATATTTAAAAATATATGTGACAGTTTCTGAATAAAACTAAATTTTCATAGATAAGTTAAAGTTGTTTTAGATAAGACAATTTCTTGCCTCAAAAGATGTGAGACAATCTAAATTGTCTTGTATCATACAGCAAATTATTTGAAATATTGAATAGGATGGTAGATCAAATGGAAAAATATAACGCCTTCTATTTGTCAAGGACAAATGGTATGGAAGGATATATAAATTCATTTCTTGAACAACTTTTGAGCTAACAAATTGTTTTGTCTAAAACGGCCTTTAGTAATCTCTTATAATATGTGAGAATATATTAGTACCACAAATCTTTAAAATGTGAATTCCATCTACGGGTCTCAAATGCTAAATCGGTCACAGCCGCTATATATAATATTTCCGTTTATTTTGTAGACTAAAGTCGGCAGTGTGTCTCGTTCAGGCTCCCAGCAGAGCTTGGACGACGCCCTAAGGTCTCGTTCAGGGTCCATCGCCACCAGCCCCACCATTCCGGAGGACAAACCGCTCGCGTAGACGGACGACAACAACCCCGCCCAGCCTCTAAACCGGTAAAACTGTGCTCATTCTGGCCCAAACTGAGAATATTCAAACATGCCTTAAATGTAGCGCATTTTAGTTGACGCCTATGACATATATTTTCCAAACATATTTTTCATACTACAAATATATTTACACAGGAAAAATATATATACACTGATACGCGTAAAATTATGAAAAATAAAAAACAACATCAATCAAATTTTTATATAAACATTAGGCGACTTTAGTATTCAAATTATTCCAACATCTATATGTGTGTGCTAATTGTTTTGTCAATTACTGCAATCGATGTTTAGCTAGTTTTTAATGTGGAACCACAACTAATTTTGTGTCACATTCGTGAAATAAAGATAGCTATTTTGTAGTAGAACATATTTTACAACAAGACTTGGCTACATTCAGGTTCAGTTATATTGATTCGTTTTTTGTGTAACAGCTAACTTGATTTGACTCCTTTTAATAAATTGTATGCTATGGGTGATTCAAACTGTCTGATACTCTATCTAGTGGTAGTAAATTAACTATAATAGGGATTCTATTGTGCATAATATTTGTTATTTCATAGTATAGATCAGTTTTTTTCAAAATTGTCATTGAGTACCAAGTTATGAGGTTTTTTTTGCCACTAGATGCACCTTCTTCCCACACAATGCTTTCCAGCAATTTTCCTTTGAAGTATAGTTTGTACCAGTGTATATTTATGTTCATGTCTCATTATGTGTCTAGTTTTCTTATTGTTTCTGTCTCTACAACCTCTTTAAATTTATTATTTTTATGAAGAACTTCTATTTGTAGTACAGTCCATGATATTCTCAAAATTCTTCTGTAAAACCATAAACCAAATGCTTCTAGATATTTACTCAGAACTCCCAGCAGTGTCCAAGTTAAAGAAAACAAACAAGTTTTGTTGTATATGTTCTACCAAAAAAAAGCTACCCTTTATTTGCAAATAGATTACACAATAAAAAAAAAACTTAAATGAAATATAGTTTATATGGCAATGTTAATTATCAATCAATCTAATCAATGGGTTTTATTTAAATTAGCTATTATTTTACTTTTATTTTAAAAAGTATGGTATGTAGTGAATAAAGCCATTCATTCCAATCCCCCCTAAAAAATCAGATCATGATTATTACAAATATAAAATATTCTGTACAAATTACATCTTCTTGTGTGTAGAGATTTCTAAAAATATAACATGTTTAGATCTAGACGACCTGCGTAGTTTTCATCAAAATGAAAACTACCAGCAGGTCTTTAAAAAGTGGGATAAAAGCTCCCCCCAAACAAAGAAAATTCTGGTGGAATAAAATTGTCACAACTTTTATAGAAAATCGTATTTTACACAGATGATTTCCACCTGGACGCAATATTTACAGCTGCAGGTTAGCTATTTTAAGTACAGGTTTTATAAAAAAGAAAAAAATGGCTACCCTCGGTTTGTAACTTTTACAAAGTCAACAAAATATAATATATTAAAAAAAACACATGGGGGTAAAGGTGAAGTTCCAGTATGAATATGTTAATTATTTTTAATTTACATAATGCACCTGCATGGAAGACAGGAAGAGACTGTTTTGCCATTAATGTAAAATACGATTTTCTATATGTACCTTCCTCCTTCCTAGAATGAGTTTTTCTGTTAATATCTATTTTGTGTTGTCCAATGCAGGAGAGTGCTGTTGCTACTGTTTACTACTATTTTTTACATGGTAAAATTTAATTATTAGGATTAATTTATATTTTATAAGCTTAAATAAAACTTTAATAGCACTATTATTTCACAGGGCTTAATATTACATCACTTTTGTTACCACAAGAGAGTCCTGATTACCAGTTTTGCATATTCCTACTACCTGTGACAATTCCAACCAAAAAACATCAATATTAACAAATGTTTTACATAGGAATTATCAAGCTTGACCTTTGTAAATTGGACAGTGGATAAAAAAATGGTTTGCATATTTGAGGCATTGAGAACAAAAGTGGAGTAACCCTCAAATTTTATATATCATTGCCTAAGCCCCTAATTTTAGATGTGTGGTGTTGCTCACACATCTAAAATTTTATTTGAGTTTGACAGATAGAGAAAAACTGAAATTAAATTGCTCCTAGTTCAAATAAATAAAATATAAGCAATACAATTTTAAAAAATGGATAATTTGTCAGAGTAAAATAAATCCAATAAACATTTTAAAATCAGTTTTTCTCTCTGTCAACATCAAACTAAATTTTAGATGTGTTGTATTGCTGCTTAAGCAATTATATATATATATATATATATATATAATCAATCTTTATTTAGCTTTCAACTAAAATTTTATAAAATTAGATGTTTTATTTGTTTCTGGGTTAGTCCACTTTTGATCTTAATTTGTAGTTGTAGTAGTTACTACTTATTTCAAGTTATGAACACATGGCATATTGTTTTTTAAAAGTTTATTTCATAAATATTTTATAAATTGTCCATTAAACATATGATATCATAAGATGTAAATTAAATTGTATCTCAATTTTATTTTACAATCATCTTTAAAAAAATCATTGGAACGGAAATGATACAGTGGTGAAAAATTAGATTAAGTTAGGAAGACTTGTCAGCGACCGAAATGTGGCTCTGGCTGCAATTTTTGGGCAACGATTTTTCCATAGCCGCCCCTGCCCGAGTCAAAATCTGTTCGGTATTCATCACGGACCTGCAGAGAGAAAAATGACAGGTATAAATCATGGATGGTAAATAATATACTTATTTAAAAAAAAATCTGTTATGGCAAATATATTTATATACCACTTATGAGACATATGGCCTAGATACTCACAACATGGGGAATGAATTAATTAAGAAATACCATGCATGCAATGGAGTGTGGAGTACTTACAAAGGAAAGTTTAAGGATGTGGAAGAACCAGGATGACTAAGGTGGAACATATTAATGAACTCAAGAGGGACATGTAGCCAGACAAGAATTAGAGAGATGGAACTGATCGACTGGTGCCCAAGAAGAACAGAGAGGAATGTGAAGACTCAAAAAGAGATGGCTAGATGATATTGAAGAAATAGCAGCAAAAAAAGTGGTACCAAATGGCACAAGATAGACCAGATATGGACATCAAAGGGCTGATGAAGAAACAATGTGGCAAGTGCATATAACTTTAACATACATATCATATGCTATAGGAACTGAGGTCACAGAAAGATCAATTGAAAATCATTAAGAGAGAATAATACACAATATAAATGCCAGCTTAAATATCATATCACCCAAATATTCTATTTATTAGATAAATCTGGATGATCCAAATAGCAATTATGTAAACAATTTAGTCATATGACATACTAAACAGAAATGATTAATTTTAGGACACCTATAAGGCATCTTACATGATCAATATTTTAGAATAATGACAGTATTACTGTATGTTATGTCTAAAATGTTCATTATTCTAAAATATTGCCAGTATTACTCATTGTGTAAGGTATATTAATGATGTAATGAAGAGATTATCTGGTTAATTGATTACTTGATAAATATAAAAGGAGAATTGAAGCAAATATTCACAGTACTAGCTAGTATTGACAATATTATTGACCATGTAAGGTACCTTTATGACCCATTAATAATGGTGGTTATAATATTAGATTACTCAAATTATTGTTGCAGTCTTACCTGTCCACCTGTTTTTCCACGACCATACTGCCTGCCTTCTATAAACCCAGCATCCCAATCTGTTCTCACTATTCTGTCATCCAGCCTTGTGCCATTAACATATCTGTAAAAAGATATTACACACTAAGTTACTAGCTAAACTTGTAAGTATTTTACTGAATATTATACCTGAGACAATCTTCAGCGTCCGCTCTGAAATAATACTCGACAAAACAAAACCCACATGGAGTCTTCTTGTATTTATCTAGCCCCATTACGACCCTCCTTATTTCGCCGCATCTCGAAAACAACTCATATATTTGCTCCTCAGTCGTATAAAACGACAAATTCCCCACATACAACGTAGTGGACAACCTCAACAACTTGTCCTGCTCACCTCTGCTGCCCTAGAAACCAATTCAATAACCAGTTTAACTAATCTAGCTCACAAAAACAACTTACTTTAAAATGCTGATCGCGGTACGAGCTTAACTCAATCGACGGGGATGTAATTGAGGACATTATTACTTGTAACCTCTAAATGTTGCAGCGCTTTTGTTTACATCCGCCTGTCAAACGCGTTTGTTCGGACTATTGGCAGCAATGCGCCGCCGTCAAATTTCAAAAATGTCAAATGGCGTTTCGAATTTTGTTGTCAGGCGTCAATTGTCATCGGGGGTTTTCTGAGCATATTTATTAGGATTGCAGAAGTATTGGAAGGTGCATGTACAATCGATATAAAGCGACTACATTATACTTGAAGATTGCATGAGGTAAATTAATTGCGTTTGTTATTTATGGGGTATGAAAGTTTGCGTTGCTTAGGATTTGAAAATTATTTGCATAGATCTTAGTAGTATTTATTATACAGGATTTTCGGTTGATATATATATATGTATGGATACGTCAAGTGCGGTAGATTTTCTCAGTATTCTTGCATATGTCTTTGAAATGCCCTTAAATGTTTTTTTGTCAATTTACAATGCTATTACTAACTTCAGAGAAGAGTCGTACAAACAATGTTTGCATTGTGTAATATAAGACTATACTCTCTTATACACTAGCATGCTGGTGTATTAGCGAGTATAGTTATACATCATATATGCCCGTATTCAGCAACATTCCATAAACTTTGTAGGTCCCATAAGCTATTGAATGAATAAATTGACGTCATTGTGACAGAAAATTCCAAAACAAATGTCAAACAACTTGAATAGCGCTTGCGATTGGAGTTTTGATATCACCTATTGTTTAATTATTCAGTGTTTCCAATAGAATATCTAAAGTAACTACATTCCCTAATAATGTATTTATTGTTGCTATAACAACGAATACTTATGGGTTCAATAGCTATTGATAGATTTATGGAACGTCGGTGAATACGGGGGTTAGTATACAATATCATATGGGGTTTTATATTTTTATGCCCACATTCCTGCTGCATTCCAGACGGAAAGCAGGAATATGCTGTCTGAGAATATTAAAAAGCCCATATTCCTGCTCTACATGTTCCATCTATATATATGCGCCAGAAAATCATATGTTTTAGCTTTCTAATGAACACAGAATAATGATTGTTGGAAACCTGGTTTCTGATTGGCTGACGCATAAACATTGATGCACTGTCGGAGAGCGCGATTATGAGCTTAATAATTAACTTGTTTTTTCATCATATACATGTCTATATACCCAAGGTTATAATGTTAAACAAGTAATTATAATCCCAATATTAAACGATTTTATTATCTATCGTGTTTTTATTAGACCGAAGATCTAATAAATCATTAGACCTAATAAACGCATGCCGATTCTAATTTTGACAGTCAACCAATTTGACATTTGAATTCGTATTTATTTTCACGACTTGCTTTCTGTATTACTCTTTTGAATGTAACAAAAACACTCTGAATTCATGTGTTAACTGAATATAGTAATTGTAAGTACGTGCAATTAATAGCATTTGCGATTTTACATTGTTTAGTGGTAGTTGTTTAATTTGAAAAACTTCATTTAGATCTGCGGATTTTGATCCTTTTGGCTGGGAACACTGCGGGCGCCATTTGCAAACGCTGTACATTTTTGACACCAAGCGGGAACAGCGATGGAAAAGTTGTCTAAACGGTCGAAATGAGAAGGAATTATGTTTTGGAGGTGTGTTCTTGATGTATGCGGCTTGAAGCAACTTGGATTCATCGCCTCGCAGTAATACGAGGTATGAGATTATGTGTAGTTGCGATTTTTCACTTGTTGCATGCAAGTTTGTGGTTGTGGTGAATTCAGAGTTATCTTAGATATACCTATGGAAGATGACTTTGATAGATAGTCATGAAATATTATTATTTCATTGATAATCATGGTGCAGATTGTAGAAATAAGAACCTTCCCACCTAGATTAAAATTAAAACATTTATATTATATTATTCATAACAGGTGAAAAAATGCTAATAAAAGTTACATAACATTTTCTGAAATAATTATTCATGAATATGTGACTTTGGGTTTAACATAACATGGCAACTAATAGAAAATTTCATTCTTAAATTATTTTATTGGTGTTTTCGTAGCATTGCTTTTATTGAAGCTCACAATATTTCTTAACTGCTAATCATATATATCTAAAACTAATCGTACACTTACAAAACAAATACTGTGAAAAAATAAACTAACACTGGTAGTCGATAAATAAAATATTACAGCCCTGTATATATTCGATGCTGACAGCAGTGGCATAGATAAAAGAGAGTCAAAAAAGAACACTTGAAATAGCACCTACTGACTAAACCTTGTTAAATATCACAAAACACATTCAAGGTTTTTCATATCAATACTATGTAAATGTCTATGAATAAAAATCACAATCAATAAGTAAAATGCACCAACAATCTTTGGTTGTTGTTTAGGCGTGCGCAGTAAATTCTTCCTCGAAAAATAGGTGCTATAACCGGACGGCTTGTGCTTGCTATTGTGTTTTTAATTAAAACATGAAAGATTCTTCATCGGGATATAGTCTTCTTCGCGTTTTGTCTGTGTAAACCTAGAAAGAGTAAAATTTAACATTAAAATACTTTGCAGTATTTAAACACACATTACTCAAATCCAACTTTACCTATTCAAACTTAACCATATGGATAGGCAATTTGAATATGAACCTAACTTTATCTATTCAAACTTATATATGAGGTTGTTAATGCCCTTTCTGAATCTATTTGAGATAATTGGGTTTTTAATTCTTGCAACATGAATTGTGGCCATTTGTTGGGCTGGCATCTGTGTTGAATAAACTACACTAAAGGTCACTTTAGATAAGACAATTTCTTGACTCAAAAGTTAGTCAAGATGCGAGACAATCTAAATTGTCTTGTATCATATAGCAAATTATTTGAAATATTGAATTGGATGGAAGATCTAATGGAAAAATATAACGCGTTGTATTTGTCAAGGACAAATTGTATGGGAGGAGGATATATGAATTAATTTCTTGAACAACTTTTGAGCTAAGAAATTGTTTTGTCTAAAACGACCTTAAGACTATGCTGGCATAGACAATATGGACACAGACTTTCCCAAATGCATAGTTTTAGACAAAAATGTGGGTTGGCCCACTCTGGCATTAATCGCCTCATATAATCTTACCTAATCATAACAAACCAAATTGTAACTTTGATACTTGTTTATTTTTACAATTCAAAGCTACTACAAAGAAGTAACTAGAAATAGAAGTTTACTTACTACATATACTTGCAGTATTTAACATAAACCTAAACTTAGCTAACCAAACCCAATGAAATTTGCAATTTTAATAACTACTTACAACTATCTTTACATATAGAATATCATAAAGTGTTGTAATAGATTCTTCAAGAAAATTGATCGAATTCCTAGTTTCAATTATCATACCAGTTTTGTTCAAATAAATCAAAATAGAAGTTTAATGCATTTGGTCTGTTTGTTATCTGACCAATCATTTACTGCACATGTCTTGTATAAAAAGTTGGGTTGCACCTATTATTTCCTGTGGAAAACTTTCTGATTTACATGGTTCAAGTATCATCTGGAGCAGTCTTGAATGAAAACTGTTGCATAACAAGTAAAACTCATTTGATTATCTTTTTTGTAACTAATTATGTTGCTTTAGGATGTTTTCTAACAAGACAATTTATTTCTTAACATCAAAAAAATTTGTATATTAATAATACTTGTATTATGCTTGAAAATCATATAGACTTACAAAATATGTATTCACATATAATAAGCCTACTAGCCCAGCTCAGTGGCCGAGTGGTTAGAGGCGTCGTCCGTCTCGTACTGAGCATTGGGGAGCCTAAGCCTAAGCCCCAGCGGGGAGCGAATTTTCGCAAATCACCTTTCACAGTTTTTCTGTGAAGTTAAGGTAAATATCGGGTGATTAAACTCCTCTGAGCTTCTCCCTTGACCGGCGGAAAAGCCTCACGGCTGATAGCCCAATAGAGATGGTTTTTTTTTAAGGCTGCTATATACTATAAGCATGAATTAGATTGTACTAGTTGTGTTTAGAATTTTGAACAAATAGAAACTCATTCAAAATTCTTACTAATACATGAATAATTGAATAACTAGAAAGTTATTCGATTATTCATGTCCTATGTTCAACTCGTACTATGACTTATATTGAAGACATCCATAGTACATGATGGCCATAGTACAAGCTGAACATAAACAATTGAAACTAGTTCTAGTTTCTTGACAAATGAGTAGAATATAATTAATAATATACCGAATACATATTTCTATAATAATAATAAACATACCACTTCACAGCTAGAAAAATCCTTTTGGGAGACAAGGGTGGGTTCCAGTTAAAACCAATAAAACACACTGCTATCCGCCTTTCTTTTATTATAAGATACCTTTATTGTTCATTTAAAACTTATACATTTACCAATAATGTTCACAGCCTGCACGGGCAAATTTTAAAAGCAACGCTTCACCGAGACACGGGTGGGTGGGGTGTTCCCACCACACACACAAAAAAAAAATGTTAACAAATTCCACGCACCATTAAACCTCCATTCCACACGTATATAGTATTTATTTATAAGGCTGCTGTTTAATTACACATAAAGGGTATTTTATAAATCTAATTTTACAATTTTTTTTTAGTGTGTATTTTTGTTTAAACCTTTGAAATACATTTAAAGGGGGTTATTATTTATTCATAATATCATTATAATAATTTGCCAACTAAAAACTGATTTCTTTTTATAAACATAAAAAATAGCGGGGGACAATAATTACTTGCACTTTACAAAGAAAAGAAATAAACGTAGAACTATTTAAAATATAGAAATCAACATAAACTAGTTATATTGTACGATTAAAATATGAAGGAGATTATTTTTGTAAACTTAATTTTGTATTATCATCAAGATTTGAGCAAATTAAATTGCTCAAATCTTGACTTACAAGTCCACCCCAAAATTTTTTTGATGATTGAAACAAATCACAATTCGAGAGAAAGAGAGACCATTACCCGATTTCCGACAAACTAAATAGTAATTTAGCAAGAGCTTTTTCCAATATAGATTATTTTTTTGCTACGTTCTAAACATCACATCATGCCCATTCCGTGGCTGCATAAATAATCAAATGTATGTGTGGGGGGTGGGAAGACTTGTTTTTGTTGAGAACGAAAATAACGTGGGGGGGCCGCACGGAATGGGCGTTATCAGTTCTCGTCTCTCTAGCCGTGAAGTGTATGAGGAGGCACTCACATTGAGAGGTATCCTCGGGCCTGTGCGCGCCTTCTGCCCAACAGGAAGGCCAACAGGACGATTATGATTAGCGCGGCGAGCGCGCAGCCGGCTGCAATCGGGACGATGTCCGGGGTGTCAGGGGAGACACAGTTGATAGCTAAAACAATTTAATGAGTTTTAATAAAATTGATCAATATAAATTTACATCTAGCTCGATACTATTTAATTGATATACCCCCGTATTCACCGACGTTCCATAAATCTATCAATAGTTTGACAAATAAACGATATATCAGTAGTACAATTCAATATAAAAAATGCCCTTAATTCTTGGTATACCCCAAACAAACATATTAATTCAAACTTTTTTTTTCAGGATCATGTCTTGGAAACACTCAGCTTGAAATGCTCACAGTGCAATCAGAAGTCCAGGAAAGGCCAAATCACTGTAAGGAGTATCGGGGCAGGGAGATAGGTAAGTGTGAATCATTCTACCAACTGTATATTGTCAGTTTCACTGAGAAATCAACTTTCAAATGATGTATTGGGTCCGGTTCATGAATTATGTCTTATTTTCCTTAACAACTCTGCATATTTGTTGGGGAAAAAACCACAAAAAGTTGAGGTATTTTTAAATTGCTTTAAAAATTTAAAACAAGTATTGTTCAGAAAACAAATCCTATACTGTGCACCAATTTTGCCGGAAAACAACTGTTAGTCGAGACATTTCAAATGCACGGTTTTTTGTGTCTCAGATTATCATTCCACACTCATTTTAGTAGGATTTAGTGTACCCCAGCTAAATTTTGCTTCACAAACATTTGTCATCCAAATAATACACTCCATTGCTTTTTAACGGTTCATAATAAATAGGAAGCTATATGCAAATAAATGTATAACAATACCTTCAGAAAACTCTCCGTTGAGTGCTTTGCTGAACGCCTGGAAACGTAGCTGGCTTACATGCATGGTAACAGTGTTGTTTGAGTTGGTTTGATTGAACACGACATTCTGCTCCTTATCGCATTTGTACGACTTGTCCAGTGTGGTGTTAAAATCGGGGTGTAGGTGCACATAGGTGATTGGTTTGGTATCTAAACAAACAGAAAAAAAAAATATGAAACTGTGTTTAGTAATGTTTGCATAAAATTACTGTTCATCTATAAGGACTACCTATTATCATTGTGAGAAACCGTCGCCTAAGCAGCAACACTACACATTTAATATTTTATTTGAGGTTGACATACTGGTATTAAATATTTCTTGGAGTTAATTTACTCTGACAAGTTATCTATATGTTATTTATTTGAATCAGAAGCAATTTAATTACTCCAATAAACATTTTATAATAAGTTTTTCTTTCTCCTGTCAACCTCAAATAAAATTTTACATGTGTGGTGATACCGCTTAGGCGACGATAAATTTGATATTTTGGTAAAAATTTTCCAATATATGATATACCCTCCCTTAAGCCCGTATGACATTATCTAGTTTCCTATATCCTTTTATATATAAGAATTGATATATTAAACTGTATAACTATTTCTAACTGGAAAATTAACATAGTTTATTACGATGGTATTATTGTTAAGTGAATTTATTATTATTCCGCCGGTCTATCATTTTCTACATGTGTGTATGACACTATGTAGTTTATGTCTGCATCGAAAACGATATAAGAAACTAGATAATGTTATACGGACTTAAGTATGTTTAATAGTTCCACCTATATAATGCCGTGATTAATAATTACAAATTCTAGTGTGTTTAATTTTTGGAACCACTTACCAATAGCATCAGGGAAATCAATATCATTGGGTACCAAATATACCATCATTGCACTCAAAATATAGCTGTTTTTATTGCCGGTGAAGTTCAAGTAGACATATTCCTCTCCCCAAGTGAGTTTCAGGAATTGTGTGTCGTTGCCACAGAATCCAGTGGCAGTTGCATTTTCAGACACATCCACATATGCTTTGTAGGTTTTGTTATGTTTTGTGTTGTATGGTATCTCAATTTGCATGGCCATTTCGGCGACAATGCAAGAATAGTTCTTGGCGCCATCAAGCTCAACCATCCATTTGCCCATTTTAGGGTCCACTTTGCTGGGAGCTGGTGCCGGGGATGGTGCCGGGGTGGGTGCCGGAGTTGGCGCCGGAGTAGTTGTAGGTGGAGGAGTCGGTGGAAGCGTAGGTTTTGGAGTCGGAGTTGGGGTGGGTGGTGTAGTGATAGGTTCAGGTGTTGTTGTATGAGGGGCAATTGTAGTGGTGGTTGTAGTCGTCGGTGGTGGTGTTGTAGACGTGGTGGTCGTGGGTGCTGCTGTTGGGGCTGGTTTCGGCTTGGGTTCAGGTTCAATCGATACATTTTCTATTGCTACTCCTAGAAGATAAGAGAAATAAGTATAACATTGCAAATTTTCTATGAATCAAACATAAGTAATTTATCAATAATAAGACCACTAATGCATCTTATATTACCGATAATTTTTTCGAGTGCGTTTTTACGTTAATATTCGATTTTAAACACAAAAAAATACGAACATAAATAATCTAGGGAATATTAGATGCATGGGTGGTACTCTGAGGAATATTAATATATTACAAGATCAACCAAACCTATACCCATTCATCATTTCAAGTGACTTGAACTCTACACTACACTGTTTTCCGCAAATTTCTATAATTCAATTGCCTTTTTGAAAACATAATTAATTTTAAGACTTAAATTCTGTGTACATTTCTCATTTTCAAACTATAATCTTATTGTGCAGTTTGAAAATGAGAATTGACAATTTACATAGAATTTAAATGTTAATTAAAAAACCCCTAAAATTCACAATCTGATTCCAATATTAGTTTGCAATAATAGATATTTGCCCATGAATATTGATTAATTCATCCATGATTTATGTGTTTTATCACATTTATCACTATCGCTGAGTGATTAATTAGGGTATTAATAACCATTTTTCACATTCTGATTAATTATTATATATCTGTAGCTACTTGCCGAAAGCTGATATGTTTACTTTTGCTTGATTTCAATAACCAGTATGTTTTCTATAATCTGCGAAAAACTGATGTAAAATTTCAATTGTCTTTTTGTAAACATAAGTCCGGACGACGGGCATTTCACCTACCCCCGTATTCACCGACGTTCCATAAATCTATCAATAAAACTATTGAACCCATAAATATTCGTTGTTATAGCAACAATAAATATATTATCTAGGGTATGTAGTTACTTTAGATTCTCTCTATTGGAAACACTGACTAATTAAACAAAAGATGTCATCAAAGCTCCAATTAATTGCAAGCACTATTCAAGGTGTTTGACATTTGTTTTGGCATATTCTGTCACAATGACATTGTCAGTTTTTCCATTCAATAACTTATGGGACCTATAAAGTAAAAGGAGGATTGAAGTAAATATTGACAGTATTATTGACCATGTAAGGTGCCTTTATGGGATGTTGGAGAATACAGGCACTAGTCCTTATATATAAAAGCCAATATTTTGTAGCCATCTGACCTGTCATTTATAATTTTTGTGCTGCCAATGCAAAAGTTTTTTAATTGATTTATATTTTTGCTACTGATAAGTCATCTTTTTAAGTTTATTTTATCATCATTTTGATCTATATATTTTAAAGTAATTAGTTCAACATCGTAAGAAACTACCTGGCGGTGTCAGTTCGAATCAAACGTCGAGTCTTATTTTAAATGAATTTTTGATTAATTTGACTATATATCTAAATTTGGAAATTTAATTTTTGCAAACAAATCACCCGCCGTACGATGGACACATAGTAAGGTAAATTGTTATGTTTGTATTTCTTTTTTGCATCTTACAATATATAATACAATTTAAAATAAACAATTATAATCGTAATCAGTACATTTCATTGTTTTCTGCATAACATATAAATTAACAGCTATAAAACGTATTGTAAAAATCGAACTATTTAAAGTACATTCCTTTTATGTAGGCACAGCTATCAAAACAGTTACTGGCAACGATTAGATTTTCTTATCAGCCCGTCGTCTGCACACATATGCATACGTTGACGTGCATATGTTTTATTTATTTCTGTGAATTATATTCATTCCGTGCTATCGCCAAGGCCGCCAGCAGTGGCGGTCAATCTCGTCAATAGTTGATGATAGAAAAATACATATGCTTATGGAGCAGCGCACGAGAGATTTAAAAACGAGCTGTTTTGTTAGCACATACATACGACTGGCACGGCCAGGAAAGGAAAGTTCGTTTGAATTACATAAGATAAGCGCATAACAATTATCTCTTGTGTGTGTATGTGTGTGTTTGCGCTGAGCAAGAGTAGCGCGTGAATCATTTTTGAGGCAACGCGATAAGCCGGTTGTTTTTTTTATTTTATGATATTGTTGTCCGAAGTATGAGGAAATGCAGCTCATTATCATTAGTATTGAATTGAATAAACTGTTTTGGTTTGTGTTGTCATCACATACAGTTGCAGTTAGTATGTGTGAAAATAATAAACATGTTATGATATAAAGGCACCTTACAACATCAATATTACTGTCAATATTTTGGAATAATGACAGTATTACTGTATGATATGTTTAAAATGTTGCCAGTATTACTCATTGTGTAAGGTATAGTAATGATGTAATGAAGAGAATACTACTATCTTTATCCAGATAATTGATACTTGATAAATATAAAAGGAGGATTGAAGCAAATATTGACAGTACTAGGATTGACAGTATTATTTTTTTATATGACCTTTTCAGTACAGTTTTACTATTCATCAAGTTTCCTCAAATGGAATATAATAAATAAAAAAATAAAAATAAATCAGCAACCACCATTATATTATGTTTGCAGAAAACTTAAGTGTGATAACATCTTTATTCATATGTATAATTATATATGTTATCATACATTTTTTAACTGTCATTTATGAAAACAACAGTTAAAAATATTGCTAAATGTTAAAAATAAAATTTATTAAAAAATACACATTTATAAATATAGTTCATAAAATGGCGTATGTAAACTTTAAAAAGCAAGACAAGTTGAGTTGAGATATTTTTGTTACAACACTGGACAAAAAGATAATAAACATTGCAACCTCAGCAGAAACAGCACCGCAAAACAAATTACGTACTTGCAAAATGAAACACACAAAGGTCAAAACGTTTCTTTCTTGAAAACGTCTGCTGACAACCACAATAAAATCGATTAATTAAACAATTAGTCACGTAACCCCGCAGCGATTTAACGGGACAACAATAACCTCATGACGTAAATCTAACCAACACAAAAAAAACCGTCTTTATTTATTAATTATGTGCAATCCGTGCGGGTGCGCTGTAATTCCCCTAATTGCCCAACCTAATTATGCGGGGTGGCCGCGTGAAAGATCAACAAAAAAAAAGGAGCATATAATAAACCACAATGCGCTAGAAATAATGGCCCCTCTATGCGCAGTCTTTCTAGTTATCGGCGGATATGTGATGCGTCACGTGACCCGAGCCTGACATTTTGTTGTGTAAAAAAATTCCACCTGCAAAACGTACGGTGGCATCGCGGTACTCACCCTGAACGGCGGCTAGGACTGCCACTAGAACCACTAAGCACCCCAATTTGGCCATGTTTGCTGCTCGCTCTAAATTAAACTGATGTATGGGTACCGTCGTAACAATCGGCTGCCCTGCAGTTGTTTTGCTCGTCGGCGTGAACTGTCAACAACGGTTGTTTCTGTGGTGTGGAGTGGAGAGCGGTGTTGCCGTCGCGCTCATGCGCCCTCTCTGTGTGCATTCAAATTCTCCCGCCTGAAACCGTGATTGCTAAGTTAAATTCCGGGTGAGCAAATCACTGCATGTGTCACGAAATTTTTACGGCTGGAATTCGATTGGCTATCGGTTGGCCTCTTCAAGGTTGTAGTACGGCATATTTGTTTGGCGATGACGTTGTTTTAGAATTTCCATGCTAGATAAAACATAATTTACAACAAAAGAAGTTCTATTTAGATACAAGGTTATATCATGTACACAAAGAAATATAATCATTTAAAACTGATTGTGGGGAGATTTGTGCTGTGTTAAATTATATAAAATGGCCTGGCGCATGTGATACCGGAAACGGATTATTATTATTGACGGGGCATAGTGGTGCTCAGAGTAACAAATATCGACTCAAGAAGATCGCTTGTAGGTCCTATATGGACATGAGTTGCACTTGGCTGGTATCAGAACCACCCCCTTGCTGTATAGACGGTGCATAGCGGTGCTCAGATCGACATATATCGACTCAAGAACATT
Source organism: Lordithon lunulatus (assembly GCA_963942505.1). NCBI lineage: Eukaryota > Metazoa > Arthropoda > Insecta > Coleoptera > Staphylinidae > Lordithon > Lordithon lunulatus. Next base: position 65,535,836 of record OZ012667.1, read on the forward strand.
GCTTATAGGTCCTAATTATTATTATTTTTTAAATTTTACGCCGTGCAGTCCTCGTCCCCTTCAGTCCTGTGACTATTTCAAGCGATTTGAACAGAAAGACAGCCAATATGGAATTATTTGTGTGTAACATTAGTAGCCTATTTGTGTGTATAAGTAGTTGCCTATTGAGGACAGAAAGATAGACACAAAGACATAGTAATTATTATTGCAAATGAAACGCACAACGTTTTAAAATAAATAATAATTCGTAATAATAATAAAGCCACTCATCGCATTACTCATCCGATAAATCGGTGTTCAGTCCAGTACAAACAAATGATGTCACTAGATGCCGCTAGATGTCGTACTATGTCACGCTGTAGTTCACTGCAAGATGGCCGCCCGAAATAATAAACTTTGAACGCGCCGTGTATATTTACAGCTATATAGTTGCATAAATAACTGCCCCGGCGGAGTGAGTTATGTTCAAACAACGAGGATTTTATGGTGATCTGGTGATCGTGTGATTTGTGCAGTGATCGTGCATAACCTACCCGGGAGATGCAAAACAAGTGTTGCAGGTATTTGGAGGTTGGAAATTGGAAGGTTCTGGAAATATATAATCAACGCAAACAGTAGGATTATAGCAGCAGTTCTAAAAGGTCAGTGCATTATTCTGTTTAACTATTTACAAGTTTCATGCTGATTTAATTGGTATTTTGTTAATAATTGACTACTGTTATACTGCTGTTGCCCGTATTCACCCGTGATATTATGAGTATTCACCAACATCCCATACACTTTAGGCGCTTTCATTTAGCGTGGTTTATCATTGCTAGTCGCCCCCGTGGCGTGCAGTATGGCTCAGGTCTTGCGGTCCTGCACCGCCGGTTGTAAGGGCCGAGATAGAATTATGCGCATCGGAAACGGCAAATAGAACAAGAAACAATAACCCTATACCAGCCCAAAGTGATAAACGAAAGGCACTTTTATAAGTCCCATAAGCTATTGAATGGACAAATTGAAAATGTGATTGTGATAGAAATTGCCAAAACAAATATCATACACCTTAAATAGCGCTTGTGATTAACGCTTTAATAACATCTTTTGTTTAATTATTCAGTGTTTCCAATAGAGAGAATAAAAAGTAACTACATTCCCTAGAGAATGTATTTATTGTTGCTCTAACAATGAATACTTATGTGTTCAATAACTATTAATACATTTATGGAACGTTGGTGAATACGGGGTTATGTACTGATTTATTTGTGCTCATATCATTGATTAATCATTACCAAGATGTTCAACGTCTGTTAACGTCATGGCATTTGCGGTGGGGACCTACCAATGTCTCTGCCAGTCAATTCATGCCGTACCTATTATAATTGCTATACCTACTAATAAAATGGACAGGACGTGTATAGGTGTGAAGCTAATTACTAATGGAGATAGTATTTAGAGTACTTGGCAGTTTAATGCCACTGTCAGTGTCACTATAATACTCAAGCATTATAGATTACTTCTTTTTTAAGCTTTATGATAATAAAATAATACACTTCCAAAACATCGAACGCCCATGCATACTTGCTACTGTAATACCCTGGGTCGAGTGGTAGTAAAACCTACTACTGCAATACCCTGGGTCGAGTGGTAGTAGTAGCTGCAAGCAATCAAAGGTGGCAATTAGGCAACCTTGTAAAATTGCAGCCTTAACTTATCTAGAACTAATCTGAAATTACTGATCAACATCCTAACTGGCCACTGCCGGCTAAACAAACACCTACACACGATGGATCTGGTAGACAGCCCATTATGTAGAGGCTGCAATGAAGAACTAGAAACAGCAGAGCATGTAATATGCCTCTGCCCAGCTCTAGTAAACACTAGGCATCTAATACTAGGGGAGTGCTGGCCTAGTATGACCAGCATTGGCAACTCACCCGCCAGAGTTTTGCAGCTTGCACGCAAAATTGACTGGTGAGACGAGTGAGTAGCCTTAAAGGGAGGTGTCACAATGGTCCCATTTTAGGCCTAAGTGTTTGTAGCTATGCTACCCTCCAGCCAACTATCCCGAACTATCCAGAACCTGCTACTGCAATACCCTCGGTCGAATGGTGGTAGTACCACTTAACTATTTACACGTCTTTAAGCACATATCACAATGTGCAAATGTTGACCGACAGAGCCATCGGTAGGTAGCCACCGCAAAAGCCATGGCGTTGACAGACACCTTGGTAATGATTAATCAATATGTTTAAATTACCGTGCCATAAATATACTATTATTTGTCCGTATATATCCCCTTGGAGCATAATATTTTTTTTTCTTTCTTTTATTTGTTATGTTGTTATTATATCATCTGTAATTGGTTTCTGTTAAACTGTAGATGTCTATATTAAATAAATAAGGCACATTATTATGTTTGTTGGCAGCTATTCGATATGGTTTCCTGCCTTATATTTTTCTTATATGGTTATTTCTTCGACTGTTTCTTCCATTTCGGTATCTTCTTTGTGTATTTGTTTTTACCATTTATTTATTGGTTTCCCTCTGTTCGTTTTTTTTATACTAGATGAAATTCTCATCGTCCGACGGCACATAATGAATCTTGCCAACTCCTCAGACCCCGTGTGACTGTATACGTTACCTCTCAAAACATTATCAAACGTAATATTGTATACCCTGCTTCTTCTTCTAACTATGCAGTTGCAACTTCTAAGATAACAATGGACGCAGCTATCCTACTTTCGCGTTGTGTTTGTCCCCATTTGATACGTTATAGCTGTTAGAAACAATATATTTTTATCACCTGATTTGTATGACAGTGACAACAGTAGACAAATAAAATCATAAAGTACGTACTTTTGTAGCTACAATTCTGAAATTTGCTGTACATATACTTAATAGAGTAGGTAATAAGGAAAAAAAAACACTCGTGTTATATTATTTAATCACGAGTTATAGCTGTTTGAAATAAAATATTTTTTATCACATGATTTGCATGACAGTGACAACAATGGACAAATAAAATCATAAAGTGCGTAATTTTGTAGCTACAATTCTCAAATTTGCTACGAATGTACTTAATAAAGTAGGCAATAAGTAAAAAAATTGACACTCTTGTTATATTATTTAATCGCGAGTTATAGCTGTTTAAAACAAAATATTTTTTAGCACATCATTTGTATGACAGTGATAACAGTAGACAAACGTGCGTATTTTTGTAGCTACAATCCTCAAATTTGCTATGAATATACTTAATAAAGTAGGCATTGAGGAAACAAATTGACACTCATATTATATTGTTTAATCACGAGTTATAGCTGTTTGAAACAAAATATTTTTTAGCACATCATTTGTATGACAGTGACAACAGTAGACAAACGTGCGTATTTTTGTAGCTACAGTCTTCAAATTTGCTATGAATATACTTAATAAAGTAGGCATTGAGGAAAAAAATTGACACTCGTGTTATATTATTTAATCAGCCAGTTATAGCTGTTTCAAACAAAATATTTTTTATCACCTGATTTGTATGACAGTGACATGAGTAGACAAATAAAATCATAAAGTGCGTAATTGTCTAGCTACAATTCTCAAATTTGCTACGAGTGTACTTAATAAAGCAGGCAATATGGAAAAATATTGACACTCGTATTATATTATTTAATCGCGAGTTATAGCTGTTTAAAACAAAATATTTTTTAGCACATCATTTGTATGACAGTGACAACAGTAGACAAACGTGCGTATTTTTGTAGCTACAATCCTCAAATTTGCTATGAATATACTTAATAAAGTAGGCATTGAGGAAAAAAATTGACACTCGTGTTATATTATTTAATCGCGAGTTATAGCTGTTTGAAACAAAATATTTTTTATCACCTGATTTGTATGACAGTGACATGAGTAGACAAATAAAATCATAAAGTGCGTAATTGTCTAGCTACAATTCTCAAATTTGCTATAAGTGTACTTAATAAAGCAGGCAATATGGAAAAATATTGACACTCGTGTTATATTATTTAATCGCGAGTTATAGCTGTTTAAAACAAAATATTTTTTAGCACATCATTTGTATGACAGTGACAACAGTAGACAAATAAAATCATAACGTGCGTATTTTTGTAGCTACAATCCTCAAATTTGCTATGACTATACTTAATAAAGTAGGCATTGAGGAAAAAAATTGACACTCGTGTTATATTATTTAATCACGAGTTATAGCTGTTTGAAACAAAATATTTTTTATCACATGATTTGTATGACAATGACAACAATGGACAAATAAAATCATAAAGTGCGTAATTTTGTAGTTACAATTCTCAAATTTGCTATGAATATACTTAATAAAGTAGGCATTGAGGAAAAAAATTGACACTCGTATTATATTATTTAATCGGGAGTTATAGCTGTTTAAAACAAAATATTTGTTAGCACATCATTTGTATGACAGTGACAACAGTAGACAAACGTGCGTATTTTTGTAGCTACAATCCTCAAATTTGCTATGAATATACTTAATAAAGTAGGCATTGAGGAAAAAAATTGACACTCGTGTTATATTATTTAATCGCGAGTTATACCTGTTTGAAACAAAATATTTTTTATCACCTGATGTGTATGACAGTGATAACAGTAGACAAATAAAATCATAAAATGCTTTTTTTTAGCTACAATTCTCAAATTTGCTACGAATGTACTTAATAAAGTAGGCATTGAGGTAAAAAATTGACACTCGTGTTATATTATTTAATCGCGAGTTATAGCTGTTTAAAACAAAATATTTTTTAGCACATCAGTTGTATGACAGTGACAACAGTAGACAAACGTGCGTATTTTTGTAGCTACAATTCTCAAATTTGTTATGAATATACTTAATAAAGTAGGCATTGAGGAAAAAAATTGACACTCGTATTATATTATTTAATCACGAGTTATAGCTGTTTAAAACAAAATATTTTTTATCACCTGATTTGTATGACAGTGATAACAATAGACAAATAAAATCATAAAATGCGTAATTTTTTATTTACAATTCTCAAATTTACTATGAATGTACTTAATAAAGTAAGCAATAAGAAAAAAAAATTGACACTCGTGTTATATTATTTAATCGGGAGTTATAGCTGTTTAAAACAAAATATTTGTTAGCACATAATTTGTTTGACAGTGACATGAGTAGACAAATAAAATCATAATGCGTAATTGTCTAGCTACAATTCTCAAATTTGCTACGAGTGTACTTAATAAAGCAGGCAATATGGAAAAATATTGACACTCGTGTTATATTATTTAATCACGAGTTATAGCTGTTTCAAAATAAAGAATCAATCAAAGATATTGATTGATAATCAGACTTAACCTGTGTAGGATTACGTAGTACATAATTGTGAAGCTATAGTGACAGACTTGAAAAAACAAATACTCATTTCTTGCGCTCGTATAGTTATAATAATATCATAACAATATACATATTCAAGGAAGCTCAGAAATTCATTTCTAATTGTCTAGTCTTGTATAAACTATTTTGTGTATTTGTGTTATGTTATATACAAATTAACCATTCTAACTAATTTTGATATCGCTGAAAATCCTGCTCGAAGAATTAGTACCTTGTCGTGGTGAGCAGGCTTAATCACATTTACAATGAGAACGTCACCCTTAATTAAAATAATTATACTTTAATTACATATTTGTTTCTTTAATTTGAATCACAAACATTTAGACAATTATATTTCCACTTTTATTTTCAAGATTTTTAAAACAATGAATAATTTCTGCTGAAATGAAATACTCTGTGGTTTTCACAGATATTTTTATATGCAATTTATTGTAATAAAAAATTTTAATTCCAAAATCATGAGTTAAAAGCACCAAAGAACTATACTACTTCCATCTTTGCTGCTTGAGTGTTCAACTACAAAACACGTTTTCACCATTTATTAGCAATCTGAATTCATCTTCTAAAATATTACTACATTGTGTGGTGAAACACAAGTTATATTTTAAACCGATTCAATATATATATATATATATATATATATATATATATATATATATATATATATATATATATATATATATATATATATATATATATATAACTTTAGAACCCTTATATCATTAATCATATTTTTTGGTGATGGCATTGAACTGACTGCAAACCTTTTATATGAATCGGTTTTAAATATAACTTATGTTTCACCACACAATGTAGTATATATATATATATATATATATATATATATATATATATATATATATATATATATATATATTTATATATTTATATTTAAACTTGGAAATGAAGATTATAAATGTCTTATCGGACAAAATCATTTTAAGTAGTAGGGTCATATTAGCTGAAAACTAGTCAGCGAAAGTAGATTATTAGAATTTATATAATTTCTATAATACTTTTGAGATTTATTCTTTTAGTAGTAGTAGTTACTGTATTTGTTACAATTCTGTAACTGGCTCTTTTCCTTATGCCCTGTGTTAGTGCATGGGAATGTTAGGACTTGCTACTTTATTGATCTTTGACTATTTAAAATCATATTATTTATCTGAAACCAAATGTTGTTGCAATTGACAATAATTTTGTTAATATCAATTTTGAGCGCAAATTCTAAATTAAAATTTAGGAAAACTGTTTTAATTCAGCTTGTTTTTAGGGTGTACACAAATTCTGAATGTAAATGTGAGACCAAAACTAATTCAGTTCCATTCGATCAATTCAGTTACATTAATTTTTTTTAATAAATAATATTGTTGGTACCCTTATTATGTGGTATTCCATTATAAACATGTTTATTAATTTATAACTGTTTTTAAATTATCGATCGAATGGAATAGACTTTAATCTAAAGCAGCAAATATTTATGATCACAAACTGCTTTTTTCTTTAATTAAAATTTCAAACTTCGACCGTTAATACATATCGTCGTGGCGATGCCGTGTCATGATACAACGCGTGTCGTGATTCAACTCGTGTCGCGAATCAACTCGTGTCGTGAATCAACTCGTGTCGTGAATCAACTCGTGTCGTGAATATACTTGTATCATGAATCGCTCGTCTTGTAAGTCAACGCGTATCGCAAATCAACTCGTGTCGCGAATCAATTCATGTCGTGCATCAACTCGTGCCATGCATCTTCTCGACTTGTAAATGTGTCGTGATTCAACTCGTGTCGTGAATCAACTCGTGTCGCGAATCAACTCGTGTCGCGAATCAACTCGTGTCGCGAATCAATTCATGTCGTGCATCAACTCGTGCCATGCGAATCAACTGGTGTTTAAAAACCCACGATCTCGTGTGTTTTGCACCCTGCAGCGAAAGCAGTACAATCCCACAACAGTCAAGCTGGACTCGCTAAAGGGGCAATGTAAGTTACAAAGAACCCTAATAATTTGATCACCTACTAATATACTGTTTTTTTATTGTTGCAGGTGTCTTCATGTGTAGCTTTTGTTCAATTAAAATAAACCAGCAGTGTCGTCCTAAGTAGTCCGCGTTTTTTAAAATATGTTAGGAAAAAAAAGTATGTCGCGAGTGATAGTTATTATTTCATCAGTCAGGGCTTTAGTGTTTGTTTGTTGTAAACTAAACTCTGTGCTTTACATGGGCTGGAGATGGAATGGTGGAGCACCGCGCAAGTAAATTGAAGACATCAACGGGTCTAATTCCTAACGTGAATGAAGCCCGCAACAAGTAGTAAGTGGTTTTTGAATTACGGGTTGCGGTCGCGATCGCGTTACGCCTGTAGGCTATTTCAAGTTTAGGGGGTTTTTAGTTAGCCTAATCCGTTTTATTCCAGGTGCGCTATTTATATATGTTTAGATTTTTCTTTTGCGCTGGGGGCTTATTTATGCGCTAATAACAAAGTTAGGACCGAATCGTCGCATGCGTAATACCTTTAGATGACTAGTATTTGTTTATTTGAATTAACGATTAATCATTTCATAGGCGGAATTCCTAAAGGTATCGTCGCCATTCGTATTATTGTTACATTTCTTAAACTGTTTATATTGTATTGGAACTATTGGCATAGAAAGCAGCTTTAAATTCAGTATATATAGGTTCGGTTGTATAAAGCTGATAACTCTCGAGTTAATTTCCAAGTCACTTTTGACAACTTTGACACATAATGCGACGATATCCTTTATAAACAGAAGTACATATTGCTTTATTAATAAATAAATAAATAAATAATAAATTTATTATTATTAACGTTCCATTTCAACGTTAATAATAATTTATGCAATATCTAACAATATAATCGCGTGTTATAATTACCTCATCTTTATACAACCGAGCCTTAATTAATTATAATATATATTTTTTTAAATTATCTTTTTTTAAATAAAATATCTTATTTTTTCACCACATAATTATTATTATGTTTTTTCAATACATTTTATATTAAATCAAATTAACTTAATTGATTTAGATTACAACCTAGCTTTTTTGAAACATAATTTTTCATGCGTAGTTTCACAACTAGTTTGACTGTGATTACAAAGACTTTTGATAACAAACAATTTAGCTGCCTGCCAACTTGCATTGTATGTATTTAAGTTATTGCATATTTCAAACATACTCACATTTTCGGCCCTCTAACTTGAAAACCGAAGGCGTAGCTCAGTCATGTGGCTTTAAAACTCGAGTTGATCTAGGTTTAAGACTTAAGGTTTTTGTGAGCTCAGCCCATTGGGGCTTCCTTAGGTCTTCGGATAGCCTACGATTGCTTTGAGTCCTGTGCGAATTAGTTGCATGGCGTGTAGCTTGATTCTGAGGTGCTCATGTTGTTTGGTTGATTATGTTGATGATGGCTTGAATATGGCTATATCTATTATGTACATTCTTACTAATAGCAAATAATTTCTGGAATTTTAAAGTTAATTGCTTTACGCGAAGCGTTAACGACTATAGAAAACTATGTGCATTCTACCAATTATTTCAGGTACTGTAAAAATCGCGATAACAGTTAATGCTTAACGAGAAGCTTTAACGGCTATAGAAAACAATCATTCCATTCCACACTCTCCAGATTTTTTGCAGGTTTTCTTAAACATACTCGAACCTTTCTAACCCATCCCTCCTGCTCTACGAATTAGTACCTTGACGTTGGTGAGCAGGCTTAAACACGTATACTATGATAACTGCATACTTATAATACTATAATAATATAATTAATATAATATAATTAATATAATATAATTAATATAATATAATTAATATAATATAATTAATATAATATAATTAATATAATATAATTAATATAATATAATACTATAATATAATTAATATAATATAATACTATAATTGAATTATATATCTTTGATCAACCTGTATTTTGACCCACATTGTATATAATCATAACCCTGTATATAATTCAAATTCAATTTTCCATTTCACTATGCAATTTATCAGCGTGTACGTGTGGCTGATAAGGTATTTTTATACATAGGATATATACATACGTATGATTACGGTAGGCAAATAGTCGTACATTTAGTTCCCAGCCCTCAATTGTCCCATAGACTACTATGATCAATATTTAAATGACCCGTAACAGCAGATATTATAAATTTAACACAAGCTTCTCCATGCTACTAATTTAATAGTAACTTCTTGTGCATTATCAATGTATATGTGTGACCAAAACTAATTTCTTTTTGGCGGTAAAATCGCGATTTATTGCTATAAAATTATAATCAAATTGTGTGTCAGTATCTAATTCGATTTTTCAAAATTTATTTCCTGATCCTTTATCCTTACCCCCATTGTTTCCATAACGGTTCAACGTCGATTGTACTTCTGTTGTACTAGCAGAAACAAATCCATTTTATGGTCGAGATAAAATTTTCAATTCACTGTTAACAATATAAATAGCGTTTGTATAACAAAACGTTCTGATTACGTATACTGTCAAAAATATCAAAGTTTGCGATGGCGCAATAGAATCTCACCTAGCAATACCAGGGGTGCGTTCCGATTCGTCGTCCGACTGATCCAAATCCGTTCAGTTATATCGGACGAATCGCCTAGACATGGTCTAAAAGCGTTCTATCGATGACGTAACACCTCGTCGGATCATATTTATCCGAAACTGAACGCACCCCAGTGTTGCCAATTCTCAATATATAAATAGCAACCCTTGTATTACCTGTAATGAAAAAAAATATTAAAAATGCATTTCGGTAACTATCATCTTTATTTATTTTTTTATATTCTTATAACGGAATACTGCTTAAGTACTAAAAAAAACGAAACGGATTCACATTAAGTTTTGCATTTTTTATAACTAGTTTTACAAGCTTCGCTCCCTTCAGTTGTTGTTGTTTTTTTTTTGTAATTTTTAAATATTTATGTACATAACTTAATAATTATTTCGAAACAATAATATTCTCATAATGATGTTAATAAATATTATTAATAATAATAAACATTGTGTGACACATTCGCCCTATCACAACATGAATATATATATAATTTAATTATTATATTACCGCATGTAACAAACAATTTTTTTAGTTGTGTCTGTGTGTGTACATACAATTTATTATTTATTTCTCATCTCATAATAGTATTTTTTTTTATAATATATTATATATAATTATTTATATAACAATTATTGTGATCGTCGAGAGATACGAAATACGTTTATTATATTTAAAGATGGGACAATGAAACAACGGAAACACGGGTGAAAGAGAGAGGGTTGTTTTTTTTCTATAGGGGGTAGGGTGGGGAGACGGGGGGTTTGTTAAAACTATAGTTTGTGGCCGGGCTTTGTTTTTTTTTGTTTGTTTGTTAAAGGCGTGCCGGGGCGCAGGGGAGGCGCCCCCTGCACTCCGTCGCCCCCTAAAAGCTAAGTATTTGGCGACACACACCGTCAAAGCATTTTTTTTTGTTAAATTATTAACCTAACCTGACTCAACTACCGTGGCAGATTTATTTTTGTTTTTTACATTTTTTTTTTGTTTAAATAGGTCAAACTGCTAATGTTTGTGTGACTAATTATTCATGAACTAACCTAGCTAGACCGTCACGCTTCTTAAAAGTTATGTTTTTAATTCTTGTTTATATATATATTTTTTTTTTGGTTTTGGGTTTATGTGGTTTTTTTTGTGTGTGTTGATTTGTTTTGGTTGCGTCTACGTAAAACGCAATTTTGTCCTCCGGGTTATGGAATTTGTTGTTTGTTGTGTGGTGGCATTTGTGTATTGTTAAGATGGCAGTTGGTAAAGCCGTGGGCTTGCGCTGGAGCTTTAGTCGACCATCAGCTCGAAGTGGACTGAGCCTCGTCGGTCCACTCGGTCGTGGTAGATGTTGGTGGCCCAGGCTTTGCACTCGATATTAATTAGAACACCACCTAAATAGACACAATGCTTTGTTAAATATAAACCAAAACACGCTCGACACCAGTTTAACCAACTTAAATGACCAGTACAAATTAATTCAAATTTCTGCAATATCCTATATTACCTTTTAACAATATTTTAGTGTAACATTAGTTACCTAGATCTTTGTATAACAGCCTAGGCTACCATTTTGCAAGGACTGCATACAAGAGGGCATCGAAATTGCATAAGAACATTATAGACTGGTGACACGCAATTGTTGCCGTCTTAGGCCCAATTCACACATAAGCGGCGTCGGGCGCAGGCGCGGTGTAGGCGAGGCGCAGGCGCGACGTCGCACAAGCGATTGTCCATATGCAGTGAAGGGATGGACATTGCACCTTATGTTTACATAGAGGCGGCGTGGAAGAGTTATGCCTCTCGCCTCTTCGCCTACCGTGTTTTAGGCGAAGAGTCGAAGATGCGGTGCCGGCGCTGCGAGAGGCACGACGCTTCAAACCCCCTCTATATAAACATGTAGTGCAATGCTTACTTAGGTGTCGAGGCGCGGGCATTTGCCTCGTGCCTCTCGCCGCGCCGGCACTGCGTCTTCGCCTCTTCGCCTAAGACACGGTAGGCGAAGAGACGAAACTCTTCCACGCCGCCTCTATGTAAACATAAGGTGCAATGTCCACCCCTTCACTGCATATGGACATCACAATCGCTTGTGCGACGTCGCGCCTGCGCCTCGTCTACGCCGCGGCTGCGCCCGATGCCGCTTATGTGTGAATTAGGCCTTATGTTGACAAATCTCACACATATCGTATTGCCATACACATGTTTGTTTCAATATAGGCAATTTTGTTACACCTACCGGCTGCTTAAATTTGCCAGTAATTCTCCACCCGATTGTTTCATAATTTAAATCGAATGCCTAAAATATAAGCCTGATTTGGCCCGATTGCAAATATATTTAAATTTACCGCCAAATAGCCCTACCAGATCACAGTCCGATGACGAACCATTTTTGTCGTCACCGGATTGGACGACGAAAAATACGACGTCCTATTATATACATTCCTTGGTCATGGTTGTCTAGAGTCTTAGATCTAGAATCTTATTTTATATTGATTGATTATAATAAATCAGGAAAGTTGGATTTTTATGATAATACAATGATACAGATTGTTCGTATGATTGCAATGGTTCTCATTTGTTTTGACTTATAAAACCGTTGGACCATACTAGAGCTGCTTTCGTTTATCGCTGTATGCTGCTCCGGGCTTATTGTCTCTTGTTCTATTTGTCTCGCTTTTCTACCGGCACTTATGATTAGGTCTTATTATATATATATATATATATATATATATATATATATATATATATATATATATATCCCAATTCTCTAGCGTCTTAATAGAGCCACAGTTTGATAATAGTATGAAATTGTATCTTACGTTTAGGCTTCTCGAAGTAGATAGCAACCAATGGACTGAGGTAGCCATCCTGGTTAGCGAACGGGAAGTACTGGCCTGCGAAACCCGCTGCCGGGTAGTACTGGATGGGGCCGATATTTTCAATGTCGGCGGGATTTTCGCCCTCACATGTCACCCACACCATTTTGTTCTGTTAACACAATAATTTCACATAATAATATACCTAATACATGCAACTAAACCCTCAAACACACCTCTAGAGTATTGTCCAAGCCTCTGATCTTATCCTTCAGATACACGGGCATATTCTCCGGCAGATTGCTGCTGTTGTAGTAGATTGGTTTCCATCCGAAGATCTAAACAACAATCAAATTGTAAATGATTATACCTAACTCAAGGTACTGCGAGAGTCTCTTATAGTGTTAATAAAAACAATAATAATGATATATTGCCTTATAAAACAGTAGAGAGCAGAGGTCGGGACCCTTATGAGGAGGAGGAGGTGGTGGTGGCGTATATGAGTCGTCTGTATAAGACAGGAGCTGTTTAATACTAGTGTTAGGGCTGTTTAAACATGTTTAAACCCTGTTGAAAACAGCTGTAAACAACTACCGGTATTAAATAGTTCCTATTTTATACAGTCGGTTCATAGGCGCCACCACCTCATGAGTGTCCCCAACTGACCTCTATTCTATCTATTTAGAACCACATACTAATTATAGGACAAGAATTAACTTGTTTAAAATAAAGCTATGCCGTTACCGGTTCGAGTCCGGTATTAATTGGCTCTTTTCCGTTGGGAATTTGGGTCTATTAATCCATCCATGAATATTTATGAAAGAAAAATATTCAGTAGAATCGTTGAACAATATTTTCTTGACGAGAATTTTACCATTCGTAAACATAAATTTGTATACGGCAATATATTTCACGTATATTTTTTGGATTTAATATTTTATTCTGTAGTACTAAAGCGGTGTGTTACAGAATAAAATTAAAGTCAAAAATACACGCGCGGAAGAATATAGCGGCCGAGATTCGATCAATAATCAAACAGCCCTTAGTATAAGAGGGGGAGAAAAAGGAAATGGAGGATTTGCTCCAGATAGGACGCTATCTATCTTACTTTATTTAATTTGAGGAAGACGCACGGCCCCCCGATGCTAGAGTTGTAGTTGTAGCCGTCCTTGGCCAGACACGGTGTCCATTTGTTGTCCAATTTCACGTCGCACACCTTCCCGGGGGTGGGCTCCAATCCCTGTGTGCAGTCCTCGATGTTGCCGGAATGTGGGTTGTTCTCCTTGTTGTAACCTAGACACGTCGAAAGTAATACAATTTAATAGTGCTGGTTATTGTTCTTCTCGCAAACTCTCAGATTTGTTTGTTACAACACACGTCTTGTGTTACTAAAAAAATGTCAATTCTTTGGTTTTATAGCCGTCACACACTACTTATACTTCATTTATTTATTTAGTATAGATGATGTATAGATTATATTCATACTAAATATAATATATAAAATGTGTCTATCTCGTTGAATATCACTTATATTGGCATAGACATAATCAGTTTTGTACTTGGATGACATTAAATTAAGAGATGTGCAGGTTACTTTAGAAGGATATATAATATATAAAATGTGTCCATCTCGTTGAATCTCACTTATATTGGCATAGACACAATCAATTGTGTACCTGGATGACATTAAATTAAGAGATATGCAGGCTACTTTACAAGGACTTCTTTTCTAGCAGCTTGTTTCTTATTTATATCAAGATCAAAGGTGAAACGCTCTTTATATTAGATTTTTAGATACTCTTTTTGATCTTCACAGGGTGGCACCCCTGTGAATATCAAAAAATATTCAGCGCTCTCTTTGTAAACAGATAATTGATACTAAATTTCAGGTTTTAACTTGTATTTCATGTCAAGTTAAAACCTGAAATTTGATATCAATTATCTGTTTTCAAAGAGAGCGCTGAATAATTTTTGATATTCGCAGGGGTGCCACCCTGTGAAGATCAAAAAGAATATCTAAAAATCTAATATAAAGAGCACGTATGTTGGCGGAAGTGGTTGCTGTTGTTACTTCCTCCACACTTGTCATCTGACGACTACCCACGCTCGTCAATCTTCCAAAAACTAGGTTCTCCAGTTTGGAAGAAGTAGTATCCCCCCAAATTTATAAATTATTTATTATTTCAATGCCCCCAATATTTATTCAGTGCCCCCCAAAGTTCTAACCAGTAAAGGTGTCATCTTCATTATCTATCACATGTCTTTATCTTATCTGGGAGGTGTCATCATAATATATAGGATGACGAATATGTCCCCAACCCAATTTTTGTTATCTTTTTTGATATTATTCTAATGCCCCCAAAGTTTATTCAACACCCCCCCAAAATTCTTATGAGTGTCATCTTCATTATGTTAGGGGAGCGTTATCCCGCACTTAGTAAAATACAGCTGTAAACACTGGAGTATGTGAATCATTTTGTACTTACCATCGAGGAAACTGGTGAGTTCCTTCTGCCAATAACGAACATTTCCTTTGTCGTTAGATTTGTACCAAACCAATGTACTCTCCACGTTACTGTCTGGCGGCATCGGCCTAAATCCAAGACCTGAAATCGAATGTATTTGCATTAGAAGTACCCCGATCTATAGTTTACTGCGCCCTTCAACTGTTTTAATTGATTAAAACAATGCTTAAAGAGTAAATTACAATGTACTAGATTGTTCAAGAAATTTAAACAAGTTTCTAGCTTCAAGTAGCCATGTATGGTTCGTATTATGACCAATCGCGTACTGTGAAAAAGAAAAACTTAAAAGATGGAAGCAACACGTGAAACGTTTTATTATTTATTATTATAAAGTATCGCAGACAAATAATTTGTATTATAAATGAGGAAGAAAAAAAAACTTTGGTTTACATAACATTTGGGTGTCTATTCTGTAAGTTCAGACTGGTCTGTTACCCATGGCAACCAAATAAACAACTGCTGGCTTATGTCAAATGTCACCCATGTGTCAAAAGTGACATTAAGATAGTGAAATAGGTTATTATACTGTCACTCTTGATCAATTTGACATTTGACATAAGGCAGTATTACACTAGCGTATTTAGTTGCCATGGGTAACAGGCCAGTCTGAACTTACAGAATAGACCCCCAAATATTATGTAAAGCAAAGTTTTTTTAGAATATTTATAATAAATATCGTGGTCTTAGTTGGCTTTGAACATCCCGGAACAGCTCTCGAACGATAAAGGAATTGGTGATAGTGTGGCTAGTAGAAGACCATCCACCCACCCCTATTTGTTCGTATGGTTCTCGGATAAACCAATGTTGTTTGTTGTTAAAAAACTCCCTATGTTGTAAGTTGTATGTTATTTTACCTGGATTGCTTCCGATTATTGATTCGTCCAGCAGCCATTTCGGTTTTTTTGCGTCTAACGTTTGATAGAACACCGTGAGCAGGGCAGCGAAGAATCCTATTAACACTGTGTAGAAAATTAGGTAGAAAAGTAGAATTTTCGCTGAAACAAAAGAGAAAATTATGTTAGTTTATTCAAACAATATAACCGTAAGGTATGAAGAATTCGGGACGCTGATATATGTTTATTTATTTAATCGAATGCCTATCTACCATATTATTGGTTTAAGGCTCAACTCAAATATTGATAAATATATGTTTGAATATAGCTATCTATATCTAGATTTCGGTCTTATTACATCTCATAGGTGTAGCTAAGCTCTAATATATTAATCTTTAGTGGTATACAAAGTAATGCAATTTTCTCACTAGAGAGAGAGTTTTACGCCATCTGGCGGAACTGCGCCTCACCTACACCGCGCCTGCGCCCGTGTGAATTGGGCCTAATGTTAAACAAAAGGACCTTATGTTTCAGTAAGAACTGTAAAATTCGATTGTGCGTCTATTGTTTAGTTTTTCGGTCTCTACTTACTTACTTACTACACCTTCCATTTATTCTTCTAAACAGGGGTGATTTTGATTTTCTGCTCTTGTATTTTGTCAACTAATAGGCCATAAAGCATAGCGGAATTTGATCAGCCATGCTCAGACCAATAAATCAGTTATTATATGATGTAGATGCAATTTTCTCACTAGAGAGAAAGTTTTACGCCATCTGGCGGAACTGCGACTCACCTATACCGCGCCTGCGCCCGACGCCGCTTATGTGTGAATTGAGCCTAACGTTAAACAAAAGGACCGTATGTTTCAGTAAGAACTGTAAAATTCGATTGTGCGTCTATTGTTTAGTTTTTCGGTCTCTAATTATAAGACACCTTCCATTTATTCTTCTAAACAGGGGTGATTTTGATTTTCTGCTCTTGTATTTTGTCAACTAATAGGCCATAAAGCATAGCGGAATTTCAATCAGCCATGCTCAGACCAATAAATCAGTTATTATATGATGTAGATGCAATTTTCTCACTAGAAAGAAAGTTTTACGCCATCTGGCAGAACTAAGCAGAATCCAAATAAATCTGCTTTATATATATATATATATATATATATATATATATATATATATATATATATATATATATATATATATATATGTATAAAAATTCCTCAATTAAATAATATTTTACGGTGTTTCATTTCAAAATTAAATCCTGCGTAACCGATGGACCGTGCTATATAATAAACTAACCGCATGATTAATTCCACCAGGAAAATGTAGTTTTTTTTCTCCACAAATTTCTCATCTGGAAAATTAAATTCAAATGTGCGAGCCGGCCTCCCGTGTGCGCACTCGTTAGGGTTGGATAAAGTAGCCGCAGGTGCTCCCCCTGGCGCCATACGTTTTCCACCCTTCCCAGGCTTTATGGCACGGGCTGCGGGCTACATTTCCCATCGGGAATGCTAATAAATGAAATTTTTTCGCCGCTCCCAAACATGAATAAAACGCATTTTATATCATTCGCCTTTTTAATTTAAACATTTTTCAAGTGCTATATTCCTTCACGCATTATAAATTGATGTTGGTAGCTATGCCACACTTTAGCCAACTAGCCAGTATTCAGAATGCCTATATTTTTTTTAATGTCCCACACATACAGGTCTTCCCTAAAGTCTCGGGACGGAGCTATAGGTTTTGAACTGGCGAAGAAAATTTGGGGATCACTAAAGAGTGATAAAAACCATCTTTTTAGATAGCTTAGAACTTCCATTATTAGCTGTTTTTGGGAAGTCACTCTTACAAAGTTCAATTAACTCAGGAGCTCAAGCCACAAGACCATTTACAACAGAAACAATTAGCTAATTGGGTGATGGACAACCAAATAGTTAATGAAAATTCTCTTGAAATATGGACGTGAAAGAAATTTGGTTTTCTGGTCGTGGTGATGTTACTTGGCCGCCCAGGAACTCTACTAGAATAGTAGAAAGGTTGGAGAGATGGAATTAAGGTTGGCGTTTTTAAATTTAGGCAACTTGCGATGCTATTACATGTACATCACAAGTTGCCTAAATTTGAAAACGCCAACCTTAAGGGAAGTTGGAAATGAGAGATATGTATATGTATATGTATATGTATATGTATATGTATATGTATATGTATATGTATATGTATATGTATATGTATATGTATATGTATATGTATATGTATATGTATATGTATATGTATATGTATATGTATATGTATATGTATATGTATATGTATATGTATATGTATATGTATATGTATATGTATATGTATATGTATATGTATATGTATATGGATATGTATATGTATATGTATATGTTAACTCGAAGTTATGAAGGTAATCTGTTTTATACAACTTGCTCTAAAATATCTATCTGTTTATAAATTTATAAAAATGTATTGTCCATATCGTGTAAATTGCATCGTTATAGTTATGCAAATTCACTACCCGCGTAATGTAGGCCACGGTGCCGTTGGCGTGTCCTTGGAGGGCGCCTTATTGATTAGCTAAAAATAATTGTTCATTAAAATGTTGTGAATCGCGTAGTTTTATCCGGCTTAAAGGACTTATTTCTGGAAGCACCATCGTTGTCAGCGCTCGTTTTAATCACCTCTCGTAATGAGAAACCCGAGACGGCCTGTTTTTTTCTTGCCGTGAGCTAAAAAAAGGGAAATTGCAAATACTTTGCGATAGAAAATACCCGGTATTTAACTTCACAGAAAACCTCTGAAAGGCTCGGAAAAGTGATTCGCCCTCAACAGGGTTTGAACTCCCGCTCTCCAATGCTCAGACAGAAGAAATATATATATATATATATATATATATATATATATATATATATATATATATATATATATATATATATATATATATATATATATATATATATGTGAATACTCTTACAGCCCTACTTATGACTACTTATTATCATCATGGCATTGTAACAGTCTGGTTTTTAGTAAATCCTGATGAAGCTCTGGAGTCAGAGCGAAATATCGATGTGAAGAGAAGAGGTTTTATTCAGCCCTAATCGCCGCACTCCCAATAGTCACTCCCTAACTAGTTTTTCGGCGAAAAAATACTCTCAATATATATATATATATATATATATATATATATATATATATATATATCCGCTGGCCTTTTTTACCACAGTATGGTGTAATATGTATACGATTTTCTAAAAATAAACCAATCAGGCTTTCTAAAAAACGTATAGGATTTGTTTCTATTTGATACGACATTAAAGTTACAGCTTAATTATTTTCTAAAATCAGCGTTATTGTAACGTTGATGATTATACATTATATTTGGTCTGAATCGATCGGTAGTCAATTCATCATTCTATCCTCCTGTTGGTTAGTCTTCCTAGTAGTGATTGCCTCATAAATAATTGACGGCATTGTGCTAGGCCCTCGGCAGCCGTCACGCGGACGTTCTATTTCGGAATGGAAGAGATAGCGCGCGCGTATTGATCTGCGCCCTCGGTTTTCCTCTATTTTCCGTCGCGTTTCCGTCTCGCACCAAGCGACAACCGACCTATATCCACAGAAAGTTACCAGCATTCAACATAACTATTCTAGCTGTGTATGTTGCTCATTGGATAGACCAATAAAGCTAAAATTATAATTGCTCTAAATTTACCGACAAAACTGCAAAAAGCAAAAGGGGGCAACTGCCACGGGCGGCAAAATGGGATTGAACAATTGTTTATAACTTCATGTGAAAACAGCTACAGGGGCGGCATGGAGCTGACTTGCCTCCCCCTCTGAGAAATTTCCTAGATCCGACACTGGGGGCATGTAATTTTGTTGTATATAATACAATATGCAATAAAAATTAGTTAAATTTACCATAGAAAGGTTTGGCCACATTTAGTAAACTATTACATATTGCATAACTACGTTTTAGACTTTCAGAGCATTACTTATAAATAAAGTTAGGTTTAGATTTTTGGATTAAATATTTACAGAGGGTTGCGGAAGTAATCTCCGTCTGGACCCAACTTGAATCACGTTATTAATATTAATGTTTACTGCAGTAATTTACATGCGGATAGTAGTTTTAATATAATACTACACGCGTATAGATCACAAAGTCAATATTGACAATGTTAGTAATAATTCCATTAGCAAAATCAAAAGCGCTCCCAGCAGGCACGCGTTCGCGAAAATTGAATTTTCCGGTTAATAATTTAAACTGCGAGGGCCGTTCTCTGGCACTAAATCGATTGTGTTTATTAAGAGTATACATTTTGTATGTATAATTCTCAGGGACGTATCTAGGTAAAAAAAATCGGGGGGTTAAAGAATCGCTGACAAATAATTTGTAAATGTAAACTTATTCTATAAACCCCCCTCAGATATAGCCCTGAGAACTCTCTATTTCTTTCCCTCACTCGTTCGCTACTTTTTTTTCAATCTCGTTTTCTGTTTCACTCATCCTCTAGTTATTTCTCTCCAGATAGTTTTATAAATTTCAATAATTACAAATGAAAAAATAAACAAGCTATATGAGAAGTGGGCGATTGGTCCTTGTACTTTGTCTTCAACTATTTCATAAAAAAAAATCTTTAACCTGCCAATTTGACCATTTTTTGGCAGGTTAGAATTTTTTTTATGAAATAGTTGAAGACAAAGTACAAGGACCGATCGCTCACTTCTCATATAGCTCGTCTATTTTTTCATTTGAAATTACACAAAGTGGACAATAGTCCTTAAATTCCAATAAAGAAACTACAATTATAGACCAAAAAAATATTTAATGAAAATTATATTTTTTTGCTCTATAATTGTAGTTTCTTTATTGGAATTTAAGGACTATTGTCCACTTTGTGTAATTTCAAATGAAAAAATAGACGAGCTATATGAGAAGTGGGCGATCGGTCCTTGTACTTTGTCTTCAACTATTTCATAAAAAAAAAATTCTTTAACCTGCCAAAAATGGCCAAATTGGCAGGTTAAAGATTTTTTTTATGAAATAGTTGAAGACAAAGTACAAGGACCGATCGCCCACTTCTCATATAGCTTATCTATTCTTATTGGAAAATATGGACTTACTATTGTCCGCAATGATCATTAGCAGATATTTATAACTGGAGAACAAAAAATAACCCACATCAGGACGTATTATTTTCTTCAGATTGCACCAGACTAGTGCAGTATTATATATATATATATATATATATATATATATATATATATATATACTGTGTGGGTGTGGTCGGACTGCATTACTGCACCTTACACAGTCAGTAATATCGAAATAATAATAATACCGTTTACTGTCAATATTTTACAATAATGACTTATACATTCCTTTAATATTGCCCAAAACTTTGTTTAGACCGGTCGACATACATTATTTGCGCAAGGACGTTACATCGTAATACCAGGGTAATACATTTGAAAAACTGAAAACTAAATTTTTGCAAATTACTCACTTCTGTAGAAAAAGCCGCTTTGGGGCTTCGCCACACCCGGTGCACGCATCATCTTTAATTAAAGCAATCAATTTGCATACACGCCTCCCGAACACACTAACGACATCATTGCGCAAACAACGCACGACCCGGCGCTGATAATTTGTTTATAATTAATACGCTGCTCTAAATCATCTGCCGGCGAAGTTTCATAATAAACAGCGCGCAATCGTACTTGCAGTGTAATAGTTGTACCAAATATAAATTATGAGATAATAAATTATTTTTGGTACAAGGACTTTGGTACTAATAATAATGGACTGTATAAATCAGCTAAAATTTCTGGTTCATATAATTATCGAGTAGTTTTTGCCGAAAACTAGTTAGGCAGACGAAAATGCTTTTCGGGATACCGGGCTTGAAGGAAAACTCCCTTTAAAATGTATCTATATGCCAAATGATAGTGGTTTCATCAGGAATATTTTGTAGAGTTGTATAACATTATCCTGCCCATACAAAAAGGTGTAAGACAAGGCTGTGTTTTGTCATCTCTCCTCTTCAACTTTGAGGCTATTTTTTATCGCACACTAGTGCCCGTATTCACCAACATCCCATTAACTTTATAGATCCCATAAGCTATTGAATGGATAAATTGACAACGTCATTGTGACTAAAAACAAATGTCAAACATTTTGAATAACGCTTGTGATTGTAGCTTTGATGACAGCTTTTGTTTAATTATTCAGTGTTTCCAATAGAGAGAAACTAAAGTAACTATATTCTGTAGATAATGTATTTATAATTACAACAAAAGAAAACTCGATGTAAGGAATCACACCCATATAACGATTATAATTTTAATTTGGAATTAACTTAATTCATTATTGTTTTTATATGTATAATTGTGTATATAATGTGATTGGATTATATTTGTAGGGTAATACAATTATTATTAGGGAAACCGAAAGACGGATTTATGTTTATATCATAACATCAAATATTCTATGTATTATAAAATAAGATTTGTTGGTATATTAAATAGCAACGGCAAGATTAAACTTATATTTAATGAGCGTCGCCACTCAAGAGAGTTTATTATTGGTCACTGGGTCGTAGCTACAAGCTTCGATTTTCGGGGTGCTTGGGAGTGTGGGTGGCGGCGTTGCGGTGGCTGATGTGAGTGGAAAAGCTTGAAACATAATCGGCAATTTCACGTCCGATATCCGTGAGAGTATAAATAAATGCTGGGGGTGGCGCGCGCGCGTAATTCGCGCTATCGATTCACGACACTGTTTTTGGGGGCGCGTGCGCGCGCACTTCCACCCCCGCCACCAGCTTGCATTAAATAATATTTTGCATACGTAAGGACTGATCGATAAATCGATTTGTTTGTCGGAGAGCTAATAGGGCCGATTGCTATCTACAATTCAAGGAAGGAGTGTACTGTGTGTCCGACATTTAGGTGTTACGGCATACACATAGTAGTATCTACATTTACAAAAGTATATAGGGCCCATACTTTTATAAATGTAGATATTAACAAACATATAAAACAATAAATTTATAATATCCATTAATGATCACAATAATTTATTTAGCTTCAATAGTTACCTAGTCTCATACAAAAAGGAATAAGATTTTATTGTTGAAAGAACAGTTATATATCTAACAGCAAAATGCAGGGCCGTAACTAGGCAGGGGTCTTCTCTCTAAAAACACCACTATATGCGTATAACAAAAAGTCTATAGTAGAAATATAAATATACTATAAAGAAGTAGGGAAAAGGTATGCAGGACTATTGGAGCGATAGTAGAAACAGTTGCAATAGGTTGATTGGCAGTACCGTAGTTTATATTTATATTTATGCAACGCCACCGAATAAACTACAAAATTTGGTATTTACAGATTTAACGAGTAGTGAGATTCAGAAACCAACTAGAATCTGATAGCGAAAAGTGAGACAAACACAGCGAGACCATACACGTGAAGAATCATTAATCGAGTGAAATGTAATCTAATCCGAAACAGCATATAAAATCAATGTAAATTTGGCCGTTTCCCGAATTCGCTCTTAATACAGCACTCGCCTTCGGCTCGTGCTGTAAACTCATTCGGGAATCTCGCCTTCCTGCACTAGTAATATAAATTACTATTTTGTACTCATGTCCTGAGACAAGTAAATTCCCGCATTAATTTGGGTGCGGGAAATACTATTTCCCGCACTAGTGCGGGAATTAGCCAGTGTTACCAACTTAAAAATTCGGTACCAATGTAAATGTGTATTTATAAATATGAGAATACTTCAACTTATACTTCAAATATAGACTTTAAATTATATGTATAATGTATATAATTCATTAGTCAGATCAAAAATGGAATATGCATGCGTTATATGGTCGCCATATTATGATAAATATAAAATTCAATTAGAACAATTACAAAGAAAATTTTTGAAATTTCTCTACTTTAAAACACACCGTGTATATCCGTGTAGGGGTTTTCCACATGATGAGCTACTGTTAATGTTCAGTATAAAATCTCTTGAAAAAATGAGAATAATAAATATGATATTGTATTTATATAAATTATTTACTAACAAGATAGATGATAAACTGTTCTTGTCATTATTTAATATAAGAGTTCCTTCGCTAAATACTAGGTGCAATGATTTATTTTATGAGACCACTGTGAAAACAAATATATATAAGAACTGTCCTTTGTATAGATTGTCGCATGTTTTTAACACATATATTGACATTGATATTTTTAATATGCCGAACGCCTCTGTGGTAAGTGCTATTAAAAATATATAATTTGAATGTTCATTATATATCTTTGTGTTATGTTTTTTCTTTCTTTTATTTGTTATGTTGTTATTATATCATCTGTAATTGGTTTCTGTTAAACTGTAGATGTCTATATTAAATAAATATGTAATTGGTAGTGTGACATGACCTATTTGTCACAACAACTTAATATTGGGTATTTATTCGTGTGATAAGTCCGTTTCCCGAATTCGCTCTTATACTATAATATATGTAAACTCATTAATTCGGGAAACTTGCTTACCTGCACTAATAATGTAAATTACTATTGTTGCTTTAGGAATACAGCGGTATTGTTGTATTGTCTACTGAGAATTGAACTTTTCCTATCAAGTAGCTAGTATTTTTATATATAATTACTAATAAGAAACTAAATCGCGGCCTTTAGAACGGAATTGAGTGGCACGCAAGCTTCTCATCAATGTGGGTCAATTGAAAAGTGTTGGGCTGCCGCCGCCACCGAGTCGTGGTTGTGCGTGCACGTGCTCCAGAGAACAATTAAGACTATCAATATTAATTTATTGTTTTGCTGTCCATAATTCATACAACGAGATAATAATACCGAAATAAATCTGGGCACATATATATATATATATATACATACATATGTATGTGAAGTTAGATATGAACATTTTAATTTATATGATATAAATAAAAACTTTGAAAATAAATAGCATAAAAAGCGCATATTTGTTTATAGCTTTTGTGAATAGACTCATATTTTGTTAATGCAATAGTTTTATTTTTTATTTATAAATTATTTTTATTTATATATATATATATATATATATTTTTATTTCTTTTAGTATATAGTTATTATATTATATTAGTATGTAATATCTTGTTGTTGTCCTGTAATTGGAATTTTATTATTCTGTTGGGCTATAAATAGTCAGAATTACATAGTTAGAATTACATACACAATTCAAAACCTATAATATTGCTAGTTTTTATGCCATTTAATGCCAAAGTCAGTATTTAATAAAAATCCAGTTTTGCATATTTAAACAGCTTGTTTATATTTTTTTCAAAAATCCCTTGATAGATAAATTGGAAACTACGTTAATGTACTCACAATATATAACCTTATCCAATAATGCCATATAAAAAATTATGATCAAGTTAGTTTTCACGCTATTTAATGTTAAAGTCAGAATTATATAGTTAGAATTACATACACAATTCTGGATTACTTTATTTTTATTTTAAAAAAATGTTGTTCATACATTCACAACATAATCATAATTATATAAAATTAAAATTAATTGTGTATCTACAAAAAAAAAATTAATGGTAGTTTCTAAAATTAATGTTTTTTTTTTGTAGATATACAATTCATTTTAATTTTACATTTTATATAATTATGATTATGTTGTGTATGTATGGACAAAAAATATATAAAAAAATCATTAAAAAGTTATCCAGAATTGTGTATGTAATTCTAACTATATAATTCTGACTTTCACATTAAATAGCGTGAAAACTAACTTCATCATAATTTTTTATACGGCATTATTGGATAAGGTTGTATATTGTGAATACATTAACGTAGTTTCAAATTGATCTATCGAGAAATTTTTGAAAAAAATATAAACAAGCTGTTTAAACATGCAAAACTGGATTTTTATAAAATACTGACTTTGGCATTAAATGGCATAAAAACTAGCAATAGTATAGGTTTTATATATAGCTTAATGGATAGATTATTATATTGCTAATGCATTAGCTAAGTTTAAAAAATATCCATCCAGAGATTTTGGAAAAAAATAAGATTAGCTGTTTAAATATACAAAATCGATTTTGGCATTCAATAACGTGAAAACTAGCAACACCCTAATTTTTGGTTATGATTTTAATGGATAGGTTATTATATTGCTAAAATATTAGCAAAGTTTGAAAAATATCTATCGAGGGATTTTTCCATAAATGTACAGATAGCTCTGTTTAATTATAAAAACTGACTTTGGAATTAAATAGCGTGAAAACTATCAATCCCTTAACTTTTGGTTATGGTTTTAGTAGACAGATTATTATATTGCTAATGCATAAGCAAAATTTGAAAAATATCCATCAAGGGATTTTTGAAAAATTTACAGATTTTATGCTTAAACATATAAAACCAACTTTGGCATTAAATATTGTGAAAACTAGCAATATCTGAAATTTTGGTTATGATTTTAATGGATATACTATTATATTGCGAATGCATTAGCAAAGTTTGAAAAATATTCATCGAGGGATTTTTGAAAAATTTACAGATTTTCTGTTTAAACATATAAAACCAACTTTGGCATTAAATATCGTGAAAACTAGCAACATTTGAAATTTTGGTTTTGGTTTTAATAGATATACTATTATATTTTGAATGCATTAGCGAAGTTTGAAAAATTTCCATCGAGAGATTTTTGAAAAAAATCAGATTATCTGTTTAAACATACAAAATCGATTTTGGCATTCTATAACGTGAAAACTAGCAACACCCTAATTTTTGGTTATGATTTTAATGAATAGGTTATTATATTGCTAATATATTAGCAAAGTTTGAAAAATATCTATCGAGGGATTTTTCAAAAAATTTACAGATAGCTGTTTAATTATACAAAACTGACTTTGGAATTAAATGGCGTGAAAACTATCAACCCCTTAACTTTTGGTTATGGTTTTAGTAGACAGATTATTATATTGCTAATGCATTAGCAAAGTTTGAAAAATATTCATCGAGGGATTTTTGAAAAATTTACAGATTTTCTGTTTAAACATATAAAACCAACTTTGGCATTAAATATCGTGAAAACTAGCAATATCTGAAATTTTGGTTATGGTTTTAATGGATATACTATTATATTGCGAATGCATTAGCAAAGTTTGAAAAATTTCCATTGAGGGATTTTAAAAAAAAATCAGATTAGCTGCTTAAACATACAAAATCGATGTTGGCATTCAATAACGTGAAAACTAGCAACACCTTAATTTTTGGTTATGATCTTAATAGATAGGTTATTATATTGCTAATATATTAGCAAAGTTTGAAAAATATCTATCGAGGGATTTTTCAAAAAATTTACAGATACCTGTTTAATTATACAAAACTGACTTTGGAATTAAATGGCGTGAAAACTATCAACCCCTTAACTTTTGGTTATGGTTCTAGTAGACAGATTATTATATTGCTAATGGATAAGCAAAATTTGAAAAATATCCATCAAGGGATTTTTGAAAAATTTACAGATTTTCTGTTTAAACATATAAAACCAACTTTGGCATTTAATATCGTGAAAACTAGCAATATCTGAAATGTTGGTTATGATTTTAATGGATATACTATTATATTGCGAATGCATTAGCACAGTTTGAAAAATTTCCATTGAGGGATTTTTGAAAAAAAAAAAAATTAGCTGTTTGAACATACAAAATCGATTTTGGCATTCAATAACGTGAAAACTAGCAACACTCTAATTTTTGGTTATGATTCTAATGGATAGGTTATTATATTGCTAATATATTAGCAAAGTTTCAAAAATATCTATCGAGGGATTTTTCAAAAAATATACAGATAGCTGTTTAATTATACAAAACTGACTTTGGAATGAAATAGCGTGAAAACTAGCAACCCCTTAACTTTTGGTTATGGTTTTAGTAGACAGATTATTATATTGCTAATGAATAAGCAAAATTTGAAAAATATCCATCAAGGGATTTTTGAAAAATTTACAGATTTTCTGTTTAAACATATAAAACCAACTTTGGCATTAAATATCGTGAAAACTAGCAATATCTGAAATTTTGGTTATGATTTTAATGGATATACTATTATATTGCGAATGCATTAGCAAAGTTTGAAAAATTTCCATTGAGGGATTTTTGAGAAAAATCAGATTAGCTGTTTGAACATACAAAATCGATTTTGGCATTCAATAACGTGAAAACTAGCAACACTCTAATTTTTGGTTATGATTTTAATGGATAGGTTATTATATTGCTAATATATTAGCAATGTTTGAAAAAAATCTATCGAGGGATTTTTCAAAAAATATACAGATAGCTGTTTAATTATACAAAACTGACTTTGGAATGAAATAGCGTGAAAACTAGCAACCCCTTAACTTTTGGTTATGGTTTTATTAGACAGATTATTATATTGCTAATGCATAAGCAAAATTTGAAAAATATCCATCAAGGGATTTTTGAAAAATTTACAGATGTTCTGTTTAAACATATAAAACCAACTTTGGCATTAAATATCGTGAAAACTAGCAATATCTGAAATTTTTGGTTATGATTTTAATGAATATACTATTATATTGCGAATGCATTAGCAAAGTTTGAAAAATATCCATAGAGGGATTTTTGAAAAAAAAATAAGATGAGCTATTTAAACATACAAAATCGATTTTGGCATTCAATAACGTGACAACTAGCAACACCCTAATTTTTGGTTATGATTCTAATGGATAGGTTATTATATTGCTAATGTATTAGCAAAGTTTTAAAAATATCCATCGAGGGGTTTTTGAAAAATTTACAAATTCGCTGTTTAAACATATAAAACCGACATTAAATAGCATGAAAACTAGCAAAATCTGAAATTTTAGTTATGATTTTAATGGATATACTATTATATTGCAAATGCATTGGCCAAGTTTGAAAAATATCCATATCCGAATAATTTTTGAAAAAAATCAGATTAGTTAGATACAAAATCGATTTTGGCATTAAATAGCGTGAAAACTGGCAGCATCGTAATTGATGGCTTTAATATATTGACAATTTAAAAACAATTTATTATGTAATAATCTAAATTAATTTTATTTTGAAATCTGTATTGTAGTAAAGGCTTTATTTCTTATACAGATGAATGTAGGCCAATCATTAGAAATTTAATTTTTATACCGATTATGATGTAATAATCATATCCAACTAAATCTCAATTCAGCTCAGTGACCGAGTGGTCAGAGGCGGTGTCCGTTTCGTAATGAACCCCAGTGAATTTTCCCCGTTTTCACAGTTTTTCTGTGAAGTTACGATAAATACCGGGTGCCTAAACACCTCTGAGCTTCTCCCTTGACCGGCAGAAAACCTCACGACTGAGTATAAAGAAGTTTTATCTTCTTCTTATAGTCTCTAATGTAATAACGATTTTATATTACTAATACAAAGCGAATATCCAAGTCGTTGTTCTTTGTAAATGTTGGAAGATAGATAAAAATGAATGTTGGTGATTATGTAATAATCAATTCTAACTAAATTTCAGAGTCTCTAATATAGTAACGATTTAATATTGCTAATACAAAGCACATATCCGAATCGATTTTCCTTCAAAATATATAGAGACAAATACAATAAAAATGAATGTTGGTGATTATGTAATAATCGGACGAAATTTTAGAGTCTTATCTAATATAATTTTACTATTAATATATTTAATGCAGTAACAATTTAATATTGCTAATACAAATCGATGTTCCATTTAAATGTTGGAAGATAGATAGAAATGGATGTTGGTGATTATGTAATCATCAAATCTGACTAAATTGCAGAGTCTTATATAATGTTGCTATTAATATATAATATAAAACGAATATCCAAACAATATTCCTGTAAATGAAAATGTTGAAATTGAAATTGTTATACTGATTGTTAAGTAATAATCAATTTTAAACACTCTAAAGTGGTGAATAGTACTAATAATACAGAACACCAATATCCAATCAATATTCCTGCAAAACGGTTAGAGATCAATCTCCATTAATTTCCATAAAACCATAGTTATCCGTGTAATAGCGAATAGGGTTGCGTGTTAAAATCGCAATCGACCCAAGTATACGCGGGCGTCAACCGCCGCCGCGACGCCGCCATGTCCGCGTGCGCCATGGCATTTCGCGCGCCTTGTAAGGGGGTGGCGAACGATTACGTAACGCCAATTTTTTCTTTTTGTAAACCTAAAGAAATGTCGCTATAAAATCATTGCAATAAAACCAAAACGTTTTGCAAGTAATAAATTAATTATTCAAGCAATTTAAAAAAAAAAATTAATCAATGATTATATAACGAGGGGGTTGAAATAAATTCAGGGCGGTGAGATTATGTAATCATATTCGTAGGGTGCGATAGAGCAGCAAACGCGGATTTTATGGATTGAATATTAGCAACGCGTTAGATTTTGCCGCAACAATCGATTTTCGCGTCATTGTTAATTTTCTGATGAGGGGGGTGGCGCGAAACGGTGGTAACTTACCCCAGCTGCCGCCGGTCCGGCCGAGGAACTGCGAGGTCTCGGAGTTCCATAGGAACACTCTGAACCCTTCCCATTTGCCTAGCACTGGGGGCCTGGTGTAGTACTCTGATTTCTTGTCCGTCATAGCGTCGCCGTGTGTGACCCACTACCCTCTGAGTCGGAAGGGAGGCGGTGTGTGGACTCTACCCCCGGGGTTGCACACGCGGGCCTGCGCACCGCTCCCGCTGGCCGCTTCGATCGCTCGCTGCCGCTACCGCAGCGCGTGACTCGGGAACGGCGGCGGGCGACATCTGCGGATCGGCCGCCGTCGAAGTGACCCCCCGCAACCCGCCGCCGCCCCCACACCGGCTTTCATCCTGCAGGAATAGCTTCCTGTTTTTCGCTGTGTGAGATCGAAATTACGTAACGGGGACACGTCATACGGTGAAGTTCGATAAACATGGCACTTGTAAATGAAAATGTTTAAATTGAAATTGTTATGCTGATTGTTAAGTAATAATCAATTTTAAACTCTCTAAAGTGGTGAATAGTACTAATAATACACCAATATCCAATCAATATTCCTGCAAAACATTTATTTGCAAAAATTAAATTGGAATATTATTTATCATTGCGGGTGGTGTAGTATTATACGTAATAATCAGTTATATAACATAATTTTCTAGTAAATTTTCTTGTAACGTTAATACAATTAACGCTTATATCGTTAATTGAAATATTATTTGAATCAACGCAATCAATAATTATTTATGCAATAAAACATACCCAATTCTCTGATATTTTTATATATTTCCGGGAAATGCTTAACATTTGCTTGATATTGATTCGTGATGGGCCCTATCGAGTGAAATTTACTATCTATTTATTGTGTGTAATCAGTATCTGCTGTTTAATACGTCTACAATACATAAAAATTATAGCCATCCAACCATCGATTGTTTTTAACTATCGATGGTCCGATAGTTTCTGGAATCTTGATAGCTAATAATTACGCTACACAAATAGGTGTACCTATTTGTGTAGCGTATATTATTATGTAGACATTATCTTTTGACGAGTGTAAATTGTGGGATATAATTGTAGCAGCATTATTATTATTATTATTATTATCATCATAGGTATTGTAGTGGCCAGTACTATTATACTGTACTATGATATTAGTTTCTTTATTCGTTCATACCTTTTTCTGTAGCATAACTAAGATTTAGACCTTATTATTTAACTGATTTCAAGACTTTTCACACAGACAAATAAAAGTAATGGTATTATTATTATCCGTATTGTATTGGCCATCAGTAATATTGTTATAGTAATTTATATTGACTTCATAACACAGTGTAAGAAGAAGATATATTTGTTGTAACATACATACAAGATATACATACATGTACAAGAGGCCATCGACCGTGGTCTTTCAGTCCCAAACACAGTGTAATTATTCAAAAAAGTGTAGTTAATTTTTGGCGAAGGCGCCGTGTATTAATCTTAAGCCCGTATGACATTATCTAGTTTCCTATATCGTTTTATATATAAGAATTGATATATAACTATTTCTAAATGGAAAATTACCAATGTGTATTACGCTGTTGTTATTGTTAAGTGAATTTATTACTATGATAATGTCATACGGGCTTTACAGTAGATATTCTCGACGAACTTTTTCAAGTCTAATACAAAATATCTGGTGTGGGCACCACACGACTTTCCGAATTACTTATTTAATTTTGTATAACATTTTCGACATATTCAACTTTTGGGTTTTTAATTTTTTTTGACATTTTGACGCTACAAAGATGATTCAAATTGCAAAGTTGTAGAGAATTTCAAGCCCGACAAACGGGCCATTGGAAGTTTTCCACTAGCTCTTATCGTTTTCCCGGAAAATACAAAAAACTGATCAAAAGACGTGATTTTATTGCCAAATACCGGATTTTCGGGCATAACTTTTTTATATTTGATGCTACAAAGATGATTCAAATTGCAAAGTTGTAGAGAATTTCAAGCCCGACAAACGGGCCATTGGAAGTTTTCCACTAGCTCTTATCGTTTTCCCGGAAAATACAAAAAACTGATCAAAAGACGTGATTTTGGTGGCAATTACCGTTTTTTCGGCCATAACTTTTTTATATTTGATGCTACAAAGATGATTCAAAATGCAAAGTTGTAGAGAATTTCAAGCCCGACAAACGGGCCATTGGAAGTTTTCCACTAGCTCTTATCGTTTTCCCGGAAAATACAAAAAACTGATCAAAAGACGTGATTTTGGTGCCAAATACCGGTTTTTCGGGCATAACATTTTTATATTTGATGCTACAAAGATGATTCAAATTGCAAAGTTGTAGAGAATTTCAAGCCCGACAAACGGGCCATTGGAAGTTTTCCACTAGCTCTTATCGTTTTCCCGGAAAATACAAAAAACTGATCAAAAGACGTGATTTTGGTGCCAAATACCGGTTTTTCGGGCATAACTTTTTTATATTAGACGCTACAAAGATGATTCAAATTGCAAAGTTGTAGAGAATTTCAAGCCCGACAAACGGCCCATTGGAAGTTTTCCACTAGCTCTTATCGTTTTCCCGGAAAATACAAAAAACTGATCAAAAGACGTGATTTTGGTGGCAATTACCGGTTTTTCGGGCATAACTTTTTTATATTTGATGCTACAAAGATGATTCAAATTGCAAAGTTGTAGAGAATTTCAAGCCCGATAAACGGGCCATTGGAAGTTTTCCACTAGCTCTTATCGTTTTCCTGGAAAATACAAAAAACTGATCAAAAGACATGATTTTGGTGTCAAATACCGGTTTTTCGGGCATAACTTTTTTATATTTGATGCTACAAAAATGATTCAAATTGCAAAGTTGTAGAGAATTTCAAGCCCGACAAACGGGCCATTGGAAGTTTTCCACTAGCTCTTATCGTTTTCCCGGAAAATACAAAAAACTGATCAAAAGACGTGATTTTGGTGCCAAATACCGGTTTTTCGGGCATAACTTTTTTATATTTGATGCTACAAAGATGATTCAAATTGCAAAGTTGTAGAGAATTTCAAGCCCGACAAACCGGCCATTGGAAGTTTTCCACTAGCTCTTATCGTTTTCCCGGAAAATACAAAAAACTGATCAAAAGACGTGATTTTGGTGGCAAATACCGGATTTTCGGGCATAACTTTTTTATATTTGATGCTACAAAGATGATTCAAATTGCAAAGTTGTAGAGAATTTCAAGCCCGACAAATGGGCCATTGGAAGTTTTCCACTAGCTCTTATCGTTTTCCCGGAAAATACAAAAAACTGATCAAAAGACGTGATTTTGGTGCCAAATACCGGTTTTTCGGGCATAACTTTTTTATATTTGATGCTACAAAGATGATTCAAATTGCAAAGTTGTAGAGAATTTCAAGCCCGACAAACCGGCCATTGGAAGTTTTCCACTAGCTCTTATCGTTTTCCCGGAAAATACAAAAAACTGATCAAAAGACGTGATTTTGGTGGCAAATACCGGATTTTCGGGCATAACTTTTTTATATTTGATGCTACAAAGATGATTCAAATTGCAAAGTTGTAGAGAATTTCAAGCCCGACAAACGGGCCATTGGAAGTTTTCCACTAGCTCTTATCGTTTTCCCGGAAAATACAAAAAACTGATCAAAAGACGTGATTTTGGTGCCAAATACCGGTTTTTCGGGCATAACTTTTTTATATTAGACGCTACAAAGATGATTCAAATTGCAAAGTTGTAGAGAATTTCAAGCCCGACAAACGGCCCATTGGAAGTTTTCCACTAGCTCTTATCGTTTTCCCGGAAAATACAAAAAACTGATCAAAAGATGTGATTTTGGTGGCAATTACCGGTTTTTCGGGCATAACTTTTGTATATTTGATGCTACAAAGATGATTCAAATTGCAAAGTTGTAGAGAATTTCAAGCCCGATAAACGGGCCATTGGAAGTTT
Organism: Lordithon lunulatus; assembly: GCA_963942505.1. Classification (NCBI taxonomy): domain Eukaryota; kingdom Metazoa; phylum Arthropoda; class Insecta; order Coleoptera; family Staphylinidae; genus Lordithon; species Lordithon lunulatus. Next base: position 65,570,492 of record OZ012667.1, read on the forward strand.
TCCACTAGCTCTTATCGTTTTCCTGGAAAATACAAAAAACTGATCAAAAGACATGATTTTGGTGTCAAATACCGGTTTTTCGGGCATAACTTTTTTATATTTGATGCTACAAAAATGATTCAAATTGCAAAGTTGTAGAGAATTTCAAGCCCGACAAACGGGCTATTGGAAGTTTTCCACTAGCTCTTATCGTTTTCCCGGAAAATACAAAAAACTGATCAAAAGACGTGATTTTGGTGGCAATTACCGGTTTTTCGGGCATAACTTTTTTATATTTGATGCTACAAAGATGATTCAAATTGCAAAGTTGTAGAGAATTTCAAGCCCGACAAATGGGCCATTGGAAGTTTTCCACTAGCTCTTATCGTTTTCCCGGAAAATACAAAAAACTGATCAAAAGACGTGATTTTGGTGCCAAATACCGGTTTTTCGGGCATAACTTTTTTATATTTGATGCTACAAAGATGATTCAAATTGCAAAGTTCTAGAGAATTTCAAGCCCGACAAACGGGCTATTGGAAGTTTTCCACTAGCTCTTATCGTTTTCCCGGAAAATACAAAAAACTGATCAAAAGACGTGATTTTGGTGGCAATTACCGGTTTTTCGGGCATAACTTTTTTATATTTGATGCTACAAAGATGATTCAAATTGCAAAGTTGTAGAGAATTTCAAGCCCGACAAATGGGCCATTGGAAGTTTTCCACTAGCTCTTATCGTTTTCCCGGAAAATACAAAAAACTGATCAAAAGACGTGATTTTGGTGCCAAATACCGGTTTTTCGGGCATAACTTTTTTATATTTGATGCTACAAAGATGATTCAAATTGCAAAGTTCTAGAGAATTTCAAGCCCGACAAACGGGCCATTGGAAGTTTTCCACTAGCTCTTATCGTTTTCCCGGAAAATACAAAAAACTGATCAAAAGACGTGATTTTGGTGGCAAATACCGGATTTTCGGGCATAACTTTTTTATATTTGATGCTACAAAGATGATTCAAATTGCAAAGTTGTAGAGAATTTCAAGCCCGACAAACGGGCCATTGGAAGTTTTCCACTAGCTCTTATCGTTTTCCCGGAAAATACAAAAAACTGATCAAAAGACGTGATTTTGGTGCCAAATACCGGTTTTTCGGGCATAACTTTTTTATATTAGACGCTACAAAGATGATTCAAATTGCAAAGTTGTAGAGAATTTCAAGCCCGACAAACGGGCCATTGGAAGTTTTCCACTAGCTCTTAACGTTTTCCCGGAAAATACAAAAAACTGATCAAAAGACGTGATTTTGGTGCCAAATACCGGTTTTTCGGGCATAACTTTTTTATATTAGACGCTACAAAGATTATACAAATTGCAAAGTTGTAGAGAATTTCAAGCCCGACAAACGGCCCATTGGAAGTTTTCCACTTGCTCTTATCGTTTTCCCGGAAAATACAAAAAACTGATCAAAAGACGTGATTTTGGTGCCAAATACCGGTTTTTCGGGCATAACTTTTTTACATTAGACGCTACAAAGATGATTCAAATTGCAAAGTTGTAGAGAATTTCAAGCCCGACAAACGGCCCATTGGAAGTTTTCCACTAGCTCTTATCGTTTTCCCGGAAAATACAAAAAACTGATCAAAAGACGTGATTTTGGTGCCAAATACCGGTTTTTCGGGCATAACTTTTTTATATTAGACGCTACAAAGATAATTCAAATTGCAAAGTTGTAGAGAATTTCAAGCCCGACAAACGGGCCATTGGAAGTTTTCCACTAGCTCTTAACGTTTTCCCGGAAAATACAAAAAACTGATCAAAAGACGTGATTTTGGTGCCAAATACCGGTTTTTCGGGCATAACTTTTTTATATTAAACGCTACAAAGATTATACAAATTGCAAAGTTGTAGAGAATTTCAAGCCCGACAAACGGCCCATTGGAAGTTTTCCACTAGGTCTTATCGTTTTCCCGGAAAATACAAAAAACTGATCAAAAGACGTGATTTTGGTGGCAATTACCGGTTTTTCGGGCATAACTTTTTTATATTTGATGTTAAAAATATGATTCAAATTGCAAAGTTGTAGAGAATTTCAAGCCCGACAAACGAGCCATTGGAAGTTTTCCACTAGCTCTTATCGTTTTCCCGGAAAATACAAAAAACTGATCAAAAGACATGATTTTGGTGCCAAATACCGGTTTTTCGGGCATAACTTTTTTATATTTGATGCTACAAAGATGATTCAAATTGCAAAGTTGTAGAAAATTTCAAGCCCGACAAACGGCCCATTGGAAGTTTTCCACTAGCTCTTATCGTTTTCCCGGAAAATAGAAAAAACTGATCAAAAGACGTGATTTTGGTGCCAAATACCGGTTTTTCGGGCATAACTTTTTTATATTAGACGCTACAAAGATGATTCAAATTGCAAAGTTGTAGAGAATTTCAAGCCCGACAAACGGGCCATTGGAAGTTTTCCACTAGCTCTTATCGTTTTCCCGGAAAATACAAAAAACTGATCAAAAGACGTGATTTTGGTGCCAAATACCGGTTTTTCGGGCATAACTTTTTTATATTTGATGTTACAAATATGATTCAAATTGCAAAGTTGTAGAGAATTTCAAGCCCGACAAACGAGCCATTGGAAGTTTTCCACTAGCTCTTATCGTTTTCCCGGAAAATACAAAAAACTGATCAAAAGACGTGATTTTGGTGCCAAATACCGGTTTTTCGGGCATAACTTTTTTATATTTGATGCTACAACGATGATTCAAATTGCAAAGTTGTAGAGAATTTCAAGCCCGACAAACGGGCCATTGGAAGTTTCCCACTAGCTCTTATCGTTTTCCCGGAAAATACAGAAAACTGATCAAAAGACGTGATTTTGGTGCCAAATACCGGTTTTTCGGGCATAACTTTTTTTATTAGACGCTACAAAGATCATTCAAATTGCAAAGTTGTAGAGAATTTCAAGCCCGACAAACGGGCCATTGGAAGTTTTCCACTAGCTCTTATCGTTTTCCCGGAAAATACAAAAAACTGATCAAAAGACGTGATTTTGGTGCCAAATACCGGTTTTTCGGGCATAACTTTTTTATATTAGACGCTACAAAGATTATACAAATTGCAAAGTTGTAGAGAATTTCAAGCCCGACAAACGGCCCATTGGAAGTTTTTAACTAGCTCTTATCGTTTTCCCGGAAAATACAAAAAACTGATCAAAAGACGTGATTTTGGTGCCAAATACCGGTTTTTCGGGCATAACTTTTTTATATTAGACGCTACAAAGATTATACAAATTGCAAAGTTGTAGAGAATTTCAAGCCCGACAAACGGCCCATTGGAAGTTTTCCACTAGCTCTTATCGTTTTCCCGGAAAATACAAAAAACTGATCAAAAGACATGATTTTGGTGCCAAATACCGGTTTTTCGGGCATAACTTTTTTATATTTGATGCTACAACGATGATTCAAATTGCAAAGTTGTAGAGAATTTCAAGCCCGACAAACGGGCCATTGGAAGTTTTCCACTAGCTCTTATCGTTTTCCCGGAAAATACAAAAAACTGATCAAAAGACATGATTTTGGTGCCAAATACCGGTTTTTCGGGCATAACTTTTTTATATTTGATGCTACAACGATGATTCAAATTGCAAAGTTGTAGAGAATTTCAAGCCCGACAAACGGGCCATTGGAAGTTTTCCACTAGCTCTTATCGTTTTCCCGGAAAATACAAAAAACTGATCAAAAGACGTGATTTTGGTGCCAAATACCGGTTTTTCGGGCATAACTTTTTTATATTTGATGCTACAACGATGATTCAAATTGCAAAGTTGTAGAGAATTTCAAGCCCGACAAACGGGCCATTGGAAGTTTTCCACTAGCTCTTATCGTTTTCCCGGAAAATACAAAAAACTGATCAAAAGACGTGATTTTGGTGCCAAATACCGGTTTTTCGGGCATAACTTTTTTATATTTGATGCTACAACGATGATTCAAATTGCAAAGTTGTAGAGAATTTTAAGCCCGACAAACGGCCCATTGGAAGTTTTCCACTAGCTCTTATCGTTTTCCCGGAAAATACAAAAAACTGATCAAAAGACGTGATTTTGGTGCCAAATACCGGTTTTTCGGGCATAACTTTTTTATATTAGACGCTACAAAGATAATTCAAATTGCAAAGTTGTAGAGAATTTCAAGCCCGACAAACGGGCCATTGGAAGTTTTCCACTAGCTCTTAACGTTTTCCCGGAAAATACAAAAAACTGATCAAAAGACGTGATTTTGGTGCCAAATACCGGTTTTTCGGGCATAACTTTTTTATATTAAACGCTACAAAGATTATACAAATTGCAAAGTTGTAGAGAATTTCAAGCCCGACAAACGGCCCATTGGAAGTTTTCCACTAGGTCTTATCGTTTTCCCGGAAAATACAAAAAACTGATCAAAAGACGTGATTTTGGTGGCAATTACCGGTTTTTCGGGCATAACTTTTTTATATTTGATGTTACAAATATGATTCAAATTGCAAAGTTGTAGAGAATTTCAAGCCCGACAAACGGGCCATTGGAAGTTTTCCACTAGCTCTTAACGTTTTCCCGGAAAATACAAAAAACTGATCAAAAGACGTGATTTTGGTGCCAAATACCGGTTTTTCGGGCATAACTTTTTTATATTAGACGCTACAAAGATAATTCAAATTGCAAAGTTGTAGAGAATTTCAAGCCCGACAAACGGGCCATTGGAAGTTTTCCACTAGCTCTTAACGTTTTCCCGGAAAATACAAAAAACTGATCAAAAGACGTGATTTTGGTGCCAAATACCGGTTTTTCGGGCATAACTTTTTTATATTAAACGCTACAAAGATTATACAAATTGCAAAGTTGTAGAGAATTTCAAGCCCGACAAACGGCCCATTGGAAGTTTTCCACTAGCTCTTATCGTTTTCCCGGAAAATACAAAAAACTGATCAAAAGACATGATTTTGGTGCCAAATACCGGTTTTTCGGGCATAACTTTTTTATATTTGATGTTACAAATATGATTCAAATTGCAAAGTTGTAGAGAATTTCAAGCCCGACAAACGAGCCATTGGAAGTTTTCCACTAGCTCTTATCGTTTTCCCGGAAAATACAAAAAACTGATCAAAAGACATGATTTTGGTGCCAAATACCGGTTTTTCGGGCATAACTTTTTTATATTTGATGCTACAAAGATGATTCAAATTGCAAAGTTGTAGAGAATTTCAAGCCCGACAAACGAGCCATTGGAAGTTTTCCACTAGCTCTTATCGTTTTCCCGGAAAATACAAAAAACTGATCAAAATACGTAATTTTGGTGCCAAATACCGGTTTTTCGGGCATAACTTTTTTATATTTGATGCTACAAAGATGATTCAAATTGCAAAGTTGTAGAGAATTTCAAGCCCGACAAACGAGCGATTGGAAGTTTTCCACTAGCTCTTATCGTTTTCCCGGAAAATACAAAAAACTGATCAAAAGACATGATTTTGGTGCCAAATACCGGTTTTTCGGGCATAACTTTTTTATACTAGACGCTACAAAGATTATACAAATTGCAAAGTTGTAGAGAATTTCAAGCCCGACAAACGGCCCATTGGAAGTTTTCCACTAGCTCTTATCGTTTTCCCGGAAAATACAAAAAACTGATCAAAAGACGTGATTTTGGTGCCAAATACCGGTTTTTCGGGCATAACTTTTTTATATTTGATGCTACAAAGATAATTCAAATTGCAAAGTTGTAGAGAATTTCAAGCCCGACAAACGGGCCATTGGAAGTTTTCCACTAGCTCTTATCGTTTTCCCGGAAAATACAAAAAAACTGATCAAAAGACGTGATTTTGGTGCCAAATACCGGTTTTTCGGGCATAACTTTTTTATATTAGACGCTATAAAGATTATACAAATTGCAAAGTTGTAGAGAATTTCAAGCCCGACAAACGGGCCATTGGAAGTTTTCCACTAGCTCTTATCGTTTTCCCGGAAAATACAAAAAACTGATCTAAAGACGTGATTTTGGTGCCAAATACCGGTTTTTCGGGCATAACTTTTTTATATTAGACGCTACAAAGATGATTCAAATTGCAAAGTTGTAGAGAATTTCAAGCCCGACAAACGGGCCATTGGACGTTTTCCACTAGCTCTTATCGTTTTCCCGGAAAATACAAAAAACTGATCAAAAGACGTGATTTTGGTGCCAAATACCGGTTTTTCGGGCATAACTTTTTTATATTAGACGCTACAAAGATTATACAAATTGCAAAGTTGTAGAGAATTTCAAGCCCGACAAACGGCCCATTGGAAGTTTTTAACTAGCTCTTATCGTTTTCCCGGAAAATACAAAAAACTGATCAAAAGACGTGATTTTGGTGCCAAATACCGGTTTTTCGGGCATAACTTTTTTATATTTGATGCTACAAAGATGATTCAAATTGCAAAGTTGTAGAGAATTTCAAGCCCGACAAACGAGCGATTGGAAGTTTTCCACTAGCTCTTATCGTTTTCCCGGAAAATACAAAAAACTGATCAAAAGACATGATTTTGGTGCCAAATACCGGTTTTTCGGGCATAACTTTTTTATACTAGACGCTACAAAGATTATACAAATTGCAAAGTTGTAGAGAATTTCAAGCCCGACAAACGGCCCATTGGAAGTTTTCCACTAGCTCTTATCGTTTTCCCGGAAAATACAAAAAACTGATCAAAAGACGTGATTTTGGTGCCAAATACCGGTTTTTCGGGCATAACTTTTTTATATTTGATGCTACAAAGATAATTCAAATTGCAAAGTTGTAGAGAATTTCAAGCCCGACAAACGGGCCATTGGAAGTTTTCCACTAGCTCTTATCGTTTTCCCGGAAAATACAAAAAACTGATCAAAAGACGTGATTTTGGTGCCAAATACCGGTTTTTCGGGCATAACTTTTTTATATTAGACGCTATAAAGATTATACAAATTGCAAAGTTGTAGAGAATTTCAAGCCCGACAAACGGGCCATTGGAAGTTTTCCACTAGCTCTTATCGTTTTCCCGGAAAATACAAAAAACTGATCTAAAGACGTGATTTTGGTGCCAAATACCGGTTTTTCGGGCATAACTTTTTTATATTAGACGCTACAAAGATGATTCAAATTGCAAAGTTGTAGAGAATTTCAAGCCCGACAAACGGGCCATTGGACGTTTTCCACTAGCTCTTATCGTTTTCCCGGAAAATACAAAAAACTGATCAAAAGACGTGATTTTGGTGCCAAATACCGGTTTTTCGGGCATAACTTTTTTATATTAGACGCTACAAAGATTATACAAATTGCAAAGTTGTAGAGAATTTCAAGCCCGACAAACGGCCCATTGGAAGTTTTTAACTAGCTCTTATCGTTTTCCCGGAAAATACAAAAAACTGATCAAAAGACGTGATTTTGGTGCCAAATACCGGTTTTTCGGGCATAACTTTTTTATATTAGACGCTACAAAGATTATACAAATTGCAAAGTTGTAGAGAATTTCAAGCCCGACAAACGGCCCATTGGAAGTTTTCCACTAGCTCTTATCGTTTTCCCGGAAAATACAAAAAACTGATCAAAAGACATGATTTTGGTGCCAAATACCGGTTTTTCGGGCATAACTTTTTTATATTTGATGTTACAAATATGATTCAAATTGCAAAGTTGTAGAGAATTTCAAGCCCGACAAACGAGCCATTGGAAGTTTTCCACTAGCTCTTATCGTTTTCCCGGAAAATACAAAAAACTGATCAAAAGACATGATTTTGGTGCCAAATACCGGTTTTTCGGGCATAACTTTTTTATATTTGATGCTACAAAGATGATTCAAATTGCAAAGTTGTAGAGAATTTCAAGCCCGACAAACGAGCCATTGGAAGTTTTCCACTAGCTCTTATCGTTTTCCCGGAAAATACAAAAAACTGATCAAAATACGTAATTTTGGTGCCAAATACCGGTTTTTCGGGCATAACTTTTTTATATTTGATGCTACAAAGATGATTCAAATTGCAAAGTTGTAGAGAATTTCAAGCCCGACAAACGAGCGATTGGAAGTTTTCCACTAGCTCTTATCGTTTTCCCGGAAAATACAAAAAACTGATCAAAAGACATGATTTTGGTGCCAAATACCGGTTTTTCGGGCATAACTTTTTTATACTAGACGCTACAAAGATTATACAAATTGCAAAGTTGTAGAGAATTTCAAGCCCGACAAACGGCCCATTGGAAGTTTTCCACTAGCTCTTATCGTTTTCCCGGAAAATACAAAAAACTGATCAAAAGACGTGATTTTGGTGCCAAATACCGGTTTTTCGGGCATAACTTTTTTATATTTGATGCTACAAAGATAATTCAAATTGCAAAGTTGTAGAGAATTTCAAGCCCGACAAACGGGCCATTGGAAGTTTTCCACTAGCTCTTATCGTTTTCCGGAAAATACAAAAAACTGATCAAAAGACGTGATTTTGGTGCCAAATACCGGTTTTTCGGGAATAACTTTTTTATATTAGACGCTACAAAGATGATTCAAATTGCAAAGTTGTAGAGAATTTCAAGCCCGACAAACGGCCCATTGGAAGTTTTCCACTAGCTCTTATCGTTTTCCCGGAAAATACAAAAAACTGATCAAAAGACGTGATTTTGGTGCCAAATACCGGTTTTTCGGGCATAACTTTTTTATATTAGACGCTATAAAGATTATACAAATTGCAAAGTTGTAGAGAATTTCAAGCCCGACAAACGGCCCATTGGAATTTTTCCACTAGCTCTTATCGTTTTCCCGGAAAATAAAAAAACTGATCAAAAGACGTGATTTTGGTGCCAAATACCGGTTTTTCGGGCATAACTCTTTTATATTAGACGCTACAAAGATGATTCAAATTTCAAAGTTGTAGAGAATTTCAAGCCCGACAAACGGGCCATTGGAAGTTTTCCACTAGCTCTTATCGTTTTCCCGGAAAATACAAAAAACTGATCAAAAGACGTGATTTTGGTGCCAAATACCGGTTTTTCGGGCATAACTTTTTTATATTTGATGCTACAAAGATGATTCAAATTGCAAAGTTGTAGAGAATTTCGAGCCCGACAAACGGGCCATTGGAAGTTTTCCACTAGCTCTTATCGTTTTCCCGGAAAATACAAAAAACTGATCAAAAGACGTGATTTTGGTGCCAAATACCGGATTTTCGGGCATAACTTTTTTATATTTGATGCTACAAAAATGTTTCAAATTGCAAAGTTGTAAAGAATTTCAAGCCCGACAAACGGGCCATTGGAAGTTTTCCACTAGCTCTTATCGTGTTCCTGGAAAATACAAAAAACTGATCAAAAGACGTGATTTTGGTGCCAAATACCGGTTTTTCGGGCATAACTTTTTACTTTCCGAATACATCACTGATGTAACGGAAGGTATTGTTTTTAATTAGAGAAGAAAAGATAAAAAAAATTATTAAAATAAACAAATAATGCTTCATTTTTTTACTTTCCGAATACATCACTGATGTAAAGGAAGGTATTGTTTTACCGAAAACGTGTTCAAGTTTTCAAACTAAGATTGTGGAAATATGCGATAACTTTCTGGGAAAAAAATTACACCAGAAGGAAGGTATTGTTGCCGTGTACCATTAAACAAAAAAAATTCAATTTTGCTTACGTTTTATGCCCAAAACAGTCGAAATAAACCCGATTTTTGCGATATCTGTGTGTGGCATGTATGTCTGTCTGTCTGTCAGTCTGCCTGTGAACAAAATTCCGGGAAAACGACACAACAGATTGCGATCAAATATCTGGTCGTGTTGATTGTGATTCCTCCGCTGTTAGTGAACCGATTGTGCTCAAATTTTCGCTGGATCGTCCTGAATAGTGTCCGCAGATATTTGCCAAATTTGGTCGCAATCTGTTGTGTCGTTTTCCCGGAATTTTGTTCACAGACAGACTGACAGACAGACAGACATACATACCACACACAGACATCGCAAAAATCGGGTTTATTTCGACTATTTTGGGCATAAAACGTAAGCCAAATTGAATTTTTTTTGCTTAATGGTACACGGCAACAATACCTTCCTTCTGGTGTAATTTTTTTCCCAGAAAGTTATCGCATATTTCCACAATCTTAGTTTGAAAACTTGAACACGTTTGCGGTAAAACAATACCTTCCTTTACATCAGTGATGTATTCGGAAAGTAAATATATATACATATATACATATATACATAGATACATATATACATATATACATATATACATATATACATATATACATATATACATATATACATATATACATATATACATATATACATATATACATATATACATATATACATATATACATACTTTTTTGCAGTTTATAATATTATTCGGTTCCAAAAGTGATATGGTAACAAGAAATTTTCAAGAAAATTGCGTTTAAAGACTTCGAGATACAAAATAATCTAATTATCTAAAATTAGATCGTGAATGCCAATACACGTGTTCATTACTTCGTATCAAATGTTACTTATATATAGTTCACCAATATATTCACGAAAAATCGGGCATTATGAGCTGGTGCTGCAGTCAACTGAAAAAATATTTTTTTTAAATGCAACTAACAAATGACAAATTCTAAACGAAAAAAACGATTTTCTTTTGTTTCCATGGCTATTGCTAATATTACTTTAAAACAGTCTCTTCAAATCTTTAAACGCAATTTCCTTGAATATTTGTTTATATAATTATATAAAATTTGTATATGATCAGCAAAGAGAATGAACCGAATAATAAAAAAAAGTTGAAGAAAGTGTAGTGTCATTTGAGTGTCATTTTTTGTACCCATGTTCTAAGACAAGTCATTTCCCGCGTTGAGTTGGGTGCGGCAAATAATATTTCCCGCACTAGTGCGTTTTTTCTACAATCGTGAAATAAAAAAGTTACAGAGTGTTCCATCTAATTTGGTATTCGAAATAATTATCGAAATATATTCCCTTTCGAAATCGTAATAATTAGATTATCGAATATTTTTAAAAATATCATCTAATGATATTTTGCTTTTGGATTACATTTGATAAGCCCATATTCCTGTTCACCTACTTTCCTTCAGTTTTCTTGGGTCAGTCAATTAGAGGCCGAGAAGTGAGAACTGATGATCCAAACTCTCTGATTGGCTGACACAACAATGCTGATGGGAAATCGGAGAGCAGGAATATGGGTTTATACACCAAGTGTTCATTCACACGCACCCAAGGATACTAAATTAGTTTAGTATCATCTTGAATTTCTCGTAAAATTTCACATTCTATCGAGACACATCTATGATGTATTTTCTGTTTTAATAAACGTTAACAGACATAACAGTATACTGTAATACCATTATTACTCAACATATTCTTAAACTATTCATTAAAAGAGGTCACTGTTTGAATACTTTATCCTATGTTTTTTTGATTGCTTATAATTATGGTACACATATTCTAAGTTTCATTGTTAGTTATCATAAACATAATAATTTCTAATTACTATTGGTAGAAAAAAGATATGAAATCATATATTGTAATATAAGACAGGCCATGAAGTCGAATGGTGATTCAGAATCGCATTTTAATGAATTAAAGGAGACACTTAGCTTAACTAAGACTTCCTGTAGGCGCATACCATCTCGTTCCCAGCTATTACAAGTTTAGTAATAGCTGGGAACTTTCATTTGGAATTCTATTTTTTACAAGAAAAACCCAAATAATATTTCCACTACTATGATCCTTGGAAAGTTATCATCTAAAATTATGAAACTTTTAAATTTTAGATGCTTAGTGTTGCTGCTTAGACGACGATATGCAGCTTTATATATATATATATATATATATATATATATTCATTTATCGTATGCAGCCTAATATACGACGATTCATCATATGCATCTTAATATACATTTATGCATCGTATACAACTTAATTTACAGCGAATCATCGTATGCAACTTAATACACTGTGATTCATCCTATGCATCCTAATATACAGCGATTTATCGTGTGCAACGAACAATTGCAATTTTCACGTTTGAAACGTTTTCAAATTTGAAAATAATTTAAAATCCCTCGATGAATATTCCAAAATTGCTGTATATTTTAAAATCATAATCAAAAGTATGTGGTCAAGTGTTCGTGATATTTAATGTTAAAGTCTTGTATATTTGACCCACAACTTTGAAAATATTTCTAAAATCTGGTTCACATTCTATAAGAATTTTGAATACTGCATTTTTGAATTGCTTTAATATATATATATATATATATATATATATATATATATATATATATATATATATATATATTCATTTATTGTATGCAACTTAATACACTGTGATTTATCTATCGTAGGCAGCTTAATATACGGCGATTCATCATATGCATCTAAGTATACACTGATGCATCGTATACAACCTAATGTAGTGTTTGCAATAGAGAAAATCTAAAGCAACTACATTCCCTAGATAACGTATTTATTGTTGCCATAACAATGAATACTTATGGGTTCAATAGCTATTCATATATTTATGAAACGTTGGTGAATGTGGGGGTAAAAGTAAATACCTAATACCCTTATTCACCAACATCCCATAATTAGGTCCCATAAGCTATTGAATGGATAAATTGACAACGTCGTTATGACAGAATATGCCAAAACAAATGTCAAACACCTTGAATAGCGCTTACGATTGGAGCTTTGATGACACCTTTTGTTTAATTATTCAGTGTTTGCAATAGAGAGAATCTAGAAGTAACTACATTCCCTAGATAATGTATTTATTGTTGCTATGACAACGAATGCTTATGGGTTCAATAGCTATTGATAAAGGCACCTTACACGGTCAATAATACTGTCAATATTAGTACTGTCAATATTTGCTTCAAGCCTCTTTTTATATGTATCAAGTAATCAATTATCCGGATAAGGATCAATATTCTCTTCATTACATCATTACTATACCTTACACGATGAGTAATACTGGCAATATTTTAGAATAATGAACATATTATATATTTTATCATTCAGTAATACTGTCATTATTCTAAAATATTGACAGTAATATGGAACGTCATACCACCCACCCTTAAATTTATCGTAATTTGTATAGATGTGTGCAACAATTCGAATATGTTGCTGGACATACTCATGCAGAGATAGATTGAATAAATGCCCGTTATAAATTATTCTGAATTTCATGTACGTCTGTAAACGTGGGCGATTCTAATTACAATTACACACTTTTATCCCACATTTTTATGGTCCGGCCGGAAGTCGGTTAATTTAATTTAAAAATGCGTGACCTATTTGAATATTATACTGCTACGCGCAAAATTGCCTAAAATCGTGACACTAGTTCGACAATAATAAAAATAACTCAATTACACTGTTGAATAGTGGCTTTAGATTTAGTTTTTAGAAACATATTATCATTGTACTTCCTATTTTTTAATTGTTTTCGAGCCTTTGAACGGTCCATTCATTATTTCCAGCCGGGAATTAAGCTAGTCTCCGGGCGGTCAATTGTGAATGCTAGGGACAATAAAGCATCCGTTGGACGACTCACAGCCAAGGTGAATTTATTGCATTAGGCGTTAAGGCTTGAAATACAGGCCTATTGCACTGTGGGCGCCAGCAACTGTCAAACAGTTATATATCATTGGTCTGCAAGAATAACAGGACAATTCAAAAAAGAGAATTTTTAAGAGACAACTTAAAAATTCTAATTTTTGAGTTGTACTGTTATTCTTTCAGGCCAATGATATATAACTGTTGTTATCTCTGGATTCACTTTTTAGAAGACTACATTTCGTGGGTATCTTCTTTAGCTACAATAGGTGCCGCACCTCTAGCAAAACAAATAAAAATCAACAAATACACATGATAAATAGCCGATAATGAAATAATCTTGAATTATATATATAGCACTGTTAGATATGAAGAGTACAAGGCAGAAAGGGGGAATGTCAGTGTAACTATCGGGACTTCTTTAGCTACAATAGGTGCCGCACCTCTAGCAGAACAAATAAAAATCAACAAATACACATGATGAATAGCCGATAATGAAATAATCTTGAATTATATATAGCACTGATAGATATGAAGAGTACACGGCAGAAAGGGGGAATGTCAGTGTAACTCTAGAAAACCAAATTTTATGTTTATTATATTAGAGTTACACTGACATTCCCCCTTTCTGCCTTCTACTCTTCATATGTGTGTTTCATGATTATATAACATGAAACAAAAATTAACTAATGTTTGAGAACGGCTGCGGAGGATGTGCTCATGTATAAAATCGCTAATATCCGGGCCATCCTACTGTCCATTCTGGCCTCGACCAGTCGACGACGGGGGCCCTTTCAGTGATACGGCGCACCGTCTCAGCACGAGCACCGAAATATTAAACACAATTTCAGTGCCCTCACACACGCGTCCCTCATGTTAAACCACAATTAAGTGAGTAGAAAGACCAAACCAGCCATGCCGACATCGAACAGCAGCATCAAGAAGCAGCGGCAGCCGTCGCTGTCGCCGCAGGACGACTTGCTGCACATACAGGCGTCCTATTATTTCAATCCGGAGGACATGAAACTGACGGACAAGCAGAAGCTCCAACGGTTTCTGTGGGACAAGAAAACTGGGAAGTTTCTTGGCAGGAATGCTTCTAGTTGGAGTGAGTTGTTTGGTGATTTTGATTTTATATTCGTAAATACAAATATGTTTTCTACTAAAGCAGATAGATTTTAATATTCTGAATACATCTGTATGACGTTAGTAATTCACATTTTCGAAATAATTGGTTCTCACCCAGATTGCTAATGTTGGCAGAATGGGTCTTGTAGCTTTTATTGACACCAATTTCCTGTAGTTATTGTTCTATATACGATATTCGGCGCTCGTGGGGTACTAAAAATAATCCGCCCCTCTTCATAAGAAAATATACGGGATAGGGCGATGGTACCAATACAAATTGCGCTCCCAAAATTTTGCGCTCTGACCATAAAATATATTATATATTAAAATATATAAGTGTGAATCCACCTCATAGCAACCTACATATCTAGATTTCGATCTTGTTAGATCTCGTCAATGTAGTCACAGAGCACTATACGTGTAGCTCAGGATGAATTTACACAATATCTCAAGTGGTTACATACAAAATTATACAACTTTCCCTTTTGAGAGAAAGTTTAACGCCATCTGGCGACACTACATAAATTACACCCATGTAGTGTGTCCGGATGGGCGATTTATACTTTATCTGAGGAAAATGAACTATATTTAGTAGGGAATCTGTTCACATAAAATTTGTTTTTTCGTCATATACTCATATAGATTGTTTTTTAGATATTCTAATAAACATTTAAATTCTGTGTCAATTTTCACACAGGAAACTTTCAAACTCTCATTATAGAAACATTTAATATTTCAATCACCGATACAACCCAGCCTTAGCTATCAAAGCTTGTAATAACTCTGGAGTCAATACAGTTAGCACAACTTTAAGACGTTTGTAACGTTTCCATTGCACACACATAGGTCCTCAAACTGTGTAAAAAAAATGGTATAATCAGAGAGAGAGAAAAAATAAATTAAATAAATAAGACAGAACGAACAACCACGATGCATCACAGTGATTGAGATTATGAAGCTCTATATAATTTTTTTTTGTATTCCCTACAAAAACGTAATATATCCTCTTACGTTGTTGTAGGAAGTACAAAACAAATTTCTTCTATAAAGCTTCATAATCACAATCACTGCGATGCATCGCGATTGTTCGTTTTGTCTTATTTATTTAATTTACTTATTTTATTTCTTTCTCTCTCTCTCTCTCTCTCTCTCTGATTATTCTCATATTTTTTTAGATGTAATTACAAAATATCATCATGCGGGTGCAGAATTTTTAGCAGTTTATTTAAGTGGGACAACGTTTCTAAAGTTTGAGAACCGCTGTTAGAGACCGCTTAAGCAAACTAGATAATCACCCGTTGTGCGTCAATCAAATTTTGCAATAAACGCGCTACTTATTGGCGTTTAAAACGCCATTACGGGGATTAGACTTAAGCGGCCACTTAAAAGATGCTCGAGATAAATCATAATTCTAGAAGGTTATGAATAAATTACAGTTTGAAGGTAGTGCTGATGGGCTGTTTTGTTAAAAATAATTATAAAAAAAAGTCGCTCGATTTTAATTCAATACTTTGAATTGGTTTGGGTGCGGGAAATACTACTTTCCGTCCTTGCATGCATTCTCATATTTATAAATACATATTTACATTGGTACCGAATTTTAAGTTTGCAACACTGGCTACTTCCCGCACTAGTGCGGGAAGTAGTAAATTTGAAAACGTCATTGTGACAGATATTGTCAAAACAAATTTCAAATACCTTAAATAGCCCTTGTGTAGACACATTTTGTTTAATTATTCAGTGTTTCCAATAGAGTGAATCTAAAGTAACTACATTCCCTGGATAATGTATTTAGTGTTTATATATTATCTAGGAAATGTAGTTACTTTTGATTCTCTATATTGGAAACACTGAATAATTAAAAAAAAGGTGTCATCAAAACTCCAATCGCAAGCGCTATTCAAGGTGTTTGACATTTATTTTGACCATTTCTGTCATAATGACATTTTAAATTTATCCATTCAATAGTTTATGGGACCTATAAAGTTTATGGGATGTTTATGTCCATAACATCTAGCTTCAAATTAAAAATGTATACATCACATTTGTTTGATTTTTGATTGTTTTTTTTATTATTTTGGTCTACTCTCTACCTTTAGTCAGGCTTTAGTTGTCCTGACAATTAATTATTCTACTACCATATTTTCTCAATTACATTTAAATCACCCAATAACACCCTCCCTCTCCTAATATTAAAAGTTCGTTAAATTCTAACCAGCGTCTGTTTCTATGGTGACTAATAACTTAATTACCTCCAGATGGCAACGTCGCCCGGTGCCTCGCCCACCACCTCCGCGCAAGGTGCATAGGTGGCGTGTTGTGTTTACATTCCGTCCAGTTAAGTTTAGTCCCTTAGTTTAGTGTTTTATTTTAATTTACACGTAGTAAATAAGTTACAAAATATCAACCATGGCGAGGGCGCCGCACGCAATTCGCAAGAATACACTCGAGTACTACCTGAATCGCCTGTACAACAAGGAAAAGGGCACGTATTTGGGTCGGAATGGCGAGAGCTGGAGTAAGTTTGTTTACAACTAAAAAAAACACGCGTTTGTCACGTCTTTTAAATCAAAACAGCCGTAAAGTTGCAGTTGTTTGTTCTATGTTTGTCGCGGCGTGTTTGTTTTGAGTTTTTAATCTTTTGTTTGGATGTAAACAAAATTGAGGTTGGGATGGGCCTGTATGCGTTCTATGCAACCAACTCAACATATACAATTATTAATGTTAATTAACTGATTATTAGTCATCACATAAATAGAAAATAATAATAAAATATATTAGGAAACAACTGATGTTACAAAAGCATAAATACAAATTGTTTTACCTAATAAATGCCTACAAAATCAGCCATGAACCATAAACACCTGTTTGGATGTAATAACAATATAATTTATATATATATATATATATATATATATATATATATATATATATATATATATATATATGTATATATATTTATATATATTCTTTTATAAATTTTGTCCATTCTCTTCTATTTATTGCCAGTTCTTTTGCTTCCTTCCAGTTTTTTCCTTTTCTTTCTAATAGTTCTGATATAGCTTCATCCCATTTTTTTGTTGGTCTTCCTTTTTTCTTGTTTTTGATTTTAGCACTTCATATAATTTATATAATATATAGTATTTACTTCTTATGACCAAATTATTGACTGTTCTAGTGTAATTCTGGACATCTCACATATAAAAACCACTATACAATAAATATGCTTTAGTGAAACTTCACCTACAAAAGGGTTTGAACTCTTGCTCCCCAATACTCAGCACAAGACAAATGTCCAACCACTAGGTTACTGAACTGGGTGTAATAGCTGTTCTGTCCCAAAAACCATCACCATTGTTTGCTCTTTCTCAGTGCTGTCATCAATCCACTCACCTTTTTCTCTTTTACTTCTAGTGAAAATTGGGCTATTCTACTTCATATTCTATGGAATGTTAGCAGCACTGGTTGCAATCTGTATGTGGGTATTTTTCCAAACACTAGATCCTAGAATACCCAAATGGCAGATGGATAGCTCTATCATAGGCACAAATCCAGGTTTAGGATTTAGGCCTATGCCAACTGATGATAATGCAGAGTCAACACTGATATGGTTTGAGGGTTCAAACAGTACCAATTTCCAGAAGTGGGTGAATAATTTAATGCGCTTCCTGGATAGTGAGTATAAATATTATACATCAAATAAATAAAATAATTACTTTTTAATAATTTTTTAAATATTAAGTTATTTGGATGGTTCCTATATGTATCCTGTAACATCATAATGGAATAAACCATAGTCTTAACTAAATTTTAAACTATACCTAAATTGTTGGTATTTTTGTATTTGCTTTTAGAATATTATACACCGGGTAAGACAGAAAAGGGTACAGCTTCCATAAGGAAATGCAGCTACTCACAACCCCCACAAAGAGGTCAAGTGTGTGACTTTGATGTGCGCCTATGGGAGGAGTGCAGCCCAGACAAGTTTTTCAATTACCATCGCAACGCGCCTTGCATTTTCATCAAATTAAACCGAATTTATGGATGGGTGCCTGAATTTTACAACGACCCCAACGATTTGCCTGAAGCAATGCCGCAGAGCTTGAAGGATCACATTAGGCGGGTTTCGCCAGAAGAAGTAAGTGGTTTTAATAATAGGATTTACAAAAATGTAAGTCTTCACCCGAGAGCAGCGGTAAGTCCTCGGACTGCTGCTCTGAAAATCGTGAGTTCAAACCTCATAAAGCGACATGCTTTTCAACTTGAACGCGCCCTCACCTCCCCAACCCGCCTGGCCAGCGTGGGGTTTCACGACTTCAGCACCTTTCTCCGGTCTGGAGTAAATTGTCATCTAAATCTAAATACTCCAGTGGTTCAAAATCCACATTAAACTGTAGGTTTGCTTGTAGTGGCAGTACTATAGGCAGAGAAAGAGACCCAGAGTGTGATTCTGCCAGCACTGTTACACTAGTGGTATATATATATATATATATATATATATATATATATATATATATATATATATATATATATATATATATATAAATTATATATTATATATTTTTATTTTTGTATGTAGTATTTTCACTAAAAATATCAAATTAACAATGTGCTTCAGAGGGATACAGTTTGGATCAGTTGTGATGGCGAAAATCCGGCTGATATAGAATATTTAGGACCGGTAACGTATTACCCTAAGGTTCAAGGATTCCCAGGATATTATTATCCTTATGAGAATTCCGAGGGCTATCTGAGTCCGCTTGTAGCAGTACAATTTCTACGACCCGTTTGTAAGTTGCTTTATTTTGGTGGTTTATGGTTTGAGTCATTTATACACTCATAAATACTTACTGCATGATTATGATAACATTATAATTTCTTGTGTTTTTCTGCTTTATTAACCATAATTTAGTGAGATGCAAGTTTAAGTGGTATGAAACTGATAGATTTATCATGGGGTGATGATAGATTTATCATGGGGTAATGATAGATTTATAACAGTAAATCATTTTAAAGGATAATATAGATTTTATAGAACAAAGTAGCATTCTAGAGAGAACCATTCTTACAATTTACCAGATTGTCCAGTTCAGTTTTATATTTATTTTAGAACCCTCTGGTTGACATTTTAATAATATTAAGCCATTTGAATGCTGACATGTTCAATCTGATTTGCTTATATTTGTTTAAATCTATTAAAATTAATATAACTCTTACCCCCGTATTCACCAACGTTCCATAAATGTATCAATAGCTATTGAACACATAAGAATTAGTTGTTATAGCAACAATAAATACATTATCTAGAGAATGTAGTTACTTTAGATTCTCTCTATTGGAAACACTGAATAATTAAACAAAAGGTGTCATCAAAGCTCCAATTACAGGTGTTTGACATTTGTTTTGGCATATTCTGTCACATTGACGTTGTCAATTTATCCATTCAATAGCTTATGGAACCTATAAAGTTTATGGGATGTTGGTGAATACGGGCAATAGGGATCTATCATACCGTTGTCGAAAAACCTTTCATTTATCCTTTGAGATTATTATTAAGATTACGCTTGGATTCTTATATATTATTATTAGATGCAGCATGCCGCACGGTTTTTTATGTAATACCTATTGTTTTTAAACTAATTATCTAATTATTTGTATTCCAGCTGGTATAGTAATAAACATTGAGTGCAAAGCATGGGCCAAAAATATACAGCACACTCGAGGGGAGCGGACTGGATCAGTGCATTTCGAACTCTTAATTGATTAAGAAACATACACATACATTCCTTCTTTTTACATACAAGCTTTTTCCCTACTCAAGCTCTCTCTCTTTCTCTCTTCCTTCATTATATGTAAAACATATACATGACAAAATGAATATGATTAGAATCTCAATTCTATACATTTAGAATTTACAAAAAAATAATTATCAAACGATGATGAAACGTGGAGATGCGTTTTATCTTACTATGAAAAAATTAATTAGTAATCAAATACTAAAAAATATAATAATCAATTATTTATATTTTACATTTACAAATCGAGATTGTTCCAATTGTCCACTTTAATTAAGTGTGTACAAATTGTTGTTTTGTACACTACTAATTGAAAGAAAATATGTATATTTATTTTGTACAAACTTTACAAGTAGTATTACTCAAATTTGATATAAGAAAAGTTATATTCAAGTGTATTTGTAAATTGTGAAGTAAAAGTATCGATTGGTGACGACAACCAACAATGAAAAATAGTTAAATAATTCAAGTAAAATAGGTAAATACGTACATTATTTTTTTTTGCAACACTCAATTAATTTCATACAATTTTTATTTTATTATGTAATTTCGATATTACACTATAAATTTGTTCTTGAATTCGCAGAGATCTTCTACAGATCTATTCTAAATAGTACCAATGGTTTCAAATAAAATTGATTATGATTTTATTTATGATTTATTATAATAAAGTTTAAAGACTAAAGCATTGCACAAATCTTCCACGAAAGGTGTTAAAACAGACGACTCGCTTTCCTTTCAATTGTACTTGAATAAAAGGAAATTTTTCACTGTTACACGGAACTCATATGTGCCTTCATCTACCAATGATAAAGTGTAGACAAAAGTGCCTCAATTTCTCATCTTAGAGAAATTCGATTATTCTAAATATATATATATATATATATATATATATATATATATATATATATATATATATATATATATTTATATACATATATATATATATATATTTATTTATATATATATATATATATATATATATATATATATATAAAGTTGTAACCCTATATTCCTTATCCGGTTCTACATCAGCGTTCATCCATTAACAGAAGATTTTATTTACAGCATATCATACCAATATTGTTTTTTTTTGACGCAACATACTAGACTGCATTATGTTACTTCATCAGCTAATCAGAAGAGGGCAGCTAATTCAAACCTAGATATGTTGACGGAGTGACGAACCGCGCGTTACATAAATAATTTATAGTGGTGGGTGAACAAAAATTAGGAAATGCGTTTGCATCCAAATTTTAGAATCTATAAAAGAAAATGAAATGTGTTCATTCATTTAATTTTCTTTTAAAAAGACTACAAATATTTTTTCCAAACATCACTGTATAATCAAATTGTAGTCAAAAATACGCACGGAAATCATAGTGCGAACTACAACTACCTACCCTAGGTACATATTGATTAAATGAAATTGTTTATCCCGTTTATTCCACTCCTAACCAAATGGTTCATATTAACAATAATATTCTTCTACAAGGAATCTGATTAAAATAATATAAAAACCTGTAGTATGTTTTACAGATATAATATATACAATGTTTCAAATAAATTGAGTTATTATATATACATAATATATATATATATATATATATATATATATATATATATATATATATATATATATATATATATATTTATATACAAATTACAAAAAAACTCTACAATGTGTTCTTTAATTGTTTAATGTAGACAAGCAGTTTGTTTGTATATACATATGTATTTTCAGTTTATATTGTTTAGAACTCTAATATTAATATAAGACATTCCAAATATACGTTCCATTGCATTGGATTTTACACCATTTAGTTGATAAGATGGAAATAAAGATGAAGGTTATATTTTATTTTGGTGTGACTTCTAATCGAATCCTGTATTATCTTAAAATTCTTCCTGTAACTCTTCTTACGATCATACGCCACCATGATGCGAAAGACTTCAAAAGGACGGTATACAGGGGGACATGGAAGTTGTATAAGCACATTGTAGGCGCTTTCGTTTAGCATGGTTTATCATTGCCAGTCGCCCCCGTGGGGTGCAGTATCGCTCAAGTCTTGCGGTCGTGCGCCGCCGGTTATAAGGACCGAGGTAGAATTATGCGCACCGGAAGCGGCAAATAGAACAAGAAGTAATAAGCCCGTACCAGCCGAGTTGCGAGCGAAGATGGGGTGGGCGGGCGTCCCCTACCAACCAAACTATACCCGTCCACTAACTCAAACGACTTGAACTATGCATTACATTATTTTTCACATATATATTTTTTTTTTAATTCGCTATAAATGACATTAATTTAATCATAGAAAATAACGGATAATAGTGTAGTGCATAGTTCAAGTCGATTGAGATAGTGGACGGGTATAGTTTGGTTGGTGGGGGCCGCCCGCCCACCCCACCTTCGCTCGCATAGATTTTTCATGGGATATAGATGTTTTATATTGTTTAAACTATTCCAAGAAGAGTGTTATCCTATGGAAAAACTATGCGAGCGAAAGTGGGGTGGGCGGGCGCCCCCCACCAACCAAACTATACCCGTCCACTATCTCAAACGACTTGAACTTTGCATTACATTATTTTTCACATATATATTTTTTTTAATTCGCTATAAATGAATAAATGACATTAATTTAATCATAGAAAATAACGGATAATAGTGTAGTGCATAGTTCAAGTCGTTTGAGATAGTGGACGTGTATAGTTTGGTTGGTAGGGGCCGCCCGCCCACCCAACCTACGCTCGCATAGTTTTTTCATTGGATATACATGTTTTATATTGTTTAAACTATTCCAAGAAGAGTGTTATCCTATGGAAAAACTATGCGAGCGAAAGTGGGGTGGGTGGGCGGTCCCCACCAACCAAACTATACCCGTCCACTATCTCAAACGACTTGAACTTTGCATTACATTATTTTTCACATATATATATTTTTTTAATTCGCTATAAATGAATAATTGACATTAATTTAATCATAGAAAATAACGGATAATAGTGTAGTGCATAGTTCAAGTCGTTTGAGATAGTGGACGGGTATAGTTTGGTTGGTAGGGGCCGCCCGCCCACCCCACCTTCGCTCGCATAGTTTTTTCATTGGATATAGATGTTTTATATTGTTTAAACTATTCCAAGAAGAGTGTTATCCTATGGAAAAACTTTGCGAGCGAAGGTGGGGTGGGCGGGCGGTCCCCACCAACCAAACTATACCCGTCCACTATCTCAAACGACTTGAACTATGCACTACACTATTATCCGTTATTTTCTATAATTAAATTAATGTCATTTATTCATTTAAAACTAATTAAAAAAAATATATGTGAAAAATAATGTAATGCATAGTTCAAGTCGTTTGAGATAGTAGACGGGTATAGTTTGGTTGGTGGGACCGCCCGCCCACCCCACCTTCGCTCGCATAGTTTTTCCATAGGATAACACTCTTCTTGGAATAGTTTAAACAATATAAAACTTCTATATCCAATGAAAAAACTATGCGAGCGAAGGTGGGGTGGGCGGGCGGCCCCTACCAACCAAACTATACCCGTCCACTATCTCAAACGACTTGAACTTTGCATTACATTATTTTTCACATATATATATATATTTTAATTCGCTATAAATGAATAAATGACATTAATTTAATCAAAGAAAATAACGGATAATAGTATAGTGCATAGTTCAAGTCGTTTGAGATAGTGGACGGGTATAGTTTGGTTGGTAGGGGCCGCCCGCCCACCCCACCTTCGCTCACATAGTTTTTCCATAGGATAACACTGTTCTTGGAATAGTTTAAACAATATAAAACTTCTATATCCAATGAAAAAACTATGCGAGCGAAGGTGGGGTGGGCGGGCGTACCCCACCAACCAAACTATACCGTGCGATTATTTTCCGGAGCGAATTGCTTCTTCTTGACAAGAGACTTAACTCTTCGATTTCGGTTTCTTATAATTATTATTTTAAATTTGTATTGTAAATTTTATTTATAGTAGTTTAAGCGGTATTTATAAACACTACAGATATGTTTTAACAAAAACTTAATTTTTTATTCGTTAAAAAAGTAGTATTTAATGGTAAACAAAGACTTTATGATAAAACAATATGCTATGACGCCATCAACTTTTTTTGATGTTCCCGAGTTGAAGGTACTGCGAACCGCGTGACTGAAATGAAACCACTAATTAACCGTTGTTTTTTTTTTTTAGTTGGGAATTCTTGGTAGACGTCCTTGTTGGGGCAACACCGTCTGCATTTCAAAGTCGACCACTCAACAACCAATTTAAGAGAAAAAAACCCATTTTTATGGGTGCTGCATATAAAACCATTAGTCCAATCGCCCGATCAACAGTTGTATGGTACGCGGGCTGGTTTGCAGCAACAAACAATATGAAATTGTTTGTATTTGTGATGGTTATTGTGGTTGTGGTGGCGGCGGATGGACCGGGATACGTCTATTTGCCTCCGAATTATGATTTCGCAAATCCTTTATCTGGAGGCGGTAATACGTTCAAACAGCAGAAACTGTACACATCCACCAGAGCAACTGGATATGATAAGTTGGTTAATTTGCCCGTGCAGGATAGTCCGGAGGTTTCAGCTGCGAAAGCTCGTCATTTTGCTGCAGTGAAAGAGGCTACTGCACGTGCGGAAACTATTGCAAAGTTGCGAGATCTGTCTGAAGGCGGTGAAATAGTTTTTCCTAGTTTCTACAGAGATGCCTACAACAGTCCGCGTGTTGCCGATTATTATGCCCATTTTGAATTGGATAAATCTGATTACCCCTACTATTAATTACTATTAAAAACATATTGTGTGTAAGTTGTTGCATTTGTAAACAAATCATAAATAAATATTGCCTCATGAGTCTCTTTTTTTAACCCTAATTACCATGAAATTACTACGACATTTTACAATCTAGATATCTATATCCAATGAAAAAACTATGCGAACAAAGGTGGGGTGGGCGGGTGGCCCCTACCCACCAAACTATGCCCGTCCACTTTTTCAAATAACTTGAACTCTGCACTATACTGTTATCCATTAATTTATATTCTATTCAATTAATTACATTTGTTAATTAACGTCTAATTCTTAAAAAGAAAGTGAGAAATAATGTAGTTCATAGTTCAAGTCGTTTGAAATAGTGGACGGGTATAGTTTGGTTGGTGGGGGCCGCCCGCCCACCCCTCCTTTGCTCGCATAGTTGTTCCATAGGATAATACTCTTCTTTGAATAGTTTCAACAATATAAAACATTTGTATCCATTGAAAAAACAATGCGCGCAAAGGTGGGGTGGGCGGGCGCCCCGCACCAACCTGACTATACCCGTCCACTATTTCAAACTACTTGAACTCTGCTTATTATTGTTTATTTTATATATATATATATATATATATATATATATATATATATTTATTTATATTTATTGGTCACTCATCTTTGCATTGAATTACATGAATCTATGGGCCATGAGACTAGACGTAATAATTAGTATAATTATAGTAGTAATTGTGACCAAAAAAAATTGATTTTATTATAGTGAGTCTAATAAACGCAACATTCAACATACAACATACAAAATCTAATATCGTGCTAATAAAACCGACAAACATTTCAAATACTATTCGTCAATATTGCTACTTAACAAAATCCTATTAATTCAAGCATAATCTTCATGTGGATATTTTTAAACACTCCTCCACCCGCGCCGTCCAGTTTTTTCTTGCAAAATCCGGATGAAGCGACGCTTTATATTTGCATATTATTATTACAAATATTCACGACTCGGCATTTCGCATCGGCATTTGGTTTCGCCCTAATTCTCCACGGGATTAATTGTTTGTTATGCAAAGGGCCAGTGTGTTTGAAGGCCATCGCGTTTGTTTTGTCTTTGTGCTAACCGGTCAAAACTAGTTTCGGCTTGGTTAAGGGGGGAAAACGCCCTTTTGAATGTATAAGAATAAACCATTCGTGTGACTCACGTGTCACACAACGAGCATTGATCAATATTTCACGAGATACACATGTGTTTTTTATAGAATATAGCTTGAATGAATATTTAAATATAATTTCGAACGATATATTTTATTCATACAGAGTTTATTGTACCTTTTTGAGGAGTATATCAATTTTAGTATTATAATTAGTGAGATAAATATCTATTATATTATTATTATTATTATTATAATAATAATAGTAATAATTTAAAAATAAGTTTAAAAATTGCACTTTTATTCTTAATTAAATGTAATATATATATTTAGGTATATATTACATTTAATTGAGAGTAAGTCCAATTTTTAAACCTATTTCTAAATTATTATTATTAGTAATAATATAACATTTAGTAATAATATAAAAATAGGTTTAAAAATTGAATTTTTTCTCTAAATTAAAAGTAATATATACCAATTTTGGTATCTATTACATTTAATTGAGGGTAAAAGTGCAATTTTTAAACCTATTTTTAAATTATTACTAATAATAAAAATAAAAATAATATATAAATAATATCTATTATATTATTATTTATTATTATTATTATTATTAGTATTAGGCTACACCGAAAGGTAAAAGGCAATTGATAATATATATAATATATTATTATTTATTATTATTAGTAATAATATAAAAATAGGTTTAATATATATAATAGAAATAGAATCATTTGACGTAATTTAACAACGTCAACTGGTTCTAAATTTCTAACCCGCGCAGATTTTTTTAAAAGTCGTAGTTCATTCAAATTTACATTTTAAAATTAGACAGAATAATAATAAACATAAAATGTAAGGGGGAAACATTAAATTTATTTATTTATTAGTATGAGCATTGTGTATTAGGGGATTTTTGTATTTTTTTGAAGAGTTATGCCAAATAAAGGTCTTTTTTTGGTGGGGCATTTGGACCTGGTAAACTAAATTGTGACCGCTGTTGCAAAGAATAATAATTTATTAAACAGAAAACCTCTTTAAGTCCGTATCTAGTTTCTTATATCGTTTTCGATGCAGACACAAACTACATAGTGTCATACTCACATGTAGAAAATGATATAGCGGCGGAATAATAATAAATTCACTTAATAATAACAACACCGTAATACACAATATTAATTTTCCATATTTTTCATTTAGTAATAGTTATATAGTTTAATATATCAATTCTTATATATAAAACGATATAGGAAACTAGATAATGTCATTCGGACTTAGGAATACATTTGATTATATTTACTTATAAAATATATTTTATATTTATATATAATAAAGTTTTTTTTTTTAATTATTATTATCCATTTGAATTTTTGGTTAGTCTATTTTCGCGTTGAAAATGAACATATTTACGTTACTTGTTGCATTTCTCAGCGATTTTTAACTTTTTGGGTCACGGCCTCCGATTCCCAATAGGTTTTCGCGCGCAACGGAAAGTTGACCCGTTGGAAAACGCCTGGCGCTTTTCCAGCTGGCAAACAGAAGATGGAATATGTATATTCGAACCGGAATTTTGTAATTACACAACATATTTCAAGAGCGCACACGCAAATATGAATGAGAGGGAGACGAATTTAAATCTTATGATGAGTAGAAAAGTTAATTTGATTTATTTATGCCCGTATTCACCAACATCCCATAAACTTTATAGGTTCCATAAGCTATTGAATGGATAAATTGACAACGTCATTGTGACAGAATATGCCAAAACAAATATCAAAAACCTTAAATAGCGTATGTGATTGGAGCTTTGATGACACCTTTTTTTTTATTCAGTGTTTCCAATAGAGACAATCTAAAATAACTACATTCCCTAGATAATTTATTTATTGTTGCTATAACAACGAATACTTATGGGTTCAAAAGCTATTGATAGAATGAAGTTTTTCTATTAGTCAATTATGCTTATATTTCTGATTATTATTGATATTTTTTAATTCCATGTTTTATATCGGGGTTCTCAGTAAGGATTTCGCACGCCCGTACAGGCAGACACTTACAGGTAGACATTTTCCTAAGATATTCTTATTTCGACTATACACAGACACACACAGGCAGACATTTTCCAAAGATAGTCCTTATCTCGACTATACACACATACAGGCAGACATTTTCCAAAGATAGTCTTATTTCGACTATACACAGACACACACAGGCAGACATTTTCCAAAGCTAGTCTTATTTCGACTATACACAGACACACAGGCAGATATTATCAAAAGATAGTCTTATTGCGACTATACACAGACACATACAGACAGACATTTTCCAAAGATAGTCTTATTTCGACTATACACAGACACACACAGACAGACATTTTCCAAAGATAGTCTTATTTCAACTATACACAGACACCTTTTGTACGGGCAGACATTTTCCTAAGATAGTTTTATTATATATATATATATATATATATATATATATATATATATATATATATATATATATATATATATATATATATATATATATATATATGTATGTGTGTGTGTGTGTCTGGGAACAAAATTCTGAGAAAACGACTAAATGAATGGCGATCAAAATCGATCCAGATTCAGAAAGAAAATACTTTCTTTGTGGTGCCCGCGCCAGATATTTAATTATATTGTTTACTAATCCTAATTTTCGAATAACCATTTATATTACAAATGAAAATAGAGTCGTGGGGGGTGCCCGATTCTCAGTTGTCCAATTATATCTTAGCCTATATTTATGTGGAAGTCTGCTCGCACGTCACAGTTTCTAAATATACATCCCAAGTTATATTTACTATAAATAAATCAAAATATTTTATCTGGCAACGTATGATGCTATGAGTGTCTACAGCACATATGGGCCTTTCGCACAGGATGTATAATTGTAATTATGTAAGATATATAACGCATCGATTTAAAATTAAATTACATTAATCTAACTTCATTTTAAATGGGTACGGATTTTCTACCTAAAAATTTATTGAAGTGAGTTCTTAATTTAGTGGAAAGAAGAGATGGTAATAAATCACATTAAAAACTGATGCCCGTATTCACCAACATCCCATAAACTTTATAGGTCCCATAAGCTATTGTAGTAAAAACAAATGTCAAACACTTTGAATAGCACTTGCGATTGTAACTTTGATGACACCTTTTGTTTAATTATTCAGTGTTTCCAATAGAGAGAATCTTAAGTAACTACATTCCCTAGATAATGTATTTATTGTTTCTATAACAACGAATACTAAAGCCCTGGTTTCCTAGGAAGCGGCTAATGAAAAGCGGCCGCTTTTGACGTCACAAAGATAGTTTTACACACACGCACACACACACACACATATATATATATATATATATATATATATATATATATATATATATATATAAATGAACATGGTTTCCCATACCGAGCAATATCTCAACGTAATTCAACAAGCCAATGATTTACAGTGATTTATGGTGAGTTATTCACTTACATATACTTGAAAACGATTGTTGTGATATATAAATGACGTCAAAAACGGCCGCTTTTAAGCGACCGCTCACCGAGGCAGGGATCCGAGGAAATCAGGACTTTATGGATTCAACAGCTATTGATAGATTTATGGCGAATACGGGCGTTAGAGGAGTTTACTTTTTCATAATGATATATCTCTGTTGCACAACGAATGTAACTAGATTAGGCAATTACCGTCATCAAAGTTGGCGGCAGCCCGCGAGTAAATTGACAAAATTGAATTGCTTAATCGTTTTAATTGTAGGATCTCATAATTTAAGTTGTTTTATTAGTAGATGTATATATGTATGTAGCCCTCACACGATTACTATCTGTTACTGTCTCTCATTTCAATCTGAGTGAGATTCTGCTTTTTTTTTTACCGTTTCCATCCACCAAATTCGAGGGTGGGCGCGCACCCGCGACGCGCCGTAACTTGGCGTGTGAGCAGCAGTGTCGTATCTAGAAAATTTCTCAGAGGGGGGGGGGGGGGGGGTGGGTCAAGTCAGCTTCATGCCGCCCCTCTAGCTGTTTTCACATAAGTTATAAACAAGAATCAATTGTTCAATCCCATTTTGTTGCCCCCTTTATGCAGGAATATGTGACAATACAAATTTCAACTTATAGAAGCCATATCTTTGAAGGTAATAAAGATATCTCATCAGCGATTTTGAAATTAAGTTCATAATACATTTTTGAACAAATGTAACAAAAAAAATTCTAAAATTAGATAATGCGGAACCGTTTTTCTTGCCAGAAAAGACTGATAATATAAATCTGAAATTTACTAAGCCATATCTTTGAAGACAATGAAGATATATCACTAAAGTCTTTATAGTTTTTAAAATTGAATTCTTACATACATTTCTTGATTAGTGTAATAAATTAAAACTGCGAATTACATAATGAGGAATAGTTTTCATTAGCAAAAAACATTGATAATAATTTCAAATTAAACAAGCCATATCTTTGAAAATAATAAAGATATCTCATTGGGGTCTTTATAATTGAGTTTTTCATCCATATTCAAACCATAATAATATAAAAAAAATTAAAAATTGTATCATGATGAATAGGTATTTTAGCAGGAATGCGTGAGAAACCAGTTTCAACTTTCAGAAGAAGAGACCTCATTGAAGTCTTTATAATTGAGTTTTTCATACATTTTTACATAAGAATAATACAAAAATATCCTAAAATTGCATCATGATGAATCGGAATTTTTGCAGGAATGTGTGATAATACAAATTTCAACTTTTACAAGCCATATCTTTGAAGATAATAAAGATATCTCATTGGGGTCTTTATAATTGAGTTTTTCATCCATATTCAAACAAGAATAACATAAAAAATCTTAAAATTGCATCATGAAGAATAGCAATTTTTGCAGGAATGTGTGATCATACAAATTTCAACTTTTATAAGCTGTATCTTTGAAGATAATGAAGATACCTCATTGAAGTCTTTATAATTGAGTTTTTCATACATTTTTAGACAAGAATAACATAAAAAATCTTAAAATTGCATCATGATAAATAGGTATTTTTTGCAGGACTGTGTGATAATACAAATTTCAACTTTTACAAGCCATATCTTTGAAGATAATAAAGATATCTCATTGGGGTCTTTATAATTGAGTTTTTCATCCATATTCAAACAAGAATAACATAAAAAAAATCTTAAAATTGTATTATGATGAATAGGTATTTTAGCAGGAATGTGTGAGGAACAAGTTTCAACTTTCACAAGTGAAATCTTTGAAAATAATGAAGATACCTCATTGAAGTCTTTATAATTGAGTTTTTCATACATTTTTAGACAAGAATAACATCAAAAATCTTAAAATTGCGTTATGATGAATAGGTATTTTTGCAGGAATATGTGATAATACAAATTTCTACTTTTACAAGCCATATCTTTGAAGATAATAAAGATATCTCATTGGGGTCTTTATAATTGAGTTTTTCTTCCATATTCAAACAGGAATAACATAAAAAATCTTATAATTGCATCATGATGAATAGGTATTTTAGCAGGAATGTGTGAGAAACAAATTTCAACTTTCACAAGTCATATCTTTGAAAATAATGAAGATACCTCATTGAAGTCTTTATAATTGAGTTTTTCATACATTTTTAGACAAGAATAATATAAAAAATCTTAAAATTGCATCATGATGAATAGGTATTTTTGCAGGAATATGTGATAATACAAATTTCAACTTTTACAAGCCATATCTTTGAAGATAATAAAGATATCTCATTGGGGTCTTTATAATTGAGTTTTTCATCCATATTCAAACAAGAATAACATAAAAAAAAATCTTAAAATTGTATTATGATGAATAGGTATTTTAGCAGGAACGTGTGAGAAACAAATTTCAACTTTCACAATTGATATCTTTGAAAATAATGAAGATACCTCATTGAAGTCTTTATAATTGAGTTTTTCATACATTTTTAGACAAGAATAACATCAAAAATCTTAAAATTGCGTTATGATGAATAGGTATTTTTGCAGGAATATGTGATAATACAAATTTCTACTTTTACAAGCCATATCTTTGAAGATAATAAAGATATCTCATTGGGGTCTTTATAATTGAGTTTTTCTTCCATATTCAAACAGGAATAACATAAAAAATCTTATAATTGCATCATGATGAATAGGTATTTTAGCAGGAATGTGTGAGAAACAAATTTCAACTTTCACAAGTCATATCTTTGAAAATAATGAAGATACCTCATTGAAGTCTTTATAATTGAGTTTTTCATACATTTTTAGACAAGAATAATATAAAAAATCTTAAAATTGCATCATGATGAATAGGTATTTTTGCAGGAATATGTGATAATACAAATTTCAACTTTTACAAGCCATATCTTTGAAGATAATAAAGATATCTCATTGGGGTCTTTATAATTGAGTTTTTCATCCATATTCAAACAAGAATAACATAAAAAAAAATCTTAAAATTGTATTATGATGAATAGGTATTTTAGCAGGAACGTGTGAGAAACAAATTTCAACTTTCACAATTGATATCTTTGAAAATAATGAAGATACCTCATTGAAGTCTTTATAATTGAGTTTTTCATACATTTTTAAACAAGAATAACATCAAAAATCTTAAAATTTCATTATGATGAATAGGTATTTTTGCAGGAATGTGTGATAATCAATACAAGCCATATCTTTGAAGATAATAAAGATATCAAATTGGGGTCTTTATAATTGAGTTTTTCTTCCATATTCAAACAGGAATAACATAAAAAATCTTATAATTGCATCATGATGAATAGGTATTTTAGCAGGAATGTGTGAGAAACAAATTTCAACTTTCACAAGACATATCTTTGAAAATAATGAAGATACCTCATTGAAGTCTTTATAATAGAGTATATATGTTTTATGCAGACAAACATATATACTCTATTATAAAGACTTCAATGAGGTATCTTCATTATTTTCAAAGATATGACTTGTGAAAGTTGAAATTAGTTAGCGCTGACAAAGTATTGAATCAAAAACCATTCGCAATTAAATCGAATCGTTTCAACAATGTTTAATACTTGAAGAGCAAGAGTCGACAAATTTCTATCAAAGTTAATGTTGAGGGTTAGATACGCAATATACAATTATGAAACTAATTCAACCAAAAAGGCGAACAAAGCAATTAATTCGAATCGTTTCAACATGGCGTTCCAAGAGTAACTTGAAAAACATTTTCAATAGATATCGATTTACCATTAAAGCTTTTTATAAAGTGAGAATATACTGCATGCTACAATTACAGTTATTAGTGGTGTCCATTATTTAGAAAACTAAAACATAAAAATAATTATTCTAATGCATCTTTAATAGAGTCCAGCTATTTTTTTTTGTGGCCATAACAACATAAAATCGTGACCGTTTTTTACTCTACACGGAAATCCATTTAATTTACTATTTATGAATATCAGCTACTATAATATCTTTGTATCAATCCGCGTGTGTTTTTCTGAATCGTGCTCGCTATCTTATCAGCGGGCTAGCCGCCAACGATGACGCGCGCGTCCGCTATTTGTCCGCGCGCGGCCCGCCACGTGCGCGCGCTCCTCAGGATCTCGCTTGGCCGCTCGCTCGCTCGCTCAGGGCGCAAAGGTAAATATTATAAAACAGTCCGTGTCTGGTGAGTCCCCCCGCGACTAGGTGTGTACGTCAGAGACCAGTCGCGCTTATTTTTGTACGGCCCAGTTCAGTGGCTCCGACGAGTGTGTGCGGTTTGTGAGTAGTGCTGTGTGCGGCGGGTTTTAAGTAAGAACCAAAAAAAAGAAAAGTAACTTACTTCCGAAAATGGCACAACGCGGAAAAATTGAGAAGGAAAACGGCCGATATGAGTTTCCGTACATGAAGCCGCCGCAGAAGAGCGGATGGCAGACGTTCAGGGATTTTTGTTTTGATCCCAAGAATGGCACTGTTATGGGCAGAGGTGGTAAAAACTGGGGTGAGTCAGGTTTTACAGTTCTAATGTCAAAATGACAATTATTCTCAGTTGACTGTTTTCACATTTGTGAAAATTAATTCAAGATTCGGGTATCGGAAATCGTTTAAATTCAGGTTTAAACATATATATTATGTAAAACATATATAAGTGTGAATCCAGTAATCCACATATCTAGATTTCGATCTTATTAGATCACATTCGTGTAGCCTCAGCTAGTGAGAATGAATTCACAAAATATGTCGAGTGGTTATATACAAAAATGATACTACTGACCCCCTAGGAGGAAAGTTATACACAAAAATTTGTACTTGAACAATACAATTTTGATTTTCCATTAAATCTATAATCCATTTTTCTGTGAAGTTAAGGTAAATACCGGGTCATTAAACACCTCTGAGCTTCTCCCTTGACCGGCGGAAAATCCTCACGGCTGATAGCCCTATAAAGGGCTGTATGATACTAGACAATTTAGACAATTGACCAACTTTTGGTTCAAGAAATTGTCTTTATATCGAGTTTTATAGTTATGAGCACCAAAAGAAGAAGAAACTTTTGACTGTTCTCACATGTGTGAAAACTAATTCAAGCTTCTACATAAATGTTGAATAATTGAAGAGCCAGAGTCGACAAATTTCTATCAAAGTTAATGTTGAGGGAAGGACTCAAACCAAGATACGCAATATACAATTATGAAACGAATTCAACCAAAAAGGCGTACACAATGTAAACATTTTGATCAAAAGTATTTACAAGTAAAAAAGCTTACATAATTAAATTTTATTATCTAAATCAGTGTTTCTCAAACTGTTTGGTCTGGATGTACAAAAATTTTTTGCGGCCCCATTTTTTTTTTCGCAACCCCACTTAAGAATCACTGATCTAAACCACTAAAAGTTAACGAAATTGATGTATTGGATGTATTTTTGTTTATATATGTGTCGGTGATTATGAAAGTGATGTAAGTAATATACTTTACATTTAGAGATAATAGGAGATTTTACTTTGATCAAATAAAAAAATAAAACAATTGTATAATAAAATATAAACCCAGCTCACTCCGGTATTTACCAACGTTCTATAAACCTATTAGGCACCTTCTACGGTCAATAATACTGTCAATCCTAGTACTGTCAATCCTAGTACTGTCAATCCTAGTACTGTCCATCCTAGTACTGTCAATATTTGCTTCAATCCTTCTTTTATATTTATCAAGTAATCAATTATCCGGATAAATATCAGTATTCTCTTCATTACATCATTAATATACCTTGCACGATGAGTAGTACTGGCAATATTTTAGAATAATTAACATATTAAATATTTTATCATACAGTAATACTGTCATTATTCTAAAATATTGACAGTAATATTGATCGTGTAAGGTGCCTTTATCAATAGCTATTGAACCCATAAGTATTCGTTGTTATAACAACAATAAATACATTCATTATCTAGGGAATGTAGTTACTTTAGATTCTCTCTATTGGAAACACTGAATGATTAAACAAAAGGTGTCATCAAAGCTCCAATCACAAGCGCTGTTCAATGTTTTTGACATTTGTTTTGGCATATTCTGTCACAATGACATTTTAAATTTATCCATTCAAATGGGACCTATAAAGTTTATGGGATGTTGGTGAATACAGGCATGAGTGGTTAGAGGCGTTGTTCGCATTGTGGAGAGCCTGTGTTCGATCCCCAGTGGGGAGCGAATTTTTGCGAATAACCTTCAACAGTTTTTCATAGGTTTTCTGTGAAGTTAAGGTAAATACCGAGTGATTAAAGTTCTCTAAGCTTCTCCCTTGGCTGGCCTCACGACTGATAGCCCTATAAATACAGAATTTTTTTTTTAAATAATATTTATCGTTGTAAAAAAGTAAACAAAATGTGTTTAAGATATTTTGTGTGTAGCTTATAGGAAAAATAGATTTTTAATGCTTGAAATTTCTTACTACTGTCAAACATAAACTTTTTTTAAACACTAAAAACTTGAACTAAACATTAAATGTTTACAATTTTGCATATATTGTTTCAGATTAAAGTAAATAGAACGAATAAAATGGGAAATATTATTTTTTTTGAAGTAGCAAAACACATACTCTTACATCTGCCACCCGAATATCGATAACCAGTTACAAATAATTGTAACACAGTTAATAACTACAATTATTGTATGGAAAACAGGAATCATTAAACCGCCATTATGTTACACTTGGCCTCACTGAAGTTCCACGTATATAAATAATTATTATAGTTATAAGTTCATCGTCCTATTTCATGCGGAGCAAAAAAAAACGGGTAATTTTTTGTTGTCGGTGCATGTGCTCTCCCAGACCGTTTTATCGACTTATTCCTACAACAAACCTCCGTGGTGCTTACGCAACAAGTTGGCGATAAGATTATCCGAAATGAAATGACTTGCGGAATATTTTAACCAACGCTGTTGATTTAATTATAATACAATTATACATAGCGAACAAAAAAGGTATAAAGAAATCAGCTATGTGATTGCAAGTTGAGCAACAACAATACGGGCAGATATTATGTTTCGTATTATCGCAAGACCGATCACAACAAAACGAAGTAAACAAATTTTATCGCATAGTTTCCGTTTAAATATTATCAGCTACGCGCAACCAGTAAATAGAATTCATTGCAATATTTCAAATAGTATGTTAAGTTTCTTTATTAGTAATTATATTAGATAAGGGTGTTTTTGTAAGATGTGATTATAAGTTATAAATTCCAATAGTGAAATTATATAGGGTGGACGCAATCATGGGGATCTTGCTTATCTTAGGAATTACAAGGTCAATTTAATTAGGCCAGTCACGTATTTTTGTACTGATCAATGAAATTAAAAGAATTCTCTCGTATCATTTTTATTCTTTACTATATTTAAAAATAGGATTAATTGCCATTTTTTACGTTTATATTGAAAAGCTAGGTAAAGCCTTGGTTTCCTAGGCAGCGGTACCGATAAAAGCGGCCGTTTTTGACGTCATTTGATACATTTTTGAGTATAGCTTTTTTCCAACACACACATTACATAGAAATACGAGTGAGGACTATTCTTGAAAAATTATTGTTTGGAAATTTGAATAAATCAATAAATTTTGGGTAAATTACTAAATTTACTGTAAATTAAATATATTTTTTTGTAATTGTAATCAAGATACCACAACAGTTATTCATAAAAAGCCTTACAGTTTACAAAAATTAAATTTTATAGAAAATTTAAGAGTACTGCACATTGTATTAGATAAATCACTAGTTGTAGTGATATCTTTATTTTATAAAATGTGCAGTACTCTTAATATTTATCTTAAATTTTCAATAAAAAAGTAATTTTTGTAAACTGTAATGCTTGTTATGAGTAACTGTTGTGGTATCTTGATTACAATTACAAAAACTATTTAATTTACACTCAATTTACTAATTGAGACAAAATGTTATTGATTCATTCAAATTAATTTTTTTTACCACTTTTCACATAGAATATACATAAAGTATGGTCGGGTTTTCCTTGAATACAGAACAATCTGTATAGCTTGGTTACAACACTCCAACACATAACTTATCGGTTACACAGTTCGTTCAAGAGGCGCGAGACCTTGGCACGCTGTAATAAAAATTAAAATAAAAAGCGGATGGTGATTTGAAGACCAGTTTTAGTATTCTGCTAAGACACAGCAACACACTGGACGTGCACAAAGCACTGTTTATTTATTACAAAATGTCGTTTGGTGTTACATGGCAAATTTGCGAGACCATGAAATATAAAACATGTGTGGGCCAGAAGGTGATTGAAATTTGATTCCATTTGCTTCCATAATATAAACATATATAAAATCCATTTAGAATTCATAATTTTTTTAATTTATTTAATTTTATTAGTTAATATTAAATTAATTATAAATTTAAATAATTTAGCAATTTATATTTTCTGCTATAATATAAACTGAAAATCCATTTAGAATTAATAATTTTTTAAATATATTTAATTTTATTAGTTAATATTAAATTTTTAAATTAATTACAAATTTAAATAATTCAGCAATTTATATTTGCTGCTATAATATAAACTAAAAATCCATTTAGTATTAATAATTTTTTACATATATTTAATTTTATTAATTAATATTAAATTTTTAAATTAATTACAAATTTAAATAATTCAGCAATTTATATTTGCTGCTATAATATAAACTGAAAATCCATTTAGTATTAATAATTTTTTAAATATATTTTAGTCATGATAGTTTCTGCTCTTTAAAATCTCTTGAATTATCTGGCTACAACGCAAATCGGGGTAGCAAACTGTATTCTTTGTTTCCACTACCCTGTGTATAGTGGAAACAAAGAATACAGTTTCGAGTTCCGATGAAAATAGCTAGAGCTTAGCCGAAACTAGTTGCAAAGTGTAACTGTGTAAGTGTGATAAAAAAACTAAGTA
The DNA here is from genome assembly GCA_963942505.1 of Lordithon lunulatus. Taxonomy (NCBI): domain Eukaryota; kingdom Metazoa; phylum Arthropoda; class Insecta; order Coleoptera; family Staphylinidae; genus Lordithon; species Lordithon lunulatus. The sequence continues at coordinate 65,609,384 of OZ012667.1, forward strand.
AGAAAATCGTTTTATTTATCCTTTAAAATAAATTATCACAAAGTAGCTGCCTTAACAATCCAATATCATTTTAGTATTTTACTTTAATTTCTGTATATTCATGTATATCATCAGATTAATGAATTAGATCATGTTTATGCACCGTTACCACTATTTAACCTGTCATTAAATGGCTCAAAATGCAGAATTTTGTTAGAAATACATATTTAGTTAAAATTGAAACGTTGTTTAGCTTGATAAATTTAACCTTTATAATTATTTTTCTACATTTTGAGGCTTTTATTCGCACCGGAAACTTCTCATTGTTGGCAAACCGCGCCTGAGCACGCCAAAAATTGAGCGCTTTGAACGTTTATTGTGTCCGTCTGCTTACACAACCTGACTAAATTAAGTGTGCACGTTAATTAAAAAACGATTAGGAAATGTTTTTGTGCACACAAACAGGTGAAGGTTATCTCTGTATCTATTCAGTGCACACTTATACGAGGGATCTTATACTCAGCACTTACAAATGTTTAAAAACAGCCATAGAATTTTATTTCCTAAATCACTTATTATTAATTGGACGCCTTTCTGCAGAAATGAACCAATCCACCTAATTTGAAAGTTGAGAAAACAGATTTATATAAATTAAAAAGTATTTATTTATCTCAGATTAATTTTGGACTTCTAGAACTTTAGAGCTATATATATATATATATATATATATATATATATATATATATATATATATATATTATTTGTAGGCATTAGACATAAAAAACGAAATCAAATTGTTTTTATCTTAATTAGTTTGCCTGCAATTAAGGATAACGCTAATTAGTCAAATTATACACAGGAATTTATTTTCAAACAAAAAGTGTTTTACCTACAACAATATGAATGATAATTAATTCACTAAGAAATTGATTGAAAAGATAGTATAAATAAAAGTAGTTCTAATATGCTACGCCCTGGAACTACTTTTATTTATCTATCTATTGAATCAATTTTTTTAGTGAATTAATTAACTCGAGCGTTTAAAAGGCACCTTATACAGTCAGTAATACTGTCAATATTTTAGAATAGTGACAGTATTACTATACGATAACTTGTTTATCAAAAATAAAGTCTGCAGGAAGGTTTATATTGTACGAGCTGTATGGAATTAATCGACTGAGTTATACAAATGATAAAAAATCAAAGATTTAAGAAAATTTAATTTAAAATATTATTTTATATTATATATTTAATTAGGTTCAAAATAAGTCATTTTTGATAATTTTTACCCAAAAATAAAGTCTACAGGAAGGTTTTTATTGTAGGAGCTGTATGAAATTAATCGACTGAGTTATAAAAATGATAAAAAATCAAAGATTTATAAAATTAAAATTGATGATATTATTTTAAATTCTATATTTAATTGGGCTCAAAATAAGTCGTTTTTTAATCATTTTCTCCCAAAAATAAAGTCTGCAGGAAGGTTTTTAATATACGAGCTGTTTTAAATTAATCGACTGTGTTATAAAAAATGACAAATATTCAAAGATTTAAGAAATGTAAAATTTGATATTATTTTACAATCTATATTTAATTGGATTAAAAATAAGCCATTTTTGACAATATTTATCCCAAAATAAAATCTACAAGAAGGTTTTTTAGTGTACGAGCTGTTTTAAATTAATCGACTGAATTATAAAAAATGATAAAAACTAAAAAAAATAAGAAATTTATATTTATAATATTATTTTACATTATATATTTAATTAACCTCAAAATAAGCCATTTTTTGATAATTTTTACCCAAAACTAAAATCTGCAGGAAGGTTTTTATTGTACGAGCTGTTTTAAATGAATCGACTAAGTTATAAAAAATTATGAAAAAATCAAAGATTTAGGAAATTTAAATTTTTGATATTATTTTACATTCTATATTTAATTGGGCTCAAAAATAGTCGTTTTTTGATAATTTTCTCTCAAAAATAACATCTGCAGTAAGGTTTTTTTGTACTAGCTGTTTTAATTAAATCGACGGAGTTATAAAAAATGATCAAAGATTTAAGAAATTTAAACTTTTGATATTATGTTACATTCTATATTTAACTCGGCTCAAAATATGCTATTTTCTGATAATTTTCACCCAAAAATAAAGTCTGTAGGAAGGATATATATACTACGAGCTGTTTTAAATTAATCGACCGAGTTATATAAAATGATAAAAAATCAAAGATTTAAGATATTTAAATTTATAATATTATTTTATATTCTATATTTAATTGGGCTCAAAATAAAATATTTTTTGATAATTTTCACCCAAAAATAAAGTCTGCAGGAAAGATTTTTAGTGTACAAGCTGTTTTAAATTAATCGACTGTTATAAAAAATGATAAAAAAATAAAGAATTAAAATAATAAATTTATAATATTATGTTACTTTCTATATTTAATTGTGCTCAAAATAAAATATTTTTTGATAATTTTCACCCAAAAATAAAATCCGCAGAAAAGTTTTTATTGTACGAGCTGTTTTAATTAAATCGACTGAGTTAGATAGAATGATAAAAAATAAAAGATTTAAGAAATTTAACTTTTTGATATTATTTTACAATCTATATTTAATTGAATTTAAAATAAGCCATTTTGACAATTTTTATCCAAAAATCGTCTACAAGAAGGTTTTTAGTGTACGAGCTGTTTTAAATTAATCGACTGAGTTATAAAAAATTATAAAAAATCATCAGATTTAAGATATTTAAATTTATCATTTTATTTTAAATTCTATATTAATTGGGCTCAAGATCAGCTATTTTTTTGATAATTTTGACACAAAAATAAAGTCTGCAGGAAGGATTTTATTGTACGAGCTGTTTTAAATTAAATCGACTGAGTTATAAAAAAATTAAGAATTAAAATATTTAAATTTATAATATAATGTTACATTCTATATTTCATTGGGCTCAAAAGAAGCCATTTTTTGATAATTTTCACACAAAAATAAAGTCAGCAGGAAGCTTTTTATTATACGAACTGTTTTAAATTAATCGACAGTTATAAAAAATGATAAAAAATTAAAGAATTAAAATATTTCAATTTTTAATATTATTTTACATTTCATATTTAATTGGGCTCAAAATAAAAAACTTTTTGATAATTTTCACATAAAAATATAGTCTGCATGAAAGTTTTAATTGTACGCGTTATTTTATATTAATCGACTGAGTTATAAAAAATTATAAAAAAATATAATAAAATTTTTTAATTTAAGATTTAAGATATTTAAATTTATAATATTATTTTACATTCTATATTTAATTGGATTCAAAATTAAACATTTTTTGATAATTTTTACGCAAAAATAAAGTCTGTAGGAAAGATTTTTATTGTAGGAGCTGTTTTAAATTAATCGACTGAGGTATAAAAAATCATAAAAAATTAGAGAATTAATATATTTCAATGTATAATATTATGTTACATCCTATATTAAATTGGGCTCAAAATAAAATATTTTTTGATAATTTTCACTTAAAAATAAAGTCTGCATGAAAGTTTTTATAGTACGAGCTGTTTTAAATTAATCGATCGAGTTATAAAAAATGATAAAAAATCAAAGATTTAAGAAATTTTAATTTATAATATTATTTTATATTCTATATTTAATTGGGCTCAAATTAAAATATTTTGTGAAAATTTTCACCCAAAAGTAAAGTCTACAGGAAAGTTTTTTTGTGTACGAACGGTTTTAAATTAATCGACTGTTATAAAAAATGATAAAAAAATAAAGAATTAAAATTTTAAATTTATAATATTATGTTACTTTCTATATTTAATTGGGCTGAAAATAAACTATTTTTTGATAATTTTCACCCAAAAATAAAGTCCGCAGTAAGGTTTTTATAGTACGAGCTGTTTTAAATTAAATCGACTGAGTTATAAAAAATTATAAAAAATTAAAGATTTAAGAAATTTAAATTTTTGATATTATTTTACATTCTATATTTAATTAGGCTCAAAATAAGTTGCTTTTTGATAATTTTCACCCAAAAAGAAAGTCTGCAGAAAGGTTTTTAGTATACCAGCTGTTTTAAATTTATCGACCGAGTTATAAAAAATTATAAAAAAATCAAAGATTTAAGATATTTAAATTTATAATATTATTTTACATTCTATATTTAATTGGGTTCAAAATTAAACATTTTTGGATCATTTTCACGCAAAAATAAAGTCTGTAGGAAAGATTTTTATTGTACGAGCTGTTTTAAATTAATCGACTAAGTTATAAAAAATCATAAAAAATTAAAGAATTAATATATTTCAATTTATAATATTATGTTACATTCTATTTTTAATTAAGCTCAAAATAAAACATTTTTTGATAATTTTCACCCAAAACTAAAGTCCGCATGAAAGTTTTTATTGTACGAGCCATTTTATATTAATCGACTGAGTTATAAAAAATGTTAAAAAAATCATCATATTTAAGATATTTAAATTTATGATATTAGTTTACATTATATATTAATTGGGCTCAAAATAAGCAACTTTTTGATAATTTTCACACAAAAATTAAGCCTACAGGAAGGTTTTTATTGTACAAGCTGTTTTAAATTCATCGACTGATGACTTTAAAAAATAATAAAAAATTAAAGATTTAAGTAACTTAAATTTAACATTTTAGTTATAAAAAATGATAAAAAATCATCAGATTTAAAATATTTAAATTTATAATATTATTTTACATTCTATATTAATTGGGCCTAAAATAAGCCATTTTTTTGATAATTTTCACCCAAAAATAAAGTCTGCAAGAAGGTTTTTTATCGTACGAGCTATTTTATATTAATCGACGAGTTATAAAATATGATAAAAATCATCAGATTTAAGATATTTAAATTTATAATACTATTTTACATTCTATATTTAATTGGGCTCAAAATAAAACATTTTTTGATAAGTTTCACCAAAAAATAAAGTCTGCAGGAAAGATGTTTATTGTACGAGCTGTTTTAAATTAATCGACTGATATTAAAGATATAAGAAATTTAAGTTCTTGATATTACTTTATATTCCATATTTATATTGGGAATTATAATCTGTAATTTTATTAGCGTTGTCATTGTAATTATTTAAACTAAATTCCCAAGACTAAATCCTTTTGAAACCCACACATTATAATTAGAGCACTCCACCAAACCAATAGTCCAAGTGTGTATGTGTGTTGAGGAAAAACAATGAAGGAATGGTCCTATCCTTCAATATTTTTCCTCAATTTGTATATGCGATACGATTTTTTCTTCAATTTCTTACGAAGGTTTAAGGATGGACTTTTTTAAAACTATTTTTCCACTAAAGCATCTGTAAGAATATAAAGAAATTACCAATTAACATCAAATTCTCATGTATTGTAGGCATCTATGTAAAACATAAAAAAAAATCGAAAGATATGACTAGGACCGTAACTAGATATTTTGGGGCACTAGACAATACCTCATCACTGGGCTACAGGGGCCCTAAGTTTTATGAATTAAATAAAGCTTTTTATTTCGTTACGATTGTACGAAATAAATAGTTACATATTTGTAAGTATAAGTAGTAATTCAACTACTTTTTTTATGTATATAATTTTGTGTTGCTTTCTTGATGAGCATTGTATATTGGAGGGTTTTTGTATTTTTTTGAGTTGTCATGCCAAATACAGGTCTTTTTTTTAGTAAGTCAATTAATTGATGGTTTAACTTCTTATCAATGTTATAAATACTGGTATTGTTGACAATGACCTGCATTAAATATTGCTCCTACATAAATAATAGAACAGCAGTTAAAACACGCATACAATAACAATTTGCCGAAGTATATAATATCAGTTACGGCAATGGAAAAACTCCTGCAGGCAGGTGATAATTGTAAAACACGGCACTTTATGCACGCAAGCCGTTTTTTTTTCAATGTTTTCAACAATTAATACCGTAGCGTTACATAACAGTAATTCAATTAAACTCCCAAGGCAATCCTTAGTTGTTATTGGATTTATATGGGTTAAATATCCAAACTGTATGCGTATACGATAAAATGGAAATCGCATTAGGCATCAAGCTAACTGCACAGGTGAATGAATGATTATTAGAACAATATAATTTTGCTAGGGGATGATTTTCTGAAGTATCATGTCACTTACACTTTCACTAACGTATGGTAGAAGGACCCGAAGGCCGATCGCTTGTTACATAATTGTAACATATACAGTATAAAGGTCGTTTTAGACAATACCATTTCTTGACTCAGGACAAGTTAGTCAAGATGCGAGACAATCTAAATTATTTTGTATCATACAGCAAATTATTTGAAATATAGAATTGGATGGTAGATCGAATGGAAAAATATAACGCGTTCTATTTGTCAAGAACAAATTGTATGGGAGGAGGATATATGAATTCATTTCTTGAACAACTTTTGAGTTAAAAAATTGTCTTGTCTAAAACGATCTTAAGTTGAAAAACAAATGTTATGCAAACAGATTCTCTATAGATTCACTATCTTGTGGCAGAAAATTAACTATATTTATATTTTATGCCATATAGTATCCGATGGTTCGAATCGCTCATAACATAAATATTGCTATTAATATTAAAATTATATTCATTCTTTTATTAGTAATATAAACAAGAAATGATGTACGCTAAAATATATTCATTATTCTGTCGTACAAAATATTAATTGCGGTTTATTTAGGCGAAAGGACGAAATTGTATACTCCTACGTTTTCGCAACACCCCATCCTCCCTCACCTCGTGCCATTAACCCGTCCCGACCCACCGCCACCATCCCCAGACTGGCGCCGTCGTTATTATAATCATGACCAACGCATTTCTCCGTAGTCGGCGCGGCTTATCTTCTTCGACAATGCGTGGGGAATATTTGCATTCTTAAATGTCCTGTAAAACGGCAACTACTGGCGAAAAAAATATTGCAATCATAAAATCATATAGGAGAGATTATAAAATGTGCAGTTAACTCGTTTATAACATATTACAAGCGGAAGTTTATTGTTTAAGAAAATGGGATGACCTACATATAAAATATTGCTGCTAAAATAATTTTGTAAGAAACTAATTATTTGATACAGCAGCTGTTTTTAGAATGTGCGTTAAGCTAGTAATGGCAACTCTAGCAGAGTTATATAAACATATTATTGAATTTGTTGCTGATTAGTTACAACTAATTACAAACCCTCAACACTAGGGACCACACCCAAGTGAGGGAATGGCCACCGATCGAGACACAATGTTTTTATATTTGTAGCTGATACACCTGATATTACAATGTTAATTGTATATGAGCAAAAAAATAAAACATTTAACAAATAAATTGTTGTTATTGTCTTTTTTGAAGAAGATTTTGAAGCAATTTATGAAAAGTTGTAATTTGTTTTATTGCAAATATTTTTCAATAACTCGCTTATAAACAATACTTGCTGTCAACTTTTTTAACTATACTTGTTTGAAACCACTAGAGTAATGTCTTATAAACAAAATAGTCAAATAAAAACATTAGTGTATGAGCACATACATTTGTTATAGGTAGAAAATGAGTTTAGAAATATTTCACTACCATGTTTATATTTAAAAATTATTTAAAAAAAACTAAGGCCTGTAACCATACACGAATATATGTCTGATGATTATTGTTAAATTCTAAAGAATGTATTGAAAGTTTTAAAAAAAATCTTTGGCAGAAATGTATGAAAAATTGCAATTTGTTTTGTTGCAAATATTATTCAATAACAGCTAACAAAATTAACTTAAATTTTTTTTTTTTCTTATTTTATGGTTACTAAGACATGAGTAAACAATTGTAGAAAAAATTAATTTAAAATTTAAAATAAAACACTCCGTTTAGTAACAATTAACGAGAAAAAATATCCCGCCTGGTGAACTTACGGGGATGCCGGAATTGTCGGAAAATTAGGGCCTGTAACCATACACGAATATATGTCTAATGATTGTTGTTAAATTTTAAACAATGTATTGAAAGTTTAAAAAAAAATCGTGCGCGGTAATTTATGAAAAATTTCAATTTGTTTTATTGCAAATATTATTCAGTAACAGCTAATAAAATTAACTAAAATTAGTTTTTTTCTTATTTTATGGTTACCAAGACATGAGTAAACAATTGTAGAAAAAAATCAATTGTTTTGCACACTCCGTTTAGTAACAATGCACCGAGAAAAAGTCCACGCCGCGCAAATTCACACGGTGGCTGGAATTATAGAGTGTTTAACTTCACACCGGTCTTCCACTGAACCTTATTAGAAAACTTTTCATATGATTTTTCTGATAACTATCGTGCTGCGCACTTGTATAATAGTTTTGTATATTTTAAACGCAAAAAGGCATACTTTAGGAAAATTTAGTTAGCTGTGCCTTTCTATAGTGCTTACTCTAGACTCTAGATAATAAAAAATCAAAAATAAATAAAAAGGACCTTTATTGGCATTTTCCTCACAAAAAAAAACTCTTCAATATCCCCAACCACAACAAAAATACATAAAAATAAAAATAAAAAGACTCTAGATATTCTAAGGTTAAAAATTGAGTCTAATGTAATAACTATCTTTATAGATACGTCAGGTTATTATATAATTTTTGTACAAATCGATCTTTATAAATCGAAACTTATACGCAAAATAAAATGTGTTTGTAAGATAAACTCAGTTTTAGCCGTCTGATTTTGCTCAAATTCTTCCTAGCACGTGTTTCCACAACCAATTCCCACACACACACACACAATTCTAACACAAAAAAAATAGTATAATTCTCAAGTCAAGATTTGCGGTTTGAATTTTTTTCTAATAACCATAGTTAAAGCTATTCGGAAAGTATTTATGATACACAGTTCATAAATAGCTTACACTTATATAGCAACAGTTATAATACTTAATACATATTTGCATACGCGACACATTCATGGAAAGAAATTAAAAACGTAACGCGCGTTATGTATTCAGCAAATGCTTTATTTGCAAGTTGATGGTTGTGCAATTCGTCCGGATACGCGGGCAAACAGCGTAATCACCTGTACAAACTGATAATTCGGATGCGAGTAGAACGGTCACATTATGTAACGTATAATGTAACGTGTATTCAGTTATATGGATCGACCGTGAAAATGAGGCACAATTAGCGTGTTATAAAATGTTTTTGTTAGATAACGGAGTGTCAACAGGACGCCATTACAGTTTTATCGGGTTATTATTAAACGGCACGTTGGGTGGTATATGCATGGTTTCAATAATAGTCACATAACGATTGTAGCGTATTCATTTGTTTTAGTTTACATCAGATTGTGAATAATTGTGTAGTTTCTTACTAAACATGTGTATAGTGGGTGATTTCTTACAAAAGTGCCATACAGGATATTTTATAAGAGTAAACGCACAAATCAAAAAAACATTCAGAATATCGGGATGCTGATAATTTTGAGAGGAATTTTTGAAATATGTAGACTAAACGCCTCAAAAATGATTAAATTATGTATATGAGGACTTAATATACAATAAAATCAGTGATTATAAGTAGAAAAATAGTTTTTATAAAGTATATATTATAAAAACTATTTTTCTACCTATATAGGTATAGATTATAGGTAGAAAAATAGTTTTTATAATGTATATATTATAAAAACTATTTATCTACCTATATAGGTATAGATTATAGGTAGAAAAATAGTTTTTATAATGTATATATTATAAAAACTATTTTTCTACCTATAATCACTGATTTTATTGTATATTAAGTCCTCATATACATAATTTAATCATTTTTGATGCGTTTAGTCTACATATTTCAAAAATTCCTCTCAAAATTATGAACATCCCGATATACTGATTGTTTTCATAATTTGTGCGCTTACCCTTGGTGTAATGCTCTGGAACTCGAAATCTCTGGACCTAAGTAATTAATTTTTTTCGGCAATAAACGTACACCTGATCGAGTTCTTTAAGATGGTCATAGATTTGGTTTTTGTGTTTGTTTAATATCATATTTAAAGACTTTGCGACTGTATTAAAACAGAAATAAAATTAGACGATTTTGATTTTGAAATGTTATAATACATTGAACATGCTCATACGGACTTAACAAATAAAAATCACTGCAAACCAATTCTTCTTCTTTTGGTGCCCTCTCCTTACAGAACGTTGGCGACCATCATGTGGTACTGTGCTTTATTTTGCGCGCGCCGAATCAGTGTTAAACCAATGCCTGAGGTTACGCGTCCATGAAAACTTTTTTCGTCCAATTCCTCGCTTTCCCTCCATCTTGCCTTCAATGATAAGTAATAAAGCAAAATAAAACAGCCTATTATTGATATTTTTGCTCATCTATTTGTTTGGCGAAACCGTAAAATGTGCGCGGGAGATGTCTGCAGTAAAGCCCCCCCCCCCCCCCAAAAAAAAACATTTACATTTCAATGTGCATTTGATGGCTTCAGTGTATCTATTACATGAATTTAATTGAGCCGCCATCGCATGGCTCAAATTGACGGCACATTGCTATCACTCAAAAATACAGGAAATTGTCGTCGGAATGAGTAATGTGGATCAATTAAATTTCCTGTTTTGCGGCGGCTTAACCACACATTCTGCCGAGTTACTAATAAAAATTCGTAACATCTAGTTATATTAAATGTTTTTTTTGTATTTTATTTAAAAAATAATAATAAATTAAGAACAACATTCAGGCAGACAGACGGGTTGTTGTAGTGCTAACAAATAAACAAAACTGGCAGTTTTAATGGAAGCAGAAATAAACAAATGATTAATTGTTTCTAATATAGGATTGTTAAGGCGATAATTCATTTTAAAGGATCAATAAAACGATTTTTTACTTTGTTTTTTTTTATTACACTTCAGTTACATTTTGCAACTAGTTTCGGCTAAGCTCTAGCCATTTTCGAGCTCCTCGGTCCCTACCAAGCAAACTATGCCCGTCCACTATTTCAATCGACTTGAACTATACACTACACTATTATCCATTATTTTCTATAATTAAATTAATGATCATTTATTAATTTAAGACTAATTAAAAATATATATGTGAATAATAATGTAATGCATAGTTCAAGTCTTTTGAAATAGTGGACGGGCATAGTCTGGTTGGTAGGGGCCGCCCGCCCACCCCACCTTTGTTCGCATATTTTTTTTCAATAGATACAAATGTTTTATATTATTGAAACCATACCAGTGAAAGTATTATCCTATGGAAAAAACTATGCGAGCGAAGGTGGGGTGGGCGGGCGGCCCCCACCAACCAAACTATCCCCGTCCACTATTTCAAATGGCTTGAACTATGCACTACACTATTTATGCATAATTTTCTGTTTAAATTAATGTCATTTATTAATTGAATACTAATTAAAAAATATATGTGAAAAATAATGTAATGCATAGTTCAAGTCGTTTGAAATAGAGGACGGGCATAGTCGGGTTGGTGGGGGCCGCCCGCCCACCCCACCTTTGTTCGCATAGTTTATTCCACCAACCCGACTATGCCCGTCCTCTATTTCAAACGACTTGAACTATGCACTACACTATTATCCGTTATTTTCTATAATTAAATTAATGATCATTTATTAATTTAAGACTAATTACAAAGATATATGTGAATAATAATGTAATGCATAGTTCAAGTCGTTTGAAACAGTGGACGGGCATAGTTTGGTTGGTAGGGGCCGCCCGCCCACCCCACCTATTCTCGCATAGTTTTTTCAATAGATACAGACGTTCTATCTTGTTTGAACTATTCCAAGAAGAGTGTTATCCTATGGAAAAACTATGCGAGCAAAGGAGGGGTGGGCGGGCGGCCCCTACCAACCAAACTATGCCCGTCCACTATATCAAACGAATTCAACTATGCACTACACTAATATCCGTTATTTTTTATAATTAAATTAATGATCATTTATTAATTTAAGACTAATTACAAAGATATATGTGAATAATAATGTAATGCATAGTTCAAGTCGTTTGAAACAGTGGACGGGCATAGTTTGGTTGGTAGGGGCCGCCCGCCCACCCCACCTATTCTCGCATAGTTTTTTCAATAGATACAGACGTTCTATCTTGTTTGAACTATTCCAAGAAGAGTGTTATCCTATGGAAAAACTATGCGAGCAAAGGAGGGGTGGGCGGGCGGCCCCTACCAACCAAACTATGCCCGTCCACTATATCAAACGAATTCAACTATGCACTACACTAATATCCGTTATTTTTTATAATTAAATTAATGATCATTTATTAATTTAAGACTAATTACAAAGATATATGTGAATAATAATGTAATGCATAGTTCAAGTCGTTTGAAACAGTGGACGGGCATAGTTTGGTTGGTAGGGGCCGCCCGCCCACCCCACCTATTCTCGCATAGTTTTTTCAATAGATACAGACGTTCTATCTTGTTTGAACTATTCCAAGAAGAGTTTTATCCTATGGAAAAACTATGCGAGCAAAGGTGGGGTGGGCGGGCGGCCCCTACCAAACAAACTATGCCCGTACACTATTTCAAACGACTGAACTATGCATTACATTATTATTCACATATATCTTTGTAATTAGTCTTAAATTAATAAATGATCATTAATTTAATTATAGAAAATAACGGATAATAGTGTAGTGCATAGTTCAAGTCGTTTGATATAGTGGACGGGCATAGTCTGGTTGGTAGAGACCGCCCGCCCACCCCACCTATGCTCGCATAATTTTTTCAATAGATACAGACGTTTTATATTGTTTGAACTATTCCAAGAAGAGTTTTATCCTATGGAAAAACTATGCGAGCAATGGTGGGGTGGGCGGGTGTCCCCCACCAACCAAACTATGCCCGTCCACTATATCAGAGGATTTGAACTATGCACTACACTATTATCCGTTATTTTCTATGATTAAATTAATGATCATTTATTAATTTAAGACTAATTACAAAGATATATGTGAATAATAATGTAATGCATAGTTCAAGTCGTTTGAAACAGTGGACGGGCATAGTTTGGTTGGTAGGGGCCGCCCGCCCACCCCACCTATTCTCGCATAGTTTTTTCAATAGATACAGACGTTCTATCTTGTTTGAACTATTCCAAGAAGAGTTTTATCCTATGGAAAAACTATGCGAGCAAAGGTGGGGTGGGCGGGCGGCCCCTACCAAACAAACTATGCCCGTACACTATTTCAAACGACTGAACTATGCATTACATTATTATTCACATATATCTTTGTAATTAGTCTTAAATTAATAAATGATCATTAATTTAATTATAGAAAATAACGGATAATAGTGTAGTGCATAGTTCAATTCGTTTGATATAGTGGACGGGCATAGTTTGGTTTGTAGGGAACGCCCACCCCACCGTTGCTCGCATAGTTTTTCCATAGGATAAAACTCTTCTTGGAATAGTTCAAACAAGATAGAACGTCTGTATCTATTGAAGAAACTATGCGAGGAAAGGTGGGTTGGGCGGGCGGCCCCTACCAAGCATACTATGCCCGTCCACTATATCAAACGACTTGAACTATGCACTACACTATTATCCGTTATTTTCTATAATTAAATTAATGATCATTTATTAATTTAAGACTAATAACAAAGATATATGTGAATAACAATGTAATGCATAGTTCAAGTCGTTTGATATAGTGGACGGGCATAGTCTGGCTGGTAGGGGCCGCCCGCCCACCCCACCTTTGCTGGCATAATTTTTTCCTTGGGATAACATTCTTCCTGAAATTATTTAAACAATAAACAAAACGTCTGTAACCATTGAAAAAACTATGCGAGCGAAGGTGGGGTGGGCGGGTGTCCCATTGATTAGAAACTGTTAGTTGTTGATGAACACATTTCAAGTCATTTCAAATAGTATTTGAACTCTGCACTACATTGCTTTACAGATTATTATTTTGTATTTAGGCGTAAAATAATAAATGAAATTGATTGAATAATACAAAATAACGAATAACATTGAAATGTAGAATTCAAATTATTTGAAATAGTGGATGTCTGTATGTATGTGTGTATGTATGTATGTATGTATGTATGCATGTAGGTATGTATGTATGTATGTGTGTATGTATGTATGTACGTATATATGTATGTATGTATGTGTGTATGTATGTATGTATGTATGTATGTATGTGTGTATGTATGTATGTATGTACGTATGTATGTATGTGTGTATGTATGTATGTATGTATGTATGTATGTATGTATGTATGTATGTATGTATGTATGTATGTATGTGTGTATGTATGTATGTATGTATGTATGTATATGTGTATGTATGTATGTATGTATGTGTGTATGTGTGTATGTGTGTATGTATGTATGTATGTATGTATGTATGTATGTATGTATGTCTGCTTGGTATTTATCTGATTAATTGTTTATTTCTGCTTCCATTTTGAAGTAAAACAATATTAATTAATTAATTAAAACCATTGATTAATACTGTATGATTCCTAAAAAAAAATAGATTATTAAAAAAATTATTATTCGGGATGTATTTCTGCTCATTCTTCAGGGGGTCCTTAGAAATTTTAAGGACAAAATGTGTTCGCGGAAAAAAATGTTGAGAAACACTGCTGTAGAGGATTCTTACTACCATACTACTATCAGGTAGTCTATTTTTAGAATAACTCCTTTCCCCCCAGACTAATTGTGATTAAATCTCGCCGTGACTTTCTCCATTAACCCGGCGCCTGTTTTCGTGGGGACGGCGTAATTAAATCAAGTCTACTGGATACTAGTCGGATAGTTTCAGACAGGTGGGGTCGAATTCGTTCCGGTTAAAATCGGTTTTTACGGGAAATTGCTTGAATAAAAAAAAATATAATAATAGAACGTGGGCTCGCTCTGTTTGTTGTGTCGCGCATCGATTCGTTTACTTATCGTAAAGAATATTGATTGGGCAAACACCAACAGGCGCATAGTAACAACCACTACTTGCACTTTCGGAAACACTTTCAGTTTTATATTCACAAAAATATTTCTATGAAGACAGCGTTTTATTGCTGTCTTCGTAGAAATATTTTTGTGAATCGTATAATTCCCATTATTGCATACATTTTTATATAATATGAATAATAATATGTATTATTAACATAGTCTATTCCATACCCTAAACTTATTATCAGTTTCGAAATTAAAAGAGCGAAAAATTGATATATTATAAAAGGAGTTTCATAAACACTGCTGTACAGGATTCTTACTACTATCAGGTAGTCTATTTTTGGAATAACTTACCGTTAGGGTGACAAGTAGCTGAAACTAAGTCATTTGATTGGAAATATAGTCTAGATGGCGGGGAAAATATCTAGATTGTTGAAGCGGAAAAGCTAGAGGGCTTGGCAAATTTTCCGAACTTGGAGAATTTTATTTCATGACAGAAAGCTGTGGTAGATCTCATTTTGTAGGTCTTCTAATTCCAAAGAAAAATATGAAAAACTATTGTTATGAAAATAGTACCGTTTTGACGCTAAAGCCGACAAAGTGAAGAAAATAAAAATGAAAATGGTCCAATCAAGATTAACTTGAGCCCATTGGATAGAGAATTGTAAACCAATTGAAAAATCTTAGTACGATTTTTCTCTAAAACAAAAGATAAACCCGTCACGAATTTAATTTGAAAAGTTATAAAAATCGGTGAAATTTCCAAAACTATCCTCCATTGCGCCAAAGCAGGGGTCGTCATAGCAGTGGAATGACACTAAAACTAAGTCATTTGATTTCAAATATAATCTGGATGGCAGGAAAAATGTCGATATTGTTTCAAATTAAATCGGAAGACCTACAGAGCTTGGCAAATTTTTCGAACTTAAAATTTTATTTCATGATAGAAAGTTATGCTTGATCTCATTTAGTAGTTATATGAATTCCAACGAAAATTAAAAAAAAAACATTGTTATAAAACGTGTCCTGTTTTAGTAGTAAAGCCGAAGAAGTGAAGAAAATTAAAATTGTCCAATCAAACTCGACTTCAGCCGATTCAAAATTGTCTATGTAAGACAATTTTGAATCGAATAAATAATCTTAGTAAAAATTTTCCTTAAAACAAAAGATAAAGCTGTCATGAATTTAATTTTAAAGTGATAAAAATCGGTAAAAACTATTCTCCATTGTGTCAAAACAGGGAGCGTCATAATTTAAGTTTAGATGAATTTAATTGTGTATAATTGTTACATATAAACGACGGCTTGCATTCCGTATTCGCATGCACCTTATTGAATAAACAAATATCAATTTTCAATGTCGACAGTGCTCAAACTGGTTATCCCAAGGTGTTTGTATTAAATTCATACTGATAAATCGTGTTATATGATTTATTATTTATCTTGCGGTGTTAAATATTACCACAATACTGATAACTCGCAAAATAATAAAATTTTGTCTTAGTGCCGGAAAAATAAGAACTGATGTTTCTCTTGCAGCTCAATTACTACTGTTCTACCTCATCTTCTACACAATACTCGCCGCTCTTTTCGCTATTAGCATGCAGGGGCTGTTGGCCACGATAGATGAAAAACAACCAAAATGGCAGCAGGATAATGGTTTGATTGGAAACAACCCCGGTCTGGGATTTAGACCGATTTCGAACCGTACCGAGGAGGGCTCTCTTATCTGGTTCAACTCTAGGAACGCGACTAGTATCCGGAAATGGGTTGAATTGACCCAGGAGTTTTTGAAACGTAAGAATTAGACAGTTTAAGTTCGTCGCGAAAATGCTTGCATTTTGTCTGTCACTATTTTTATATATTTTTGCTGTGGTTGGTGATGTTGAAGTTTTTTGTGAGGGAAATGCCAATAAAGGTTTTTGTGTTTTTGTTTCTTTTTGTCTGTCACTGCAAAGGATACTGTGAAGTTGATAATTTAAATTAAAAAAATAAATTTTGTTCGCTGCCGAGCGACATTTTCAAAAACGAGTAAGGTGGACTCGTTTTTGAAAATGTCGCTAGGAGAGTAGATATGTACCTATTTGCAAACCTTGGCAATTTTATATGATTATACCCTGCGCTCAGTGGACGAGTGATTAGAGGCGTCAGCCGCCTGGTACTGGCGCATTGGGGAGCCTATCCCCAGCGGGAAACGAATTTTCTCGAATCACTTTTCACAGTTTTTCAGATATTTTCTGTGAAGTTAAGAGTGTTTAAACTCCTCAGAGCTTCTCCCTTGACCGGCGGAAAAGCCTCACGGCTGTTGCATATTATCTTGTAAAGGTCGTTTTAGACAAGACAATATCTTAGCTGAAAAGTTGTTCAAGAAATTAATTCATATATCCTTCTCCCATACAATTTGTCCTTGACAAATAAAACGCGTTATATTTTTCCATTCGATCTACCATCCAATTTAATATTTCAAATAATTTTGAGTCAAGAAATTGTCTTGCCTAAAACGACCTTAAGTAAAAAATAATGCCTATTCGAGCTCATTTCACAATATTTTCCATGACTTAATAACTAAATCAGATTTATGATTTATTAAATGATTCTTAGCATATTTGGATCCAAATGAGGGCAAAAACAATGTCCACTGTGACTCAACAAAATATCCTGGTGCTGGACAAGTGTGTGACGTCGACCCCAAGGCTTTTGGCCCGTGCGGTCCTGACCACGAGTTCGGCTACAATAGCTCGTCCCCGTGTGTCTTCATAAAAATCAACAAGGTACAACTAAAAAATGCGTAATGTAACAAACCTGTAGTTTTATTACAATAAATACTTTTGCAGATTTTCGGCTGGGAACCTCAATATTACGACGACGTTAACAATCTGCCCGGCGAAATGCCGCCACAGTTGGTGCAACAGATACAAAATGCAAGTGATAATAAATTTAATCTTATTTCTTTATTTACAGAATACTCCATTATACATATAAGTATATATCACAAAGGTACATAGTGAGTGAGAAACAGAAACATGTCGTAATTAAAAAACACTAGTGCGGGAATTAGTATTTCCCGCACCCAAATCAATGCGGGAATTGACTTGTCTTAGGATATGAGTACAAAAATTACTATTACCGCTCGGCTATATTATTACTAATAATAATAATCATCATTATATGATGTTACTTCTTAAATCCCACAATTATATGCTCATCATTTAAATATTGGATATAATTTTGATTTATTTAGGAACCGGACAAACGTCAAATTTGGGTGAGCTGTGTAGGCGAGCACCCCGCGGACAGGGAGCACGTAAGCAAGTTCAATTACTACCCGAAGGGCTTTAAATCCTTCTACTATCCGTACATGAACACTGCTGGCTACCTCAGTCCTTTGGTTGCAGTGCAAGTCATCCAACCGAAACGTAAGTTAATAAACGCTAGGATTTGAGTTACATACCACAACTTTACGATTTCGTATGTAATTGCAATAGCTATATTTAGGGTCGTGTATATTTGTACAATTAATATTTGGGTCTTGAATCACTTTAGGGCGTATCAGCCTGAAAGATTATTACAATTTTTAAGTGTCTACAGAAAATATATGTGCTTGTTCTTATTCGCGATAAATGGGTTTTATAGCTTAAATATTATACATCAACAAATTCAAACTACACGACAGTGGTCAGGTCAGTACGACGCAAACTACGCTCTGCATCAGTTTGAACTGTAACTAAGATCGTCAACTGTTATTATTATTAGCTACACTGTTATAGCATACTTTGATCTAAATTTGGCAGTTGCCATGCATTGTTTACAATAGAAAACAGTTGAAGCGCATAGTCTTCGTTTGTAATTACATGGAAATTATACTTTGTGGATTCCAAAACAGTATGAATTGCCTCCATCCAATTTAGAGATTTGGTAGGTGATGGCTGTTGTCAATCAATTCTAATTCATTATTACATTGCAGCTAATGTACTGGTGAACATCGAATGCAGAGCCTGGGCGAAGAACATCAAGTACAGAGGTGGCAACCAGCAGCGCGAGGGATCCGTGCATTTCGAAATGATGCGAGACGCGTGATCGCCTCATACCATTTAAATAAAAATCTTATTTATTTTCGGCGTGCAAGCAAAAAGTACTTATAACTAATGTAACAATTTTCAGCCATTTATAAGCAGCAGTACGGAAAATTATCTACAGAATAGCTTATGTTATGTGACGTTACTACTTAAGGCTGGTCGTCCACTGCAAGTGTAAACTTGCGGCTACGTGCGACAGATCCCTATGTGTGTGAATCAACTGAACTTCATCCACTGCAAAAGCGATATCGATGCGGTATCCCATCCCAACTGAATGGGATCTGTTGCTCGTTGCTGCACGAGTCTTGTGAGCGCGTAGCCGCGCGTTTACGCTTACAATGGACGACCAGCCTAAGGCTTCTGTGCGTGTGTAATGAATGGACTATTTACAGCCTAAGGCTAGTGGCACACGAATGGCAATATCGTTACACAACCGTAGACATTTAATTTACATTAAAGAGTGCACACTGCATACATACTGCACGCCACGGGGCGACTAGTATTGGTAAACGAAAACGCCTTAAATCAATTCGGTTTATTTAAGGACCTTTCGTTTAGCATGGTTTACCAATACTAGTCGCCCCGTGGCGTGCAGTTTCGCGGTCGTACGCCGCCGGTTGTAGAATTATGCGCATCGGAAGCGGCAAATAGAACAAGAAACAATAAGCCCGTACCAGCCCAGAGTGATAAACACTTTAGTTAAAACAATGTAAACATTCAATATTATCAGCTTTTACACCGGCCAACGGTAATGTCGTCCGTGTGAAACTAGCCTTAAGGTTAGGATCACGAGTATACTTTTTTTTATAACGCGAATTGTAAAATTGTCTTGAGCTTTTAGCAAAAATTATTCAATAGAATGGCATACAATTTATATTTCATATTTCAGTTCATCAATCATTTATTTAAAATTTATTTTGCAGATTTGAAGACCTTGTAGAATCAACTAACTATAAATGTTACTTTACTTATCTATACAGTTGCGCTACTAGGATCAATCACTCCATTCTCGAATATTGTATCGGTAGTAACGTCACAGTAAAACGTTCACATCTTATTCTGTGTATAATACCACTAGGAGTATTACTAGAAACCATTTTGTTTATTCATTAAATCTGGCTTTAATATGCCTCTAGTTACGATTATCAATGTATTGTTGTTGTTTCTTAGGGAGCGCCGCCGCCCCGTAGCACGCTTCCCATTTTCTAGTGTGGCACTCAAAAAAAAACTTTGTGACTATTACTACAACTGTAGGCTGACCAAGAGAAAAAAAAACTAATACCGACGTGCCTGCGGCGGGAAACTATAAGTCTTTCAGGAAAACGTGTATGTAGGTTTATTTTCGATTAGAGCTTTAGGTATTTTATTATGTTTCGAATAAGTTTTCTTGTAAAATGTGTATTTTTATGAAAAAAAAAGAGACCTGCCTTATTTAAGATTGTTTAATTAATAATTATCTGTTTATAATAGGTGTTCCAGATAACTACGTGTTCAAAATGATAGATCAAGGCAAACATCATGAAAATACAATATAAACAAAACATATATAAGTGTGAATCCACCCCTTAGCAATCTACATATCTAGATTTCGATCTTATTAGATCTCATCAGTGTATGCCTGTATACACCAACATCCCATAAACTTTATAGGTTCCATAAACTATTGAATGGATAAATTAACAACGTCCTTGTGACAGAATATACCAAAACAAATGTCAACACCTCGAATAGCGCTTGTGATTGGAGCTTTGATGACACCTTTTGTTTAATCTTTCAGTGTTTCCAATAGAGCGAATCTAAAGTAACTACATTCCCTAGATAATTTATTTATTATTGCTATAACAACGAATACTTATATGTTCAATAGCTATTGATAAAGGCACCTTACACGGTCAATAATACTGTCAATCCTAGTACTGTCAGTATTTGCTTCAATCCTTTTATATTTATCAAGTAATCAATTATCCGGATATACATCAGTATTCTCTTCATTTCATCGTTATTATACCTTACACAGTAATTCTATCATTATTCTAAAATATTGACAGTATTATTGATCGTGTAAGGTGCCTTATAGATTTATAGAACGTTGGTGAATACGTGGCCTAGTGAGGGTGAATTTACACAATATCTCGAGTGGTTATATACAAAAATTATACAACTAACCCCCTAGGAGGAAAGTTAAACTCCATCTGGCGGCACCACATCAATTAGCAATATAAACCATATGGGTGTGCATTGCTAATTGATGCTGCCAGATGGCGTTTAACTTTCCTCATAGGGGGTTAGTTGTATCATTTCTACTATAAACAAAGATTATAAACCAGATAGATGAGTAACTAAGAGGTAGTGTGCCGCTACGCTGTCCCTTAGTGACTCATCTATCTTTATAATATTATTTATTATCGTTTATAATGAGACTGCTGCTTTGAAGATCCACCCAGAAAAATACTTTTCAACTTGTATTTAAAATGACACCTCTTGTTGCATGACTCTAGATTAACTAGTGAGGCCTGAATTGAATATAGAATTTATAAAATGAACATTAATTTTAAAAGCGTTGCACAGAGAAAATCAAGAGGCCAGAGTTTAATTATGCGACTTTCGCATCTATTTTGTCTATCAGGAAATCCTTCATTTGTGTGACTGCATGTCATGAAAGAGACAACACCTAACATAACAAATAAACTTGTATCTTCGGGGTATAAGTTAAAACGACACTTGAACATCTATGTTTATTCTACTGCAAACAAATTAATATGAATAAACCTTCTTTTAGATATTGTAAGAGCTAAATATCCTTAAAAATAACTACCTCGATGCGATTATTAATACCATCCACCATATTCTTTGAATATATGCTGCACTGCAGTCTAATTAGGAAGCCAGCTAAAATTAAATATTAATAGTAACGAATTAATTAGATCTAAATTAGCACAGCACAGCTGTTACCTGTAATATTTGTTAATTGTATGGCAATGACTGGACTCGGGTCTTCTCCCACAATCACCGGGAAGAACTCTTCGCTAAACACCGGCTCCGGGTAATAAATTATGTTACCAAGTTTCTGCCGGTCGTATATAGAGACGCCGCCACAATCCACCCAAACACACTAAAATCATAAAACATTTTAATTTATTTCAGCAGAGTACGTTAGTTTTTCTGTTCCAAGATTTAAAAAAAAAATAATTTAAAGAACAAATGTCTTCTAGTTGTTAATAATTATAAATCATGACACAAGCTTATTTTATGATCCAATATGATTAGCGTTTTATGGTTTGTATATCAAAACACGTAAACGATTTAAATTTAACGCTTATTTACGAATATAAAACAAGATTGTAACAGCACAACTAGAGATTGCAATACATTATATAGTATAATATATAAATAAATATATACTGGTGTTTCAGTATTTAGGTTTCTCAATACCGAGATCCCGGTATTTAAGTCTCGCAATACAGCTATAACGGTATTTATACTACAACGGCACTGATTTCAAGTAAATAATGTTTAAAGGATAAATTAAAAGATTTTTTACTTAAATGATACAACTAACCCCCTAGGAGGAAAGTTAAACGCCATCTGGCGGCACTACATCAATTAGCACTACACACCCATATGGTAATAAGCGTCAACATGCTCATGCTATCAGGATCACCGGATTCACACTTATATATGTTTTATAAGATTGGCCTCGTGCTGATATCTTAAGCACTCTGTTGGAATATTATTCCATAGAGGGCACTACCCGGTGATCCTGATCTAATGAGCATGTTGACGGTTATTACGATAATAAATAAATATTTTTATTTATTAGTCTGAGGTAAAACTCGTGCTTGCATAACTCGCCACTGCGTGGCTCGTTTCGTTTTATTAAAACTGCTATAACTCGAGTTGTAGCTGTTGAATATTGCTACAAATTGTCAACTATAGTGAAAACATGTTGATGAATCACCAAATACTAGTTGAAATTATTAAACAAAAAATTGATTTTTTGACGAATTTTTTAAATTTCAATCACATTTATTTGCACAAACACATTTTATTAAAACTGCTATAACTCAAGTGATAGCTGTTGAATATTGCTACAAATTGTCAGCTATAGTGAAAACATGTTGATGAATCACCAAATACAGGTTGAAATTGTTAAACAAAAAATTGAATTTTTGACGAATTTTTTAAATGTTAATCACATTTATTTGCACAAACACATTTTATTAAAACAGCTATAACTCAAGTTATAGCTGTTGAATATTGCTACAAATTGTCAACTATGGTGAGAACATGTTGATGATTCACCAAATACAAGTTGAGATTGTTAAACAAAAAATTTAATTTTTGGCGAATTTTTAAAATTTCAAACATTTATTTGCAAATACAATTTATTAAAATAGCTATAACTTGAGTTGTAGCTGTTGAATATTACTACAAATTGTCAGCTATAGTGAAAACTTGTTGATGAATTACCAAGTACTAGTTCAAATTGTTGAAAATAAAATTGAATTTTTGGCGAATTTTTAAAATTTCAAACACATTTATTTGCAAATACATTATATTAAAATATCTATAACTTGAGTTGTAGCTGTTGAATATTGCTACAAATTGACAGCTATAGTGAAAACATGCTGATGGATCATCAAATACAAGTTGAAATTGTTGAACAAAAAATTTAATTTTTGGCGAATTTTTAAAATTTCAATCACATTTATTTGCAAACACATTTTATTAAAACTGCTATAACTCGAGTTGTAGCTGTTGAATATTGCTACAAATTGTCAGCTATAGTGAGAATATGTTGATGAATCATCAAATACAAGTTGAAATTGTTGAAAAATTTGAATTTTTGGTGAATTTTTAAAATTTCAGTTACATTTATTTGTCAACACATTTTATTAAAACAGCTATAACTCGAGTTGTAGCTGTTGAATATTGCTACAAATTGTCAGCTATAGTGAAAACATGTTGATGAATCACCAAATACAGGTTGAAATTATTAAACAATAAATTGAATTTTTGGCGAATTTTTAAAATTTCAAAGACATTTATTTGCAAACACATTTTATTAAAACAGCTATAACTCAAGTTGTAGCTGTTGAATATTGCTAAAAATTAACAGCTATAGTGAAAACATGTTGATGAATCACCAAATTCAAGTTGAAATTGTTAAACAAAAAATTTAATTTTTGGCGAATTTTTAAAATTTCAAAGATTTTTATTTGCAAACACATTTTATTAAAACAGCTATAACTCAAGTTGTAGCTGTTGAATATTGCTACAAATTGACAGCTATAGTAAAAACATGTTAATCACCAAGTACTAGTTGAAATTGTTGAAAAAAAAATTGAATATTTGGCGAATTTTTTAAATTTCAAACACATTTATTTGCCAACACATTTTATTAAAACTGCTATAACTCGAGTTGTAGCTATTGAATATTGCTACAAATTGTCAGCTATAGTGAAACCATGTTGGTGAATCACGAAACACAAGTTGAAATTGTTAAACAAAAAAGTGAATTTTTGACGATTTTTTAAAATTTCATTTACATTTATTTGCAAACACATATTATTAAAACAGCTATAACTCAAGTTATAGCTGTTGAATATTGCTAAAAATTGACAGCTATAGTGCAAAAATGTTGATGAATCACCAAATACAGGTTGAAATTATTAAACAAAAAATTGAATTTTTGGCGAATTTTTTAAATGTCAATCACATTTATTTGGCAACACATTTTATTAAAAGAGCTATAACTCAAGTTATAGCTGTTAAATATTGCTACTAATTGTCAGCTATAGTGGAACATATTGATGAATCACCAAATACCAGTTGACATTGTTGAACAAAAAATTGAATTTTTGGCGAATTTTTTAAATTTCAATCACATTTATTTGCACAAACACATTTTATTAAAACTGCCATAACTCGAGTTGTAGCTGTTGAATATTGCTTCAAATTGACAACTATAGTGAAAACATATTGATGAATCACCAAATACAAGCTGAAATTGTTAAACAAAAAATTGAATTTTTGACGAATTTTTAAAATTTCATGCATTTTTGCATTTATTTGCAAAAACATTTTATTAAAATAGCTATAACTCGAGTTGTAGCTGTTGAATATTGCTACAAATGGTCAGCTATAGTGAAAACATGCTGATGGATAAACGATATTCATTTTACAATGAGTGGCATTGGTTTACAATACATAATTACCCTTCGGGCAGCGTTGATTCTGTCGCGAAACCGAGATGGCGCCCAATCCTTGTTCACAATGTCGCCTTCGTGTATAATTTGTGGAAGCCAATTTTCCATCTAAAATCAATTCTTTTTTAAATATATAACAAAATAAAGAGAATTTGCGCACGATTAAAATACTTTATCAATACTTATATATAATATATATATATATATATATATATATATATATATATATATATATATATAAAAGCATGCTTGGCTTTGTTTTTAAATTTTTAAATCATATAACAATGTCAGAGACTTTTATCAATTGCTAGAAAGATCAACTGGAAGATCATTGTTTTAATTGAAAAAAGTAGTTTGCGTTATAACGCTCGGTTTCTCCAACGAATCCTAAAGCTCGTCTTATATAAAACCACGTCTTAAATTTTTATTCTGTTGCACCAAACATATGTAGGTCTTACGCCCAATTTCACCAACGAATCTTAACTAGTTTAAGACCGTCTTAATAATTCGACGGCATTAAAGCGTTCCACCAAACAAAAATCGGATCTTGAAACGATAAGACGGTCTTACATTGTAGGACTAAGTAAGATCTACGAGAGCCAATCGTGCATTATATTTAGCATACCATGTTCATCTTAAGTAAAATACACGGTTCGTCATTGTAACCATAATTTTCAATGCCACATGGCCCTAACGCCGTCCGATTAAACTTGCAACCTCTTCCCAACTTCTCGCATTTCTCCAATTGTTCTAAAATTCAAATCGTTTTGAGTTTGTCTAATGGAATTATTTCAGTGAGTACGTACCATCCAGAAATTTACTTAGGCGTTCGGTGTAAAAAGACGATTTTCTATATCCGTCTCCTTTTTCATTCGTGTACCATATGATAGATTTAAAATCTATCGGGTCTGAAGGGAAGAAGGAGAAACCTATAGAACGCACAAATAAAAGTATAATAAAATATCTTTATTTGGCATAACCATCGCACACAAAAGCAACAAGCAACAAGTGCAACTCAACATAATATCTAATGGCTGAAAGACCACGGTCGATGGCCTCTTGTACATGTATGTATGTATGTAATATTAACATTAGATAGAAGAAGAAGATATCTTCTATCTAATGTTAATATAAAAAAATAAACTATTTTGATAGGGCTATCAGTCGTGAGGCTTTTACGCCGGTAAAGGGAGGAGCTTAGAGAAGCTTAAGCACACGGTATTTAACTTAACTTTATAGAAAACCTCTGAAAAACTGTGAAAGGTAATTTGGGGAAATTCGCTCCAGTAGGGTTTGAACTCAGCTCCCTAATGCTCAGTACAAGACGAACGGCGTCTTTAATCACAAGGCCACTAATGCCTATATTCACCAACATCTCATAAACGTTATAAGTCCCATA
Source organism: Lordithon lunulatus (assembly GCA_963942505.1). Classification (NCBI taxonomy): domain Eukaryota; kingdom Metazoa; phylum Arthropoda; class Insecta; order Coleoptera; family Staphylinidae; genus Lordithon; species Lordithon lunulatus. The sequence goes on from OZ012667.1 coordinate 65,635,975, forward strand.
AACTATTAAATAGATAAATTGACAAAGTCATTGTGACAGGATATGCCAAAAACAAATGTGAAATACGTTGCTTGCGATTGGAGCTTTGATGACACCTTTTGTTTAATTATTCAGTGTTTCCAATAGAGAGAATCTAAAGTTCCCTAGATAATGTATTTATTGTTGCTATACAACATATAATATATAACAAATTTGAGGGAGTGAAAGCAGAGTTGGTAGGTGAGTGAATTGATGGGAACTGCGTGAATATCTGCATAAGGCTGGTGTGGGAGAGGACGTGGAAAAGGTAGTGGGAATAGTATGAGACCTATTTTAAGAAAGGATGAGAGTAGAAAAGGAATAATGGATGGATTAATTGTTATATTTCTAGTTGTATTAGATATTATGTTGAGTTGATTATTCCTGTAATGGGTATGCCAAATAAAGGTTGTTTTTTGTTCATCTTTCCAACAGCAATTTGTATATTTTTCAAAAATATAATACCTGGCGTAGCTCCTGCATAAAGATCAATTTTTCTAGTGTGCACCTGTCCACCTCGACGCAAACAGAGCAACGTGCCCAAACATATTAACATAAGTAGAATCAGACTAATCGAAACGGAATAATAAAGAACAATTGAGCCTAGAACAATATTAGAAAATGCATAACGATGAAATATTATTTGAAATCGCCACTCACCCCAATTGAGCGGAGAACGGTTGCAACACGTGTTCTCGCGCCTATTGTAGCAAAACGTGCCGCATCGTTTTATACCGCGTCCGCACCGATGCCGTCGCGATACAGTTAAAGATGAGTCTGCGGATGCCGAATTAGGGGACAGGGGTACGGTGTGGAATGAAACCCGCGATGATTGACCTTGGTCTTGAGCCATCATTTCGTTTAGATTATGACAGTAGTGGTAGTAACTATGGAAATGTAAACTAAATTTTAAATTATTTGAAAAAAACTCCCAGCACAATTGGCCCTTTACCATCCTACTTCCTCGCCCAATCCCAACCCGCCGGTATCATCTGCTGCTTGTTAGAGCCATGAATGATGGAAGATGAGTGTGGTTCCTTCATTCATGGCTCTAATAACCCCACCACGTAATTCCGGTCCATCCATTGTAATAGTTTTCCCCCCACAATCCTCCCAATATGTTCTTCTTTAGACCGGTTATGTTCCAGAATGACAAATTAGTTTTATTCTTCACCCCTTTCTCATACTTCATCATCCGCGCCTATTTTACTCAATTTTTTCCCTCCCAAATCCAGCAGTTCTTCGCGAACCTTAGTTTACGATACCCCACTCTCACCTCTAGGCCTTTCATTCTCTCTTTACTTTCAGTAATAATAGTATAAATAAATAAATGGATATTTTATATATTTATTTATAGTTGAGCTAGGTCAGGTTGGGAGAGTTATTATATCAGCATCGCGTTAGGTCATCCTGATCGTCAATTTAAGTCCTCTCAGTGCGAATATTAACCTAACTGGTGTTTACCTACAAACTATATATCTTACGAGGAAATAAGATATACAGTTTGTAGGTAAACACCAGTAATGTTAATATTCGTACTTGACGATCAGGATAACCTAACGTGGTGCTGAGGGTTGAGGGCTAACCTCCTTCTTTTAATATCGATATTTCGCTCTTGGTTCAGAGCTTCTTCAGGAGTTTTATGAATCCTGATATATATATATATATATATATATATATATATATATAATCCCGAATTTCGAACTTCAAAATCTAGCCACCTTACAAATATATATAATACTACGTTGGTGTTACTCAAAATATATTTAAAATTTAAGTAAAATCAGTCCTTAATATAAACATAAGTATATACTTCGTACGTAGGTCCCTCGATATTCATCGCTATCATCTTGCATTTCAACCGTAGGATGTAACCAGCTGCAACATTCACAAAAATAATTGTACATGCGTTAATCATAAAAAACTGAACACTCACACGATTTATATTCTCTAAATGGATCGCGATGATGGGACTGAGATTCAGCATGCCTTCTTTGAATGGAAAGTACTTGTCGTTGAACGCCTGCTCGGGGTAGTATTTGATGGTACCTATATGATTAGAGTCGTAGTCCGTAGCGCCTTCACAATCAATCCAAACAGTCTGAAATCTAAATGACTCATATACAGGACACTTTTGATTAGGCTCATTACATCTCTTTTCGGCATAATGATACTTCGCATGTAGTCCGGTACGCTCCTCTGCAACTTGCCATGGTGGCCGTAAATATCTGGAAACCAACCTTCTACCTAAACATGAAATATGAAATTAATAATAAAAACAACTAAAAGTTGATTTGAGTTCAAAATATTGTTTTTTAAATTGTAGCATACATTATTTGTGTGATAGTGCTATAACTCATGTTATAGCAAAGAGAATGGGATGAAAATAGCTAAAATAGTTTTATTCTAAATTAACTGGGGGTGAATTTTTTGCACTTTAGCACATTTAAAATTTAGAAAACAAAGAAATACCTTTAGAATTTCTCTTAAATTATAAAACTTACTATGTTCAATTTGACATAAAGACACGGCTTGTCCTCATTGTACCCATACGTGCCATTTCCACAAGGTCCCAATAAATCCCTATTAAAGGGACATCCTGAATAATACATTTTGCTACATTTATCTTCCTGGCCTTCCTTTTTAAAACAAACAAATTAATTAATTAATATTGCCACGAATGGAAACTATTACGCTCAAAAAACTGTTTAATCTCTTTGATGTAGGGCAACGATCGCCTGTTGGTCTCCGAGTCCTCGCCTGTATGCTCGTACCAAATGATAGACTCAACTGCACTGTTGACTCGGATGGGTAGAAAGTTAATAGCTACAAATAGAATAATAAATTGTACCATAATAACTGTATAAAATATAGTTTTACTTGGAGGTACTTTCGGTTTTCTTATATACGGTCGAGTGTCATCTATGAATCTAAGGTTGGTGAACCAAAATGCTGTATATATTGCTATTATTGTCACCACGAAGAAGAAGTAGAAGACACATAAAATAACTGGAAATTCAAAGGGTTATAATAATACAAGTAGTATGTATATTGTAAGACAAGTGACATGACACGACGTTTAACCGCGTATGGTGAGAACGGGTGTAAGAAAATTAAACAGCCAGTTTTCACATTATCATAATCAAAATTTAACTGTCCATTTTGCATTTAACGACGTGTTATTTCATAACAGACGTTTACGAACTTTGTTGTCAAAGTTTAACTGTTACAACTAACCCCCTAGGAGGTAAGTTAAACGCCATCTGGTGGCACCACATCAATTAGCAATGCACATCCATATTTCATATAACAGACGTTTACGAACATGGGCATCATTATAAATCGTAGCGTACGTAGATCGAGCTAGTTTTGCGAGTATGATCATATATTTCTTTCTTCACTTCACTATCCTCCCACACCACCACATGCTCCTACGATTAGTAGGATCATGCAGGAGATGAGCACTGTCATAGACATCGATCTTTCGAGTCTGTCTTTTCTTCACCCATTGTCTGCTCTTAAATCTCATTTACAACTCCCGCGCCAGTTTCTTTTCACCAAAAAAAAACAAATCTGCTAGGAAATTCTAATTGTTGTTTAAATCTTCTATATTAGGTAATTTTCCCTTGGGGTTTGTCAGTTCCTCTATGGGTGCGTCCCGTGGGAATCGGGGAATCTCGCCGGCTTTGCCGGAGGGAACCGGGGAAATAAAATACCCGGCGTGAAACAAAAACTGACACTTCAAGAGAAACTGTCCCAGAATGGGCGGCACTTATTTGCCTCCGGCACAACAGTGGCCAACGCAATAAGAATTAAATCATTATAATGGCTTTCTTCAGTTCAAAATATTCCGGAATATCACTAACTCCTCCAATCTGATCTGAGAGGACACTAAATGAAGTTTTAACACAAATAAGGTGCTTTCGTTTAACATCACTAGTCGCCCCTAGTATCGCTCCAAGTTTTGCAGTCGTGCGCTGGTTGCAGATAGAATTGTGCGCATCGGAAGCGGCATGCACGACAAATAGAACCATAAACCTGGAGCAGCACACAGTGATAAACGAAAACAGCTATAGATTTGCTACATGGAACATTGTAAGTTTGTATACATCTCGGAAAATAATACATATCTTTTTAAAAATAGAGAGACAAACATTAATTAAAATTAAAATATGTTTTCTGACAGTCAAAAAAAATCCCTTAAAATAATTAAGGGATTTTATTATATTATATACAATAAGTATATTAATATCATACGTATGATAAAGTAGTGGTTACTGGTCACATCAGATTTTTATAAATCAATCCGAAATTTTGGTCAAGAGACATAATTGGCCTAAACTGAATTTTTAGGTAGGACACGAATAATAAACCATATTATTATTATATTTATAATAAAGTACTTACTCCAATGATACAGTGTTCGATTACAGAACGTTTTCTGCTCCTTGTTGTAGAGAAATTTGGCAAATTTCTGTCGGCGAGTTAGTTTTAGCGCCACATGATGAAATGAGGAGTTGGAGAGTGGCATTTTCTTCTTTAGTTAAATTAGTCGTGTGAATTATTGAATACATCCCTTTGTACTATAAAAATACTTGTTTGACATTGTCAGTGTCAGATTAAAAAAAATAGGTGCGTTCAGGTTATTAAAAGCTGGACAGTTTTAGTTATATCTAGAGGTCACTTTCTACGCATTTTAACAGCCTGAAATTCTAACAGAACGAGATCAACACAGCCGCTTAATTATTATAAAATGCTAAGAGACTATTTAAATACAACAGGCGGTCCGTGGCGTCTATGGCGATGGTCTGAAGCCATTGCGTACGGAACGTTGGTAGGTCGAATCCACCTCTAGCCGGGAATTTTTTCTACAAAGAATTTACCCGGCTAGCATATCATGGATGTTGTATGAGGTCCGTGAAGGGCCGCAGTGCACACAGCCCAGGGGCGTGGGGTGTACTCACCGTAAAAAAATAAATACAAAGGTCCTTATCATAGCTGGACAAAGTATTAAGGCGACTAGAGGTACCTATAAACGGGTTTTTAAACATATTCTAAAAAATTCTGCAATAACCTGATATAGCCAAGAAGAGAGAAGAAAGCACAAAAATGGAGCAACTAAAGAATACTGGATAACCATGAAGTGCGACGAAATAGAAGAAATATAACACCTTTAATATCTACACACAAAAGTCAAATACAAATACATCAAGTCACAGTCCTAACAAATGATAACAATGAAATAATAACCGGCATTGAAGACTATATATAGCTATAAATGTGGAGGTAATATATTGTAGCGTTCTACAACGACGAACGACACCGCTAGAGACCCAGAACAGTGAAGAACCAGGTCCTAAAATCTCAAAGAAGAGGATACGCATGCAATAAAAGAGCACCAAATGGAAAGACTATTGGCCCGGAGATAAAAATCAAAAATTCATGACACAGAGCCATCGCTACAGTCATTGGATTTACCGTGTGTGGTAAAATCTTGAGACAAGCGGCCATCCATTGGACACACCTATTTAATTGTAAATTATGGACACCAGCGGTCATGATGTTTTGAGGGTAATTGAGAAATATAGAAGCCATAAATGCCTCACACATGCCGACTGGAATGTGACTGGCACGATCGTCAATTGGCCAAAAATTGCCTCGGACTAAATAGACGTCTTTTGGCTCACTCGTGTATGGGGGTCTTTATACACTAAAAGATTATTGAAATACTCAAGGCCACAGGCTTGGACAGAAGGGATCTGAATATCATCGGCAATCTGTTTTAGAATCAGATGACTAAGGCCAGAGTCATCTTAATCGACTATCTTCAAAATAGGAAAACCATTACAAGAGCATCTACGCATCATTACTTGACCAACTAAAAGTTAAGTTAAGTTAAGTTAAGCAGTCGCAGTAAAATGGCCACAGCTGCTCCTTCTGCAGAAAATTGTGTTTTACTAGAATAATGCGCAAAAAACAACGAGTTAGATTTGGAACCTCTCTGGTTTTGGAACTACTGAAACATTATATTTCCCAAGGGAATACGTTTCCTAAAGTAGCTGATAAATGTAGTTATTTGAAAATGAAGAGATTATATTGAAATTTATTTTGCAATTGGAAGATATAGGTTACGAAAATTGAATCTTCTTTCATTATTGATGATAATTTTTCGCTTCAAATGCGAAATGCTACCCAACCACACGTCTTAGCGAGGTACAGTTTGAAAATCTGAAGAAAACATAGTCTAATTAGTATAAAACAATATTAACAGGCTCTTGTAATTAAAAAGTGGCCATCGTACCAGAGATTATCGAAAATGTAATTACACATAAACAATACTTGCGAATTTTTGTAGACAATTAATGTATGCAATCGATTATACTTGGTTGGATTTATGTGTATTATATAGTTTAAAATTGTATTATAGATTTATTTATTACCCTAATAAATAAATCAATAATACAATTTTAAACTATATAGTACACATAACACCAACCAAGTATAATGGATTGCATACATTAATTGCCTACAAAAATTCGCAAGTATTGTTTATGTGTCACCGGCTGCCTACTCTCTGGATCGAGCCTCCGCATTCCATCGAAGGTTATTCCCGAAACACCTCGTGACCTCGCCGGATACAAATCACATGCATCTCTATCGCCATCCCGCTCTGTGTGCAGAGTGGAATACGCGTCGGTGCTCGCTGGTGACGACGACGTCCACTTTCCACCTATGAAATCCCGCGGTGGGATGGGAGTGTCGTGATATTAGCGGCGCAAAGGATCGACGCAGTCAGTTCAGACCGCACTTCAGTTTACCGACGACCGAGCGAACGTGAGTCCGTTTAGAGGTTTCACGACACTCAAGAGAGACAAATCATTACGGCAATCAGCCGCCCCCCGTGGACTCAGTGAGTGAGCGAGCAGTGCGCCGCGCGCTACCAGTGCCCCCCGAAGAACTATACCCCGCGAGAACAGTACTAGTGCGCCGCCCAAATGCCTGTGCTCATGGATGTTGCCGCAATTAAATCCCACAATTAAACCGTCTAATAAGTGTACGTATATTTATTCCGTATCAATTCAATTAAACCGACTTGCTTGTGCGGTGGTGTGTTCCGCAACCGAATTATTTCATTACGGCCAATTTCCTAGCTAATTTAGGCTACTTTGTGTAGAGGTCAGATATATTGTCGGGATGCGGAGAGATCAGCTGGTGTGGGATATATATCTTTACAAACCGCACACCTCCGATACACATTCCAGAAATACATTTTGCTAATGCCCCTGCTTGACATTTCGTAATCATCGTTTTATAACCTACAAAACTTGTATGTTGTCCAAAAACGTAAATATAGCGCGATTATCAATAAATAAATAGCGCGGATTTGATTGTGGAATATTGTTGTTGGGTTTATCAGTGTCGTCTTGCGAATGTGGATGCGAGGTTCGGGTTACACGAGCTATTGAGCCCTTCTTTCATTACACATAATAAGTAGGTGTTGGGAATCATTGAAGATACTTATACAGTAAGTTTGTTGTTGTTGTTTTAAGTATCAGTAGCACGTGATATGTATTCTTGTAAAACTATTATGCAAGTTACAAGATGTATACAGGCTTATTCAAATTTGACACTCGCTATTGGGATCTCTTATGCCCGTATTCACCAACATCCCATAAACTTTATAGGTTCCATAAGCTATTGAATGGATAAATTTAAAATGTCATTGTGACAGAATATGCCAAAACAAATGTCAAAAATCTTAAATAGCTTGTGGTTGGAGCTTTGATTACAACTTTTGTTTAATTATTCAGTGTTTCCAATAGAGCGAATCTAAAGTAACTACATTCTCTAGATAATTTATTTATTGTTGCTATAACAACGAATACTTATGGGTTCTATAGCTATTGATAGATTTATAGAACGTTGGTGAATAAAGGGGTTACAAAATGATATAAAACACAACTTTCATGAAATAAAATTTTACAATTTTCAATAATTTGCACTGTACTTTCTCTCTTTCATAATATCTATAAAAATCGTAATAAATGTGCAAAAAACTTTAAAACACTTAATTTCTCCTCTAGCTTACTACATACTCATAATTATAACAAAATTAAAAATACGTATTCTGTATTTACAAAAAAATATGTAATCTAACATTAAATAGTGTGCTGAAATACACCCACAAAAAAAATCAATCTAACAAAAAATAGACGAATTTCCTTTTTGCACCACATCCGATTCTGATAATGGCTACCCTTGATTTGTGTATACGTTAAAATAATAAACAAATGAGAAGACTGCTACAACAAACCTCCTAGGAGGAAAGTTAAACGCCATCTGGCGGCACCACATCAATTAGCAATGCACACCCATATGGTAATAACCGTCAACATGCTTATGCCATCAGGATCACCGGGTAGTGCCCTCTATATAAAAATATTCCAACAAAGTGCTTGAGATATCAGCACGAAGCCAATCTTATAAAACATATAAGTGTGAATCCACCTCTACGTATCTAGATTTCGATCTTATTAGTTCTCATTAGTGTAGCTCAGTTAGAGTGTGCATTGCTAATTGATGTGGTGCCGCCAGATGGCGTTTAACTTTCCTCCTAGCGTGATAGTTGTATCATTTTTGTATACAACCACTCGAAATATTGTGTAAATTCATCCTCACTAGCTGAGCTACACTGATGAGATCTAATAACATCGAAATCTAGATATGTAGATTACTAACGCCCGGTTTCTCCAACGAATCTTGACTAGTCTTAATAATAAGACGCTCTTAAAGCGTTGCACCAAACAAAAACGATTAGACGGTCTTACATTGTAAGGCTAAGTAAGATCTACATATGTTTGGTACAACAGAATGAAATTTTAAGACGTGGTTATATATAAGACGAGTTTATGTAAGACGAGATTATATTAGACGAGCTTTAAGATTTGTTGGAGAAACCGGGTGTAAAGGTCGTTTTAGACAAGACAATTTCTTAGCTCAAAAGTTGTTCAAGAAATTAATTTATATATCCTCCTCCCATACAATTTGTCCTTGACATATAGAAGGCGTTATATCATTCGATCTACCATCCAATTCAATATCTCAAATAATTTGCTGTATGATACGAGACAATTTAGATTGTCTCGCATCTTGACTAACTTTTGAGTTAAGAAATTGTCTTGTCTAAAACGACCTTAAGAGGTGGATTCACACTTATATATGTTTTAAATGAGAAGACAATTTCAACACTCGTTACATAGGTTACGATTTTAGCTGGCATTGTTTTGATTTTGGTCTGAAATTAAAAATTGTGTGTCATTTCGATAAAACGTAAACTTAATCTTTTGTTTATTCTACATATAAATAAAACAATGCCAATAAAAAGAAAAGACGAGGGCAAGGCCAAATAAAGTTTGCCCTTCCACTACGCGATAATTAACAAATACAATACACCGTTTATTTTAGCACCCAACATAAAACAATGCCGAGTAAACTTTTATAAATAAATAGTGTAAATGTTTGTGCAAATAGAAAATTAAAGTTGATTTTAAAATGATGGCATTTTCGTTTGTTTGTAATCTTAGTTATTGAAAATTGAAACAAAATTAAGATTCAATTGTTTTGTTACCGGTTGCCAAGGCAAACAAGATTTAGAATTATTTCAGTTCTGTTGGTAATTGTCATTTAATTGTAATATGTTTGAAAAAAACTGCTATTAGCAGCAATAAGAAGTTAATTTTAAAATGATTGCATTTTTTTAAATGTAATCTTGGTTACTGTCAAATGACAATTGAAACAAAATCAAGATTCATGTGTTTTGTTTCTAGTTGTCAAGGCAAACAAGATTTAGTATTATTTCAGTTCTGTTGATAATTGTCATTTCATTGTTTATATGATTGAAAAAAAAACTGCTATCTGTATAGGGCTATCAGCCATGAGGCTTTTCCGCTTGTCAATGCAGAAGCTCGTAGGAGTTTTGAAAATATTGACAATTGAAACAAAATCAAGATTCAATTGTTTTGTTTCCAGTTCCAAGGCAAACAAGATTTAGATTTATTTCAGTTCTGTTGGTAATTGTCATTTAATTGTTTATATGTTTAAAAAAAACTACTATCTGTACAGGGCTATCAGCCATGAGGCTTTTCCGTTGGTCTATGCAGAAACTCGTAGGAGTTTCGAAAATATTGACAATTGAAACAAAATCAAGATTCAATTGTTTTGTTTCCAGTTCCAAGGCAAACAAGATTTAGAATTATTTCAGTTCTGTTGATAATTGTCATTTAATTGTTTATAGGATTGAAAAAAAACTGCTATCTGTACAGGGCTATCAGCCGTGAGGCTTTTCCGCTGCTCTATGCAGAAACTCCTAGGAGTTTTGAAAATATTGACAATTGAAACAAAATCAAGATTCAATTGTTTTGTTTCCAGTTCCAAGGCAAACAAGATTTAGAATTATTTCAGTTCTGTTGGTAATTGTCATTTAATTGTTATACTATCTGTACAGGGCTATCAGCCATGAGGCTTTTCCGTTGGTCTATGCAGAAACTCGTAGGAGTTTTAAAAATATTGACAATTGAAACAAAATCAAGATTCAATGGTTTTGTTTCCAGTTGGCAAGGCAAACAATATTTCGAATTATTTCAGTTCTATTTGCAATTGTCATTTAATTATTTATAACGTTCTATAATTCTATCAATAGCTATTGAACACATAAGTATTCGTTGTTATAGCAACAATAAATAAATTATCTAGGGAATGTAGTTACTTTAGATTCGCTCTATTGGAAACACTGATATATTTAAAAAAAATGTGTCATCAAAGCTCCAATCACAAGCGCTATTCAAGGTTTTGACATTTATTTTGACCATTTCTGTAATAATGACATTTTCAATTTATACATTCAATAGTTTGTGGGACCTATAAAGTTTATGGGACGTTGGTGAGTACGGGCTTAAAACTATTACATACAAGTTTTTATTTATTTTCTATAAATAATGTGACAGCCAATTTTGGGAGTTGCCCTTATAAGACACCTTACACTGTCAGTAATATTAATGATCTTGTAAAATGTAGTATTGTTGGATAAAACAGAATACTGACATTAATCCGGATAATTAATTGGTTAATAAATATTGAAGCAAATACTGACAGAACTAGAAATGACAGTGTACGATATCTATAATTCTTATGTTTATAAATTCTTCTGCAGAAACAGTAAGCGCATAAGATTGTCCTCGCAAACAAACAAAAACACATTTTTTTCCATGACATAAGTGCGCTCATATGATCCCGAATCGTGTTGAGATAAACGCGTTATCTGTTGTAGTTTACGAGGCGTGATTTTTATCAGCTGTAATTATGCCGCTGCCGCGCCGTGAGTGTAGAGGCCAAATAATTCGCTCGAATTGTAACACTAGACGAATACAACAACAAAAAAATGTAATTGATATCGGTAAACATACTTAATTTAAACAAAACACTTGAGGGTAGATACAGTTTAGTGTGTGTGCTGGACATACAAAAAATAGTTTATATAGGATTTTAAATACAGAATAAATATAATACCGGACTGCGTATTTAGGATGACATTTTTCGGCAATATTTTGTTGTTGGCAATATTACTACATTAAGGCTCGGTTGTCACTTTTGACAAATTTGTGACATAAAACGACGTTGCCATATATAACGTACATAAGGCCTTAAAATAGAAAGTAACAATCATTAATGCAACATTTAAAATCTAAGAATATAATCACGAGCTGTAGTTAACTCGCTTTTTTTTATTTCATGATAGAAAGTGGATTTTCGTCTTATATTGTAGGTATTTAATTTCCAAAGAGAAAAACCCAAAAATAGTGTTATAAAAATTGTTCCGTTTCGGCGGTAAAGTCGAAAAAGTGATGAAAAATAAAATAAAAATTATGTGCCCATACACCAATATTTTTATTTAACAACAATTGAATAATAATTTGCAACCGCCCACTATTTTTGTTTGAAACTTTCAAAAATATAGAATATTTTAAAAAAACAACTAAGGCTATACATATATATCGAATATATATATATATATATATATATATATATATATATATATATATATATTCGATATATATGTATAGCCTTAGTTGTTTTTTTTAAATATTTTTGAAAGTTTCAAACAAAAATAGTATATATATATATATATATACATATATATTCGAAAATATGTCTGATGATTGTTGTTAAATTCTAAACAGAATTTTGAAAGTTTCAAGAAAAATCGTGTGGGGAATATTAATAAAAATTGCAATTCGTTATGTTGCAAATATTCAATAACAGGCTTATAAAAAATACTTGCTTTCAACTTTTTTAACTGTACTTTTTTTAAACCACTAATTTGATGTATTATAAACAAAATTGTTAAATAAAAACATTGGTGTATGCGCACATACATTTGTTATAAATAAAATATGATTTTACAAATATGTATAACATGCTTTTTTTTCAAAAATATTAAAAAAAAACTATGATCCAGTGCCCTATTCGAAAATATGTCTGATGATTAGTGTTAAATTCTAAACAATATTTTGAAAGTTCCAAAAAAAAAATCGCGGAGGGAACATTAATAAAAATTGCAATTTGTTTTGTTGCAAATATTATGCAATAACAGCTAACAAAATTAACTTAATTTGTTTTTTTTCTTATTTTATGGTTACCAAGACATAAGTAAACACTTGTAAAATTGTACACTCCGTTTAGTAACAATGCACCGAGAAAAAGTCCACGCCGCGCCAACTCACGGGCCGTCTGGAATTATAAGAAATGTTTAACTTTACACCGGTCAAAATTTGTTTGTACTACTGGTTTATTAGTAGTACTATTTTCGGGAAATAAGTAGCTTTATTTAATTCATAAAACTTAGTGTAAGCGGAGGTTAAGTGATGAGGTCTTGCCCAGGGTTAGTTACTGCCCAAACACGTACCTATACAGCCGCATGCGATTTGTGAGTTGCAGATATCCGATCTCTTTCTAAAGGTCGTTTTAGACAAAGCAATTTCTTGACTCAAAAGTTAGTCAAGATGCGAGAAAATCTAAATTATTGTGTATCATACAGCAAATTATTTGAAATATTGGATGGTAGATCGAATGGAAAAATATAACGCGTTCTATTTGTCAAGGACAAATTGTATGGGAGGAGGATATATGTATTCATTTCTTGAACAACTTTTGAGCTAAGAAATTGTCTTGTCTAAAACGACCTTTAGAGAAACAAATATACTTATTTTCAATGATCTCAAAAGAAAACTTAGATTTCTTAAAAAATATATTTTGTTGAATTGTTATTGTTATTGTATTAGGGCATTAAATTATTGTGTTTATTCTCTTTCAGGTATAATGTTGTTCCAAGATTTAACATAGACTGTGTGTAGTGCCGAGGGAGCCCGCGGCCTCCCAGCGGGAATGCCCATGATGCCGTCAGTATTAGAAAACGAGCCGGACGGCCACCGGCACCCGGTGTACTCCGCATACGTGAACCCCGCCGGCATCGCCGCGCTGCCGGCGTCGCCGACGAACAAGCCGCTGAAGGCGGCCGGCGACGTGCAGTCGCTGCTGCAGCAGGGCCGGAAGCAGGACGTGAAGCAGGTGCTGCGGTCGAACGGGTGGCCGGTCGACAGTCCCGTGCGGAAGGAGCTGTGGCCGGCCCTGTGCGCCCAGCACCACAACGGCAAAACGAACATGATGGACGGCTTCTACTGGGACATGGTCACCCAGGTGTTTGGCTCCGCCGACCTGCCCGACAAGCCGATCAGCATGCCGCCGTTTGTCGAGCCCGGCCACTGTCAGAGTTACTATTTGACGGCGAAGGGGCGCAGTGTGGCCGATCGGGTGGTTTCTGTGCTGGGGTACGCGTGTCCTGATATCGTCTACAGTCCGAGTATCTATCCCATCTGTGCAATACTTCTTCATTACATGACTGGTAAGTTTCAACAATTTTTTTCTTAAGCTCGTTTTAGACAAGACAATTTCTTAGCTCAAAAGTTGTTCAAGAAATTAATTAATTTATCCTCCTCCCATACAGTTTGTTCTTAAGTTCACATAGAACGCATTATATTTTTCAATTCCATCTACCATCCAATCCAATATTTCAAATAATTTGCTGTATGATACGAGACAATTTACATTGTCTCGCATCTTGACTAATTTTTGAGTCAAGAAATTGTCTTGTCTAAAACGACCTTTAGTCTATTTATATCCAACATGTCAGATCACGTTAGCTTCAGACTGGTATGAATGGTAGATGCTAAAATTTGGCCATGAAATAAAAAAAAGCAAATATTCAACACATTATTTATTTCTTTGTACAATACAAACTTGTTTAAAGAGGTAAAATATGCAATTAATTAATGATGGGGGCGGTCGTGGCGTAGTGGTCTAAGGAGATGGTCTGAAACCACTACGTTCATGCCGTCACCGGTTGGAGTCCAGTATTAATAGACTGTTTTCCGTTTTGGGTCTATTAATCCATGGGTGGTGGTGTGTCTATACATAGTGAGTGTATGTTAGTATATATATATATATATATATATATATATATATATATATATATGGAGAGTAATGTGCATAAATAAATTATAATAATACATAGTTGAGGACTGAGATAATCATTAGAATAGTCAAAAAATAGAAAAACATAAATATAAAAATTAACGATGGGCTGGTATCTAACAGGGATGAATGGTAAAATTTGGGCATGAAATAAAAAAAGCAAATGTTAGTCTCAACCCACATTATATATTTCTTTGTCCAATAGTAACTTGTTTAAAGAGGTAAAATATGAAAATAATAAAATCCCCAACAAAATAATAGTAATATTAATGAATTACGGAAATAACATAGACCAGGGGTGGCCAGCAATTCGATCGCGAAACCAATTTTGTTCGATCGATTGGAAAATCTAATTTTTAGACGATTATATCTTGGAAACGGTGGACTCTAGAAAAATTTATTCTAAATAAAAAAAAAAAAATTAGTGAAAGCTAATTAAATTTTCTAGAAAATTGTTTCTATACGTATTTGTCGAACTTCCAATGGTTTTCAAGATATACGTTATATATAAGAAAATCGATAATTAAACAAAAAAAAAAAATTTTACCTCACTTTTTGTCAAATATTTTCTTCTAGTGCCTCTCAAATTATCCATTTTTGTATATAATATAATTTCGTATAAACCGTAAAGTGAGGACATTTGCTTCTATTGCCTCCCACGATCGTTTCACACAAAAATTGTCAAAGTTGTAGAGCATTAAATTTACTTTTTACAATTTTACTGTTTCTACTTTATTTTCAACTGGGTTAAAAGTTTTTTTTTTATAATTACAACTATAATTAAGTAATTGCGAATCATACATAATAATAAAAGTATTTACATGGACTATAAACAATCAGTTGTTGTAAAAAAGTAAAAAATCGATTACTGAACGCAACCTAAACTATTTATTGATAAAAAATAACATAAAATACATAATAGTAGAATATATAGTGTTCATTAAAATCGTCTGTACTGTTTTCTCTCTATTAAATTGTGTGCAATTTAAACTAATTCTCCTAATAACGCGTAAACAGCTATCAGAATCAATTACGCGCTCATTCAGCTAAACATTCTAATGTGTTTTTTTTCTTCATCTCATCTCTTCCTCGTCCGGTTGAGCAATTTAAATATCTGTTCCATTCACAATTGAGATACATCATGCGAGACGTGGTCGGAGCACACATACACACACACATACACATAGAAATAAGCGCGCATACATACAAGCGCGGTGTATAAATAGCACTGCTCGCACTTAAACCATAACAACAATAACATCGCGGGGCCGGACGACAATAACAATAAAGAATGCATAATTAACAGTTTCGCGACGGATCGAAAACTGCAGCGCGTTTAATTGGGCGATGTGCGCAGTAACGGTGGCAGGAGGAAACTCTCCGTGTCCGGTTACTTGGGAAAAACATAGCCGAGAAATATTAGCACGATTATATTATGCATGAATAATTCTTGATTTTTTTGTTGTTGCGAGAAATTACATATTACAAATGTCATATCCAGGGCCGATCCTAGGTATAGGTAACGGACCAAATTAGTATACTATTAATAAAAAAAAAACTTCTATCTTTATAGGGCTATCAGCCGTGAGGCTTTTCCGCCGGTCAAGGGAGAAGCTCAGAGGAGTTTAATCACCCGGTATTTACCTTAACTTCACAGAAAACCTCTGAAAAACTGTGAAAGGTGATTCGCGAAAATTCAACCCACTCAGGCTCCCCAATGCTCAGTACGAGACCACTGAGCTGGGTTACTATTAATACATTTTCAAAAAATAAACAAAATCATATACAAGGGTTATCAATAAAATAGTGGCAACATAGATACATATCAATTGATATTGAACTTACAAGTAAAATTGCAATACATTCTCCTTCAAATTGATCACCTGCAAAGTTTATTATCTTTAAAACAGTCGATTCAGTTAGTTACTGTGATATAGCTCCGCATAAAATGTGTCCTTGAAGAATAGAACGCAGTTTATTTTTCATTCAATCTACAATCCAATAGAATATTGCAAACAATTTACTGTATAGTCTGTTTAGTCCATCTAAATAGTATAGTATCACAATTTAGATGGACTCATATCTTGAGGAACTTTTAGTTCAACAAATTGTCTTTGAGCTTTGTTTTTGGAACTCTCAGTATTTATGATTATGATATATGTTTGATTTAGTTGAAATGGAGCTCAACAATATATTTGTCCAGCAGTGTTATATGCGGTGTATAGAAAAATATGTGGTGCGGGTATTATGGATGAGAATTATGGGAGCATACTACTTTAATTGCAACTTAAGTTATTTGCATATTACCATTTGTTTCCCAGTGTTTTGAATATTTAAAAAACGTACGCGTCATTTCCTCGTGTATTTCGCTTTATTTGGAGCGGCTCCAAAAAATTCGCGTGACGAACTCCAGTGCAGACCTCAATAACAGCCCATTAATCATGAAATCGTTAATTTTTTTTTTGTATAAATCGGACATGCTGAGTCACTCACATCACTCACATCGAGTGCAGAAAACCACCTTGGCGAATTTATTTAGTCCGTCCGAGAGTTAAGTAAAGCTTCAGCGGGCAATAAAGTTGGTATTTTTAAACAATTCTATATTAAGTACTTGTGCTTGCACTAAAAGATTCGTTCTGACTTGCGAATAACAACAGAGATGTGGTGAAGTGTTATTATGCGATCAAACATAACATGTTATTGTTATATAAGAATAATAAATTGTAATTTTAATTACAGTCCACAATTAATAAATTAATGCAAAAATATTGAATAATAAATTTGGTTTCAAACTACATATGAGGAATATACACAGTGAATATAAAATGGCAGGTGTTGGCAGAGTCAGAAGTGCCAATTTATGTCCCTCATATAAATTTAATTTTCAGTGTTAGTCATAATATTTGAGTCATTGAGGGCAAAAGTGGACTAAAACTCAAATTCATTTCGACTGAGCTATAAAAAATGATAAAAAATCAAAGATTTAAGAAATTTAAATTTATGATATTATTTTACATTCTATATTTAATTGGGCTCAAAATAAGTTGTTTTTTGATAATTTTCTCCCAAAAATAAAGTCTGAAGGAAGGTTTTTATTGTACGAGCTGTTTTAAATTAATCGACTGAGTTATAAAAATATTATAAAAAATCAAATATTTAAGAAACTTAAATTTATGATATTATTTTACATTCTATATTTAATTAGGCTCAAAATAAGCCCTTTTTTGATTATTTTCTCCCAAAAATAAAATCTGCAGGAAGGTTTTTATTGTACAAGATGTTACAATTAAATCGACTGAGTTATAAACAATGATTAAAAAAATCAAGGATTTAAGATATTTAAATTTATAAAATTATTTTACCTTCTATATTTAATTAGGTTCAAAATAAAAAAACTTTTTCACCTAAAAATAAAGTCTGCATAAAAGTTTTTATTGTACGAGCTCTTTTATATTAATCGACTGGCTATAAAAAATGATAAAAAAACAAAGATTTAAGAAATTTAAATTTATGATGTTATTTTACATTCTATGTTTAATTGGGCCCCAAATAAGCCATTTTTTGATAATTTTCTCCCAAAAATAAAATCTGCAGGAAGGTTTTTATTGTACGAGATGTTTCAATTAAATCGATTGAGTTATAAAAAATGATTAAAAAAATCAAAGATTTAAGAAATTTAAATTTATAAAATTATTTTACCTTCTATATTTAATTAGGCTCAAAATAAAAAGCTTCTTGATATTTTTCACCTAAAAATAAAGTCTGCATAAAAGTTTTTATTGTACGAACTATTTTATATTAATCGACTGAGCTATAAAAAATGATAAAAAAATCAATGATTTAAGAAATTTAAATTTATGATATTATTTTACATTCTATGTTTAATTGGGCCCCAAATAAGCCATTTTTTAATAATTTTCTCACAAAAATAAAGTATGCAGGAAGATTTTCATTGTACGAGCTGTTTTAAATTAATCGACTGACTTATAAATAAATGATAAAAAATCAAATATTTAAGATACTTAAATTTATGATATTATTTTACATTCTATATTTAATTAGGCTCAAGATAAGCCCTTTTTTGATTATTTTCTCCCAAAAATAAAGTCTGCACGAAGGTTTTTAATGTACGAGTTGTTTTAAATTAATCGACTGGATTATAAAAAATGGTAAAAAATTAAAGAATTAATATATTTCAATATGTAATATAATTTACATTCTATGTTTAATTGGGTTCGAAATAAGCCATGGTTTGATAATTTTCACCCAAAAATAAAGTCTGCACGAAGGTTTTTATTGTACGAGCTGTTTTTAATTAAATCGACTTAGTTATAAAAAATGATTTAAAAAATCAAAGATTTAAGATATTTAAATTTATAAAATTATTTTACCTTCTATATTTAATTAGGTTCAAAATAAAAAACTTCTTGCTATTTTTCACCTAAAAATAAAGTCTGCATAAAAGCTTTTATTGTACAAGCTATTTTATATTAATCGACTGAGCTATAAAAAATTATAAAAATCAAAGATTTAAGAAATTTAAATTTATGATATTATTTTACATTCTATATTTAATTGGGCTCCAAATAAGTTGTTTTTTTGATAATTTTCTCACAAAAATAAAGTCTGCAGGAAGGTTTTCATTGTACGAGCTGTTTTAAATTAATCGACTGAGCTATAAAAAATGATACAAAATTAAAGATAGAAAGTTGTGCTTGATTTAATTTTCTAGTTCTTTTAATTCCAAAGAAAATTTCGATAAAATATTGGTATAAAATGTGTGCCGTTGTGGTGGTAAAGCAATAGTGAATAAAAATTGTCCAGTCAAAATTAACTTCAGCCTGTTGAATAGAGAAAGTAAAACCAAATCAAAAATCTTATTACAGTTTTCCCCTAAAACAAAAGACAAGCCTATCAGATGAGAAATTATAAAAGTGATAAAATATATATAAAAAAATAAAAAATTCCAAAACTACCCTTCGGGGCATTTTGACACAACGGAGTAGTTTTGGAATTTTTTATTTTTTATATAGATCCCAGAAGTGGTCAGGCATTGATTGATTCCAGATTGAGTCAACATTTATTTAATATTATTATTTACGGCAGGTAAAATTATAAATATAATATTATTATATTTTTATTTTAGAAATTTTTTTTAAAATTGTACTACGTAGGTGTTTGTTAGATTTACATTTAAGTAGATGGACTGAAAACTCTCTTTAAAGGTATGATCAGGGCTTTATTACTTTATCATGCTACTACAGTAGCATGGATATATGTTAAAGTAATAAAACTGTGATCCTACCTTTAAAAACAGTTTTCAGTCCATCTACTTAAATGTAAATCTAAGTAAGTAGTAATACTCCAATTATAGGGCAACTATAGATAATAAAGATAATAAATACATACATTTAGTTACATAGCAATTTAGTTATATAGAATACACATTCAAGTAATACCTGAAAAAGTTACTTATAAATTAATTTGGCAAACGTACGCTGCATAATTTGTCTCTACAGTAATAAATACTGTCCAAATAAATAGTTCCATACTAAAATAATTCTGTACTCTTTTTTTTGCCAAAAATAAGACTGCGCACTTGTACAGCCAGCAAACTATTTATCTACATTACCGGAGTCTTGTAGATAATTAGTGTGATACTAGAGAAATTTTTTAAACTTATTTTATTAGTAAACAACGATACTGTGGTATAAAATAATTGTATTTTTTGCCGAGTGTTACTTTTATTTCTATTTGTATTTTTATTTTTATGTATTTTTGTTGTGGTTGGTGATGATGAAGTGCAGTGTTTTTTATTTATTTATTTATTTATTTTCTCAACAGAACATTTAATCTAATTACAGAGAAAAGGAAACAAAGATTTTTTGAGGGAAATGCCAATAAAGGTCTTTTTTGTTGGTACAAAATATTTCGTGTGGAATAGTTTGCATCTATTTCTATCTTTTTCACTCTAAAATATTTACTTTTCCGCCTCTCGCATTAATTGTTTGCATTCTTCAGGTTGCGTGGGCGTTCGTTTCTATATAAACTGTACCGTTTCGAAGGGCTCTCTCCTTCACAACACACACACACACACACCGTCGAATTTCTCTGCTGTTTATTTGGTTCGCGACGGTTTATTTTGTTTACACAGCGAGATGGCCGGCGGTTTCGCGCACTCGCGCAGCCTGCCGTGGACTATTTATAAACTTGTTATTACAATTCGAGTGTATGTTTGTGTGTGTGTATGTGTTAGCGCGCCCGGCGTGGGCGACTTTATGTATCGGCCCATTTGTAATGATTACAATAATCGGGGCCGCTTAAATAAACCGAGACGAATTGACCAAGTCCAAATTCCGAGCCAAGAAGGCAATACAATAATCAACATAGAATTCGAATACTTATATGTAATAGTATAGAATTTATTCATTTACTTTAAATGTAATTCGGGCTAGCGATGGATTACAATTATTTGTAATATCGAGGGTAGTCAGTTATAATAATAATAATAAGCTTTATTTACCCAACAGAGTAATTATAGGGCAACTACAGATAATACATACATGCATGCTATTTAGTTATATAGAATACACATCCAAGTGATACCTGAAAAAGTGAAGACAATCTTCCAGTAGTAATATCCTTCATCATCACTGTCCAGTACACAAAACCACATGAGAGACTAATCAATGGCAACAATGATTGGAATATTTTCCAAGAATCATTGGAGTTAAATATTAAATACGTACACTCCCATATAATATTTAAGGGTGGGATCACGTTTATATTACTTTTATTGAAAGAATTATATATATATATATATATATATATATATATATATTCACTTACACTGATAGATGGCTACATGGCAGAAGGACCCGAAGATCGATAGCCAGTTACAGACTTGTAACAAATACAGTAGTAACTACTATTTTATCATTATTATTAAATTATAATACTACTCTTTATTTACCTTAGAAGTTTTCTTGAAAACAGCTTGGGTAACCTTAAACATTTTTAAATCGCCCCGCGCAAAATAAAGTTGCTTTAAATAGATTCTTTGTCCGTAGCCTTCGAATTATAGGTCAATAAGGTCTGACATAAGTAGACAATGGGCTATCGATCGTAGTCCTATCGTGTATCGTATAAGTTGTTCGTGCCTCAGTGGAAAAGTGGAAATAAATAAAACAATAATTTGTTTAAAATGTCTCCCTTGTAATCAAGTCATTAATAGAGAATTTATTTGTGACAATAAAATAAAATAAATAATAAAATAAAATATAAAGGTGTGTAAACTATCTCTAAAATTACAATAGTTCAATACACATTAAAATTTATTTATTACAAATATTACACATTGCTAATAAAAGCTCAATACAACTTCACAATTCTTGTCATAAGAAAAGTATAGGCGTGATTCCACCCTTAACATGTACATATAATAAATTGTCCTTCTTAACTACTAATAATATATTATTTAATATTATATAGTTGTATTATAATTAGGCTAAACAAATGATTTCAATTTAACAATCAAAAGATTTCTCCCGTTTCTATTTAATTCATAAATAACAAAACAGCACGTATTGTTGTTATTGTTCATAATTTTCCTAGTATCGCTGGAATTGCCCTCGTTTCCGTTTCCGAGCAAAAGCAATTTTCTATGTCGCAGCGTCACTCCTCCGATGATTAAGTGAAATCGATCCGAATTGTAGCAAATTGAAACGCAGAAATGCGATCTCCACCAGCGTAATTAAATCCATCGGCCGGCCTTGTGCGCGCTAAGATGATTACGGTTTACCTGCAATTTTACTAATTGCCCGCAACTAGACAATTCGTCTTATCGATTGTATGTATCGATATCGATGAATTAAGTCAGAAAGACATGGTACTCATACCAGATATTTTCAATATTTTCTTTTAAATATAACTGCTCTAAACCGTTTAAACGTGTTTAGTTTCTCGGTTAGAATTTTAAAAAAATCTTATTTAACATATATTTGGGTACCATGACGAAATTTTTTACTTTCTTTGAAATTTTTGACGCGAGATTTTGACATTTTAACATTTTCGAATATTGACATATTTACATTTTCATATTTCACATTTTCACATAAAATGGTGTGATTTTTTCCCCGGAAAGTTATCACATATTTCCACAATCTTAGTTTGAATATCTGAACATGTTTTCGGTAAAATAATACCTTCCTTTACATCAGTGATGTATTCAGAAAGTAACAACATAACATCATACCTGGTAGAGCTCTTCATATAATGTATGAGTTGGATGTTTGCGTTTTGATTTCCTTGTTAGTCGTTAAATACATTTTATTTTTTTATTTTTATAAAGAAACAAAATTGGATATACTGACTCTTATAATTAATATAAATTAAGAAATATGAATTAAGCAGACTATAAAATGATATAATTTGAGAATTTAATATCGCATTTCACAACCTGTACGACATGTACCCTGAAAGTAGATTTATCATCGCCGCTGCTGCTACACTCGTCATTAATAACAATGCCGAGGTCGCCGTTTTTTGCGCACAACAAAAACGGACGACGTCGGGGTGGGGCCGGTGTAGATAGAAAGTGACGAAAAAATTGGAGCAAAGCGCGCACTCGCTGAACAACAGGTGTTGCGCTTGTTGGGTACGTGAAATCGATTCAATGTGCGAATCAACGAAAAAAATATTCATTCAAGAACGCGCCGAGTGGTTTGCGATAATACAGGCGCGCGATTACGTATCGATGGCGATTGTCGCGAAAAAGACGGGTTTATCGGAGATCTGGACAGTGTTTTCTAGTTGCATTCGTAATTTTATCATTGTTAAACATGTTCTTATAGATTTGAATTGATAGATTGATAGATATGATCATATGATTCTCCTAATCATATGATTATATCTATCAAACATTGGTAGAATATTTACAAACTACAACTTCGGTTTTAATACATCAACAATGACAACAAAATTATATTTAAATAATTTAAGATTCGCACAAGTCTGGCACTTATTTAGTTATGAAAAAATGTCTGGTGTGGGCACCAGACGAATTCCCGAATTACAGACGTTATTTAACGATATGGAATAGATATTACAGATATTAGACAATATTTGACGATATGGAATAGATATTACAGATATTAGACACTATTTGACGATATGGAATAAATATTACAGATATTAAACAATATTTGACGATATGGACTAGATATTACAGATATTAGACACTATTTGACGATTTCGAATTGATATTACAGATATTAAACAATATTTGACGATGTGGAATAGATATTACAGATATTAAACAATATTTGATGATGTGGAATAGATATTACAGATATTAGACAATACTTAACGATATGGAATAGATATTACAGATATTAGACAATATTTGACGATATGGAATAGATATTACAGATATTAGACAATATTTGACGTTATGGAATAGATATTACAGATATTAGACAAAACATATCTGGTGTGGTCACCACACGAATTTCCAAATTACATTGACATATTTGACAATATTTGATAATGTTTGACTATACTTGACAATATTTGACAATATTTGATAATATTTGACGATATTTGACAATATGGAATAGATATTACAGCTATTAGACAATATTTGACGATATGGAATAGATATTACAGATATCAGACAATATTTGATGATATGGAATAGATATTACAGATATTGCATATATTACAGATATTATATAGATACATAGATAGATGGATGGATGCATGGATGCATGGATAGATA
Source organism: Lordithon lunulatus (assembly GCA_963942505.1). Lineage (NCBI taxonomy): Eukaryota > Metazoa > Arthropoda > Insecta > Coleoptera > Staphylinidae > Lordithon > Lordithon lunulatus. Next base: position 65,660,357 of record OZ012667.1, read on the forward strand.
GATAGATAGAGAGATAGATAGATAGATAGATGGATGGATAGATAGACAGATGGATAGATAGACAGATGGATAGATATACAGATGGATAGATAGACAGATGGATAGATAGACAGATGGATAGATAGACAGATGGATAGATAGACAGATGGATAGATATACAGATGGATAGACAGATGAATAGATAGACAGATGGATAGATAGACAGATGGATAGATAGACAGATGGATAGATAGACAGATGGATAGATAGACAGATGGATAGATATACATATGGATAGATAGACAGATGGATAGATAGACAGATGGATAGATAGACAGATGGATAGATAGAGAGATGGATAGATAGACATATGGATAGATAGACAGATGGATAGATAGACAGATGGATAGATAGACAGATGGATAGATAGATGATATATAGATGGATAGATAGATGGATAGATATCTATATTTGACAATATGGAATAGATATTACAGATATTAGACAATATTTGACGATATGGAATAGATATTACAGATATCAGACAATATTTGACGATATGGATTAGATATTACCATACAGATATTATATAGATAGATAGATGGATAGATGGATGGTTGTATGGATGTATGGATGTATGGATGTATGGATGTATGGATGTATGGATGCATGGATGGATAGATAGATAGATAGATAGATAGATGGATGGATAGATAGACAGATGGATAGATAGACAGATGGGTAGATAGATAGATGGATAGATAGACAGATGGATATATAGACAGATAGATAGATAGACAGATGGATAGATAGACAGATGGATTGATAGATGGATAGATATCTATATTTGACAATATGGAATAGATATTACAGATATCAGACAATATTTGACGATATGGAATAGATATTACAGATATTGCAAATATTACAGATATACAGATATACAGATATTAGATAGATAGATAGATAGATCGATGGTTGCATGGATGTATGGACGTATAGATGCATGGATGGATAGATAGACAGATGAATAGATGAATGGATAGATAGACAGATGGATAGATATACAGATGGATAGATAGACAGATGGATAGATAGATAGATGGATAGATAGACAGATGGATAGATAGACAGATGGATAGATAGACAGATGGATAGATAGACAGATGGATAGATAGACAGATGGATAGATAGACAGATGGATAGATAGACAGATGGATAGATAGACAGATGGATAGATAGACAGATAGATAGATAGACAGATGGATAGATAGACAGATGGATAGATAGACAGATGGATAGATAGACAGATGGATAGATAGACAGATGGATAGATAGACAGATGGATAGATAGACAGATGGATAGATAGACAGATGGATAGATAGACAGATGGATAGATAGACAGATGGATAGATAGACAGATGGATAGATAGACAGATGGATAGATAGACAGATGGATAGATAGACAGATGAATAGATAGACAGATGGATAGATAGACAGATGGATAGATAGACAGATGGATAGATAGACAGATGGATAGATAGACAGATGGATAGATAGACAGATGGATAGATAGACAGATGGATAGATAGACAGATGGATAGATAAACAGATGGATAGATAGACAGATGGATATATAGACAGATGGATAGATATACATATGGATAGATATACAGATGGACAGATAGACAGATGGATAGATAGACAGATGGATAGATAGACAGATGGATAGATAGACAGATGGATAGATAGACAGATGGATAGATAGATGGATTGATAGATGGATAGATAGATGGATAGATAGATGGATAGATATCTATATTTGACAATATGGAATAGATATTACAGATATTAGACAATAATTGACGATATGGAATAGATATTACAGATATCAGACAATATTTGACGATATGGATTAGATATTACAGATATTGCAAATATTACAGATATACAGATATGGATGGATAGATAGATAGATAGATGGATGGATAGATAGATAGACAGATGAAAAGATGAATGGATAGATAGACAGATAGATAGATAGATGGATGGATAGATAGACAGATGAATAGATGAATGGATAGATAGACAGATGGATAGATAGACAGATAGATAGATAGACAGATGGATAGATAGATAGATGGATAGATAGACAGATGGATAGATAGACAGATGGATAGATAGACAGATGGATAGTTAGACAGATGGATAGATAGACAGATGGATAGATAGACAGATGGATAGATAGACAGATGGATAGATAAACAGATGGATAGATAGACAGATGGATAGATAGACAGATGGATAGATAGACAGATGGATAGATAGACAGATGGATAGATAGACAGATGGATAGATAGACAGATGGATAGATAGACAGATGGATAGATAGACAGATGGATAGATAGACAGTTGGAAAGATAGACAGATGGATAGATAGACAGATGGATAGATAGACAGATGGATAGATAGACAGATAGATAGATAGACAGATGGATAGATAGATGGATTGATAGATGGATAGATCTATAGATATATAGATGGATAGATAGATAGATGGATGGAGAGATGGATAGATAGCTGGATGGATAGATAGATAGATATATTTATTGATGTCAATATGCTATACAGCATTTACATAAGTCAATACATGGATTTATTCAACTATAATAGGGGATCCAATTACAATTACAAATACATATTAAAGTTTACAATATTAAATAATAAATTAGAAATATCTAATTAACATTACAACATACAACTACACACACTAGATAAATAATAGTACACTATTAAAATATGTAATTATAGAAGATTCGTCTAAGGTACACAGTAAAATTAAAATTTACTATATTAAAAATATCTAAACAAGTTTTATATAAAATAAAATATGTGTATATTCATTAATGTATCACTTTGTTTTAAAGTCGTTGCACTGCGTTTTTAAAAAAAAAATTATTACATCTTACGTCGCTCGAAACATAATATTTGCTCGAACAATAATTGCTAGTACACAGGCAGGCGTTTTAAAAAAAATGCGCGGCGGAGATAATGGCAATGCGCGGTGTAATTAGTCGACGTGATTAACGTAACGTACGCAAAACGGCTTATTTGCATATTCCATTGTGTGACGTCGCCCGGAATTCGCGCGGCCGGCATATTGAGTTCGCGATGCTCTCGACGCGATAAACAATAAACAAACATTATGCGCGTAGACACACAGAGGCAGTCTGGGCGAAATTTTAAATTAATTGTTGCTATTTGCTTAAGTGTTGCGACTACCTTAATAATAATACATAGTAATAATTTGTTTGTTATAGTCAGCTGTTTATATAAATCATATAATAATAACTGAAGTTTAGAAATTCTGGTCAATAAGAAAAAAAATCACATCTACAACTACGATAATTATTTATTAAGATTAACCCAATTTACATAAATATCTCAACTATATACAACAAAAAAAACTTAATAGACCTTCGATCAGACATATATTTAGACATTAAACAAAAGTAAAAGATGCAAACTAATTTGAAACAATTGATACAAATTTGGATTTCAAACACATGATATCTAACGTAAATTATGACTAATTTACATAATATTATATTTTGTACGTTTTTTTTTAATCTGTTTTATTAGTAGTAGATGTAATGCTCATACTCCCGTATTCACCGACGTTCTATAAATCTATCAATAACTATTGAACCCATAAGTATTCGTTATAGCTACAATAAATACAGAGAGAGAGAGAGAGAAAACAATCTTTATTAGGCTATTGGCCAGTGGCCTTTCCGCCTTCAATAAATACATTATTTTGGGAATGTAGTTACTTTAGATTCCCTCTATTGGAGACACTGAATAATTAAACAAATGTTGTCATCAAAGCTCCAATCACAAGCGCTATTCAATGTGTTTGAAATTTGTTTTGGCATATTCTGTCACAATGACATTGTCAATTTATTCATTCAATAGCTTATGGGACCTATAAAGTTTATGGGATGTTGGTGAATACGCGCAATAGACAATTATATCTACAAGTAGTGCGTTTATTTTTCATTATAGAATTAAATTCGTAGTTATTAGATATGTATGATGAAATCCTTATGGAAAATTAGTGACCAACAAACTACTGCGCGTATTTTTCTTGGCGAGTCAGGGCCTTTACAGCTTTATTTTCGCCAGCGTAAATAAACCGCGGCAACGTCCGTTGAAAGGCGGTGCGAAGAAGATTTTTCCAATATCAACCTTTTTGTTTGTTTACACATTGCGGATTGCCACAGTGTGGTGTATTGCGATGTTTGCATTTTTTCTCGCTTCGGTGTGTTCATGTCATGAGTTCAATCGACATTTACCACCATTTAGACAGGATTAGGCTTAATCAACCTCATAAGGTGTAGGTCCTGGGCACCAGTTTTTGTACTGCTTACAGGCACCATGAAGAGATTAAATAAATAAATAAATAAAATATTTAGATGTGTGGTGTTGCTGCTTAAACGACGCTATGCTATATTCAGTTCATACTATGATCAGTCATGTCTTTTATATAACACATGCGTAGGATTTGGTTGGTTATAGTACAAACTGAACATAGCACACGAATAGTTAAAAGTAGAAACTTGTTTAAGTTTCTTGACGTATGCTAGTATAATGTAATTCACGCTTTAGTGATGTTTTATCTTGCTGTTTTGAACAAATGTGTGGCAAATATAATTATAATAATATATTTTATGATTCAATTAATTTAATTAATTCCCTGTCGGATCTCGGACATTTCACCTAGTATAATAATTTAAAATACGCAGCGATTGAAACATGAAAGCGCTTGAAATAGCTACACACTTTTATCTCGCGTGAAAAGGTTATTGATAAACAACGGAAGAATTTTACAAGATAGTGGCTGCATATTACTGTTATGTGCAAAACAATTGACAATTTAAACAACTACGGAGTCACACCACCCGGAATAAACATGTTAAGCAATTGTTTCAGAAAATTGTTACAACATTCAAGCCGGTCACGCAAGACATTTTAACAATATTTAACGAGTCCAGTTTTTGGACCTACTCCAGCGTGTATCGCGTAATTTTCTGGCAAACGCCGCGCCGGTCGGCCCGCCATTTTGGAACCCCGCCGTTTGACGACCACACCGCGTGTACCTACTGTAGTAATTCCCGTCGATTTATAGCACCTGCGATCGCGGCGTGGGTGGCAAACGCATGCGGGCGCGGTTGGTCTTCAATTTATTTATATAAATGCATTGCCGGCGCGAACATTATCGCGTCACTCAGAAATGCCAAATCGAGTGAATCATGTTGCGAAACGTGACACAGAGGCGAGTTCACGGTAAATTTAAGACGGGACAGGTAGTAGCCAAACGCAAAATAGTACCGGTGTTGTGAAATCTGATAAAATTTATTAGTCATATTGCTTAATAATAGAATAGTGTGGATTCTTTTTTGTTTGTGATAAAAGGATTAAAATGATTTATTATGATCATAGATAAGATGTTACTATTATATAAGAATGTTAGTATGGTATTGCAGCCAGGAAACCACATCACTATCGTATTAAGCTGTAACAATATTATTTCAGGACAATAGCCAAGTAAATACTGGTTTCTTAGGTTAATGCAAAGTGCATATTTTTATGCTTACTCTATATGTAAGTATCATAGTAACCCTGTCAAATTTTATGATTTTTCTTCTATCATTTAGATTTTGTATCTCGAGAGTGCCTTCGCCTACACCTCACGGTAGAAGGCATATGATTAAATAAATAAAATAAAACTACCCAACTCAATGACCGAGTGGTTAGAGGCGTCGTCCGTCTCGTACTGAGCATTCGGGAGCCTCAGTTCGATCCCCAGCGGGAAGCGAATTTTTGCGAATCACTTTTCACAGTTTTCAGAGGTTTTCTGTGAAGTTTAGGTAAATGCCGGATGATTAAACTCCTCTGAGCTTCTCCCTTGACCGACCGAAAAACCTATAAAAGATAGATAGTTTTTTTTAATATATATATAATACTCTATATGTAAGTAGCATCGTAACACTGTTAAATTTTATAATTTTTCTTCTATCATTCGAGAGTGCCTACGCCTACACCTCACCGTAGAAGGCATATGATTAAATAAATAAAATAAAACTCGTGAGTGACATGAATGTCGTCTGGACTCTTTTTTTTGAGATTCATTTTTCTGTGACGGTTCCTTCGGTTCACATAATATATTACCAAGTTTTTCCCCGCCAGTGCTAAGGATCACAATATCTTCGGTGAATCGAGAATAATTTAGAAACGTCTATGTTAGCGCCTTTCGTTTATCAATCTGGGCTGGTACGGGCTTATTGTTTCTTGTTCTATTTGCCGCTTCCGATGCGCACAATTCTAGCTCGTCCCTTACAACCGGCGGCACATGACCGTGATAGTACACGCCACGGGGCGACTAGTAATGCGAAACTATGCTAAACGAAAGGGCCTGTTGCGACTACTTTAAAAACGACTTCTAATATCAGGGTGAATCGTTTCGGAAAAATTGAATCACCCTGTCTAACCCCTCTATGTATTGGGACCATTTTCATTTAGGTATTATATATTTTGTCTTTGCTAAGTGATTTTCTCCAAAGATGCTACACTGTTTGTAGAACACTCACTTAGCAATGACAAACATCTCTGTGTAAAAAACGTACAGGATATATCTGACGAAAATTATCTAATGCCATACCTACACTAATTAGAAATTTTCTAAAATCGCAAATGAACACATAATTAATTGCTATTATGGTGCCAACACTTACATACAATAACATTTTTATTTACAACGGTTATATTCTATTTAGAAGGAAAAAAATAAACAAAATAACAAGCCTCGCGATTTATAATTGGCCACAAAACACAAAATTATCTCTAAAAATAACCGAACAATAAAATTATATAATGACCAATTCGCCGGCCATCAAAATAACTATCCAAATTGCCTATGAAACGCTCAGCAAATAAATTTACATACGATTCAGCGGAAGGTCGCCCGAGTACACATTTCGTTCCGTGTTGAATTCTTCACGTTTTTTTTAAATAACCGACTTTAAAATTGGACGACTGTGTATGTGTGCAACGAAAACAACAAATTCGCATGCCAAAAGTGTGTTATCATTGCGGATGGGGGGTTATTTTTAGACGGATCGCACCACACTATCGGTTTGGTGTGCGAAAGTTGCCTTGGCCTACAGGTTTTCCTCGGAACGAATACGAGAGTGAAATGATATTTTTCATTGGAAGCAAATAGATGTCAATAGGGTATAAATATATTTCTGGGCACGGGCAACCGGGAAATAGTTTAGTGTTTAACATGTAGTAGTATTTTGGTACTATATAAGACATATGGAGTATATTGCAGAGCGGTAAATTGTAGATAAGCCCAAATCTCATCGCGTTTTCCTTCTTCTTCTTCTCCGTAGCACTACAATCCGGGGTGGGTTTTTGCTGCATTCACCATTTGTCTCCATCTAGGGCGGTGTTCTGTAACATTTCGGCCGGCCATCATGGATTAATGGCTAATAAATATTTTAGAATTAAAACTTTACTCATCTCTAAAATATCAACTAGCCATGAATCCATGATGGCCGACCGACATGTTACCTAGCAACCAAATCCAAGGATATTGATATTTATTTTACAGATTGCTTAGAATTAAATTTATTACTTTCTACTGCTATAAGTAAGTATTAATATCAATATCCTTGGATTTGGTTGCTAGGTTACATGTCGGTCGGCCATCATGGATTCATGGCTAGTTGATATTTTAGAGACGAATAAAACTTTAATTCTAAATTATTTACTAGCCATGAATCCATGATGGCCGGCCGAAATGTTATTTCTTTTAAATTAGTATAACAATAAATTTTAAATAAAATAAAGAACATTTTAAACATATTTATTTATTTATTTATTAACGCTATTATTAGCATTTACAACATACATGTATATATACAAATCAGATTATGCATTGTAATGCCTTAATTGACCTTAAAAGACACAAGGGATATCCCTGTCATTATTCAAAAATATTAACAGTAAAGTGCCCCTTGTAAATTCTGTTTTTGTAAATATATTTTTTGTTTGTTACAGAAGAGGAATGTTACCATTGCATGACGAGCTTGGTGGCAGCCAAGGAGAAAATGTTCATCACCCAGACGAAGTTATTACACGAAGTTACTTGGAAGACTGTGATGCAAATATGTAAAAAACATGTGGTGAGTTATTGTATTAATTATAATCTTGAGTGCACACTACATTTACAATGAATATGTATAAACATGCGAATTTAAATTAATAATGGTGAATAAGAGGGACGTTACTATATGCATAATTACATTGCAATGAATTGTCGGTTGTTACGGCTGGCGATTAATTATCAATTTCGCTCTGTTGAGCTTTTATCAATCAAATTTTGTAACATTTGGTGATTTATCACTCAGGTAACCGTAACGGCACTATTTCTCACACTTTAAATGTTTTGTTCCTTGAGGAAATGTTAATTTAAAGATTTTTTGAGGCACGAAAATTCCAAAAAAATATTTTATAAAAAGATAAAGCGGAGAAATGAAGAAACATAAAATAAAAATTGTCCAATCAAAATCAACTTCAGCCAGTTGCATAGACAATTTTGAGCCAAATGAAAACTCTTAGTACAATTTTTCCCTAAAACAAAAGATAAACCTGTCGCATGGTAGATTATAAAAGTAGATTTTTATCGGTAAAAATCACAAAACGTCCCGTCAAAATTGGGATCGTACCAGAAGTGACCTGGCACTAAAACGTATGTTGTTTGATTGGAAGTATAGACTAGATGGCGGGAAAAATTGTGAGATTGTTTCAAATGAAACCGGAAATGCTATCCTTTTATCCTTATTTGTTGTTGTATTTCCTTGTATTTATCTGTATCTCTTCCTTTATATCGTCTTCGTTCTTTCATGATGGCCAAGATCTCGTTTGTCATTTATTGTTTGTTTGGGAGAACCATAATTGCTCTTTAGTTCGTCCTTGCATTCACCAAGCAATGCCTGCTTCATGTGCTTGCATGTCTCATTTACGTCTGCATAATATTCTGTACTATCTATCTATATGATTGATTTCAGATTGCTGTTGATATTTTTTTTGACTTGTTGCCTTATTTCTTTTTCTCTCAGCATCGTTGTGTTTTTATTTTCGTCGCTTTAGCAAGACTTTTTAAAATTTAACTCTCAGGGAGCAGGATTGCCGGAAAAGTGCAAAAATAAAAAATGATTTTTTTTTCAGAAAAAAAATCGAGTTTGGGCTCATTGGATAGATAATCGCTAAATGACCTGGCTTGACAAATTTTTGAAACTTGAACAATTTTATTTCATGATAGAAAGTGGAGTTTGGTATATTTAGTAAGACTTTATAAATTTAACTGTCAGGGATTTAATTTACAATACTTTTAAGTAATAAATAATTTGTCTAGCGAAGTTGATTCAAATATCTATATCACCAGACATAAACATAATTGTTATTTCCACATATATACAAATTCTCTAACATGAGGTCGTCTGATCGTTCACCTGACTTGACTGTCTTTTTATTGCGGTTTATTGTATTGTGTGTCCACAGGCATAATCATACAAGGCTTTTGTGAGTGCTGAAAAAAATACTCGTAACGCATAACAAATACATGCACAATACACAGATGTATGTGTTTTTGAATCAATGACCTAGCTAGGCCGGAGCTCGCTCAATAGAACGTGCGGCTTATCAGCGTTTGATAAAAGTGTGTTTTTATGGTGGCTCTGTAAATAATTGCCAGCGTACACACATACATATCAAACGCATATAGACGTTAGAAACAGAAACTACATTAACATGAATTGTAGTGGAGAAACTATAATAATATACAGTCAGGCACAAAAGTCTATATACACCCATCAAATGTACAATAATAATTTAGTATTACATATATAATATTGATACATATTTATTTTTATATCAACAGCATTTATTTAAAATAATATATTTAGTTTCATTAGTAAACAGGACAGTTTTTCAAAATTCAAAATCTTTATTAACATGTTCGTTGGCAAAGTTAATACGTTAACATCAATTTGTTTTGTGGATCACACTTAAGTGTGATAAAAAACAAAAGTAAAAAATCGTTTAATTTATCCTTTAAAATGAATTATCACAAAGTAGACGCCTTAACAATCCAATATTTCAATGGTTTTCCTCTAGCAATTCTATTATATCTCAATTCAATGTATCCTCTGCACTGTTTCTGCATGTACTTATTTTACAGAAATTGTAGCAATTTCTGCTACAAGTTTACGAGTGCTCCAAAACATAATGCCAATAAAGGTCTTTTTTTTTTTTATTAAATTATTAATTAAACACTTTTGAATTAAAATAATCACTTATAGAGTATGGTTCAAGTTCACAAAGATATGCATGTACCTGCTTTTTAAAAACCTTATAATCACTAACACATTTTAAATAAATTATGTACACTTTTTTGACCTGTTAAATTTTAATTTATGGCTAGTTTCTAAATGTATATGCTGCAATTCTATTGATATTGTCTTTTTATAGGTGTATGCCAGTTTTATAGGTGTATGTAGTCTTTTGTAACTGACTGTAAGATCTTTATTAGCAGATTTGCTACATAAATTCATAAACATATTATAGTTATTAAGGTAATTATTGTGATTATAACAGTAAGTATAATCTCTCTCTCTTTTGAGAATGTATAGTTTTTTAGTTATTAAGGTAACTTAAAAACTATGCATTCTCAAAAGAGAGAGATTATACTTAGTGTTATACATTTTTTTCACTTCTAACGCTGTTAAACTTATGACAATATTTAATTCCTCACACAACCCAAAAAAAAAAACGTTGCTGCAGGTGAAATTAGCGAGCGCCGTCAATTAAATTATGTGCAATTTTCCTCACTCACTCGCTTGACTAATTTTTCCCATCAGCCGGGCGCCCGCTCGACAAATTAGAGCCAATTCGCGGCGCAATTTCGCGCACCAAACGAGCGGTACACTTAAAAAATCCAACGCCGAATTAACATCATCATTCTTGCAATTGCGCGATATATCGTCACGTCCAGTTAACTCCTCCGAAGCAAATGTTAAACATCGCGTCGGCGGTGCGTCCGCTGTTGCTAAATTAGAAATTAAAAAATGCAAATCACTTCTGGGATTACGCAAGGGATATAAACAACGCATATTGTAACCAGCAGCTAAAAGTAATAGTAAAAAATATCTAGTGTAGACTCCACACGAGTTTCCGAATAGTAACAATAAAAATGAATTATTGTTACTATTCGGAAACTCGTGTGGAGTCTACACTAGATATTTTTTGCTATTATTTCTTGCTGTTGGTTACAATATTCGTTGTTTATATCCCTTGCGTAATCCCAGAAGTGATTTGCATAAGAGCCTACGTCACTAGGAATACATACGAGGGTTGTAAAGAAAGTAGTAGCATCATAGATTGAAATCAATTTATATTGAACTTACAAGCAAAATTGCATTACATTCCTTCAATATTAGGGATTAAAATAATGAATGCAATTTTTATTCACTGAAAAATTTATGATTGTAAAACAGTCGATTGGCGAAGGAACTTGAAAATACGAGAATTTTCTTTAAATTACAAAAGGTAGAACAAAAACTAACTGAAATAAGTTAATCATTTCCGCAGCAAAATGATGACGAATGTGCCCGAATCCTTCACCATTTTGAAGACCAATTATCACGTTCTGGGAGTGCGATTTTGATACATTCCGAAAAAGTTCACGTTTAGAATGCAACCCCAAAAATTACGCTTTATCCCTTAAATGCATATTGTTGCAGAACTGCGCAACATTTCTTTTTAAAATTTTCACTGCCTAATTTAAAATGTTATTTTAAAAACTGTAATTCTGTATAGATATCTGCATACATATGATTTATTATTCTGTTACTAAATGGCCATTCTTAAATTCGTATATAAACTACGAGTTATCTCATAGATGGCAGTCAACGTGTTGATGATGACAAAACATGTTGGTAGTACAAATGAAAGGGTTGGAATAATATGACCAAATTGCCCGCAATGTCAATGTTCGCAATTGACAGCCGTAAGATTCAATCAGTTGGGCTATTATTGCGGCCCTAAATTGCGACGACCTCCACACCGAATTTCATAATCTACCACATCCTGCGCGCGTCTCATCTCGTTTTCTTACGATGGTGGCGTGAAACTTAATACGCCCACACGTTTTCTACTTACATAGCCGCTTTAATACGCAACGGTGTGTGCAGAATTAACATTTTTTCTACCAAAAAGAAGCTGCAGTAAATATTAATTGTACTAATAAAGTAGATTACAACCAATGTTAGTGTCATGTAAACAGTTAATTAATACAATTATTTATAATATTTGGAAGATTGTTTTGTTTTGATAATTAGACAAGGATATACAAAACTTACTTTGCTTTATTTATGTTATCTATATTAATGTTTATATTCGTCAAAATATATAGACATCAATAGAAAATAAATTTATAAATACAGCGGATTTTGTTCACAGACAAACATACATACATCCATACACACAGACAGACATACATACATCCATACACACAGACAGACATACATACATCCATACACACAGACAGACATACATACATCCATACACACAGACAGACCTACATACTTCCATACACACAGACAGACATACATACATCCATACACACAGACAGACCTACATACTTCCATACACACAGACAGACATACATACATCCATACACACAGATAGACATACATACATCCATACACACAGACAGACCTACATACTTCCATACACACAGACAGACATACATACATCCATACACACAGACAGACATACATACATCCATACACACAGACAGACATACATACATCCATACACACAGACAGACCTACATACTTCCATACACACAGACAGACATACATACATCCATACACACAGACAGACATACATACATCCATACACACAGACAGACATACATACATCCATACACACAGCCAAACATGCATACATCCATACACACAGACAGACATACATACATCCATACACACAGACAGACATACATACACACAGGCAGACATACATACACACAGGCAGACATACATACATACAGGCAGACATACATACATACATCCATATACACAAACATTGCAAAAATCGGGTTTATTTCGACTATTTTAAGCATAAAACGTAACGAAATTTAATATTTTCTTTTGCTAAATTGTTCACGGTAACTATATCTTCCTTCTAGTTGTTTTGTTCACACAGATATTTTATAATAAATAAAATTCGTTAATATAAATATTGTATATAATTGAGTTAAAATTTAAGATTTATATTTGTAATGGTATACTAATAAAATTTTACTATACTAATTTCCCATGTAAAATTAGTATAGGTAGATAGTATGAACAAAATCTTCTGCTAAAAATTCATTAAAATTATACGAGGGTTGTTATTTATGTATTGAGATTGAATAACAAAAACAACCATTGGGATTTAACACTCAGATATATAATCATTGTTGAGACTATCAAGCCCTTTTCATTGTATATATAAGATTGAAATAGCTGCACACATGTGTTTGTTTGTTTGTGGTATTAAATTGTTATCAGTCGTTTGTTTGGAGCGCGTCGGAAGGAGGAAAAAAAAATTACGCTCTCGGGCCACAGTGTCACACTCACGATTATATGCAGTCTGTTTACAGAATTCACCAGATTGAACTAATCGTAAAACGGCAAATGAACGAGCGCAATGAGTGCGTTCACCCCTAACAGGAGTCATTTATTATTAACAAACGGCGTATACATAAAAAAATGCAAATGTATCGTATCGATTTAATTGAGGCGATAGCTTTAATTGCCCCCTAGAGTAATTAAGTCTGAAACATAGAGAGAGGACAAGTAGATTGCTGTGTGCAAAATTAAATGTAAATGTTATATATTTAATGTGTTCATTCAGATTTAAACGTGATACATCTACTGATTTCGGCTATTTAGTACTAATCTACATATACATTTTTTTTATACTTGTTATACATACAATTGTTTTTGTAATACCAGTAACTTACAAAAATCATATTATGTATAACAAGTATATAAAAACAATTATTTATTATTATTATTTTTATTATTTTATATTTAGATTAGAACTAAATAGCCGAAACCAGTAGATATATCATATTTGAATCTGAATGAACACGGTAAATATATAACATTTACAGTAACTTACCAAAACTATTTTGTCTTTAAAAGATAAATAAAACGATTTTTTACTTTGTTTCTTATCACACTTCAGTTACACTTTGCAACTAGTTTCAGCTAAGCTCTAGCCATTTTCGAGCTCCTCCGATGACTGTCATCGTCATAGGAGGAGCTCGAAAATGGCTAGAGCATAAAGCATGAAATGCATGCATGAAAAAGTTAATAACAATTTATGCAACATAATAATATAATCACGGGCTATAGTTAACAAGCCTTCACAAAACCGATCCTATTTCTGTTAAGTTTAAATTAAGTTATTATATAATAAATATATGTTTTATTTTTTTCGTATGTACTGTCAGCGAACAAAGTGCTTATCGTTGGCAATCATGTTGTTCCAATTGTGTTGCTGTTTTTCTAGATAATTGATAAACAAACAGCGATAAAAGTGCGCGCTCGGTGATGGTAATTGATAATTTCGGTTATTGTTGCAGATAAAAAGTCCTTGCATTGCGCTGGATGCAATTTTTCTATTATATATCAATACGAGTAATTTAAATGCGTGTTAGGTTATGATACACTTGAGTTTTAAAATGATTTATTTATTTCGTTCGTCTCGTACTGAGCCTGAGTTCGAACCCTATCGGGGCGAATTATCGTGAATCACCTTTCACAGTTTTTCAGAGGTTTTCTATGAAGTTAAGGTAAATATCGGGTGATGAGCTTCTCCCTTCGCTTGGCCGGCGAAAAAGCCTCATCGCTGATAGCCCTATAAAAATAGAAGGTTTTTTTTAAGTTGTGTTCCTGCAAAATCCACTGTCTCTTCTCTCATTTGCAAAATACTACAAAAATCACTAGAAATCTTTTTACTTTAATTTTCTCAATTTTTACTTATATTTGTATTCTACTAATATATTTACTGCTACCCTACTGGTATATTTTTGTATCGAATATTTCTATATTCTACATGAATACTTGTTAACTATTTACACCCTATTTCTAACTTAGTGTAATATTGAAACATGTTCGCTACATTTAGAATAAAATTTATTTTCTCTGTTTGCAGAAAGCGGCAGCCGTTCACCTCCAAAGACATTGCCCTAGTAGTAGGGTTGAACGGATTTACATGGACTGGATCTGGTGGGTGCTGCAGGGGCTGCCGTTCACGCACCTAGTTAGGGTAATGGACTGCTTTTTCCACGAAGGTATTAAGGTAAGCAATTTATATTACAAACACACACACACAAAAGAACATCAAAAAGTAATCCGAAACCTAAGAAACCCATAACAGTTTCCAGTACGATACAATTGTATGCTGCAGAAGTATGTAGAGGTGAATCACCTTTCACAGTGTTTCGGAGGTTTTCTGTGAAGTTATAGAAAATACAATATATTACTAATGGATTAGTAAAGTTTGAAAAATATCCATTAAGGGATTTACAAATTCGCGGTTCAACAATACAAAATCGTATTTTCATGAAATACTGACTTTGAGATGAAATATTATGAAAACTAGCAATACCGTATTTCTTGTTTATGACTTTAATGGATACAGCAATATATTACTAATGGATTAGTAAAGTTTGAAAAATATCCATCAAGGGATTTTTTAAATATTTACAAATTTTCGATTTAACAATACAAAATTGTATTTACATGAAATACTGACTTTGAGATGAAATATTATGAAAACTAGCAATACCGTATTTTTTGTTTATGACTTTAATGGATACAGCAATATATTACTAATGGATTAGTAAAGTTTGAAAAATATCCATCAAGGGATTTTTTAAATATTTACAAATTTTCGGTTTAACAATACAAAATTGTATTTACATGAAATACTGACTTTGAGATGAAATATTATGAAAACTAGCAATATTGTATTTTTTGTTTATGACTTTAATGGATACAGCAATATATTACTAATGGATTAGTAAAGTTTGAAAAATATCCATCAAGGGATTTTTTAAATATTTACAAATTTTCGGTTTAACAATACAAAATTGTATTTACATGAAATACTGACTTTGAGATGAAATATTATGAAAACTAGCAATACCGTATTTTTTGTTTATGACTAATGGATACAGCAATATATTACTAATGGATTAGTAAAGTTTGAAAAATATCCATCAAGGGATTTTTTAAATATTTACAAATTTTCGGTTTAACAATACAAAATTGTATTTACATGAAATACTGACTTTGAGATGAAATATTATGAAAACTAGCAATACCGTATTTTTTGTTTATGACTTTAATGGATACAGCAATATATTACTAATGGATTAGTAAAGTTTGAAAAATATCCATCAAGGGATTTTTTAAATATTTACAAATTTTCGATTTAACAATACAAAATTGTATTTACATGAAATACTGACTTTGAGATGAAATATTATGAAAACTAGCAATACCGTATTTTTTGTTTATGACTTTAATGGATACAGCAATATATTACTAATGGATTAGTAAAGTTTGAAAAATATCCATCAAGGGATTTTTTAAATATTTACAAATTTTCGGTTTAACAATACAAAATTGTATTTACATGAAATACTGACTTTGAGATGAAATATTATGAAAACTAGCAATATTGTATTTTTTGTTTATGACTTTAATGGATACAGCAATATATTACTAATGGATTAGTAAAGTTTGAAAAATATCCATCAAGGGATTTTTTAAATATTTACAAATTTTCGGTTTAACAATACAAAATTGTATTTACATGAAATACTGACTTTGAGATGAAATATTATGAAAACTAGCAATATTGTATTTTTTGTTTATGACTTTAATGGATACAGCAATATATTACTAATGGATTAGTAAAGTTTGAAAAATATCCATCAAGGGATTTTTTAAATATTTACAAATTTTCGGTTTAACAATACAAAATTGAATTTACATGAAATACTGACTTTGAGATGAAATATTATGAAAACTAGCAATACCGTATTTTTTGTTTATGACTTTAATGGATACAGCAATATATTACTAATGGATTAGTAAAGTTTGAAAAATATCCATCAAGGGATTTTTTAAATATTTACAAATTTTCGGTTTAACAATACAAAATTGTTTTTACATGAAATACTGACTTTGAGATGAAATATTATGAAAACTAGCAATACCGTATTTTTTGTTTATGACTTTAATGGATACAGCAATATATTACTAATGGATTAGTAAAGTTTGAAAAATATCCATCAAGGGATTTTTTAAATATTTACAAATTTTCGGTTTAACAATACAAAATTGTATTTACATGAAATACTGACTTTGAGATGAAATATTATGAAAACTAGCAATATTGTATTTTTTGTTTATGACTTTAATGGATACAGCAATATATTACTAATGGATTAGTAAAGTTTGAAAAATATCCATCAAGGGATTTTTTAAATATTTACAAATTTTCGGTTTAACAATACAAAATTGTATTTACATGAAATACTGACTTTGAGATGAAATATTATGAAAACTAGCAATACCGTATTTTTTGTTTATGACTAATGGATACAGCAATATATTACTAATGGATTAGTAAAGTTTGAAAAATATCCATCAAGGGATTTTTTAAATATTTACAAATTTTCGGTTTAACAATACAAAATTGTATTTACATGAAATACTGACTTTGAGATGAAATATTATGAAAACTAGCAATACCGTATTTTTTGTTTATGACTTTAATGGATACAGCAATATATTACTAATGGATTAGTAAAGTTTGAAAAATATCCATCAAGGGATTTTTTAAATATTTACAAATTTTCGATTTAACAATACAAAATTGTATTTACATGAAATACTGACTTTGAGATGAAATATTATGAAAACTAGCAATACCGTATTTTTTGTTTATGACTTTAATGGATACAGCAATATATTACTAATGGATTAGTAAAGTTTGAAAAATATCCATCAAGGGATTTTTTAAATATTTACAAATTTTCGGTTTAACAATACAAAATTGTATTTACATGAAATACTGACTTTGAGATGAAATATTATGAAAACTAGCAATATTGTATTTTTTGTTTATGACTTTAATGGATACAGCAATATATTACTAATGGATTAGTAAAGTTTGAAAAATATCCATCAAGGGATTTTTTAAATATTTACAAATTTTCGGTTTAACAATACAAAATTGTATTTACATGAAATACTGACTTTGAGATGAAATATTATGAAAACTAGCAATATTGTATTTTTTGTTTATGACTTTAATGGATACAGCAATATATTACTAATGGATTAGTAAAGTTTGAAAAATATCCATCAAGGGATTTTTTAAATATTTACAAATTTTCGGTTTAACAATACAAAATTGAATTTACATGAAATACTGACTTTGAGATGAAATATTATGAAAACTAGCAATACCGTATTTTTTGTTTATGACTTTAATGGATACAGCAATATATTACTAATGGATTAGTAAAGTTTGAAAAATATCCATCAAGGGATTTTTTAAATATTTACAAATTTTCGGTTTAACAATACAAAATTGTTTTTACATGAAATACTGACTTTGAGATGAAATATTATGAAAACTAGCAATACCGTATTTTTTGTTTATGACTTTAATGGATACAGCAATATATTACTAATGGATTAGTAAAGTTTGAAAAATATCCATCAAGGGATTTTTTAAATATTTACAAATTTTCGGTTTAACAATACAAAATTGTATTTACATGAAATACTGACTTTGAGATGAAATATTATGAAAACTAGCAATATTGTATTTTTTGTTTATGACTTTAATGGATACAGCAATATATTACTAATGGATTAGTAAAGTTTGAAAAATATCCATCAAGGGATTTTTTAAATATTTACAAATTTTCGGTTTAACAATACAAAATTGAATTTACATGAAATACTGACTTTGAGATGAAATATTATGAAAACTAGCAATACCGTATTTTTTGTTTATGACTTTAATGGATACAGCAATATATTACTAATGGATTAGTAAAGTTTGAAAAATATCCATCAAGGGATTTTTTAAATATTTACAAATTTTCGGTTTAACAATACAAAATTGTTTTTACATGAAATACTGACTTTGAGATGAAATATTATGAAAACTAGCAATACCGTATTTTTTGTTTATGACTTTAATGGATACAGCAATATATTACTAATGGATTAGTAAAGTTTGAAAAATATCCATCACGGGATTTTTTAAATATTTACAAATTTGCGGTTTAACAATACAAAATTGTATTTACATGAAATACTGACTTTGAGATGAAATATTATGAAAACTAGCAATACTGTATTTTTTATTTATAACTTTATTGGATACAGCAATATATTACTAATGGATTAGCAAAGTTTGAAAAATATCCATCAAGGGATTTTTTAAATATTTATAAATTTGCGGTTTAACAATACAAAATTGTATTTTCATGAAATACTGACTTTGAGAGGAAATATTATGAAAACTATCAATACTGTATTTTTTGTTTATGCCTTTAGTGGACACAGCAATATATTGCTAATGGATTAGTAAAATTTGAAAAATATTTATCAAGGGATTTTTTAAATATTTACTAATTTGCGGTTGAACAATACAAAATCGTATTTTTATGAAATACTGACTTTGAGATGAAATATTATGAAAACTAGCAATACTGTATTTTTTGTTTATGACTTTAGTGGATACAGAAATATATTGCTAATGGATTAGTAAAATTTGAAAAATATTTATCAAGGAATTTTTTAAATATTTACAAATTTGCGGTTGAACAATACAAAATTGTATTTTCATGAAATACTGACTTTGAGATGAAATATTATGAAAACTAGCAATACTGTATTTTTTGTTTATAACTTTAGTGGATACAGCAATATATTACTAATAGGTTAGTAAAGTTTGAAAAATATCCATTAAGGGATTTTTTAAATATTTACAAATTTGCGCTTCAACAATACAAAATCGTATTTTTATGAAATACTAACTTTGAGATGATCTCGTATAAAACTAACAATACCATATTTTTTGTTTATAAAATAATGGACAAACCTATATATTACTAATGTATCTGCATAGTTTGAAAAATATCCATCGAGGGTTTTTTGAAATATTTACAAATTTGTAGTTAAAACATATAAAATGGTATTTTTAATGAAATACTAATTTTGACAATAAATAGTTTGAAAAATAGCAACACCACGATTTTTGTTTATGACTTCAATGGATAGGTTAATATATTGGTGATGCTCTAAAAAAGTTTGAAAAATATCCATCGAGAGATTTTTGCAATATTTTCAAATTTGTGGTTGAACCATTCAAAATCGTATTTTTATGAACTAACGTTACATGAAATCGTATCAAAACTAGCAACATCGTAATGTTTGATTATGACTTTAATGAAGAGACAAATATATTGCTTATTCATGTCGTCCCATGTTTCCCTATTTAGTTGCTTCCTGTTGCCTTGCTCTCGTATATCAATAGTAGTGGTAGTCTTTCGTTTGGCATCCGGCATATATGTCCTAACCATCTGAACTGTCCTATTATTTTATCGTTTATTGCATCTATTCTGAGGTTTTGTCTATGTGTGTTCGTTTTTAATTTTGTCAATTCTTGTTTTCTATTTTCCTTAGGAGTCTCATATCTAAGGCGTTTATTTTTGTTTGTGTCTTTTCATCATCTTCCACGATTCACTGCTTATGTAATATGTATAATGAAAAACAAATAAAGCTCTCGAAAAGCAAATTATGAAATTCTTCCGCCCTAAATTTTTGCCCGATTGCTGTTCCAGTCCATTATTATATGCATTTTGATGCATTCTGATCTCATGTGTTGATTGCGTAAGCAAACAGGTGGACCGAAAAGTTTCCGTCGTCGTAAATGCAAATCGATCTGTGTGCATTGTGTGGCGCGCAAAAAGTGGTTAACTTGCGTCTCTATTAATATCGTTAGGAAAAACTTGAGTTATTTCGGTGGTATCTTGGCAATGTTGGCCACGCGCTGGCATAGCCGCGCGCCCGTCCGCATTTTTAATTCCTCTCCCCCCCCCCCCACTCGCGGTGCTCCTTATTGTTGTTTTGAGTCATGTTTTTCGCGCTCAACTGTTAATCACAGATTAAAAATAGATTTGGTCGTTAGAAAATCCCATGTCATTTGCGTAAAAATGTGTTGTTCAATATAATAAAATATAAATATGTCAGAATACCTACTACCTACAACATACAGTAGTGGAAACAATAATTGGTGCATATGCCTCTAGTTATAGTTTATTATAAAAAGATAGAGCGAATTTAAAGATTATTTTATACCTACATTGCTTTTATTGCGAATATTTGGGCATTAAGGTTGTTTTGAAAAGCAGATATTGTCCATTTTGTATAAGATGTACAATCACCTTAAAACCGCCGTTTTTTTTTTCAATTTTGTGTTGTTCTAATGTCAAACTGTTAAATTGTAATTGAAAAGGAAATAAAGACACTTTATTGTTATTATTATTAATACGGTTTTGATTTGGAGAATAAGATCAGGCGCATCCAGACGCAGAGCGCTAATAACTAATAAGTTTCAGAATGGAATATTCTATAAAAGGATATCAGGATTTGGCATATTGGTATTCATTAATATTTCTGAACTTTTGAGATATTAGTTTCAGAATGGAATATTCTATCAAAGGATATCAGGATTTGGCATATTGGTATTCATCAATATTTCTGAACTTTTGAGATATTAGTTTCAGAATGGAATATTCTATCAAAGGATATCAGGATTTGGCATATTGGTATTCATCAATATTTCTGAACTTTTGAGATATTATTAATTTCATATTTTACGTTTTAAACATGTTAGTATTAAATCTGAGGATTTATATTGTATAAAGAAATGAATACATAATAATAATCTGTTTTTAAATTATAAAAAATCATCTTTATAGCTATCAATACAAAGGCTTTTCCTCTGGCAAAGGGAGAAGCCCAGAGAGCCCACAATGAGTTTTGAATTCTCGCTCCCCAATCCAAATAGTGCCAAATTTAATCTAGTTTAAAAATGCATGCAATGGTCTTTATCGAAAGCATGTTCCTTTGTGGTCAAAATGGGAAGTAACCGAAAAAAATGCAAATATTTAGCAGTTTTTGAGATATTCATTCATCAACATGTTTTGGAGGGCTGCCGAGCTCGAAAACTTGGATTTTGCATCTCGGGCACATCCCAAACAAGAAAAATAAACGAAAATAATTACCCCCACTTGATACAACTTAGAAACCCTATAACCATGATGGGCGGCACTGTAGAGTCTGAGATCTGGATAGTTGGCTGGAGGGTAGCATAGCTACAGACACTTAGGCCTCAAAATGGGCCCATTATGAAACCTCCCTTATGGCCACTCACTCGTCCCACCAGTCAATTTTGCGTACGAGCCGCAAAACTCTGGCGGGTGAGGAGCTGCTAATGCTGGTCTGAGATACTCAAGCTGTATATTAGAATGCAAGAATGGGAGTGAATGTTTTATTTTGCATATTTATGTGAATCATGTACTATTACTTGTATGCCCATTAGTTCACGAGACTGATAAAATAAGTTTGGGTTTCTGAGACATTAAGTAATTATAATAAGTGTACCCATCTAGGGTTAAATAGACCACAGATCATACTGCGGCAAACATTATCAAAAATAACAAGCAACTACAAAGAAATTAAATATCTGCAGTCATAATAATGTTTTACAATACATGCATAGAAATATTTAATCTTATAAGACTTGTCAGGCGCTTTATTTCCGGAGCTATTACGGTTAAAAGTTTTAGTAACGATTTTAAAATTAAAAAAAAAAACATAAATGTAAATTAGTTTCTGGGGATTGTATTTTCAGTTTATACGTTTTTTTTCAGGTATTTTATAGAGTAGCGATGGCCATCTTGGTCCTTTTCCACAAGCACTCGTCCTCTTCTGGCGCGGAGTGGACGACGGACCTGCAGAAGAACGGCATCGATGCGGTCTTGAATAAATTCTGCAGGGAGCTGACCATCCAACCCAGTAAGGTAAGAAGTTTACATATTTTATAGCAAACTTTTTTAAATGATGTATAATCGTAATCATATACGAGCGGTTTAATTTAATAAAAAATATTTCCAGGCACTTTTTAGTTCATGAAAATATTTTTTAAAAAAACATTTTGAAACAAAAATCAAATTCAATCAAAAATTATATAGGTTATACACGATAATCCGTCTATGTTCATAATGAATAACAGTGTTTCTCGAACTTTTCGGTCCGCGAGCCCCTTTTCCACTTTAAAAGAATTTCAAAGGACCTCCGAAGCACACGCATACCCTGCGAATGTAGAGAAACTTGCCGAATGATGTGTAATCTATTTTGCGACCCCCCAAATATATTTCGTGATTTAAATCTGCTGTAGTGTTGCTAGTATGCAAGAGCAATGATATTTAAATATACCACCAAATATCCCTGCTAGATCACAGTTCGATGACGACAAATGATTTTCTTTCACTATGCAATACGGTGTCCTCTTGTATAGAGTCCTTGGGGAGGTGTGTTTACTATTTTCGGACAGGTTTTCAAAAAGTTGTTGAAAGGAGTACAGTTTTTTTGTTTAATTGAATGAATTAATAATGAATTTGTTCCCCTATGTATATCACAATTAGCTAACGACCGAAGTCATTCGAACCCTTTCATATTTTCGTGATTTAATTACTAATTAAAAAAAAAACCAGTTAATAATGCCAAATTTGGTCTTCGTAATTAAATTTCTATAGCAAGTCATTCTGAAATTCAATTATATGGGCACAGGAAATTGGAACAATTCACTTTTGTTACTGAAACTACTTCGGGCCTAATTGAGAGAATATATATTTCTTGGCAGGCGTATCCTGCCGCCTCCCACGAAAACCCCATTTTATTGATCGCACGCAACGAGACGGTGGCGACGGCTCGCTTACTCAACAGCTAAGCCCCTGCGTAAGTTTAGCAGGGTTAAAAATCAATCGCGCTGTAAAATATTTAATACAGTTTGTATGGGTTATATCACATACTAGCTGATTATCATGGGCTAGTAATTATCAGCGGCTTCTAATGTGATATTTCATATTTCATATATAAATATAAATATAAATATATATATATATATATATATATATATATATATATATATATATATAATATATATATATATATATATATATATATATAATATATATATATATATATATATATATATATATATATATATATATATATATATAATATATATATATATATATATATTCGGGAAATGAGCATGTTAAAAGTTATTATTACTGTAAAACTACGACTACAAAACAAAGTATTGGAATCAAGCTAAAAGTTATAAAATTACACAAAGTCATCATAACTAAAATTGATGTCATATTTATATTTACGTATCGTACGTTCGCAGTTACATTTTCATTTATGAATAAATTGATTTCAACTCTGTAACTGCGCACGTTGATTGATTTACATAAATACCAAACGCAAAATCTTAATCCGTTTCAAAACAATTCAAATATACCTTACGCGACTTTCATTCTCACAGGCTCATATTATTGTTATGTAAATCAAATTTTGTTGTATGCTATCGCTCGATAAACTCACAGACAGGTAGCTGCGCGACATACCATTAAACACAGTCCGTCGCGACGGTTGTAATCGCACAAAACGAACGTTTGATCGTTTGATGTTGTGATGCGCACCTCATTCATTCAAGACGAGAGCACAATTTACATTTCAATAAGACCTACCCGACGAAAACCGTCAGAGCAAACAAACAACGGGCATTAGCATACCGCTCATAACATTCCTTAATTAAAACGCGCTGAAATGAAACGACGCGGTGCGAATGAAAAGCGGAGAGAAAATTATTTCCCATGTTGTCAGCAGGATTCTACAACATATTTTTAGTTAATTTCGCATTGCTGGGACATTTACATTTTATTCGCGCGTTTTAATGTAAATGTGCTGCCTGACCTGTCTGAACCGCTTAATCAGAGCCATTCGTTGTGATGACAGCAACAAGTAAATCGATAGGAAAACTGGGGCAGGGGTGCAACTCGTGAGACGTAGGGATTCATTGCGACAGGTCTGGTTTTAAGTTGTAGAGCGTTAATCAATACTAGTGTTGAATTGGTTTGGGGTCTATGCCAAATTAATGTTAGATTTAGATGGAGATATTAATATTATAGCAGGGCTTTTAATCAAGTTATATATTTAGAGTGAAATTAATTAATTCTAAAGTTTCAGTTCTAACACACATACGCATTATAATAATAATAATACAAAAATCTAACACCCTCTCGTTCTCTATCCTTTTCAGTTACTCTCCCTTATAAAACATATATAAGTGTGAATCCACCTCATAGTAATCTACGTATTTAGATTTCGATCTTATTAGATCTCATCAGTGTAGCTCAGCTAGTGAGGATGAATTCACACAACATCTCGAGTGGTTATATACACAAATTATACAACTAACCCCCTAGGAGGAAAGTTAAACGCCATCTGGCGGCATTGTGTGCATTGCTAATTGATGTGGTGCCGCCAGATGGCGTTTAACGTTCCTACTAGGGGGTTAGTGCTATCATCCTCTTCCTTTCTTATTTCCAAATAATCTTATTTACATTAAATTATTACAACTCGAGTTGTAGTTAAATCTACTTTGAATCAACACCAATTATTAAAAACAGAAAAAAAAATTATGTAGCGGTGAGATAATGGGAATATGATGAAATTTCATGTTTTTCCTCAGTTTCAACTCTATAGCGTCTCTATTTCAAATGTTACCGAGATGTTTAACATGTGCAAATGTAGCGTATTTCTAGCCCTACTGATAGAGACTAAACATGTTTCTGTAGCTGTTACAAGTCTTCGCGCTGTAGCGGTGAGATAATGTGAATATGATGAAATTTCATGTTTTTCCTCAGTTTCAATTCTATAGCGTCTCTATTTCAAATGTTAGCGAGATGTTTAACATGTGAAAATGTAGCGTATTTCTAGCCCCACTGATAGAGACTAAACATGTTTCTGTAGCTGTTACAGTCTTCGCGCTGTAGCGGTGAGATAATGTGAATATGATGAAATTTCATGTTTTTTCCCCAGTTGCAACTCTGTTTCAAATGCTAGAGAGATAGTTTATAAGTGAATACGTATAGTATTTCGCACCCTGCTGATTTCTGTAGAAATTCCTTCCAGTCCTTCCTGTTGCTCGCCATCCTCTTTGCATCCTACCATCCAATGCCATTCCTCGTTAGAACTTCATGTATGTTGTCTTCCCACGTTTTGTGTGGTCTACCTCTTCTTTTCTTTGCTTGTATTATTGTGTTCCATATACTTTTTGTCTGTCTCCCTTCTGGTAATCAAATTAACTACACTAAAAACTGTGAGGACTTGATTTGTTAATATACTAAAGATTGTGTTCTTCATTAATTGTTGCAGGTGTTGAAGGTAGCGTTCGGCATACGAGGACTGAGCACCGCGTACATCTCGCGGGTATTCATAAGGACTGAGATGGTACTGAAGAGTAAAACTGTGATAGGCGGATCGAGACAGATGGTGCGGTCGCGGTCCAGCGAGAATCTGCCCAACAGCCAGAGCCAGAACAACATACAGATGGTGTCGCACACGCTCACCATCAGGGAGGTAAGAAACACAAATTCTAACTTTACGCCCCAATGTATAAAGTCCCCCCCATTTTTTTTTTGCGGATATATCGGTGGTGAGGTACTGAAAGTGATTGACTCCTTTAATAACAAACACATTAATTTTGATATGAGAAATTATGTTCGAAATATAAATCGCGATTTAAAAGTATTATTGTTTTTGAAATCATTGTATTTATCTTGCCGTTTTCCAGGCTGTTTATTAATAATTTTAAATCTGTGTATTACTAAATGTTTGGAGAATAAAGTCTATTATTATTATTATATAATTATTATTATAATAATAGTTATTATTATAATAATAATAATTATTATTATAATAATTATTATTATTATATTAATAATTATTATTATTATATTAATAATTATTATTATAAAAATATTTTATTTTAATTTTAATTTCTTTTATTATTATAGTAATAAAAATAAAAATAATAATTATTATTATTAATGTTTGCAGTTAAAAAAAAAGTTTCCTCGCACCCATGTGTAATAATAAGTAAGTGTAATTATTTTTATTTTTATTACTATAAAAGAAATAATAATAAAAATAAATAGTTTTCTAAATATATTTTTCAAAACTTACTCATGTACAACTACATTCTATTTTGAATACTTACTGTCAATTTCATAACATTTCATCAACTATTTTTCGAGTTATAGATCATTTTTCAAAAATTGTATATATGAAATTAAAAAAAAAATGTAAAAATATCAATTTTCAAAATATATTTTTAAAAACTTACTCATGTATATATACATTCTATTTTGAATACTTATTGTCAATTTCGTAACATTTCATCAACTACTTTTCGAGTTATAGATCATTTTTCGAAAATTGTATATATGAAAATTAAAAAAAAACTGTAAAACAAATAAATTTTCAAAATATATTTCTCAAAACTTACTTATGTACAACTACATTCTATTTTGAATACTTACTGGCAATTTCATAACATTTCATCAACTATTTTTCGAGTTATAGATCATTTTTCGAAAATAGTATATATGAAATTTAAAAAAAAACTAAAAAAATTCATTTTCAAAATATATTTTTCAAAACTTACTCATGTATAAATACATTCCATTTTGAATACTCACTGCTAATTTCATAAAATCTCATCAACTATTTTTCGAGTTATAGATAACTTTTCGAGGATAGCAATATATGAAATTTTAAAAAACTGTAAAATAATCACTTTTTAAAATATATTTGTCAAAACTTACTCATGTACAACTACATTCTATTTTGAATACTTACTGGCAATTTCATAACATTTCATCAACTATTTTTCGAGTTATAGATCATTTTTCGAAAATTGTATATATGAAATTTTAAAAAAAACTGTAAAAAAATCAATTTTTAAAATATATTTTTCAAAACTTACTCATGTACAACTACATTCTATTTTGAATACTTACTGGAATTTCATAACATTTCATCAACTATTTTTCGAGTTATAGATCATTTTTCGAAAATTGTATATATGAAATTTATAAAAAACTGTAATAAAATCAATTTTTAAAATATATTTTTCAAAACTTACTCATGTACAACTACATTCTATTTTGAATACTTACTGGCAATTTCATAACATTTCATCAACTATTTTTCGAGTTATAGATCATTTTTCGAAAATTGTATATATGAAATTTAAAAAAAAACTGTAAAAAAATCAATTTTTAAAATATTTTTTTCAAAACTTACTCATGTAACACTACATTTTATTTTGAATACTTACTGGCAATTTCATAAAATTTCATCAACTATTTTTCGAGTTATAGATTATTTTTCGAAAATTGTATATATGAAATTTAAAAAAAACTGTAAAAAATCAATTTTTAAAATATATTTGTCAAAACTTACTCATGTACAACTACATTCTATTTTGAATACTTACTGGCAATTTCATAACATTTCATCAACTATTTTTCGAGTTATAGATCATTTTTCGAAAATTGTATATATGAAATTTTAAAAAAACTGTAAAAAAATCAATTTTTAAAATATATTTGTCAAAACTTACTGATGTACAACTACATTCTATTTTGAATACTTACTGGCAATTTCATAACATTTCATCAACTATTTTTCGAGTTATAGATCATTTTTCGAAAATTGTATATATGAAATTTAAAAAACTGTTAAAAAAAATCAATTTTTAAAATATATTTTTCAAAACTTACTCATGTACAACTACATTCTATTTTGAATACTTACTGGCAATTTCATAACATTTCATCAACTATTTTTCGAGTTATAGATAATTTTTCGAGGATAGCAATATATGAAATTTTAAAAAACTGTAAAATAATCAATTTTCAAAATATATTTTTCAAAACTTACTCATGTACAACTACATTCTATTTTGAATACTTACTGGCAATTTCATAACATTTCATCAACTATTTTTCGAGTTATAGATCATTTTTCGAAAATTGTATATATGAAATTTAAAAAAAACTGTAAAAAAATCAATTTTCAAAATATATTTTTCAAAACTTACTCATGTATAAATACATTCTATTTTGAATACTCACTGCTAATTTCATAAAATTTCATCAACTATTTTTCGAGGTATAGATAATTTTTCGAGGATAGCAATATATGAAATTTTTAAAAACTGTAAAATAATCAATTTTCAAAATATATTTTTCAAAACTTACTCATGTACAACTACATTCTATTTTGAATACTTACTGGCAATTTCATAACATTTCATCAACTATTTTTCGAGTTATAGATCATTTTTCGAAAATAGTATATATGAAATTTAAAAAAAAAAACGGTAAAAAAATCAATTTTCAAAATATATTTTTCAAAACTTACTCATGTATAAATACATTCTATTTTGAATACTCACTGCTAATTTCATAAAATTTCATCAACTATTTTTCGAGTTATAGATAATTTTTCGAGGATAGCAATATATGAAATTTTAAAAAACTGTAAAATAATCAATTTTTAAAATATATTTGTCAAAACTTACTCATGTACAACTACATTCTATTTTGAATACTTACTGGCAATTTCATAACATTTCATCAACTATTTTTCGAGTTATAGATCATTTTTCGAAAATTGTATATATGAAATTTAAAAAAACTGTAAAAAAAAATCAATTTTTAAAATATATTTTTCAAAACTTACTCATGTACAACTACATTCTATTTTGAATACTTACTGGCAATTTCATAACATTTCATCAACTATTTTTCGAGTTATAGATCATTTTTCGAAAATTGTATATATGAAATTTAAAAAAACTGTAAAAAAAACAATTTTTAAAATATATTTGTCAAAACTTACTCATGTACAACTACATTCTATTTTGAATACTTACTGGCAATTTCATAACATTTCATCAACTATTTTTCGAGTTATAGATCATTTTTCGAAAATTGTATATATCAAATTTTAAAAAAATCTGTAAAAAAATCAATTTTCAAAATATATTTTTCAAAACTTACTCGTATATAAATACATTCTATTTTGAATACTTACTGTTAATTTCATAACATTTCATCAACTATTTTTCTAGTTATAGATCATTCTTCGAGGATGGTAATATATGAAATTTTAAAAAACTAATTATTTTTATTTAAAAAAAAAAAAATTATTATTATAGTAATTATTATTATTAGACATGGGTGCGAGAAAACATTTTTTTACACTGCAAACATTAATCATGTTCACATGTAGGATTGATATTGATATGAATACAATTCCAGTTTAAAACTCGTCCATGTCAAAAGCACAAACGTGTATCATAATATCCGTATGTTTCTGTTTCAAAGGAGTCAAATTTCTTTCACGGTGGAGGTCACGTTTTTTTTACGCACCTATTAATAACTTGCCAATTTTTGTAAATAGTCCCCCTTTTTTGCTATCACAAGTCGCGGTGACGGTTTTTTCTCTCTCTGCACTTGTTTTTCTTTAGTTGTGTGCATTTATTTTTTACTTCCCCCTGTTATCTTTATTTTGTTGTAAAAAGTATTATTTTTTTCAATTATTAACCATGCCCTCGTATTACAGTTTTTTTTTTAATACGCATACAAAAGGACGAGCGGTCAGTTTTTTTTAATCTCGTTATTATAATTAATCAATTAAATCAATTCATAAAAAAGAATTTCATGATCAACACCGCTATTTGAAGTTCTTTCGATAATTTATACACACCCTGTATATTTAAATAAATACCAAACGCATAATCTTCTCATTTAAAAAAAAATCAAATGTGATTTACACTACTTTCATTCTCACAGGCACATATGTTAATAATGCAAAATTGGCATTAAATAACTCGCAACGGTGTAAAGCTATTTCCAATCAATAATTCGTTTTTGTGCTTACCGTTAAACGGAACTCCCTGAATATTTCAAACAACACTCAACATGCTCGTCCTTTTGTCTTGCGGAAAGCCAATCAACCAAAACTGTACCTAACTTGTTTTTCTTACTGAATGTGTTTTATTTTATTTTTTATTTTCTTGTGATGGAGGATGCTTAGGAAACTTTTACGTTTGAATTTCAGAGAATGTCGGAAGAGACGTACAATGAAATGGTATTGTATTGGTTTTTGAATAACATAACAAAAGTGCATAGTGCGCCTCTTGATTGTCTCATATTTTTTTTTCGTTTTCGTTTGTTTTTTATCACAAATTAATTCGTCGTTCTCATCTCAAATCACCGCTGTGTGCGTTTACGTTTGACTACATTGTGTCGGCTTTCGACTTTGATACCGAGCGCTTTCTTTAATCGCAGAAATTAATTTGATGACGAGAGAAAGAGACTTGCGGGGGAGGCTGCTTGAGTGAAATATCGACAAAATAATATAGAAATATTGGAACAATCTAAAAACAACTAACTGCTATACGAAGAATTTTTTATAAACGTAAATTTGGCTTTTAAAATTTATTTCATAAAGATACATTGTTTAATTTGAGAGTGTAGTGTATTAAAATTTGAAAACTTTTCAATTATCCCCTTTAAATTCAATTTTTTTTTAATTATTTATGGCTGAATAATAAATATTCACAGATTCAGTTTAATTTGTAATAAAAATTTGTATCTCTCGACATTTTTTATTCAATGCTGCCTGAATAGAAACTATCGTTGCTGTTAAATTCAAAGGTTTTATTAAACATGGCTAAATAATAAATTTTAATTTTAAACTAAATTTGTTATAATAAACGTTTAAATCCCTCGATATTTTTTCTATACCATAACTATTGATTATGCTATAGTAAGTAAAGAATTTATTTTAATTAGCTAAGTGGTAAATTTTAATAAATCTGAAACATGCTCTGCATAAAACTGTATACCTCATACATTTTTTCTATTTAACCGTACAATATAAATTGTTGCTATAAAATTTAAAACTTTATTTATTGCGGCTAGTAAATTTTGTACTTTGGCCTGGACGTACAAAATTTGCGTCGTTCGTTGTATAAATGCGCGAATATTAATTGCAACCGCGTGAGCCCCGAATTTGGCACGGGAATTTGTTTGCCGCACCGGCTTATTTAAATAAAGTATTGTCGCATATTATTTTTAGCCGCGATTTCCAAAAGCAGCGTCCCCTCGCGCACGGCGACAATCATCATTTCATTGCACCATCGTTCACCTCCACTCACACTCACACATCTCGCAATCAATCAATTAATAATCAAATTAAGTGTACTACTAAAAACGCACGCATTTCAATGTTAACGTTTTGTGTGTTTCATTTTTTTTTTTTTTTTTGATATTCCTGTAGTGTCAGGTGTGTGCGTTTTGTTGTTTAGTTTTTATTAACCCGTGGTTTATTGAACGAGGAGCCTCCACGCGGTGGCTATTGATTTTTTAGGTTTAACAACCCCCTGTTTGGTGGGTGTGGTTTTTTCTCTCTCTGTCTATATGTTGTTGTTAATGATGGTTTTCCCTCCCAATTTTTTTCTGTGCTGCTTATCAAGGGCGCGCACTCGCCGGGGCCTCGGACTGTGGCCGTCGGGGTGTACCCCGTGCAAAACATCAACTCGCGAATTTTAGACAATCACGACGTAAGTTGGTGACGTTTTTTTAGGAGATTTGTACATACACAGGCTTCGTTTTTCTTTTTTCTTTTAGATGTATCGTGTAATAGCGTTTATCAGTTCAATTTTTTTCTTATTTTTGCATATTTGTTTGCATTTTTACAATCTTAAATGCTAACTACTTTATTTTGCCTCATTTAATTGATACATAACTTTTACTACTCAGTGCTTTAGGAGGCAACAGAATTTCATTCAGATTTACAATAGTTACAGAAAAATTCCATAATATCTTGGAGTCTTATTTTTTACACACGATTCAAGATTGGATTTTTTAATTTCCACGATTTTCTTCAGTTCTCATAACCCCAACTATAATCAAACATAATAATGATGAAATCAATTCTTTTACTAAAAAAAACTCATAACTTCAAGCTATTTCAAGCCAAATTAATTTTAAAAAAAAATCCTATACGCCGCATGTATAATTCACCCGCCTCTCATTGTGCTGCATGTTCTATCGAGCTTACACTAATATTTTGTGTTTGTGGTTTGTTTGCAACAAAAATTAACACTTACTTTATCGCTTGCACTACTTACTTACGTACTTGTAACTTTTTATTTCCAGCGAAATATACGCAACCAAAAGCCCAACCAGTGTTTTATAACTTTTGGCACAGCTATCAAACAATTTTGATTGCCTAAAATGTTTTAAAACGTGGGTACTTTCACTGAAATTCATAATAAAATCCTGGTTGGAGCATTGTGTTGGAAAGTCTTCAAAGGAAAATTTATATTTAATTTTTTAATGCATGACAAGGGTACAAAAATACACGTAATGTTTGTAAAAGATACATTTACAAACAATTTTTGTAAACAGATTAAATTATAATGAATAAAACGAACAAAAATCAAATTCTCAAAGTGGAGGTCGCGAAAAATTGATTATCAATTATCAATATTTTTTTCTTCTTCAAATATTTTATAAATTTACTATGGATTAATAATGTTTAGAAATTTTAGAAATAAATATGATTTATTTTTTATTTCTAAAATTTTTAACATTATTAATCTATAGTAAATTTATAGAATACTTGATTGTTTTTCAATATTTTATAAATTTACTGTAGATTAATAATGTTTAGAAATTTTAGAAATAAAAAATAAATCATATTTATTTCTAAAATTTCTAAAAATTATTCATCCATAGTAAATTTATAGAATATTTGAAAAATAGAAAACATTGATGTGTAATCAAGTTTTCTGTGGCCCATGCATTAAAAATTGGCAATTTAAAATTAAAAATCGACGTGTTCGAGCAATTATTGCGATAATCATAAATACATGTTTTATCGAATTTATTCCACACTTCAGGGACTATCAGTAATTCAATGCAATTAAACAAAACTCTTCTGAATTTAAATTAACCATTCATTGGAGGGTCCTTTTTTATTTTTTAAAGGCATAAAAGGGGTCGCAGACCCAAATATTTAAGAAACACTGCTTTAGTGTATTATTGGATTAATTCTTGTAATATTAATTCAAAAAAACATACGCTTTTTAATTTTGTCATTGGAGAAGCTTGAAAATGGCTAGAGTTTGGGTGAAATAGTACTAAAATCGTTTTATTTATCCTTTAACTAATTTTGTATTTGAAAAATTAAATCTGTTTAGTAAAATTGTTTGAAATGATCTCAGCATGATGTATTTGATATACATATTACATATCACACACACATACACCTACATTTGTGGAGCTTCGTTTTAATTTTTTGAATTAATTGGGTTCACATTCACACACACACACAAAACTGGCTGTTACTTGTCGATGTCTTATTTTGGGTTGCATGTGTCTGCAGCTTTTGACGTTGTGGTCATGGCTCCCTGTGCGGATCACCATGTACCAGCCGATTTTGCTCTACACGACGGAGGAGCATGGCTGCTCTCTGACGACGTTCTACGTGCGGGTGGAGCAGCACGAGCCCACGCTGCTGATGATCAAAACGTGTAACAATGAGGTAAGCACATACTTTACCTACACATTGTATCAAAAGAGCAAACTAAATTAAATAGACAGCAATTACAAGGATTGAAATTTATTAAAAACCTCACTTTTGAGATCGTACAATTTCCGTAGAATATTATATTCTATTATTATATTATATATTATCTATTATATTCTCCCAACTATTATAGTTGGGCGGCGGAAAAGCCTGTGGACAATAGCCTAAATAAAACTTGATTCTCTCTCTCATAATAGTTGTGGACGAATTTCCACCAGCTACATACGTTCCTTATTTACATAATAATAATAACAATAAGCTTTATTGTCCTACGGAAAGAAAAAAAACCAATTACAGGACAACAACAATAATATGCAAAATGTATAAATATATATAGGTATAAATATAAATATTAAAAAATAAATTTAAAGATAATAATAATAATAAAGTGTCTTTATTTCCTTTTTAATTACAATTTCAAAACAGTTTGACATTAGAACAATACAACATTGAAAAAGTAAACGGCGGTTTTCAGGTGATTGTACATCTTATACAACATGGACAATCTGTGCTTTTTAAAAGATGATAATGAAAAACTAATTATTTTCAAAAAGTATTTCCATTAAAAATTCTACAAATCGCTTATAAATTCGTAGGTGTTCGGAGCTTATTGCTCATCGCGATGGGGTGAACGCAATATGAAGGACGACCGTGGCAACAGACAGGCCTACTTCGGAACGGGCGAGACCTTCCTGTTCTCGCTCTACCCGGAACGGGCGAAATACCCATGGGTCGGAATGGAGGGCGACCGAAATATCGGGCACGGAGCGGAGCTCTTCATGGCGGCGGACTCGAAAATGATCACAATTGGTGGAGGGTAAGCAGTTTGAATCTTCCTTTTTCCGTTTTAAGATAACCTAAGCCTCAATTTAATATGTCAAAATGTAGAGTATTTCAAGGCTTACAAATTGAGGCTTAGGCACTTTTCTCTAGCTCTTACCGTTTACACGCTACAACCCGCAGCAGATTTGAAAATGAAGAAATTTCATCGAATTTTCCGGTTTAAACTCGGTAGCGTTTTTATTTCAAATGCTAGACAGATGATTTATATATCAAAATGTAGAGTATTTCAAGGCTTACAAATTGAGGCTTAGGCACTTTTCTCTAGCTCTTACCGTTTACACGCTACAACGCGCAGCAGATGTGAAAATGATGAAATTTCATTGAAATTTTCGGGTTTAAACTCGGTAGCGTTTTTATTTCAAATGCTAGACAGATGATTTATATGTCAAAATGTACAGTATTTCAAGGCTTACAAATTGAGGCTTAGGCACTTTTCTCTAGCTCTTACCGTTTACATGCTACAACCCGCAGCAGATGTGAAAATGATGAAATTTCATCGAATTTTCCGGTTTGAACTCGGTAGCGTTTTTATTTCAAATGCTAGAGAGATGATTTATATGTCAAAATGTAGAGTATTTCAAGGCTTACAAATTGAGGCTTAGGCACTTTTCTCTAGCTCTCACCGTTTACACGCTACAACGCGCAGCAGATGTGAAAATGATGAAATTTCATCGAATTTTCGGGTTTAAACTCGGTAGCGTTCTTATTTCAAATGCTAGAC
Organism: Lordithon lunulatus; assembly: GCA_963942505.1. Taxonomy (NCBI): domain Eukaryota; kingdom Metazoa; phylum Arthropoda; class Insecta; order Coleoptera; family Staphylinidae; genus Lordithon; species Lordithon lunulatus. Next base: position 65,696,929 of record OZ012667.1, read on the forward strand.
AGATGCTTTATATATCAAAATGTAGAGTATTTCAAGGCTTACAAATTGAGGCTTAGGCACTTTTCTCTAGCTCTCACCGTTTACACGCTACAACGCGCAGCAGATGTGAAAATGATGAAATTTCATCGAATTTTCGGGTTTAAACTCGGTAGCGTTTTTATTTCAAATGCTAGACAGATGATTTATATGTCAAAAAGTAGAGTATTTCAAGGCTTACAAATTGAGGCTTAGGCACTTTTCTCTAGCTCTTACCGTTTACACGCTACGACCCGCAGCAGATGTGTAAATGATGAAATTTCAACGAATTTTCCGGTTTAAACTCGGTAGCGTTCTTATTTCAAATGCTATACTGATGATTTATATATCAAAATGTAGAGTATTTCAAGGCTTACAAATTGAGGCTTAGGCAATTTTCTCTAGCTCTCACCGTTTACACGCTACAACGCGCAGCAGATGTGAAAATGATGAAATTTCATCGAATTTTGCGGTTTAAACTCGGTAGCGTTTTTATTTCAAATGCTAGACACATGATTTATATATCAAAATGTAGAGTATGTCAAGGCTTACCAATTGAGGCTTAGGCATTTTTCTCTAGCTCTCACCGTTTACACGCTACAACCCGCAGCAGAGGTGAAAATGATGAAATTTCATCGAATTTTCGGGTTTAAACTCGGTAGCGTTTTTATTTCAAATGCTAGACAGATGCTTTATATATCAAAATGTAGAGTATTTCAAGGCTTACAAATTGAGGCTTAGGCACTTTTCTCTAGCTCTCACCGTTTACACGCTACAACCCGCAGCAGATGTGAAAATGATGAAATTTCATCGAATTTTCCGGTTTAAACTCGGTAGCGTTCTTACTTCAAATGCTAGAGAGATGATTTATATGTCAAAATGTAGAGTATTTCAAGGCTTACAAATTGAGGCTTAGGCACTTTTCTCTAGCTCTTACCGTTTACACGCTACAACCCGCAGCAGATGTGAAAATGATGAAATTTCATCGAATTTTCCGGTTTAAACTCGGTAGCGTTCTTATTTCAAATGCTAGAGAGATGATTTATATGTCAAAATGTAGAGTATTTCAAGGCTTACAAATTGAGGCTTAGGCACTTTTCTCTAGCTCTCACCGTTTACACGCTACAACCCGCAGCAGATGTGAAAATGATGAAATTTCATCGAATTTTCCGGTTTAAACTCGGTAGCGTTCTTATTTCAAATGCTAGACAGATGATTTATATATCAAAATGTAGAGTATTTCAAGGCTTACAAATTGAGGCTTAGGCACTTTTCTCTAGCTCTTACCGTTTACACGCTACAACGTGCATCAGATGTGAAAATGATGAAATTTCATCGAATTTTCCGGTTTAAACTCGGTAGCGTTCTTATTTCAAATGCTAGAGAGATGATTTATATGTCAAAATGTAGAGTATTTCAAGGCTTACAAATTGAGGCTTAGGCACTTTTCTCTAGCTCTCACCGTTTACACGCTACAACCCGCAGCAGATGTGAAAATGATGAAATTTCATCGAATTTTCCGGTTTAAACTCGGTAGCGTTTTTATTTCAAATGCTAGACAGATGATTTATATATCAAAATGTAGAGTATTTCAAGGCTTACAAATTGAGGCTTAGGCACTTTTCTCTAGCTCTTACCGTTTACACGCTACAACCCGCAGCAGATGTGTAAATGATGAAATTTCATCGAATTTTCCGGTTTAAACTCGGTAGCGTTCTTACTTCAAATGCTAGAGAGATGATTTATATGTCAAAATGTAGAGTATTTCAAGGCTTACAAATTGAGGCTTAGGCACTTTTCTCTAGCTCTTACCGTTTACACGCTACAACCCGCAGCAGATGTGAAAATGATGAAATTTCATCGAATTTTCCGGTTTAAACTCGGTAGCGTTCTTATTTCAAATGCTAGAGAGATGATTTATATGTCAAAATGTAGAGTATTTCAAGGCTTACAAATTGAGGCTTAGGCACTTTTCTCTAGCTCTCACCGTTTACACGCTACAACCCGCAGCAGATGTGAAAATGATGAAATTTCATCGAATTTTCCGGTTTAAACTCGGTAGCGTTCTTATTTCAAATGCTAGAGAGATGATTTATATGTCAAAATGTAGAGTATTTCAAGGCTTACAAATTGAGGCTTAGGCACTTTTCTCTAGCTCTTACCGTTTACACGCTACAACGCGCAGCAGATGTGAAAATGATGAAATTTCATCGAATTTTCGGGTTTAAACTCGGTAGCGTTTTTATTTCAAAAGCTATACTGATGATTTATATATCAAAATGTAGAGTATTTCAAGGCTTACAAATTGAGGCTTAGGCACTTTTCTCTAGCTCTTACCGTTTACACGCTACAACGCGCAGCAGATGTGAAAATGATGAAATTTCATCGAATTTTCCGGTTTAAACTCGGTAGCGCTCTTACTTCAAATGCTAGAGAGATGATTTATATGTCAAAATGTAGAGTATTTCAAGGCTTACAAATTGAGGCTTAGGCACTTTTCTCTAGCTCTTACCGTTTACACGCTACAACCCGCAGCAGATGTGTAAATGATGAAATTTCATCGAATTTTCCGGTTTAAACTCGGTAGCGTTCTTACTTCAAATGCTAGAGAGATGATTTATATGTCAAAATGTAGAGTATTTCAAGGCTTACAAATTGAGGCTTAGGCACTTTTCTCTAGCTCTCACCGTTTACACGCTACAACCCGCAGCAGATGTGAAAATGATGAAATTTCATCGAATTTTCCGGTTTAAACTCGGTAGCGTTCTTATTTCAAATGCTAGAGAGATGATTTATATGTCAAAATGTAGAGTATTTCAAGGCTTACAAATTGAGGCTTAGGCACTTTTCTCTAGCTCTTACCGTTTACACGCTACAACCCGCAGCAGATGTGTAAATGATGAAATTTCATCGAATTTTCCGGTTTAAACTCGGTAGCGTTCTTATTTCAAATGCTAGAGAGATGATTTATATGTCAAAATGTAGAGTATTTCAAGGCTTACAAATTGAGGCTTAGGCACTTTTCTCTAGCTCTCACCGTTTACACGCTACAACCCGCAGCAGATGTGAAAATGATGAAATTTCATCGAATTTTCCGGTTTAAACTCGGTAGCGTTCTTATTTCAAATGCTAGAGAGATGATTTATATGTCAAAATGTAGAGTATTTCAAGGCTTACAAATTGAGGCTTAGGCACTTTTCTCTAGCTCTTACCGTTTACACGCTACAACGCGCAGCAGATGTGAAAATGATGAAATTTCAACGAATTTTCGGGTTTAAACTCGGTAGCGTTTTTATTTCAAAAGCTATACTGATGATTTATATATCAAAATGTAGAGTATTTCAAGGCTTACAAATTAAGGCTTAGGCACTTTTCTCTAGCTCTCACCGTTTACACGCTACAACCCGCAGCAGATGTGAAAATGATGAAATTTCATCGAATTTTCCGGTTTAAACTCGGTAGCGTTCTTATTTCAAATGCTAGAGAGATGATTTATATGTCAAAATGTAGAGTATTTCAAGGCACACAAATTGAGGCTTAGGCACTTTTCTCTAGCTCTTACCGTTTACACGCTACAACGCGCAGCAGATGTGAAAATGATGAAATTTCATCGAATTTTCGGGTTTAAACTCGGTAGCGTTTTTATTTCAAAAGCTAGACTGATGATTTATATATCAAAATGTAGAGTATTTCAAGGCTTACAAATTGAGGCTTAGGCACTTTTCTCTAGCTCTTACCGTTTACACGCTACAACCCGCAGCAGATGTGTAAATGATGAAATTTCATCGAATTTTCCGGTTTAAACTCGGTAGCGTTCTTATTTCAAATGCTAGAGAGATAATTTATATGTCAAAATGTAGAGTATTTCAAGGCTTACAAATTGAGGCTTAGGCACTTTTCTCTAGCTCTTACCGTTTACACGCTACGACCCGCAGCAGATGTGTAAATGATGAAATTTCAACGAATTTTCCGGTTTAAACTCGGTAGCGTTCTTATTTCAAATGCTAGAGAGATGATTTATATGTCAAAATGTAGAGTATTTCAAGGCTTACAAATTGAGGCTTAGGCACTTTTCTCTAGCTCTCACCGTTTACACGCTACAACCCGCAGCAGATGTGAAAATGATGAAATTTCATCGAATTTTCGGGTTTAAACTCGGTAGCGTTCTTATTTCAAATGCTAGACAGATGCTTTATATATCAAAATGTAGAGTATTTCAAGGCTTACAAATTGAGGCTTAGGCACTTTTCTCTAGCTCTTACCGTTTACACGCTACAACGCGCAGCAGATGTGAAAATGATGAAATTTCATCGAATTTTCGGGTTTAAACTCGGTAGCGTTCTTATTTCAAATGCTAGAGAGATGATTTATATGTCAAAATGTAGAGTATTTCAAGGCTTACAAATTGAGGCTTAGGCACTTTTCTCTAGCTCTTACCGTTTACACGCTACAACGCGCAGCAGATGTGTAAATGATGAAATTTCATCGAATTTTCCGGTTTAAACTCGGTAGCGTTCTTATTTCAAATGCTAGAGAGATGATTTATATGTCAAAATGTAGAGTATTTCAAGGCTTACAAATTGAGGCTTAGGCACTTTTCTCTAGCTCTTACCGTTTACACGCTACAACGCGCAGCAGATGTGAAAATGATGAAATTTCATCGAATTTTCGGGTTTAAACTCGGTAGCGTTTTTATTTCAAAAGCTATACTGATGATTTATATATCAAAATGTAGAGTATTTCAAGGCTTACAAATTGAGGCTTAGGCACTTTTCTCTAGCTCTTACCGTTTACACGCTACAACGCGCAGCAGATGTGAAAATGATGAAATTTCATCGAATTTTCCGGTTTAAACTCGGTAGCGTTCTTATTTCAAATGCTAGAGAGATGATTTATATGTCAAAATGTAGAGTATTTCAAGGCTTACAAATTGAGGCTTAGGCACTTTTCTCTAGCTCTCACCGTTTACACGCTACAACCCGCAGCAGATGTGAAAATGATGAAATTTCATCGAATTTTCGGGTTTAAACTCGGTAGCGTTTTTATTTCAAATGCTAGACAGATGATTTATATGTCAAAAAGTAGAGTATTTCAAGGCTTACAAATTGAGGCTTAGGCACTTTTCTCTAGCTCTTACCGTTTACACGCTACGACCCGCAGCAGATGTGTAAATGATGAAATTTCAACGAATTTTCCGGTTTAAACTCGGTAGCGTTCTTATTTCAAATGCTAGACAGATGATTTATATGTCAAAATGTAGAGTATTTCAAGGCTTACAAATTGAGGCTTAGGCACTTTTCTCTAGCTCTTACCGTTTACACGCTACAACGCGCAGCAGATGTGAAAATGATGAAATTTCATCGAATTTTCGGGTTTAAACTCGGTAGCGTTTTTATTTCAAAAGCTATACTGATGATTTATATATCAAAATGTAGAGTATTTCAAGGCTTACAAATTGAGGCTTAGGCACTTTTCTCTAGCTCTTACCGTTTACACGCTACAACGCGCAGCAGATGTGAAAATGATGAAATTTCATCGAATTTTCCGGTTTAAACTCGGTAGCGTTCTTATTTCAAATGCTAGAGAGATGATTTATATGTCAAAATGTAGAGTATTTCAAGGCTTACAAATTGAGGCTTAGGCACTTTTCTCTAGCTCTCACCGTTTACACGCTACAACCCGCAGCAGATGTGAAAATGATGAAATTTCATCGAATTTTCGGGTTTAAACTCGGTAGCGTTCTTATTTCAAATGCTAGACAGATGCTTTATATATCAAAATGTAGAGTATTTCAAGGCTTACAAATTGAGGCTTAGGCACTTTTCTCTAGCTCTCACCGTTTACACGCTACAACGCGCAGCGGATGTGAAAATGATGAAATTTCATCGAATTTTCGGGTTTAAACTCGGTAGCGTTTTTATTTCAAATGCTAGACAGATGATTTATATATCAAAATGTAGAGTATTTCAAGGCTTACAAATTGAGGCTTAGGCACTTTTCTCTAGCTCTTACCGTTTACACGCTACAACCCGCAGCAGATGTGAAAATGATGAAATTTCATCGAATTTTCCGGTTTAAACTCGGTAGCATTTTTATTTCAAATGCTAGAGAGATGACTTATATGGCAAAATGTAGAGTATTTCAAGGCTTACAAATTGAGGCTTAGGCACTTTTCTCTAGCTCTTACCGTTTACACGCTACGACCCGCAGCAGATGTGTAAATGATGAAATTTCAACGAATTTTCCGGTTTAAACTCGGTAGCGTTCTTATTTCAAATGCTAGAGAGATGATTTATATGTCAAAATGTAGAGTATTTCAAGGCTTACAAATTGAGGCTTAGGCACTTTTCTCTAGCTCTTACCGTTTACACGCTACAACGCGCAGCAGATGTGAAAATGATGAAATTTCATCGAATTTTCCGGTTTAAACTCGGTAGCATTTTTATTTCAAATGCTAGAGAGATGACTTATATGGCAAAATGTAGAGTATTTCAAGGCTTACAAATTAAGGCTTAGACACTTTTCTCTAGCTCTCACCGTTTACACGCTACAACCCGCAGCAGATGTGAAAATGATGAAATTTCATCGAATTTTCCGGTTTAAACTCGGTAGCGTTTTTATTTCAAATGCTAGACAGATGATTTATATGTCAAAATGTAGAGTATTTCAAGGCTTACAAATTGAGGCTTAGGCACTTTTCTCTAACTCTTACCGTTTACACGCTACAACCCGCAGCAGATGTGAAAATGATGAAATTTCATCGAATTTTCCGGTTTAAACTCGGTAGCGTTTTTATTTCAAATGCTAGAAAGATGATTTATATGTCAAAATGTAGAGTATTTCAAGGCTTACAAATTGAGGCTTAGGCACTTTTCTCTAACTCTTACCATTTACACGCTACAACCCGCAGCAGATGTGAAAATAATGAAATTTCATCAAATTTTTCGGTTTAAACTCGGTAGCGTTCTTATATCAAATGCTAGAGAGATGAATTATATGTCAAAATGTAGAGTATTTCAAGGCTTACAAATTGAGGCTTAGGCACTTTTCTCTAGCTCTTACCGTTTACACGCTACAACCCGCAGCAGATGTGAAAATGATGAAATTTCATCGAATTTTCCGGTTTAAACTCGGTAGCGTTTTTATTTCAAATGCTAGACAGATGATTTATATATCAAAATGTAGAGTATTTCAAGGCTTACAAATTGAGGCTTAGGCACTTTTCTCTAGCTCTTACCGTTTACACGCTACAACGCGCAGCAGATGTGAAAATGATGAAATTTCATCGAATTTTCCGGTTTAAACTCGGTAGCATTTTTATTTCAAATGCTAGAGAGATGACTTATATGGCAAAATGTAGAGTATTTCAAGGCTTACAAATTAAGGCTGAGACACTTTTCTCTAGCTCTCACCGTTTACACGCTACAACCCGCAGCAGATGTGAAAATGATGAAATTTCATCGAATTTTCCGGTTTAAACTCGGTAGCGTTTTTATTTCAAATGCTAGACAGATGATTTATATGTCAAAATGTAGAGTATTTCAAGGCTTACAAATTGAGGCTTAGGCACTTTTCTCTAACTCTTACCGTTTACACGCTACAACCCGCAGCAGATGTGAAAATGATGAAATTTCATCAAATTTTTCGGTTTAAACTCGGTAGCGTTCTTATTTCAAATGCTAGAGAGATGATTTATATGTCAAAATGTAGAGTATTTCAAGGCTTACAAATTGAGGCTTAGGCACTTTTCTCTAACTCTTACCGTTTACACGCTACAACCCGCATCAGATGTGAAAATGATGAAATTTCATTAAATTTTCCGGTTTAAACTCGGTAGCGTTCTTATTTCAAATGCTAGAGAGATGATTTATATGTCAAAATGTAGAGTATTTCAAGGCTTACAAATTGAGGCTTAGGCACTTTTCTCTAGCTCTTACCGTTTACACGCTACAACCCACAGCAGATTTGAAAATGATGAAATTTCATCGAATTTTCCGGTTTAAACTCGGTAGCGTTCTTATTTCAAATGCTAGAGAGATGATTTATATGTCAAAAGGTAGAGTATTTCAAGGCTTACAAATTGAGGCTTAGGCACTTTCCTCGAGCTCTTACCGTTTACACGCTACAACGCGCAGCAGATGTGAAAATGATGAAATTTCATCGAATTTTCCGGTTTAAACTCGGTAGCGTTCTTATTTCAAATGCTAGAGAGATGATTTATATATCAAAATGTAGAGTATTTCAAGGCTTACAAATTGAGGCTTAGGCACTTTTCTCTAGCTCTTACCGTTTGCACGCTACAACGTGCAGCAGATGTGAAAATGATGAAATTTCATCGAATTTTCGGGTTTAAACTCGGTAGCGTTTTTATTTCAAATGCTAGAAAGATGATTTATATGTCAAAATGTAGAGGCTTACAAATTGAGGCTTAGGTACTTTTGTCTAACTCTTACCATTTACACGCTACAACCCGCAGCAGATGTGAAAATGATGAAATTTCATCGAATTTTCCGGTTTAAACTCGGTAGCGTTTTTATTTCAAATGCTAGAAAGATGATTTATATGTCAAAATGTAGAGGCTTACAAATTGAGGCTTAGGTACTTTTGTCTAACTCTTACCATTTACACGCTACAACCCGCAGCAGATGTGAAAATAATGAAATTTCATCAAATTTTTCGGTTTAAACTCGGTAGCGTTCTTATATCAAATGCTAGAGAGATGAATTATATGTCAAAATGTAGAGTATTTCAAGGCTTACAAATTGAGGCTTAGGCACTTTTCTCTAGCTCTTACCGTTTACACGCTACAACGCGCAGCAGATGTGAAAATGATGAAATTTCATCGAATTTTCGGGTTTAAACTCGGTAGCGTTTTTATTTCAAAAGCTATACTGATGATTTATATATCAAAATGTAGAGTATTTCAAGGCTTACAAATTGAGGCTTAGGCACTTTTCTCTAGCTCTTACCGTTTACACGCTACAACGCGCAGCAGATGTGAAAATGATGAAATTTCATCGAATTTTCCGGTTTAAACTCGGTAGCGTTCTTATTTCAAATGCTAGAGAGATGATTTATATGTCAAAATGTAGAGTATTTCAAGGCTTACAAATTGAGGCTTAGGCACTTTTCTCTAGCTCTTACCGTTTACACGCTACAACGCGCAGCAGATGTGAAAATGATGAAATTTCATCGAATTTTCGGGTTTAAACTCGGTAGCGTTCTTATTTCAAATGCTAGACAGATGCTTTATATATCAAAATGTAGAGTATTTCAAGGCTTACAAATTGAGGCTTAGGCACTTTTCTCTAGCTCTTACCGTTTACACGCTACAACGCGCAGCATATGTGAAAATGATGCAATTTCATCGAATTTTCGGGTTTAAACTCGGTAGCGTTCTTATTTCAAATGCTAGAGAGATGATTTATATGTCAAAATGTAGAGTATTTCAAGGCTTACAAATTGAGGCTTAGGCACTTTTCTCTAGCTCTCACCGTTTACACGCTACAACCCCCGGCAGATGTGAAAATGATGAAATTTCATCGAATTTTCGGGTTTAAACTCGGTAGCGTTTTTATTTCAAATGCTAGACAGATGATTTATATATCAAAATGTAGAGTATTTCAATGCTTACAAATTGAGGCTTAGGCACTTTTCTCTAGCTCTCACCGTTTACACGCTACAACCCGCAGCAGATGTGAAAATGATGAAATTTCATCGAATTTTCGGGTTTAAACTCGGTAGCGTTTTTATTTCAAATGCTAGACAGATGATTTATATGTCAAAAAGTAGAGTATTTCAAGGCTTACAAATTGAGGCTTAGGCACTTTTCTCTAGCTCTTACCGTTTACACGCTACGACCCGCAGCAGATGTGTAAATGATGAAATTTCAACGAATTTTCCGGTTTAAACTCGGTAGCGTTCTTATTTCAAATGCTAGAGAGATGATTTATATGTCAAAATGTAGAGTATTTCAAGGCTTACAAATTGAGGCTTAGGCACTTTTCTCTAGCTCTTACCGTTTACACGCTACAACGCGCAGCAGATGTGAAAATGATGAAATTTCATCGAATTTTCGGGTTTAAACTCGGTAGCGTTTTTATTTCAAAAGCTATACTGATGATTTATATATCAAAATGTAGAGTATTTCAAGGCTTACAAATTGAGGCTTAGGCACTTTTCTCTAGCTCTTACCGTTTACACGCTACAACGCGCAGCAGATGTGAAAATGATGAAATTTCATCGAATTTTCCGGTTTAAACTCGGTAGCGTTCTTATTTCAAATGCTAGAGAGATGATTTATATGTCAAAATGTAGAGTATTTCAAGGCTTACAAATTGAGGCTTAGGCACTTTTCTCTAGCTCTCACCGTTTACACGCTACAACCCGCAGCAGATGTGAAAATGATGAAATTTCATCGAATTTTCGGGTTTAAACTCGGTAGCGTTTTTATTTCAAATGCTAGACAGATGATTTATATGTCAAAAAGTAGAGTATTTCAAGACTTACAAATTGAGGCTTAGGCACTTTTCTCTAGCTCTTACCGTTTACACGCTACGACCCGCAGCAGATGTGTAAATGATGAAATTTCAACGAATTTTCCGGTTTAAACTCGGTAGCGTTCTTATTTCAAATGCTAGAGAGATGATTTATATGTCAAAATGTAGAGTATTTCAAGGCTTACAAATTGAGGCTTAGGCACTTTTCTCTAGCTCTTACCGTTTACACGCTACAACGCGCAGCAGATGTGAAAATGATGAAATTTCATCGAATTTTCGGGTTTAAACTCGGTAGCGTTTTTATTTCAAAAGCTATACTGATGATTTATATATCAAAATGTAGAGTATTTCAAGGCTTACAAATTGAGGCTTAGGCACTTTTCTCTAGCTCTTACCGTTTACACGCTACAACGCGCAGCAGATGTGAAAATGATGAAATTTCATCGAATTTTCCGGTTTAAACTCGGTAGCATTTTTATTTCAAATGCTAGAGAGATGACTTATATGGCAAAATGTAGAGTATTTCAAGGCTTACAAATTAAGGCTTAGACACTTTTCTCTAGCTCTCACCGTTTACACGCTACAACCCGCAGCAGATGTGAAAATGATGAAATTTCATCGAATTTTCCGGTTTAAACTCGGTAGCGTTTTTATTTCAAATGCTAGACAGATGATTTATATGTCAAAATGTAGAGTATTTCAAGGCTTACAAATTGAGGCTTAGGCACTTTTCTCTAACTCTTACCGTTTACACGCTACAACCCGCAGCAGATGTGAAAATGATGAAATTTCATCAAATTTTTCGGTTTAAACTCGGTAGCGTTCTTATTTCAAATGCTAGAGAGATGATTTATATGTCAAAATGTAGAGTATTTCAAGGCTTACAAATTGAGGCTTAGGCACTTTTCTCTAACTCTTACCGTTTACACGCTACAACCCGCATCAGATGTGAAAATGATGAAATTTCATTAAATTTTCCGGTTTAAACTCGGTAGCGTTCTTATATCAAATGCTAGAGAGATGAATTATATGTCAAAATGTAGAGTATTTCAAGGCTTACAAATTGAGGCTTAGGCACTTTTCTCTAGCTCTTACCGTTTACACGCTACAACGCGCAGCAGATGTGAAAATGATGAAATTTCATCGAATTTTCGGGTTTAAACTCGGTAGCGTTTTTATTTCAAATGCTAGACAGATGATTTATATATCAAAATGTAGAGTATTTCAAGGCTTACAAATTGAGGCTTAGGCACTTTTCTCTAGCTCTTACCGTTTACACGCTACAACCCGCAGCAGATGTGAAAATGATGAAATTTCATCGAATTTTCCGGTTTAAACTCGGTAGCGTTTTTATTTCAAATGCTAGACAGATGATTTATATATCAAAATGTAGAGTATTTCAAGGCTTACAAATTGAGGCTTAGGCACTTTTCTCTAGCTCTTACCGTTTACACGCTACAACGCGCAGCAGATGTGAAAATGATGAAATTTCATCGAATTTTCCGGTTTAAACTCGGTAGCATTTTTATTTCAAATGCTAGAGAGATGACTTATATGGCAAAATGTAGAGTATTTCAAGGCTTACAAATTAAGGCTTAGACACTTTTCTCTAGCTCTCACCGTTTACACGCTACAACCCGCAGCAGATGTGAAAATGATGAAATTTCATCGAATTTTCGGGTTTAAACTCGGTAGCGTTTTTATTTCAAATGCTAGACAGATGATTTATATATCAAAATGTAGAGTATTTCAAGGCTTACAAATTGAGGCTTAGGCACTTTTCTCTAACTCTTACCGTTTACACGCTACAACCCGCAGCAGATGTGAAAATGATGAAATTTCATCGAATTTTCCGGTTTAAACTCGGTAGCGTTTTTATTTCAAATGCTAGACAGATGATTTATATGTCAAAATGTAGAGTATTTCAAGGCTTACAAATTGAGGCTTAGCCACTTTTCTCTAACTCTTACCGTTTACACGCTACAACCCGCAGCAGATGTGAAAATGATGAAATTTCATCAAATTTTTCGGTTTAAACTCGGTAGCGTTCTTATTTCAAATGCTAGAGAGATGATTTATATGTCAAAATGTAGAGTATTTCAAGGCTTACAAATTGAGGCTTAGGCACTTTTCTCTAACTCTTACCGTTTACACGCTACAACCCGCATCAGATGTGAAAATGATGAAATTTCATTAAATTTTCCGGTTTAAACTCGGTAGCGTTCTTATATCAAATGCTAGAGAGATGAATTATATGTCAAAATGTAGAGTATTTCAAGGCTTACAAATTGAGGCTTAGGCACTTTTCTCTAGCTCTTACCGTTTACACGCTACAACGCGCAGCAGATGTGAAAATGATGAAATTTCATCGAATTTTCGGGTTTAAACTCGGTAGCGTTTTTATTTCAAATGCTAGACAGATGATTTATATATCAAAATGTAGAGTATTTCAAGGCTTACAAATTGAGGCTTAGGCACTTTTCTCTAGCTCTTACCGTTTACACGCTACAACGCGCAGCAGATGTGAAAATGATGAAATTTCATCGAATTTTCCGGTTTAAACTCGGTAGCATTTTTATTTCAAATGCTAGAGAGATGACTTATATGGCAAAATGTAGAGTATTTCAAGGCTTACAAATTAAGGCTTAGACACTTTTCTCTAGCTCTCACCGTTTACACGCTACAACCCGCAGCAGATGTGAAAATGATGAAATTTCATCGAATTTTCCGGTTTAAACTCGGTAGCGTTTTTATTTCAAATGCTAGACAGATGATTTATATGTCAAAATGTAGAGTATTTCAAGGCTTACAAATTGAGGCTTAGGCACTTTTCTCTAACTCTTACCGTTTACACGCTACAACCCGCAGCAGATGTGAAAATGATGAAATTTCATCAAATTTTTCGGTTTAAACTCGGTAGCGTTCTTATTTCAAATGCTAGAGAGATGATTTATATGTCAAAATGTAGAGTATTTCAAGGCTTACAAATTAAGGCTTAGACACTTTTCTCTAGCTCTCACCGTTTACACGCTACAACCCGCAGCAGATGTGAAAATGATGAAATTTCATCGAATTTTCCGGTTTAAACTCGGTAGCGTTTTTATTTCAAATGCTAGAGAGATGATTTATATGTCAAAATGTAGAGTATTTCAAGGCTTACAAATTGAGGCTTAGGCACTTTTCTCTAACTCTTACCGTTTACACGCTACAACCCGCATCAGATGTGAAAATGATGAAATTTCATTAAATTTTCCGGTTTAAACTCGGTAGCGTTCTTATTTCAAATGCTAGAGAGATGATTTATATGTCAAAATGTAGAGTATTTCAAGGCTTACAAATTGAGGCTTAGGCACTTTTCTCTAGCTCTTACCGTTTACACGCTACAACGCGCAGCAGATGTGAAAATGATGAAATTTCATCGAATTTTCGGGTTTAAACTCGGTAGCGTTTTTATTTCAAATGCTAGACAGATGATTTATATATCAAAATGTAGAGTATTTCAAGGCTTACAAATTGAGGCTTAGGCACTTTTCTCTAGCTCTTACCGTTTACACGCTACAACGCGCAGCAGATGTGAAAATGATGAAATTTCATCGAATTTTCCGGTTTAAACTCGGTAGCATTTTTATTTCAAATGCTAGAGAGATGACTTATATGGCAAAATGTAGAGTATTTCAAGGCTTACAAATTAAGGCTTAGACACTTTTCTCTAGCTCTCACCGTTTACACGCTACAACCCGCAGCAGATGTGAAAATGATGAAATTTCATCGAATTTTCCGGTTTAAACTCGGTAGCGTTTTTATTTCAAATGCTAGACAGATGATTTATATGTCAAAATGTAGAGTATTTCAAGGCTTACAAATTGAGGCTTAGGCACTTTTCTCTAACTCTTACCGTTTACACGCTACAACCCGCAGCAGATGTGAAAATGATGAAATTTCATCAAATTTTTCGGTTTAAACTCGGTAGCGTTCTTATTTCAAATGCTAGAGAGATGATTTATATGTCAAAATGTAGAGTATTTCAAGGCTTACAAATTGAGGCTTAGGCACTTTTCTCTAACTCTTACCGTTTACACGCTACAACCCGCATCAGATGTGAAAATGATGAAATTTCATTAAATTTTCCGGTTTAAACTCGGTAGCGTTCTTATTTCAAATGCTAGAGAGATGATTTATATGTCAAAATGTAGAGTATTTCAAGGCTTACAAATTGAGGCTTAGGCACTTTTCTCTAGCTCTTACCGTTTACACGCTACAACCCACAGCAGATTTGAAAATGATGAAATTTCATCGAATTTTCCGGTTTAAACTCGGTAGCGTTCTTATTTCAAATGCTAGACAGATGATTTATATGTCAAAATGTAGAGTATTTCAAGGCTTACAAATTGAGGCTTAGGCACTTTTCTCTAACTCTTACCGTTTACACGCTACAACCCGCAGCAGATGTGAAAATGATGAAATTTCATCAAATTTTTCGGTTTAAACTCGGTAGCGTTCTTATTTCAAATGCTAGAGAGATGATTTATATGTCAAAATGTAGAGTATTTCAAGGCTTACAAATTAAGGCTTAGACACTTTTCTCTAGCTCTCACCGTTTACACGCTACAACCCGCAGCAGATGTGAAAATGATGAAATTTCATCGAATTTTCCGGTTTAAACTCGGTAGCGTTTTTATTTCAAATGCTAGAGAGATGATTTATATGTCAAAATGTAGAGTATTTCAAGGCTTACAAATTGAGGCTTAGGCACTTTTCTCTAACTCTTACCGTTTACACGCTACAACCCGCATCAGATGTGAAAATGATGAAATTTCATTAAATTTTCCGGTTTAAACTCGGTAGCGTTCTTATTTCAAATGCTAGAGAGATGATTTATATGTCAAAATGTAGAGTATTTCAAGGCTTACAAATTAAGGCTTAGACACTTTTCTCTAGCTCTCACCGTTTACACGCTACAACCCGCAGCAGATGTGAAAATGATGAAATTTCATCGAATTTTCCGGTTTAAACTCGGTAGCGTTTTTATTTCAAATGCTAGACAGATGATTTATATGTCAAAATGTAGAGTATTTCAAGGCTTACAAATTGAGGCTTAGGCACTTTTCTCTAACTCTTACCGTTTACACGCTACAACCCGCAGCAGATGTGAAAATGATGAAATTTCATCAAATTTTTCGGTTTAAACTCGGTAGCGTTCTTATTTCAAATGCTAGAGAGATGATTTATATGTCAAAATGTAGAGTATTTCAAGGCTTGCAAATTGAGGCTTAGGCACTTTTCTCTAACTCTTACCGTTTACACGCTACAACCCGCATCAGATGTGAAAATGATGAAATTTCATTAAATTTTCCGGTTTAAACTCGGTAGCGTTCTTATATCAAATGCTAGAGAGATGAATTATATGTCAAAATGTAGAGTATTTCAAGGCTTACAAATTGAGGCTTAGGCACTTTTCTCTAGCTCTTACCGTTTACACGCTACAACGCGCAGCAGATGTGAAAATGATGAAATTTCATCGAATTTTCGGGTTTAAACTCGGTAGCGTTTTTATTTCAAATGCTAGACAGATGATTTATATATCAAAATGTAGAGTATTTCAAGGCTTACAAATTGAGGCTTAGGCACTTTTCTCTAGCTCTTACCGTTTACACGCTACAACGCGCAGCAGATGTGAAAATGATGAAATTTCATCGAATTTTCCGGTTTAAACTCGGTAGCATTTTTATTTCAAATGCTAGAGAGATGACTTATATGGCAAAATGTAGAGTATTTCAAGGCTTACAAATTAAGGCTTAGACACTTTTCTCTAGCTCTCACCGTTTACACGCTACAACCCGCAGCAGATGTGAAAATGATGAAATTTCATCGAATTTTCCGGTTTAAACTCGGTAGCGTTTTTATTTCAAATGCTAGACAGATGATTTATATGTCAAAATGTAGAGTATTTCAAGGCTTACAAATTGAGGCTTAGGCACTTTTCTCTAACTCTTACCGTTTACACGCTACAACCCGCAGCAGATGTGAAAATGATGAAATTTCATCAAATTTTTCGGTTTAAACTCGGTAGCGTTCTTATTTCAAATGCTAGAGAGATGATTTATATGTCAAAATGTAGAGTATTTCAAGGCTTACAAATTGAGGCTTAGGCACTTTTCTCTAACTCTTACCGTTTACACGCTACAACCCGCATCAGATGTGAAAATGATGAAATTTCATTAAATTTTCCGGTTTAAACTCGGTAGCGTTCTTATTTCAAATGCTAGAGAGATGATTTATATGTCAAAATGTAGAGTATTTCAAGGCTTACAAATTGAGGCTTAGGCACTTTTCTCTAGCTCTTACCGTTTACACGCTACAACCCACAGCAGATTTGAAAATGATGAAATTTCATCGAATTTTCCGGTTTAAACTCGGTAGCGTTCTTATTTCAAATGCTAGAGAGATGATTTATATGTCAAAAGGTAGAGTATTTCAAGGCTTACAAATTGAGGCTTAGGCACTTTCCTCGAGCTCTTACCGTTTACACGCTACAACGCGCAGCAGATGTGAAAATGATGAAATTTCATCGAATTTTCCGGTTTAAACTCGGTAGCGTTCTTATTTCAAATGCTAGAGAGTTGATTTATATATCAAAATGTAGAGTATTTCAAGGCTTACAAATTGAGGCTTAGGCACTTTTCTCTAGCTCTTACCGTTTGCACGCTACAACGTGCAGCAGATGTGAAAATGATGAAATTTCATCGAATTTTCGGGTTTAAACTCGGTAGCGTTTTTATTTCAAATGCTAGACAGATGATTTATATATCAAAATGTAGAGTATTTCAAGGCTTACAAATTGAGGCTTAGGCACTTTTCTCTAGCTCTTACCGTTTACACGCTACAACCCGCAGCAGATGTGAAAATGATGAAATTTCATCGAATTTTCCGGTTTAAACTCGGTAGCGTTTTTATTTCAAATGCTAGAAAGATGATTTATATGTCAAAATGTAGAGGCTTACAAATTGAGGCTTAGGCACTTTTCTCTAACTCTTACCATTTACACGCTACAACCCGCAGCAGATGTGAAAATAATGAAATTTCATCAAATTTTTCGGTTTAAACTCGGTAGCGTTCTTATATCAAATGCTAGAGAGATGAATTATATGTCAAAATGTAGAGTATTTCAAGGCTTACAAATTGAGGCTTAGGCACTTTTCTCTAGCTCTTACCGTTTACACGCTACAATGCGCAGCAGATGTGAAAATGATGAAATTTCATCGAATTTTCGGGTTTAAACTCGGTAGCGTTTTTATTTCAAATGCTAGACAGATGATTTATATGTCAAAATGTAGAGTATTTCAAGGCTTACAAATTGAGGCTTAGGCACTTTTCTCTAGCTCTTACCGTTTACACGCTACAACGCGCAGCAGATGTGAAAATGATGAAATTTCATCGAATTTTCCGGTTTAAACTCGGTAGCGTTTTTATTTCAAATGCTAGACAGATGATTTATATATCAAAATGTAGAGTATTTCAAGGCTTACAAATTGAGGCTTAGGCACTTTTCTCTAGCTCTTACCGTTTACACGCTACAACGCGCAGCAGATGTGAAAATGATGAAATTTCATCGAATTTTCCGGTTTAAACTCGGTAGCGTTTTTATTTCAAATGCTAGAGAGATGATTTATATGTCAAAATGTAGAGTATTTCAAGGCTTACAAATTGAGGCTTAGGCACTTTTCTCTAGCTCTTACCGTTTACACGCTACAACGCGCAGCAGATGTGAAAATGATGAAATTTCATCGAATTTTCGGGTTTAAACTCGGTAGCGTTTTTATTTCAAATGCTAGACAGATGATTTATATGTCAAAATGTAGAGTATTTCAAGGCTTACAAATTGAGGCTTAGGCACTTTTCTCTAGCTCTTACCGTTTACACGCTACAACGCGCAGCAGATGTGAAAATGATGAAATTTCATCGAATTTTCCGGTTTAAACTCGGTAGCGTTTTTATTTCAAATGCTAGAGAGATGATTTATATGTCAAAATGTAGAGTATTTCAAGGCTTACAAATTGAGGCTTAGGCACTTTTCTCTAGCTCTTACCGTTTACACGCTACAACGCGCAGCAGATGTGAAAATGATGAAATTTCATCGAATTTTCGGGTTTAAACTCGGTAGCGTTTTTATTTCAAATGCTAGACAGATGATTTATATGTCAAAATGTAGAGTATTTCAAGGCTTACAAATTGAGGCTTAGGCACTTTTCTCTAGCTCTTACCGTTTACACGCTACAACGCGCAGCAGATGTGAAAATGATGAAATTTCATCGAATTTTCCGGTTTAAACTCGGTAGCGTTTTTATTTCAAATGCTAGAGAGATGATTTATATGTCAAAATTTAGAGTATTTCAAGGCTTACAAATTGAGGATTAGGCACTTTTCTCTAGCTCTTACCGTTTACACGCTATATCCGGCAGCAAAGGTTCCCGAGTTTACCAATTTAATTTGTTTTTTTTTATATTTCTTTAACAGTGAGGGCCAAGCGATTTGGATGGACGAAAACATCCGTTTCGGCAAAACAGACCGTTGTCAAACCTTCAACAACCCGCCCCTCTGCCCGAGCGGTGACTTCGAAATACGAGTCCTCGAAGTATACGGCTTCGCCAACGACCAACTCAATTGAGCAACGAGCCCACATCGAAGACAAAAAGCTACAGCTTCGCACACACCCATACACATACACACACTATCATCGCTCATATCAATAAAGAACACCAACCAAAAAAAAAATAATACGTGTACAATAAATATCAATCATATTCAGGCAGAAGAACTCGCGACTGCTTTTTATTATTGTTATTAAGTACTAAGGTACAGTACCTGCTTTCATTATATATTTATTATTATTACTACTATTACTATTATATGTTAAGTATAAGACGAGCATTGTTCTTTCATTCCATACCAGTGCTTTCTTTCTCTCGAGGCTTAATCATCCCAAAAAATCGGACATACCCACACATACAAAAAAACGGCGCCCAAAAAATGACACGCTAGATTCTAGTCGACTCATTATTATTACTATTATTAATTTAGTTTTTAACTTGTAACTTGTTAAAAAAGGAAAAACCACGTATTAATTACTTGTTCCATGTTATTATATATAAAATATATTAAAGCGAGCGCAAAAAATCCTTTATCATACATGATCTTGTAAATATAATTTAACTGTTCGTTATGTATTTGTTTCTTTTTAATTATTTTTTATTTTCTCTCGCGTTTGTGCACATTCGATGTGCCAAAAAAATATATATACAAAAATTATTACGTTTTTCAATGATAGTCTATTTGCGATTAACGATATTAACTTTTTTGTGCAGATACATCGAATCGCGATGAATATTTCAAACACATATCGTTACATTTTAAGGTGTCCCCTCCCTCATTAGTCGGTGTTTGTTGCAATTTTTCTGTGTGACTGTTTAACTGCACAGAACTGTTTTTTCGAAGAGATATTCGTTCGAGGGTCGCCTGGCAGTCACGCTGCGAGACGGGTTTCGAATCGAAGTTGTATAGTTGGGATCCGACAAGGTGGCTTTTAGTAATCAAATTCGGCGCGTTGTCGGATGCCGGACGATTGGTGAGCAATAACCAATGTGATAAAAGTGAAATGCCACGGTTCGTTCGCTTGTATTTCAAAAATAGTTTGTAGCTAGCTGTAGGTTAGTTCATTCCGTGGCAAGAGAAATCTGTATGTAGTCATGAATTATATATACACTTATAAATGTATTTGTATCTGTGTAATAGGATGTACATTATTATTGTTTAGGCTTGCCCTTTCCTCTCCAGTTTCATCCGTATTTTAATCACTCTTACCCACTGACTGTTATGCGATGTAGTTACTGGTCGAAAATTACTTGTACTCACATCAATCGATGTAAAATAAATGTCCCCCATGCTCCTGACTTGGTTTCACAACTAAAAAAAAACTGTATACATTCGAATTTGTATTGTTTCTGTTTCCCTCAACACATATTGAAAACATTTAATAAATACAAATTCTTACATAATATTGTCTATTTTTACATTCCAAATACAGTATTGCACAAACATCTTAGGAGGGATTTCGACCAAAAAAACCGGAAAATGAATTTCACGAGATTTGATCAAAAATTTAAGGATTTTTAAGATTTATGGTAAGAAGGGGGGAGTAGGGTGACCATAAATCTTAAATTTTTCTTAAATTTTGCCGAAATTCCGTGAAATTTCGACCAGAAAATGAAAATGTTGTAAATATTTCAACCCGAGATGCAAAAGTGTTGGCGAATTTCACGAAAATCGGTCCAAAATTTAAGGATTTTTAAGATTTATGGTAAGAAGGGGGGAGTAGGGTGACCATAAATCTTAAATTTTTCTTAAATTTGGCCGAAATTCCGTGAAATTTCGACCAGAAAGTGAAATTATTGTAAATATTTACACCCGAGATGCGAAAGTGTTGGCGAATTTCGCGCAAATCGGTCCAAAAATTAAGGATTTTTAAGATTTATGGTAAGAAGGGGGGAGTAGGGTGACCATAAATCTTAAATTTTTCTTAAATTTGGCCGAAATTCCGTGAAATTTCGACCAGAAAGTGAAAGTGTTGTAAATATTTCAACCCGAGATGCAAAAGTGTTGGCGAATTTCACGGAAATCGGTCCAAAATTTAAGGATTTTTAAGATTTATGGTAAGAAGGGGGGAGTAGGGTGACCATAAATCTTAAATTTTTCTTAAATTTGGCCGAAATTCCGTGAAATTTCGACCAGAAAGTGAAAGTGTTGTAAATATTTCAACCCGAGATGCAAAAGTGTTGGCGAATTTCACGGAAATCGGTCCAAAATTTAAGGATTTTTAAGATTTATGGTAAGAAGGGGGGAGTAGGGTGACCATAAATCTTAAATTTTTCTTAAATTTGGCCGAAATTCCGTGAAATTTCGACCAGAAAATGAAAATGTAAATATTTCAACCCGAGATGCAAAAGTGTTGGCGAATTTCACGGAAATCGGTCCAAAATTTAAGGATTTTTAAGATTTATGGTAAGAAGGGGGGAGTAGGGTGACCATAAATCTTAAATTTTTCTTAAATTTGGCCGAAATTTTGTGAAATTTCGACCAGAAAGTGAAATTGTTGTAAATATTTCAACCCGAGACGCGAAAATGTTGGAGAATTTCGCGCAAATCGGTCCAAAATTTAAGGATTTTTAAGATTTATGGTAAGAAGGGGTGAGTAGGGTGACCATAAATCTTAAATTTTTCTTAAATTTGGCCGAAGTTCCGTGAAATTTCGACCAGAAAGTGAAAATGTTGTAAAAATTTCAACCCGAGATGTGAAAGTGTTATCGAATGTCATGCAAATCGGTCCAAAATTTAAGAATTTTTAAGATTTATGGTAAGAAGGGGGGAGTAGGGTGACCATAAATCTTAAATTTCTCTTAAATTTTGCCGAAATTCCGTGAAATTTCGACCAGAAAGTGAAATTGTTGTAAATATTTCAACCCGAGATGCAAAAGTGTTGGCGAATTTCGCGCAAATCGGTCCAAAATTTAAGGATTTTTAAGATTTATGGTAAGAAGGGGGGAGTAGGGTGACCATAAATCTTAAATTTTTCATAAATTTGGCCGAAATTCCGTGAAATTTCGACCAGAAAATGAAAATGTTGTAAATATTTCAACCCGAGATGCAAAAGTGTTGGCGAATTTCCCGAAAATCGGTCTAAAATTTAAGGATTTTTAAGATTTATGGTAAGAAGGGGGGAGTAGGGTGACCATAAATCTTAAATTATTCTTAAATTTGGCCGAAATTCCGTGAAATTTTGACCAGAAAATGAAAATGTTGTAAATATTTCAACCCGAGATGCAAAAGTGTTGGCGAATTTCGCGCAAATTGGTCCAAAATTTAAGAATTTTTAAGATTTATGGTAAGAAGGGGGGAGTAGGGTGACCATAAATCTTAAATTTTTGTTAAATTTGGCCGAAATTCCGCGAAATTTCGACCAGAAAGTGAAAATGTTGTAAATATTTCAACCCGAGGTGCAAAAGTGTTGGCGAATTTCGCGCAAATCGGTCCAAAATTTAAGGATTTTTAAGATTTATGGTAAGAAGGGGGGAGTAGGGTGACCATAAATCTTAAATTTTTCTTAAATTTGGCCGAAATTCCGTGAAATTTCGCCAGAAAATGAAAATGTTGTAAATATTTCAACCCGAGATCCGAAAGTGTTGGCGAATTTCGCGCAAATCGGTCCAAAATTTAAGGATTTTTAAGATTTATGGTAAGAAGGGGGGAGTAGGGTGACCATAAATCTTAAATTTTTCTTAAATTTGGCCGAAATTCTGTGAAATTTCGACCAGAAAATGAAAATGTTGTAAATATTTCAACCCGAGATGCAAAAGTGTTGGCGAATTTCCCGAAAATCGGTCTAAAATTTAAGGATTTTTAAGATTTATGGTAAGAAGGGGGGAGTAGGGTGACCATAAATCTTAAATTTTTCTTAAATTTGGCCGAAATTCCGCGAAATTTCGACCAGAAAGTGAAAATGTTGTATATATTTCAACCAGAGGTGCAAAAGTGTTGGCGAATTTCGCGCAAATCGGTCCAAAATTTAAGGATTTTTAAGATTTATGGTAAGAAGGGGGGAGTAAAAAAATCTTAAAAATTCTTAAATTTTAGCCGAAATCGCGTGAAATTTCGACCAAAAATACGAAATTGTGAATATATTTCATGCCGGATTTATTGACCCATAGTGGAAGTACATGGGCATAGATACATTTATCTTGTAGAGTTGGAACCAGTATGGTAGAGGGTAATTTTAACTAGTCATTTGCATTATCTAGGATTAAAATCAAAGTAACGTTTGTTTATTTTATTATCTATTTTATTTTTGTACAGCTTCGCTACACTCTCGTTCACCCTGCGTCAATTGCAATAAAACAACACAAGATCCATGAGCTTTTTCATTGTAACCATTTATACAAACGAAATACCGAAAAATACTTGAGTGTCGCTTATGCTTCCATTTACAGGTGGTATATGCATATATATGTAATAAATATTGACACTATTTATTTTTGTAATGAATATTTACAATCACTTATTTTATGACAAATTTTTATTATAAGTGTTATTTTTAATAGGGGTCGATGAAATAGTTTTTGTTTTTAAATATAAGGCCTCTATTGGCTTTGGGTGTGGGGCTCCGATCAATTTATATAATAATAATGATATAAAAGAAACGATTAAAATCATCTGTATGTACAAAAAGAGCAAAAAAAATTATATATAATATATAAACCGTAACAATTAAAAAGAAGAAAAATAGTTTGTAAACTTGTACTAAATAAGACATACACCCGGATCGCGCTCGTTTACAGCAGCTCTTATGCTTATTATCAAATCGCAGTCTTGTAATTTAAATAAATTAAAAATGCACATCGAATTATTTGCAGAAAAAGTAGTTGTTACAATTAAAGACTAGTACGGAGATATTGCATCAATACGTCGAAACACCTTCCGAGTCACCGGGTGATGGAATTTGTAAACAAAACAATTACCGACTATAATAAACGTATATAAAAAAGAACGACAGTGGAAAAAAGCTACACACAACAGTTCTTAAATTATTAATTCATGTAAATAAAAAATTTAAATTAAAAAATTATATAGGCATAAAATTAAGCCTGCAGCAAAAAATCCTATATATAAATGCTGTTATTTACATAAACAAAATTTTTTAGTCAATAATGGCACCGTTGGATTCCATTCTTATGTGTGTGTGTGTGTAAGGTTTAAAAAACTTTAAATTAGGATAAAAACAGCAACAGTCTCAACCCTTGTCGTGGGAGGGAACTTAAAAAACGTTTTTCCGAAACGAATATAATTAATAACAACAGGCACTTTGGTCCTTCAGACGTTATTCTTTTCGAAATCATCACATTTTGTAGACGCGTTCGCGCTTAAATCGAACCCTCTTTTTCTTTCAATCATGTCTTAACAACTTTCGAGTATGATTTGTTGGTAAGTGTGTGTGTGTATATAAATATTTAGTAAAATGGCGAATTTTTTGTACGAAGTCAGAAGCCGGCGAACGTGTCGAAGAGATCGCTGAGGCCCTCACCGGAGTCCAGGCTGAAGTTGTACTCGCTCTGCGTGATCGGCTCCAGTGGGACGAATGGCTCGCAGAACATTGGATCCATATAGCCTGAAAGTGTAAAGGGAAAGGATTTGATTAGATATACGTTAGTTCTATAGGCGATAGTTGTATAAACTAATGTACAAATACAGAGTTACAGAAATATTAATAGATTGATAGTGGGTTGTATAAAAGCAGATTACATATATAACGCGTGATTTAGATTGTACTAAACTCATCAAGAAACTAATTCCAAATTTCAATTATCATGGCACTGTGAAGTTAACAACAATTTATGCAACAGAACTGTTATAATCATCAGTTTTATAAAACCCAGTCCTCAATGATAAATATTGAATTAACAGAGTTGTAAGCAAGATTGTATTTATAAGATTAGTCATATTACTTAAGATTATCCTATATGGCACTGGAAAATATGTAGCATTAGTTGTTAGGTAGCAGCGTAATGAGCTGAATCCCATGGTGCTACGGATTCATAAAATAGACATAACACACACAGAACCCAGCTCATAGCACCACCAAAAGCATAAGCACACACCCCCACAGCTGGACGATTAGAATAGTATTAAAATTAAAAAAGCGTATGTGAGAGAAACAAATTATTAGTTGCATTTCAGTGATCGCCCAGCTAGAACTCTGCCTGTGATGTGAGATTCAATTAGGCAACACTGTCACAGTCAGAGCTCCGCTGCAAAATCACCATACTGTTTCATCTGCACATTTTTAATACAGAGCATACTGTGATTTAAATAATATGTTCATAATTAGTTTAAAGCTTCATACACGCCAAATACTGCGAGATACAAGACGCATGGTGGTATGACTAAAAGTATTTGCAGAACTTCTAGTAGAAGCAAATGCTTCATATGTAAATCAAGTATTCTTCTTCTGTAACTTTTTCAATCAGAATAATGCAGAATATTCTGAATGCCAAGGCAACCAAAATAAACAACAGTTTCAATTTGTATGCATGAAGTTGACAAGTTGCCATAGATATTTTAGTAGATAAAAAACTTTCTACACCCCAATCAGTTTTTGTTAATAATTTTCAATATATAAATAGACAGGATCAACAATTTAAAAAATCGAAACAATTGATATAGAAGTTTGTTGATCAACACCATCTTATATGTGTATTATTAGTGTTACCATCCACGTGTAAATCCAGTCTCAAACGTTTGCAGTATGTAGTTTGTATGCCGCGACAGTTTTATTATAAATCACAGTACCCTCTCTCGCACAAATAGTCCTTACAATAAAGCGTTACAAACTATATCCATTGTGTACTTACAATTTGGTTCCTCTTTCCCCAAGTAGCCACCAAGATCTTGCCGCAGAGAACTTCGCAGCTCCTCTTGTTGCGACGGACCAAAGAGGTTCGCATGCGCTGGTGGTAGAAGGTGGTCGAAAACATTCGCCGGTTTCGGCGAGAGATCTAGATTGCTGTTGGGGCGGGTGAATGAGATAGGTTGCGGCGATTCCGTTTTAGGGGTGACAAAACTCAGCATCACCGGATCCTTATTAATGTCTTTCGCGAACGTGAGTTGTCGACACGTCTGCAAATATAAAAATAAGTGTCATCAGAAGATCAAATGTAAAATAAAGTCTAAACCAGAGAAAGGTGTTTAAAGTCTGAACCAGAGAAAGGTGTTTAGATATAAAACCCCATGCTGGCAAGGCAGGTTGGGGGAGTTGAGGATCTTTAGCACAGCCTCCAATAAAAAATTAGTGGTATAAAAATAAAGAAGTTTTTTTAAAATTGTAATACAATATTAATACCTCCATAGAAATAGGTTTGTAGTCCGTTATAGGACTATCCAGTAGAGGTACAGGTGGTGTGGTGATGTTGAAAATGCTCGGGCTGAGTTTAATGTCTTTAAGCAGGGGATCCATGGGCGGCACAATTTTCGGTTTGGGCGGCGACAGTTGGTCGGGACATAAAAATACTTCAATCTCCCCCGTTTCACTCTTCATTTGCATATTGTACCCGTCCTCCACGTCACCCGGGACGTCCAGTTTTGTATCAGGAGGTGCTTTGATGGCCATTACAGTTTTGTTTTTAAATCGTGGAATGGCACGCAGGTCGTGGTAGGTTATATAAGCGTACTGTTTGTCTTTGTCGTTGTTGAGCCGTCGCAACTCCTTTTCCGCGCAGTCAATCAGTCTGTCCAGATCGTTTTCAGTCTGTTCAAGCACCTCGACTTCGTTCTTCAGATTGTTGTACGAGTAGGTGCTCTTCGAGCCGCCTTTCCATTGGATTAGGTTTTTCGACCGTTTTTCTAAAATATTGATACCTTCGAGGACATTGGTGATATCATAAATTCGCCTCTTTTGCACGCACAGTTGCTCGGATGCTCTATTTAAGTCCACCACGCCCTCGGGTGATTCTTGGAGGAGGGATGTGAATTTTTTCGTTAGTAACCCTAGCGAGGTGTCGTAACGGGTGTTCTTTTTCGCCGGCGAGCTGCGTTTTGGTTTTTTGGGTGGAGGCGCTTTGAACTCTTGACTTATGGGCACTATAATGTTTTGCGAGTCCATATTGAGTTTTCTTTTTACAGCTGGTGGCTGGTGTAGCTGTGGCATCGTAGGCATTATTTGGTTCTGTGGCGTCGCCCCATATTCGTGGTCCAGCAAATGAGGGCTCGGCGTCAAATCAGTTTTCCTGATGAAAGTGTCGGGCGTGGAGCTCGACGGCGCGGTGCGGTAAGCTCGGGGGCTCTCCATTGCCGATCTACGCACCGCACGCCGCATTTTGATTGCTTGATCCTGGCCTATTAGCAACTCATTTGTAGGAAACACCAAGGACAGATACAGTCTTTAATTCTGCAAAAACAACACAACTAAGGCATAATCAATTTCAATAATAAAAAAACACCGAACTCACCTCAAATTACCATTTTTATTAATTTGAAATGGATCTAGATGCAGGACCAGCTTGCATACTCTCTGAAACTGAAGGAAATCCTGTTTTTAAATTACTTTATCATAATATATAATGGGAGTTCTACAGCAAGGGGACCAAAATGAAAATTTAATACTAAAACTTTTAGTTTTCAAATGAAATTTTAATCAACTATTATTAAATATGGCTTTTTTAAATTAGCCTTTGTTTTCAAGATATATAAGTTCAAATTTCAAAAAAGGTCTGGCAATTACTTGGAATGAAAATCAAAATATCACACAAATAATAGTATAATACTACAACAAAAAACTGAAACAGAAGAATGAAACTACAACACAAACAAAAGAAATTTTAAACTAATCTTTCGAAGAGCTTAGGTCAAGTTGTTTGTAATATTGTATATCGATAGTCTAGCCACCCTTTATTGAAAAAATAATCTTTATAAAATAATTATTTTTGGCATTTGTTAATACAATTTTCAGAATTATATTATCCAATGTAAGAATAATGTGAAAAAGGATTAGTAGGTGAGTGGTCAACGTCACTATGCCCATTTACTATTTCCATTATCTATATTATTATGATGTTTAGGTTAAAATAGTCTTTGTTTGTATGCCTTCCATGAATTAAAACAAATGATAGTTTACATTTTTATGTTAAAACAGTTGAAGCTGTTTTCTCTTCAACTGTTTTAACCCAAGAACATGGAAAAAGTGAATGGTACAAGGACAACCAAACTATCGCCATTCAAATTTAATACAGGGATGAGCAACTCATGGCCCTTGAACGATTTGACTACAGCTCTTTTACATTTTGACTTTTATTCCTACAATGTCCCACAGCCTCATTGGACCCAAGACATGTTAACTTAATTTTTGGAAATGATACCAATATCATTTCTGTAATTTTCTACATTTCTGTAATTTTCTAAATTTCTGTAATTTTGTATACTAGGTTTCTTTTTCGGTTAAAACAGTTGAAGCAGTATTCTCTTCAACTGTTTTAACTTGAGAACATGGATAAAGAGGGTGGTACAAGGTTTCCAAACTATAACCATTCTCAATTTAAAACAGGAACAAACAACCTGCATCCCTTCAAAGATTTTACATTTTGACTTTTATTCCTACAGTGCTCTGCAGTCTCATTGTACCCTAAACATGTAAACTTGATTTTTATAAATGATGCCAACATCATAGATGTAATTATCATCATCATATCTGTATTCTTTATACTAGGTTTATTTTGTTAATAAAGAGATAATTTGAGTTCATCATTCAATGTTTGTATTATTCTTACATGTAGCTCACAAAACATTTTTAAATTTGTAGCTGGTCAGTTGTTAAAAAAGGTTGCTCATCCCTGATGTAAAATGACCTGCACTGTGCTCTTCAACCATTTTAACATAAAACTTATACTTTTAAAAATATTTGTGTTAGTTCACTAACTCCCACATTCACAAACATTCCATAAATCTATCAATAACTATTGAACCCATAAGTATTCATTGTTATAACAACAATAAATTAATTCTCTAGGGAATGTAGTTACTTTAGATTCTCTCTATTGGAAACACTGACTAATTAAACAAAACGTGTCATCAAAGCTCCAATTGCAAGCACTATTCAAGGTGTTTGACTATTGTTTTGGCATATTATGTCATTTAAGACAAATATCTGTAAACCTGTCAAAGTCAGTTTGAGGTTTAAAGATATTTTTCTTAAATGAACTTGTCTTGTTATTATTGTATGTGTATACATTTTAATTTATTATACTTACACAACACCAGTGTTTGGGGAAAAGGGCTTAAGTCAGGAAATGTAAAATTTACAAGCCATTTGTACCAATGGAAAGAGCAGAATTGTTTGGTTAAAAGACATAAAAACCTTATTTAAGTAAAAATTATGACTTAAGTCCTTTTGCCCAAACACTGGTGATGTGTAAGTATAATAAATTAAAATGTATACACATACAATAATAACAAGACAAGTTCATTTAAGAAAAATATCTTTAAACCTTATTATTATACACGTCTTTTATAGTTTTCCAAATGTCATTTATATTTACGTTATATTTTAATTTATTATTGCATGTCCCAAGCATCTTGTATGTATATGGATTGAATAAAGTGAATATGAATATGTTAAGTAATGTAAAAAAAAATGTTCCAATGAAAAATTCTAAATGAAAAAGGAGGGACAATTAAAATCACAACAGCCAAGCATGTTTTGTTCAACTATGAAGTTGCTGATGACAAACAAAAGCTATTTAGTGATTCTAATTAAATTAGTGATGAATCAACACAAATTCAAAGATAAATAATACAAGATAATAAGTCCAAAATTGCGTTTGAAAATTATTGATTCGTCCCTTTTTGAAGGTTGATTGTTCGTGGGGGGCAAGTACGCGTCGCAATGGCCGTGGGGTTGGCTTTTTGACAGCGTGTAGTCACATACGCAATCCGGTTGAAATTGGGGGGCGGCGGTTTCACCCACAGCCCCCACAGGTTTAATAATAGCCATGGGAGCAACAAAACCGCCATAACAAAAACATTCGTGCGAAACAGAACAATAAAGCGGCGAGGGGCGGTATGCTTACCGTTTTCGTTCCGGGGGGCGGCTAGATAACCAGGCCACACGTTTTAATTGATAAGCCTCCGCTGAGGTTCCGGGACGGCGCCGAAAATCGGCATGTTTAATCGAAGCCTATAAAATGTCCGCCAAGCCGCCTGCCATCGAGCAGCTGTACGCACACGTAGGGAAAAACGCCCGTTCTCTGGCTGGCGGCGGCGGCCGGCTCAACTGGCGCACTATGATGGGGCGGCAAGGGTTTCGGCACTTCACGGGCGGGCGTGATTTCGATTTTGGCGAGGCGAGCAAAAAAAACGGTCGCGATCCGTGCGGCGTGCTCGCGTATCATACGGTCTATTACAAAACATCTGCCATCTGTACCGGGCACTTGGCGCGCAGACAGTGCGCCTGCGCATACCGAGCGCCCATCTGATCCCTAATAGATTCCTGGATGTACCTGGGCCGCAGCTGAGGGGGGCTCCTCCGGACGCTGGTCGGGAACACGCACAATGGGACTTTGGGATCTTTAAACGGAATGATGCAAATATCTACCCGCCGTTCTTCTAACCTTACTGCGCCGAAGACAGAGACGGAACGTGTAAACAAATATGGCAGGCGGTGGAGCGGCGGGGGGACCGTAGGACCGCGCTCGCAACCATTTAAAGGGCCCCACCAAAAACAACAAGTCATTACAGAAACAATCGAAATACAAACTGTCACTAAACACAAATCTAGAGTTCAACAAGTGAATGTATTAGCACATTTGATTAAAAACTACCGGTACTCTCAAATGTAATCAATATGAATATGAAATATTTGAATTATTTTGTTTACAATAGGCTTTCCAGGTCAAATTTTTGTGATATTTATACAGGCCATTGAAAATGGTCACCTCAGGCATTGGTCATTGAGGTCAAAAATGGACTATCTCTCAAATAAAAAAATAAATAAAAATCTATTTTTATGTAAATACTGATAATAAAAAAAACTTCTATCTTTATAAGGCTATCAGCCGTGAGGCTTTTCCGCCGGTCAAGGGAGAAGCTCAGAGGAGTTTAATCACCCGGCATTTACCTTAACTTCACAGAAAACCTCTGAAAAACTGTCAGGCTCCACAATGCTCAGTACGAGAAAGACGACGCCTCTACTCTAACCACTCGGCCACTGAGCTGGGTAATGATAATAATAACATAAAAATAAAATAAAAAGATTTTTAAAATTTAAGGGTTAGTCCTGTTTGCTTTCAATCAGGTATACACCTGAGATGAGATAATAAATAAAAACTTATATCTTTATAGCTATCAGCCCTAGGACTTTTCCGCTGGTAAAGGAAGAAGCTCAGAGGAGTCTAATCGCACGGTATTTAGCTTAACTTCACCGAAAATCTCTGGAAATCTGTGAAAGTTGATTCGCGAAAATTCGCCCCTATGGGGTTCGCACTTATCACTCAACGCTCAGTACGAGACGGACGACGTCTCTAACCAACCACTGTGCTAGACAGTATCTACCAATATGCTTTCATGAAAATGTTATTGCAATATTAATTACAGTATTATAATAATACACGTTTAATTGAGTGGTGCGTTAGTTTTGTCCATGAGTTTATTTACACTCCCCAGTTTTTGATATCAATTAGCGCTCCCTTCGTTTAATTAAAACGGTTTAATGTATCAGCCAGCATTATGCCATCCTTACCGGCTGTATATGTGTGTATGCTCATCGAGCGTACCGCGGCGTCATCGCCAACGTCTTTTTCTGTAAGAAAAACAGGCAGCGAGGGGTGCCCCGCGTTCCGGGCACGAGCGGTTATCACAATGGCCATTTAGCAGCACCTGGACGTGCACATTTCCTTAAAGGAAAGGGGGTCGTCGCGCGGACACAATCGAACCGAAACGTCTCCCCGTATAAATTAGACCGAAGGGATGGATATGCGATCCAGATGTTCGACGCGGCTTAACCGAAAACGGGACGATTCCCTTTTTTCCATCCTGGACCGATTATAAAAATTTGTGGCCTGATTTATTGGCGAGACAGAATGTACCGTTTTTTTTTCTCTTCTTCTACAGGGCACATATTTTTTTTCTTTCATAGCACAGCGGGAGACTTATACAAGATTATATGTGAGGACTGTAGTGTTGAGAGACGAATTATAAAATTAATTACATGACCGTTTCGATTGATAATTATAATAATCTTTTATTAAACTGATGCCCGTATTCACAAACATCCCATAAAATATTGAATGGATGAGTTGAAAATGTCATTGTGACAGAATATGCCAAAACAAATGTCACGACACCTTGAATATCGCTTGCGATTGGAGCTTTGGTGACACTTTTGTTTAATTATTCAGTGTTTCCAATAGAGAGAATCTAAAGTAACTACATTTTCTAGATAATGTATTTATAGTTGCTATTCGCGATTCAAACGTTAACAGTTTTCTTCAAAGTAGTAGGTAAACAGCTGATCTTTGTTATTGTTTGATCATATGATTTCAGTCACTTCTACAATAATGCGCGATTGTTAATGTACATTTAAGGTATAAATAGTATAGTCTTGGCTCTATAGTCATGTATACGATGAAAAAACAACACAATACGTGGATGACCACATCATTTTGGCCCATACAAAATAAGACTTGGAATATATGACAAGGAAGCTGAAAGAAGAATATCAAAAATGGGGACTGACAATGAATATAAAGAAAGAAGATATCTAGCCACAACATATCTAGAAACTGGCAAAAATATTGTAAGTATGAAAGAAATATAAATACTTGGGTATATGGTTTGAAGATCAAGGCGAAGATAGAGCACCGACCTCTGTATTCACCAATGTGTTTATTGTTGCTATAACAGTAGATACTTATGGGTTCTATAGCTATTGAAATTGCATAAATATTTCATATAGCTATTGAAATATTTATGCATTTTAAATAGCTATAGAACCCGTAAGTAATTACTGTTATAGCAACAATAAGCACATTATCTAGGGAATGCAGTTGCTTTAGATTCTCTCTATTGGAAACACTGAATAATTAAACAAAAGGTATCATCAAAGCTCCAATTGCAAGCGTTATTCAAGCTGTTTTACATTTGTTTTGGCATCTTCCGTCACAATGACGTTGTAAATTTATTCATTTAATAGCTTATGGGACCTATAAAGTTTATGGGATATTGGTGAATACGGGCATACCACTTTTGGTAATGAAATACAGTCCAGGGCCAAGCTTATTTTAATTTTATTTAATCCTATGCCTTCTACAGTAAGGTGCTACTTGAGCAATCAAAAGGTCGAAATGATGGGTCATCTTCCATATAGTCCTGATTTAGCACCCAATGATTTCTATTTATTCCGTCAAGTGAAAAACAAACTACGCGGACAACGCTATTCAACGCTACAAGAGCTTTTAATGCATTCAAAAACCAAAATTTGGAGATACCTACTTCACCCCCCTATTCACCGACGTTCCATAAATTTATCAATAGCTATTGAACCCACAAGTATTTGTTGTTATAGCAACAATAAATACATTATCTAGGGAATGTAGTTATTTTAGATTCTCTCTATTGGAAACACTGAAAAATTAAACAAAAGATATCATTAAAGCTTCAATCACAATCACACTATTCCAGGTGTTTGAGATTTGTTTTGACAATTTCTGTTACAATGACGTTTTCAATTTATCCATTCAATAGCTTATGGGACCTATAAAGTTTATGGGATGTTGGTGAATACGGGCATAAGACTCGGCCACTGAGCTGGGTTATAATTATTATTAAAATAAAATTTTAATTTCCGCATTTAATATAACAAAGTAATGCATTTAAAAACTAGTAAGCTAAAAAATGGTCGTGTATATTTTTTTCTTGTTTTAGCTAAAGTGCTAAAGCACTCGTGATTATGCTTGGTTATTAAATAACACTGGAAGTGGAAACACTGAATAATTAAACAAAAGGTGTCATCAAAGCTCCAATTGCAAGTGCTAATCAAGGTGTTTGACATTTGTTTTGGCATATTCTGTCACAATGCTGTTGTCAATTTATCCATTAAATAGCTTGTGGGACCTATACATTTTATGGGATGTTGGTGAATACGGGCATCATTATCCCCGTATTCACCAACGTTCTATAAATCTATCAATAACTATTGAACCCATAAGTATTCATTGTTATAGCAACCATAAATACATTATCTAGAGAATGTAGTTACTTTAGATTCTCTCTATTGGCAACACTGAATAATTAAAAAAAAGGTGTCATAAAAGCTCCAATTGCAAGCGCTATTCAAGGTGTTTGACATTTGTTTTGGCATATTCTGTCACAATGACATTGTCAATTTATACATTCAATAGCTTATGGGAGCTATAAAGTTTATGGGCTGTTGGTGAATATGGGCATTAGTCTTATTTTGTCTCATTTAGTCTTGTTTTGTCTCATTATGTCTTATTTTTTTTTGAATACGGGCATCAGAGTGAAAAAACTGCTATGGGTGCAATTGGTTTAATCAAATGCAAAATGTGTAGATCTTAAAGGAAAGTATTTTGAAAAACAATACAGAAGTTACAACATTCCAAACATTGTTTTTATTATTCATAAATAGTAACTCATTTAAAGGTCGTTTTAGACAAGACAATTTCTTGACTCAAAAGTTAGTCAAGATGCGAGACAATCTAAATCGTCTCGTATCATACAGCAAATTGTTTGAAATATTGAAGTGGATTGTAGATTGTATGGAAAAATATAACACGTTCTATTTGTCAAAGACAAATTCTATGGGAGGAAAATATATGAATTCATTTCTTGTACAATTTTTGAGCTAAGGAATTGTCTTGTCTAAAACGACCTTTAGGCAAGATAATTTCTTGAACCAAAAGTTAGTCAAGATATGAGGGAATCTAAATTGTGTAGTATGATACAGTAATTGTTTGAAAAATTCAATTGGATTGTAGATTGAATGAAAAATAAAATGAGTTCAATGCTTCAAGCACAAATTTTACGAAGAGCTACATGATTAGACCTACTCTTATTCCAGAAATTGTTTTCGTTTCATATATATATATTCATCAAGTAAATAAGAAAATTTCTTAGTCAATATATTAATTCTATAACCCCTGTATTCACCAACATTCCATAAATATATCAATGAACCCATAAGTATTCATTGTTATAGCAACAATAATACCTTAGGTAGGGAATGTAGTTAATTTAGATTCTCTCTATTGGAAACACTGAAAAATTAAACAAAAGATGTCATTAAAGCTCCAATCACAAGCACTATTCCAAGTGATTGTAATTTGTTTTGACAATTTCTGTCGCAAAGACGTTTTCAATTTATTCATTCAATAGCTTATGGGACCTATAAAGTTATGGGATATTGGTGAATATGGGCATACCTTACATGGTCAATAATACTGTCAGTATTTGCTTTAATCCTCCTTTTATATTTATCAAGTAATCAATTATCCAGATAAACATCAGTATTCTCTTCATTCTATCATTAGTATACCTTACATCCACCCATATTCACCAACATCCCATAAACTTTATAGGCCCCATAAGCTATTGAATGTATAAATTGAAAATGCCATTATGACAGAAATCAACAAAATAAATGTCATCACCTTGTAGTTTTGATGACACATTTTCTTTATTTTTTCAGTGTTTTCAATAAAGGCACCTTATACGATCAATATTACTGTCAATATTTTAGAATAATGACAGTATTATTGTATGATAATATGTTTAAAATGTTCATTATTCTAAAATATTGTCAGTATAACTCATCGTGTCAGGTATAATAATGATGTAATGAGCAGAATACTGATCTTTATCAGGATAATTGATTACTTGATAAATATAAAAGGAGGATTGAAGCAAATATTGACAGTACTAGGATTGACAGTATTATTGACGATAAAAGGTGCCTTATAAAGGCACCTTGCATGATCAATATTACAGTGAATATATTAGAATAATGACATTATTCTAAAATATTGCCAGTATAACTCATCATGCAAGATATATTAATGATGTAATGAGAGAATACTGATTTTTATCTGGATAATTGATTACTTAATAAATATAAAAGGAGGATTGAAGCAAATATTGACAGTACTAGTATTGACAGTATTATTAACCATGTAAGGTACCTTATTATAAAGCAATCTAAAGTAACTACACATTCCCTAGTTAATGTATTTATTGTTGCTATAACAACAAATACTTATGGATTCAATAGCTATTGTTGAAGGCACCTTACATGATCAATATTACTGTCAATATTTTAGAATAATGACAGTACTACTGTACGATAATATGCTTAAATTATTCTTTATTCTAAAATATTGCCAGTATTATTCATCGTGTAATGTATATTAATAATGTATTGAAGAGAATACTGATCTTTATCCGGATAATTGATTACTTGATAAATATAAAAGGAGGATTGAAGCAAATATTGACAGTACTAGTATTGACAGTATTATTGACCGTGTAAGGTGCCTTATAGATTTATAAAACGTTGGTGAATATGAGGAATGATCAGTATATACTGTCAATTTTGTAGAATAATACTTATTTTAAACATGTTATCATACAGTAATACTGTCATTATTCTAAAATATTGGCAGTAATATTGATTGTGTAAGGTGGCTTATGACTTGAACAACTTTTGATTCAAGAAATTGTCGTTTCTAAAACAAGTATTATGTATCTACATTGTATTGATCAAAATTATAATTGAATAATTAAATGACTATAAACAAAATATATTATGTAAACAAAAAACTTAATAGTGAACTGTTTATATAATTATTTAACAATGCATTTTGATAATGCATGTTTTTAAAAAAAATCCAGTATTCTTGTGTATTTTTATTTGAACCCTCAATAATGAGGCGGGTTAAGTTTGTACAAAATTATTTGCAAACAAACCAATAATGCATGTTTTTAACAAATCCAACATTCTTGTGAATTTTTATTTGAACCCCCCCCCCCCCCCCCCCCCAATAATGAGCCCAGTTAAATTTGTGCAAAATTATTTACAAACAAACCAAGAATGTAGGTCCATAAAGATAAAAATTTAATGATAATAGCAGCAACTGCAAATATTTTATTAGTTTATGCAACATTAAACACGTTTTAGGTAACCTCATTGATAAAGATATTTATAGCCAACAACGTCAACTTGAAGGGCCTTAAGATTTTTTATGGTCATAACATACAACTATAATACAAATCTAGAAGCAATACGTTTAACCCAAAATAAACACTCTAACCTAAAACCGTACTAACTCCTATTCAAACACGTTCCAACCTGATGCGTACACAAACACGACAAGGATAAGCAAAAAAAGGCACGAAGACAAAAAAAAATCAAATCCCAAAGGCCACGCAGCGATTTTAATTACTGCACTATTTATGTAACATTTACGGTGTTCTAACACACGCGTTGGCTTACCTTGTTCGCTGATCGGAAGGCCGCAAGGATAGGCTAAGAACAGGTAAGCGGAACGATCGCTTTTGTGCGGGCTTCCCGTTCAATTTAATATACAGTCACTAGCACTTACGACACGAGGCGCGCACTACAACTCCCCGCCATGCCCCAAACACAACTGACGAATTCGGCGCG
Organism: Lordithon lunulatus; assembly: GCA_963942505.1. Classification (NCBI taxonomy): domain Eukaryota; kingdom Metazoa; phylum Arthropoda; class Insecta; order Coleoptera; family Staphylinidae; genus Lordithon; species Lordithon lunulatus. The sequence goes on from OZ012667.1 coordinate 65,734,708, forward strand.
GCGCTGCTAAGGTCAACGCGCGCGCAACGCAACACACGATGATTAATCTGCGAGCGGGCTAGAGCGAGCAAACACACACATATATGCGTATAAAAATATTCGCATGCGGGCCTTTTTGTTGTGACGAAAATAGTTTTAAATTATTTGTGTAGTATAATTATTAAATATATGTATTTAAAAATTTGATACTAAAATCTAGATTTAGATTTTTTTTCATTTTTTTTCATTTTTTTTATTGTATTTAAAAATTTTATACTAAAATCTAGATTTAGATTTTTTTCAGTAATATTTTTTTTAAATACAGGCTTATTGAGAACTTGAGTTTTTTCAATAAAATCGAAATTAACACCAATGACTCAAGTTCATGACAAAAATTCATGTCACCCCTTCTACACAACCAAATACCCAAAAATCCCAAATCGAAATTCCCACAATACTTCCTCTCTACAATTACCTGATGATGGAAGGAATCCTTGGTTAAAAGGCTACAGCTGGTGGCTAGTTGGAGCATAGAGCATGCCAAACATGGGTTGTTTGTGATTAGATTGTAAATGATTTATATTAATGACCAGGTTAACTAACAATTTAAACATTTAACTTGCCTTTTAATATCTATAGCTGAATGCAGTACTTAATCTATGAATTGAGGTAAGAGTGTAGGCACCAGCAAGTGAGGTGCAACATAAGTACCCCTATTTCACATACACAATGTTTAGAAAACTATGGAAACACTGTTTTCATGAAAAACAGAAAACTAAATTTGGTAGGCAATTGAACCTAAGTTTATTTATAAATTGACCTCCTGCTTATATTTTTATTCCAGATGGCTAAAAGTTATTTTTTGAAACCCAACTACAATTGTAAGTTTAATAATCTCTCAATATACTAAAAATATCTGCCACTTTCCAAATGAATTAATTAATATTAAATCCAATATTAAGATATTTCAGTGCAATTTGACATTTTCATTACCACATTTATGCCCATATTCACCAATATCCCATAAACTTTATAGGTTCCATAAGCTATTGAATGGATAAATTGACAACGTCATTATGACAGAATATGCCAAAACAAATGTCAAACACCTTGAATAGCGCTTGCAATTGGAGCTTTGATGACACCTTTTGTTTAATTATTCAGTGTTTCCAATAGAGAGAAACTAAAGTAACTATATTCTGTAAATAATGTATTTATTGTTGCTATAACATAAAATACTTATGGGTTCAATAGCAAACCATTGATTTGAAGCAATCCAAGAAAAAATAGGGTCAGGCCATAAGTGGCGTAAGTTATTTTCCTTCAACCACGTTTTCGCAATCACAATACCTTCCTTTAAAGCACCTTACACCGTCAGTAATATTGTTATTATTCTAAAATACAATACTACTAATCATGTAAGGTGTAGTAATGAATACTGTTGTTTATCCAAATAATTTGTAAATCTTAAGAGCACGCCCATATAGTATATTCATGTATAAATAATACAGCACTAATTGATGGCTCAAAGTCTGGGATAATTTATTTATTTAAAATGAAGAAAAAACTGACAATTTAGAATCATCCTATAAAGCTGATAAATATTGATTTTGAGTTGAAGCCAATACTGATATTACCAGAAATGATAGTATTATTAACCATGCAAGGTGTTCTTTATACAGTGGTGCTGTATTTCCAAAGTAATAAGCCATTTATTTGTTTTTGTTTTTGTAAGAGTGTTTGAAACCTATTTCTTTTAAATAAGTTCCTCCTATTCTCTTCATTCCTCTGCCTGAAATCTCAAAAGGGGAATAGTTTTCAGGCAGAGGAATGAAGAGAATAAGAGGAACTTATTTAGAAAATAGACCTTTGATAATTATAGCTATTAGCAACTTAATTTTTATGGTAACAATTTGTTTGTCCCCACTGGCAGCCAGTGAGACACCAGTTTATTAACTGGATAACAACTGTAAACAAAACGAACCCCAAAATCACAATAACTGATACACATTATATAGAATACTACAATCAATTCTCGCGTTATTAATAAATAAGGAATTGTATTTGAAAAGACAAATAACAATAAAAATATAAATGCATGTTAGGGTAAGATCAGCATTGTTGTTGTTGTTTTTTAATTAATTGTTTTATTTTTTATTCTACGTGGTAAAAAATAATAAAATCGAGAATTACATTATCGTACAATAATCGGGATATATATATATATAGTTATGTATATATATGTATAATATTTATATGTAACCTAACATGCATTCAATATATAATATTTATTACATATAAGACAGATCATCGCATTATATCCAATATAAATAAATATATAAATGTACAGCCGTGGATCTATAAACAATGGCGGTATTCATGAAAAAATCTACAATATTATTAATCAACTTACAAATATTTATACAGGTATATATAATATGTATAAGCCAATCGTCATAAAAATACATTTATCAATCTTAAAAATCACATTTACATATTAAATATCTCTTTCCCCTCGTTTTAAATACTTATTACAAAAAGTGTTTTGCTTTATACAAATAGTTTTTTGTTTGTTTGTTTGTTTATAGAAATATACAGATAGCCGAAACTAATACCCAAAACTAAAATGAGAACTATAAAGAGAATCTGCTTCATGAACGCCACCATTTTAGTTTAATTATTTTTGTCTATAAAAAGAGAGCCATTATTGAGTGATCCCCGTCCAGCTACCCTAGGAAAGAAAAAATATTTACGGCACTACAAACTACCGTCCTCATACAGCCAAGATCGCTCAAAATACATAAGTCTACATATATATAAATTACATTATGTATTTCCAAACGGCTTAAAAATTTTACAGGATATTTTACAATATACAGTGTTAATTGTTAAAAAACGGAATAAATGAATTTACACTTTACAGCTTTGTAATATTTTTGTTTGTTTTTGTTTTTAGTAACTTTACATCAGTCTCACACGCCACGACGCCCCATTACCGCTCGAAACCAGCCAGCAACCGCCGCCGCACCAAGCCCCACCTTTTTTTTGTTTATTCATTTTCATTAAAAACGCGCGCGATACACGTGCGCCGCCCCCTGGCGCAAACTTAAATTAAGTAATTACATAATGTACAATTTGGGGTTGGGTTTCAATCAATAAAATACACTTTACAAAGATTATACAATTCGTTTTAAATGTACACGGTGTTTGAAAGGGCGAACCGGCCAGCGACCACCTTTTTATGTATGTATAAAATAAACAGCGCGCTAAATTCTATTTACATCATGTTTTTAGATTGTTTAAAAGTATGAAGTTGTTTGGAGGTGATTGATTGATTGATTTTAGGGGACGCCGGTCGACCCACCCCATTCATTCCAATTAAAAAACAACCTTTTCCGATATATAATATTTACAATATAAAAAATGGAGGACCCTGTTTTATGAAAATTACTATAATACACAGGTTGTCTTTTTCTTTCTAGATATACAAATATATAAAAATGTGGGGGGCCACGCACGATAATCGTATGATTATTTTATAAACAATTTCTAAGTACAAAAATGGTTATATTTTACATTTATATTCATTATAAATACAATTTAATATCGGTTAGTTAATTAATTAACATATATACATATCACGATGACTGGGACAGTGCGGTGGGGTCGCGTTTTTACTTTATTATTTTTAAATAAATAGAAAGTATTTTATTTTAAGTCCCACTCCCCCGATTGCGTTCTCCGTGTGGCAATTTCAAAGTAGCTGTTTGGAAATGTTTTTTAGCGTTTATGAACAAAACTATATTACATATAATACAAATAAACGGACACTACATATGTACACATGTTATCAAGACATACAGAAAACGTCTCTAAATTAATGTGTACGAAAATCACATATCGCAATGGAACAACGCAACTAGAACAACAGCAATTCCAATACAAACCAACTCAGAAACGTCCGACTATAAATATACATTTAGACAATTAATTTAATTAATATTAAATGCAGTGCGGTCATTTAAAAACTTGTTAATCGAAATATTTATAAGAGGAGGAGACATTAAAAATCGAAAAATCTGTACAATACAATGTAATTAATTAAACCGTGCTTTATTTTGTTTTGGAAATCACGCGCCTACTCGCCTACTATTTATTATACCATTCGCGTTAAATTTTTTTTAGTCGTTTAAATATTACCTACTATTTTTTTAAATAATCCTATAGAAAGATGTAGTGTTTAAAGGGTTACAAATGTGTAATAGTTTTTTTTTAAATTTTATAAATACTCGTATGGACGACTCTAAAAACATCCATGTCAAAACCAAACTAATCTAGTTTTATTTACTTTTTTTCTCTCTCTCGAACATTAAAGTTTAAATATTTGAACATTGAAAAACTGAGGATTCAAATAAAAAGCAAATTATAGTTCGGTGTGTTGTGTGTGGTTGTTTTGTTGTGTATTGTTTTGTTTTTTAGTAAATGTGTGGGTGGTGGGCTATGAAAATTTTGATTTGAATGAAATAATGTTTGATGTTTTTTTTTCTTCATTATTTTTTTTTTCAGAACTATTCCTGAGGATTCGATATCACAATATTAATGTCAGGATGATCTGTTATTATTCTCAATGAAAGTAGTTTTTTTTTGAAATTATTATTCGAAAGGAGCAAGAAAAACGAAATATTTACAACTGGAAAATATGAAATGATGGGGAATTTCTGAATGAACTGCCTTTCGCATTAACTCGTGATTGGCAAATATGGATCATGCGTTTTTAAACTATAAATACATCTATAATACAATTATATGTATATATGTATATACCATCAACGGTAATAATCTAAACTTAATCTAGCCTAATTAAAAACATAACTCATAATTGTGTTTGTAAAAAAAATATTAAAATTACGCGGCGGGGCAAAATGATTATTTTAAAATAAAACGAAATACTGGTTACCATGCGCCACGACGAGCGCAGTTGGTCGGAAAAAGAACTTAAAAATTATGTAGCCTTAATAAAAATAAGAATGAATAAAATTAAACGAAACAATAATGTCGTAGTTTTCGATCAACTATTACAAGACCCCGTTGGTGGGGGGCCCAATCGGCCCTAGCTCCCCTCCGATGGAGCCCATTGATCCCGGGGCCTTCATGAAGAACTTCTCCAGCTTGGCGATTATGTGTTTGCCGTAGGTGTACTTACGGAGGGAGTTCAGGTGGGGGCGGATTTTGTGCATTAGCACCTTCCGCTGCGTCGGCTCGCTGACATCAATCATTTTTTGGACCACGTAGTTGGCGTACTGGTCTTTCATCATTACGTGTAATGCACTGTGAAAATAATGTGTGGTTTAGTATTTGTGGGGAGGGTTTATGGGGGGTTTGTTTATGTGGCTTACTTGTCGTTAAATCCGCACACTTCTTCAATGAGGAGCGCACGCTCGCTGCGGGTCGCGTGTGTCACGCACTTCTCCACGACGTTGCTAGCAAACTTGTGTTGGCTCAGGACGAGCACTTTGCCACGTACACTGTTGATTAGTTGTGATTTGTCTTCTGGTTTGCCATGCTCTGCAAATAAGTGAAACACTTTTATTGTTAAACGCTCGTTTGTATGCACTTCAGCGGTGGCTAAAGTCCTGGTTTCCTAGCAAGCGGTGCCGATAAATACGGCCGTTTATGACGTCATTTAGACATTACAAGATACGTTTTAAGTACATGTAATTGAATAACTCGCCAGATTCCAGTGTAATTCATAACATTTTCTCAATACTTTGAAGTATACCGCTCTCTGAATTACCAGATTTATTTATATAAACCTAAAAAAAATGTGTGACGTCAAAATGACGTGAAATACGGCCGCTTTTGTCGACACCGCTTCCTAGGAAACCAGGGCTTAAAACCAGAGGATTTATAGTAATTGGGGATACACCCAAGGCGGTACTTGGATTTACTCCAATACATAACTGCATGTGCAAAATATGAATAAAAGAAAAATTGTACAACATAACATATATGCTTCAACTGAAGATACAGAATAATTCAAGAAATGAATTCAGAGTTAAGAGTAGGCATTGCGGTTAACGAAAATAAGACACAAGTTATACACTGGAAAAGGTCAGACCACCCAACTTATGGCAATGGATAATTGTGAATTCAATAGTTTAAAAGGGGTATACCATTTCACCTACTTAGACACACTGCTGAATGAGAAAAATAGACAAGCAGAAGAAATCGAGATGAGGATTAAGAAAGGCAACCAATGTTATTGCATAAACAGACCATTACTAACATCAAACATTCTGAACAAACACAGCAAGCTCAGAATATAAAAGACACTCATTAGACCAGTGGTAACATACGCCAGCGAGACATGGATACTTAACCAAAAAGAGGTAAATTCATCAAGAATATTTGAAACAAAACTCCTTCATAACATCTTTGGACACACACAAAATGAGGATGGAAGCTGGCGTGTAAAAATTAACCACGAACTAAACATCCTCATTGATAAAGCAGACATGTCAGATTTTTCAAAGCTCAGATAATCAAATGGCTCACCCAGCTCAGTGGCCGAGTGGTTAGAGGCGTCGTCCGTCTCGTACTGAGCATTGGGGAGCCCGAGTTCGATCCCCTGTGGGGAACGAATTTGCGCGAATCACATTTCACAGTTTTTCAGAGGTTTTCTGTGAAGTTAAGATAAATACCGGGTGATTAAACTCATCTGAGCTTCTCCCTTGACCGGCGGAAGTCTCAAGGCTAATAGCCCTATATAGATAGAAGTTATTTTTTTTTCAAATGGCTCAAGCACATGATCAGAATTGTCGAAGGTAGAAGTGCCAAAGAAGGACTGCGCAGAAAATAGCAGCAGTAGAAGATCTCAAATCTATAGCCATTGTCAACTGGAGAAGACCTGCAATAAACAGTCAGAGACAAAACCTACCTAGGATTGTAGAGCTCAAGGAATAAAAAACAGTTAAATTATCGTTTACGTCAATATAGTATGTAGTAGATTTGGACTATAGTTTTTTCTTACTGTTTTTAATTAATTCAACCTGTCGAATCAGGATGTTTCAAAAAATTTCCCTACAGTTGGCATTTGAAACGTATATGATTGTGAGATATAAATTATGTTATTATAAACGTATATTGTTATAACAACATAATATATGATAAGAGCTGTGTCTGAATTAATTAATAAATAAACTTACCAAGTACATGCTGGATAACATAATTTCCAAACTGATCCTGAATCAACTGATCCGTATGTGTGTGTAGTTCAGCCAAAATCGGCGCCGTTTGCTCCGGTGTACAATGCTCTAAAATGCGTTGAATCACCCGACAACCATACGGATGAGTAGACAGACTGTACACCTGTCCAGCGAACGACTGGATAACAAACTGCAAGGAAAACTACAATCAGTAAAAACCTTTGCTATTCACAAATAATGTTTAGACTCACTTGCAAGGCATTCGGATCGACACACTCGATACATTTCTGTACCACATGATTTCCATTTTGATCCTTAACGCACTTCAAAACGTGCCCATCCAGCTCCCGCACGATCTCCTGCTGCTGTTCGGCTGGGATCGACTCCAACGCCTTCTGGATGACCCGACAACCGTACATCTGCAACGCCAACGGCAGCACATGGCCTCTAACCTTCTGCGCTAGTGTAGTTTTTTGTTCAGGCGTGCCAAACTCGAAGAACTTTTGAATAACATAATTTCCGAACACATCAGTCATTAAATTGTATGCAGCCGAAAGTATTTCATTGAAAACCATCTGTTTCTCAGTGGCTGTGGCGCGTTCCAGCTTCTGCTGAATGAACCGCGAGCCGTGCTGATCCTGCGAGAACTCCACAATGTGATTAGCGAGATCGCGTAGCTGCAGGTTCGGGAACCGATTATTCCTGAAGTCTTCTAGTAGTCGTGAGCGGCCTTGCGGGCCTTTATCCAGTGTACTCGCCACAGTTGTCAGTGAGGAGTTTAATTTTGTAAACAGTGAGCTGCTGGAGCCAAACATGGCGTTCGCGGTTAGTCCCGCGGCTACTGAATTTCTGTACTTTGCCTCCGCACCGGGGGCTGCTGATAACACGCGCGAGTTCACTAAGTTTCCGAGCTGTAGTGGTGCTGTTGGAGGCGGTGTTAGGGAGCCAGTTAGGGGGCTCGGGCTGCCGCCCAAACCATACGATGCCGGCCATTTTGGTCTGTATTCCAGGGACGGCGAGAAGGCCGAGGTGTTGCGGTCGAAGGAGTCGCGACGACCTGTCGTGGTTGATGTCAAGCCTAAACCTGTTGTTAAATTGTGTTAATGCGGTATTTTTGGTGGGATTGGTCGATGTATGGGGTTTTTATGTGCAAAAAATATTAGTACCTGTATGCAAAGAAGTTGTTGTTGCGGCCGAGGAACCGATGGTACCAAGCGAGGAGCTGCCGAATGGGGCAGAAGGGGGCGCGTGCAATGTGGGGAACAAACCTGACCCGACCCCCTGGGCCACACCTAACCCACACCATAACAAGTTAGTAACACAAACACCGGAGATATTTCATTGATTTATGTCCGTATTCACCAACATCCCATAAACTTTATAGGTACCATAAGCTATTGAATGGATACATTGACATTGTGACAAAATATCCCAAAACAAATGTCAAACACCTTGAGTAGCGCTTACGATTGATGACACCTTTTGTTTAATTATTCCAATAAAGAGAATCTAAAATAACTACATTCCCTAGATAATGTATTTATTGTTGCTATAACAAGGAATACTTATAGGTTCAATAACTTTTGATAGATTTATGGAACGTTGGTGAATACGGAGGTTAGAGTTATAAAGGAAAGTCAATAATTGCGGTCCAATTTAAACTTGGATTCCAAGGGATATGCATGTAATTTCATGATCATTCTCTCTAATTTTGTACAAACATTAACGGTAATGTGGAATTAATGGGATTTTATTGAAAATACAATATAAATACACTAAATAAATGACACGAGTGATCATGAATTATGTTGACGCACAGACTGTGCCCGGCGCATCCACCAAAATTTCAATTATAAAAAGCGGTAATTGCTACGGAGAAACTTATATATTCACGCCATCGGATTTTGTCCTTTATATTGCGGTAGAACGTTTCTTAAATCATAGCCACCATAAAATGGACATTTCAGGGTTGCGATTTCTAACATCCGACACATTCTGAACGTGTACGTCTTCATTGGTGCGATTCCCGGCACCACTCGTTCCGAACGTATTCGTTTCAACAGTCAAAGTCGCTGCGCAAAATACGGACAATTCACGACGCGACTACGTAAAATAATAAAATTTAGGTTTACTAGCTTGAAGAGTTTTCGTGGTTGTTAAATGAGTAACACCCAAAAAAATCATCATTGCAATTATTAACTTTCATTTATAAATCCATCAATTCATTTCGTCGCGCCTCCGGCATGCAAGCACAGCAAAGGCGGCGGCGCACACAAATAAATCATTAAAACAACAGAAAATGAAAATGACCAAAAGCAATTTGTTTTTTGTTAAGTAGTAGAGCGGCGGCATCACAACACGTGATTGTTAAATGTGCGTGTGAATTTTGATTTGCTTACCTCCGAGGGTGGTTCCGTTGACGGACGTGTTCACGTTGGCACCGTACAGGCTCTGCGGCGTGCTGGAGTACAGGGAGGCGGCCGTCGGTGTTTGGCGGGACGCCTGTGGCTGCACGAGGACCGGGGCCGGCGACACCAAACGCATCGGAGTGCCGTTACGCATGGCCGCGCCTTGTGCCATGAGGATGGGGGCAGCGTTTTGGTCATAGTATGGAAGGATGTAACCACCAGGTACTTGCGGCTAGAAATAACAACAGAAATTGTTTGATTTATTTGTTCTTTTTAATTGTTGGAATGCATGGCAATCTAATATTTTTATGGCATACTGCGATTGGTAACTACTAGGGTTGCCAGATTTTTACTACGCAAATATTGCTAATGTTTACTATTCTTTACGTTTCATGACTAATATTGTCGAAAGACTATTTTAGGAATATATCTGTGTATGTATATAAGGCAGACGATCAAATATTCTGTCACTATTTTAGAATAATGATAGTATTACTGTGCAATAATATGTTTAAAATGTTCATTATTCTAAAATATTGCCAGTACTTATCGTGTAAGGTATAGTAATGATGAAATGAAGAGAATACTGATGTTTATCCGGATAATTGATTATTTGATAAATATAAGAGGAAATTGATTCGGAAGACAATTTATTGCGTTAATTCCGGTTGTAACGTACACTTTACACTATTACTTACATATAAACAATGTTAAATTAAATTAAATACACGAAATAGTTTACTGGAGAATCATATAACGTTGCCAGACGTTTCAAACCGTAACTATATATACAAACAGGCATTTTTTATATTAAATTCTATAATTTTAAGTACTGCAACCCCACCAAATGCTTGAAATGCTAAATTTTAATTGAGCTTCGTTTCTGTTTTAATTATATCGCCTCTAATATGTTTGCCATTCTAATTTGATAATGTACAATTTATGACTGACCTGTACTTGTTGCTGGGCTTCGGCTGTGCCATTCGGCGTAAGGGGTCTGCGAGCACCATTACTGGCGCCCTGCTGGATGAGATTCGCTGGCGCTGGGTAGACCCAGGGGCCGACTCCATAATATTGGGGCGCCGGTATGAGATAGGGTGTCTCCTGCTGTGTGTTGACTAAGTAGGGGCCTGCCGCCTGCGGGAAGGCCGCCGCTTGCTGTTGTTGCGCCAGGTACTGCTGCTGTTGCTGTTGTAGCAGCTGCAGTTGCGCCGCACTTGGGGTGGCTGCTTGCGTCTGTTGTGATCGGAACAATTGCTAGAAGAAAGAGCAGAAGAAATTGTTTTTAAGTAACTTGAAAGTAATCAATACATAAGTATATCAATCTTTTGGGGGTGCTTCGGGATGGAAATAATTTATACAGATTTAACTTAAATTGGTTTTAACGTAAAGTAGGAGATCTTTTAATATGCGTTAATATTTGATATTTGGCTAATAGTAGTTACTGTATATGTTACAATTCTGTAACTGGCAATAGACCTTGAAAAGTGTCATACGTTCAAACTAAATGTATGACACTTTTCAAACCAACAAAGCCTATAATTTTACAATATATGGTACAATAAACCAAACGACAGTTTTTTTTTAGTTGTGTCGTTTTTCTCCCGAACAAGCGATATAATGATATCAGGATACGAACCAATTACTGTTTGTAACCTGTTGTATATAAAATCTAGACCTTATTAAATTATAATAATGATGTGACCCTATTTCATCAATACAATATTATTTGCATATCCCCCTATATACATTTCATATTCCTTCTTATAAAATCAAACAAAAAGGTCACATGTAGCGCGTTACAAAGCGCCAATTCCATTCCGCCTCGAACGTAGAATATTCGTTACAGAATACGGTGGCACAACTGAATCGTATTATACTCCCGCTATTCTGAATGCCAGCGTGGGGTGTAGCCATCGCAACGGATTTTTTTTTCGCAATACCGGAAAACTAGCGCGCCCACGACGAAATAATTGTTCCGGATTTTCTAACTATTAGACGCGAGTCTCCTGCACACATACGATCAACAACCTTCCCTCTAGCGGGGCGCGCGTTGTTTATAACATCCGGTCTGTTGCTAATGGAAATTCCTATGCGCAAATTATACCGAAATACTTCGCATAGCCGAGACGTGCGCATATTAAATTCCGATGGCAAAAACTAAAAAAACGCGACGATTTATGAGGTATAAATTTCTGCTGACAGCTGTTTAATGTCATTCAGGGAAATATAAGCCACACAACTTTTTGTTCTGGAATTTAAATAATGATTTTAACTCATGGTAGTTAGTTATAAGGCGATCAAGCTGCCACTAGTATAACATTTTGTTATAAATTAAAACCTAGGCGATTGAAATATATACAGAATATCACGAATTAAATAAAGAAATTAAAGGAGATGAATATAACTGTTTTTACCACTTATTTAATTGTTTAAAACAACTAGTTACGCCTAAGCTCTAGGCATTATCAAGATGACTGAAGGTAAAAATGAACATAGTTGTTTTATTCAACTCCTTTATTGAAAATGAATTACCACGTAGTAGACGCCAAAACCATTCAATTTCTGAAATAAATTAAAGAATAAAATCCTAGGTGAGGTACCTACTACCTACCTCACCCCTAGGTGAAAAAAAAATCCTAATTTAATTTGTAACGAAATGTTTTACTAATGGCAGCGTGAATCCCGATATAGAGCTAATCAGAATTTTTCAACACAGCATCTCCAAAAATCCTCCGACCGAGTCGAGAGGGGCATAGATTTTCGCATTGTCGCTTAAAATCGTGCAAAATGACGCCCTTTAGTTGGTTTTGATTTTAGACGAGATACCTTCTGAAGAAACGTAGCAATTTCTTCATTGTTTTACGCAATTTTCAATAATTTAATCAATTTAATTGATTAAAGTAGCTTAAAATTGAATTTAATTTATGATATTTCATACGGCACGTATTGTGAAATTGTGTTGAGTTTTTAGCAACAAATTTTAGTAGTTGTTTAGATCATTGTTAATGTTGGTTATGAAACACATTTTGTAAAAATTGATGACCATAATGCTTAGATATAAAACGTAGAATATCAAACCTTAAAAAATAAGTTTCAGAGCCAACAATAAAGTATTTTAATCAACTAGAACTTCCGCGTCACAGTTTTGACTAAAACCTCAATACAATTACATAATTTGTGCCATAAGAAGAGTATAAATGTGATCATATCCTTAACGTACAGGTATTTTATTACTTTCCGAATACAGCACTGCTGTACAAGGAAGATCTTATTATCGCACAAATTGCTAATTTTACCTTTCTTTAAGTTTAATGGCTAAATTGCGGACAAAAGCTAAATAGCTCGAATTTGGAAATTGGCTGTGAAAAAGCAATGTGACAAAATGAAAATCTAATATCTAACGTGAGAGTTACATCAATCTTAAATTTGGTCTGCGTATAACTTAATTCGAAAATTAAATAAATATAAATTTATTGTAAATATTAAACGGAACTTCCCACATTGATGTCCGTATTCACCAACATCCCATACACTTTATAGGTCCCATAAGCTATTGAATCGATAAATTGACAACGTCATTGTGACAAAATATACCAAAACACCATTTTCGAACTCGAGTCGTCGGAGGAGTTCGAAACTTGGCTAGAGCTTGGCCGAAACTAGTTGTAAAGTGTTACTGAAGTATGATAAAAAACAAAGTAAAAAATCGTTTTATTTAACTTATCATTTATTTGATTTTATATATTATTATTTAATTTATTAGAACCAGGAGTGTGTTACAACTTACTGATCCACGAAGAAATCTCATAAATTAATTCAATTAGATAATTTTAATTAGTGTGAATAATTAACATATCCAAGATTTCATAAAATCATCATACAAATCTCGTCCCTGACCGTGACACCCGCCCGCATCTGCTGAGAAGGTCGTCAGCCAGCCAGCCAGGCTCACCCCGTTTTGTCGTCGAATTAATTGCGAGCGCGTTTCCGCAAAAGCGGCCCACATTTTCCTCACGCCTTTCACCAGGCCGCAGTGCGTGAATTAAAACGCGATTAAAATTTAGAGCGAGCGCCGGCGGCCATAACTATTGACCTTCACGATTAATCCCAGCTGCTGCCGCCGCCGCTCGTAAGTGTAGTGCTTACTTTAACACCCTTTGAATTTTTAAAGGGAAGAGGTTCTAGTTACTTTAAAAGGTTTTAGAGGTAAGTGTTTTTTTAAGTAACCCAATCCCCATCTTAGGCGATACTTGTTCCTGCATGTCGACAAAGATTTATAGGCGATTTATATGCAAAACTGTTTATTGAGTCTTCATTAGTTTCTTTCATAACTTACTTTTATTATTATGTTTTATGTATATAATTTGTTTTCTTTTTGTTGTTCTTGATGAGCATGATATACTGAAGGGTTTTGTATGTGTTGAGTTTTCATGCCAAATAAAGGTATTTTTTGTTTGTTTTTTCTTTCTTAAACCATTTAATTGGTATAAGTCGTCTATACCTGGCGCGCCGAAGAAATTGAGTAATAAAAACGCGCGATTTTCAAGTGATTTTCCGGAGCGATCTTCTTCTTGGCTAAGCAAAGGCTGGTGGGCGAATTTCAAGTACCCGGTGTACACAGGGTAGTAGTATTAACAGCAACCCCTTTGTGCTACGCCTTGCCTAAGCGTACAAGAAGTTTTGATTTACGTATACAGTGTAATACCGCTGCAAGAGTGAGCAGGGCTATTGGGAAATAAATTCTTTATACTTTTAAGAATATTTTAAACGTTTAATCATTTCAAAATTCAATTATTCAAGTATTTCCGAAGTTATAGCAATTAGAAGTGAGCTGAGGACCGAACCGAAACTCAGGTAGCGATCGGACTGCCATGCCATGTATAATCAACATATAGTACTGGAAAGGACCAAACCAGACAAATCAAAGTACACATCACCACCGACGCGAGAACATTGATGAGAAAGAAATATCAGGACGACCTACCTACATCATGGGACAAGAAACAGAAAATGTAGACCCGCAACGATGCAGGAACTAAATAGGACCTGCAGGAGAGACACAGAAAACACAACCAGGACAACTAACTGACTGGAGACGGCGCTAGGGCGCTTAATGGCGGTCAGGGCCCTAGTGGACATGGAACGTGAGTTTTAGTTTAGCCACCGACCGTGGCCCGAACAGAATGCGGGGTATATCCGCCACTAACCATGCCTACCATCCAGTGGTGACGGCTGCATGGGTGTCTTGCGAAGATTCCACCTTACAGGACAATAAAAAGATATCATATATACAGATGCGAAAGAATAGAAATTTATAGACATTTGACTAGTTATTGTATAAAAATTATACAACCAACCCCTTAGAAGGAAAGTTAAACGCCATCATCATCCTCACTAGCTGAGCTACACTGATGAGATCTAATAAGATCGAAATCTAGATACATATCTATCAATCTGCATAGATTGCTAAGAGGTGTATTCACACTTATATATAGTTATTGTATGTTTTTATGACTGTATGTTAGATAATAACGTATATTAGGGCAGCTCAGGTTAAGCATCGCACAGTAGGTGATTTAGCCTTTATTACCTGTAGTTCGTTAGCAGTTTACCCTACTAATGTCTCATACAATTATTACCGCAACTTATTATTTAATTAATATTATATAAATCCAAATAGTCTGGTGGGACGACGAGTGAGCAGTCTTAAAGGGAGGTTTCACAATGGGCCCATTTCGAGACCAAAGTGTCTGTAGCTATGCTACCCTTCAGCCAACTATCCAGAACTATCCAAAATCCGAATAGTGGCTCGTATAGTTAAATTATAAACTCATTCTAGAAATATTTTATAGATCTAATATGTTGTTATGTCAATGTAAGTATTCTATAATTTCATTTTTATTTGTAATAGTTAATATAATTACTAAACCAATAATAATATTTATTTAACTCGTTAATAAATTCCCTTTCTAAGACTAAAATGCGGAAATGATATTGTTTGATAACATTTCAATCGAATAGAGGAAAAAAAACACACACACTAATTTTATAGTAACGCACGGTGCTGCACGTAACGAGACAGGTTTTAGAACGGGACCTAGGCGGCAAGTATACCCCAATTAAAAACGAACTGCATACAGTTGGCTTATAATTTCTAATTAGCATCATTATATAAACGAAAGTGAAAGATATATTTGGAGACATTTCGCTCGTTATCACTTCGGACACGATATACGTTTACACGTGTTATCTCACGCAACGCCTACGAGAATTTGATTACGTTCACTTATTATCGATATTACATGAATACAATCAACATTTTTAATTAATTAATAATCTGTTATATGTATATAAAATTAATATGTATGAGTAAAGAATGTTAATTTGTTGTTTTTAGCCCGTGTTGGGAAATATGGTTAGATGTTTAAGCGCCAAGATATTTAATTTAAGGGTGGGATCACGTTTAACATTTATGGCGTAAACTGTATTGAGCTTTTAGCAGAAACTATACAGCAGACTGTCATACAATTTTTACTATTTCTAAATGGAAAATTAACATTGTTACATTTTTTCTTTCTTGTTTATGCCTATACTTCGTTATACATAATTAATATAAATGAATAAACACAGTGATTGTATAACATAAAATATTTAGTAGAGGGTAGTTTTTCGCCGAACTCTAGTTGGGAAGGCGGTGTAATGTAAGGCAAAAAAGAAACTTCTTGTCTTAAAATCGATATTTCGCTCTTAAGGTCGTTTTAGACAAGACAATTTCTTAGCTCTAGTTGTTCAAGAAATGAATTCATATATCCTCCTCCCATACAATTTGTTCTTGACAAATAGAACGCGATATATTTTTCCATTCGATGTACCATCCAATTCAATATATCAAATAATTTGCTGTATGATACGAGTCAATTTAGATTGTCTCGCATCTTGACTCAAGAAATTATTTTGTCTAAAACGACCTTTAATTCAGAGCTTCCTCAGGATTTACTACAAATGAAACCAAATGTTACAATATTACAAAATTATTACAGCAATACGATGTTAGCTGAATCTCAGAGCCTTCCCAGTGGTGGTGTTTTCACAAGGCGACGTTTTTTATCTATAATTTCTTTAGCTATGTATTTTGTTATTGTTGACTGGCATGTATTTGATTATAACCCTTGTGGTATACGGTCCTCCGATGTCTGAGGTTTTAGCTATGATTTTTGAACTCTATTGTGTAAGAATTGCTGTAATAACATTGTAACGTTTGGCTTCATTCGTAAAGCCTGAGGAAGCTCTGAATTAAGAGCGAAAAATCGATTTTAAAATAAGGAGTTCCTTTTCTGCCTTACTCGGCTTTTCCAATAGTCTTTCTCCATAAAATATTTATTTATGACTTTCAAGTTTAAACATGGTAAGTTAAGTTGTACAAATCATCTTATTGTTTTAGTTATTTAATCTACATATCGAGAAAGCGAGAGAATATGCAGAAATTAGCCACAAACATCCATAAATTGGACACTGGAAGAACAAAAACAAAAAGAAGGTAATTTCGGTAACTTGGATTACCATGTTCAAAGTATTGTTATAAATAAATATTGTTTAATGAAGGAGATACATCTTCTTCATTAAACAATATTTAACTACTACGTTTTTACCACTTTATGGTAAAAAAACATGGTAGCTTGATTCATCTTCCTTCATTGAAAGTAAATTACCTCATAGTAGACGTCACAGCCATTCAATTTCTAAATATTGTTCGTTACACAAACACAGTGGCTGTAATTTAGCGAATTTAAACCGGTACTGAAATCTATTGCAGTTCCGTCAGTTGGTGATATTCGAGATTTACAACAATTACAGTTTAATTAATATAACTGTTACAACTATATACAGTAACAAAGAAACGAAACAGTAGTTCCAAATTCGTCATCCGCAGTCTCTTATTGCCGTGTGTATTATTTATTACGAAACGTTAATGTCATTGCCGCAACTCCCGTCTATTTCTCCGTGCCCCTCGTTCAAGATCCGTTACAGATACACACACATTGAATTCCCCTTTCACCAGCGGATAATGACCGACAGTATCAGCGCAGCGCGCGCGCGGACATGCCGATCTGATAATTGGAACAAGATGCGCGTAACGGTGTTATAACCTGCGTTGTCTCCACGTTCAATAACCTCCTCGAAGAGAGGATAGATGCATTATGCACCTAGTGTGCATACTTTGTCTGTATGTGTGTGCCCCCACACGTATTTAGAATTCGCGACGATTCCGCATACCGCACGCGTCTGAAGGTTAGGAAGCCAATAAGGTCACGCATTCACATATGAGCAGCTTGTGTGTAACGTTTTATGAATATATGTGCCCATTACGTAACACAACGTTTTTTTTTAAATTGAAAACAAGCACCGTTACTTAAATTTACTTTCATGTCCTCACGCCCATTATTTGTTTGTATATAAAAAGTAGAGTTGGAAGGATATTTTCGGTATTTTGTTTTACTGTTTGTCTTAAATTTCCTTGTAACTGTTCGGAAATTAACTGTGTATTCGACTAACACACATTAGTTTAAATCACATGATGTGATATGTTTTTGTTGTACATTTTAGAGTGCATAGACTGGTGTTGGAGGAAACAAAAAAGTTGTATTTGGTTAAATATATGTTTGTACCCTGCACTGTAGCCTAGTGGTTAGAAGTAGAGCACTCTACATATCTAGATTTCGATCTTATTTTTATTATCAGTGTAGCTCAGCTATTGAGGGTGAATTCACACAATATCTCGAGTGGTTATATACAAAAATGATACAACTAACCCCATAGGAGGAAAGTTAAACGCCATCTGGCGACACCACATCAATTAGCAATGCACACCCATAATTTGAAATTTTTTCACTATCCCCATCCCTATAATATAAAAACGAAGACAATATTTTGATGCCGACCGACTTATGTATTTTATGTGCTGTCAGTGCGGTCAGTTCAAAAGTCGTTTAGTTAGAATTCCATCAAGACGAGTTTTTTTTATTCAATATTTAATTGATAATTCATCGTCGTACCAATGACGGTTATTCATCTAGTATGAAAAATATGACCTGTGTTCACATTATGCTACTAAAGCTCTCTATATTCTGTATGATATTATTGCGTTTGGAAACGTGCCACGTACGCTGCAGATCCAGGAAACAACTGGACAGACCAAAGTAGTTTAGTCGTGACTGCAAGATAAGCAGGCGGCCGCCCAATTAGCGTCAGCTGAATTTGATCCGCACACAGCAGAAAAACGTTGGTATTGTGTGTAAATCGCACGGCTATTAATTACCCGGGCCGCTTAAAACGGTTCAAGTTCAGATTGATTTATTCAAATCAGCGCCGATGTTAATTGGACGCGGAGAGATCGTTGATGGGGAACAAAACAAAAAGTGGCGGTGGCCCAGTGTAATTAAATGCAAATGCAAGAACCTATTGGCATCGTATTTAAAATGGGTTCATGCTAATGTAATTACGTTTACTTCCTTAATGATTTAGTTAATCAGACTGTGTGATCTTAGAGCTACTAAAATGTGTTGAGAAGGTTTAATATATGTATTTTCGTATGAATAACAGAATAAAGAACACAGTTAAAACATACCACGCATTGAACAATATACTGATTAACAAAAAAGAGATCAGCAGAAGGACATATATATATATATATATATATATATATATATATATATATATATATATATATATATATATATATATATATATAGACCTATACTGACATATGGGAGCGAGACGTGGAAACTAACGAAGAGGTATAAAAGTAGAATACAGGCAATGGAAATGAAATATCTTTGAGGAGTAAAACAAGTTACGAGAAGAGACAGAATAAGAAATGATGACATCAGAGAAGAACTGGGAATTGAAGCTATAAAAAAGTTATAGAAAAGAAACAACTAGCGGGGACATTTAATTAGGATGGACAAAAAGAATCAAACAAAACAGGTATGGGAAGCAAGAACTGGAAATATAAGAAGAAGAGGTAGACCAAGAAAAGAGTGGGACAATATTATAGAGGAAATAATAATCAAGAAAAGAAAGACAGTTAAGCAAGCAAGAGAACTGGCGAAGAACAGAGAAGAGTGGAAAGTATTATAGCTTACACCGAAAGGTAAAAGACAAATAGAATATATAAATATATTATATATATATATATATATATATATATATATATATATAAATAAATATATATATATATTAATACTCCTTTCCGTACGGAATTTGGGTCTATAAATCCATGGGTGGTGTGTCCATAGTGAGTGTGTGTTAGTGTATAGATGGAGTAATGTGCATAAATGATAAAAATTAATAATACATAGTTGATGACTGAGACAATCATTAGATTAGATAGACATTTCTAAAAAAACACCATTTTTTCTTGATACAAATTGGAAGCCTATTGTAGAAAATTGGCCAAAAATAATTTTAAACTAATTAATTAAAAAAAAAATTGTAAGCTTATTGTAGAAAATTGGCCTAAAGTAATTTTATATCAATTAAAAAACAAAATATCTAACACTCTCCATTATTTTACAGTGAAACATCTCTAGAATCTCGTAATATTCAAAAGAGGTTGTTGGCCTTCACATCGCCTCTGGCTTATTGTTCCGCTACTCCAAGCAAGAAAACTGTCCCCGCCACCGCCACCGACCGTGCTCACCCACAGATTCAAATTCCATCTCGTTTCCGAATCGTGCTGCGCTGCTTAATACGAGCAGATTTGCGTTATAAAAAAAGCCCCTGCTGCGCGCAAATTCAATTTCATCGAATCATCAAAACAGACTTCTAGTATAAGCAAACCAGTTCCTGTTTACAATAAAACCCGGCGTCTGTTAGTGTTAACGCCGGTAGAACGCAGATCAAACACAAAGGCGTTTTTCGCAGATGACGCTGGATTTAATCGCATATAGATAAGCTGACTTATGGCCAATAATAAAAACGACTGTATGTGTACGAAACACATGCGGCTATAACAATGCGAGTTTTGTAATTTTCAACAGCTGCGCACTAATGCACACACACACAACACACACGGCCATCTGTTGAATGGCGTACTTGTGGCTGGTGGAGTTGGAGAAAAAGTGATTGCATTAGATTTTCACAATGAAAAGTTATAACGAAAGTGATGTTCAGGCACTTTGAACTGAAACGATTCGACGACTTGAAACTTCCTGCCCGATAATAATAATAACGTATTGAAAAAGAAAATATTGTTAATAATAATCTATTTTTGGAATTTCTAATATGTAAAGATTTTTATATACCGAGTGATTAAACTCCTCTAAGCTTCTCCATATAGCAAAAGAGTGAAGAAAAGCCCTACGGCTATAAAGATAGAAGTATTTTTTAATAATAATAATATTAATTAATACCCCCCAGTGGCATGAACATCGGGGAGCGTGAATTTAAACCTCGTGGTGCCCAAAATTCGCGAATCGCTTTTCACCGTTTTCAGAGGTTTTCTATGAATATAAGGTAAATACCGGGCTATTACACTTCTCTGAGCTTCTCCATTTACCAGCGATTTTTTTTTATAATAATAAATAGTAGTTGCTACCTTCTATGTAGTACTCAAATGAGATTCCTTTCACTATGTTAATATTAATACACTTTATTTCTTTATTTTTTAAGTTGAAGCAAGAGTTCTACACGGATGTGTCTTAGGGCCTTCCTTATACCTCATCTATATCAGTGATATACCACAATCGCTACTTTTACAGATGACACTGTTATATTGGAAGTTAGCTTAGTTGATCATGAAGAAGCTACACAAAAGAATATCGTTAAGGCTCCCTGGTACTTCAGAAATAGTGATCACCTGGGGATGGATTTTTGAGCGATCGCTATGAATATAGGGCTCGAGAGACCTTTGCTCTTATTGCGAATGGTGTAGATATGTGACCCATCGCTTCGTGAAAGATCCTGCCTATCTTAGACAAAACTGAAATCCCTACAGTAGTTATGTTTTGACATTAATTTTTGAGTTCGTTATGAAACGTCTAGTCATTATAGCGCATGATAATAGCGATTGGTCAAAAATCCCACCCCTGACCATCGCTAATTTCGCAAAGTCACAAACAACTGCTAATGCTATTGAATTAGCAGTTGTTTATGACTTTGACATATTCGTCAATGTTGAGGCCAGCAAACTCCTTGACAACGTGAATCTAACGAGAAGATTCTAGAGGATTAAAGCCTTTAAGTTAGTTAAGTAAAAAGTGTGATTGTAGATTAATCCTGATGAAATCAATGAGCAAAATACATTTAATTGTTGTAAAGAATTTCACAGTCCTAGTTGCTTTAGCCAAGTGTCCACACAATTCTCTTTAAGCAACTTTCATAACAGCACTTTTAAAGTGCACTGGCTGCATAAATCAATCTCCCTATTCTAATAATATTTGATTTAAAAACCGGAGTATATATGATGAAACTTTCCCATATTATTATTTACGAGTTTCATTTCTATATCGATAAAAATATTTTCACATCAGCTCAAAAATGAAACTTTCGTGAAGTAGTTTCCGTGATTTCCCAGATAAAACAAAAGTCATTAAAGTTGTGTGTCTTTATATAGCCAGTGTTGGGTGGTGGTGGTGGGTGCATACCCGTTACCAGCACTACCACCACCACCGTTGTGGCCCCCGATATAGACATTTATGTAATCACCCAGCCCCGTTACTCAAGAACGTGTATTTACTTAACAAATCGCGTTCTTTTAATTCTCTAAACATCGTCGCGAACTTGGTGTGCGACGGCGGCGGCAAATGAACCCACTTGAACCCGGGCTCGAGGCAGAAGACGAAGGACCAAAGACTCTCGGGTGTAACGACCTGGCCGAAGAGCCGTTAGTTGTGCTGCCCCACATCGGTCAATCCCTTCTTCGCGGCCGGCAGCGCGGCGTGTATAATCGACCTAAACGGCGTTAATAGAAAAAATAAACACGCGAGCGATTGATTTATGCAGCTAGTGCACTTTAAAAGTGCTGTTACGCGAGTTTGTTACAGAGAGAGATCATTGTGCTGACACTTAGCGAGAAAACTAGGGTGGTTTAGAAATTTGTTAAATGTCGCACTGATTTTAATTTGAAACTGAATGTAAACCAGTAATGGAAACGTAAAAGTTTGTATTAGTACAGATAATTTACAATATTGAAACGATACGTTTTTGTGTCGTTTTAGAAGTAGAAATTACTAAAGGTCTGTTTTTGGTGACAAAAATAAGAAATAAAGAAATTTCAGGGGATTATTTGTGGCATTGAGAGCAACAATGGAATAACACTCAAATTAAAAAAAAAACAGTTTTATGTTTTTATATAAATTTGGAGGATCAAAATGAAATAAACAGAAATCAGATGGTTAGAAGTTTTATCAGCAATAACCCCCATGGCCAATTAGTATTTGCATTCAACACGTACAGCGTAAAACATACATACCGATTTTAAAAGATTATACAGTAATGCAGTAACATTTTACTAGGGTAAATTAAAGATGAGACTAAATGAGACAAAATAAGACAAAATAAGACAAAATAAGACAAAATAAGACAAAATAAGACAAAATAATACCAAATAAGACAAAATAAGACTAAATTAGGCTAAATGAGACAAAATAAGAATAAATGAGACAAAATAAGACTAAATGAGACAAAATAAGACTAAATGAGACAAAATAAGACTAAATGAGACAAAATAAGACTAAATGAGACAAAATAAGACTAAATGAGACAAAATAAGACTAAATGAGACAAAATAAGACTAAATGAGATAAAAGACAAACTGTGGCAAACTGAGACAGAATGAGATAAAATGAGACAAAACAAAGACACAACTAGATAAATTAAGATGAACAAAATAAAATAAAATTAAACCAGCAAATCGAACCCAGTCCAAACAAATCAATTCAAATTTTTGATTTAATTTTAATTAATTCTGAAAATCGTGTGGCGCGTACAACAGATATATTTGAAATACTGTAACGTTCAGGTTTTGTAGAGTACACTCTTTACTACTGAATCGTTTTATAAAACGGGAATTTTAATCAAAACCCATACTAATAAATTCCATTACTTATGACTTTATTATCATCTCTCTTCCCCCCGTGCATTCGCCGCACTCCACTTTCCGCGAGCCTTCCTCAGTCGACCCGCGGTGCTGTAATTAACATCTCAATTAAAACACAGAGCGCGCGAGCCGAGTGTTTTTGCCTTCTCGTTATTAGTTTTCCCGCTGCGCCACTCTCGTGTCCTTTTTTTTAATGTCCTGTCGTCGTCGTCGTCGTCGGCAACACTTCCGCGTTTCTCGCGTCTTCCCGACCCGAACTTGAACTTCACGTGCGGAATCGTGATCGCGGCGCGCCGAACAATGGAGCCCGGCCGCGGCTGTGTACGATTACGCGGAACGACCGCGAATTCTTTTGCAACGGCACGAGGGGAACAAACAATATATATATATATATATATATATATATATATATATATATATATATCGTGTTATCCATCCGTATCTCTCTCTCTCTCTCGCTTTCTATATGTATATATATATATATATATATATATATATATATAGAGAGAGAGAGAGAGATACGGATGGATAGCGCGGACCGTGTCATTTTACATTAACAAACAACAATAAAGGCAATTTTATTGGTTTTATTCGTTTCTTAAAGCAGTTTTAATATTATTAATACTATATACTCTTGTTTTAGATTTAATGCACTTCGTTAGGTGCTCAAAATAATTAAAAATAAAATTTTACGTTTTTTTATAGCTGCAAATGGAACTTATATATATTTTTTATATGGCATAACATTGTGTGGATCTATTTGACAACTTTAAAGAGAGTAAAGACGAAATTAATTACCTCTAGTCGTTATATACAGGTAATTATTATAGTCTGTACACAGGTTCAAACATATTACTCGATTTTCGCCCGATTTGGTAAGCATGAACATGTGTAGTTCGTCGAGCTGATGTATTTCTATAATACCGAATACACGTGCCAATTTTCCGACATATCTCATGAATATGTTACGTTACCCAAAGCATTTTTGGCAAAATCTGCTTGGACATTTTTGCTTATTAAGACTAGTTGTCTTTAGCCACCAATAAGTAATTGATAGTGCGAGTATAATGTATTTTAATTCAGTATTGTAAGTATACAAGTTTAATCTATGGGGGTTAAACTTGTATATTTACAATACTGAATTAAAATACATTATACTCGCACTATCAATTACTTATTGGTGGCTAAAGACAACTAAACTAGTCTTAATAAGCAAAAATGTCCAAGCAGATTTTGTCAAAAATGCTTTGGGTAACGTAACATTTCATATTCACCAACGTTGTATAAATCTATCAATAGCCATTGAACCCATAAGTATTCGTTGTTATGACAACAATATTTAAATTATCTATAGAATGTAGTTACTTTAGATTCTCTCTATTGGAAACACTGAATAATTAAACAAAAGGTGTCATTAAAGATCTAATTGCAAAGACTATTTAAGGTGTTTCACATTTGTTTTGGCATATTCTGTCACAATGACGTTTACAATTTATACATTTAATAGCTTATGGGACCTATAAAGTTAATGGGATGTTGGTGAATACGGACATAATTGTCTTAATTTAGAAATTGAATTTATATTCATGTCTGACCGATGATTGCATTAGAACCCCCCATTAAATCACACCTGCATTTTTGTGTTGTAATTAATCAAATTAATAAAACTAATAAAACTACTAAAACCACCAGGAAATTTAATTTAAATGTAAATTTTGATTTTGATCCCAGTGCACGATTGAATAATGTTACCCGACAGTTTATACCCAGTGGAGCGCGACGCGCGAGGCAAACATTTTACGCAAGACTGCCAACATATGTGTATATGGTGCACACCGCAACGGGGGCGGTGCGAAATTAACACGAAATAAATCTCGGTGTCAATCGGTTATAGTTTGATACAAATCGCCATCCCCCGCGGGGCCGTTGTAATGGCAGAAAAAGTGCCCGTTACGCGTAATTGCAGCCGATTAAGGCGAATTACCAGTTAATTTCCTCACGTACAGCCCCGATATAGTTTTTCCTATATGTTGCTAGTTAGGAAATTTAGATTACGTGCGTGTTATATGCGCTGGCTGGCGGTAACAATTTTTTAAGTGTACAAACAATTATACTTTCTCGTTAGCGAGAAATCATAAAATGTAACAATGCAATATATTTTGAATGCGCATAATTTGTTTTTATTATGCAAACATATTTTTAGTGCATAGCAGAAACCATATAATTTTAAGAGTTTTGTATTGTAATCATAAATGTATCTAAAATTAAATATGACAAATATTTATATTTATATACATAATAATTATTTAATACGATCAAAAACATTTCATCAAATCAAAAGTCAATTCGGGCAGACACTTCATTAAAATAATAAAAATATAGTGTGGGAGGGTGGATAAGAATTGATGGGTTTTAGAGGATTTTTTTTGTACAGAGGGTTTAATATGTTTACGAGTATTAGGTTTTTTTTTGTAAACTAAACTAAACAAATAAGTTTAGTTTACAAAAAAAAACCTAATACTGATAAACATATTAAACCCTATGCACAAAAAAATCCTCTAAAACCCATCAATTCTTTTCCACCCTCCCACACTATATTTTTATCACTTTAATGAAGTGTCTGCCCGAATTGACTTTTGATCGATTCAACTCGACATGCCGGTCACTCACCGGCCAGCCAACCAACCCTCATCATCTCACGTCCCGAAAAACAAATTTATCACACAGAAACCCCAGCTGTCATGCCAATATTGCCGGTAAATATCGCTAACGCATGGCGCTACCACGATAATAATATTTACACGTTTTCGCTCTAATAAGGTGCCGTGGCGTGCCATAAACCGCCCGCGCATTATTCATTCTCGGGGGGGCCGCACCCATGAAATTTCAGGGCCTAAAAATGAGTGTTAAGATTGCATCAGAACAACGCATTTGTATGATTTTCTATCGCCTTGCAACAAGCGTCGTGTAATCGGATTGAATAACATGAAAGTAAGAATGAGTTTTATACAATGATACAACGATATTTATTGTACATAAAACACGGTACGTATAATAGGGATTTGTGTGTTTGGTCCAGAGGTGTAATAGATACAATAATCTTTAAAGCAAAACACGGATGTGGTTTGATAATAACTAATGCATTAACACATTTGGTTGGGATTGGTTTTAATGGAATATTACGGAAATAGTGCAGACATTTTTATGTTTCTATACAGAGTGAACTATTGGCTCTATTATAAACTAGGACACTAGGACTAACCTCAAATAACGACAAAGAACAAAAGACAAGAACAACACAGAAGCAGATACAGAGAGTATCAAGGAACAAGAAGTACTAGAAATAATAAGCGAATTAAAAATAGGAAAAGCATCAAAACAAAACCAGATTACATCAGAAATGATCAAGCACCTGGGCCCGGTAGGTAAAGAAAAACTACGGAAACTACTGAAGAACATATGGAGCACAAATATCATACCAAAAGACTGACAAGCAGCACTAATCGTACCGATACACAAGAAAGGGGATAAGACGAAATACTCAAACTATAGAGGCATAACACTAAGAAAGTATAGGGGTGAAAATATTAGAAAAGACAATAAACAAGAGAATAATAGCAAGAATAGAACAGACACTAGAAGAATCGCAATGCGGTTTTAGGAAAGGAAGATCCACACAGGATAGTATAATAAATATATATATATATATATATATATATATATATATATATATATATATATATATATATATATATTATAAAGTAGCAGTGCTGTTTAACACCTAGATTAGATCTTTTATTAATTCGAATTTCTACATATCAGATCATCTTTAATCTGTCCAAGTTTATATTTATATATATATATATATATATATATATATATATATATATAATAAATATATATATAAACTAGGACAGATTAAAGATGATCTGATATGTAGAAATTCGAATTAATAAAAGATCTAATCTAGGTGTTAAACAGTACTGCTACTTACTTTATATTTCGTTTACTATAGCTCTTTATTGTTCTTGGTGGTTGGTGTGCTGATCATTTCTTGTGTGATATGAATATTTATTGGAGTTTAATTCTAGTTTTATTATGTTCATTAATAGAAATGTATTAAGTCATTTGTATCCGTCACAAATTTATATAACTACACCCTTCTGTTCTTCACGTGTTAGAACAGCCAGGAACAGCTCCCGAACGCTAAACGATGCGACTTCGGTTAACATTAAGTTAGTGTTAGAGTATTAGTAATTTTCCATCATAAACGCACATTTGCGTTGCATGCCCTACATATAAATAACAAAGCCGTACTATAATTTTATTGTTTCTCCCAAAGAACAAACCCCTCGCAGCCTTCAAACTCTCTCGCGGTCATTTAAGCCAGCGACACAATGGATCGTCATAGTTGACGGGGAAGGAACAACTTCAAGCGCACGATTTCTAAGCGTTTTGCGGAAATCGGTTAGCGCCGTTTCAAACGAAAACCAAAACGAGTGTAATGAATTATGCTCCACTTGTAATCCCAATTACACGCTCGGAGTGGCGAATGTGGGCACTCGCGCGACGCATCAGGAAGTAATGGACAGACACATTTACGAATGAAAGATTTTTCCACGTTTCGAGTTCTTTGCTGTTTGTATACGTATGTGTGTGTGCGCGAGCAGAAACGGTTTGTGTATTTAGAGCACGACATCAGACCTGGCTGTTTCTAACTCAGCGGTTGCGTTTTATGGTTAAACAATAAACAATATTATTAAAGACAGTAAATGCTTCTTTTTCAAAGATAATAATCAGTTTTTGGGTAGCCAAACAGACCGAGAATATATATTATAATAATAATAGAATTCAGCGGCTGCGATTTATGGTTAGACAATAAACAATATTATTAAAGACAATACATGTCATGCTTCTTTTTAAAAGATAATAACCCGGTTTTGGTTGGCCAAACAGACCGAGAATAGATTTGTTACGAGATGAAAGACACTCATACATTATACGTTTCTTTTTGTATTCTTATAGAACATTTCTTACTTTATTACACGAAGTATTGTAAACGTGCAAAATTATACACACTGTCCTGACAGAAACAGTACCTTCCTTTTACTTTCCGAATAGAGAGGAATGTTGTATAAGGAAGTTTCTTTACGTTTCATCACTATTATTAGAAAATGCCTGTCTGTCAATCTATCTGTCTGTCAATCTGTCTGTCTGTCTGTCAATCTGTCTGTCTGTCAATCTGTATGTCTGTCAATATGTCTGTCTGTCAATCTGTCTGTCTGTCAATTTGTCTGTCTGTCAATCTGTCTGTAATGTCAATATGTCTGTCAATATGTCTGTCAATCTGTATGTCTGTCAATATGTCTGTCTGTCAATCTGTCTGTCTGTCAATCTGTCTGTCTGTCAATCTGTCTGTCTGTCAATTTGTCTGTCTGTCAATCTGTCTGTAATGTCAATATGTCTGTCAATCTGTCTGTAAGTCTGCTAATCTGTTGGTCAATGTGTCTGTCTGTCTGTCTGTCTATATGTTTGTCTGTCTGTTGTCAATCAGTCTATCTGTCTGTCTGTCTGTTGTCAATCTGTCTGTCTGTCTGTCTATCTATCTATCTATCTATCTGTCTATCTGTCTGTCTGTCTATCTGTCTGTATCTGTCTGTCTGTCTGTCTATCTGTCTGTCTGTAGTCAATCTGTCTGTCTGTCTAAGAATATGTCTGTTTGTCTAAAGATGTATCTGTCTGTCTGTCTGTCTATCTGTCTGTCTGTAGTCAATCTGTCTGTCTGTCTAAGAATATGTCTGTTTGTCTAAAGAATATGTTATGTCTGTCTGTCTAAGAATATGTCTGTCTGTCTAAGAATATGTCTGTCTGTCTAAGAATATGTCTGTCTGTCTAAGAATATGTCTGTCTGTCTAAGAATATGTCTGTCTGTCTAAGAATATGTCTGTCTGTCTAAGAATATGTCTGTCTGTGTGTCAATCTGTCTGTCTGTCAATCTGTTTGTCTGTCAATCTGTCTGTCTGTCTGTCTGTCTGTCAATATGTCTGTCAATCTGTCTGTCTGTCAATCTGTCTGTAAGTCTGCCAATCTGTTGGTCAATGTGTCTGTCTGTCTGTCTGTCTATCTGTCTGTATCTGTCTGTCTGTCTGTCTGTCTAAGAATATGTCTGTCTGTCTAAGAATATGTCTGTCTGTGTGTCAATCTGTCTGTCTGTCTGTTAATCTGTCTGTAAGTCTATCAATCTGTCTGCTTGTCTGTCAATATGTCTGTGTGTCTGTCAATCTGTCTGTCTGTCAAACTGTCTGTCTGTCAAGTTGTCTGTCTGTCTAGCTATCTGTCTGTCTAGCTATCTGTCTGTCAAGCTGTCTGTCTGTCAAGCTATCTGTCTGTCAATCTGTATGTCTGTGAAAAAAATTGCCAATAGACGATTGAATAGAAAACGACTGAGAAAGCGGGCTGAGGCGGTTCACCACTTTAAAAAAATTATAATTTGGCTTATTCTAAACGCATAAAAAGGATTATAGGAGCGTCAAAATATACCTAAGAATCATCAAAACAAAAATCAAAACCATAAAATGTATTTTGGAGGTTACGACACTTGTCATCTCAAGGTACGATATATAAATTCCATGTGAATATACTCAAATTCGGATAAAAAAAAACATTGAAAAGTAAAAATTTCTCATAACAGTCTATGTAAGATGGGATTGTTGTATAGAATAATATAATATAAAA
The DNA here is from genome assembly GCA_963942505.1 of Lordithon lunulatus. Taxonomy (NCBI): domain Eukaryota; kingdom Metazoa; phylum Arthropoda; class Insecta; order Coleoptera; family Staphylinidae; genus Lordithon; species Lordithon lunulatus. The sequence goes on from OZ012667.1 coordinate 65,765,136, forward strand.
TAACAGTCTATGTAAGATGGGATTGTTGTATAAAATAATATAATATAGAATAACAATTTTTATTATTAGTAGCCAAATTAAAGATTGTTATCTCTATAATACAATACTTTTAGCGATATTTCGTGTCATGTAAATGCTTCAAGCCCACGCGGTCCGGCCATCAATTTCGACATTTATATTAAAAATCCGCTCTACCGACAGTCGTCGATAATGTTGTAAAAATAGCCCCTCACAGGGAAACGCAATTACTTTATATATATTGTTTCCGACAGGGCACGATTGGTGGATAATAACGGGAACGTGGTTTAATAATAAATTGAACCCATTTAGATTAGGAGTGGCGTGTTGTGCAGCCAGTTCCCGATACTTTATGATATATGTCGGCCGCTATTAGTAAAATCACGAATATCAATAATCTACAAATTTCCCGCAATACTGAAAACGGCTTTAAAATACAAAGAGGCAGCTCTAGAAATTTATATTTTTGTTTTATACAATTACAACACTTACAATCTACAAGTTTAATAATTAAATTTATTGAATGTATTTACTATTCATTTTTTTCAGCACTTTTCTCGGTAGATCAGCTAGATTATCATGTATATTGCTTATATGATAGCATGTTTAAAATGTTCATGATTTTAAAATATTAACAGTATTACCGATCGTATAAGGCATACAATAGAATATTATATTTGTAACACTAAAACAGTTTACACATGTTCAAAATTACAATAGTAAAATAGATATTAAAACTGCTAGCTAAAGATTAAGCAAATGGCCAAGATCAGAAGAGGAGATCGTTGAAAGTGTAACTGTAGCAGAAAGCTCTGAAGGATATGAAAAGGACCACAATGAAGCACACAAAACTCAGCAGCCCAACTAGAAACTGTGTGAGCCTTAGCAATTTACATATCTAGATTTCGATCTTGTTAGATCTCATTAGTGTAGCTCAGCTAGTGAGGATGAATTCACACAATATCTCGGTGATCCTGCTGGTACGAGCATGTTGACGGTTATTACCATATGGGTAGCAATGCACACCCATATGGTAATAACCGTCAACATGCTTGATGTAGTGCCGCCAGATGGCGTTTAACTTTCCTCCTAGGGGGTTAGTTGTATCATTTTTGGATTGCGCCACACGACGGCAGCAATAACAATAATAAGACCCTTTCGAATACTGCTCGGGTTTCACAACAACAACAACGAACAAAGAAACGGGGAAGGAATGCGATTTGAATATTGGAACGAATGTGGGAAATTAAGGGGGCGCGCGATTTCGTTCTAATAATAGAGTCGGGCTGGTTTTCATAGAAGAGGTAATGATACGTAATTGGGTATTGGAACATAACTTATCGGGGGCAATTAAATGTAATGTAATCTTAATAAAAAAAGAGAATTGCGTACTTGTGAAAGATTTAATGAGAGGTGTAGTTAAAAAACAAACTATTTGCACATTTTCTCGTTAAACAATAGCGTGACCATACGTCCTTTATATTTAAGAGGACAGTTCTTTTATTCATTACTCTGTCCGCTAACTTACTATTTATTTTCTAACATAAGCCTTTTGTCCTTTATTTTATAAAGTCGACACAAAATTTATTTTTTAATAATATATTTAGCAAGTTTGATAGAACTAACTCCCTATAAGGAAAGTTAAACGCCATCTGGCGGCACCGCATCAATTAGCAATGTACACCCATATGGTAATAACCGTCAACAACATACTCATGCCATCAGGATCACCGGGTAGTACAGAGATATTGTGTGAATTCATAGTGATTTATCATCAGCTATATACAACTGGGATCATTTTCGGAACCTATAAAGCCTAGCTTAAAGAATATATTGTAAATACTATTTATTTACAAATAGTAGAAGCAACATAGATAGAAATAAATTTATATTTCGATCCTGAATGAAACAGAATTATAGGTCATAAATTTTGCTAGTGTTGGAATGTAATTCAATTGTACTTGTAAGTTCAATATAAATTGATTTCTATCTATGTTGCTACTAATTTATTTACAACCCCCGTATAATAAAAATGTGATTATTATTTAAAGAGATAATATTCTGAGTGTATATATATATATATATATATATATATAACTTGAGGGTATTTTTTCGCCGAAAACTTGTAAAGTAGATTAACTTTAAGAAAAGAAGGAGTTTCTTATTTTTTGCCTTACGCCGCATACCCAAAAGTTAATCTACATTATATATATATATATATATATATATATATATATCTAATTATTTAAACAATAATCACATTTGAATTATACGGGGGTTGTACATAAAGTAGTAGCAACATAGATATAAATCAGTTTATATTGTACCTACAAGTACAAGTACAATTACATTACATTCCAACACTTCTTTCTTTATAAACATAGACCAATTGACATTTTTTTTATTAATCGAATTACAAACTGCCTGCGTATAAGTGTAGAAACCTATAAAGAAAATCTATTAACTCCATTAACCGTTTCAATATTTGCAGTATAAAAAATTGAACATCACAGCTATATAAAGGCGTCTTAAGGGTTATTCACAAGTACACTAATCGCACAAATGAGCGAAAGCTAAACCTATCGAAACCGCAAGGAAGTAGTAACAATTTCAAACGTATGCAAATTATTAGAAACATACGGTTTTATGCGATAAGAAACTGAATTTATAAATTGTTTTTTTTAAATAATAATAATAATAGTAAATGTTACGTGTGTTTCGGCATTCAGCAGCGAAAGTGGTCAATTATATTTTTACTAATTAATTACCTTTGCATGCATGATGGCAGCATATAATAAATAATTGATTTTTGTTTTAAATCATAATTAGAATTATAATGAAAACAAAAAAAGATATTTACCATATTAATGATAACATATAATATGTAATATAATAAATGACTTTATAGCCCTTATAAACAAAAAAAAAAACAAAAGAGAGAAAAATCAGAATTAATCCAATCAATTAAATGCATAGGTTTTCGAACTATTTGGCCTATCTGTTTGCTTGAAATCAACCCATATTTGCAAATGTTTCTTTTTTAAATTGGAAACATAGTCGTCGTAATTGTAAATACTACTCTATCTCGCCCTTTCGGCTAAAATGGGCTGGGTTACGATTTCCTCTTTATTCTTTTTTTACCATAATTGTTTTAATTACATTCCTCTTTCTACAAAAACCAAACAGCCCACGTTGTTATATAGGTCGGAAACAGAATGGTGCGCAACGTAGCCGGTTTATTCGTCTGCCGCCCCCCATCCCTCAGACATTGATTAGAATATGGCCGGCCGCACCCGGTGACGTGACGGGGCGGCGGAGGCAGCATCATCGCAATAATCAACAACCCTTCCCCCCCCCACGAGTCTCGGGGTGCGGCGATGACCGCCCGGCGCGCGATTACCGGACAGGGCTGACTCGCTTAATTTCCTGCTGCAGCGAATTACTGTAATGGAGTATTTTATTATTGAGGGGTGGCCGTAAAAATCCATCAGTTGAGCAAATAAAGTAGCAAGTCGTTCAACAGGAATGAAAATGGTTATATATTGTAATGCACTAAATACTAAACAACATCTATTTATTTCTGTAGCACAATTTATCTTCTTAGTAGTTACATTTCTCTGTATGATATTGTAATTTATTTTATTTCGGGGGTTGAACCCATCAGTGTTATTTCAGTGACTGAAGTTGAAGCAACATAAGGATTCTTTCGTTCGAGTTGCATGTTTTTAGCATAACTACGCTTTAGAAACTATTCTTCAATCTCAGAATAGTTTCTAAAGCGTAGTTATGCTAAAAACATTCAACTCGAACGAAAGAATCCTTATGTTGCTTCAAATTCAATCACTGAAATAACACTGATGGGTTCAACATCCAAACGGACAAAACTCAAAATAATATATATATATATATTATGGAAATATCTATGTCTTTTCCATAATATATATTATCTTGAGTTTTATCCATTTGGATGTATAATCCATCAGTGTTATTTCAGTGACTGAAGTAGAAGCAACATAAGGATTCTTTCGTTCGAGTTGGATGTTTTTGATGTACTGTAAACTGTACATAAGTGTGAATCCACCTCTTAGCAATCTACATATCTAGATTTTGATCTTATTAGATCTTATCAGTGTAGCTCAGCTAGTGAGGGTGAATTCACACAATATCTCGAGTGGTTATATACAAAAATGATACAACTAACTCCCTAGGAGGAAAGTTTAACGCCATCTGGCAGCACCACATCAATTAGAAATGCACACCCATATGGCAATAACAGTCAATATGATCATGCCATCAGGATCACTGGGTGCTCAAGTACTCTGTTTGATTATTATTCTATAGATCACTACCCGGTGATCCTGATGGCATGAGCATGTTGACGGTTATTACCCTATGGGTGTGCATTGCTAATTGATGTGGTGCCGCCAGATGGCGTTTAACTTTCCTCCTAGGGGGTTAGTTGTATCATTTACTGTAAACTGCTACAAAAAGTTGTTTTTTTTTAAATTTATTTTATTTTTCACATGTTCACATTTTGTATATAGGTCATTTTACTTAGGAAATGTGGATGTTTTATTGTATATAATTATATTTTAAGTTGAACCAATAAAAAAATATCTATGTAATCATGTAGTGTGTAGTATAATGATCACGTATTTGCTAAATAGTAACTAAAGTAGTATTTCAATATTTTAGTATAGTATGCTGTATGTTTTCAGCGTAATCACACTCAATTCAAACTAAAACCAATAAAGAAGATGAATAAAACTATGTTTTTTACCACTTATTATATATTACAGAAACAAGTTGGTAAAAAACATAGTAGTTTTATTAATCTCCTTTATTGAAAATTAATTACCAGGTAGTAGACGCTAAAACCATTCAATATCTCAAACTAAAACCGTTGATTCTCTTTAGTCAATGCTACAACTAACAATACACGTCGACTATTAAATCTAAAACTATGAAACACCTTCAATGGCATTAGAAAACAATACACTCAGCCTCGCCTCACAACTCCTCACACACACACACACACAAACTTAACATAATACACCTGTGCGTGCACGTTCGCCCGTTTAATCGCCCGCTTTTAGTATTCGAATCCAATCAAACCCACTAATTACACTGTTCCGCTCTCTTTGCAGAAGCGCGTTTTCGCCACGCACGCCCGCGATTTTTTTTTACGCGTGTTTTCCAATTTTACGGAAGAACGCGCGCGCGGCGTTAAAAAAAAGGGCGAGAGAGAGAAAGTTAGAAACCGACACAACCTTTTTATCGGGCGCTAGATTTTCGCGTAATAATACACATGCTAGCCAGTTTAATCTACATAAAGGTACAACGGCATGCTTTTATTGTAATTACAAAACTGTAGCTTGGTCGGGGTACGAGATTTGTTTTAATAAGGGATTTATTGCTATGTGGGAGAAATAGTGAGGATGGTTCGATATCGAATGTAATTGTAATTTATAATAAAAAGTATGGGTGTGAGATTTTTAAAATAAGTAGTAAATAAACAGTTTTAACCCATAACGCGAATGAAACTTAGTGTTTCTCCATATAAGACATATAATAAATTAATCAAGAGAAAATTAGTTAAACCACTGTCCACACCACCGACTACTACACCTTTACTAAAACACAACTCCACGCCAAGGATATCATTCATCATTCAAGCTCTCACGAACCGTATCTAGTAAAAATTAAAAATTAATTACAACCAATCATAATAATAAACTCATAAATAATCCATTTTAGAAATCGTACGCGCATACAAACAAACCCATTCAACTCGATACAGAAAATATTTTAATAGCGCGTTATTGCTAATTAAATCCGAATCCAATGTAATTTCTAAAGCTAATTGCCGTTTTGCATTGCCATTTCCCCTCCGCGACTCCAAACAAAACAAACAAAAAATATAATTTTTCTAGCGGAAAATCGAATCCAGGTCAGAGGACAGCGGCGGCGGAGGATGGCAACTGGCACTTCCCTAATTGCTCGTTAACATTAACATAGCGGTGCCCGATCGTTTTCTTCAATTAGAGCCCCCCCGCCGCCACCGCCGCCGCCGCCAACGTTATGCAAAACGGCGCATTTAATTGCGCTCCAATTAAAATGTCGTTTGTGCGTTTAGGAAATTCGTGTGCGTGCGACCGAATTTGTTTATGTAAGACAACTGTTGGGGCATTGCGGCGAGGGCGATAAACTGTCGGTGTAATTTTGTTGTCTGCTTGCTGATTACTTTAGTTAGCTCTGTAATTATTCACTCATTTAGCAACAGTCAGCGGAGTTAATTACTAAATTTTGTGTGTGTGTTTCTCGGGAATATAATACTTCTAAAAATGTTAATACAAAGTACAATTTAAAACAGACGAAAGATAAATATAGAAATAAGTAAAAAAAGTCATAAAATTTAAATATCTAGATGTAGATATGATTAGTCTTATAGGTTGTAAAATCAACATTTCTGTTATAATTTATATTAATTACATCCCTTTCATTCTCACAGGCTCATATGTTTAAAAAATAAATTAAACCAGGACACCCGAAGTTTGAGTTAATTTTTACACAAGTTAAAACAGTCAACAGTTTTTCTTCTTCTTTTGGCACTCGTGTTATACGTACTATTCATATAATTCAAAATATATAAAAATAATACAACTGACCCATAGGAGGAAAGTTATAACTTTCCTTCTAGGGGGTCAGTAGTATCATTTCTGTATATAACCACTCTAGATATTGTGTGAATCCATCCTCACTAGCTGAGCTACACTGATGATATCTAATAAGATCGAAATCTAGATATGTAGATTGCTGGATTCACACTTATATATGTTTAGCTAGTTTAACTGACTATTGAACAACCGGCCCTAAGAGGTGGATTCACATTTATATGTGTTTTACAAAATTGGCTTTGTGCTGATATCTTAAGCACCCTGTTGGAATATTATTCCCTAGAGGGCACTACCCGGTGATCCTGATGGCATGACGGTTGTTACCATATGGGTGTGCATTGCTAATTGATGTGGTGCCACCAGATGGCGTTTAACTTTTCTTCTAGGGGGTTAGTTGTATCATTTTTGTATATAACCACTCGAGATATTGTGTGAATTCATCCTCAGTAGCTGAGCTACACTGATGACATCTAAAGGTTGTTTTAGACAAGACAATTTCTTAGCTCAAAAGTTATTCAAGAAATGAATTCATATATCCTACTCCCATACAATTCGTCCTTGACAAATAGAACACGTTATGTTTTTCCATTCGATCTAGCATTCAATTCAATATTTCAAATAATATGCTGTATGATACGAGACAAATTAGATTGTCTCGCATTTTGACTAACTTTTGAGTTTATAATATCGAAATCTACATATGTAGATTGCTAAGAGGTGGGTTCACACTTATATATGTTATATGAATTACATCCTCTGTAATTCGATTCTCTTTGTCATTAAAAAATATCAATGTTGTCAATAAACTAATAAAAATCAATCAATAGCACTCTAAACAGGCCACAATCGATCTCCCAGCAAGCGAATTACCGATTCTGACCCCAGCATTTCGCTACTATCGTAAACGCCAGACCGCAATAAAATAATTAAAGCCGTTGCTGCCGCCGCCACCGCCCGATGGGAGCGCCGGTGATAAGGAGGGCGGCGCGCCGCTCCCCTATAACGTGCCCCTAATGCATTCGCAAATATACAGTTAACACGAGCGGAACCAAACCGCCACCGTCGCCGCCCCTCACCTCTGCAGGAAATTGTTTAGGAAACGCGAGTAAAATTTCAACCTCCATTGCCATACGCGACGAAATAATATTAATGGAGCGTTACGCGCCAAATCATTTACTTCGGTTTAGGGTAACCTGTAGATTATATAATCCGCGACAACTGCAGTAGTCGAGAGCTGCAATTAAGTGGAATTGCCATGTATGCTAGTTACCATCCCTAATTAGCAGATCCTTGTTATGCAAATGCCCGAGGTACACGGATATGGAAGTGTAGCGGGTTATAAACATATTTGGTGCAAGAATATTAGTACGAGTATGTAATTACAACAAGTAAAAGTGTTGTCAGCAAATTAATCGTTAAATATTCAGAAATTAATACAAAGCTATGTTTTTTCAGATCGATGCATTCTCAAAATCAAATTGAATTCCATAAAAGCTCATACATATAATAAAATTACTGAATATATATATATATATATATATATATATATATATATATATATATATATATATATATATATATATATATATATATATATATTTATATTTATATTTATAATTCAAAATAGAAAACTATGTTTCTAGCTTATTAGGGTAGTGCAGCAATAAATCGCTATTTTACTTGAAGTACACTTTACTTCGTTCTTATCAATATTTCGTAGCTAACATAGCTACTTCATCAGGGCTTGGAGTATGTGAATTAGCCCACAAATGGTATTTACAGGAAATTATTCTTCATAAAAATTGGCTAATGATGATTAATTTAGATTTGATATATGAACAAAATAATATATATATATATATATATATATATATATATATATATATATATATATAAACAATTTTAGATTATGTATTAAAACACTAGAAAATGCGAATATTTCCTTTAGAAGACTTACTAGACTTTACGTAATTCCACGAACTTGGCGCTCGGAAAAAGAAATTGACGCAGCCATTGAATATACCAAATATTTTTTTACTCGAGGCTGTGATAAACAACAATATAGGGAACCCCATAAAATCACTGAGAATAAGATGGCTTGAAAATATACAAACGATGGAAGTGAACACAGAACTAATCACAGTATGGAGATGAATAAAATTGTAGAAAAGGCAAAAAAAACCACACAGAATTGTAGAGCCGAAGGTAGAAGAAAAAATAATCTCTCAAAATACGTTTACCTTTACCTCAAGATCTTAAGATACAATCTTTTAAATACAGTTTAATTTATTTTTTAATCGTTTTTCTTCTACACCTTTAAGTGGCAAGTTTTTTGTTATGATCGTGTCTAAATATGTTTGCAGTTACAGTTACTATTATCAATGGCCATTTAACCAATTACAAACATATAAACCGTAGTAACATTCGTAAATAAAATAAATTACAACTTTCGTTACAGCTCATAAAGCGTTGCCATGGCGTAATTCTACGATATAAAATCTGCCCACAGACTGCGCGTACTCATAATCCGTAATAAGTCTTTCACACTGGATGAATTTACTAATTACGACATTGGATGAGGTCGTTGATGTTTCGGCAAGGACGGCGATTTTTGTATCGCTATATTCGTCACATAAGCGTCATTTAATTGGGCCTCTTTGAAAACCGCACAAAATCCCCCTACCTATAGATAATCCCATTTCAATTCTCACAAGAAAAAAGAACGACACAATTTTTAAGCTCTCCCCTCTAAGCAACGCGAGTCTGAGCGGACAAGCTTTTTAATATTCGTAATTAATTAGAATACAGTGTGGGGGGGGAGCGGGCAACAGATTAATCTTGATTGACAGCGAGTTAATTAATTCAGCAGCGTTACGTTGGAGATTTAGTTTATATTAAAATAAAAAAAGTTGGTTTATGGTATTATCTAATAAAGACAGCTACAAGTATACCATTTGATTTGAATGAAAACTACAAGAACAATGTACAATAAAAGCTGCAAGTACAAAGTACAATAAAAGCTACAAGTACAAAGTACAATAAAAGCTACAAGTACAATGAAGGCTATCAGTACAATGTATAATGGAAACTACAAGTTTCTCACAGCTTCTTGTCATAAAAAACGGTTAATGAATGCGAATGTGTAACATATAAACAAAGCGACAGAAGAAGCTTTTGGGAGCAAGAACCATAAACAATACGATATTTAAAAAGAAAACCAAAACCATAGTTCACAAACCAAGTGAAAATTATAGCAATGGAAAAGAAGCAAGCCTATCTACAATTTCATTTTGATATAAAACGCAATATTTCCATTCAAATCTGTTATTACTAGATGAAAAGATATCACATTTTTAATCATGAATTTCAAAGAATTTTGTTGTTGGATGAATATTACCCCCTGCGCCGTTACAGTTGCTGCTGCTGCTGCTGCAGTAGAGCGGTCGCTTCAAATTAAACTTTGCGATGCGAGGGGGGCGGCTTACGCCGCCCCCCAGCAGGCGCCGGATTGTGACGCGTCCTGAAAGGCTGCGGTTCGCCACATCCAGCAAGTTCCTGCCGCTGCAATCTCTGCCACAGCAGCCGGCTGGGTGGATTACACCAACCCCATTTCTAACGAGGCGCCCTTTGTGCGCGCTGCTCGCTGCAAAGGTCGGCGGGACTAATAAAAAGGCGGGCAACCTTTAACGCGACGACATTTCGATGTCCTATAATGATGACATTCACCACCAACCCCGCTGACGACGACGACGACGGCGTACCTTCGTTATTGTTATTGTGCCCTTCATTACGGTGCGCGCGGTAATTATTTTCTGAGGGGGACGACGCGCTCTACTGGAGTTGCGAAATCGATCCGGGCTGAGTGCACGCCCTTAATCTGGGAGGTACTTGCAGCAAGAAAAATTACATTCACAAGTCCTCCCATTTTATGGGGAATCGTCGGGGATAAAAGCGCCCGCAGGCGGTTGATTTGAGATGGAAGCGGATAGTAAAGTGGCTTCTACTTACTCTTCAAGAACTTAACCATTTGGATATTTTGTGATAAATAGGATAGATTTAGGCTCGGTTATATAAAGCAGATAACTCATGAGTTCATTTCCAATCCATGATGTAATTGTAACTTTTGACAATAATACGTTGATAAAAAGTAGATCTTATGTATACAAAAGTCAGCCAGTCTTGGCATTACCGAGTGGGGGCGCACCGGAGGAGGATTATGCGACTATTACGGCTGCAGGAAAGTAAAATGTTTTAGTTTTACAGAGTGGGGGGCGGGATATAATTAATTACTTTTGAGAATTATATATTGAATTGAGGCATTTATTATTATAATGATATTATAATTTATGTTCCAGAATATTTTTGATTATTACGTTAATGGATACGTAATAATCAAAAATATTCTGGAAAATAAAAGTAATATTATTATAAGACGGAAAGACCCGTGAAGGGTCAATAGTCTAATAAAGATGGTTATATATATTATAATAATAAATGCTTCAATTCAATAAAAAAAATCTTTATTTGACAAACCGTTCAAAAAAATATACTCCTCCCCCAATACACAAAGCTCATACATCTCAAGCAAAAAAACAAATCAAAAATATATAACAATAAAAAAATAATAAAAAGTAACACACCGTACGATACAAATTAAGAGAATATAAGAATTCAATTTAATATCTAATTTTCAAAAGTAATTAATTATATCCCGCCCCCCACCACTCTGTAAAACTAAAACATTTTACTTTCCTGCAGCCGTAATAATCGCATAATCCTCCTCCGGTGCGGAAAGCGATTAAAATTAAGCCTCGGCGGCGAAGGCCCTACATGGAAAGCGGCCCAATCGATCGAAAAATCGGTCGTACAATTTTATACCGAGCACTTTCACCGTTTGTGGCGGATCCGCGATCGGCAAAACGGGAGGAAACGGCCATTGTTAATTGACTAAGTGGCTAATTGATTTCCATTTGCACAACAACAACAACAACGGGTGAACGGTAAGAAGTTACACGCGCGAACTAGATACGAATTGTTTCAATTAATACTCCCCCTGAAGCAATTATAAAGTTGTTGCAAGAAATTCCATTATTGTTTAATGCAACTATAAATTCGTTTTGTAAGTAGCTGTTGTGATTGGTTTCACGATTTAATTTGTTCTTAAGGCTGGGGAATTCAAGGCCTACTAGATTTAGAAAATGTATTTATTTGTTAGTACGATTACCAGTTCTTAGATAGCACTAGGATCGCATTTTATAGTATTTATTTGAAACCGGAAGTACACGAAGCGATGTTAGACAAAGATGAAAGCATGCTTGGTTGACAGCCAAGTACAGCTGTTTCTGACGTTGCGCCATGTTGCCATTAGAAATATGCTGTTTAATTTAATATATTAAATGAATTTCGTTGATTTTATAACATAGTTTTTTAAAATCAAATTCAAGTAGGCGAGAAATTCAATTTTCAAACGTCATCATTTTAATATGTATATTTAGTATGCTATTTGAGCTTGATATTTAATTTTATATATATTGTGCTATAAATTAAAGATATTTTATGGACTTTTAAATCATGCTAAAAATACTATTGAAGTTGATGCTGATTTACCACCAAGTACAACCAATATTCAATATAAATATTGTTTTGTTAATGAGAAAAACTATTTGAATTATGTTACTGAAAGAGATAACATGTAATCAAAAAGTAATTATCTGTATAATTATAAATTTTCTAAAGCAAACAAGAAAAATTAAGTAAATTATAAATAAATATTTATGAAGGCAATAGAATGATATAAACTGAGACAGAAGAAACTGACTGAAGTGTCCTAAGGAGTAATTTAATCAGAAACCCATTTCATATTAAGGATACTTTCTTATCAAAATCATTATTACCTAATTACCCAAAACTAGGAAAGCTTACAGTAATACTAATAAAGTACTTACGCAAAAAAAACACTCAATATGATTTCAGTGTAGGCCTTTAAATCCTGCACTACTCAATAAACACTGAAGCAATCAAACAGTGCATTAACTGGGATATTTCAGTATATGGAATGCCAAAAACAATATAATATAAACCCGATGGTAATGTTCTTTATAGAACTATAACGTTTCCAAAAATATGATAAAAAATGTATGTCAAAGGATCCCAAGATATGTGAAATGTACAAATCAGCATGCAGCGGCCGACTGCCCTAGGAAATAAAAAGACAACTAAATAAATAGCAACTAGAACCACCCTGCAAATTATAAAGGTTGTGTATACCACAAACAATTTTGAAGAAAAACTTTACCCTAACCTACGTAAGGTAACTTTACAACAGAACACCGATGAACAGTAGAGCTAGAGACTAACTTTGTCCAAAAGACAAGAGGCTTTAAATATCACAGGAAAAGCCAACAAATAATAATAATTTGTTTCTGGTCATATATACGGGTGTATAATAGAAAATACAACTAACATACAACAAAGAAACGTCATGGAGGAACTGAAAACCATGATGAAATAACTCAAATGGGGACAATGATGAATCACAACATTGGTTACCAAGATATCATAATGACACAGGCACTAAGGATCGGAATATGGAACACTAATGACTTAGTCACACGCACAAGTAGTAAGACACTTCCTTATTAACAACTATCTATCTACAGGAAAGTCTACTCACTGTCAAGAAGAAAACTAGATATTATTGATTTCCGTGTAACTAAGAGTATAAGTCTTGTTTCGAGGTTCTTAATAATAGATTTACAGATTTGGATCTTTTTAGAAGTTATCTAACAGAATTAATAGAGATCAAAATACACCTTAAGATATAGATGAATCAATGACTAACTTGTCCATTAACATTAGAGATAAAATTCGAAAAAGAGATGGCTCAGGTAACGAAGGCAGAATAATAGAACTGAAGAGAATACAAAAATCACTTAACATAGCATCAAAAGACCTGAAAAAATGTTACAGTTAAAAAATCAAACAGTTCAAAGGTACTTACAAAAGGAGACGACAATCTACTCATTATGAAGAGCAACAAAAAATAAAGAGACCACAATTAGTAAACGCACCAGTTTAACCAGGAAATTGGGCCAGAGACAACCATAAGGCCGCCGCATTCTTGATAGATATCTGCAAATCCCAGGGATGTGAAACATCGGCTAAGTGATTTTACCCCAAAAAAAGGCACTCAAAGAAATAAACCAAATAAAGAAATTAAAGAAATATACAGGCCTTGACCTTATTACGGGAAACAAATACTGCAGGAGTTACTAATTGAAGCATTCAGAGCTCTTACTCATCATCACCACGGCACAATTGAACCAATACACATAATTGTGAATATAATCAATAATGATTTAGAGTGGCACGTGAGTTATAATCTTACCATATGACATTCATACAATCCTAAATTCTTATCTAACAGACACTTCTTTGTGAAACGTGGTAACGAAATCAAAGACTTGCATCGAATTCTAGCAGGTGTACCCCAAAGAAGTACATTAGGACCAGTATTATACCTATTTTTACAGCCGGCTTACCGACAACCCAATAAACGTCCGTAGCAACCCTTGCGGACGTACAACTGTATTCGCATCACATACCAACGCAACTATAGCATCTAAAAGCCAATTGAACAAGCTCCAAACGGAGGCATATGAAATGGAAAATTAAAGCAAATGTAGGCAAGTCAATGCATGACAGACTTACAGTGAAAAAGTAAAATTGCCCCGATGTAATATTATATACAAAAAATCATTCTGACATCATTAAATATCTTGGTTTAGACCTTGATCATGGGCTTGGCAAAAGCATATATTTAATAAAAGAAAATAATTTAATTCGGACTTAAACAAAGTAGTTTATACTGGATGTTGGGAAAGCTATCTCAGCTTAATTTGGATAACAAAACAGTAATTAAGCTAATATGGGCTTACAGGATCGAACTCTGGCTTCTCCAGCAATTGATCCAAAACATGCTTTGAATAATAACTATTGCACGCAGGTACACTTATATCTGTGCCTTCCTACAGTGAAAGAAGAAATTCAGAATGAGTGCTGCATATAGTTCGAGAGTGGAAATACATCCCAACAAACTTGCAAAAAATCTAATGTGTCCTTCAAGTGAATTACAATGCTCTAATAAGCTTTAAATTCTCAGATGTAGTAAACATATTTGATCAATAAATTTCTATAATTAAGCGACATCAAGCAAATTGCAAAAAGCCAGGACTTTTACATACATACATCTTATCAAATACTTATTTTCTATTCTCACGAATTAAATACATACATTTAGTATGATATTATAGAGTAATGTACACAGTTTCATTTAGGTTGCTTCATTTCAACTTTAGTTTTTTTTAATTGTTTTTTTTTTTCAAAAAAAAAATATCTTAATTTGTAAATCTACTGTTGCCTTCCTTGTATTTAATCTTTGTATTTATTCAGAGATATTATTGGCTTTATCTTGAAATTGTTACAGACAAGACATTAAGAACTATTTACCCAAACTATTTTTTATGCTTTTGGTATTTATTTGCCTGACTTATCCATGTGATTATCTGTATAATAAGCTCCTTTACAATATTACTCAAACTCAATTTTATTGACTGTTGATTTATCAATATATACATGGTGTATGTGAAATAACTATGATCACAGAAGAGCTGCATTTAGTTATTGAAGCACCATATACTTTAATGTAGTGCTAGTTTTTAAATTAGCACTCATCAAAAGGAATTAAAATTACCATCTACAGTATAGTTTGTATCTATTTCTGAAATTTCACATATTTGGGGGAGGCATGGCACAGTATAAATCTACAAATTGGAAAGAACTTTAACTCTCTAGGGCAAATGTATGTAATTTGTATAACAAAAGGCAAGTTACTGTTTTTATTTAAAATATAACAGCTAGAATAAACATTGATACCTTCTTTGTTACATTAAAACTGTTAAATATGTTGCAATAGGTGCTGCACCCTTCAATTGTAGCTACCTGTTGATGTCAAACAGTTTGGTACACAAAATTCACACATACACATACATGTGACATAGATTCTGTTGTTATAAAATAAAATAAATATGATATACAGTATCACAATCTCTAAATCCCACACTTACTAAATAAAATAATATTACAGTTAACAATATTCTGTCCCCAAATGTCCTTTGTTATTCACCCACAATTATGCAATTCTTCCTCATTTCCACACTGAAAGTGCGTAATAAATCTGCGTGTCGTTTGTTGTGAGGGCTAGCAATTTCTTAGGCAGACCAGCATTCACTTAATTAATTTGTAATTACCATATCTGCTACTTATAATTGCACTCTTCTGCTCATGTAGTTAGTGTTAGTATAATATTATTGCAGCAGCTTTTAGGTTGGCCATGTCAGCCTGTGAAAATCCTGAACACATATATATTCTTTCTCTCAATGTCAATTTCTCCATTTGACTACCCTTAGCTCAATCATTCCAACCCTATGTATCACCAACATCAGTTGTACTATTCAATCCACAGTCATTTGTGATGCATGGGACTGGATATATTATGCTATTAAAGTTGCAGCATTGAGTGGTGTTGGTGTGGAATGAACTGGTATACTTTGTTCTCATAGTATTCTGGAAGGGCATATTTGTTGATTAGTAGTAGTTACTGTGACAGCTAATAGCTATCAACCTTGCTCTTCTGCCGTGTGCTAATGGTGTATGTATGGTATGGCGGACTTACTACTTTGTACTCAAGTTTGTTGATTGTATTCCAATGACAAATGGTATCGACTACCCGGGCCACCCGCTTAATAAGAGGGGATACTCAGCACTGTACTACATTGGCGTGTGATGTTGTAAAACACTGTCACAAGTTATATTCAGCCGCGCGGATCAATTATAGGTTATGTACACAATAACAAAACATAATTATATTGGGCAACTATGTATGTCAGGTCCACAACATAATAATTTTAAAAATATATTATTATTTATAATTACCGAATGAACCACACTTTATCATTACAATAATTTGTGAAACGTTTCACTCGCTTATTATATAGTATTTCACCGACCATTTTCATATTATAACGCTTTAGTTCCAAAATATCTCACTAGTGTCATCACTCGTGAAAATCGTGAAGTTTTAATTGGGTTGGTAGGATGAGTTACCGGTTATATCATTACCACGTAATATTTGAAGTTTGCAATTTGGGTCAATATTTTTTTGGACCGTCCCATTTCAATACGAAGGAATATTTTATATAAGTCGGTTTACTACCCCCAATAGTGTATTGCTGGTCATATACTGTGGCTTTGTTTTTTAAATTTATGACGTATGATAAAAGTTATAAATAATATTTTTTGATACAAAACGAATTTAAAAAATTGTAGAGACCCGTTTTTGGGTAATTTCATATGTAAGAAAATGCAATTTATTTGATAAAGATCCGTTGTTTCGTTTAGAAATGCCGGGTTCCGAAAGCCGGACACTTTCTAATTTCCCCGCGTTAAGTACTACTGCACACCGAGAATTATTTATATAAACTAGTTCTATATAACCATTACGGTTATGTAGTTTTAAGACAATTATGTAGTATTGAATGAACAATCAACTCAGATGATCTCATGAAAATCGCTTAGTAAATGAATTCCTGCTATTCTTACAAAAACGAAGTTAATCTGGCTAAATGTTTACCAAATATGTACCTAATACACCTGTTCCACACGATTACATGACTATTTGCTCGGTGCGATTTTGTAATTATGTCTTTTTGTTCATCTAAATCAGCAGAACTTTTTTAGCCCTTACCCCAAAATATATTTGTTTAAGTCGATATTACCCCCGCATTGTTATGTAATTGTACATATCTTAAAAAATAGCACCGCAGGCTTTTTTTAAAAGTTTCAGATCAAACGTGCTAGAATTGAAAATTAGCTTTCGCTATTAGTCGAATTTGTAACGAAAATTGACAGTTTTAAATGAAGCATTAAACAAAATTCCAATTGCACCCATTGCCCCCTGTATCCGTGCCTGCCTCATTCTGAAATGGAGGAAACCAATGTAAATTTAAAATTTAAACAAGTCTCGTATATTTCAAAGGCTGTACGCAGAATTAAAAGTTTCAAAGATTGCATTGTAAAAATGCTGCCACGTTTATGAAATAGAATATTTCCTTATTATCTTCAATAATTTTATTTTTACCCCATTTGGGTTTAATTTACCCCGGATCCCCGACCGCTGGTCTAAATGTTAAGATAGGCAAGAGGAGTTATCCTGAAAGACAAAATGCGTAACGAATATATAGAGAAGCTTTAAAGTTGCAACTATAACCCAGAACATAACGGAATCCAGACTAAGATGGAACAATAACGTAATGCGAAGACCAGAAGATCATTTTGTTAAAAAGAGTCGTTCCATGTATACAAATAAAAGGGGAAGAGCTCTAACCACCTGAATGACAAATGCCCAGAGTGACATGAATGAAATAGGATCGTGAGAAAAAGACGCATACAAGTCGAATCTGGAAAAACGGAAAAAGGCGAGAATAAGGAAGTTAAATTGTAAAACGATGCAAGCACAATTGCTCATGCCTATTCTTGGCGTTCCAAATTTTAGGCTGGTTCACGGTGAAAGAACTAGCTCAGAGTGGCTTAGAGCGATAAATGAATGTGTCGCATGGCAATACCTCGAACTACCACAACAAGCCCATCTCTTGCCATATCATATTTTTTATTAAACACTAGATGAAATTCCTGTCTTTCGACGGGTTATCATGAACGAATTGCCAAAAGGTAAAATGCTTATTGCTCCACAGATAAAAACCAAACCCGTACTTAAAAGATTGCTATTATAATTCAAAACAGTTAATACTCCAATAAAAATTGAGTACAAAAAAAAACATAAAAATACCACCCTCGATGGGATTCGAAACTTTGACCCCCAATTATATACTGTAGCTTTTGTTGCAGTTTATAAGAATATTGTACCATAAATACAAACAAAAATATCGTTTTCTTCCTGTATAGATTAAATTATAAGATACGTTTATTACACCACTTCTGTTTATTGCACACGCAAAACCGATATAACAATAAAAAGAGAGTGCCGCACAAACTGCAACATTGTGTTTGGCGTGTACTAAAAAAAAATCTATGGGTTCGGTATGCGGCGGGGCCTTGAAATTGCTTCCTTTTACCGAAAGGCCGGAGCTACTACTACCACTAGCAAGGCGGCCGCAGCGTGATTCAGAAACGGGGCTTATTGATCGGATAAGATCAATAATAAAATCTATTTGAAGTCATTACGATTAAAATGCGGTTATAATTGCCGTTTCGCAGAAGCAAATAATGTCAGAATTGATTACATGTCTGCGCGCGAACTAGACGTCGAACGTTAATTGTGATAAACGAGGATGTAAGCGGCTAATCTTGGAAATGTTATGAAGGATTCAAACGTGTTAAACGTTGTTTTTATTATATAACTAAAGCAATATAAATTGCTTTCGTTTATCACTATTTGCTGTTATTGTTTCTTGTTCTATTTGTCGTGCTAGCCGCACCCGATGCGCACAATTCTAGCTTGTCCCTTACAACCGGTGCACGACCGCAAAACTTGGAGCGATACAGCACTTCATGGGGAGAAAAACGAAAACACCCTATGTTTTAGAAAAACGAGCATAGCGAGTTCTTTAAATCATACTAGCAGGATGATTTTCCCGATAGTGCTATGAAACTATGAACCATGAGATTTGCACAATCGTTTATTGGAAATATAAAATTGAGGAGGGTTCGCCATCCTGAGACCGGATCTATCTACGATAGCATAAAGTTAAAGAAATGTAAATATCTTCATATTAAAGTGATATAACTAACCCTCTAGGAGGAAAGTTAAACGTCATCTGGCGGCACCACATCAATTAGCAATGCACACCCATATGTCATAACCGTCAACATGCTCATGCCATCAGGATTACCGGGTAGTGCCCTCTATGGAATAATATTCCAACAGAGTGCTTGAGATATCAGCAAAGGCCAATCTTATAAAATTAACATATGGGTGTGCAATGCTAATTGATGTGGTGCCGCCAGATGTCGTTTAACTTTCCTCCTAGAGGGTTAGTTGTATCATTTTTGTATATAACCACTCGAGATATTGTGTGAATTCAACCTCACTAGCTGAGCTACACTGATGAGATCTAATAAGATCGAAATCTAGATATGTAGATTGCTAAGAGGTGGATTCACACTTACAATGTAAGACCGCCTTATCGTTTTAAGATCCGCTTTTTGTTTAGTGCTACGCGTTAAGACCGTCTTATTATTAAAACGGTCTTAAACTAATTAAGATTCGTTGAAGAAACCGTTGGTGGCCAACTCCAAGCTCTGTATACGTATGTAATAATTAGTTTTTCTGTAAAATATATATTCTAAGCATAAATAATAGAACACATGCTACTTTTATCCTGAATAAATTTCTCTCACACACAATTATCGCATGTAATTTTTCAATAATTCAACCCTTTTCAACAATTTCCGCCATCGATTATCCATCAAAAGCGCGCACCGCCGGGCGTCTGACATGTTCGTGTCGTCCCCGTCGGGCTCCACTACATACAACCCCCGACGCCACTAGCTCCGCGCTGCCGCCGCCACCCCCGAGAACTCAACTTAAACAATATGTCACTTGAAAATGGCAGTTTAATTAACTTCTAGCTCATTCCGTGCGCTGCCCGCGTAATTGGTTATATGATATTCCATCCGGCTCTCTCGCGGTTTAAAGCCAAGAAGACCGAGACCTTGTAGTTGCAAGGAAATTAATTGAATTCCAACTTGCTTTATTTTATTTTTTTAATAATTTGAGTATGTGGCTTCACGATTGTGTTTTTAAAATTATTAATACACACAACAACACGCGCGCCGCCGACCGTTGGACATTGTGCTCTCTCCCTAGAAACTTTACAGTTGTAACAATGGTAAATAATAACACGCGGTGTTGCGATGGAGCGGTGCAAAGTTTTGCGGGCGGCTGTTTTGTGGTAATAAATGCATGAATTGTCATTGTGTTAGCGGCGGCTGCTAGCACACTATTGAATTCTGCAGGTGATGCATTGAGATCGTAAGAGCTGTGAGAGTGTCTTTATGTAATGAAAACATAACCGAATACTTGTTTATGTTAGTAGTAGATTAAGTAACAGATTTTTGAGCTAGTCCCATTTTTGATTCCGCCTTTCTCTGTACTTATCATCAAGTGTTTGTGTACTACAGTCACCACGTACATTTAACAACCATCTGCTAACTGTTAAATTGCTAACGCCCGGTTTCTGCAACGAATCTTAAAGCTCGTCTTATATAAGCTTGTCTTATATAAGCTTGTCTTATATAAGCTTGTCTTATATAAGCTTGTCTTATATAAGTTTGTCTTATATAAGCTTGTCTTATATAAGCTTGTCTTATATAAACTTGTCTTATATAAATTTGTCTTATATAAGCTTGTCTTATATAAGCTTGTCTTATATAAGCTTGTCTTATATAAGCTTGTCTTATATAAGCTTGTCTTATATATAACCACGTCTTAAATTTTTATTTTGTTGCATCAAACATATGTAGATTTTACTTAGTCTTACAATGTAAGACCGTCTTATCGTTTCAAGATCCGACTTTTGTTTGGTGCAACGTTTTATGACCGTCTTATTATTAAGACGGTCTTAAACTAGTTTGAGAAATCGGGCGTACAAATCTTTTTACCATTTACAGGATTTTGATGATTTTTGCATAGTGCTGTAACCTTTTGGAGTATCAAGCTTTTCTATATTAATAGTTATGTATTGTAAATTCATCCTACTTTACTTTAGATATGTTAAAAGTCAACATTTGTATCAATTTATTGTTAACAATTAGTTTACTTATTTATATTTACTACCTTTAATAATTTGAATTTACAGTAATTAATATTAGCCCTAGATGCTTGTATGTGCGTACATAATTATAAAGCCCCAGGCACTTGTATGTACGTACATAATTATAAAGCCCTAGGCACTTGTATGTGCATACATAATTATAAAGCCCTAGGCACTTGGTATGTGCGTACATAATTATAAATGAACTATTTCTTAATTTCTATATTTACAATTTTTTTGAAAATGTTTGCATTTAGCCTGTGTAAAGTACTGTGAAACATTTATCGATTTCCCATTAATTTTTCATAAATGAATACATTTTGATTAATACATTTTTTGCATTGTGTTTTAAATAATTTATTATTCTTTGTGTTTTTAATTTCTGTCGATAAAAAAATGTAGTAGTAATATTTAACCTCTGTTGATCGTTATTATTTTTATAACATTTCCCACCACTATAGCTGTTTTCGTTTATCACGATTTGCTGCTCTGGGTTTATTGTATCTTGTTCTATTGTTCCCGATGCGCATAATTCTACTTCTTCCCTTACAACCGGTGCACGATTGCACAACTTGGAACGATACAGCACGTCACGGGGCGGTTAAACGAAAGCATCTATTATATCACGCAAAACCGCATAAAAATCTTAAACAATTCATATGAAAAAAAAAACAAAAATGATACTTTATCATTTAAGCCCACGTAAAAGCCATTTCCCTTCGCGTTAGTCTAATCCCGCAATAAACTATCTCGGCGAGCTAAGTTATTCCTCGCTTCTAAAATTCTTAGCGCGGCGCGTCATAACTCTGCCGAGAGCCGCCGCCGCCGCCGGCAGCAGGATTTACAGTCGCAGCCAGTGCTCTTAAATTATTTAAGCGCCGTGCGGTTGCAGGGGAGCAAAACTCGGGCACGGGCATTTGCGGCCGGCCCTAAATAAAGTGCGATTAAAACCACCGCGCGCGCCGCAGAAAGAAATTGCGTCCGTTGCGCAACGCAGCGCTTAGAAAGTGTGACTGCATAAATTCTAAAACGTGCAAACTGCAACAACAACAAAAAACTGGTCGCAGAAAGCAACACTGATTTTATCTTGAATACATTTTTTTTTCTCAAAAATTGTGTAGAAATGTAGGTCTACAGTCCAGGGGGTGCTATTATATAAGTTTAGATGTTCTTTAAAAAAAGATATGACTGTTACCCAAGGCAACCAAATAAACAATTGTTTCAGCGTTGGAATTCGTGATTCAAACGTCAATGTTTTTCTTCAAAGTAGTAGGTAAACAGCTGATCTTTGTTATTGTTTGATTGCATTAAATTCATATGATTTCACTTCTACAATAATACGCGATTGTTAATGTACTTTTAAGGTATAAATAGTATAACCCTGGGTCTATAGTCATGTATAAGATGAAAAACAAATGTTATGTAAACAAATTGCCTACTGTAGTTCATTTTCTGCCACCAGATGGAGTATCAGCCATCTTGAATCGCCAATAGCACATATCGAAATGTGCAAATATTTACAAACATTTTGAATCCAATGGTTAAAACCAATGTAACTTAAAATACCTGACAATATACGCTGGCCACCTGTGTGAAATCGTTTTCAGGTAAAACTTGCTTTTCTACTAAGGAAAAAGTGACGTCCACAGCTATTCAAGGTAAGCACAAGTTAAAGCAACCCATCCCGCCTGTTAGTTGAGGTGGGCTTGTTAACCACCCCCTCACGGGGATGATGTTAGGCCCAATTCACACAAAGGAGGCGAAGAAGCGAAGGCGCGGTGCCGGCGCGGCGAGAGACACGACGCTTTCACGCCCCCTCTATATAAACATATAGTGCAATGTCCACTTAGATGATCAGGCGTGGGCATTTGCCTCATTCCTCCCGCCGTGCCGGAACTACGCCTTAGCCTCTTCGCCTGAGACACGGTGGCTGCGAGGCGAGAGGCACAACTCTTCCACGCCGCCTCTACGTAAACATATGGTGCAAAGTCCACCCCTTCACTGCATATGGACATCACAATCGACGTCGCGCCTGCACCGACGTCGCCTATGTGTGAATTGGGCCTTACATCATCCCCGTGAGGGGGTGGTTAACAAGCCCACCTCAGCTAACAAGCGGGGTGGGTTGCTTTAACTTGTGCTTACCTTGAATAGGTGTGGACGACACTGTAGCGCCTTGTGACGGCTTGTGTTAATTTCAAAAGATAAATGTTTATATGAATCAGTGCATAATGATTAATTAATATTTTACCTCCTTCCATTTATTTTTGTTCTACAACGGGGTTATTTATTTTCAGTCGAGACAGACCAGCAGGAATCGCGTGCGGTTAATTGCGGCGCGGCTAATAAATTAAACGCGGGGTACAAAAACAGGCGCCCCCTCTCGCATTTCAAGCAGCTGGGGGGGCGGCAGTGTAACGGCCGCTAGGCATGCAAGTGCCGCGAAGGAATTCGCGGGGTGCAAAGAGAGGTGTAAAATAGTAACACGTCGTTAGCGCCACCCTGACGGATGGCACCACTATTTCCTTTGAGAATTGTTTAGAGTTTTCAAGTTATAAGAAGAGTGCGGGGGGCAATATTGATTTATGCTAAAATCATATATTTGCAATTTTATTATTTACTGAGACAGTTTTTATTGGATAGTTTGGCAAATATCCAGCCCCGACTTAAGATTGTATGAGGGGCCCGAGGCACTTATTAGTTGTAGGCCCCTACAATTTCATAGATAGATAGATACATTTATGTAACAAAAAACATTCCTAATTATAAATACAACATATATAAAATTGCAACAATTATTAAAATACTAGATAAAACATACTAATAAGTATAATTGTGTAGTGAAAATGTCGAAAAGAAATGCATCTAATTATGGCCGGCTTTATAATTGTTGAAAGTTATTGTATATTTCCACAATTTTAGTTACAAAACGTCGGTAAAACAATACTTTTCTTATACAGCAGTGCTATTGTATACGGAAAGTAAAAATGACTGGGAGTGCAAATAAATTTGTTTTTAGGTGTTTTATATCCTTCAATTTAATATCGTCACCTTCAAAACCCGACTTGGAGATACTAAGCTATTAATTCTGCAAGACACCACGTTTTTTTTGTTTGTTAATTGTAGTCTTTTACTATATGTTTTTATTTATTATTTATTTTATTCTATTTTACACATTGCTTATCTGGATAGTTCTGGATAGTTGGCTGGAGGGTAGCATAGCTACAGACACTTAGGCCTCAAAATGGGCCCATTGTGAAACCTCTCTTTAAGGCTGCTCACTCGTCCCACCAGTCAATTTTGCGTGCAAGCCGCAAAACTCTGGCGGGTGAGGAGCTTATCACTCAGATATTATTATACATAATATGTTTAAAGAGCAATGCTTCAAATTTTTTATTCCATAATGTTATTTTGTGCATTAACGTTTTTTCCCTGTATTATATAACACCACACTTGCAATTTTATAAATTGTATTGCATAAATTGCAATATATATTTTTATTGCTTCTGGATCATTTACCAAACGGGCCACCACACCAAGGGGCACTTTTTAAATCATGCAATCACTGCACGTGATGAATGCTGGCAATTGCCCAAACCCGGGCGTATTTATTAAACAATGAGACGCAAAAAAAAAACGTAGACTATGAAAGAGATTTTTGAAGGTGAGCGCGATTATGTTGAGCCCGCTGGCGTATAGAAAGAACGCTGGCCTAGAATTATTTCAGGTTGCAACATACATTTAATTTGTTACAGTTCTCAAATTAATTATTTATACTGCAATATTTAATATGTTTATTACTTATATAGAGTAATGAAAATTAAGCATTGTTTCTGAAATTATGCTAGAATACAACCTCAGGCCTCAGTGAAATCCCTATGTTTAAAATACGAAGACTAATCGCCTTCAGTTCGGCAGTGGTTTTTTTTAGACATATTTTCAATATTTATATCGATACTAATTCCCTTTGTGAGATATGATAAATAAATTTCCAAATGAAAACTATTTAAGAAAAACAATACTTTCCCACTGAAAATATTTCCAAACGAGATATTGTGCACCTACGTAAAGGTCGTTTTGGACAAGACAATTTCTTGACTCAAAAGTTAAGGTCATTTTAGACAAGACAATTTATTAACTCAAAAGTTGTTCAAGAAATGAATTCATATATCCTCTTCCCATACAATTTGTCCTTGACAAATAGAAAGCATTATATTTGCTCATTCGATCTACCATCCAATTCAATATTTCAAATAATTTGCTGTATGATACAAAATAATTTAGATTGTCTCGCATCTTGACTAACTTTTGAGTCAAGAAATTGTCTTGTCTAAAACGACCTTAAGTCAAGATGCGAGACAATCTAAATTGTCTCGTATCATACAGCAAATTATTTAAAATATTGTATTGGATGGTAGATCGAATGGAAAAATATAACGCGTTCTATTTGTCAAGGACTAATTGTATGGGAGGAGGATATATGAATTTAATTTCTTGAACAACTTTTGAACTAAGAAATTGTCTTGTCTAAAACAACCTTAACACCAGTTTCATTCAGAAATGCTCATTGTTCAATGGATAATTAATTTATAATATATAATAAACCTAAACAATTATAAAAAAACTGTTATTAATTCAAATCACTTATACTACTCCAATTAAATATTGAATAAAATAAAAAAATACCATTGTCCGAATTAAAAAAAATGTATTGATTTTGAAATGAATGAAGTTTTCCGTCAATAAAGTATTATTATTATTATTATTATAGTTATGTAATATGTAATGGCGATACGTGCCTTGGCCACTATACTATATCAATCGTTTTAAGTATTTTGTGATAGAATAATGAATTTCATTACTCAAATACTTCCAAAATATCATATTTTATCAAACCTCCACACGTACACGTACCACCCAAAATTTATGAACTATGCAAACGGTGAATTTATCAAAATAATCATCTGGCCGCCTGCCACCTCTAATCCCCATACAAATTCCACTTTTGTCAGGCATTACACCGACAACAATTTGTACAGACCAACGTAAACTTCTCAGTAGTCGGGTCGTAAACCAGAGCAACGCGTTATTAACCACGAAAATCCGAATAACACATTTAATATAATAATATATCATAATATAATATACATAGTTTTCTATTTTGAATTATACTTTTAACAACCATATGGGTTAATGTTTGTTTTCATTTATTATTTCACACGAATCCTTATCACGACCGCAGTTTCCTTACGGCGGAAATTTCGCGGTTGTCGGCACAAAGTAAAGTTTGATAAGGCCTGGGCCTGGGCGCGCGCACGGTTTGTTTGGCTAGTTGACGCGAATGCGGGCGGAAACGAAATTCACCCAGACCCAGAAATAGAAGTGACATAATAGAGGAAATATAAAATCACACTTACAAATGTTGGATATTAATGCAGCCGTTGAGATTATGGACGTGAAACTTACCTAGAAAAAAAAAGAAAAGGAAATTTAGTTTATACATATCATAAAAAGTTATAATTCAGATAATATTAAGTAAATACGATAAAATAACTATATAGGTTACAATTTTTTTTTAGTTTTACTGCGCTGCTGTAAACGCCCGCATTTTTATACATGTGTGCAATTTCGCTTACCACTACGCTACCCCTACCGCGCTTATTGTGCATGGCCCATTACTCTTTATGAAGAAGCATATTAATTTATTTACACATGAAACTATTTTTGTGACATGAAAATGACGTCAAAATAGACCGCCGCTTATAAGCAACCGCCATCAAGGAAACCAAGGTTTAACAAAAAAATTAACTTGATTTATATATTATTAATACTACAGTATTATCAATACATACAAGAATAACCTCTAAACACCCATAGCTATTAAATTACTCACTACTATGATTATTTTTTTGTACTATTGAATTGCAGCTATTCAAATCACGCTGACCTTTCAACAAGGGGGGCCCGCCGCCCCGTTTAGTATGTAATAAGGCGCACTTATCTGTGCGTTTATTAATTAAACGAGACCCGGGAGCTTTCACTCCCGCTAGCAAACAATCGCCGCCGTTTTATTGGCGGCATAACTCATTTCCGGCCCGCCGACCCGCAGGTATTCGCGCGGCGTCGCCCTGGCAATGCGAGGGCAGCGGCGCAACGACGCGAGAAGTATTTAATTGCAACCAGAAGAAAAAAAAACAAGCAACAACCAAAAGAGTTATTTTCTAGGATCATTACGGCATAATTGTAATGTTTTATGTGACGTGTGTAATTGAGGCATTTATAAAGAAATCATGAAATAAAAATGGATATTTATGTAACTAGTGCGGTAATGCAAAAGAAGTTTTATATATACACGTTGGTAAAAAATGATTGTAACAACTACAACTAACAAATAAAATGCAAAACAAAGTGGTGGAACAAACAGGTGAAAGAAGAAATCGAAAGAAACAAAAAATAAACAAATGAAAGAAGAAATCTAAAAAAAGAGCTATGGAGAACGAATCTTAATCAAAAATGATACAACTAACCACATAGGAGGAAAGTTAAACGTCATCTGGCGGCACCACATCAATTAGCAATGCACACCCATATGGTAATAACCGTCAACATGATCATGCCATCAGGATCACCGGGTGGTGCCCTCTATGGAATAATATTCCAACAGAGTGCTTGAGATATTAGCACAAGACCAATCTTATAGAACATATATAAGTATGAATCCACCTCTTAGCAATCTACATATCTATATTTCGATCTTATTAGATCTCATCAGTGTGGCTGCGCACGACTGCCTGAGCGATACTACACGCCACGGGGAGACTACCAATGCTAAACCATGCTAAACGAAAGCGCCTATAATGGTGATCCGCCATTTTTTTTTAATGATCAAAAGTGCTTTCTAACATCAAAAAGGTTAACAATCACAGGTCTAGATAATTTAGATCAAAACAGGGAAAATTAGACAACAATAAGTGTTGTAAGTGAATGTCATGCATCAGTGCAATAAACATTTTTATTGCACTAATGGATAACATTCGCGTATAACACTTATTATATCAGAATAAACACTATTATGGGAAATAATCTCCTGAAATTTACTCCTTATTTATTATTTTATATCACCATAAACCCACCGTTATACTTCTTCACATAGCAAGAACCCAACAAGCCCTGAATAATTCTCATAAAAAAAAGCCATTATTTTCACACAAAAGTGTCGCAATCCCCACCGATGATTTATCTACTGGCGAACACACCCGCCCTTGATTAGCGGTTTCGCAAAGCGGAGACGCGCTGAAAAGCGGCCGCCGCGATAAATTCGCGGAACGGCGGGCGCGAGACTGGGGCGGCGGCGGGTGATTAATGGCGTGGACGTACAAGGCACCGCCGTCGACATCAAATGGACATACATCAAGTGCCGCGACGCAAACGGCGCCTTAAATCATCTTCATTGCCTTATTTACCTGGCAAACGGGGCACATTATGTCGGCCATTGGTGCGCGCACACGCTTCTTATTTGTGCAGCGAAATTGCAACATATCCGCGTCCAACGCGTTTTCCAGAAAACATAACATGTAATACAAAAGTGTGTGTGCTATAAGTGTGCACATCAGGCTTGAAATTGATAATAAACGAGCGGTAAATTCATATTCCATTAAATATTTTCACTATTAGCCTATTATAACTAATTTTTGAACCGAAAATATTGTAACAAATGCATTTATTATTAAGTTTTTGCAATAATTAGTTCTGAAGTAAGTATCGACATGACAAAAGTGTCATTTTGATACTTCCATCAGAACTAATTATTGCTATTACTTAATAATGAATCCATTTTAATAAAATTTTCGGTTCTAAAATTAGTTATAATAGGCTAATAATGAAAAAAATCTTTAAAAACATTGGTCGGTACTAAAAAAGTATACGATAATAGTAGTTCGTAAATGTGGCTGTTTGGGTTAGGTATATTGTAAATCAAACTTTAATGAGATGAAGCAATATATAGCTCCAATGTAGCACACACGCAGTCGTCAATATCTAAGAGCCCCCCCATATAAAACCACTAAGTTCTATTTAATGCGTGTCGCAGTGCAGGCGTACGAGGTGACAAAACAAACACCCCCTCCACCTCGTATATAGTGTATTAAACATAAAACCAGATCGATTCTATTTCTAATATCGGCGGTTTAGTGCTACGGAATCGGGGTTAACTGTGCGATATAAACGCCCCATTTAATTCCTGCGGGCGTGCTCGAGGGGGAGAAGAGCGCGATGCTAATAATAGAGAGAGAAAACCTCGCAATAACGCTAAGCGGGCTTTACTAAAGTAAGCCGTAAACAAATAGAACTGTTAAGTGTGAATAAATGTGGGCCACTGAGCATACAGATAAAAAAAATATATAGGTACGCAGGGGATTATCGAATATTGCTGCACACCTGGAGCGAGAGTGGTGTTAATATTTATTGAGCAATATCAGCAAAGCCGATGGATGGTTAAATAAATATGAGCGACTAGTTTAGCTTCGAACTTTCAAAGTGAATATATTTAAAAAATTATTTCAAGTAACGTATTTCCATTTAGTATGGTTTTATTTAGAGAGTATGTTTATATGCAAAAGATACAATGAACAAACGTAATAATAGCGAAAAATGTGCGAAAAGACTTTCATAAAATATTAATACCGGACAATCTGAATGCCCAAAATGACCAATTTTATTCTCAATGTCTCATATAATATATATATATATATATATATATATATATATATATATATATATATATATATATATATATATATATATGTATGTATGTATGTATGTATGTATGTATGTATGTATGTATGTATAGATATCTCAAAGATAAACCTACTTTGTAATGGCTTAAATACTTAAATACCCATACTAGCATTTAATTGAATAAAAATAGCTATAAATCGCTTGATAGTTGCTAGAAACATATGAAGTTTTCGAAATATTTTCTAAAATAGTCATGTTCCACACATACTAAATTTGAAGAAGATATCTCAAAGATAAACCTACTTTTTGATGGCTTGAATACCCAAAATAGCATTTGTTTTAATAAAAATAGCCATACATCGCTTGATAGTTGCTAGAATCATATGAAATTTTCAAAATATTTTCTAAACTAGTCATGTTCAACTAATACTAAATTTGAAGAAGATATCTCAAAAATAAACCTACTTTTTGATGGCTTGAATACCCAAAGTAGCATTTGTTTTAATAAAAATAGCTATAGATCGCTTGTTAGTGGCTAGAAACATATGAAATTTACAAAATATATTCTAAAATAGTCATGTTCAACTGATACTAAATTTGAAGAAGATACCTCAAAGATAAACCTACTTTTTAATGGCTTGAATATCCATAGTAGCATTTGTTTTAATAAAAATAGCTATAGATCGCTTGTTAGTGGCTAGAAACATATGAAATTTACAAAATATTTTCTAAAATAGCCATGTTCAACTGATACTAAATTTGAAGAAGATATCTCAAAGATATACCTACTTTTTGATGGCTTGAATACCCAAAGTGGCATTTGTTTTAATAAAAATAACCATATATCGCTTGATAGTTGCTAGAACCATATGAAATTTTCAAAATATTTTCTAATCTGGTCATGTTCAACTGATACTAAATTTGAAGAAGATATCTCAAAGATAAACCTACTTTTTAATGGCTTGAATACCCATAGTAGCGTTTGTTTTAATAAAAATAGCTATAGATCGCTTGTTAGTGGCTAGAAACATATGAAATTATACAAAATATATTCTAAAATAGTCATGTTCAACTGATACTAAATTTGAAGAAAATATCTCAAAGATAAACCTACTTATTGATGGCTTGAATACCCAAAGTAGCATTTGTTTTAATAAAAATAGCCATATATCGCTTGATAGTTGCTAGAACCATATGAAATTTTCAAAATATTTCGTAAATACTCATATTCAACTAATACTAAATTTGTAGAAGATATCTCAAAGATAAACCTACTTTTTGATGGCTTGAATACCCAAAGTAGCATTTGTTTTAATAAAAATAGCCATATATCGCTTGATAGTTGCTAGAACCATATGAAATTTTCAAAATATTTTCTAAACTAGTCATGTTCAACTAATACTAAATTTGAAGAAGATATCTCAAAGATAAACCTACTTTTTAATGGCTTGAATACCCATAGTAGCATTTGTTTTAATAAAAATAGCTATAGATCGCTTGTTAGTGGCTAGAAACATATGAAATTTACAAAATATATTCTAAAATAGTCATGTTCAACTGATACTAAATTTGAAGAAGATACCTCAAAGGTAAACCTACTTTTTAATGGCTTGAATACCCATAGTAGCATTTGTTTTAATAAAAATAGCTATAGATCGCTTGTTAGTGGCTAGAAACATATGAAATTTACAAAATATATTCTAAAATAGTCATGTTCAACTGATACTAAATTTGAAGAAGATATCTCAAAGATAAACCTACTTTTTGATGGCTTGAATACCCAAAATAGCATTTGTTTTAATAAAAATAGCCATACATCGCTTGATAGTTGCTAAAATCATATGAAATTTTCAAAATATTTTCTAAACTAGTCATGTTCAACTAATACTAAATTTGAAGAAGATATCTCAAAGATAAACCTATTTTTTAATGGCTTGAATACCCATAGTAGCATTTGTATTAATAAAAATAGCTATAGATCGCTTGTTAATGGCTAGAAACATATGAAATTTACAAAATATATTCTAAAATAGTCATGTTCAACTGATACTAAATTTGAAGAAGATATCTCAAAGATAAACCTACTTTTTGATGGCTTGAATACCCAAAGTAGCATTTGTTTTAATAAAAATAGACATACATCGCTGGATAGTTGCTAGAACCATATTAAATTTTCAAAATTTTTTCGAAAATACTCATATTCAACTGATACTAAATTTGAAGAAGATATCTCAAAGTTAAACCTACTTTTTGATGGCTTGAATACCCAAAGTAGCATTTGTTTTGATAAAAATAGCCATACATCGCTTGATAGTTGCTAGAATCATATGAAATTTTCAAAATATTTTCTAAACTAGTCATGTTCAACTAATACTAAATTTGAAGAAGATATCTCAAAGATAAACCCACTTTTTAATGGCTTGAATACCCATCGTAGCATTTGTTTTAATAAAAAATAGCTATAGATCGCTTGTTAGTGGCTAGAAACATGAAATTTACAACATATATTCTAAAATAGTTATGTTCAACTGATACTAAATTTGAAGAAGATATCTCAAAGCTAAACCTACATTTTGATGGCTTTAATACCCATAGTAGAATTTGTTTTAATAAAAATAGCTATCACCTATCTATAGCTATTTTTCTTCCCCCTGCTATCACCTCGGTATTTATGGGCTTTGTGCCATTCTGGGCTATCGGTATCAAGGTATGTATGGCTTTCTTTTTATTTATAACTGTTACTATTCTAAAATATATTAAATTTGTAATTCTACAATATAAGCCGTTTTTGAAAAAAAAAGACAGGAGTCCTTTTAGAACCATGCTTCAGATTTATAGTTGATCGCAAATTGAAAGCAGATTATTTTTGAAAATATTATTGTCCTGAAAGTATCCACTATAATTCAATCTCCAGTAGACTGCCAGGGAAGAGGAGACTGAAGCCAAATTGACTACATCCGACTAAATAGACGTTTCTGCTCTTTGACAAAAAGGGGAGTACTTATGCAGGTGCAGATATCCCCAGAGATCACAATCTACAAGGTAGTAAGAATCAAAATCTAAGATACGCTAAAAGCCGATACAACGAAACAATTATCTCAGTAAGCTCAAAAAACACCAGAAAAATACACAAGACGAAATAAACAGGAAAATTCATGATTTATTTCATAATAACCAATAGAGATATCAATCCAACACAAATGCTAAACGAGAGAGCTCTAACGTCAGCTAACGTAGGAACAGAACTTCTATCTTTATCAGCCGTGAGGCTTTTCTGCAGGTCAAGGGAGAAGCTCAGAGGAGTTTAATCACCTTAACTTGACAGGAAACCTCTGAAAAACTGTGAAAGGTGATTCGCGAAAATTCTCTTCTGGGGATCGAACGCAGGCTCTCCAATGCTCAGAACGAGACGGACGACACCTCTAACCACTCGGCCACTGAACTGGGTTCTTCAGTTAATATTATGTAAAATGCTCATGGAAAGACCCTTCAAAATCGAAAAAGGGCCTGTGTAAGAAGAGAAATATAATATTTATTTAAAATATTGGATTGTTAAGGCGTCTACTTTGTGATAATTCATTTTAAAGGATAAATAAAACGATTTTCTACTTTGTTTTTTATCACACTTCAGTTACACTTTGCAAGTCATCGGAGGAGCTCGAAAATGGCTAGAACTTGGCCGAAACTAGTTGCAAAGTGTAACTGAAGTGTGATAAAAAACAAAGTAAAAAATCGTTTTATTTATCCTTTAATATTTATTTATTTATTTGTTTCGGGTACATAACAGGTATGGGATAGATATACCCCAACCCTATGACAATATTAAATGATTGTCATCGGAAATCACGAGACGGTTGTACGAATAGAGATTAACAAGCAAATTAAATGAAGAGGAAAGGACTAACCGAGATATAGAGAGCATTTGGAAATAAATAATCGCTTTACAATTTAATTACAAACTTATATTTTTATCGCTCTCAAATAATTAAGCATCTAATCACGTTTTGCTGCAGCATTACATCACATATGTGTCACGTAGCGAGTGTTAAATGGGACGCGCAGAAACTTTATATCGATTCCGAACAGCGCGGTTTGCAAATATTGACAGACTGGCACTGATTGAACTACAACCGGGGCGCATCCGATATCATCCCCGACGTGAGCGAGTTTGTCTCTCACTTATCACATCCAGTTTCAGCACCGAAATAGAGACTTGTGCAAGCATACGTGTGTGTGTGTAATGTCGCGCACAATCTGCTTTCCGCCGCCTGGCAGCAACATAATATTCGCTATACATATCATATTCATGGCAACATAATAAGAGCGTTAAATACACCTTAATAATGCACTAGTTGAGTTTGAGCAAGAATATTGAGATATTGTTCACGAAACGTCGAGCGCAGTGAGATTTTGTTAGGGGCATACACTTCTTCTAGATACCAATAGAAATTGCTCACACATACACTACAATCGAACTGTTAAAAAGACATAGTAGATAATTATTTATAGCCTGTAATTAACATCTCTAACAGGTCTATTGTAGTAATAGCCAACAGAAGGTTGAATTATAAAGCAAAATATCTATAATTCTGTCGGATATCCAAATTACTAGATATTGGGCCTATTTGTATCCTCGTTTTTGTTAGTAGTAGGACATGTGCTACGTTACAGACGAACAGTGGACAGAATCTCGAAAAAACGTAATAGGAAAATCGACTTTTGTATTTTCGATCGAAAGTTGTCTTAGCAGGTTCATAGATTGCCATAACATTCATCTGTAAAAGGATAGATTTTTCTACCCAACCTACCCCTTTGCAAAATTTGCAAAATTTACTTGTTTGTCCGGCATTTTGAATCTTTTAAATCGGACATCGGATTCGGAATCAGCAACCCCAAAAATCCCCTAGGAACAAAGTTTGATCTTTTCAAAGGTTTAGTAATATTGGCCACGTTTTCGGGATTTTGCTCCTGTGCAACGGGACAGGGGCAAAATCTCGAAAACGTGGCCAATATTACTAAACCTTCCGAAGCACCGTGGAGCGCAGACCTACGATTAGCGTAACGGATATGCGATCCACTATCGATATGATACATACATAATTACATACAAACATATATAAATACATACATATAGATACATACATATAGATACATACATAGATACATAGATACATACATACATATACATACATTTAAAAGAAATTTAAGAAGCAATTTATGTTCGGGGCTGTACCAATATACTCTTCGTAACTCGTTTTCGACCAAAACCTGCTCTTGAATTATTATTACATCTTTATTTATTTTAAAGTAAATACGGGGTCTATGGCGATTGTAGTTAAATAGCCTTATACTTTTTTAAATCTACAACCAGAGGCATATTTTAGGAATAGTTTCGGAATTTGTCTTATTTCTGGCTACCAAGTTACGACTTGTACAAGGAAATTTGTTTTTACTTCGAATAACTGGTATTTTTTGTTTGTAAATAATACATACATTTCATGTGAAAACCCGCATGAACTTTTTCTTGATAAAAGTATACTAATTTTACTGACAAACCCCAAGAGGTTCTGAAAAAGTGGCGAAAAACTGTCGGCAACCGTTAGTTTTATTTTCAAGAAGAGATTGACCTCGATCCTGTGCGGCGCGCCCTAATGTTCTTTTTCTCAAGCTGGATTGTGAAAAACTGCCATGTGTGCGCGACTGGGCCAGAGGGCGGCCGCACGGGTATGAAGTTACAACCGCTACAAAAACCTGGGTGACGAACTAATCTCGAATATAATGGGAGCATAAGCGGGCGTGTAATTAATACTTGAATGGCCGCATCAACAGCACTTGATGATTAAATAATTTCAAAGCGAGAGAAAGAGACGGAACGATTTAATCATCGAAACTGATTGAATTAACAGCAAAATGAATATAATATAATATATTCGCAAAAACAACTGTCTCTACTTATAAATTCTACCGTGCTGTAAAACTGGGGGTCGCGAAAAATATTTGGAGGGTCGCGGTTTTGCGTCGCCGGTTGTAAAGGTCGAGGTAGAATTAAATCAGTTTTTTTGTGAGGGAAATGCCAATAAAGGTCTTTTTTCATAAATTCTTATATATAAAACAAAAAATACCTAACACAAACCCTGAATACCCACAGCCCGAGGAAGGTTCACCACCACAAACCTCGCGGCGAGGACCGAGGGAAGAAAGTTACAATTTTTTTTAAATGTTTCTCTTTTATTTGTAGATATGCAATTTATTTATTTACAATTAAATAAATATTATTATACTGTATATGTATGGACAAAGGAAAAAAAGAATAAAAAAAACGATATAGAAAACTAGATAATGTCATACGGGCTTAAGAGCGTAAAATCGACATAAAATATGTTAGGCATTGAACTCAAGATTAATAGATAATATTAATAAGATTTATCAATGATATAGAGTAGTACATGAGAATACAAATTAACAAAGTACTCGATTAACATTCTCGCGAAATTGCATATCATGATGCACACGCAGATCGGATATGACGACATTAGATAATAATCACTAATCATATTTCT
Source organism: Lordithon lunulatus (assembly GCA_963942505.1). Taxonomy (NCBI): domain Eukaryota; kingdom Metazoa; phylum Arthropoda; class Insecta; order Coleoptera; family Staphylinidae; genus Lordithon; species Lordithon lunulatus. Next base: position 65,802,018 of record OZ012667.1, read on the forward strand.
CTCCTGGGAGAGTGGCGCGCTATCGCGAAATAGCTATCACACATTTCTCTCTATCTTGCCCAATAAAAAACAATTAAATCGGCGTTACGTAAAAACACGGCCATTCAGCATAGCTGGCTGCAGCAGCTACTAAAACGTATCCATCGCCGCCGAATGAATTGCACTTTCCGCCAGCAGATCGTTCATTCGTTTGTCGTTCACACGGCACCGTTCGGAATCCAATAAACTCGTTACGCAATCATCTATGTGCTGTGTGCGCTAATCGAATTTCCTGCGCGTGATTTATCTAATCTAATCGGACGTCCGTATTCAACAGAGAGAAAAAAAACTACGCAGAGAATTAAAAGACTTTAGAATCACTTTTAATCGGATTAACGTCACGCGACATATTCGAAAATTGCTATTTGTGGGAAATACGGATTACTAGTCAACACGACTTAACAGAAAGCATCCAAACACTGTGTGAAGAGATTCCCACGTCACGGGGTTTAAGACTACAGAATTTTGATCGACCAACAGTTTTAATTGATTGCCCAAGTGATTCTAGACGACCGATAGACTGACCGAGAAATAGTTGGATGAGATTCTCGGTTCACTTTCAATTGCAAAATTGGCTAACTATCGGCATACTGCTGGTGCAGTATACAATTGGGCAGACTCGCCGACTACACCATCGGTGACTCGTGCGGATTGCAGGCATATTTAAAGTACAGTTCTTTAAATTTTATATTAGTTATATGTTTAATATTAAATACACAAATTTCGCAATGAGATTAATTACTGACTCGGAAGTACAGACTTCAATTGAACAGATCGAAAAGTATGACAAGTAGTTTCATAGAAAAAAAAGCTTAAAAGAGTATTCAGACGTTACATGGAGAAAAATCTAGGGGAAGAAATAATTAGAAGATAAAAATACATACATACAGACAGACAAACAGACAGACACACATATAGACATATAGACATACATACATAAATACAGACATACAGACATACATTTTATACAGACAGACATACATTTTATACAGACAGACATACATTTTATACATACAGACATACATTTTATACATACAGATACATTTTATACATACAGACATACATTTTACACATACAGACATACATTTTATACATACAGATACATTTTATACATACAGACATACATTTTATACATACAGACATACATTTTATACATACAGATACATTTTATACATACAGACATACATTTTATACATACAGACATACATTTTATATATACAGCTACATTTTACACATACAGACATACATTTTATACATACAGACATACATTTTATATATACAGATACATTTTATACATACAGACATACATTTTATACAGACAGACATACATTTTATACATACAGACATACATTTTATATTTACAGACATACATTTTATACATACATACATACATTACATACATACAGACATACATTTTATACATACAGATACATTTTATACATACAAACATACATTTTACACATACAGACATACATTTTACACATACAGACATACATTTTATACATACATACATACATTTTATACATACAGACATACATTTTATACATACAGACATACATTTTATACATACAGACATACATTTTATACATACAGACATACATTTTACACATACAGACATACATTTTACACAAACAGACATACATTTTATACGTACAGACATACATTTTATACATACAGACATACATTTTATACATACAGACATACATTTTACACATACAGACATACATTTTAAACATACAGACATACATTTTATACATACAGACATACATTTTATATATACAGATACATTTTATACATACAGACATACATTTTATACATACAGATACATTTTATACAAACAGATAGATTATATACATACAGACATACATTTTATACATACACACATACATTTTATACATACAGACATACATTACATACATACAAACATGTTGTTGAAAGGCGTATTTTTTTTAATACAATATGATTTCTTGTATCTTTCTGTGGTCTTTCTGGGGAGGGGCATCCGTATGGGCCCTGGGCACGTGCCCCTATTACCCCTGCCTAGTTACAGGCCTGCATACATACATACATACATACATGGAATCACACAAAGGGTCAAAAACTTAGCAATAGTTATTCTTCCATATCAGCCCCTCAAGAAAGTAACGTTAAAAACAGAAATGAATGTAAATTATAGTACAATATCATATATACAAAATAATAATAATAAAATTCTCTCCGTATATTTGTGTTATTATACAATAAATAAATTGAATTGAAATTCATGGGAACAATCTCCCAACGTTATTATTGGTTTGTACATTTGTAACCAATTATTTTCAATACTCCATATGTGACCATGTCAATTTCAATCCGATAACCATATAAATTCTCACCCACAAACACTCTTTATCTCCGCGCATTACAGAGAAATGCCCTCAGCGAGCAATCGGTCCCAACAATAGCCCTATTTAAGCACGTTTAGTGTCAATCACCGTTCATTAACATGCGCAGCGCCCGCATAGTATGCTAATGCAGAAGGAAATAACATAATTAAATCTATAACCAATACAGACTCTGGCGGCGCGCACGCGACCCCATTCTTGCTTTTCTTATTTCGCGGCTCGCAGACTTCCTATATACCCATATACTACTATTCTCCTGCCGGCTGTTACGCAAACGACAATCGACTTCCCCTCTTGCCCCACCAAAGAACTGCCACATCGCCCTCGCAATCCGATGCGCTAATTAAACCAGACAATTGATTGGATCGATTGATTTGTTATATAATAATAATGACACGATGCAATGTGAAAGGGACAGTTTTTATTATGTATAAGATACAAATACATAAGTATACACAAATACAAAGAAATCATCTTTATAGCGAATATTGCAGATGATATCTAGGAATACAAGATATTGCCGCCGACCAATCCAACGACGGCAACAATGTTACGTCATTGGCAAATTCAAATCGTCATAAATAACACATAACTACAACACAAGAGGAGCTAACTACAGATCGAAAAGCAACTACTTTCAAAAACACAAAAAAGCTTAAATAAAACAGTATTAAGACGTAGTAACATGAAGAAAAGTCTAGGGGAAGAAGTAATTACAAGATAAGAAATAATTAGTGAGATACTGGAATAGATTGCGGGTATCAGATACTAGAATTACAGTAGAACGTCGATAAGCCGCATGCAATTCTGGCGAAAAAAAATTTAATTAAAAGCCTGTGTAACACACCACTGTAAAACTCGCTATATTATTTTTTTGAGTATGATCAGGCATACATGCTGACATATATACAGACATACATAAATACATACATACACACATACATTGCATACATACATACAGACATACATTGCATACATACATACAGACATACATTGCATACATAGAAACACATACATTTTGTACAACACAAGAGCAACTAACTACAGACTGTCAATCATAATCTTAGGATGTCAGAAAGCGCACCACATTATAATGCCATGAAATTATTGAATGCCTTACCACAAAAGGTTAATGACATAGCAAAAGCATCTCGCTTTAAAATGGTAACAAAGATTGTATTAATTACTGCTGAACGTTACAACATAGAAGAATATATTTGTAAGAAATTGTTAAGAGAATATTTTTATATTTATACATATTTTTGTTTTTTTCTTGACTTGTTCCATTTTACTGTTTATATATATATATATATATATATATATATATATATATATATATATATATATATAAAAAAATTAAATAAAGAAATTATGATAATAATTAAGCCAATAACAGGTAATTGTACTGCAGAATTTGAGGAAAGCTGGTTTGTGGTGAATCCACAGGAAGCTTATTACACAATAATCAGCTTCGCTGCATAATTGTTATTGCAGCATTTCTACGTAATCAACGTTTGCTTTGGTGTTTCACTAAACATTCGCGCAAATTCTAAAAGTAATTAAAACAGTATCTGATTCTGTATGATAGTAGTATTAATCTATATAACCATATAAATCTATATTTCTAGTTATTAGCCCTGACTTGTTGCAAGTATTCTGAGCTGTACAACAATACTTTTTATTATTCCCGGAATATTATTGCATATTTCCATAATCTTTGTTAAAAAAAAACAAGAAAAGCTTTTTACGATGCCATAATCTTCATTTACATCAGTGATGTATTCGGAAAATAAAAAAATATTTCTAATATTGGATTGTTAAGGCGTCTACTTTGTGATAATTCATTTTAAAGGATAAAATACAAAGTAAAAAATCGTTTTATTTATCCTTTAAAAATATTTCTATTAATCGTTATATTAATTTTTCCATTTGGCAGTGATCGTACAAAAATATTAAGCAAATAAAATGCAAAATTTTGTGACGTAAGTGAAAACAAACAGCAGGACATTAAAATTACAATGTAACCCAATGCACACACAAAATTATCAACAGTGATTGGTTTTCCATACCCGAAGCAAACAAGCAAACAAACAAAAAAAACCTCACGTTTTACTAATCGCATTTGCCATCCGGCGACTGCCGATTAAATTGCACTGCAAAACGTGTCGATCGCGTAATTCGCAACTTGGCAAATATTTACACCGGCCAAGAATTAATCCAACGCCGCGCGAGTGAGTTCAACGCTCGCAGTACGCAATCGAGCGACTTCTAGAACATTTTTTTTTTGTTGCTTGCTGCTGGCGCGATATTCCCGCTACGTTTTATTTATTTATGATAATTCGGCGGAAACAGGTTCGGTCAGGGAGCGGCCTAATTAGCCCGCAGGCCGATCATCAGCATTAACAATTCACAGGAGGTGAACGAGAGAACTTGAGACGCGCGGTGAATCAACCGCAGGTTAATTAATGCGTAAAGCTAGCAGTAATAAGCTGTGTTAGATTATAATTTACAGCGAGGAAATATCCTCGTAATCACTCGTGTGTTAAGTTGATGAAATGCCTTGGAGGGTTGTCGAGTTAAGAGCTTTATTAAAATTTAATTGTATCTTGCTATAAGTATGTTATAGATAGATTTATAGTGATGTATGCAGATAATAATATATTAGTATTCCTATTAATCTCGGTATAGAAATGTAATAAGACAGACAGCTAATAAAGACATGGATAGAAAGTTATATATGAATGTATATGCGTCCTAAACAATTTTAGGTTTATATATCTGTACCTCGGAGGTATAAAACACATGTCACATTTCTCTAACTTTGCAGGAAAGCAGTTTGAACAGGATTACAATAAAAACATTTTATTTCATTAAGGTCGTTAGACAAGACAATTTCTTGACTCAAAAGTTAGTCAATATGCGAGACAATCTAAATTGTCTCGTATAATACAGCAAATTATTTGAAATATTGAATTGGATGGTAGATCGAATGGAAACATATAACACGTTCTATTTGCCAAGGACAAATTCTATGGGAGGAAAATAGATGAATTCATTTCTTGAACAATTTTTGAGCTAAGGAATTGTCTTGTCTAAAACGACCTTTAACTGTACATTACTTTGACATTTTATTTAGTTATTGGATTGTTAAGACGTCTACTTTGCGATAATTCATTTTAAAGGATAAATAAAACGATTTTTTACTTTGTTTTATTATCACACTTCCGTTACACTTTGCAACTAGTTTCCGCTAAGCTGTAGCAATTTTCATGTCATCGGAGGAGCTCGAAAATGGCTAGAGCTTAGCCGAAACTAGCTGCAAAGTGTAACGGAAATGTGATAAAAAACAAAGTAAAAAATCGTTTTCTTTATTTTATTTAGTGTTTATCTGCAATACCACTGCCCCTAATACGAGGGTTCCTATTTAAGTATGGTGAATTGACGACACTATCGATGCTATGTGCGATCCGACTGCACCATCGTACAAAAAAAAACAATTATACGAGGTACACTTGCACAGGTTGTATTTTAACTTAGTCAGAAATAAGAAAATATTCCTAAAATACGCTTCTGATTGTAGATTTAGAAAAAGTATAAAACAATCCCATTGAAATATAATAATAATTGAAGAAAAGTTTTTGTTATAAAACGAGTTGGGGAGAGTAATGTTATTGGTACAGCGCCCTATCATAATTTACTTCTTTAATTAACGATAGTGAATCGCTTAACCGAGTAGTAAAACATCAGATAGTAACACAGCTGACCCGAGTTCAAATCTCGGTGTCGCGCTGTATGAATCCTGGTTGGAACATTTGAGCTCCACAGTGCTTCCCAAGCCATTTTAAGCTTTTGGCCCTGTCGCACAGTGGGGCAAAACCCCAAAAACGTGGGCAATATTACTAAACCTTCTTTTAAAAGATCACACTTTGTTCGTCGAGGGTTTTCGAGGTCGCTGATTACGATCCGATTTAAAAAACGACAAAAAAAAGTAAATTTTTGCAAAATAATTTGAGTTCAAAATTACTTACACGCGGGTATTTCAGGTCACTTATTACAAATCCGATGCCCGAAAAATCATAATGACGGACGAGAGAGTAGCTTTTGCAAACAACTATTTCGAAATTGTTTAACTGGTTTTTTTTGAGGATACTGATTACAAATCCTACGTTCGATTTTAAAAATACAAAAAAACGGGCCCAAACTGATAGCAAACAAAGTAAATTTTTCAAATAATTCGTTCTAAATTACTTTCATCAAAACGTTTTATCATACAGATGCTATTTATATGACAGAATGAAATTAAATTCCATCTTTCACATACCTAAATTTAGGTAGAGACAATTCTCCACACCAATTCAACTTGGCTATATCATCAGTTAGAAAGTGGTAGCAATTCCAATGTGTTTTTTGTATGCATGTTTGTGTTATTGTTGTCTTTATATAAATATATAAATATTGACGTAAACTTACGAGTTGTGCTTTGAGTTCCTTAGGACAGACGGGGCCAAGCCACTGGTGCAGATTTATGTACCTCTTGGGCAGCATCTTCAGGCAGGTGGGTGCCTGCCTGTAGTCCAGCGGGTCGAGCAACGCGGCCGGCGCCTGAATAGGCGAGCAGCCGTTGTCTTGCAGCACAACCATGGCGTTTATATATATATAGTTCGTAATACGTTTGATTCAATCAACAAGGGATGGAGGGTATAAACCTCTCAAGTACGCATCACTCTTACAAACGGTGTGTGTATAGGAACAACAAAAATACCTACTCGGTGTGTGTATGTAAATAAATATTTTTCTTCTCAATAAATAGACTATGTTTTTCTTTTAAATTATTATTCTTAGTATTGGTGCGTTCGGATATGTTAAATTTATAACGATTTATATAATTTATTTGTATTTATTAAGGCCGTTTGGTCCGCACAGTCACGAAAAATCGTCCAATTTTTTTATTTTTTTTTTCTTTGGCTTAAAAAGATTTTTATTTATATTTTCTTGTTCGGTTGTTTGTTCAGTTACGACGAGAAAAGGCACACGCTTTTAAAAATAAACGTTAAGTGTTCATCATATTTTTGTATGTATATCACAGCGGATGGGGTGGTTCTGCAAGAAATAATGTTCTTGTAAGTAACACATATTAGGTTACAAACTTCACATCATACAAAACAAAACGTTTCAGTGTAAAACATATGGTGCGTATAAAGAATTTTCTGTTTGAATTTTGAAAATTGTAATAACAGTCATCTATTACAGGCTTAATTAGCTACTAAATGAGGTATAATATGCTCATTTAGCTAAATTATTAAGATCAGAATAATGAGAAACGTAAAAAAGTAACTTATCAAACATATGTGGGCTATTTAAAAATTTGTAAAAAATCGTAGCTATTATTTTTGAAAAATCTAATGACAGTCATGTTTTACTACCTTAATTAGCTACTAAATGAGGTATAATATGTTTATTTAACTAAATTATTAAGACCAAAAAACTGAAAAGCGTAAAAAAGTAACCTCTCAAACTATGTGGTCTGTTTAAAAAATTGTAAAAAAAATCGTAACTATTATTTTTTAAAATTCTAATAACAGTCATCTATTACAGACTTAATTAGCTACAAAATGAGATATAATATGCTTATTTAGCTAAATTATTAAGATCAGAATAATGAAAAACAGACAAAGTAAACTCTCAAACTTATGTGGTTTATTTAAAAAAATTGTAAAAAACTCGTAACTATTATTTTTGAAAATTCTAATAACAGCCATCTATTATAGGCTTAACTAGCTACAAAATGAGATATGATATGCTTATTTAGCTAAATTATTAAGATCAGAATAATGAAAAACGTAAAAAAGTAACTTAACAAAACATATGTGGGCTATTTAAAAAAATGTAAAAAATCGTGGCTATTATTTTTGAAAAATCTAATGACAGTCATGTTTTACTACCTTAATTAGCTACTAAACGAGGTATAATATGTTTATTTAGCTAAATTATTAAGATCAAAATACTGAAAAGCGTAAAAAAGTAACCTCTCAAACTATGTGGTCAATTTAAAAAATTGTAAAAGAATCGTAACTATTATTTTAGAAAATTCTAATAATAGTCATCTATTACAGATTTAATTAGCTACAAAATGAGATATAATATGCTTATTCAGCTAAATTATTAAGATCAGAATAATGAAAAACAGACAAAGTAAACTCTCAAACTTATGTGGTTTATTTAAAAAAATTGTAAAAAAATCGTAACTATTATTTTTGAAAATTGTAATAACAGTAATCTATTACAGGCTTAATTAGCTACAAAATGAGATATGATATGCTTATTTAGCAAAATTATTAAGATCAGAATAATGAAAAACGTAAAAAAGTAACTTAACAAAACATATGTAGACTATTTAAAAAAATTATAAAAAATCGTAGCTATTATTTTTGAAAAATCTAATGACAGTCATGTTTTACTACCTTTATTAGCTACTAAATGAGGTATAATATATTTATTTAGCTAAATTATTAAGATCAAAATACTGAAAAGTGTAAAAAAGTAACCTCTCAAACTATGTGGTCTATTTAAAAAATTGTAAAAAAAATCGTAACTATTATTTTTGAAAATTCTAATAACATTCATCTATTACAGGCTTAATTAGCTACAAAATGAGATATAATATGCTTATTTAGCTAAATTATTAAGATCAGAATGTTGAAAAATGTAAAAAAGTAACTTCTCACACATATGTGGGCTATTTAAAAAATTGTAAAAAATCGTAGCTATTATTTTTGAAAAATCCAATGACAGTCATGTTTTACTACCTTAATTAGCTACTAAATGAGGTATAATATGTTTATGTTGCTAAATTATTAAGATAAAAAAACTGAAAAGCGTAAAAAAGTAACCTCTCAAACTATGTGGTCTATTTAAAAAATTGTAAAAAAAATCGTAACTATTATTTTTTAAACTTCTAATAACAGTCATCTATTACAGGCTTAATTAGCTACAAAATGAGATATAATATGCTTATTTAGCTAAATTATTAAGATCAGAATAATGAAAAACGTAAAAAAGTAACTTATCAAACATATGTGATCTATTTAAAAAATTGTAAAAAAAAATGGTAACTATAATTTTTGAAAATTCTAATAAGTCATCTATTACAGACTTAATTAGCTACAAAATGAGATATAATATGCTTATTTAGATAAATTATTAAGATCAGAATAATGAAAAACATAAAAAAGTAAACTCCCAAGCTTGTGGTCTATTTAAAAAAACTATTATTATTATAATGAAAAACATAAAAAACGTAAACTCTCGAAGTTATGTGAGGGATTTAAAAAAAATTGTAAAAAATCTAAAAAACTATTAATTTTGAAAATTCTAATGACAGTCATGTAATGTGATGTGATCATCTAATCTTCTTCGTGTAATTAACAAATTCCTTCAATGACAATAACAATATTAACGTCTGCATAAATATTATTAATTACGTTTTAGGTTATTCATATTTATCCATGAATAATTAATTATTTAATATTAAATATAAGTGTAAATTCATCTGTAAGCAATCTACAAATCTAGATTTCAATCTTGTTACATCTCATCGGTGTAGCTCAACTAGTGAGGATGAATTCAAAAAAATCTTTAGTGGTTTATATATTTATTTAATGAATTGTTCCAATAATTGAAAGAGCGTTCTTCAAGTAGTATTTGATTAATTAAAACTATATTATATATAAAAAACTAATCAAGCAATGTTTTGAGAATAGATCATTTAATGAAAAATTGGTGGGCAATTCTCGTTCCTCAAAAGCTATTTCCCAAAAAATCGCTTGATTAGTTTACTAATCATTGCTTGATTAGTAAACTAATCAAGCAATGTTTTGAGAAATAGCTTTTGTGGAACGAGAATTGCCCACCAATTTTTCATTTAATGAAATTATTCTCAAAACATTCCTTGATTAGTTTATTATATATAACATAGTTCATTAATCAAGCAATAGAAATAGAACATTTAATGAAAAATTGGTGGGCAATTCTCGTTCCCCAAAAGCTCTTAGTAGTACGAGAGCCACTAGTAGTCCACACAGCCGGACAATTTAATACGTCTATTAATGTAATTCCACAATTATACATCACATGTAGTTCTATTTTAAATGTTTCACTTAAACAATTTCGAAAACAGCCGGGGGCTCCCCGAAATTAGTTGATGGATGGAGCCCGGCGTTGCGGATGAAAGCATCGCACTTGTACCAATTAAGACGGACGTCGCGACGCCCGAGCATTGACGGGCGTTTTGGCAGCGGCCCCCACAAAACACTCGGCGCTCCCTTTTTATGTGCGGCATAGGCGGCCTTTATTTACAATGCTTTTCTAATTTACTCCGCGCGGGGAAACGAGCCTTTTTTTACGACGCATACTAAAAGCTACGAGCCAAATTTCGCGGACATAATGAAAAACAGTTTGATGATGAATAAAAAAAAAATAAATGAGCTCATGTGCCAATATTCCGTCATGATTACTTTACACGAAAATAGAAATAATCAATACTAATGAAAAAAACCTATATCAGATATCCTTATTATTTCCAAAGATATCCATCAGTAAAGTTGAAAGTTATGGTTATTCGTTTTTCTCACTAATAAAACTAGTCACCACACTGAGATACTATGAGATATCTATGTGATTCTTATTGAAAAATATAACAGGAATACGGATATTTATAGTGCAATCAGATATCTTCATTATTTTCAAAGATATGGATCAGTAAAGTTGAAAGTTATGGTTATTCGCTTTTCTCACTAATAAAACTAGTCACCACACTGAGATACTACGAGTTATCTGTGGGATTCTTATTGAAAAATATATCAGGAATAGAGATATGTATAGTACAATCAGATATTTTTATTATTTCCAAAGATATCCAATCGTAAAGTTGAAAGTTATACTTATTCCCTTTTCTCACTAATAAAACTAGTCACCACACTGAGATCTATAAGTTATCTATGTGATTCTTACTGAAAAATATATCAGGAATACAGATATGTATAGTACAATCAGATATCATTATTATTTCCAAAGATATCCAACCGTAAAGTTGAAAGTTATACTTATTCACTTTTCTCACTAATAAAACTAGTCACCACACTGAGATACTATGAGTTATCTATGTGATTCTTATTGAAAAATATATCAGGAATACAGATACGTATAGTACAATCAGATATCTTTATTATTTCCAAAGATATCCACTCGTAAAGTTGAAAGTTGTGGTTATTCATTTTTCCCACTAATAAAACTAGTCACCACACTGAGATACTATGAGTTATCTATGGGATTCTTATTGAAAAATATATCAGGAATACAGATATGTATAGTACAATCAGATATCTTTATTATTTCCAAAGATATCCATCAGTAAAGTTGAAAGTTATGGTTATTCACTTTTCTCACTAATAAAACTAGTCACCACACTGAGATACTATGAGTTATCTATGTGATTCTTATTGAGAAATATATCAGGAATACAGATATGTATAGTACAATCAGATATCTTTATTATTTCCAAAGATATCCAATCGTAAAGTTGAAAGTTATACTTATTCACTTTTCTCACTAATAAAACTAGTTACCACACTGAGATACTATGAGTTATCTATGTGATTCTTATTGAAAAATATATCAGGAATACAGATATGTATAGTACTATCAGATATCTTTATTATTTCCAAAGATATCCATCAGTAAAGTTGAAAGTTATGGTTATTCTCTTTTCTCACTAATAAAACTAATTACCACACTGAGATACTATGAGTTATCTATGGGATTCTTATTGAAAAATATATCAGGAATACAGATATGTATAGTACAATCAGATATCTTTATTATTTCCAAAGATATCCATCAGTAAAGTTGAAAGTTATGGTTATTCACTTTTCTCACTAATAAAACTAGTCACCACACTGAGATACTATGAGTTATCTATGTGATTCTTATTGAGAAATATATCAGGAATACATATATGTATAGTACAATCAGATATCTTTATTAGTTCCAAAGATATCCACTCGTAAAGTTGAAAGTTACGGTTATTCACTTTTCTCACTAATAAAACTAGTCACCACACTGAGATACTATAAGTTATCTATGTGATTCTTATTGAAAAATATATCAGGAATACAGATATGTATAGTACAATCAGATAGCTTTATTATTTCCAAAGATATCTATCAGTAAAGTTGAAATTTATGGTTATTCACTTTTCTCACTAATAAAACTAGTCACCACACTGAGATACTACGAATTATCTGTGGGATTCTTATTGAAAAATATATCAGGAATACAGATATGTATAGTACAATCAGATATCTTTATTATTTCCAAAGATATCCACTCGTAAAAATGAAAGTTATAGTTATTTACTTTTCTCACTAATAAAACTAGTCACCACACTGAGATACTATGAGTTATCTATGTGATTCTTATTGAAAAATATATCAGGAATACAGATATGTATAGTACAATTAGATATCTTTATTATTTCCAAAGATATCCACTCGTAAAGTTGGAAGTTACGGTTATTCACTTTTCTCACTCATAAAACTAGTCACCACACTGAGATACTATGAGTTATCTATGTGATTCTTATTGAAAAATATATCAGGAATACAGATATGTATAGTACAATCAGATATCTTTATTATTTTCAAAGATATCCACTCGTAAAGTTGAAAGTTATGGTCTCACTAATAAAACTAGTCACCACACTGAGATACTATGTGATTCTTATTGAAAAATATATCAGGAATACAGATATTTATAGTACAATCAGATATCTTCATTATTTCCAAAGATATGCATCAGTAAAGTTGAGAGTTATGATTATTCACTAATTTCACTAATAAAACTAGTCACCACTGAGGTACTATATGTTATAAAGATAAATCTTATCGAAAAATATATCAGGAATACAGATATCTATAGTACAATCAGATAGCTTCATTATTTTTAGAGATATGCATCAGTAAAGTTATGGTTATTTGCTAATTTTACTAATAAAACTAGTCACCACATTGAGGTACAATGAATTATCTTAGACAGATTACAAGTCTGATAGTAGATTTGGGTTTCTCATAAAAAATTGATCCAATGAGCGTCTCCCTTGACCTTACGGTTGATAGCCATATATAGATTTATTTTAAATTCTTACAGCAGTATCTTTTGATAATTGATTGATTTGTCTGCGAACGGATAAGAATGTAATTAATTAGTAAATTTAAGGGATTTTGTAAAATAAATTGAATAAAATACACACATTTATATAACTTTATATTATCACAAAATTTATTGAGAGTTCTTTATTTGTAACAAAACAAGCTTTCTACAACACTAAAAGATCTGCTGTATTTATGAACCGATTAAACCGTGATTTAAATTTCATCGAATTGGCAAATATTAGCAATATGTACAACAATTTGGCACCATCTCAAATACTGTTTACAAAAAAAGTTTTAAAATACAAACAAACCGCTCTCACAGCGAAATTCGTTCCAGTTAAAACTAATCGCAATTTTTTTTTATTCCCACAAACAACACAGCGACAGTAACTTTATACCACCCGAGCATAGCAGTTCATTCCAGCCAACAGTGGTGATAAATATTTTAGTAAGCCGGTGCCCCCCCAAAAAACAGCGGCATTAAATTATAATAAATATTTAAGTTGTGCAGCCAAACTTTCTAAGCCAAATGGTCTGCTTTAAATTCCACTCTGCACTAATTGACGTGCGCGCACCAGGTGTACGCGAAAAAGGCACAAGCCTCCCCCAAGTTTGTGTGTGCACGCTTTCTAAAAGATTTCCCGAGCGCTGTTTCCGGTGGCTCGACTCAAAGAGGGAATTGTTTTACACTCGTTATGTACGCAGGGGAGTACATACTAGATTATTTACCCTTTCGTATTCCTGCTGAGTTTTCTAATGAATTAGATGAAGACGTTTATATATGACTTATAAGCAACTGCATGTTAAAAACTAAAACACAATAAAACCGGGACTCGTTGTTTCAATTTTAGGTTTATATAAAACTTTATTTTATATAATCTGTTCTAAAGGTCGTTTCAGACAAGACAATTTCTTGACTCAAAAGTTAGTCTGATTTGAATGTTAATTTACCAAAAAGTTAAACTTGTTACGCTGTTACCCAATTTTTCATCACATTTTCATACAAAAATCTGCATTTTATTTACATAATAACTTCTATTCATAAACTGACATGATTTTGTATTAATAATAAACGCATTTAACGTTGATTTCCGTCCATTATACCATTCATTAGACAAACTATTTATATACTTTTCAAACTGCTAAAACCCTCGCAACATTCTTTTCTCCCTCGCACACCCTATAAACTCGTATTAAAACTATTGATTTCCCAAGCAGAGAACTCGCAATAAAAGTTTGTGCAAACAGTAACAATAAACTCGTTCCGGAAGCGCGGGGCTGCTACTGTTAAAACTGCCAACCCCCCCGGACTGGATGAATACTTTTGCAAATATGCGGCGCGGCCGCGATGACATAATTCCGGCGTTTGATAATGATTAAGAGTCGCCCGGGCGTTAATGAAGACGTGGGTTTGTGTGTGTATATGTGTGCGAATAGTGTGAGAGAGGGTTTAATGGGGGATGCGGGGCGACGAATTGAGGGTGTTCCGGAATATACGGGTTTAATGCGGCAAAAATGAGTTTTGTCGAGGGATCTGAATTATATTGTACAAAAGGTACAAAGACGAACCGTTTATATTCTTGCTGCTGGAGAAGTTTGAGATGATTACACAATTTTCCAATGCTTTGATGAAATAATTAATATTCTAATGAATGGATATACTATGCGCAAGAATATTACCAACTTCTTAGTTACTCAAATACTTTCAACATAAAAATAATATAATTTTCTTAAATATTTAAAAAGTGATAATATACTTATAGTTTAATCAAAATAATTGTAGATTTTTTGTTTACCTGAGAATAATGATTTCCTGATTCTCGTGTGACAAAAAATCTACAATTATTTTGGTAAACTATAAGAATATTATCACTTTTTAAATTTAAGAAAATTATATTATTTTGATGTCGAAAGTATTTGAGTAAGTAATAAGTTGGTAATTGGTTATTGGTCTAGATCTTCAAGGTGCATTTTTATCGTTTTATGGTGATGATGTATGGACAATTAAAAAACAGGATAGACGAAAAATGGATGCATGTGAGATGTGGTGCTGGAGGCGGATACTACGTGTCCCATGGACAGCTCACAGAACTAACGTATCTATTAATAAAGAAATAAATTAACCCCAGCGACTGTCACGGATTGTCTTTACTAGAATCCTAAAATTCTTCGTCCACATCAATAGCAGATATGATAATAACCCAGAAAAACTGGTAATACAGGGGAAAATAGAAGAAAAAAGACCAAGAGGAAGATCGCCGATGAGGTGGACCGACACTATCAAGGCAACAATCAACAGCACGATAACACAAGCAACAAAGGAATCCGGGAACAGGGAAAGATGGCGGGATATTGTACGAAGAGCGACAGCAAAAGAGTAAACCATAATCACGACCTCGCTGAAAAGAGCGAAAACGAAGAAGATGGCGATGATTTATAATCAAGTAATGTATCAAATGATTCAATCTTAAGTTTGTAATTCATAATATTATAATGATCCCAATAAAGATTTGTAGTAGTTAAATATTTAGTAGTTTTAGCATTGAATCATACCCCGGATTAAATTCCTATTTAAGAATATACAAAATGTTTTAAATTTAATTCAATGTATCTAGTTAATGGCCTGATCATCAATTCGTATTCATAAAAAATCGCTACTAATCAATTCCAAGCCCGTTTTATATTGCTCCGGTTAACAAAATACCATCGTTACTCATCTCGCACATGTGTCCTAGAAACGGGAGAAGCTTCTCACATACACCGCCGATCAGAGACATCACTCAACTCGGGCGGGTTATGATCCAAGCCCATTTAAAAAAGTGTTTCGAAATGAAAACAGATGTTTTCCCCGCCGCATTAACGAGCGGTGACAACGTCCATTGTACGCCCGGCGCGAACCGGAATATGAGGCAACAGTTTTCGTTCACACGAGGGGGCGGCCGGCTTTGCATGGCCGTCACGTGCAGCAGGAATTTCAACTTGTTTCGGAAGCGATTAAGCCGAATGAAATCTCAAGACGGGAAACATTTTTATTGTAGCAACTAATTTATGTATACCAAACAACGTTTATTAATTTAACTTGATACTTTTATATGTCTGATTTTGTTAATGACATCCGTTGAAAAAAGTGACCATTCATTCATAAGAAGTATTGTAGTAGCAAAAAGCCGAAATTTGTATCTTTTTGCATCTGGACGCAAATTAATCTGTATCAGGCCAACATAAAGCAAGATTTGTCTAGTGGAGCAATTCCAGAAGTCACGCGCGATCCTATCATTGGGGACCAATTAAGAACGAATTAAATGAAACAGCCTTCAAGTGATATAAAACAAAGCAGGAGAGATTGTCGATTGATTTATATATTATTAGACTTAACAATCCCATTTGGTGAGGTCAATTTTCAATAAATTAAAACGCTACAAAAATAGCTGTAAAATTATTTTATAAACTACGTATATCATGAGTTGACCACGTAAACAACGTAACGATTTAGACAGTACTAGAATGAATTGAGAAAGAGGTAGAAGTACGGCTGGAAAAAATATATGCGAAATAGTAGAACATTCTTAAGTTACAGAATAGACCCCAGAATTTGATGACTTAAAGAAGTTTCGCAAATTTTAATTCAAAAATTGGTTATATAGTATAGGATATAAATCAACTCCTCTTGGTAGCTGTTGCGAGATGGAAAGTTTACACCATATATTCTTTCACCCCCGTATATTCACCAACGTTCCATAAATGTATCAATAGCTATTGAACCCATAAATATTCGTTGTTATAGCAACAATAAATAAATTATCTAGGGAATGTAGTTACTTTAGTATCTCTCTATTGGAAACACTGAAAATTAAACAAAAGATATCATTAAAGCTCCAATCACAAGCGCTATTTCAGGTGCTTGTGATTTGTTTTGACAATTTCTGCCACAATGGTGTTTTCAATTTATTCATTCAATAGCCTATGGGACATATAAAGTTATGGGATGTTGGTGAATACGTGCATCAATGTCATTTTTCAATAACGCTACTGCATTCTATTAACCTTCCGGCACTCGCGCCCAATCTCATAGACCCGGAGCATATATATGCTCCGGGTCTATGAGAATGAGCGCGAGTGCCGGAAGCTTAAATATTATTTCCAAGCGGCTTTAGTTAAAGCGATATAGATCATCCTATATCAGAAGTAGATTTTAGTCATTAGTAAAGCCAAGAAACATCTTTGGTAATAACATAAATATTAATTGAAATTAAATATATAAGAAAGTAGTTAGTTAAAACTCATAACGACGCAATTTCTTTGTGTATCGCCACAATTAAAATAGCCTTAAAATTAGAATCAATTAATTAACCCGCTCCCCAGCTCTTTATACATAAAATTGCGGAATTGCATGCTAATTACAACTATAGAAAAAACCGCACCCAAGTGGAATCGTGACTACTATTTTTTTTGTGTGTGTTTTTGTTCGCCCAACAATTTGAATAATACTATTATATTATATTACATCATCGCCCGCGGACACGTCTTAAGAGAACCCGTTACTCGGGCGCATTTCTTCAGTCGTTTGTTGCTACTAGCAGTAACTGAAATACATAACGGAATATGAGCGACTGACTAAAGCGCCTGTCTCTCACTCTCTCTCTCTACTGTATGTACATTTAGTATTGATTTTAATTCGAGCCTCCGTATAACGCGATCAATAATACATATATACACATACACATACCAACGCTGCAGGCGAATCTAATAACACTGAATTGACACGAATTGAATTGAATTGACTGGACGATGGACAGACACCCATGAGAGATACTTTTTTTTCAGGGGGGAAATAGTGGTTGGGATGTGTAATGTTAAAAGGAAAATAAATGGGAGGTCGAAATACGCTGATGGTTAAACATATTTACAACAATTTTAGTTACAAATATACAAAAAAATAATAATATCGTATAATTGGGAATAATGTTATGGTTACGGTGACAATATTTTTTTATAGGGATAGTAAAGTACATACAAAAATACCTTATAAAATTCATAAGTTTGTAATATTTATCACGAAAATAGTAGCATAAAACAATGCATAGATTAAAATTGTATACAATCTTAATTATTACTTATAACAAGTATTGTAAAAATTTAAATAGTATTAATTTTGATACTTTTCAGTAGACTTTTAACTGGAAATTTCTTAACCATTCAGTACTCGTGCTATACTTCATGCCATCTTCTTCATTCAGATAGCCGAAGATGGCAAGAAGTACTTCCCTATAAAGTAAATAGAACATTATGCGAGAGGAAATAGCCATTCACCTTCTAATTATTCACACATGGACACGGCTGTATGAGCGAAATCCAAAAATCCCGTTGGATTCTCAACGCAGTTCAAGCGTCAATTTCTGTGAATAATTGGACATAATGAACATCTCACGCGCTATCCACTACCATCCTTCGACGGTCGCGATAGCCGGAGATGTGGGTTCAAGTCCCAGCGGAGAGTGAAATTTATGAGAAATTATTATATATTGCTATATATATATATCTTTTTTCACGATAGTATTTGCGTGAGGTACCTGCATACCCCAATTTGAAATGTATGCAAATATAATCTGAATATATAATATGTGTAAGATATACATTTAAATTTTATAAGGAAACAATATAATGTATGGTAAAAAAAAACGAATTTTTAACAAACCTTGATTTAAATGTATATCTTACATATATTATATATTCTGATTATATTTGCATATATTTCAAATTGGGGTATCCATGTACCCCACGCAAGTACTAATGTGAAAAAAGATAGCGCGAGTTCTGGAAGGTTAAATAAAGATATTTAAGGTCACCGCAATCAATTATGGTACTAGTAAGTTTTAATATAAGCAAATCAAATATTTTTGTGAAATTGAATGGTTTTCTACTATGTGAATTATCAGGGAGACCTGATAATTTCTAGAACTCTGGCAGAACTAATTGTTTTAAATAATAAACCGGGAGCCTTGAAAAAATCTAGAACTCTGGCAGAACTAGTTGTTTTAAATAATAAACAAAGTGCTAAAAAAAAACTTAGTAGTTGATCTAGTTTATTGAAATATATGTGTATATAATTAACGCCCCCCTATAGAAAGTCTTGCAGCTACAAGAGGGGAGAATCGTGGTTAATTGCCACACTCAAATTTCATCACGATATCATTTTATTGTTCAATTAAGTACACAGAGAAACGATATGCCCCCCCTGCCCGCATTTGAATTTCAAACGAGCTCAGCGGAGTAATTGTATAACATTAGGGGCTACTACCAATGCAGTACAAGTATATCTGATATAATAAATTTTCTATCCAAGATCTTATCGATGTTATGCATTTTGTATGGTTATTTCGTTATATATTTTAGTTTATTTATGAAAATATGTTCAGGATTTTTACAATTTGGCCAGACTAATTCATGTCTCCCAATCAGAATCTTCAAAACAGTCATATGTCGTAGTTTATCAAAAATATGAGGACAGGTCTGTATCTCGGACATATTTTATTTAACAAATTTATCCACAATAAATCAAATTTTATTAAAATTATTGTGCACAAATATTACTAAATACAATATAAAACAAAATTTATTAAACATTTTATTACAAAAATTCAACAAACAGACGGTCTTTTAGTTAAATTAAATTACAACCACTCGGTTATCACAATAGATATGCAAAATCTTATTCCAAATCACAAATTGGGATTCAGATGGAAATATTCTACAATCGATCAAATTCATAAAATTACCGACACCATAGAGAAATCACAAGGAAAACAGTTTGCTTTGAAACATATATAAGTGTGAACCCACCCGGTGATCCTGATGGCATGCGCATGTTGACGGTTATTACCATATGGGTGTGCATTCCTAATTGATGTGGTGCCGCCAGATGGTGTTTAACTTTCCTCTTAGGGGGTTAGTTGCATCAAGTTTGCTTTAAAATATTCCTGCACATAACGCAGGTATTCGACAAGGTATAAAAGACTAATTCAAAAAATATCAAACAACTCTTAACCCAAAACTATTTCCCAAATTTTGGAATCGTACATCTCCGCTAGATACTTTAGAGTCAAGCAAGAAGGTTGCTCGGAAATAAAACAAAACAAAACAGGCGTGCCATAAATGACTTGTTGTTTAAAGTAGTTTTCCAATGCATATTATTGAATATTAAGGTAAACAGCAGGTGATTACACTCCCTTTACCAGCGGAAAATCCCCCAAAAGGCTAATTAATAGCTATAAAGACAGAAGCTTTTTAGGGAATAAATGCATAAAATGGGAAGCTATATAAACGGGGAATTAATAAATGCCGGGAATGATTATAAAGTCTAATACGTGTTGTATTTTAGATATAAATGCATAAACGGAATGATATATAAATGGGGAATTAAAATATGCCATTAATTAATTATATTCCTTAATGGCATATAGTAACTCCTCGATTTGAAATAATTTCGTTAAAAAATAAAATAAAGTTATTTTTAAAATTAATGGATGACAATATTAAGTATTTTCTTCGACGAAATTGCTAAATATACCCACACATAATGAAGTAGTAAACCTTTAAAATTGGTTTCTTAACGGCACACAGATCGCGTCCAAATTTGGAAATCAGGTGAGAGCCCGTGCTCCGGCTACCCTGTGAAAATTTGAGCAAAATCGGTTCACTAAAACAGAAGATTTCTCAATAATAGCGATTTCCTATTGCGCATACAGCAAATAATAAAAATAATTACATACATTTTCATGTGAAAATTTGAAAATGTGAAAAATCAAAATATGAAAATGTCTAAATTTAAACATGTGAAACTTCCAAAATGTAAGATGTCAGAATGCCAAAAAGTTTCAAAGTCAAAATAACAAAACGTGAAAATGTCAAAATCACAAGTGTCAAAAATTTCAAAGAAAGTAAAAAAATGTTATAAAAACTCAAAAATGTCGAAAATGTCAAAATCTCAAGTGTGCAAAATTTCAAAGAAATTAAAAAAAAATTCATTCAAAAAATTTCAAAGGAACTAAAAAATGTCGAAAATGTCCAAATCTCAAGTGTCAAACATTTCAAAGAAAGTCAAAAAAATGTCAAAGAAACTCACAAATGTGGAAAATGACGAAAATGTCATAAAAGTAAAAGTCATATATGTCAATATGTCAAAACAAAATTTTAAAAATGTCGAAAATGTCACACAAAGTTAAATAGGTCATGTAATTCGAAAAGTCGTGTGGTGCCCAGATATTGTGGATTTAAGTTCACCTTCTCAGCATTAAATGCTGGAAATCATTCACCTACTCCTGTTGGAATGGAGTTAGGGTCGGACAAGATGCGAATATGTATCTATTACAACATCTTGCTGTTTAGTGCTGTCGAAATTTTCTGACAATTCCGAGTATTTTTAAGTTGTTATGTAGTGCCACAGAAATGACTTATTATCATTATTATTTATTTATTTCTGTATACAATTCTAATTTCACAGATGTTTACTAACATGTTTAGTTAGTAAGAAGAAGAATTGAGATTAAAAAGTAAAGTTTAAGGTAAAAAAAGATGTAAAATATGTTTGTTTTTGCTTAAATTGATCGAAACCAATACCTTAATCATGCCCCCACCAAAATCATATAGATTCATGAGGGGGGCCGGTCATGGTGTATTAAATAAATTAAGAACGACCGCGCTAAATAACAACGAGCAGACATTAATTATATACGTCAGCAGGAGGGGGGCGATAAATGAATATTTTATTGGACACACAGCGAAATCGTCCCTGAGTAAAGCTTTTTATCATGTCAGGGGGATTCCATCAAAACGTACGTGGAACCATAATAAATAATGGATCTTAGTTATCGCTGACAGTATAAATCCATTTTCACCTAATTATAGCGATTATCGATAATAATAAAAGTTGCATGAATAACCCATTGGATGTAATAAAAAGTAAAGCATGTTTTAATAAAATTGATTGTATAACAAAAACACGTACTTTTATTCTAGAATGTTATTTAGTACGTATTTCCATTTGTTTGCTTGTTTGTACTATCCTGCAGAAAATAAAGGACAGAAACGTTTCAAGGTATTAAATAAGGATACTTTTGTGCATACCTGATGAAAATATACTTTTTGTATACATGTCCTAAGACAAATAATTTTCCGCATTGATTTGGGTGCGGGAAATACTACTTCCCGTACTAGTGCGGGAAATACTACTTTTCGTACTAGTGCGGGAAGTAGCTAGTGTTGCCAATTTGCCTTCGGCTCGTGCTTTAAAATCATTCGCTCATTCGGGAAACTTGCCTTCCTGCACTAATAATGTAAATTACTATTTTGTAGATTGCTAAGAGGTGAATTCACACTTATATATGTAAATATAAGTTTGCTGTGGTTTATATTACCTAATTTGAGTTAATTTCTGTTCGAATAATGCTTTGTTTATTTAAGTCTGTAATTAATGTTATTTTTATTATATATTTTTTGTTATTGTTATTTGTATGATATATTGTTGTCCTCTAATTGGAGTCATCTGTTGGGTAATAAACGTTATTATTATTATTTATTCGTACAAAAAATAAGATACATTATTTGTACGATACAGTCGTTTCCCGAATTCGCTCTTAATACAGCACTCGCCATCGGCTCGTGCTGTAAACTTATTCGCTCATTCGGGAAACATGCCTTCCTGCACTAATAATGTAAATTACTATTATTTCTCCTTTATAAAAGGTGGTTTTGTGCATAGATTTTTAAATAATGCTAAAATCCATTCCTTTTACATTTTTATTTTTTACAAAAAAAAGGATTAATTTTTCCTTCTCTCCGTCCTTGCCACAATGATGTTTGTGGCTTTAATTCCTCCTCGGACTGTGAGTATAGAGGGATTTATTGTTTATGTTTTATATTTTCTGTGTCTGAGTCCAAGCTATTTGTTGATCTGTTTATATTTGGATGTACACCGTTATTAAACAATTTCTCCTTTAAAATATAGGATTTTTAAGGTGTTTATTTTGTGAAAATTCAGAAGAATAAAACAAATTATAAGCCCTAGAACTTGCTGCCTGAGAAAAATAAACAATGGGGGCTATAAACCGTAAGGATTTTCCGCCGGTACGAGGAGTTTAATGATCCCGTATTTACCTTAATTTCACAGAAAACTTCTTAATAACTGTGAAAAGTGATTCGCGCATAGTCGCCCTGTGAGGTTTGAATTCACGCTCCCTAATGCTCAGTACGAGACGGACGGTGTCTCAAACCACTGAGTTGGGTGAGAAAATTCATTTTGAAGCATACTTTAAATTGTTAGTTTGTTGCTTTATAAAAATAATTAGCAAATGATACGTTAATTCTGTTAATCTATGTCGACTTATTTGTTTCACTTTAGAGTGTGGGTTATATAGAAATAAGTGATTTATTATTGTTGGTCGATATTCAATCATCTGAAAACCACCATTTTCTTTCATTCTTCTCAATATTAAATTGTATTGTAAGCAAATTGTGACAGTTTATCATTTATATTCAATTGCTTGACTCAAAAGTTAGTCAATCTGGCTACTGGAGTACTCTCTAGCTAGCTAAAAAATAATGATATATTTCTGCCAATACGGGCAGCTTTAGCACAGTCTTGCATACGGAGGTACTTGCAATTAGCAGAGCAGAATTACAAGCACTAAAAGTCGTTTTAGACAAGACAATTTCTTCTCAAAGTTAATCAATCTAAATTGTCTCGTATCATACTGCAAATTATTTGAAATATTGAATTGGATGGTAGATCAAATGGAAAAATATAACGCATTCTATTTGTCAAGAACAAATTGTATGGAAGGAGGATATATGAATGCATTTCTTGAACAACTTTTGAGCTAAGAAATTGTCTTGTCTACAACGACCTTAAGGGCCGATTCTACAATTGACATTTAACTGGAGAATAAGGCTATTAGTGCAATAAGTTTGAGATATTAACGCTAATATCTCAAACTTATTCCACGAATAGTCATATTCTCCAGTTAAATGTCAATTGTAGAATCGGCCCTAAGGTAGTTTTAGACAAGACAATTTCTTAGCTCAAAAGTTGTTCAAGAAATGCATTCATATATCCTCCTTCCATACAATTTGTTCTTGACAAATAGAATGCGTTATATTTTTCCATTTGATCTACCATCCAATTCAATATTTCAAATAATTTGCAGTATGATACGAGACAATTTAGATTGTCTCGCATCTTGACTAACTTTTGAGTCAAGAAATTGAATATAAATAATAAACTGTCACAATTTACAAGATAATTTAGATTGTCTCGCATCTTGACTAACGTTTGAGTCAAGAAATTGTCTTGTCTAAAACGACCTTTAGTCATATTTATTTCTTCTTACAAATAATCTTCCTCACAATTATAATTTATAGTTATATAAGCTATTTATTTGACATAATAGTTTTTCTTTTCATCAGCCTGTGCGAGATTTATGGTTTTAGTTCCTCTCTTGGCTGGTTATTGAGAGATTTATATAGGTTTATTATTCGAAAAAAATTCACTTATTTTTCGAGGTGTATAACAAATGATAAACCACATAAGTGTAATACCGCATGATAATTATTTTCAAACAAAATTGCACCCATTACCATTTACACACGTACGTACAACAATTTATATACACCATCATAATACAATTTACTCTGTACAAGCGTTTTGTTTTGTATGATACAAATTTGTACAAAAAATAAATAAAATAATAAAATAAAAATGCAACCAACCTAATCGTATTTAAAATAAATACTCATTTAAAAATCCAATTCAAAATAACCGAAAACGTCCTCATTCGTAAACGCCACTTAATTCATAATTATTATTTTTGATTACTAAGACACTGATTTGCGGGTGGTTCGCGCGCGCGTTTCTGTCGGCCGCGTGAGCCAAGCTTCCATGTGCGCGTCGCGACGGTTGGTACGTAACTGAGGCGCGCTTCAGTCGAGTCGCGCCGCCCCACCAGCAAACGCACACACATACATACATACACACGGTCAGCGCACTCTACCTGTGCGCGCGAAGAGCAGCGCCGCGACGCCCCAATTAAAAGAGCGGACTCGTTAGCGAAACGAAACGTCTTTTCTTAGGGGGGGCTAATTGGACGAGTTGAACGCACTTGCGACAACGACTACGTGTGGGAATATACTAGTTAACACACAAGGTCAGGACCCCCAAAAATAATAAAAGATGTAATAATTTTGATGAAATTGTTATTACGACTAGTCAGGAAGGATGAGTGTTTGAAATGGTGCGTTCACATGAGGTGTCCTTAGATCAAGGTTTTAGGCACGGTGCACACATATGTTTCAACCGTAAAGGTCGTTTTAGACAAGACACTTTCTTGAATCAAAAGTTAATCAAGATGCGAGACAACCTAAATTGTCTTGTATCATACAGCAAAATATTTGAAATAGTGAATTGGATGATAGATCGAATGGAAAAATATAACACGTTCTATTTGTCAAGGACAAATTGTGTGGGAGGAGGATATATGATATAATTTCTTGAACAACTTTTGTGCTAAGAAATTGTCTTGTCTAAAACGACCTTAAAGGACAAGACAATTTCTTGATTGAAAAGTTGTTCAAGAAATGAATTCATATATTGACTAAGAAATTGTTTTCTATGACTAGCAATGATACACCATGCCAAACGAAAGCGCCTTACGTGTATCTAACACGCCTTAATCTTCTAATTACACACGTAACAAACGCACAATCATCGAAATAGAATAAAAACGTATCCACTCAATTTCCCAACGTGTCAACAACAAAATTCCGCCTAATGGCCACATTTGCTATTTAATTCGTCGACATAAAACACACGACACGGCCGGCATAATCCGACACCAGTCGCGTCTGCGTTTTATTCTAAATATGTTTTATTTGTTTCGTGTCGGCGATAACGCGAGCCCGAAACGTGAGACCCGCAGCCGTAACACTCCCCCCTTCACACACTCTTGTTGTTTGTTTTGCGCCGCGCGTTATTTTTGCGCCCTCGTAAAGATTGGCGGTGTGATAACGATGGCCCAATATCGGCGCCAGCCAAAACGCGGTGAAATTGCAGGGGAAGGGGGCTATAATCAACAGAGGCTGGAATTAATTCGCGAGTTGTTGCTGCAAACACGGCCAAACGTGTTTCAACGCCCGAGTAGTTGGTGCGCGTCCAGAAAAGCAATTGTAGAGTGTTGTGAAAACATGCCTGTTACTATTTTGTCACCAACTAGATGGTGTATTTCATGTCATAATGATTGTATGTAGTTATTACCAGATTATAATACTCATATATACGGGACTATTTGAGAATTTTATCGAATATCGCCGGTCAAGGGAGAAGCTCAGAGGAGTTTAATCACTAGGTTTACCTTAACTTCGCCGAAAACCTATGAATAACTGTATAAGGTGATTCGCGAAAATTTGCTCCCCGCTGGAATTGAACTCAAGACTCCCCAATCCACGATTCATGACTTTTCTAGTCGAAATAAACTAGAAGCTGAATGGATCGCAACCATATCGGCTGGAAAACCGAGTTGGGGTGATCCTGTGAAAATTTGAGCAAAATCGGCCCACAAATAGAGCAAAAAACTTATATAAAACAGTTTCCCAGCAAAAGTCATTTTCCCGCCAATAGAATTCCACAGACGAATTGCGCGCAAAAACAGCCGTTGGTGTAACTTGGGTTGCCTAATAGTTTTATTTAATTTTTAGTTTAAAATTTAATTACGCACAAACGAATGAAAATTAAACAAAAAGACTAATATTGTTATTTTCTTATTATTGATAGGGGGCAGACGATCGAGCACGAATAGTTACTAATTTGGTTGTTTGACCGCCGTCGATGCTTTAGCACCCTTTAGGTACGAAATCTTCAGCAGATGCTCTCAGTATAATTACCGCAAAGAAAGTTGAAGAGAATACGTGATTTTCAAATACGAAGGGGAATTATTTTCAGATAAAATAATATCATTGGAGTTGTAATTTCTTCTATGGTTAAATCTATCAAGTAGTAAAAATGGTCTGAAAACACAGATGTTTCATACTATGATTAGGAGGTATGTAGTTGACCACATAAACCCCTCGACTATGGTAAATAGAAGAGGATTGTATCGAATTCCAGAAATGGCTGTAAATAATTAATTTTCAATATGTCGTTTACCTTCTTTGAACAAAAAAATCAGTTCCATGAATAAATTTTTTGCGCTCTATTGATTTATGCTTTTAACTTTGCATATTTCCTCTATACAACTGAATTTCGATCAAAATGGTGTGATGGTGCAAAGTATCCTACTCAAAAGGGTAACTTTGCACCAAATTCATATAATACCTAATGCATATTAGATTACTCACATTATATACATTTTATATTAAATAGCAACTAATAAAACCAACGAACAAAATGCAACAGGTCCCATATTTTTAACGAGCTTCAAAAAATATTTCTGTTCAATAAAAAGACAAACAACCTGAAAAATGGTGCAAAGTAACCTCATATAAAGGTTGTTTTAGACAAGACAATTTCTTGACTCAAAAGTTAGTCAATATGCGAGACAATCTAAATTTTCTCGTATCATACAGCAAATTATTTGAAATATTGAATTGAATCGTAGACCGAATGGAAAAATATAATGTTTTCTATTTGTCAAGGACGAATTGTATGGGAGGAAGATATATGCATTCATTTCTTGAACAACTTTTGAGCTGAGAAATTGTCTTGTCTAAAACGACCTTTACGGTACTTGAAAAAATATGTAAATAAATGAAAATAAATACGATTTGTATTTTTGTACGTTAGTGTTCGCAATTGCCTTTTTATATTGAGCTTATACTTATAAGAACATAGTACTTACAGAATAAAGATATAGAAATACTGGTAGAAATCAAAAGTAGGAACTCACCTGAAACAAAAAAGAAAACACAATTTAATGCAATGTAATGCAAAAAAAGGCAACGAGTTACGATGAAAAAATGGTGAGTTATTGAATTATATATACTTAAACCCGTTTTTGAGATGTGTAAATGAAGTCAAAAGTGCCGCTTTTAGGCTCTCCTAGGAAACCAGGGCTTATAGTATGGTGCAAATTCGATAAAACCTTATTAATGATTTTTGCAAAAATTGCTTCATTTTCAATTTTAAATTGCCAACTTTATTGCATTAAAAGTTGTTGAAAAATTTAATGATTTTGGCGTCTACTACGCGTTAATTCATTTTCAATAAAGCAGATGAATAAAACTACCACAAACAAGTGGTAAAAACATAGTAGTTTTATTCGTCTCCTTTTTACAAACAACTGGTAAAAAACATAGTAGTTTTATTCATCTCATTTACTAAAAGTTGTTGATGCTTGAGTAATATTTCGACAATATTAAGAATTTGTGATAGCATTCTTTTTAATATAGAAATTATCAGCTAAAGATTGTTATGAGATAGAAAATGTTCTTTGTTTTGGCTACTGCGCAGGCTTGGTTTTATATAAATGCGTGATAACTAACGCATTTATATAAAACCAAGCTTGTGCAGTAGCCAAAACAAAGAACATTTTCTATCTCATAACAATCTTTAGCTGATAATTTCTATATTAAAAAGAATGCTATCACAAATTCTTAATATTGTCGAAATATTACTCAAGCATTTAAATCCACACATATTTTGTCACAAACCATTAGCAATTAATAATTATCGGTGGACTGATTAATACGTTGCATGACGAGTTCCCGCATATTTGTGGAGATAAAATGTGTGAACTCGTCAGTCAAGGTGTCA
Organism: Lordithon lunulatus; assembly: GCA_963942505.1. Taxonomy (NCBI): domain Eukaryota; kingdom Metazoa; phylum Arthropoda; class Insecta; order Coleoptera; family Staphylinidae; genus Lordithon; species Lordithon lunulatus. The sequence goes on from OZ012667.1 coordinate 65,831,444, forward strand.
AGTCCAATTTTATCGATGTTATTATTCACCTCCACCAAAAATTCCTGCTGGTAGAACTAATGACAAATGTTCAATACTGTTGTTAAACAAGAGAGCTCGCACTAGAGTTCACTTCGCAGCAATTTGTACATCGAACATGTCCGCGTATATCGGCGATAAATTTACGCTGCCCGTCCGATAGCAAATTATTAGTGTTATTATTGTAATGTCGTGGGAGAGTGTCGTGTCAGTGCATGGAAAACAAAGCAGGTAAAATTAATTTGATATAATGTTGATCACAATAATAATAATAATAATAATAATAATAATAAACTTGATTATCGTGTATGGCGGTTTACCGTGGGCGGATTGTACGGCAATTTTCAATTATTAATATAAAATCTAATCAAAATAGTAAGTAAAATAATTAAACTAATACGAATAAATCTGATTAAAGTACTGTCAATCTTCACCAGTGGTGCGAATGCACGGTCTGTAGACTATAGAGCAGGCATGGGCGACCTTTTTTTATAGGGAGCCGAATAGAACAATCTAATATGGCCATAGGCCAAATTAAAAACAAAATGATAATAATAGTGTTTATTTAGTAAAAAGAAAGTATTATAATAATAATAGGTTCAAATTAATTAACTTAAATAAACAAAAAACTTTTTAAGGTCGTTTTGGACAAGACAATTTCTTGATTCTTTTACTATTTTATTTTAAATAACTATATGACTTAAGGTCGTTTTAGACAAGACAATTTCTTGACTCAAAAGTTAGTCAAGATGCGAGATAATTTAAATTGTCTCGTATCATACAGCAAATTATTTGAAATATTGAATTGAATGGTAGATCGAATAGAAAAATATAACGCTTTCTATTTGTCAAGGACAAATTGTGTGGGAGAAGGATATATGAATTCATTTCTTGAACAACTTTTGAGCTAAGAAATTGTCTTGTCTAAAACGTCCTTAAGCCATATAGTTATTTAAAATAAAATAGTAAAAGAATAAAAGCAACATTAATAAACTTCAATCAACAAATAACTTCTTATAATCATATTATGCTACACTTATTAATGAGAAACTTGGGATTGCTTTTCTTTTGCAACAAATTCAATATGTGTTGGAAGTAATGTTGTTACTACGTGTAAGGAATTTTCCTAATTAGTATCCACAATTTTTGATCTATTTTACTATATATATTTTTGTAATTTCTCATGATGCTTGGCGGGCCGCCGAATCTTACTCGCGTGCCGTCGGTTGCCCATGCCTGATATAGAGCATTGTTCTCAAAATAAGGATCACGAAAAATATTTGCGTGGTCGCAGAAAAATTGATTTCTAAGATGTACCAAATATTAGTTATTATAGTAGTAGTATAGTAATTTATATTGATGCTAAAAATAAATGTGCTATTAATAAAAATTATGAGTGTTTAACGCAATTAAACCTTAGAAATTAACTTCTTCTGAATTTAAATTAATAATAGTACTGTCGCAAAATGCCCATTGTAGATGTAAAATAGAAAAATTACATTTCTAAATGTGTTTTATACAGAGCACAAAACTGCTAAACTATAGGTGATATTCGATTCATCCTAAATTCCTTCAGACTCGACGTTACTTTATCTTGATGAATTCGGTTAATCCATTTTGAGTAATGCCAGTAAATATGAATCGCATCATTAGATGCTGGTTTCGAAAGTAGCGCGCACGATTACGAAATTCGGTGTCAGTGTCAATGCGAATCCTGTAAAGGATAACACATTGAGCTTCGGGTGGCATAGATGTTGTCGCACTTGCTTGATCCCCCAGGACCGCGTGTCACACGGGTTATATTATATAGATTGAGCCGTTCTCATCAAGATTAATAGGGATGGGATAGCAACGGTCTAGTTTGTTATGAGAAACGTGCGTTTATTAAACGATTATCCATATACAAGACTTGAATATTAGAAAATGTTAAACAGTAGGCGTGCACTTACCGAAAAAGTGCAAAAATTTAAAATGGTAATTCTCCGAAAAAACCGAGTTTATGCTCATTGGATAGGCAATTGAAAACTGACCGATGAAGATTTATTTTCATGTCATCGGAGGAGCTCGAAAATGGCTAGAGCTTAGCTAGCCGAAACTAGTTGCAAAGTGTAACTGTACTGTAAGTGTGACAAAAAAAAACATGATCATTCCATGTAATAGTTTAAATCACATGTTGTATATGTTAAGTATTTCACCTTTTCCATACTATCTCTCACCTATCGTCGTTCTAATAGAAGAGCTTATAAAATAAATTGTTGATTGAAATATGGTTAGAAAGTAGAGCAGTTAGTTAAAAAAAATTGCTCCAAAAAGAAGTGCTACTGGTAGTCCGCGTGGGTTGGCCCCTCGAGTAATTAACGGGGCTTTTATTGATTCGGGTCGGCAATTAAAATGCGTCCGGCTGACGGTGATGTGTAACGGGGCGAGTAGTTTTTGAAAATAAAATCGCATTGTGTTTAATTACCATTAACTACTTTAATTATGATGAAACAATAACGCAAAATATGCATTTATTTTAAAGGATAAATAAAACGATTTTTTACTTTGTTTTGTGATAAAAAAAACAAAGTAAAAAATCGTTTTATTTATCAATTAATATTCATTTTTTGCTCGACATTGTTATCTTTATTACTTGTACTTAATTTGTTAATGTGTTAATTTATTATTTTTATTATATATGTATGTATGTATTATCTTTATTATCTATTGTTGCCCTGCAATTGGAGTGTTACTCTGTTGGGTAAATAAAGCTTATTATTATTATTATTATGTGAAAGTAGTAAATTGAATTCTAATGACTGAATATTATATTCACTATGTATATCTATAAAGTTACGATTAGAAAAGACGGACTGTGTACGCGAAAGGGTTCAAGAGCGCATCATTAGTCGAGCAGTATTGTTGACAAGGATCCTCTCCAGCGGGGGCGGATTGTTATCGCCCGCCGGGAGCTGCATGTGTAATAATTACCGTGTTTACGTACGGCCTTTATTTATTATTCACGAAGTCAGAAGGGCGGGGCCGCGGTTATGTGGTGAGTGTGAAGGGTTGAAACAAACAAATTGTGTGAAATTAATCGTAGCAGAAAATGAATAAATGTGATAGGCTAGTTAAAAAACCTGATTATTAAAAAAAAATGCAAAATGATTTATAAACTGCGTTTTAGGTCGCTTATATTTTAAAATGATTTTTATCGTTTACTTTATTGTTAGATTGAATATGATGATTTTGTTTTCTATATACAATTCTTGCTGTAACTAGTGTACTTATATTGTCGGTGTCCACAAAACGTTTGTTTCTTATTAGTTATTCAATGTACCATTTATTTTTAATTACAGGCAAAATAATAACAATCCCCCCGCAATACTCAGACCTAATTGTAAACTTATCGAGTGAAGTGAAAACACCGATTAACCTACATGTTTCTCATTAAAATTTACCCCTCTATATAACATATTTCAAGAACGTTTTTGATAAAAAAAAAACTCTCAATCACACATTTCATACATAATACATCCCTGTCGCACTTAATTACAACCCCCCACACACACACACAAATCCCCGCCGCAGGTATTTCACGCAGAAATTCCCGCCGGCATCGCGATAAGAAAACACGCGCGTTAAATTTACATGTGTCCCACCGTTTCCCACCCCAATACACCAATTGATTCCAACAGCATATTCCCGTCGTCCGGTCGGCGGCGGCAACCTCTGATTGATTGATAAGAGCCGGCCGTGTGTTTTTTTTTGCGCTGTCTCGCCGCGCGACGGATCGATCGCCACTTCTCATTTTAATTTTAAATTCCCGCCCCCAGTGTAGAACAAAACGGTGCACGCGATCCGCAGCGCAAATGGGGGGCGGAGGCGGCTGCATGTTTGCGAACAAACGTTTTTTAAATGCGGTTACTTGCACGTTTGAATTTAATGTACGCGAGCGCGCGCTCGATACTTGTTTTTAGAACAACAAAATTTGTTTGGGGGGTGGTTTTACGGCTACTCCATAAAACTGTTTAGTGACGGGGGGTTGTTATTAGGGAATTGCTTTTAGAGCGGAAAAGGGTTTAAAACGCCGGTTGTGGCGTCCTAAAAACATGTTTATGTTTATAGGATGCCATCCCCTACGACCCCAAAATGTCATTAATGTTATTTTTAGAATTTTAAATGTTCTCTGTATATGACTTTTCCTGGGATTTTCTCAAAACAAATATTAGATTAATGGTGTTATACTATCCGTTATCCCTTTACGTTTATGATGCATATATCCTTGCAATCTCAATCAGAGTTGGAAGAATTACATAAGATTTTGTTGACATTTATCAGTAGTGGGAACAAGCCGATTCTAGAACCTCTTCCCGAACAAGCCGATCCTAGAACCTCCTCTGACCCTCAAGGACTAAATCCTCCTCAGTTAAGAGTTCACGCAAGATCATTTCTAGCACCTCCTTTAGCAAGTCGATTCTAGAACCTATTTCAGCCAGCCAATTGTGGTACTTTCTCCCGAGCAAGCTGATTCTAGAACGACCTGCCAACGCGCAAGGACTGGAGGAAGTTCGGCTAGGATGTCAAGAAAAAAATCGTATGTGATTCTTCCAATTCCGATTTAACAGATGAGATGACAAGATAAGATGATAACAGATGATAAGATGATGACACCAGACCTTGACATCAGACAGGTGAGATAATGAAGATGACACCTTTACTAACAGGTGAGATAATGACTTTGACATCAGACAGATGAGATAATGAAGATGACACCTTTACTAAGAGGTGAGATAATGACTTTGACATCAGACAGATGAGATAATGAAGATGACACCTTTACTGACAGGTGAGATAATAAAGATAACACCTTTACTGACAGGTGAGATAATGACATTGACATCAGACAGGTGAGATAATGAAGATGACACCTTTACTGACAGGTGAGATAATGAAGATGACACCTTTACTGACAGGTGAGATAATGAAGATGACACCTTTACTGACAGGTGAGATAATGAAGATGACACCTTTACTGGCAGGTCAGATAATGACCTTGACATCAGACAGGTGAGATAATGAAGATGACACCTTTACTGGCAGGTCAGATAATGACTTTGATATCAGACAGGTGAGATAATAAAGATGACACATTTACTGGCAGGTGAGATAATGAAGATGACACCTTTACTGACAGGTGAGATAATGAAGATGATACCTTTACTGACAGGTGAGATAATGACATTGACATCAGACAGGTGAGATAATAAAGATGACACTTTTACTGACAGGTGGGATAATGACCTTGACATCAGACAGGTGAGATAATGAAGATGACACTTTTACTGACAGGTCAGATAATGACCTTGACATCAGACAGGTGAGATAATGAAGATGACACCTTTACTGACAGGTGAGATAATGAAGATGACACATTTACTGACAGGTGAGATAATGAAGATGATACCTTTACTGACAGGTCAGATAATAACCTTGGCATCAGACAGGTGAGATAATGAAGATGACACCTTTACTGACAGGTGAGATAATGACCTAGACATCAGACAGGTGAGATAATGAAGATAACACCTTTACCGACAGATGAGATAATGAAGATTATACCTTTACTGCTAAGAAAAGTTCCCACGGTCCCGATTTGGTTCGCAGGCCCAACCGCCCCATTAGCAACTTGTGATTAAAGTTGTACAATAAAGGAATATCAGATACGTATGTGTGAAGATTAATTAATAAAGGCTATGTTGGAGTCAAGTGGTAGATAGGAAGTGTCTTGAGTCAGTAACGGCAGTCACTGATCGGTGACAGCTATTACTACCCGAGGCTCTCCAAAATTCAAGTCTACCACAGACAAGGGCGAAGCATTCAAGCAGTGTTTGATAGTAAGGTTTAGATGTGGGTGCATGAGGAGGTTTCACAATGGGCCCATTTTGAGGCCTAAGTGTCTGTAGCTATGCTACCCTCCAGCCAACTATCCAGAACTATCCAGCATGGGGAGAGAAAGAGAAGAGTGGATGGGCCAAGAGTACCGAAGGTGCAAGTATTGCATGCACGGGAAAACTGGGTGTATGATTGTAGTCAGATTGAATGGGGTCTAAATCTGAAGAATATAGTGCGAGTAGAGGCAGTGTATCGAAGAACGTGGAAATGGCTTTCAGAACTACACAAAGCTGGGACAACGTACTGGATTAATTGTTGACTGGGGGGTGCGACTAGCAATGCTAAACCATGCTAAACGAAACCACCTTAGATTATACAAATTTCATATACAATATTAATATTTTAATCACTGATACTATGCAATAAAAACTAGATAAGAAATAAAACAAAGTTTAAATATTCCGAAGACAGAGTATTACGCCGACTGGAAAATAATTAAAAAAAAAACATGTCTGCGAAAAGGAAACCCACATCTAGGTCGACACAAAACCAATCTCACCTTGCGATAACACCGGCCCGCGGTATCAATCGCTGGCGGAAATAGCCGTTTTGTGTTGTTTGCTTTAACGTGCATTAAAACCGTAAAATGCTCGCGCGTTTTCTTATCGCCCGTAATTATCGCCTCAAACATCGCACACAACAACAAAATGCAGTACCCCTCCCGCATACAACAAAAGAATGAGTGGAAAAACGATCTCGTGCGGCGGCATATTAAACCGCGATGGCATGCCGCGAGAACATCCCCGACGCGCAAACCAACACATAGACACGGAATTGAACCGGAGACGCCACTTTTATCATATCGACCGCTGTGGATGAAGGGCGGTGGGTTAATCGGTTTGTTTGTACTGGAAATTTTATCGTTACACAAAAAAAAACTAGTTCAATTATTGACTACATACAATAGTAAAGTATCGAATGCTACCATTCGATACTTTACTATTGTATGTAGTCAATAATTGAACTAGTTTTTTTTTGTGAAAGAATATACGAAATTGTGAAGTTTTCTCAGTAAATCGAGTAATGGGTTTACTGGAAATTTGTTGTCATTCTGGGTTACTATATATGATTTTTTTAAAGCGCAATCGATGTATAAAAAAAACCATTTATTTGGCTTAACGATTACAGAAAAAAAGTCTGTCCTAAGGAAAGAAAAATAAAAATAAATTTTGATACAAAATGTTTTGTATGTTTATGAGGTCGGAAATTTTTCAGACCACCCTCGTATGAGGGATTTTGAGTGGCTAGAAAGGCTAGCCACTCAAAATCCCTCATACGAGGGTGGTCTGAAAAATATCCGACCTCATAAACATACAAAACATTTCCATTCAAAATTTATTTTTTATTTTTCTTCCCACCAAGGCGCAGAAAAAAATGGTATCTTTTTTCTGCACTCAGAAAGACCTTGGAGAACACCATGTCCATTTGAATTTATTGCGAATTTCAACCAAATAATATTATTAATACACGGTTTTAAAAATAATAATATTATTATTGATATCTCAAGCACTCTGTTATATATATACTAATACTACACTACCCGGTGATCCTGATGGCATGAGCATGTTGACGGTTATTGCATTGCTAATTAATGTGGTGCCGCCAGATGGCGTTTAACTTTCCTGCTAGGGGGTTAGTTGTATCATGTTTGTATATAACCACTCGAGATATTTTGTGAATTCATCCTCATTAGCTGAGCTACACTTATGAGATCTAATAAGATCGAAATCTAGATAAGTTAAAATAGGTTTAGAATAAAGCAAATTATTATTTAAACAAAAAATACATTTTAAAGATTGTAATAAATGCAGTAGTTACCATTGAGTTTTGTGTTATAAACTCCATGGTAACTACTACATCTATTGCAATCTTTACATTGAATTTAGCAAAAAAAAACTGTTTTGGAAGTTACGGCAGTTGTCGTGCGATATATGTCTTGATCTCAACTTACATCAAGTATTTGTAATCTTCAAGTGAATTCCTATTTTGTATGAATGTATCTAACACTTAATCCCTCCTGAGATCCCGATCTGTTATTCATCTCTGAATATTCAGATAAATTTTAATTACGCCGGGATTGTAATTGTGAGAAAATAATTCCCAGCCGACACCGGAATGTACGATATGCAGATGTTGACGCAGACGAGCCAGAGGAGAGAGACATGTTGCACACAATTGCGTTAATAAGAAGTAGGGATTCGCGAGTCTTATTTAATAGGAATCGCAACGGCGCGGCAGCCGCCGTTGAAATATAGCCCCGCGTTTCAATTTATGGTTTTATTGTTCGGTTCCGACAATATCACCGGGCTGCGCTCTTTGTTCGGCATAAAGTATTTTATAAGCAATTCTTCTTGCGAGAGTTTTAAGGCCTTTTTTATGGCCGCACACCACCGCGATTGCGATCCCTCACGTGCCTATTCAACCTACATATACATGTTTACGCATCCACAGAGGACAATGGCATACAAGAAAGAAAGAAAGAAATCATAATGAAAATACAAAACATAAACATGTAATTCAAATATTAGATTGTTAAGGTGTCTACTTTGTTATAATTCATTTTAAAGGATCAATAAAATGATTTTTTACTTTGTTTTTATCACACTTCAGTTATATTTTGCAACTAGTTTCGGCTAAGTTCTAGCCATTCATAGTCATCGGAGGAGCTCGAAAATGGCTAGAGGTTTGTCGAAACTACTTGCAAAGTGTAACTGAAGTGTGATAAAAAACAAAGTAAAAAATCGTTTTATTTATCCTTTAACATGTAATTCAGTTTAAATTTAATTGGTTGCTTGATTAAGGGCCGGTTCTACAATTGATATTTAACTGTGGAATAAGGATATTCGTGAAATAAGTTTGAGATTTTAACACCAATATCTCAAACTTATTCCACGGATAGCCTTATTCTTATTCCACAGTTAAATGTCAATTGTAGAACCGTCCCTAAATCGTATTATAGTACTACTGGTACTACTGTAGGTATTTTTTTCGTTGTACACTGTAATATATAAAGGTATATAGGGAAGAATGCCATGTTTTTTAAGACACTGTAGTCGGGTGAGTCCTGAATCCCCGTGACTTTCTGAATGTATGTAAATTAAGAAGATAGCCAAATAAATATGTATGTATTTTTTAAAAACTAAGATAAAGTTATAATTAAAATCATTAATAAATATGCATTAAAGGATAAACATATCGCACTGTGAGATGACAGGTGTCGTAACTTTCAAAATGAATTTTCCAAAAATGATACAACTAACCCCCTAGGAGGAAATTTAAACGCCATCTGGTGCACCACATCAATTAGCAATGCACACCCATATGGTAATAACCGTCAACATGCTCATGCCATCAGGATCACCGGGTAGTGCCGAGATATTGTGTGAATTCATCCTCACTAGCTGAGCAACACTGATGAGATCTAATAAGATCAAAATCATTGTGTGAATTCTCCTCACTAGCTAAGCTATACTGATGAGATCTAATAAGATCAAAATCTAGTTATGTAGCAATCTACAAAAGGTGGATTCACACTTATATATAAATTTCCCGGTTTTGATTTTTGTTTAGATGATTCTTGTGTATATTTTAACGCTTCCTTTCTAAATGTATAGAAATTAAGAAGATAACCAAGGAAATATGTATGTGTTTTTATAAAATATGTTCAATATCGTATTAATTGTATATTATCAATCAAGTGAGAAACAGAAGACTTAAATGTACATGTTTCTCACCCCTTAATATTTCAAATATTATATGGTAGAATTGGTGCGGCCGCCAACGTTGGATTTAAATGTAAATAAAGAGCGCGGAGGAAATAATTTCCGAAACAAAGTTAATTAGAGGCGCGCGCGCTCGGGTGCGGGCAAAATTGGGTTAATAAAAGTTGAAAAATGTTCGGGCGGAACAAGGAGGGCGCGGCGGATCCAATTTGGAGCGCAGCGGCAGCGAGAAAAAAAAATACCAGCGAACTCAATTCTCCATGCGAATATTTTATTAAAAACGATTAAATCAACTTGGGGGGCTGCACACGGCTTGAAGAAAAATGGTGCAGAGGCTACAGTAAAAAATGTGAATCTTATTTTCTCATCTACTAAGAATTCTATTTATAACTATCTATAACTATTAAAAATTTGTTTATAGTAGAGCTGCTTTGGAAAATAATTGCTAATCATTGCAATAAATTCCTAGATTACGGTTGTTATTTTGAAGACCACTAAGAATTTTCTTAGTGGTCTTCTTTTGTGACTACTGGTTTCTAGATCGAAGTATCGGCGCACTACCGCAAGACCTGAGCGATACTGCACACCACGAGGGCGACTAGCAATGGTAAACCATGCTAAACGAAAGCGACTTTTATGTATCTTCTTTACTGGTTTCTAGATCGAGATAAAAAAATAAAAAGGAAGGTATTTGTCTTTAACAATAAACCAAGTGGTAGTTTTGTTTATATTTATAGTTTTTTTAGTAGTTTTGATTATATTTATAAACAAAAGTACCAATTGGTTTATTGTTCAAGACAAATATCTTCCTTTTTATTTTTTTTACCTCGATCTAGAAACCAGTAAAGAAGATACATAAAAGTCGCTTTCGTTTAGCATGGTTTACCATTGCTAGTCGCCCTCGTGGTGTGCAGTATCGCTCAGGTCTTGCGGAAGTGCGCCGCCGGTTGTAAGGGCCCAGGTAGAATTATGCGCATCGAAAGCGGCAAATACAACAAGAAACAGTAAGCCCGTACCAGCCCAGAGTGATAAACGAAAGGCACGAAAGCAACACATTAAATAATCAATCTTGAAAAACTCAATAAGGAAGAATACAAGTTCAAAGTAGCCGAAAATCTTAATAGGAAATTTACTAGACAGAAAACAGAAACATAGAATGGCTGCATTCGAGGCATATGAAGAGCTTACAGAAGTTAAAAGAGTTAAAAGAAGTGTTGATAATCTAACAAAGAACGAAATAAGGAAACAAAACTAAATGACAAGGGAAATCTAATGGAAGCGAGACGTAAATACAAAGAACATCATACCTGGGACACGTTATGAGAAACAAGAAATATGCATGAATGTAACTAATACTGCAGAAAAGAGAATAGAACGGAAAAGAATACAGAAGATGAAAAGAACACACAATTTTCCCGGCTGTAGATCATCAGAAACTGGACGGGACAAACAGCATCCCAGTTATTTTATAACGCGTAGGGAAGAGATGAATTTGTTAAAATTGTGGCTAACCTCCTCGAAGTAATGGGGAGCCTGCCGATAAGAAGATCTAGATATCATACTAGTCAGTAATTAAGTACTAATTTTATAGTTTATTAGTCATATTAAACTGTAAACAGACACTCCAATCCTGGATCAATAGATCTATATTCAATATTGAAAATGGGATCTATTAATGCCGGATTCGAACCGGTGACGGCGAGTATGCAGCGACAACAAGCCGACGCCTCTTAACAATTAAAAGTGTTTTTTAACTAACTGCACCATCAAGGTGCAAACAATACCGCTTGAAAATGCGTAACCCGAGTGTGAATGGAATATCATTAGATAACTCACCAGCGAAACGAAAATCAAAATCCGATTGATGGCTCCACAATAACACACGCGCACACAAACATGATGGATACTTAAAAGTCTTTAAAATGCACTATTGTTTATAATTTAATCAACGCACGAGGTGCACACCGCGAGATTTACGCACAACTGCAGCAGCAGAGCGGATATGATTCACCGTTTTTCGTACGTATGTTGCGAGCCGGGCTATTTATGGAGCAGCAAAAAAATTGTTTTCGTGATAAGCCCGAGTGCATTTATATTTAAACCGAAATGAACTATATTTTATTATACCAATAAATATTCCACATGCATTTTTATTCCAATTAAATTTTGCGTTGCACATTTTGTTATTGCATTGCAAACAATTAATTGTTGCTTTGAAGTGATGCAGCCTGTAATTAGTGGACTATAGAGGAATTAAAGTGAGAAAAATGTTTTATTTCATGAATGAACTATATTTTAATAATTTTATAATACGGTGAACTCTTAGTGGCTTTTAAAATCGAAGTACTTTATTTTTTACAATTTTTTAAACATGAAACCTAAATAGAAAATCCCCGTTACTGATCTTTTTGTCTACTGTGTCCACAATAATTGTCTCAAACAAGCATTTTATATCTCATTTTGAAGAATAATAAATTTATAATGCAGTTAACTCTTTGCAGTTTGTAAAATAATATTTTAAACACGAAATTGCTATAAAGAACGACTTGTATTTTCCGCTACTGTATCCTCAATAAATGCCTCAAATAAATATCTTATTTTCAAGATCAATAATTTTACAATACAATGAATTCGTATCAGTTTTTAAAATGTAAGTAGTTTTAAGGTTAGGACAGTATTCGTTTTAAATTATGCGAGAGTTACGAACCCTAAACCGCTGACACCAACAAAGATAAGACAGACTATATAGCCAAGCCGCATCACCCAGCAGGCAGTTCAGCAGTGGTTACCAATACACGCGCACGCTACGGGAGACAAGTCATCGTCGCGGCACTGACTCCGAAAGTATTCTGTTTGGCACAGATTCTCACATCGCTTCGCCGTCATCCAGAGACTTTCGTTAGAATTAAGTTTATATGTAAAATAATCAAGTTTAAAGTATAACAATATATTCCAAAGTGAATAATAATATAAAATTGTAAAGTTTAATAAATCTTTTTAAAAACATATTGTTTTGGCCACGAACCAAAACTGGCGCAGTCGGTAGGATCCAGCAACAACTCCGGAATAAAACTCTTCCGGTTTGTTCTATTTCAATAGTTTGTGCTGGACAGAAACCTCACATTGGTGGAACTCCGAAGACTCCGAAGAAGAAACCTACACATTGGATACAACTCCGACGAACCCTTATAACGGCTGATCGCGAGACTCCAATAGTGAAAGTGAAAGTGAAAAATAAGTTCACACGAAAAACCACATGATTGGATTATTACTCACACAGGTGTAAGTAATAAATTATTAATAATTAATTGCCAAATATTACCTTACAAAAATATCCACCAAATATCATTTTAACTATATATATATATATAATTATCTATACATAAAATAAGAATTAAAATATCATAATATGGCTCAGATTAGAGATATAACATCAAACCATTTAGCGGTGATCCCTACTTGTGATGGGGATCCGAATACTCTAAGCTTGTATGTTAGTGGTTGTGAGTATTTGATAAACACATTCGCGAATCAGAATGATCCGGAAGATCCAATTAACACTTATCTATTAAAATTATTTCAGTCTAAATTGAGTGGAAAGGCGCTACAATTATTAGGTTGTCAAGAGGAAATAAACGATTGGCTAACATTAAGAACATTATTGTATCGAAATTTTAGCGACCAAAGATCAGAAGACTGTCTAGTACAGGACTTGATGAATTTAACGCCAGATCATAATGAAACGGCGTACAATTTTGGTATGCGTTGTAAGAATGTACGTAATCTTTTATTGAGTAAAATTAAAATCACAGATCCGGATCCGCAAAGTCGATTAGTTAAAAACGGTCTATACAATCATACTACTTTGCAAACTTATCTGAAGGGAATAGTTACTATGGGCGGATTTGGTCATAGAGTTAGATTCAGGAACCCTATTAACATAGACGATGCAATGACGTACGTAATGGAAGAAGAAAACTTTAATTATTTGAATAAACGTCAACATAACGTTAATAAAAATTCTAATTTTAAACCAATAAAACAGCAAACACCAGTTCGTGTAAATAACCCTCAAAACTTTAGAAATCAAAATCAAAATTTTCAATTTAGACCGCAACAACAGCCACAATATTTCCAGAATAATCAACAATTCTATCAGTCAAGACATCAAAACCAACTCCCACAGTTTCAAGCTAATCAACCATTTGTCCAAACGAGACCACAACAACAATCACAAAGACAAAATCAATTTAATAGACCACAATTTAATAGACCCAGTTACAACCCGAATTTTCCAAAACCAAATTCGAATAGATTCTCCGCGAATAGATTACCGCGGCCAGAACCTATGGAGGTAAACCATCTAAATTACCAGAATTATGAGGAAGAACCTGAAAATTATGACGATAACACAGATTATTTACCAATAGAATGCTCTGAAGAGCTTGAACAATTTTATCCTGAACAACCCTATCAAGAAGAAGAAGTGCAGGAAGATGATTATTTAAATTTTCGGCAAACGGCCTTGGAACCTCAAAATTTTCGGCAAACAGCCTTGGAACGCCAAGAGAAATGACTCTGAAAAATCAAATAAATGTTAAATTAAATATTCAATCTACTATGAAATTACCCCACATAATAATTCCGGAAATAAATGCAAAATTTCTTATTGATACTGGAGCAACACGATCCATGATTAGTACAGCAAAAATGGAGGAACAATTTCCAGATTTTCTGAAATATGAACCCTTCACCGTACAAACGGCACATGCTACCACACATCATGAATACGTAATTAATATACCATCATTATTAACATTCAATGCATACCCACAAATTCATAAATTCTATGTATTTGACTTCAGTGATAATTATGATGGACTAATTGGAATAACATTATTAGAACAATTAGAAGCTACAATAGATATTAAAAATAGGGAATTGATAACAAAATTTGGAAAAATCAAGATTCATTATGAGGATACTAAAGTTATAATAGGGCCAAGGGAAAAGAAAGTGGTAAAAATACCTGTGGACCGAAATTTACAACAAGTAATTGTTAGACATCAAACACTAGCACCAGGACTAGAAATACCAGAAGCCATTGTAAATGCAGTAGATTTTCAAGCATTAACAGTAGCTATTAATTTCAATGAATACCCCTTAGAAATTGATATTGAAAATCCTGTTGAAACCGAATTATGTGATTATAACTGGGATAATAATCAAAAATATATACCGTATTCAAAGAGAGACGTTAATAAAATGTTAACCGAAAATTTAAAAAATAAATTAAGAACAGATCATTTGAATAAAGAAGAAAAACAAGCAATCCTTACTAAATGTATGGAATTTAAAGATATATGTTATGATGAACGGTTTCCATTAACATTTGCTAATGAAGTAAAGCATACTTTAAGGATGCAAAATGACACCCCGGTATATATAAAACCCTATCGGAAATCGCCAATACAAAACGCAGAAATAAAAAGACAAGTTAATAGCCTGCTGGAACAAGACATAATCCAGGAAAGTCACAGTCCTTGGAGCTGTCCAGTTAGTATCGTAGGAAAAAAATTAGATGCCTCAGGAAAACAAAAATATCGTATGGTCATCGATTATCGAAGACTAAATGACCAAACAATCGATGATAAATATCCTATACCAAATATCGCAGACATTTTAGATAAACTCGGAAGAAGCAAATATTTTTCAACCTTAGATTTGGCAAGCGGTTATCACCAAATAGAAATGGATCCAAAAGACGTCCAGAAAACCGCATTTTCAACCGAGCAGGGTCATTACGAATTCAAACGAATGCCATTTGGACTTAAAAACGCACCATCTACGTTTCAAAGAGTGATGGATAATGTATTAAGAGGATTACAAGACGAAACATGTCACGTCTATCTGGACGATATCATTATTTACTCTGCAAGCTTACAAGAACATATGCAGAAATTAGACACAGTATTTAAAAGACTTCGGCAAGCAAATTTAAAAATACAACTAGACAAATGTGAATTCCTAAGCAAAGAAGTTGCATATTTAGGCCATTTAGTAACAAGTGAGGGTGTAAAACCAAACCCAATAAAGATTGAAGCAATAAAAAGATACCCTATTCCGAAAACCACCACGGAAATAAAAGGATTTTTAGGACTAATAGGATATTATAGGAAGTTCATTCAAAATTTTGCAGAAATAACAAAACCTTTAACAAAATGTTTGAAAAAGGGATCAAAAATAATACATGA
The DNA here is from genome assembly GCA_963942505.1 of Lordithon lunulatus. Classification (NCBI taxonomy): domain Eukaryota; kingdom Metazoa; phylum Arthropoda; class Insecta; order Coleoptera; family Staphylinidae; genus Lordithon; species Lordithon lunulatus. The sequence continues at coordinate 65,847,372 of OZ012667.1, forward strand.
TGAAAAATTCATAGAAGCTTTTGATAAATGTCGAAATATTTTAATGAATAAACCACTCTTGCAGTATCCAGACTTCAATAAACAATTTATATTGACTACTGATGCATCAAATGTTGCACTAGGGGCGGTATTATCGCAAGGTAATTTAGGAACTGATAAACCAGTAAGTTATGCATCAAGAACTCTTAGCGAGACAGAACAAAAATACGATACTTATGAAAAGGAACTATTAGCAATTGTCTGGGCGACCAAGCATTTTAGACCATATTTATATGGAAGGAAATTCATTATATACACGGATCATAGACCTTTAGTTTGGCTAACACAAACCAAACATGTAACATCAAAATTAGCCCGATGGAAAATAAAACTTGATGAATATAATTATACAATTGTTTATAAAAAAGGAAAATACAATACAAATGCAGACGCATTAAGCCGTATTACTTTGAACAGTACAATCGGTAAGGAAATAGATAACAATTGCATTAAAACCAAAACACAGTGCATAATAGATAAGGTAGGAAGTATATTTAACTGCGACATGGATACATCAATGGCACACTGTGTGAGCGCGGACCTTGAAATGAGTGCAGGGATTGCGAAACAATTCAAGGCAAAATTCCGGAGAGTAGACGAACTTTGCGAACAAGAACCAATGATTAATTCGTTATGTTATCTGAAAGACCGTGATCGCTACATAATCTATTTGATAACAAAACAGAAATTTTATCAAAAACCTACATATGAAAACCTAGAAAAGGTATTACTGAAATTAAGAAAATTCTGCAAAGAAAAACAAATTAAGGAATTAGCACTACCCAGAATTGGTAGCGGATTGGATGGATTAGAATATCCGAAAACCAGAAATATGATCGAACGCATATTCTCAAAATCGGGAATACAAATATATCTGTACCACAATCAACAAGATATAAAATTAAATGCGATAGAAACCGAATCAATGCAAGGAAATGTTAGCGAAAATGTCGACGAACTAATTGAAGAATTAATAAGGAGAGAAAACCTGCCACCACTTCCAGAAGATTTTCCAAATGTAACATTTGAGAGAGAAAGGCAAGAGGATATAGAAAACACAGCAAATTCTAATATTAATGATGAACCAAGAAATAGCATCCCAACTTCAGACGAAGCAATTGACAATAAAAATCCACAATATCATATAGATATCACATTTTTAAATAAAAGTAAAATCACACTCCAAATTAGTCAAGGAAAGAAAATTTACCGTGTACAGATACCAAAAGAAGAAAATAGAGAGGAAATATTGATGCTCATGAGAGATTATATGAGCCAAGGTAAACAATACTTGTATTTTAAAAAGGAACAACTGTACAAAGATTTTTGTAAAGTTTATGTAGAACATTTTAATAATAATGGACCAAAATTAATAAGATGCTTAAATAAATTAGAAACTGTGAATGACGTCGCAATACAAATTGAAACAATAAAGAACTATCATGAAGGGAAAAATAACCATCGAGGAATTAATGAAACCCTAAAACAACTACAAAGGCGTTTCTATTGGAATAACATGAAAGAAACTGTCACAGCGTACATACGAAGATGTGAATTATGTAATAAAGCAAAATACGATAGACATCAGCCACATCCAACTTTAAATGTAACTGCAAAAGTTGATAATCCATTTGAAAAACTACATATTGATATATTTACAATCGGAGGTCAATTATTTCTAACAATAATTGATGCGTTTACTAAATTTGGGCAAGCCATTAGAATCCCGAGTAAAAATGCAATTGATGTTGCCGAAGGATTGATAACTTATTTTGCTATATTCGGAACACCTGAAGAAATCGTTGCTGATAGAGGATTGGAATTTAATAATGAAATCGTCAAGGAATTACTGATAAAACACAAAATTAAACTACATCTATGTACTGCATATAATCCCAATTCAAATGGAAATATTGAGAGATTACACTCTACACTAATTGAACACATGCGAATTTTAAAGGCTCGAGATAAAGACAGTAACACTGAAAAATTAATGAAATTAGCAATACTAGCATATAATAATTCAATACACGCAACCACAGGATTTACACCAAGAGAATTGACTTTTGGACATACGAAAACTAGAGACCCATTTGATATGTATTATGAAAAAGACTTCTATACTGACTATATTGAAAAGCATGCAAATAGATTGAAACATCTATATAACAATCTGGGAGAAAAGATTCAAGCAGAAAAGAGTAAAAATATACAAAGAATCAATGAGGCAGCAAAAGCTAAAACGCTACAAATTGGACAGGAAGTATATGTAAAGGTGCAGTCAGGAAATAGAAACAAAATTACATTCGTTTATCGAGGACCATTCGTCATAAAAGATATCCATCGTGACAATACAGCCACCATAATAGATGAGAAAAATAAGCTACATAAAGTACATGTTAAAAACCTGAAACATGGCATTATTTCAGACTCATCGGATGGAGTATCATCGATGTCCGAGGTGACATCAGAATGACAAAGGTAACGGAAACAACTGGACTATTACCTGTAAGTTTAGGAACAGCTAGAAGAGTCCAAACCAATTGGGAAATAATTAACATTTACCATCTTAAACCCGTGATCGAAGAAGCAAATAAATTAAAGACAAACTACGAGAACTGGATGAAAATCATTCAAGAGGGACCTCATAATAAAACATACCAGAATGAATTGGATAACTATTGTAAAATATTAACAAACAAGATTGCAACTATGGAGAAACAAATTGAACAACTAGTACCAAAGAAAATGCTTAGACAAAAGCGAGGAGCAATTAATGTCTTAGGAAGTTTAATAAAAGCGATAACAGGAAATTTAGATAATGAGGACGCTGAACGTTATGATAGAATCATTCAGGAAATTACCCATTCGGAAGATAGACTTAAATTAATAACAGAAAAACAAATCACTTTAGCAATAAATTCCATTAAAACTTTTAATAATTCAATAAATAACCTTCAAAGTAATCAGTTATATTTGCAAAGTAGAATGAACCAAGTAGGCAGTATTATGCAAAAAACTCAATACGAAGTTCTTACACATTGGCAACAAATTACCGTACACGCAGTCTTCAATCAATTAATATTCCTAACAAATACAATAATAGATATAACAAACACTGTTATAAACGCAATCGTATTTGCCAAGCTGGGAGCTTTTCACCCGTCAATAATCCCGACGGAAGAATTAATCGCGGAGATTCGTAGTATTAATAGGGGGGATAAGATCTTGGAACAAATGATGGAAAACTTAGTTTATAAAGAAAACATCCTGAAAGTCAGAGCATACATAAAAAATTATGATATTAAATTCATATTGACAATCCCTTTGATAGAACCTAAACCTTACAATTATTATTCTATAATGTCATTACCTGTTTTTGTAAATCAAAGTCATTTTAAAACCATAATTCCACAATACCCTTATTTGGCAATTAACGAACATAACTTTATTGCCTCTACACAAAAATGTGATGAGGTGATCCCAGAAGAATACCTATGTAATACTGACGAAGAAAGGGTGACCGACGACACAGCACCATGCGAAGTACAACTGATAATGTTCACCAACAACTATGGAAACTGCCAACACATTTTGGAAGAGTTCCACGACAACAGAATAACTAAAGCCACCACCAATAGCTGGATAATAGCATTACCTAAGAAAACTAAGGTAAAGAAGAGATGTAAAGAAGAAATGGAACTAGAAGAAATCCAGGGAACATACATCGCAGAAGTATCAGCAGGATGTGCCATCACCATCGACAATAAGATACTACGAATATATGAAACTACACCGTACCAATTGAAGAGTCCGAAAATTCCACAATTGAATTTGACAGCTGTCTCCAAAGCCAAAATTCAAGACATTAATGATGTAAAACAACTCCAGGAGGTTCAAATAAAAAACCTAACAACAATCCATGAAGGGATGGCCGAGTTATGGAAGACCATCAAAGAAGTGCAATCACCAAAATTGAAGAACAGACCCATGATCATCTGGATATCAATCTTATTTTTACTTATCTGTGTAACAATGTGTATAATCTGTTACCATTTTAGAATCTATCAACAGTTGAAGTCAAAACTATCAACCATGACCCAGACACCGGCCAATTCAGCAGGAAGTCACCCCTTGTCATGCTAACATCACCTAGCCGTGACTTCCCTCTAAGGGTGGAGGAGTTACGAACCCTAAACCGCTGACACCAACAAAGATAAGACAGACTATATAGCCAAGCCGCATCACCCAGCAGGCAGTTCAGCAGTGGTTACCAATACACGCGCACGCTACGGGAGACAAGTCATCGTCGCGGCACTGACTCCGAAAGTATTCTGTTTGGCACAGATTCTCACATCGCTTCGCCGTCATCCAGAGACTTTCGTTAGAATTAAGTTTATATGTAAAATAATCAAGTTTAAAGTATAACAATATATTCCAAAGTGAATAATAATATAAAATTGTAAAGTTTAATAAATCTTTTTAAAAACATATTGTTTTGGCCACGAACCAAAACTCGAGCATCATATGCATTCTTGTATTTATTTAAAAAAAAACGTCAGATATATCAAAGTATTGCCTGCTTATACGAAGGTTAAGATTTGTTTGTATATTACCGTAATAAATAATTCACAACAGCGCCCATATCTAATTAATTGCGAGCAAATAGGATGCACGTCCTAAAGTCATATACCTTCTCGTTGTATTAATTGACCAACTAACACACGATTGTAAGATGAACAATTAAAAGTGTTTTTTTAAACAACTGCGCCATAAAGGTGCAAACAATACCGCTTGAAAATGCGTAACGCGAGTGTGAATGAATATCATTAGATAACTCACCCGTAAAACGAAAATCAAAATCCGATTGATGGCTCCTCACTAACACACGCGCACACAAACATGATGGATAATTATTACATCATTTAAAAGTCTTTAAAATACACTATTGTTTATAACTTAAGCAACGCACGACGTGCACACCGCGAGATTTACGCACAACTGCAGCAGCAGAGCGGATATGATTCACCGGTTTTTCGTGCGTATGTTGCTAGCCGGGCTATTTATGGAGCAGCAAAAAAATTGTTTTCGTGATAAGTCCGAGTGCATTTATATTTAAACCGAAATGAACTATATTTTATTATGCCAACAAACAAACAAAAAAAAGGATAAACATATGTAATAAGAGATATTCTATTTGAATTATGTAACAGCGATCATATCAAATTATGAAGAAGAACTTCAAATGTTAAAATCTGAAATTAAATACGCATTAAAAATACACAAGAACAGGAACGCGAACGGCCCAGATGAATTCTCACCGAAATCTTGAAATTAATCGATGAAGTGTCTGTCCATAGTGAGTGTATGTTAGTATATACATGGAGAGTAATGTGCATAAATAAATTATAATAATACATAGTTGATGACTGAGATAATCATTAGACTAAGGTCAAAAAAAAAAGATAACTTGCTGTCGAAATACCAACAGATAGGTTTAAATCTACATTTATCACGATCTCAAAGCTTCCAAAAGTACGAAAATTTAAAGGTTTTACATTGATTATCCTTATGAATCACATTCTCAAAATACTTCTGAGAATAAGCCACTATAGAATCAATAGTAAATGCGAACAACATCTAGAGGAAACCCAGTTTGGACACAGGAATAACTAAAGCACTAAGACACTAAAGACCTCTTCATATGCTTCATGGACTTTGAAAATACTTCTGAGAATAATCCACTATAGAATCAAAAAGAAATGCGAACAAGACCTAGAGGAAACCCACTTTGGACACAGGAATAACATAACTAAAGCACTAAGACACTAAAGACCTCTTCATATGCTTCATGGACTTTGAAAAAGTGTTTGACAGGATGCAAGCCTGTAAATCAGAAAAGAATGAATGCACCAAGACCTGGAAACATCCCAGCAGAACTTATCAAATGTGGAACAAGAACATTATGACAAGAATTAACTACATTATTGCAGAACGACCCAATACGAAAGCATTTCGCTATCCACCATACATACACACAAAAATTAGATAAACTAAACTGCAACAATTACAAAACAGTAACAAGCACGCTATTACATAATTAATTATATAATGAGGGATAATATCATGAAGGATAGTATCATGAGGGATAATATCATGAGGAATAATATTATGAGGGATAATATTATAAGGGATGATATCATGATGTAATTAAAAAAGTATCTTGTACTATTCAAGGGTCATCAACAAATCGCATTTCTTGCACATGAACTAATTTTCTATAGCTCTCGTTAGGAATTTGTTGTGATTAATTTTGTGGACAGCCGGCTGCTCGGTTTCTCTAAATTTCGAAACAGGCCCGGCGGTGTGGCCCCAGTTTTGCACGCGCCACCGACCCAGCGATTTTATGATAATTGTAAACCGCGTCGTGGCCTGCGATGGAAGGGGAAAGAAAGAACAACACAAAAAAAAACTACAATAGTTCGCGGCCGTAAATTGTTTGTGTAAATTACGGAGCGTGACGACGAACGCGCAGACCGTGTTCAAACTCAAATCCTATGGACACGGACGAAGAAACACCTGGACAAGCTTTTAAGAAACTTTAAACAGCACTTTGCTATATTAGAAATGTATTTATTGCAGCGACTATATCATTTGTTTTTTATGCTTGGACAAATAATAAATGGTGCTTGATTTTACTTGGAATCACTTTATATTTTCTGTCTCTATATACATTTCCGTGTATTCTCCATCTTTCCTTTCTATATTTACTAACTCTTCAACTTTCTTCGCTATAATTACTAACTATATTCTTCATTTTTCCTCTCTATAATTACTAACTATATTTTTCATCTTTCCTCTCTATAATTACTTATTATATTCTTCATCTTTCCTCTCTATAATTACTAACTATATTTTTCATCTTTCCTCTCTATAATTACTTACTATATTCTTCATCTTTCCTCTCTATAATTACTAACTATATTCTTCATCTTTCCTCTCCATAATTACTAAGTATATTCTTCATATTTCCTCTCTATATTTACTAACTATAGTCTTCATCTTTCATCTCCATAATTACTAACTATATTCTTCATCTTTTCTTTCTATAATTACTAACTATATTCTTCATCTTTTCTTTCTATAATTACTAACTATATTCTTCATCTTTTCTCTCTATAATTACTAACTATATTTTTCATCTTTCCTCTCTATAATTACTAACTATATTCTTCATCTTTCCTCTCTATAATTACTAACTATATTCTTCATCTTTCCTCTCCATAATTACTAAGTATATTCTTCATCTTTCCTCTCCATATTTACTAACTATAGTCTTCATCTTTCCTCTCCATAATTACTAACTATATTCTTCATCTTTCCTTTCTATAATTACTAACTATATTCTTCACTTTCCTCTCTATATTTACTAACTATATTCTTCATCTTTCCTTTCCATAATTACTAACTATATTCTTCATCTTTCCTCTATATAATTACTAACTATATTCTTCATCTTTCCTCTATATAATTACTAATTTACTTTGTCTTTATTACCTAGATTATCTATCATCACTGTTTCTAAATTGTCAATATTCTCAATCTTTCCTCTCCATATTTACTCATTCCTACATTCATCAGCGGTCTTCAATTATATGAGGAACATTTTTGCGAGACGATAAAAAATTGGGCATGCGAGGGTTATGGGCCATTCACAATAGGCGCGGTAGTGGTAAGGTAGCACTAAGCAATATTTTGCATGGCTATAAAAATTTAGACGTTCAGAATGTGGGCAGTAATGCTATGCGATAATTATGCTAGAGATAATTACCCATGTTATGTCATAGTTTTTAGTAAACGCCCGCTACGTACATACGCAGTTAGGATGAAAAATAATTACAACATAGATGGTTAAAGGACCAATCACAATAACCGTGGTAGGGGTACCACGGTTATTGTGAATGGCCCTTTAACTCTATATTGTAAATATTTTTCATCCTAACTGCGTATAGTATACAACGTATAGCACTATGCAAACATAATATCCACACAACAAATTTTTAAATCAAAACACGATTCTATATTCCCGATAAACACATATAAACCCAGTATTATATTACTTCCAAGTAATTTCATTTTTATATTATAGACTTCTTTTTATTTTCTTTGTTTGTTCCGGTCTGAAAACCAATTTGTCCCTCTGAAACGTCGCCGCTGTTGTCGTTATGCATAACAAGGGCAGCAAATCTCGACATCACTCTTCCCCGTTGCCGCCCCAGGTGGGCGAGAGCATGGTTGGGGTTTTAGGGGGGCGGCGGCGGCGACGGCCACAATGGCCCTCGTGGACGTGCCGGTTGACGGCCGCAAATGCGAACGCACTGGAGTGGCACCATACGGTCCCGCTGTTGCTTTGTTTGCACAGCAATGGAAGGAACGAACGAGAAAAGCACGCGAGGCGATAACAGAAATGCAAGCGTTTTTAATTAGCTCAACACGTTAACTTTTGAGATTCTATACGTATGGAGTAATATTAGTATTATTTAAAGTAATTTTAATATTTTTATTGTGATTTTCTCTTGTAACTGTAACAATATAGAGCAGGGCCCAACAAGTCGATCGCGATCTACCGGTACGTTAATGTCGCAGATTTATCATCGACACCACTCGCTCTATTATAGCATAATTAGGAGCAAATAATAATTTAATTCTTTTGTAAATATTATATGAGGTATTTGTAAGGGGTTTAGAAAGCTTAGCGGTCAAGTGCCTGCTTGCAGCCCCGTCTGTGAGGGAATTTGTATATGTAATCTTGTGTTAGCTATTTAAAATCAAGTTAGGGTTCTTCTAAACGTGGCTGAGTACAAACGCATTAAGTCGTGCGCATTATTTCACCACCCCGCAATACTACGATCAAATATCTGCCCCCAAACAGTTAACACCAACATAACAACACCCTACTTATTTCCAACCAATATTTAAATAGCTCGCATGGTATTTATATTCAACCACAAACATTCTTTTCAATTTCTATTCACTCCATTCGAACGCCTTTTATCCACAGTCCACACATTCAATCATATTTCGCGATGGATTTGCGACCCGTCGCTGCTATATTTGGGACCAACGCGATGCTTTTAGCCGCCTCTGATGGGGGGGGGGGGGGGGGGGTGGCAGCAGAACATATCTATCCCCCATATAATAACGTGGCAGTATCGCGTGACGCCTGACCGTATTTCACGACGAGCAAGTCATCATTTATATAACTCAAACCACCCCCCTCCTCGAGATGCGCGCCCCAGCCCCGGTCCCGCTGGTCAATTATTATAATTAATGCGGTCATGAATTGAATACAGGGATGATGGTTATCTGAGTGGGGTTACGGTTGATTTAAATAGGGCATGCACATCGGTAGAAATTGAAAATAAATGATTAAACATTAATCGCTTTCGTTTATCGTTCGGGAGCTGTTCTAAGACCAGCTTAGAACAGCTGGTACCCGAACGATAAACGAAAGCGGATATTATAGCACCACTTTTGTGTTGATAAAATCCAGCTGTATGAAGTTAATACCTGCAGAAAAATTCATAAACGTAATAATTTATTTTAATTTTTAAATTGTTAAAATTGTTAACTTTTTTATGGATGGCCGACAAACAAAACTTATAAATGGACAAAATATTGCAATAAAAATTAATGAAAAAGTACCTATAGAAAATTTCAGGCTAGTAATAACATAATTCAAATCTTAAATTGTTAAGATATGAAAATAATGGGTGGACAAACGAAAGTTATAAATAGACAAACGATTCCAAACATAATTTGTAAAAAATATCTGCAGAAAAATTTAGGCCCGTAGTAATTTATTTTAATTTTTAAATTGTTAATAATTTTTTGATGGAGGGTGCACAACTGAAAATAATGAAATAATTGAACAAATAAAAATATTGAAAGGACATGCGATAGTAGTTCTTATTTATATGAGTGTGTGTACTTTCCGCACTAGTGCAGGAATTAGTATTTCCCGCACCCACCCAAATCAATGCGGGAAATTACTTGTCTTAGAACATGAGTACAAAATAGTAATTTTTGTACTCATGTCCACAAGTCATTTAATAATTTAGTAAGTATAAGAGGTGTACGCTGTGCTTGAATACATTCTCATATTTATAAATACGCATTTACATTGGTACCGAATTTTAAGTTAGCAACACTGGCTACTTCCCGCACTAGTGCGGGAGGTAGTATTTCCCAGACCCAAATCAATGCGAGAAATGACTTGTCTTAGGACATGAGTATAAAAAACAAATTTCATACGCGTGTTGACTTAAAATTTTATTTTGAATATAACTTTTTTTGAAGGGTGGACGAACCAAAATTTTTCTTGGATAAACGTGGACAATAATTTTTCGAAAATTCAAACTTAAGGATGCTAACTTCACACAGCTATAAAATCCGCATAATCTCTCAACATATCCACCGTTTAATATCAGCGAGTGAAAAAAGGTTTATATAACACATACACACAAAAAATGCATTCGAATTTACATTCGACGCTTTAAAAGTCGTAGATACAATCTACATCTCGATCTGTAAACGCGATCCATACGAGAAATATTTATTAAGTGGCCTAGTTGCAACAACTAAAAAAAGGATTGGAAAGAAATTGTTGTTGTAGTGAAAGTCTACTCCAATTTCGGACGGTAATAATAATGAAGTCTTGTGGCTGGCGGAGAACGCGTGCCATCGAGTAGCAATTAAAAGTGGGCTGTTATTACAAAAAAAATAAAAATAGTGGCGGCGACCTCAGGGCGTGGCGCCGCCCTCGACTTTCCCTCCTCGCCTAGGTGATGTATTTTAATTATGCGGCGCGAGGTGAGGATGCCCGCACGCTATATCGCATGAGCCGCCGCCCCCCGAAAAGGGCTGCACCCACGAGCAGGGAGCGGCGGTGTGTATATATTTTTTATGATGGATTGAAAGGAGTGTTAATGTGTGTTAATGTAATAATGTAAATGTAGGAAAAAATAACGAGCTAGTTTTAAATGTGTAATTACTAAAAAAAAATAAACTGGAAATATTTTTAATGTTCAGCAATTTGGTCTAGTCATAATCAGAACGAGGTTGAAACCCAAATAAGTCTCAAAAAAGAGGATGTAACTTATACGGACACAGTGTAGGTAAGCCTACAAATGCTCACGAAGGCGCACTTTCTGGCCACAACAATAATCGCGGGTAGCCAAACCTCCAGAGGAAGCACGAGGCCCACAAGACCCACTGCAGATGAACAACATAAATAGCAAAAGCTGACAAAGTAAGATGAGCTATGAACAAAATCCAGCCGTTTAAATCACTGGGAGTGTATGGGATATACCATATCCTACTATAGAAAGGAGAGGATATTCACGTCCCGCACTAGTACACAATATTCAAAGCCTTGAAGAATATACCGCAAGGGTGACGGAAGGCCAAAATCAAATTCCTACTAAGGAGATAATAATAGTTTTCTGAGGTATGAGTAACGAGTATCGAGGAGTAACGAGTATCGAGGAGTAACGAGTATCGAGGAGTAACGAGTATCGAGGAGTATCGTGTATCGTGTATCGAGTATCGAGGAGTATCGAGTATCGAGTATCGAGTATCGAGAACCGAGTACCGAGAACCGAGACTCGCGCACCGAGACTCGCGCACCGAACAGTGAAAAGCGAGACTTTCGCATCAAGGATTAAAATACATTTTAATGTTTGTAATCTAGCAATTTTGTATGGTTGCTATTTTGTTGTAAAATATCATACCGTAGCTATGCCACAGCAATATGGTATCAGAATAAATGTAAATGAGGGCCATAATAGTGGTCTTCTTTCTCCATTAGTCACTGCGATACAAGACAAATGACACTCACATAGCAATTACAGCGCCAAGTACGGTTTTCCTTGGCTGCCCTCCGTCTAGATAATACGAGTAGTAATATCATTAGGGTTTGTGGGCCGAGCTCGTTACGGCCAATAATTACGAAACAAACCTCGTTCGTTGCCTGCCGGGAAACGGAAAATTGGTTCAAATGACCGCCCCCTCCCCACCTCCTGCTGCACCATTACGGTTTTCGCAAGAAAATTAGATGCAATTCGACTGCGGGCTTTCTATTTTCATCACAGCTTACATTTTTGCTGTTGCCATTCAATTAGCGATTCGACGCACTCGCCTTCGTGTCTATGTATGTGTGCATCTTCAAACCCCCTGAACCGCGACCGCTGGTGAACGAACTGTTGTATTATTGTTCTCAAGGCTACAGTAATTACCCAAGCACAATGCCATTAATATCTGACATTACGTCTTCGCCCAGAAAACTCCGTTTCCGGTTCGCGAGCGCGAGGAGAGACGCTCGCGTGTGCACGCGCGCGCTCGCCCCGGAGTCGTCGTACCGTGTCACCCCTTTTCTCGCAGACAATTAAAACTGGTTAAGGGCGCTCTCGAATGATTTTAATTGCCTGAATAATACGCAGGTGGGCGGGCAAGCAATCACGGGCCCGTAATAAACACAGGGCGATGGTGATGGTAATGGCGACGGCGACGACGCCATTTACCACTCCTGCCGGAATTGGATTATCGATGGGAGTTGATTGGAGTGCGAAATTACTTATACGCCGGCACAATTTTGAGTTATGATCGGCTGCTGTGTGTTCAAACAGTTCATCCCCCCGAAAGTTTCTTACTAATGAAGCTTAATCTAATAGTTATTATACAGAAGTGTATTTTAATTTCCGGAGACAAAACTCTTCATTTATTGCAAAAATTCAAATAAATTATATTTTAACAAACAAAATATAAATCAAATCAAAGACTGCAAAATAATCTCAGGTGAACCTCTAAAGAACATACAGGGTTAAAACTTAAAACACCATTTAAAAAGACAAAATCGAAAGAAGACAAAATCGAAAGAAGACAAAATCGAAAGTAGACAAAATTAAATTGGTTGAAGTAATATTATAATAAATACGATATATGCTTTATCAAAGTCATTGGACAATACATATCGATTCCGATACTGTGTTTTTAGTGTAGTTGTTACACCATTTAAAATTTTTTTCCGTGGTGTAAAACTCTTTTACTAATTCCTTTGCTGTGGTAATGCAGTACCTTTCATACTGTCGCGACGCATATGAATTCAAATTAAAATGTGCGCGCTGTTTCTGTCTACGCATAAAATGTATTTTTTCATCATATATGTGACAATATCTGTAAGATTTGTCTAGTTATATATTACAAGTTTATTAACAACCATTCATTTGTTCAAGCGATCAAAATTGTGTAATTTTTATTTAATCAACTGACCAAACATCTGATCTTTGTTATGATCGCGCTGTTTATCCACTAGTCGAATCGCGAATATGTTGGCTATATACTATGTACAAGAAAGAAAAAAGAATGCATAAAATACACCAACTAGTAGTAATGGTATGTTACTTAATGAATATAATATTTGTTAGAAATACCTCTTTCTTAAACAACTCAATTAAAGCATTAAAATGTATTAATTAAACCGCCTAATTAAATTCAATAGCCAGTCGCTTCCTCAATTTAATTACGCTAATGTCACAGTCTTTCCGCTCAGGTCAACCGCGTGTTGTTATTTAATTCCATCAGCTTCCGCTTGAGATTATTCAAGTCAAATTAGTGCGCTGTAGTAAAATATGTTTGAGGTGTACATTACGACTATGATAAGACAGTCCGAGCGATCGATATACGATCACACCAATTATAACTGACAACTGTGGCGTTTATTAATCAGCACTTTCTATCTGTAGGTCGCCACTTTCCGATCCATATTCCTTTCTATCTGTGGCAATGCGTACGATTTTTGAAAGGGACCCATTTATGGTGCCACTTAATAAGCGTTTGATGCAAATTTTATTTATATCAATATATAGCGTGGCCAAGAATGAAACCAGCTATAGATTTCAGGTCAATTTGAGCAGTACAAATCATCACAAAGTCGTTACTAGTGATTTACAGTTACTTACTAATTATATGACGGGTGGTTCAGTTTTAATGTTGAATATTTAACACGATATTCTCCTCACCATCTGATTCTAAATTACAGTGCATAGCTCTACTCGGTTCCTAACAAAGATACAGGATGTCATACTCTCACAAAACAAATCATTTTTTATCACATCGAGGGTAGGTGAAGTAACAGGTAGTTTAATTATTTACTTCATAGCCGAAATTAATATACTGAAAATATCTTGAAATTTTTTATATTGTACCTTACAGAAAAAAAATTAAAGAAGAAAGTGAACATTTCACTGAAAAACATTATTTGCCAATTATTTACATCATCTCCAAATATTTTTCGTTTTCTAGGGTCTAATACCGAGTTCTAGTTTCTGATATACCGAGTTATAGGCAATAAGATCGAATGGTAGTCTTTACTATCAAATTTTTGACTTTAAAGTCGATTTGTAGGCTTTAATACTGAGTTCCATGGGTCTAATACCGAGTTATAGGCAATAAGATCGATTGGTAGTCTTTACTATGAAATTTTTGACTTTGAAGTCGAGTTGTAGGTTTTACTACTGAGTTCTAAGGTCTAATACCGAGTTCTAGCTTTTTGATATAACGAGCTATAGGCAATAAGATCGATTGGTACCCTATACTGTCAAATTTCTGACTTTAAAGTCGAGTTGTAGGCTTCAATACTGATTTCAAGAGTCTAATACCGAGTTCTAGCTTCTGATATACCGAGTTATAGGCAATAAGATCGATTGGTAGTCTTTACTATTAAATTTCTGACTTTAAAGTCGAGTTGTAGGCTTTAATACTGAGTTCTAGTATCTTATACCGAGTTCTGGCTTTCTGATATACCGAGTTATAGGCAATAAGATCGATTGGTAGACTTTTCTATCAAATGTTTGACTTTGAAGTCGAGTTGTAGGCTTTAATACTGGTTTCAAGGGTCTAATACCGAGTTATAGCTTCTGATATACCGAGTTATAGGCAATAAGATCGATTGGTAGTCTTTACTATTAAATTTCTGACTTTAAAGTCGAGTTGTAGGCTTTAATACTGAGTTCTAGTATCGTATACCGAGTTCTGGCTTTCTGATATACCGAGTTATAGGCAATAAGATCGATTGGTAGACTTTTCTATCAAATGTTTGACTTTGAAGTCGAGTTGTAGGCTTTAATACTGAGTTCTAGTGTCTAATACCGAGTTCTAGCTTTTTGATATACTGAGTTATAGGCAATGAGATCGATTGGTAGTCTTTACTATCAAATTTTGGACTTTAAAGTCGAGTTGTAGTCTTTAATACTGAGTTCTAGGGTCTAATACCGAGTTCTAGCTTTTTGCTATACCGAGTTATAGGCAATAAGATCGACTGGTAGTCTTTACTATCAAATTTTTGACTTTGAAGTCGAGTTGCAGGTTTTAATACTGAGTTCTAGGGTCTAAAACCGAGTTCTAGCTTTTTGATATATCGAGTTATAGGCGATGAGATCGATCGGTAGCCTTTACTATCAAATTTTTGACTTTGAAGTCGAGTTGCAGGTTTTAATACTGAGTTCTAGCGTCTAATACCGAGTTCTAGCTTTTTGATATAACGAGTTATAGTCAATAAGATCGATTGGTACCCTCTACTATCAAATTTCTGACTTGAAAGTCGAGTTGTAGGCTTCAATACTGATTTCAAGGGTCTAATACCGAGTTCTAGCTTCTGATATACCGAGTTATAGGCAATAAGATCGATTGGTAATCTTTACTATCAAATTTCTGACTTTAAAGTCGAGTTGTAGGTTTTAATACTGAGTTCTAGTGGCCAATACCGAGTTCTAGCTTTTTTATATACCGAGTTATGGGCAATAAGATCGATTGGTAGTCTTTACCATCAAATTTTTGACTTTGAAGTCGAGTTGCAAGTTTTAATACTGAGTTCAAGGGTCGAATACCGAGTTCTAGCTTTCTGATATGCCGAGTTATAAGCAATAAGATCGATTCGTAGCCTTTACTAAAATTAAAAGCTTTCACATCCTTCTAACGCATTAATATGAATTAAATTTCATATCCAAGTTACTCAATGGGAGTTGGTAAGAAGTTAAACACTTGGAATAATACATATAGAAATGCTATACGATTGCATCATAAATTTCACCCGAGGACAGCACTTGCATCAATCAAAGTCATCGTTATAACGCGCGTAATGCGATCGATAAATCTCATCGCAAAAAATAGCGCTGACATCCCGAGATAATGCACCTCGAACCAGGAGAACTCGGCATATCATATTATACAACTTGTTAAACACATTTATACCCAAACGGTCAAGAATAATAAAAGATTATTCTAAGTAGCATTGCCAATGAGAAAAATTGTTAAACGAGGACACAATTTTACAAGAAATTAACAAGAGTCTTTAATTTGTTTGGTGATTTTATGATTGTGATTTTCTTTTTCATTTCCTTGCCCGAATATATTCTAATTTCCCGGACTGTATAGTCTGGACAGTAGCTATATGTAATCAATCTTTATTTGGCTATCGACCCATACATGGGTCTTTTCGCCTCGGACAGTAGCTATTATTTAAATTATTATTAAAAGTATTATTTAAATTGAAATACTTCAATTTAAATAATAGTTTTAATAATAACAACTTTAGTAACTCCAATAAGTATGAAGTCCTGGTTTCCTAGCAAGCGGTGTCGATAAATAAGGCCGTTTTTGACATTCATTTATACATTACAAGATACGTTTTAAGTACTTGTAATTGAATAACTAACCAGATTCCAGTGTAATTCATGATATTTTCTCAATACTTTGAAGTATATTGCTCTCTGGATTACCAGATTTATTTAAATATACATAAAAGAAATGTGTAACGACAAAATGACGTGAAATACGGCCGTTTTTGTCGACACCGCTTCCTAGGAAATCAAGGCTTTACAGAAGATAGTACATCTGGAGACGTCAAATTAACTTGCACGTTTATGTATACCTAGTATTTTATTTGGAATAACTCTGCCACGGAATAATAGCATTTGTTAATTAAGGAGCCTGATATTTAAAAAAAAATCGAATTTAATTTTTTTTTTGCTAAATAAATTCTTTATACCTTCTAGAATATTTTAAATGTTTAAGCATTCTAAAATTCAAAGTATTTCCGAAGCTCCGCTCCAATAGTTGGAAGAAAATTAAACCAAGAATTGTATTTCAAATGCTAACTTAAATGTTTGCATGCATGTGATTGGCATTACTAATTTAAACCGCAATATCCTCCCAAAATTATGTTTTAAAAAATCCTACCTGTACATCAAAATTGTGCTGCTGTTGCTGCAAAACGGCGCTGTCGACCTGGTGCGGCTGGGGCGGAGGCGGCGCGGCGTACTGGTGCTGGTCGTACGGAGGCGGCGGCTGCTCGCCGAAGTGCTCAAACTGCTGGTTCACGGATTCCGCCAATGTGACGCCCAAATGGGGTGCCAGATGTGGTTGCAAGTGTTGCTGGTGCAGATGCGGCGGCAGTTGATCTTGGGGCTTCAATATGACCACCCCTTGCTCGAGCTGAAGACCGTTCTTCGTCAGCTCTTCTTCCGCGGGCGACGGCTGTCTACTGCCCGGGGTTCGGCTGTAACAACAGCGCAGACAAAACAAATAAATATACAATCTTCAGAAAACTGTTTGGATTTTCATCAGTGCACAGAGTGGAGGCGCAGGAAGGCTATAGCTAGTTCCTAATAGATTTGGGAGTTCATGTTTAAAAATAGGGGTCGGTGAAATAATAAAGAAAAAAAAAGATTGGAAAACCATGATTCCAACCTAATTATTTTATAATATTTAGCTGCAGAATTTCTTAAGGCGCTTTCGTTTAGCATGGTTTATCATTGCTAGTCGCCCCCGTGGCGTGCAGTATCGCTCAGGTCTTACGGTCGTGCGCCGCCGTTTGTAAGGACCGAGGTAGAAATACATATTTTGGTTTGTTAAAAGGAGCAAAATTAGATTCTTGCAGTAGCAGGATTCTAGTTTTCATTTTGCTCCTAAATATTCGCAATAAACATTTTATATGATCTGAAGTCACTTTAAGGGTGGGATTTAGATCGCATACATTGAGCATCATGGCCGACATAGCCTGCAAAGTGGCGGCATCTATATGCGAGGAGCAGTTCATATGATTTCTTGAAATTAAACTGCCATGTATGAATGGTGGTAAACACATTACTTATTATAACTAAGTTTATACAATACGTTGTTGTATCATACTTGTCGTATCTAATGAAGCAGATGTTTATATCAATTTACATTGTCGAGAACTAGTTTCTGGGATCTTCACTAATGCAATTGCATACCTATATTGCCAGCGCGACATCTATTGAAAACTAACCCAAAAAAATAATTTTTAATCTGATTAAAACAATCATATAGTGTAAAGAATTCTACGAAAAAGTATATGTGACGTTTGCGAATATGATCCTTATCGATATTTAATTATATTCCAATGTTTCCAGCATTAAAAATGAAGAAGATATTTATTTGCGCAGCAATTTTTCAAATATCAATACAAAAGATGAAGTGTTTTATTAACTTGCATAAATTGTATGCCATTCCATGGCGTTGTTTTACCTAAAAACTGGAAACAATTACACAATTCTCGTCATAAGGAATGTATAGGCGAAATCCCAGTCTTAAATGAAATACAAGAAACACAATCACATTCAATTTATGCCAGTGTATCTAATTTTTAAATAGTGTGTATTCACGTTCGTCGCCAATCAACTAATTCCATATCCCCGAATTTGTTTCATATTTCCACTTTACAGAATCCGGGCAGAACAAATTCGGAAAAAGTTAAATAAATTTGAAAATACCGCGTTTGTATGACTGGATATCTAAAACTGCAACTTAAATTTATAATTCAGTACACTTGGCGCCATCTACAAGCTACCCACCAAACTAGTAAACCGAGAATCTCAACCGCAGTAGATAACTTTATGCCATCAGAGAATCAAACCTATACAACAGATTCTATATTCCGGCAAAAACGAATAGGTGGCGCTACTAGTGGTGTTTGCAGGAGAAAAACTTCCTGCTGTTTTTGGTGGGGCGGCGGCATTTACAAACACCCGTCACCTTGGCAACGATCGGGCGGCAGCACAGCAGGCTGGATCGCGCGCACATGTCATTGACTCCCAGACAAGGTAGAGCCGGGACCTTGAACGGGCTAGTCGGCCGCGTATACGCGGGAGGGGGCGGCAGGAGAGCGCAGACGGTCAGCAGGAGGAGAACCGGATCGCGACCACTAAAAGCGAAACCGCACACGCCGCGCGCGTCTACAGCGGCGACGCTTGGGAAATTAACATCCGAACTGGTGTTTGATGTTGTTGGAATTGGATTGGTTAATATTTTTTTTTGTTTCGGCACATGGAAGGAAATTAGGTTTCAGGGGGAATAACTAATGAAAATGTATACGTCGAGAAGTCCAATCAAGTTTATAGTTATCTGTTACTAAATGAACAGAGAAATAACTATATTTCTCTGAAAGACAAGTCAGTGAAATAAATATATTTCTCTGAAAGACAAGTCAGAGAAATAACTATATTTCTCTGAAAGACAAGTCAGAGAAATATAGTTATTTCTCTTTTCATTTAGTTACAGATAACTATTAACTCGATTGGAAAGTTTTCTGTTAATGTTAATACTATGGATTCAACTATCTCGACAACTCATCTGCGATATGGTTTTCAATTAAATTAATAACTAACCCAGAGAGAACTACAAGCAATGGGGCTTGTAATAATTGAACAAAAAACAAGTTCATGGTACTGAGATAAACCGCACACGAGAATCAACTGATAACGCAGTTAACAGTTAACCTACCACAATGTACCTACAATTTCCAAAAGGTAGGCCCCTTCATATGGAATAATATTCCAACAGAGTGGTTGAGATATCAGCACAAGGCCAATCTTATAAAACATATATAAGTGTGAATCCACCTCTTAGCAATCTATATATCTAGACCACTAGATCATGGCCCTGTCCGTTTGGCTACTACTAGTGACTAGTAGTCACAAATGCTGACGTCCCGGTCATACTAATAGTACAGGGTGACGTCAGCATGTGTCACTACTAGTCACTAGTAGTAGCCACAAGGACAGGGCCCATATATCAAGCACTCTGTTGGAATATTATTCCATAGAGGGCATTACCCGGTGATCCTGATGGCATGAGCATGTTGACTGTTATTATCATATGGGTGAGCATTGCTAATTGATGTGGTGGCGCTAGATGGCGTTTAACTTTCCTTCTAGGGGGTTAGTTGTATTATTTTTGTACATAACCAGTCGGAGATATTTTGTGATTTCATCCTCACTAGCTGAGCTACACTGATCAGATCTAATAAGATCGAAATGTGAATTGCTAAGAGGTGGATTCACACATATATATGTTTCACAGATACCCTAGAAAAAACTGTGGTGATTCACGAAATTTCGTCCACAACAGGGTTTAAAGTCTCGTTCCCCAATGCTAAGTAAGCCTCTAATCAGTAGGCCAGTGAGTTAGGTTTCTATTAATATAATTACAATTCTACAGGTTTCTATTAATATAATTACAATTCTACATTTTCAACAGAAATAGAAAGTTAGCCGTTATTTGATTGGAAACTTTTCTGAATTTATATTAATGTAATTTATTGAATTGTCGAGAAGTTCGTTTGAAGTGCATTTATAGTTCGTTTGAGAAATTGAAGGATATAATTGAATATCCTTCAATTTCTCAAACAAACTATAAATCCACTTCAAACGAACTTCTCGACAATTCATCAAATTACATTAATATAAATTCAGAAAAGTTTTTAATCAAGTAACGGCTAATTTTCTATTATATTATTGCTATTATTATTCAACATATTTTGAAGATCAAAGGCAACTTTGACATGAAAATATCGATGTGATTCCAAGGTGTACTGATACTATTTACACACATTGAGCAACGCAAACATAACATAACAGTGTGCACATTATCCAATATATATACATGCACATTTACCGTTAACTTATTCATTATTAAAAATCGATTGTAAACCCGTGGCCGTTCTGTTATTCTAATGAACAAAGCAAACATTTCTACGGCTTGCTAATTGAAGCATCAAAACATGCAATTCAATTCTTTGAACTTCCCCTGTTGCGCTTCGCGTGCCATAATTATCGCGAAGTTAATACAAAACATACAAACAAAAATATAATAACTAGAACGCGGCTATGAAGACAATTAAAATGTATATGTATGCAACGATAAAATGGGCGCTTTGGATTATTGACTCGGTATCAATTAGAATGTGTGTTGCAAACCGTAAAGAGCAGCAAAAGTTTGTAAACTAAATAATACAGTTCATTATGTTGGATATGCAGTATACAGCGTGATTTAAATTTATTAAACATGATACAACTAACCCCCTAGGACGAAAGTTAAACGCCATCTGGCGGCACCACATCAATTAGCAATGCACACCCATATGGTAATAACCGTCAACATACTCATGCCATCAGGATCACCGGGTAGTACCCTCTATAGAATAATATATTAGCCGAGCTACACTCATGAGATCTAATAAGATCGAAATCTAGATATGTAGATTACTAAGAGGTGGATTCACACTTATATATATATTTTAAATTGATTATATTGCTGCACCACTAATTTTTGTATTTGTAAAGGACCATTCACAATAAGCCTGGTAAGGGTAACGTAGCGGTAAGCAAAATTGCACGCATGTATAAAAATACGGGCGTTTGCAGCAGCGTAGTAAAACTATGACAGAACATGGGTAATTATCTCTACCACAATAATCCCGTAGCATTACTGCCCAATTCTGAACGTCTGAATTTATCATATATCAAATTTGCTATATCTGTGTATATAGCCATACAAAATATTGCTTACCGCTACCGCTTATTGTGAATATCCCATTATGTGTAAATGACAAACTGGGGCGTCCATTAAATACGTGAGGCGATTTTTGCATTTTTTTGGTTAATCTGTGACAAATGTAGAATATGAGCATCAGTTGTTGTAACCAGTCGAGCACTTGTTGAACGTTTACGTAACATTTCGTAGCTGTAATATTTATTAGGCGCTCGAGATTGGCAATTTTCAATCGCCAATAGATTTGCACTTTGCCTCGAACCGGATGGAATTACCCTACCACCACAACCCCCCCGGACAGCCCCATAAAATTTATTACAGGGCAATTTCGTTCGGTGCCTCAAAGAATTAATCCATCAGACGCCAAACACGCCACGCCGAACAAAATACCCTTCAAGCCGGAATTGACTAGGATGCAATCATAAACGAAACGGTTTATGCTTTCAGACCATAAAAATCAACTTTATATAAAATAAAAAGAGCAAGGTTAAAATTTGTTTTCTTTGTGACTTAGGCTGTAAATAATAATTATATAGTTATACATAGGACGGCAAAATAAATTCTATGAACATAAGAGTATCTTTATCTCTTTTAGAGCTACAGCCCTAGGTGGGCTTTAGCGATCCCAGATAGGAAGTGTGAGATTTTCTTAACCTGATTTAGGTCGTTTTGTGTGTGAAGCATAGATGCTGGACGGAAGAGTAAATGACAGTGAACTGGACAGGGCCATTGAGAAGGCGACCCGGAAAATATATATATATATATATATATATATATATATATATATATATATTTAATTAATCAATTAAAGCTTTATTAACGACTATCTTGGGCATCATATCTCAATATTGCCATAACCACGGTTTGCATTTAGCAATAACCCATGTACTGTATAAAAAAACAACAATCAATATTGTGTGAAGAAGATGAAGAAATAACAGACTGTGATGATGTTAACGAAGATATAATAGATGAATCTGACGAAAACATTCAAGGATTACAGAACAAATAATTTTGAAGATGTTAACATAAGCTGCACACTTGATGAAAACATGGAAATCCTAGATCTCACTGAAAATTTTCAAGAAGTTATAACAAATCTCAAAAGAATTATTATAATCATATACATCTTCTTCAATTTACAAGGATATGTTAATAAACAAGAGGACAGAGGACGCATATAATTTCGCAGTTTTAATTAAAGTTATTAATTAACATGTTTAAAGAAATGTTATTGAATTACCAGTACTTCTACTTTAATAAAATAATTTCACCATAGGGTAGAAGTTACGTATTACATTTCGATCGACCGCCCCCCTCATTTACGTGTTAACATTTCGATCGACCGCCCCCTCGTTAATAAATAAAATAGCACGCGAGTGCAGTGTTAATAATTAAAAAGATCCCCACGGCGAAATTCAGGTGAATTTCGCCATGGGGTGAGCATCAAAAGGACACGACCGTTGTGTTTCCGCTCCTTTTACTTTTGTAAGTGCTATGCGGTATAGCAAGCACGTTATTTGTAGATTTTTTTTTGCGCAGGATGTTTTCGCTCCGCTCATCCGGTCCCGCAGGTTGGCATATGCCCCCCAATTATAATATAATGTCGAATTTTATTCGCATAATACGGATGAACAACACTGTTAAGTCCCTACATTATTGCTAGGAAAATAAATAGTCAATTACAAATGGACCTGTGAGAATGAAAATGGCGTAAGTCACATTTAAATTGTTTTGAAACGGAAATTACTTTGCGTTTGGTATTTATATAAATCGACGTGCGCAGTTACATATTTATTTATGAATAAATTTATTTCATGTCTTACAGACTTTTTTCGATACTGGCTACTTCTCGCACTAGTGCGGGAAGTAGTATATCCCGTTTTTCCCAAATCAATGCGGGAAATGACTTGTCTTAGGACATGAGTACAAAAAATAATTTAGTATGTAATGAATCGTTCAATACTTAGAAAGTTTAGATACACAAAACGGCAGATGCAACAGCAACAAGTAGTAAAATCATGTCCAGTGCAATTAAAAAACAGTAACGAAAGGAATAAGGAAATGTATTTAAAAATAAAAACATGCTATAATCTGTATCAAACTTGCTATAACTGTGTTAACGATAGTATGAAACCATCGTATATGGGTAAGTAAAGCAGACGGATACTCTGGAAAATTAAATACAAACTAGTAGAAGATATGTGAATATAAAAAACTATATATATAATATTTTGTTTTGTTTATGGGAAATTCATCTCTCCTCTCCTAACTTGGCCTTTTTAAATAAAACAAAAGAAGACCTTTATTTGGCATGTATGTATAATAATAATAAACGAAAGGCACTCTAATTTCCAAGATGTTCCAATAACAGAAAGTAGTAGGTAAAATTAGGCATGAAACTTCCACAAGGATATCATGGTCGTTCCAATCTACCCCC
This sequence comes from Lordithon lunulatus, assembly GCA_963942505.1. Lineage (NCBI taxonomy): Eukaryota > Metazoa > Arthropoda > Insecta > Coleoptera > Staphylinidae > Lordithon > Lordithon lunulatus. The sequence goes on from OZ012667.1 coordinate 65,871,760, forward strand.
TATAGGACCCTAGGAGGGGGTGCAAGAGGTGCGTTTTATAATTAAAACCGATAACGATAACACGATTCATCCAATATTTGTCTCGGCATTTTACCGCGGCGCGCAGCCTTTGATTTCGCCCGGTTTAGATGCAACACGCGCGCGCGCGTCTTTCTCTAGTAGTCTAGACCGCGGTTACGGCTATCGGCACCACGGAATCTCCAGATTTATTGCCCCCGGGACCTGCCGCAACGTCTTTTCTTTTAAAACCGCGAAACGCGCACCTTTTATACACGCGGAGAAAAATACGAATGCACCCATAAAGAGACCAACCAACTAAACAGCAGCAAATTGCGTCACTAACAATAATATTTAAAACTATCAATAATAATCGATTAAAAAATGTATCCATAGTTTGATTTAAAAAAATGTCTATATAAGCTGCTTTCGTTAATCGTTTCTAGCTGCCAGAACGGTTCGCACCGCACCAACACCATCTATATATATTATTTACTATCGGTGGTGTTGACCGGACCCACTCCGATATCTGAACGTACTCACGGGCGTTATCAACTGTGAACTTTCGTGGAAAATCGTATACAATTTGAAACGGCGTGTTTTAACATCATGAAACATAACTGTATAAGTTTCTAAAATTACGCGGAAAGGGACGAGGTAAAATTGTGCGATCTACGAGCCGATCGCATAGATAATCGAACACGAGACCAACAGACCAGAACGAAAGATAATCGAACACAAGACGAACAGACCAGAACAGCTCCCGAACGATAAACGAAAGCTATAGTTCGATATGAAATAAAAACTATTCAAACAGAATATTCTGTGTTTCGAATGGGATGGATCAATCACATCTATATTATTTTCATTGAACGAATTACACATTGTGTTTGGTAACTGTATTGCCAAAATCAACTGTCATATGTAAAATCATATTCTAAACTACAAAGAAAAAATAACTTTTTTTCAGATCGGGCTTCAAAAGATCAGAAATGTGCCAGTAAAGCACAGGAGGGCATTGTTTGCATACATAAATCCCTCATGTATACTTTATGATTAAATCAAAATTTCGGTACTTTCTCAACAAAAAAATCAGTTTCATTTAAAATTTAAAGAACATATATAAGTGTAAATCCACCTCAATCTACATATCTAGATTTTGATCTTATTAGATCTCATTAGTGTAGCTCAGCTAGCGAGGATGAATTCACACAATAGAGATGGATTCACACTTATATATGTTTTACAAAATTGGCTTTGTTCTGATATCTCAAGCACCCTGTTAGAATATTATTCCATAGAGGGCACTACCCGGTGATCCTGATGGTATGAGCATGTTGACTGTTATTACTATATGGGTGTGCATTTCTAATTGATGTAGTGCCGCCAGAAGACGTTTAACTTTCCTCCTAGGGGGTTAGTTGTATAATTTTTTAAATTTATAGGTTTTACTTCTTTTACTTGATATTAAATTATTTTTTTCTAAACAATTTCTCATATGTATAACCCATGCAATTAAGCAAGAAATATAGTTTTCTATAAATTAAAGCAATGGTAATTCAGATTTAGCTAACAACACCACCTTTTTTGTAAATGCACTACTACATCGTCATGTAATGACGAAGTTTCAGAAAAACTCTACAATAGAAAATTAATTTTTGTAAATAAAATGTTGTATTCCACTCTTAAAAACTAGTATAAAAAAAACTCATATGACACTTACTTAAAGCCCTTGCCGTCGTCATCATTAGACACCTGCCCGTTCTGCACCGGTTGCCCGTTGACAATCACCCCGTCCTCTTTGGGACTCTGAGGTTTGTCCTTGTCGTTTTTATCGTCCAAGTGGAGCGCTCTCATGCGCGGTTCCAGGCTGTCCTTATTCGTGGGCGACGTGCCCAGCACGTATTCGACCATTTTGACGCCCAGGCCGCCGCCCGTGTCCGAACCGCGCGGCGACAGGATGCTACCCGTGTCGCCGCCACCCCCGGGGAAACCACCGCGTCGGCCCATGGCCAGCGGCGCGGACACCGTGTGATCGCCTGCAACAAATAATAATAATATTAATAACATGCTTTGTTTCCTACAACATGCATATACGAAAGAATTAATAACCATACAAAGACTAGTACTAAGTACATGTTCCTGTAAAGTGTTATATGAAAAAGCATGTACTCAAAACAAACTGGTATGCGCAACTATACTTTTTTAAATTTTGACATTTTTACATAATTTTCTTATTTTCACATTTTCATTACCTACTACATTTAACATAATTTGCCGCTTGATTTACATCACGGCCATTCAATAATTGATGAAATATAAGAAAATCTAATTGCCGTGCTTACGTACTAATGTTCATACATTTAGACATGTCTCACATCACCGGTAATAGTTTTTTGGGTTTAAACAATCATTCTGGCATTTTGTTTTTATTACAATCAGCCTCGAAGTCTACTATCTAATCGACCACTGATTTTGTATATAGGAACTATATTTTTTTACTAATCAAAATTGTTGAAGCATTATCTTTAGTGGAGTAAATGTATTGTCAGTAGTTTGAAGAAACATGCTAAACGGCCAAAAGTTATTCAAAATGTACTCACAATTTAAAAAATAATTGAGTGCGAAAACGAGTGCATTTTCGCACTCAATTATTTTTTAAATTGTGAGTACATTTTGAACAACTTTTGGCCGTTTAGCATGTTTCTTCAAACTACTGAGAAATGGGTTAACAATGAAGAAATAATTCTGCTCGCTCTAAATTTATTATTACCAATCGCATTACGGTATACACACTTTTTATCACCCAATACACACACGTACAGAAATGTCGTAATAAACCCGAGGTGCGGCTGTCCTCCGCAAACGCCGGCAACCTACAAATTTATAATTTATCATCCATTTTCCGTCGTGCCGCCGCTAATTGATTGAGCGAAAACAATAAAACCCATGCAAATACCATTAGGCGATTAATGGCCGTTTGTTACGGCGGCGGCGTTTCCTGGCCGATTAATTTCGCTTTTTGCTGCGGCACGGCGGCGGCGTGTGCTTTTAATTCGCGGATAAATCAATCCGCGCCGCGCATAAATACGACCTAATGGCGGTTTAATTGCCCGTGCGTGAGTAATAATACGGCGCTGTTTTTAGTTTTGTGCGCGATTGCGATCTTTTCGGTTCGCAAACACAAAATATGAAAATGTGTAATTATATATAAATAAACATCTTTATTTAAAGAGAATGTAGAAAATATATACGTATACATCACGAATGAACTGTAATAATTTTTTTCTAACTATTTGGCACGGTAAAAATTACCGACACGACGGTCTACATATTAAAGGTGCGTTGTTGCGAAAAGAAAACCGCATTTCACTCGCGAACTAGATCCAAATTTACACGCATTAATCGTCGCCAGTATTCATCAAAAGGTCGGCAACACTTGCAAAACATGATTATAAAGAGCGTAACGCGTGTGTGTGTGTGGCATTACTCAATCCAAAAATATTAGAAATACCTGTTGCTGTTAATCAACAACGAAAAAACTACGCTACGTATTTCCATATGTAGGCTATAATCTAGCTCTTTATGTTTTGAAGTATATTTTCAATTATAATCTCGCTCCTGATATTGATTTCCTGGTGTAATATAACTGTCAAGCTAATGATTGCTTGTTGTGGCGAAAATTGGCACGACTGGGATGCAAGAGTGCCGGTTTTCTAGAACCAACAAACTCTTGCTTGTTGGTTCTAGAAACGTTCACGCAATAATTGTATGAGAAAATCAATATCATGTATCATTTATTTTAAGAACTGTTGCTGCTTTGTACAGTATTCAATGCATTCTAATTGCTGCGAGTCAATAATCAAAAGCGCCCTTTTTATCGTCAATATTTTTAATTGCTTTCATAGCGTCGTTTTAGTTTGCTTTTTGTACAATACGCGATAATTATGAAGGCACGCGATGCGCAACAGGGGAAGTTCAAAGAATGCGAGTCAAGGCAGAAGCTCCGAGCAGTTTAATCACCCGGTATTTACCTTAACTTCACAGAAAACCTCTATGAAAGGTGATTCGCGAAAATTCGCTCCCCGCTGGGCATCGAACTCAGGCTCCCCAATACTCAGTACGTGACGGACGACGCCTCTAACCACTCGGCCACTGAGCTAGGTTTAATCAAACATTATCTCGCGTTTGATACTTTCATATATTTTGAACATAATAATACGCGTGTCACCCTTGCACATGCAATTATATAGACTGCCCCTTATCCGACAAGAATTCAAATTAAAAATTGAGTCGTTTGTACCGCGACGCGCCCACGAGGCGACCATAAAACGCGAGGAATGACATAAAATCGCCCAAGAGTGAACATCAAAACGTATTTTTATGCCGGAGGCGGATGAGTGTTTCACCCGCCAACGCGCCACGGGGGGCGGACTCGGTGACGGCGCGACGGCACCATCTGCGGAATATCTTTTGAACGACAAAAAAGAGAGGAAAACAAGAGGAGTGTAAGTAAACAAAAAGAAACCCACAAGAAGCCTGGCTCCCAAGTTTTTATTAGATGCACACAAAAAGAGTTGTTTGTCATCCTTTGGCAAAGTAGTTTGGACACTAAGAGAGCAGTGAATTTTATTATTTTTCTTCATTCGCGACAGAACGAAATTGGGTTTACTAGCAATTTTCAAATACATCAAGAAAACAATTAAATACTCCTAGTTGTCATATTATCACTAAAATAACATTTGATATTCACACTTAAAAACTTCCTATCTTTATACGCTTTACGCCTAATAGCCGCTTTTACTAACTGGTAGAGGGAGAAACTCAGAAAGAAAGTGGCGTCTACTTTGTGATAATTCATTTTAAAGGATAAATAAAACGATTTTTTATCACACTTCAGTTACACTTTGCAACTAGTTTCGGCTAAGCTCTAGCCATTGCCGAGCTCCTCCGATGAGGAAAACCCCAATAAAATCGTTGAAAAGTTTAAATTGTGTCAGCAGTATTTAAATAACCTTATGTATGCCACCAATGATATGCTATAAAATTCTGCACGACAAGAAAACGGAAGGACTATGTATATCTAATACTTTAAAAAGCTCTGCCAACTATACTATGCTGTCACCTAACTGGAGAAGAAGAAATCAAATTTTTGTAATGCAAATTTCTCACTAGAGAGAAAATTTAACGCCACCTGTCGACGCCACATCAAATAACAATGTATATAAGAACCTGTGAAAATTAAAGTGGTGTCACACTTGGATTATTTTGAAAACTAGAAGATTTTGCGTTTGATATTTATGTAAATCGTCGTGCGCAGTTACAGATTTGAAGGCAATTTATTCTTAAAACAACATGTGACTGCATACTGTATGTTTTACATAAATACCAAACGCAAAATCTTCTTCTCCATGATTGGCTTTGTGCTGATGTCTCGAAAACACAAATTATTCAACAGGAGGAAGGACGCTCATGAAGACCGATCTAGTGAAGAACCATATGTCCTGCTTTGAGTTACTGTCAGCCAATGTTTAACTAGATATTCATAAGTAAAGGATGGGAAGTCGCGTATACGGCATTTACGACAGTTCACATTATGTAAACAGCTAGACCTAGACGTAAATTACCCAATGACGGATGAATTTACCTTCAAAACACCTACACAGATGAAGTTAATACATAAGAATCCACTAATTGTGCACAAAAATAGCTAAAACACAAACGAATAAAAACACACATAGCACATGTCAACTTTTACTTATGAATAGTCAAAACAATTTTGCACGTATTCATTAGGAATTAATCGGTGACAATCCTAAAATCAGTTCAGTCAAATTTTAATGGTCCAGTTTGCTTTATTTTGAACAGACTTATATGAATACGGGCATCAATCTCTTATTTATATCCCTCTACACAATTCTGTCATCTGCAGCAGATGTCGAAGCTAAACAAAACTGTGAAGTTCCCAATCCGCTCGCGGGAAACGTTTTTGGTTACATAATATTCTGGGGGATTTAAGGTAAACACGTCGGGGCCGTGGCGACGGCGGCGCTCGAGATGGGCGTGCCGGGCGTCGACGCCTCGCTGCGGCCGCTCCCGTCTCCATAGCCACGTCGCGGCGTCTGTTGCCCGGGCAACAAACCCGGGCTGAATTCAATCAGCGCGCCAGCCGCCGCCGCCGAACCCGGGGCGGCGGCGGCGGCGGCACCCATTACCAGCCACTCCACAAAACAAGAGACGTGTGTATGTGTGTGTGCTAGGCGTGAGTAGTCTTTTAAGATTACCACAAGCCCATAATAGAATCTGATAAAGACCTTGCGAGCTGAATATAAAAAGAGAGAAAATTGGATTATTTACTTTATGTCGGTAATAAGGACAACCGGATGTTTTTGGACACCCACTAGGAGGAGTAAGTGGCTATTTAAAGTCCTCCGTACAGGGGAAACAGAAAAACATAGAGAGCAAACTAAACAAAAACAGCAAACGACATGATGTAAATGTATTTAGATGCAATCTTCAAGTATAGCAAGAAAAATATATAAACTAGTTATCGTTTTATTATAATAATATAATAATAAAATTGTTTTTTATAGTTCAAAACTATTTAATCGAGTTGTTAAGAGTAAGTAAGAATAAAATAGTCTAGAAAATAAACCTGTAGATGGACATATAGCTCCCTTATGACAAGTAAAATATTTTGATTCATCGTATACAATTTAATATACAGCGATTTTAAGTATGCAGCTTAATATACATTGATTTATCACATACAACGTACGATGATTCATTGTATGCAACCTAATATACGACTATTCATCGTATGCAACCTAATTTACGGCGTTTCATCGTGTTCAGCTTAACGCGGGGAAATTAGAAAGTGTCCGGCTTTCGGAACCCTAAATTTCTAAACGAAACAACGGATCTTTATCAAATAAATTGCATTTTCTTACATATGAAATTACCCAAAAACGGGTCTCTACAATGTTTTAAATTCGTTTTGTATCAAAAAATATTTTTTATAACTTTTATCATACGTCATAAATTTAAAAAAAAAAGTCACAGTGTATGAGGAGCAATACACTATTGGGGGTAATAAACCGACTTATATAAAATATTCCTTCGTATTGAAATGGGACGGTCCGAAAAAATATTGACCCAAATTGCAAACTTCAAATATTACGTGGTAATGATATAACCGGTATCTCATTCTACCAACCCAATTAAAACTTCACGATTTTCACGAGTGATGACACTAGTGAGATATTTTGGAACTAAAGCGTTATAATATGAAAATGGTCGGTGTAATACTATATAATAAGCGAGTGAAACGTTTTACAAATTATTGTAATGATAAAGTGTGGTTCATTCGGTAATTATAAATAATAATATATTTTTAAAATTATTATGTTGTGGACCTGACATACATAGTTGCCCAATATAATTACGTTTTGTTATTGTGTACATAACCTATAATTGATCCGCGCGGCTGAATATAACTTGTGACAGTGTTTTACAACATCACACGCCAATGTAGTACAGTGCGTATCCCCTCTTATTAAGCGGGTGGCCCGGGTAGTCGATACCATTTGTCATTGGAATACAATCAACAAACTTGAGTACAAAGTAGTAAGTCCGCCATACCATACATACACCATTAGCACACGGCAGAAGAGCAAGGTTGATAGCTGTTAGCTATCACAGTAACTACTACTAATCAACAAATATGCCCTTCCAGAATACTATGAGAACAAAGTATACCAGTTCATTCCGCACCAACACCACTCAATGCTGCAACTTTAATAGCACAATATATCCAGTCCCATGCATCACAAATGACTGTGGATTGAATAGTACAACTGATGTTGGTGATACATAGGGTTGGAATGATTGAGCTAAGGGTAGTCAAATCAAGAAATTCACATTGAGAGAAAGAATATGTATGTGTTCAGGATTTTCACAGGCTGACATGGCCAACCTAAAAGCTGCTGCAATAATATTAGACTAACACTAACTACATGAGCAGAAGAGTGCAATTATAAGTAGCAGATATGGTAATTACAAATTAATTAAGTGAATGCTGGTCTGCCTAAGAAATTGCTAGCCCTCACAACAAACAACACGCAGATTTATTATGCACTTTCAGTGTGGAAATGAGGAAGAATTGCGTAATTGTGGGTGAATAACAAAGAACATTTGGGGACAGAATATTGTTAACTGTAATATTATTTTATTTAGTAAGTGTGAGATTTAGAGATTGTGATACTGTATATCATATTTATTTTATTTTATAACAACAGAATCTATGTCACATGTATGTGTATGTGTGAATTAAGTGTACCAAACTGTTTGACATCAACAGGTAGCTATAATTGAAGGGTGCAGCACCTATTGCAACATATTTAACAGTTTTAATGTAACAAATAAGGTATCAATGTTTATTCTAGCTGTTATATTTTAAATAAAAACAGTAACTTGCCTTTTGTTATACAAATTACATACATTTTCCCTAGAGAGTTAAAGTTCTTTCCAATTTGTAGATTTATACTGTGCCATGCCTCCCCCAAATATGTGAAATTTCAGAAATAGATACAGACTATACTGTAGATGGTAATTTTAATTCCTTTTGATGAGTGCTAATTTAAAAACTAGCACTACATTAAAGTATATGGTGCTTCAATAACTAAATGCAGCTCTTCTGTGATCATAGTTATTTCACGTAAAGGAGCTTATTATACAGATAATCACATGGATAAGTCGGGCAAAAAATACCAAAAGCATAAAAAATAGTTTGGGTAAATAGTTCTTAATGTCTTGTCTGTAACAATTTCAAGATGAAGCCAATAATATCTCTGAATAAATACAAAGATTAAATACAAGGAAGGCAACAGTAGATTTACAAATTAAGATATTTTTTTTTGAAAAAAAAACACTGAATTAAAAAAAACTAAAGTTGAAATGAAGCAATCTAAATGAAACTTTGTACATTACTCTATAATATCATACTAAATGTATGTATTTAATTCGTGAGAATAGAAAATAAGTATTTGATAAGATGTATGTATGTCCTGGCTTTTTACAATTTGCTTGATTTCGCTTAATTATAGAAATTTATTGATCAAATATGTTTACTACATCTGAGAATTTAAAGCTTTTTAGAGCATTGTAATTCACTTGAAGGACACATTAGATTTTTTGCAAGTTTGTTGGGATGTATTTCCACTCTCGAACTATATGCAGCACTCATTCTGAATTTCTTCTTTCACTATAGGAAGGCACAGATATAAGTGTACATGCGTGCAATAGTTATTATTCAAAGCATGTTTTGGATCAATTGCTGGAGAACCCAGAGCTGGATCCTGTAAGCCCATATTGGCTTAATTACTGTTTTGTTATCCAAATTAAGCTGAGATAGCTTTCCCAACATCCAGTATAAACTACTTTGTTTAAGTCCGAATTAAATTATTTTCTTTTATTAAATATATGCTTTTGCCAAGCCCATGATCAAGGTCTAAACCAAGATATTTAATGATGTCAGAATGATTTTTTGTATATAATATTACATCGGGGCAATTTTACTTTTTCCCTGTAAGTCTGTCATGGATTGACTTGCTTACATTTGCTTTAATTTTCCATTTCATATGCCTCCGTTTGGAGCTTGTTCAATTGACTTTTAGATGCTATAGTTGCGTTGGTATGTGATGCGAATACAGTTGTACGTCCGCAAGGATTGCTACGGACGTTTATTGGGTTGTCGGTAAGTCGGCTGTAAAAATAGGTATAATACTGGTCCTAATGTACTTCTTTGGGGTACACCTGCTAGAATTCGATGCAAGTCTTTGATTTCGTTACCACGTTTCACAAAGAAGTGTCTGTTAGATAAGAATTTAGGATTGTATGAATGTCATATAGTAAGATTATAACTCAAGTGCCACTCTAAATCATTATTGATTATATTCACAATTATGTGTATTGGTTCAATTGTGCCGTGGTGATGATGAATGCTTCAATTAGTAACTCCTGTGGTATTTGTTTCCCGTAATAAGGTCAAGTCCTATATATTTCTTTAATTTCTTTATTTGGATTATTTCTTTGAGTGCCTTTTTTGGGGTAAAATCACTTAGCCGATGTTTCACATCCCTGGGATTTGCAGATATCTATCAAGAATGCGGCGGCCTTATGGTTGTCTCTGGCCCAATTTCCTGGTTAAACTGGTGCGTTTACTAATTGTGGTCTCTTTATTTTTTGTTGCTCTTCATAATGAGTAGATTGTCGTCTCCTTTTGTAAGTACCTTTGAACTGTTTGATTTTTTAACTGTAACATTTTTTCAGGTCTTTTGATGCTTTGTTAAGTGATTTTTGTATTCTCTTCAGTTCTATTATTCTGATTTTGTTACCTGAGCCATCTTTTTTTCGAATTTTATCTCTAATGTTAATGGACAAGTTAGTCATTGATTCATCTATATCTTAAGGTGTATTTTGATCTCTATTAATTCTGTTAGATAACTTCTAAAAAGATCCAAATCTGTAAATCTATTATTAAGAACCTCGAAACAAGACCTATACTCTTAGTTACACGGAAATCAATAATATCTAGTTTTCTTCTTGGCAGTGAGTAGACTTTCCTGTAGATAGATAGTTGTTAATAAGGAAGTGTCTTACTACTTGTGCGTGTTACTAAGCCATTAGTGTTCCATATTCCGATCCTTAGTGCCTGTGTCATTATGATATCTTGGTAACCAATGTTGTGATTCATCATTGTCCCTATTTGAGTTATTTCATCATGGTTTTCAGTTCCTCCGTGACGTTTCTTTGTTGTATGTTAGTTGTATTTTCTATTATACACCCGTATATATGACCAGAAACACATTATTATTATTTGTTGGCTTTTCCTGTGATATTTAAAGCCTCTTGTCTTTTAGACAAAGTTAGTCTCTAGCTCTACTGTTCATCGGTGTTCTGTTGTAAAATTACCTTCCGTAGGTTAGGGTAAAGTTTTTCTTCAAAATTGTTTGTGGTATACACAACCTTTATAATTTGCAGGGTAGTTCTAGTTGCTATTTATTTAGTTGTCTTTTTATTTCCTAGGGCAGTCGGCCGCTGCATGCAGATTTGTACATTTCACATATCTTGGGATCCTTTGACATACAGTTTTGCTCATATTTTTGGAAACGTTTTAGTTCTATAAAGAACATTACCATCGGGTTTATATTATATTGTTTTTGGCATTCCATATACTGAAATATCCCAGTTAATGCACTGTTTGATTGCTTCAGTGTTTATTGAGTAGTGCAGGATTTAAAGGCCTACACTGAAATCATATTGAGTGTTTTTTTGGTAAGTACCTACTTTATTAGTATTACTGTAAACTTTCCTAGTTTTGGGTAATTAGGTAATAATGATTTTGATAAGAAAGTAACCTCAATATGAAATGGGTTTCTGATTAAATTACTCCTTAGGACACTTCAGTCAGTTTCTTCTGTCTCAGTTTATATCATTCTATTGCCTTCATAAATATTTATTTATAATTTATTTAATTTTTCTTGTTTGCTTTAGAAAATTTATAATTAGACAGATAATTACTTTTTGATTACATGTTATCTCTTTCAGTAACATAATTTCAATAGTTTTTCTCATTAACAAAACAATATTTGTATTGAATATTGGTTGTACTTGGTGGTAAATCAGCATCAACTTCAATAGTATTTTTAGCATGATTTAAAAGTCCATAAAATATCTTTAATTTATAGCACAATATATATAAAATTAAATATCAAGCTCAAATAGCATACTAAATACACATATTAAAATGATGACGTTTGAAAATTGAATTTCTCGCCTACTTGAATTTGATTTTAAAAAACTATGTTATAAAATCAACGAAATTCATTTAATATATTAAATTAAACAGCATATTTCTAATGGCAACATGGCGCAACGTCAGAAACAGCTGTACTTGGCTGTCAACCAAGCATGCTTTCATCTTTGTCTAACATCGCTTCGTGTACTTCCGGTTTCAAATAAATACTATAAAATGCGATCCTAGTGCTATCTAAGAACTGGTAATCGCACTAACAAATAAATACATTTTCTAAATCTAGTAGGCCTTGAATTCCCCAGCCTTAATATGCATTGATTCGTCGCGTGCAACCTATGTCCGAATACAGCACTGTTGTATAAGAAAGACATTGACATAGCGATAATATTTAAAATTGTCGAAATATAGGATTACTTTCCGGGAAAAAAACTACTATATAAGGAAGATATTGTTGTCACGAACAATTGAAATAAAAACAATTTTCTTTACTTTTTCTAAGCAAGATATAAATAATAGAAATAAACCCGAGTTTGTTTGTTTGTTTGTTTTTTTGTATGTATGTATGTATGTATGTATGTATGTATGTATGTATGTATGTATGTATGTATGTATGTCTGTCTGTCTGTCTATCTATCTGTCTGTCTGTCTATCTGTCTGTCTGTCTATCGGTCTGTCCATCTGTCTGTCCATCTGTCTGTCAATCTGTCTGTCCATCTGTCTGTCCATCTGTCTGTCCATCTGTCTGTCCATCTGTCTGTCCATCTGTCTGTCCATCAATCTGTCTATCAATCTGTCTATCAATCTGCCTGTCCATCTGTCTATCTGTCTGTCCATCTGTCTATATGTCTGTCCATCTGTCTATCTGTCTGTCCATCTGTCTATCTGTCTGTCTATTTGTCTGTCCATCTGTCTATATGTCTGTCCATCTGTCTATCTATCTGTCCATCTGTCTGTCTGTCCATCTGCCCATCTGTCTGTCTGTCCATCTGTCTATCTGTCCGTCTGTCCATCTATCTGTCTGTCTGTCTGTCTGCCTATCTGTGTGCCTGTCTATCTGTCTGTATGTCTATCTGTCTGTATGTCTATCTGTCTGTATGTCTATCTGTCTGTATATTTATCTGTCTGTCGGTCTTAACAATTAAAAAGTGAATAATGTCAATGTAATTTGGAAAATCGTGTGGTGTGCCCCCACCAGATATTTTTAATGACTGGTTAAACACGAATTCTCGGTTAAATATAGTCTATTTTCCGATTTGGGCCGATTCAGGAATTAATAAATAAACGGTCAAGTTATCAATAACATACGATACGCAGACGACACTGCGATAATAGCAACATCCATCTGCCAGCTTCAGAAAATGATGCAAGACATAAATACGACTAGCCAATCCTATGGGCTCAAAATGAATCTAAAGAAAACTAAATTTATGATTGTAAATATAACCAATGTTAATAATATACCGGCAATACTAGAAAACAGAATCACAATCGAAAGAGTTAGAAGCTACCAATACAAACGAACACGTATTGAAGACAATAACGACCATAGAAGTGAACAAACGTATAGAAATAGCAATAGCAATTTTTGTCAAAATGAAAAATCTTTTCTCAAATAGAAATCTCAATCTAGCCTTGAGAGCCCGAATAATTCACAGTTACATTTTTTCAACAGTACTATATGGGATAGAAGCATGAACATTAAGAAAAATAACATAAAAAAAACTAGAGCCATTTGAGATGTGGATCTATCGCCGCATGCTCAAGATATCCTGGACGGACCTAGTAAACAACAAAGTCATTGGAAGAATACATAAAGAAAAGGAACTAATCCTTACGATCAATACACGAAAGCTAGAGTACTTGGGACACAGCACCCGGGGAGAGAGATACTCTATTCTCCAACGGATCGTGCAAGGAAGAAGAAGCATTGGGCGTCGCATAACCTCATGGTTAAAGAACCTTAGAGAATAGTACCGGCAAACATCGGTCGGACTATTTAGAGCTGGTTAGAATCGCCATGATGATTGCCAACCTCCGATAGGAGACGGCACTACAAGAAGGATTTAATTGGTGAGAACGTTAAAATTGAAGGGTCCATTTTAAATTTAATCAAGCTTCATTTTTAAAAGACGTTTATGAATACGTAAAATATTTGTATTCTTTGTGTACTCTATATATTTATCAATTAATATATATTATCTTTTGAAGATCTTTTCATGCAAATGTTCTATAGAAGGCCAACGGAAAATAAATATTATTACAACTAGTAAATAAATTAATATACACGCTTGAATACATCACATTTAAATTTAATGCATCCAGCTGAACCCACTTTTCATATGAACATTCGCATTCTATATGATATATTTGCCAACATCCATTTCCTTCAAAGTATTCATAGCAGGCGCTAATTATCTCGACCGTGTTTCCCCCATTAATTTTAGGCGCCGTCGCCTAACAAGTTTAGTTGCGCGGGGGGTGGGACGGTCATTGCAAACGTCGCCGCGATGTTGTTAGGAACGGATGAATGGCCGGCAATGTTTAGTTTAGCGCCCCCCGGAGGGTGTATTTGATAACATTTCTCTGTACAATTAAATCGGAGCGGGATCCGTCAACACACGGTCGGCCCAAACATTCAAACTAGCCCAATTAAACACACCAAACGAAAATCACCCCGGGTGGAAACTAAAACACTAATTAGGGACGTGGTCAGAGTTGGAATTTTGCAAATTACATATCTGAAATCAAGAAAGAAAAGACAGTCAAGCAAACAAGTGAACTGGCGAAGAACAGAAAGGAGTGGAAAGAATTTACAAATGGATAAAGAACAGTAATTGTAAATTATAATGTTAAGTAATGTAAATGTAATAGCCTACACCGAAAGGTATAAGGCAAATAGATAATATATATACATATCTGTGATGCACATTTATTAGTAATAAGCATTTATTTTTTTATCCGTTGAATGGAATGATGTAAAATCGTGGAAACTGCATATTAGGGGTGTAATTATCATAAGATCTCCAGGTTTAAATTTTAACAGAGCTGCAAACACATGTGTACTGTTAAACAAATGCGTTTGCAGCTATTTTAGAAACTTAAACCTGGTGATTTTAGGCCCAATTCACACATAAGAGGCGTCGGGCGCAGTCGCGGTGTAGGCGAGACGAAGGCGCGACGTCGCACAGGCGATTGTGATGTACATATGCACTGAAGGGGTGGACATTGCACCTTATGTTTACATAGAGGCGGCATGGAAGAGTTTCGTCTCTTCGCCTACCGTGTCTTAGACGAAGAGGCGAAAATGCGGTGCCGGCGCAGCGAGAGGCAAGAGGCAAATGCCCGCCCCTCGTCACCTAAGTGGACATTGCACCACATGTTTATATAGAGGGGGCTTGAAGCGCCGTGCCTCTCGCAGCGTCGGCACTGCGTCTTCGCCTAAGACACGGTAGGCGAAGAGGCGAAAGGCATAACTCTTCCCCGCCGCCTCTATGTAAACATAAGGTGCAAGGTCTACCCCTTCACTGCATATGGACTTCAATCGCCTGTGCGACGTCGCGTCTGCGCCTCGCCCGACGCCGCTTACGTGTGAATTGGGCCTTATGTTCATTCACCCCTTTCTGCATGATTTTTGGTATGTGCGCTATTTTGCTTATGCTAATATTGGTGGTAAAAAGTATACAAACAGTTGAGATACGATTTTAAAACATTGTATTGACCAAATATGACTTATGAAAACAATCTTAACTTTTTATTTAATTCTGTAACCTACAAATAGAATCACAGCACGTTTTGTCGACCTACCAATGTTTGATTTTGTACTTTTTGAGTTTAAGAACTCGAAGTGCCTAAGCTTCAAATTGTAGAGTACTACATTTTTATATATAAACCATCTATAAGATATACATTTCAATCGTATATAATAATTAAATATACCTATTTATGCTTATAATAATTCTAATAGATATAAATGGAATTATAGGTTTACAACTTTTCTCCATGTTTTTAATGATATATTAATGAATTATTGTATAGATCCGAATAGCATTCACATTCATATTTGGAAAATAAATTGTTTGAACCATATAACGTTGTTTTAATTAAATATTAATAGTTTATTTACTATCGTACGTATTTATAGTGTATTGTTTCCTCGTCATTCCATTTGAATGTGTATACCCGAAAGAATTATATTTTATCTGTTTATTTATTGTATTAGTAACTTATTAGATTCCGTATACATATAAACACATCATTGGAAATTGTTTTCTTTTAATTCTATTTTAATGTGATAATTGCCCGTATTCACCAACCATTGTTTTGACATTAATTTGTGTGCTCATTCTATTACTATACAGCGCTATGAAATATGTACGCATTATAGCGCATGGTAATAGCAATCGGTCAAAAATCATACACCTGATCGACGCATTGGCTATCCCTGATACTATAGCAACGAAAAAAAGAAAGATAGTGGAGTTCGATTCAATTTTTTTTAAAGAAAATTACGAAATATAGAACTATTGTTTCTTTGAACCGTGTAGAACGCTTAAAAGTTTAGTTACATCAAACAGATCACAACAGGCCACTCTGTGGCCTCAGGAATATCCCATAAACTTTATAGGCACCATAAGCTATTGAATGGATAAATTGCCAATGTTATTGTGACAGAATATACCAAAACAAATGTCAAACATCTTGAATAGCGCTTGCGATTGGAGCTTTGATGACACCTGTTGTTTAATTATTCAGTGTTTCCAATAGAGAGAATCTAAAGTAACTACATTCACTAGATAATGTATTTATTGTCGCTATAACAACGAATACTTATACCCATAAGTATATTATTGAACCCTCAATAGTTATAGATACATTTATGGAACGTCGGTGAATATAAAATTAATTATTCTACTTCCAATCCTGAATTGTGTTTTATAATAATTATCAATAAATACTGTTATAGTCTTTTAATATATGAAATATTCATAAAAAATAACGATAATCGCAAGTAAGATGAAAAAAGACAGAATAAGGAACGAAGCGTATGGACAGAAGTTAAATATTAAACCAATAAATGAAAAAATAGCAGAGGGCCAATTGAGGTGATTTGGCCATGAGTGCCGGATAAATGAAGAACGATTGAGAAAATGAGTATACGAAACAAGAGTACAACTACAGGGGAAAACCAACAAAATCATGGAGGATGATATACGAGAAGAAGCAGAAAGAAAAGATATATCATAAGGGAAGGAATAAAACAATACACACATGGAAAGAAAAATACAAAGGATAAAAGAAAGAATGGAAAGAAAAATACAAAGGATAAAAGAAGGAATGGAAAGAAAAATACAAAGGATAAAAGAAAGAATGGAAAGAAAAATACAAAGGATAAAAGAAAAAACGCTTACACCTTACGGTAGAAGGCATATGATTAAATAAAATAATAGAACAAAAAACAATAAGCCCGGTACCAGCCCAGAGTGATAAACGAAAGGCACTTATCAGTAATACTAGAATAAGGGCATGGTGGAGATGGTATAAACTAGTGATTTCCATCTGATTTTTCCCAATAGACCGCTCTTAACACTGTACTGTATAATATAATATATAACTCATAAAATTCATTTGCCAAACAGCCATCGCTAATATTGTTCGTATTGTCCCAGAAGACATTAAAACATTATTTATATTGTTTGGACCAAAACAACTAATTCTCACCAGTCCCGAGGGGTGGCGATTGCGGCTCGAATTCTGATGAAAGTAATGACCGGCCGCTGGCGGCAATATGAGCGCGTACATGTCGCGTGAAAAGTGCGATTTATATAACTCAGAATGCGGCCCTCCTCTAAGGGGTTGGTCGCAGCGGTTCCCATAGGAAGCGACGTTACAAATTGAGACGTAAAGCAATAAAAAATAATGCCGTTGGGGGGTGAAATAATAAAAATTTACGACAAAACGGAAATAACTCGTAGACTTTCTGGAGCATAAATATTTTTATTATTGTTCCCGAGGTCTATTGAAAAATTCAATAATAATCAAAAATGTTCACTGACTTCAAAAAGGTTAAGAACCACTACCCATGTACGAGCAGTAATGTAACAGGTTATAGTTTTATCAATATAATTAGAATTAATCTTTTTACATTAGTAATAACTATGTAAACAAGAAACAAGCATTTGAGACGTGTACCGTCAGTAATCGCACACTAATGGGCCATTCACAATAAGCGCGGTTGTGGTAAAGGTAGCGATAAGCAATATTTTGCATGGCTATAAAAATTCAGACGTTTAGAATTGGGCTGTAGTACCATGCGATAATTATGGTAGACATTATTAGCCATATGGTCTCATAGTTTTACTTCGCTGCTGTAAACGCCCGCATTTTTATACATGTGTGCAATTTCGCTTACCACTACGTTATCCCTACCACGCTTATTGTGAATGGTCCTTAATAATGCTATTTACGGCTATCTATCTTTCAGTATCTTGTATTGGATGAATATCACTATGAAATCAATTTTTTAAATCTTTAATGGTAATTACATACTATTAGTATATAAACCAAACACTACTAATATAATTATTATTCACACTTACCGGGTGCAGCCCACGTGTGATCCCGCCAAACGCCCTCATGGTTTAAGTGGTGCAAGGCCAGGGGCTTGCCATCCTTGCCCTCGAGGCCCCACAGTTTTTTTGCTGCTGGAGCAATCTGAAACAGAAAAGGTAGTAGTTAGTAAAATTAATGGACGCGTTGAATAATAAATGGCGGCAGTTCAAATAAAAACGCGGAAAATTCCCACCAACTTTGCTTTTACCCTAATGGAATTTGGTGCCGGCTCGACTGTACAGCCTCCCCCCACAGAATGTGACTACTTCGCGCGAATAATTTCCTAATGGCCAATTATGCCGTCTTTTTTATTCAGGAAAGTTTTTCGGGTCAGCATATTCACCCTTAAAACAGCCAGAAGTATCATACAAATTGGTATAAAAACATCGAATTCCACACAAGTGTGCATAATATAGTTCTTATTGAGTGTAACCTATGGTGTAAATAAACGATTATTATTATAATTTTTATGTTAAAAATTAAGTATGTGATAATTACCAATAGATACTTTAAAATAAGCTTTAATCATAGTTTTTTATTGTGATAATGTTCATAGTTACCCAGCTCAGTAGCCGAGTGGTTAGAGGCGTTGTCCATCTCGTACTGAGCATTGTTGGAGTTCGATCCCCAGCGGGGAGCGAATTTTCGCGAAACCTTTCACAGTTTTTCAGGGGTTTTCTGTGATGTTAAGGAAAATACCGGGTGATTAAACTTCTCTGAGCTTCTCTTTTGACCGGCGGAAAAACCTCACGGCAGACAGCCCAATAAAGATAGAAATTTTTTTGGTTCATAGTTAATTTTTAGCAATGCGATCTTACTTTATTATTGTTACCACGCATTACCACTAATCTCTATAAATTCAATTTATTATATTATTTTATTAATGCGCAATTAATAAATGATTAAAAGTATCTACGCCTTCAACAATCGACATGGATAATCATGTTACCGCAGCACGCGAGGAAAAAACTGCTGCCTCATCGAGTTTTTAACTATTGTAAATAACACCGCGGCCGCATTATCGCAAACCGCTGCGTCCACACTTGTATATCAACGTAAACACGATCGTTTATTTGTTTATTTATAATAAATAGCCCAAACTATCATCGAGCATAATTGTAAATAGCTACTGGAAGAAAAAAAATACAGCAGCGGAATGCAGCCGACTGCAGCAAGAGAATGTTTTAAACTGCCTGCTACTAATGTGTAGCGTAAATTTTAGAATTTAAAGGTAATAAATTAATAAATGTTTGAATAATAAAAGTCATCCCAACTGAACAGCAGACATTTCAGCTAGTAATCATATAATACTAATTATTTTTCAGTTAGCTAACTTGTAAGACTAAAGGTCGTTTTAGACAAGACAATTTCTTAGCTCAAAAGTTGTTCAAGAAATGAATTCATATATCCTCCTCCCATACAATTTGTCGTTGACAAATAGAACGCGTTATATTTTTCCATTCGATCTACCATCCAATTCAATATTTCAAATAATTTGCTGTATGATACGAGACCATTTAGTTTGTCTCGCATCTTGACTTAAGGTCGTTTTAGACAAGACAATTTCTTGACTCAAAAGTTAGTCAAGATGCGAGATAATCTAAATTGTCTCGTTTCATACAGCAAATTATTTGAAATATTGAATTGGATGGTAGATTAAATGGAAAAATATAACGCGTTCTATTTGTCAAGGACAAATTGTATAGGAGGAGGATATATGAATTCATTGCTCGACTCAAAACTTAGTCAGGATGCGAGACAATCTAAATTGTCTCGTATCTTAAGGTCGTTTTAGACAAGACAATTTCGTAGTTCAAAAGTTGTTCAAGAAATGAATTCATATATCCTCCTCCCATACAATTTGTCCTTGACAAATAGAACGCGTTATATTTTTCCATTCGATCTACCATCCAATTCAATATTTCAAATAATTTGCTGTATGATAGGAGAAAATTTAGATTGTCTCGCATCTTGACTATCTTTTGGGTCAAGAAATTGTCTTGTCTAAAATGACCTTTACAGCAAATTATTTGAAATATTGAATTGGATGGTAGAACGAATGTAAACATATAACTCGTTCTATTTGTGACGGAAAAATTGTATGGGGGAGAATATATGAATTCATTTCTTGAACAACTTTTGAGCTAAGAAATTGTCTTGTCTAAAACGACCTTAACTATTGAGTCAAGAAATTGTCTTGTCTAAAACGACCTTAAGTAAAATCTACATATGTTTGGTGCAATCGAATAAAAATTTAAGACGTGGTTATATATAAGACGAGCTTTAGGATTCGTTGGAATCTTAATGCTGCCTTCTCTTACCTCAAAGTAAACATATAACTACAAACCGCCACCAACTATTATTTACTACCTGCAATCTCGGCCTACCGAACAGTGGCCAGCAAAGGGGGGTAACAATCACACAAAATTAAGGGGCTTCTACAGCCACTACCGGTTTGCAATTACCATCGATCCCCCCTTGGGTGCGTCGGTGGTATGTGGGGTAATTACGGGTTAATCGCAGCCATAAGGGCGCCGATTGGCACGGCCGCGAGATAATAAATCGGCTGATTGGAAATCGATACACTGTCGGTTGGTTGGACGCGCGGTGTTCAATTATTGAAAGTTAATTAAAGCGGACGTTTCAATATTTCGCCGGATTGTAATGGAATATTTAATTTTGTGAACTTTAAATGCTGGAACACACTTGTGCGGTAGAATGCTTAAAATGCATATATAAACTAGATCGTATACATTTATTTCTCGTGTACTATACAGACAGACAATACACCCTCTAGGAAGTAGAAAGTAAAGTGATTCATCCGACAAAACTTGATAATGCCTAAAGCTTAGGTTTGTTGTTTTAAACAATTAAACAAGTGGTAAAAAACATAGTAGTTTTATTCATCTCGTTTATTTTAAAGTGATTTATTGTATATCCTATTTATTGTTTTATTTATTCCAAACTTAGTTAATCAGGTTTATTGGCATTAACTTTTTTTCACTCTGGGCTGCTACGGGCATATTGTTTCTTGTTCTATTTGCCGCTTCCAATGCGCAGAATTCTAACTCGGCCCTTACAACCGGCGGCGCACGACCGCAAGACTGAGCGATACTACACGGTACGACAACGAGTAGCAATAATAAACCATGCTAAACGAAAGCGCCTAATGTTCAGGGCTAAACCAAAGCACCTTTAATCCTATAGAAACCAATAGTCTACTTTTTCGCTTGCATATTTTTTATCCCATTAAAAAAGTTACATTCCCATTTCAATCCCACATACTGTATTAATATTCTTTTCTCTTGTTTAATCTCCCCTGGCCTTAACGCCTCGCTGCAGCCAGCTCCGTGTTTCTTGACAACTGCTGCCCTTCTTGCCCGAAGCCTGCTTTCAATTAACAATGGCATCGTCTGACACGTCGGCCTCGGCTGCGTCATATCGGGTATCTTCTTTTAAAGGGTGGTTTACCCTACATGCACGCCTGCCGCCGCCCCTACTGCGCGGCCCCAGGGGGATTATGTGTGTTAGTGAACCCCTTCAAAGGCATGCCGGGACTGCGATGTTTCATTTGAAAAATCGATGCGTGTGTGTGTAGAGACGAGAGTAAACGTAAAAACTAAGGAATATGTTTAAGAAAGACGACTTATTAATCTATCAAATACAAGAAGTACATATTTAAAACAATTATGCGTATCCTTAATATGGGAATAGACCAGGACGAGGAAGAGTCGTTGAGTTGTGTACCCCATTTTGCAAAATATGCATGAATCTTAGAAAATTGGGACGAATAGTATTATATAAAGTTCAAATTGTTTCAACTTTATATAATACTATTCGTCAGGCATAGTTTGATTGACCTAGTGGTAGTTTTGAAAGGTCAGCACCGTATGATGTGATTCATAGAAAATGTAACAGTGCAACGTTCTAGTCGTTTGAAATAGTGAACAGATATAGATGGGTTGCTTTTGAATACCCGCCCGCCCCATTGAACCTCTCTCACTCTTCTCAATCTTATATCACTCAATATAAAACTTTGTTTTCCATTGAAGAAGAAATTAATTAACAGCGAAGGGTCGGCCGGACGATCAAAAGCAGCCCATCCAAATCTGTTCACTATTTCAACGACTAGAACGTTGCAGTGTCACATTTTCTATGAATCACATCATACGGTGCTGACCTTTCAAAACTACCACAACTAGAGAAATTTCCAACACATTGAAGAACAACAAAATCAAATAAAATATGTGTTTGAATTCGATTTTTCTGCATAAATCTATTAATGAGTGCATTTTATGCGAATATGAGAGATTTGCAACTAAAATACAGAAGTGATATGAAATTTGCGAGGAGTGCTTTATGCCAAGATGAAGACTTCTTCTATATAATTATATACTGGGGATGAGAGCTGAGTATAAATAATTTCGGAATGTAAATGCTATATAAACTATATTTTTTTCGTAATCATACAACTACTAATTTCGGTGCTGATTTTCACACAATATAACTACATTGTGACATTTTGATGCATTAAATCTTATTTGTAAACAGCAATGTAGCGCAATAGAATTGTGCACATCGGATGTGGCAAATAGAACAAGAGACAATAAGCCCGTACCAGCCCAGAGTGATAAACGAAAACAGCTATAGTTGCTTTGGTTTATCGTTCAGAGAGCTGTTCCAGGCTGATTGTCTCGTATTCGTTTATTCGTGCGAGTCGCTCCTGGATTGAAGTTACCTTAGCGGCTTTCGTTGATCATTCGGGAACTGTTCCGGGCTGTTCTAAACCAGCTATGATAAGCCGAGAACAGCTCCCGAACTATAAACGACAGCGGCTCTTGTCTTTTGCCGTTCGGCGACGACTAACTACGGTGCGAACCCTGCCGAGACAACTAGACACGATAAACGAACGCAGCGTATATGAAGTAGCGCATATAATTTCCGAAAATACCTTCTAAACTGTGCTAATTTAATCTACAACTTTGTTTTTTTGTTAAAGGTTATCGCGTTATTATCCTTTAAAGTAGTTTCATATCGTATCCATGTTAGGCGCGGGCCAGGCCGCAGAAGAACATCATGGCTGAAGAATCTACGGCAGATACTCTACAAGATCGCTGTTTCAAAAAGCAGCAGATAAATCATGTTGCTGATTGCCCACGTCCTTGGAGGATAAGGCACAAGAAGAAGAAGAAGATATCCTATCCCCTAGTTTAAATTTCGTTCACTTATTTTCATATAATTTCTCTGTTGGTTCGTCATAATATTATGCAAGGCATTAAGTATTTACGTATAATATCTGCATTCGATTAATTTTACTTTCAGACTGTCTGCACGTTTGCTCGTCGGCGGAAAGTGAAACCGCAAGACCGTGCAACTCGCGTTTTGCTCCCGTTACCATCACAATTATTTTTTACAGGTAAGTAATTTTTTTTGAAACGGCGAAAGGCAAGCCTCAGTCAACGTTTTGTGGGCATATGTATGTATACAGCACATACACGCAAGTCATTGTCCCCACTGTCAAGGCCGCGGGATGCCGGCAGAACGGGGAAGGGGGGACAAGATCGCGCACTCAGCCCGTGTGTATGTATGTAACCAACCTGCCGCAAATATGCCGCGGCATTCCAGGCTCGGTTTCGCGGGAACGTCGCGAATTGCACGCAACAATGGCGGCGGCGGCATCCGCAGAGGAATGCACACTGCGGATAAACGGCGAAAATCCGGCATTTGGCTCCAGAAGGGCAAATTGTTACTGCATGAACATAAATTTACTTGCTAGATAGGTGGGATTACAGAGATTTAGACTGTTTCCAAAAAATCACAAATTGTTTCATACTGCTATGAATCACAAAATATAGGACAAATACAGCAAAAATAATACAATCGTAAATAAGCAAGAGTAACAAAACGTTGCTATTTCGCTTGTATGAAATTGTTCAATTCTGCTAGCCAGGGCCCTAACTAGCCTTTTTGGGGGCCCTAGACAAGACATCATCACTATACCCCCTATACTTTAGAAATTGAATGGTTTTGGCGTCTACTACGTGGTAATTCATTTTCAATAAATATTTTACTTCTATGTAGAATTAAATTAAATTACTTATTGCCCCAAAATAATAGATTTAACTAGTAGTAGAAATGGTTTTATTAAGTTTTTTACTGTGTTAGTGGACCAATTATGCTAAAATTTTCACGGAATTGCCCCAGCTCGCTTTCTCAGCCGATATCCATATTTGGTCGCGATACATTCAGCTGTTTCCCCGGAATTTGGTTCACAAACCTCGATTTCCAAAAAAGTCTATTTCGATTCTATTTGTTATGAAACGTCAGAAAATTGTTAATATTGACTTTTCTTTACGTTTGACGACATTAATCGTAATAGACTTTTTTTTGGAAAATGTGGTTGTATGTCTGTGAACCAAATTCCGGGAAAACGGCTGAATCGATCGGGATCAAACTTGGAAAGCGGCTGAGTTGAATGTGGCCGCTTCAAGAATAAACGCATCGGTAGTGACTTAACCATTGTCATTAAGTAAATTACTCGGGGAATTGGCCAAAATTAGCAATTCGTAATTTTTCGCGTGGACCGATGTTGTCACTGGATCGCCACAGGTAAGCTTGTCAAGTAATTGCCAAATTTGGTCGCGATTCGTTGTGACGTTTTCCCGAAATATTGTTCACAGACAGACAAACAGTCAGACAGACAGTCAGACAGACAGTCAAACAGACAGTCAAACAGACAGACAGTCAAACAGACAGACAGTCAAACAGACAGACAGTCAAACAGACAGAGAGTCAAACAGACAGACAGTCAAACAGACAGACAGTCAAACAGACAGACAGTCAAACAGACAGACAGTCAAACAGACAGACAGTCAGTCAGACAGACAAACAGGTATACATACATACATACATACATACATACATACATACATATAGACAGACAGACAGACAGACAGACAGACATCGCAAAAATTAGGTATATTTTGAATATTTTAGGCATGAAACGTATCGAAATTTGATTTTATTTTTCTCTAAATTGTTCACAGCAACAATACCTTCCCTTCTATTGTAATTTTTCCCCGGATTGCATATTTCCACAATCATAGTTCGAAAACGTTTTCGGTAAAACAATTCCTTCTTTATACATCATCGCTGTATTCGGAAAGTAAATTAAAAGTTTCATTTATAAAGCCTGCGCATCCGTTTGTGAATTTCAGAACAAAGTTGCTGCCTTAATACGTGATTATATATTTTTTTTATGTGCATTTTGTGTCAACTTTTTCAACCTCAACCTCTTTACCATTGTGCGAGCCACGCATGGCAGCGCCTACAAACGAAACACTGGGGGGATTATCACCAGCGGAGCGTTTCGCGTGGCATGATTTACGCGACTGCCACCCGCCACCGCCGCCGCCACTTCCGGTTATTTATAATCGCGCGGGAGTGCATGGCACCTATTATCAAATCGATGTTCGTGTATGTGTGCGTTCTATTTTCGCGTTAATTGCCCACTGCACCAGGTGGGGCAGTGCTCGCGCGAATTGCAGTAACGAGGCGAGCGAGCACGGTGCGTGTGCTGTTGCTAGTAATGCGACGGGGGGGGGGGGCGGCGGCGGCGGCAGGTGGAGGGCGAGGGTCGGGCGCGGTGCCGGGGATATCGACCCGCAGTCTGGTCGGGTCTAGGCCAAAGACCCGCAGGTCGCGACCTCGTCGGCGCTGCTGCTCCCTCGACACCTTTTCGCCAATAAACAAGGCAGCCCACAAAAAAATAATTCACAACAGACGCCGGCTCAGAAATGTATTGAATTTATATTTAAGTTTGTAATAAATATTACCTAGACCTAACAAAACAACAATTATGAGCACCACAGACCCAAAACTAGGATTAGGGAACTGTACGATAGAATGTGCATATGTGCACGAGTTGACTGTTAGAGACTGCTGAAAAAAGATGGAAGATATTGATTTATGGAAGAAAGAAAAAATCGATATGCTTTTCCAATTAAATTTATTATGGGTCCCTCCAGCTAAAAAGTTTGCCCACCCCTGCTCCTCCTAATTTCGTTACGTTCAATAATAATCCAATCTACGAATCTTTTCTTTCACTCATTCATTTGTAAAGCAAACAAACGTTATTTGTTCCATCCCCCAATCAATTGGGTCACTTAAAATTAAGTTCGTGTCGGTAAAAGCATCGCCAGCCTTAGCGTCGATGGTTGCTATTGATTGGCCGCGCTGTGTTCATCTCCTATTATTTGTTCGCGCTAACGAAAAGAACGAGCGTTCGCATAAAAGACACAGACACACACACATAAGAGAAGAGTTTAGTGTTTCCTGAACGCGGGGGAGCGTGAACCGCGCGGATTTGCAATCCGGGTGTAATCGCCGGATCGGGAACACGGGAAGATTTTCAAGTTCCTGAGAAGGATTTGAGGCTACACACGGGGACTTTTAAAGACGCTTATTCGGGTATCGAGATTGAAAAATGTTTGCTTGTTCTGTTTATAATCTTGATATAAAATGAATTGACATATACTCTCGGTATAATTAGTAGTAGTTTATTTTTTATATATTCAATTGAATCGGCATCTACTTTGTGATAATTCATTATAATAAATAAATAAAACGAATTTTTCTTTGTTTTTAGTGATAAAAAACAAAGAAAAATACGTTTTATTTATTTTTTATGATTTTCAATTGTACTTAGTATAGATAAGAAATATTCCAAGTAAAAAATGTTTATATTGTGATGCTGAAATTGATGGTGTTGAACACACTTTACTTGAACATTTCTTATCTAACTAATAAGAAATGTTCAAGTAAAGTGTGTTCAACAGCAATTTCAGCATCACAATATAAACATGTTTTACTTAAACATCTCTTATCTATACTAAGTATGATTGAAAACATCACATCAGTAGAGTCTACTGTATTGTTTAAAATGGTATAATGAAAGAGAAGAATTTTATATGAATTAATTATTCAAAGGATCTTGGAATCTGAAGTAAATTGAAATGCATTTGTATTACAATATTTTGAAAACTAAACTCATTGGATTAAAATTTCGTGAAATGCTGCATAAACAACAGACATAAACACCAAGGTATGTTCTGATAAATCTGTCTTGTCTTGATGTGTGATTCGCACATGGTCGAAACTGCCCCAAGAATACGACCGGCAGTCCCCACAACACATCCCAGAACATATCGTAAGAAATCAAATAGACTTTCTATTGATAGATCAACCAGAGACACAGAAACGTATTACACGGAGTAAAAACGTACCTTGGTTCGGACGTCGCACAGTGTAGTATATCACGATAAAACTTGACCATAGGTGATCTTTTTTATTTTGTCTACTCAAGAGTTTATTTAAAAATATATCGCTTAAACGTGTTCTATATATATCCGTGTGCATGGGCGAATCGGATAAACGTGGGGGGTTTGCAAGTGCAATTACCACGTTATCAGTGTGGAAAATGCTCGCCGCCATTATTCAATACCAAGCCGGCGAAATGTCACAATAAAGCAGGCACAATAAACTGCTGCCCCTTTTTATGAAATGCGCGAGCGAACGAATGATATTCAGAGCGTAAACTAGTGTGTGAGAGAGTTGCGACGAAACGTTTTGAATGCATGATATTCCGACTGGTGTGATAGCGGGTTTGGAGAACAAGAAAATCTGGCGAGTTGCCATCAGAAATATATTCATATTAGTCAAATTTAATCTTATAATACATTTATCGAATTACTATTTGTATTCATCTTTAAATATAAATTTAAATTATTTCTCTTAGAAAACATGTACTACAAATTAAGCGAGTTAAACCATTAAAATAGGTACAAAACCAATCACCTACCTGTTCTGTAATAATAATTAAAAAAACGTTTGGATATTTTTATACAGAATAAATTTATGATTCGAACAGTTTTGAAAAGTACGTTGCTAAATTATTGTAATTTTGTTGCGTTGCGGTTTACTATAAACCATAATACGATTTTACTAGCAATATTGCTCAGTTCTAGATCCGACTAGGACTATGCACAGTAAGTAATAAATTTGTTACAGTCAAAAAAAAACTATAAAGTAATGGTATTGGACCATGAGGATATATCACTTACTGTGCATAGTCCAAGTCGGACCTAAAACTGCGCAATGTTGCTAGTAAAATCATATTATAATTTATAGTAAACCATAACGCAACAAAATTACAATAATTTAGCAACATATTTTGCAAAAGTGTTCTAATCATAAATTTATTCGGTATAAAAATATTCAAACGTTTTTTTTTATATTATTATTACAGAACAGGTAGGTGATTAGGTGTCCCTCTTCACGCAACACCTCAATTATGTAATTGATTGAGTGTCGTAATCTTCGACTACTCACGCACACACATACATACATGTCCGCACGCATTCAGCAATAGTAACAATTCGCCTTGGAATCGTTCTGCGCGTATAAATTTAACCGTAGCCTTGTACAACAACCGTAGTGTCGCACCATCAAGGTCACCGCCTATAAATAAATTCGCCTCCTGAATTAAAACCGAAAAAGCGAAAGCGCACTTATAATTATTACTCACGAAAGTGAAGTACATATATTATGAATGTTAGATAATAATTGTTATGACAACAGATTGGGCTTGTTGAAAGATACCTTAATTGTTGTACAGGTGTTAAAAGACCGAGAAAATATATTTTTAAGAATATATCGACGGTGTAGCGCAAGAAGGGCCCCATCTGCTTTTACAATCAATATACCAATTGGTACTACTGTGTACATGTAATTATTTACTACTACCATCTCAAATATATGCATTATTATGTGTCGCATGCAAACATGAAAACCGGTCGTCGCCTGAAGTTATGCTTTTGTTGAAATGGAAATCGAACGAAAACGGCGGTGGTGGCGGCGAGCTGGCTGTCTGTCTCTTGCGCAACGCGTTTCACCAATAATACGTGGGAGGCCCGTGTCGGGGCGAGATATTACTTTGTTTTGGGAGAAGCAAAAAAACAAACGACGAAAATGTCACGAAGACTTGAATGTGATTTAAGTGTACTCCACGTTGTGGCATTAAATTATGATGCAAAGGAAGAGAGAAGATGCTCGTCTAAAACGCAGGAAGTGATTCATGAGACAAGTATGATGATACATTGCTTGGTTTGCACCGAAAGGAACTTATTGAAAGAAAATATCAATGGGAAATTGAGATGTATGTACTTGTCTACTATTAGCACACCATTACTGATTAGTAGTTGCATAATCAACAATTAATATGATAATTAAATATATTAGGCTGTCATGATTTTTTGTTGTTCTTCAGTTGTGTGTTATTAATAATTATGCTGTATCATATACAGGTTAAATTTTGGTGCAGGTGCCTGAACTATGACTAATGAAGACGAAACAGTTGATATTTCTTCTTCAATAATTTAATCAACTGTTTCGTCTTCATTTTAGTCATAGTTCGGGCACCTGCACCAAAATGTAACCTGTATATGATACAGCATAATTATTATAAACACATAACTGAAAAACAATCAAAAATCATGAATATATATATAAATATATATATATATATAAAATTTTCGAAATATATGATCGTTTATGCGATACGCGGAAATAACTGAAAACTCGCACTGACCGACTTTGACAGATTCAAAAATTGTATCTCCCTTAGAGGAAGAGCTACAAAAATGGTTCATATATCAATCGATAGAGGAGAATAAGTCCAGTAATCTGAAACTGTAAAATTCCAAAAATTCGTAGCCAAATTCTTTGATTTTACGTTGCTACAACTGGCGGAATACTCTTGTTGAACACGAGTCGAATAATTGTCTGTTCTGCAATTTTTACTGTTATAAAATAATATTTTTCAAAAAGTCCATCATTATGTTTGTAATATTTTGATTTTCATTCAGAGTAATCGACAGACGTTCTTGTTTGAAGTTTGAATTTCGATATTTCGAAAACTCGAAATAAAAGGATTTTAATTCTACGCAATCTGTAAAATTAATATCAATATCCTTGGATTTGGTTGCTAGGTAACATGTCGGTCGGCCATCATGGATTCATGGCTAGTTGATATTTTAGATATGAGTAGAACTTTGTTTCTAAAATATTTACTATCCATGAATCCATAATGGCCAACCGACATGTTATCTAGCAACCAAAATCCATGGCTAATGGTATTAATTTTGCAGTTGGATCGATCGGATATATATATATATATATATATATATATATATATATATATATATATATATATATATATATCACATTATCACATTAACCCCCGTATTCATCAACGTTCCATAACTCTATCAATAACTATGGAACCCAGAAGTACTTGTTATAGCAACAATAAATACATTATCTAGGGAATGTAGTTACTTTAGATTCTCTCTACTACAAACACTGAATAATTAAATAAAAAGTATCATCAAATCTCTAATCGCAAGCGATATTGAAGGTGTTTGAAATTTGTTTTGACTAGTCACAATGACGTTGTCAATTTATCCATTCAAAAGCTTATGGCACCTATAAAGTTTATGGGATGCTGATGAACACGGACATAACCCCCGTATTCACCAACATTCCATAAATCTATCAATAGCTATGGAACCCATATGCATTCGTTGTTATAGTAACAATAAATAAATTATCCAAGCAATGTAGTTACTTTAGATTCGCTCTATTGGAAACACTGAAAAATTAAAGAAAATGTGTAATCAAAGCTCCAATTACAAGCGCTATTCAAGGTTTTGACATTTATTTTGACTATTTCTGTCATAATTCTCAATTTATACATTCAATAGCTTATGGGACATACAGTTTATGAGATAATTTTACACTAGTGAAATAATGTATTATTATTTGTATATTTTAGAAGTCCAGTAACAAAATTATAGTTTATACATAATCACCGCTTGTAAAACGTTTGCTAACCCATGTTCGTAGCATACATTTAACTGTTTTCATTACGACGAGACGAAATGTCTCTCTGATAGGAGATAGATAGGAATGAAATCTGCGTTTACTAGATTAATTTATACAAATGGATAATTGACGCAACACAAACTCAATTTCCAACAGAGGATGGAAATGTGATGAATGGAGGATTATAACTGCTAGCGATAATACTGCGGGTAGGCAAATAAACCGCACGCGATCCAGTAATCTCGATTCCGCGCACTATGGGAACCCAATGCCGGACCTTGGTTCCGTCATTACACTCGATAAGATAACAGATTTAATATTTTATTGTTCGCTGCCACCAGCGGTTGACATTGTTTTTATGTGTCCGCAAATAGATCGGGCGCGTGCATTTATTATGCATTGTCCAATTGAATTAAAAAGGAAAATTCTATAATTAAAAATTACTGTCTATTGTAAGAATTCAAAAATCTCTCGCCTGTGAAGACGTATTTAGTAGGAAATAATTCCAATTTTACACCATTAATTCATAGAGCTCGATCATGGGACACCAGGAATAACATTTTATAATTTCTAGCTGCTCCGATCTTTGAGTAAAGAAGAATTAAATGTTAATAACCTTGATAGAAAACAAATATAAATTAAATTTAATCTATAGCATATTGAATAAATGCAGAATTATCAATACACGCTACATCGAGGATTAGTATATGAATCGCGTGTGTGGCGTTGCCATTAATGACCGTCCGTTCAAAATTATAAAGCTCTCGCCCGCCCGATCTCTGAGTAAAGAAGAATAGTTCAAAACACCGGAGCTACTGGTTGCAGAATAAAAGAACGCACAACAGAAAAATTTCTTGGATATTGTATGATGTATAATTTCAGTAGTAAAACCTTTTTTATATACAAAGGCGCTTTCGTTTAGTATGGTTTATCATTGCTAGTCGCCCCCGTGGCGTGCAATAGCGCTCAGGTCTCGCGGTTGTGCGCCGCCGGTTGTAAGGGTCGAATTATGCGAATCGGAAGCAGCAAATAGAACACGAAACAATATGCCCGTACCAGCCCAGAGTGATAAACGAAAGGCACTCAAATTGAAATTATGAATAAGTTTTAACATGATAACAATTCAATACGTTTCATAGCGTAAATTTGAAGACGAAGATAGTTTGTGAAACTAGTTTAAACCTAGTATAACGTTAAACTTAACGTCATATGCACTGATTTTGCTTAAACTGATTTTCAGGTTAAACTGGTTAACTATTGGGACAACCAGCCCTAAGAAATATATAACAGAGCTACATCCTATACGTCTGATAGTAATGTTCGTAAACGTATCAGAAAACCTTAGCTACGTTTTTATATGTTATTATTGTTTTGCATGGGTCTTATTTAAAACCAACTGACGCGATACTTTTAAACGCATTAATAACTATTGTCAATAACCAACAGGCTGTGACTGATAATAAAAAAATAAACGTGTGTTTTTCACACTTTAAAATCGTACAAACAACAAAGAAAGTAGATTCACTTACATAGCCAGTCACTGTTTCTTTGATAGCGGACGTAAAACGATCACTCACCTGAAACAACAAAAAAAAACATACATTTAGTGAAAATTCTAGTAAGACACAATTATTATATTTTATTCAAAACCAGAACGTCAATAAAAGTAAAGTATGCGAACGCTATGGTTGGTATTATCTTGACTAAAAAGTCAATGGTAGTACTGTCCTAGATGTTATTCTGTTTTAAATTTATCGTATGGTTTATTTATTTATCTCTCTCCTGTGCTGTCCTTTTGAATGGTATATTTCTAATTGTATTTTAAAGTGTATTTGAAAATTTGTGTACATTTCAATTTATAAATTTTTATTATTTAAATGTAACTTGTATAAATAACAATTGTTTAGCTGCAATAAATTATGAATTATGAATTAGATCAAACGTCACAAATATCAAAAGTGACATTAAATTAGTGAAATAGGTTATCATCTTGTCACTCTTGACAACTTTATGACATTTGACATTATAACATTAGCATTCGCGGAGCGTGGGGCATACAAACGCTGAAACAATTGTTTATTTTGTTGCCATGGGTCACAACAGACCAGTCTGCTTTTTTTACACGACGAGTTTGAGTTTACAGAATAAACGGTTGGTTAAAATACATTGTTTTTGAGTTTTGAATTTATTTAGTAAGAATTGAAGAGCTTCTACATTCTATATCTATAGATTATGGTCTTCAATTCTTATAAAATAAGTTCGAGAGCCACCATCAAGGCATTTTTATTAAATTGCGAAATTTCTACGACATTCCATTGTATTTACTAGTGATAGGGAATTTCGAGAACAGCTCTTCTCGATTCTTAAGGTCGTTCTTGACAAGACAATTTCTTGACTCAAAAGTTAGTTAAGATGCGACACAATCTAAATTGTCTCGTATCATACAGCAAATTATTTGAAATATTGAATTGGATGGTAGATCGAATGGAAAAATATAACTCGTTCTATTTGTCAAGAACAAATTGTATGGGAGGAGGATATATCAATTCATTTCTTGTACAACTTTTGAGCTAAGAAATTGTCTTGTCTAAAACGACCTTTATGAAGAATCGATGTTCTTAAAAGTTCTCGAGAATTTGAACGAGAACCGAGAACTTGGAACGAGAACCGAGAACAGAAAATCAAGAACTGAGAACAGAAAATCGAAAACCGAGAACTTGAGCGAGAACACAGAACTTGAACGAGAACCGACAATTTGAGCGAGAACCGAGAACTTGAGCGAGAACCGAGAACTTGAGCGAGAACCGAGAACTTGAGCGAGAACCGAGAACTTGAGCGAGAACCGAGAACTTGAGCGAGA
The DNA here is from genome assembly GCA_963942505.1 of Lordithon lunulatus. NCBI lineage: Eukaryota > Metazoa > Arthropoda > Insecta > Coleoptera > Staphylinidae > Lordithon > Lordithon lunulatus. The sequence goes on from OZ012667.1 coordinate 65,905,983, forward strand.
ACCGAGAACTTGAGCGAGAACCGAGAACTTGAGCGAGAACCGAGAACAGAAAATTAAAAACTCGAATTAAACGAGAACATGAGCGAAAACCGAGCACAGAAAATCGATCAATTTAATTAACCGAGAACCGACTTCCGAGAATTTTAAACGTTTAAAATAAATCGTACTTGTACAGGAAGGAAGTACGCCGACTAGGCAAACACATATTGTGAATTTAACGCCTATCTATACTCACGATAGGTCTTGGTTCTTGGTTCTGGACACTCGATACCTTAGAAAACTGTTCTCGGTTCTCGTTTTTTAGTACTTTCTCGGTTTTCGTTTTTTAGTACTTTCTCAGTTCTCGTTTTTTAGTACTCGATTCCAAGTTCTCGATTCCTGAATGTTCTCGAGAACAAAGTTATCAATTCTCAGAAGTTCTCGAGAACAAAGTTCCCAATTCTCAAAAGTTATCGATTCTCTCCATCACTAGTATTTACCAAATGCCCAATACAATATTACAGTTTGTGTGAATAGTAAAGAAATGATTCCACCGTTAAGTGGTTTACAGATAAGGGATGAAAATAAACGAAACATCATCAAAAATTAATATAAATGTTAATAATCGTGATAGAAAACAAATATAAATCAAATTAATCTATAGCATTTTGAATAAATGCAGAATTATCGATACACGCTACATCGCTCGCGGATTAGTATGTAAATCGCGCATGTGGCGTTGGCATTAATGACCGTCCGTTCAAAATAATAAAGCTCTCGCCCGCCGCCGATTTAAATTAATTTCGCGGAAATAAATCCGCTGCGGTATCTCACTCGATCGCTGCCGCCGTCACGGCCAATTGGCCCGCATAAAATTATCAATTAACCGACCAGAAAATTGCCAACCAACCCAATAACACTAAAGAATTTATTTTACGAATTTAATAAATTCGCACACAAACTAATAATTTCATTAAAGGTCAATATAATTACAGCGAATTACCGACAATAAGTAAACGTACGTGCTAGTTGTTCAGATGAACTTATTACATTTTAAAATTTAAATTTGGTTTAATATATATATATATATATATATATATATATATATATATATTAAATCAAATTTAAATTTTAAAATGTAATAAGTTCATCTGAACAACTAAAAAAGGATCAAATGTTCAATCCCTTTTTGCCGCCCTCCGGACATGCCGCATATAAGATAGAAAAAAATATATATATGTATATACATGTCCGGAGGGCGGCAAAAAGGGATTGAACATTTGATCCTTTTTTAACTACATATGAAAACAGCTACAGGGGCGGCATGGAGCTGACTTGCCCCCCTTGAGAAATTTCCTAGATCCGACACTGATCGCTAGACCCCAGTTAAGATGGCGAGAGAATATACAGAGGCGAACGGGTAAAAACTGGATGCTGGCAGCACAAAGCAGACAAACATGGAGACAAATGGAAGAACCCTATGCCCAAAATGATGAACTTGAACTTTTTTCTTTTTAAAGCTCAAATTATTCAAATTGCAAAATTGTCTCTTACGGTCATACCGAAATATCGGAAATATTGTGTGAACTATGTGACTTTTAAGCCTTTTCGTGATATTTCGGCTCTAATATTGTTCAATTAAAGCTAACCGAATAATTTAAATTCCAAATTTATAGAGAAGTCTGGAAGTTCTCTTCCCGTTTTCCACAAAATGAAAAAATATGCTATTTAGATGTATAGTTTTTACTAAAAGCTCAACCCAATTTCACAAATCACGTCATAAAATAAGTATATAGTAATAGATGCGATCCCACCCTTAAAGGAACTCCTTTTTAATAATTAACAACAAATACAATAAAACAAACATTAAACTTATATGAAGCTAAGGAACATACGGATATCAAAAGCCATAGAAAATCGGAAAAAGTTTAAAACAACAAAATATGCAGAACAAATAGTAACAACTACTATACAACATATAAAAATACTCAAATTCACCCCCCTTCAAGTGAAACATGTATTACTATCACCGTCTGCCCATCGAGGTGATTGTATACAAAAGGCGCTTGCACCATTGTCTTCTACACACCAGCTGATTTGTCTGGCGGATTGAAATATCTGCCGGCAACGTCGCCAGCGCTTCGTTTCTCTATTTTACCCCGGCTGCACACACAACACAAGACGGACAGGAGGTACACAGACACGAACATCTGTTGGCCTTTTACGTGCACCGGATGCCCGATGTGAAAAATCTACAGCGAGCAAGCGAGTGGGTCGGTTTTCTCGGCGATTTTTATTAGTTTTGCTTGGTTTACAATATTAATCACTGTTTATAAGGTAGAGCACACACGATTTATCCGAGAATAGTTGACTTTAGCCACATTATATGACGAATTGGGAGCAAAAGTAAAACCCTCAAATTTAAAAAATATTGTTTTATGTTATTACTATTATTAATATTACTAATTACTAAATAATATAATAATAAATAAATTTAGGGGTAAGATCGTAAACGCGGTAAGGCCTGAATTTATTCTAATAATGTTCAATCATAATAGGCAATATGTAGAAACCTGTATTAAAGTATGATCAAATAATTGATATAAATGTCTCTCATTCATGCCGGAAATTCCCTGTTTATACATCAATTATTAAATGCAACATTTGGTAAATGGCTTGTGAATAATTCCGATTTTACCCTATAACACGGGAAGATACATTTCAATACGTTTTAAACAGCTATTTACGATCTTACCCCATGTGTTACCATTTTTACAATTTTCTATAAAAATTCAAATTTCCAAGGACAGTTGGTGTTTTTGTCCATACCAATTAGATTACTTATTCTCCGCGTTGATAATAAACATGTTAGGTCCTTATAAAGGAACTTAAAAACAAATGGATTTAACCCAAATAAACCTGAAACTTTTTTTATTCAAATTTTGAAGTAAATGTGTTTTACATTATTGCTCTAAGCTATATTAATCATAATAAAAGTGTTATATTTACGCTAGTTTTTTCATAAAAAGGATTTTCATGATGTTCTTTTAAAAGAACGGTAGGACTAAACAGTCAGTATATAGATTTAAGTATCTTCTACAGATATATAGATTGAAGTATCTTCTACAGATATATAGATTGAAGTATCTTCTACAGATATATAGATTTAAGTATCTTCTACAGATATATAGATTTAATTATCTTCTACAAATATATAGATTTAATTATCTTCTACAGATATATAGATTTAAGTATCTTCTACAGATATATAGATTTAAGTATCTTCTACAGATATATAGATTTAATTATCTTCTACAGATATATAGATTTAAATATCTTCTACAGATATATAGATTTAAGGATCTTCTACAGATATATAGATTGAAGTATCTTCTACAGATATATAGATTTACGTATTTTCTACAGATATATAGATTTAATTATCTTCTACAGATATATAGATTTAAGTATCTTCTACAGATATATAGATTGAAGTATCTTCTACAGACATATAGATTGAAGTATCTTCTACAGGTATATAAATTTAAGTATCTTCTACCGATATATAGATTGAAGTATCTTCTACAGATATATAGATTGAAGTATCTTCTACAGATATATAGATTTAAGTATCTTCTACAGATATATAGATTGAAGTATCTTCCACAGACATATAGATTGAAGTATCTTCTACAGATATATAGATTGAAGTATCTTCTACAGATATCTAGATTGAAGTATTTTCTACAGATATATAGATTGAAGTATCTTCTACAGATATATAGATTGAAGTATCTTCTACAGATATATATATATTTAAGTATCTTCTACAGATATATAGATTTAATTATCTTCTACAAATATATAGATTTAATTATCTTCTACAGATATATAGATTTAAGTATCTTCTACAGATATATAGATTGAAGTATCTTCTACAGACATATAGATTGAAGTATCTTCTACAGATATATAGATTTAATTATCTTCTACAGATATATAGATTTAAGTATCTTCTACAGATTACTTGTTCCCAAGTGTTCCTTATACGGAACAGTAGGTCTATTTGGGTTAAAGTCGAACTTAGCAAAAACCGATTCGAATTTACTATGGGGTAGGTAACCTTATAAGTAATTTCAATCCAAAATCAGCCACTCTTACATCGTTAACGCATAAATTAACAGTAACCTAAAAACAATTGTAGTGGAATTGATTGGCACGTATGTGTATGTGTGTACGTATGGCGGTGCGCCACGTTCTCATTTGCATAAATGAAACTTTCAGGTGGGCATTAATAAGTAAGGCACAGACGGTGGAGGATTATTCGAGCGGAAAACGAGACACAGTTGAGAAAGACAGAGTGCGCGGGCGATCGATCTATCGATCCCACCTTTTTAGCGGCGGCGGCGGCGTATATTAATGTTATTATTGGCGAGGACGGACGAGATTCGGGCACCCAAGGTCCCACACGGGTGCCTTGCTATAAAGTCACTCTTCACGGTCAACGAGATCGAGAGAACCAACAATAAAGAAAGAAAAAACTATTTCAGAAAAATGCATATCCAAGATTTTCAAGCTAAGGACAAACATTCTGATGTGACCACATGGTTTTCCGAATTAATTAATTAAAATTAGACCAAAATTAGGCCATATTTTCAAAAAATTGATTTGATTGGACTCCGTCGATTCAGTTCGATTCGTGGTTTATATTTTATTCTATTCTATCTTAATTTATCTATATTCGCTATCGTTCATAACCATACCTAGATGATAGTTACTACATATCGTTTACTAGTTCATCGATTCTTGTTAGTTTAACTTTCCTCCTAGGGGGTTAGTTGTATCATTACTGATTTATAATGTCTTTTGTTGTCAGTCTAGATCTTTTTAAAAATATCTTTTGAAAAATTCGTACTTTAGCATTAACACAAATTCCTTGCTGTGTTAACTAATGATCATTACTAGATATCGTTTACTAGTTCATCGATTCTAATTAACGTTTACTAGTTCATCGATTCTAGTTAACGTTTACTAGTTCATCGTTTTCTAGTTTATCGATCAGAGGGTATACTAGTTCATCATTTTCTAGTTTATCGATCAGAGGGTATACTAGTTCATCATTTTCTACTTTATCGATCAGAGGGTATACTAGTTCATTTATAATAGTTATCGTTCACATCCATACCTAGGATCAATGAACTCGATTCCAAATGTTTTACTAGTTTATCAATCCTAGATATCGTTTACTAGTTTATCAATCCCAGGTATCATTCACTAGCTTTTTCCCCTAGCATGAAAATCGTACATATGTGTCCAAAAAATAGGGTAAAATGAGACTTACTTTTTTTGGATACATTTAATACATAATATTTTCATGCTAAGAAAAAAATTAATGACCTGGGATCGATACACTATTAAACGATACCTAGGATCGATGAACTAGTTAACCATACCTAGGATCGAGTTCATTAATCCTAAGTATGGGTGTGAAAGATAACTAGGACAAATGAACTAGTATACCCTCTGATCATTCAACTAGTAAACGATGGATTAGTAAAAGTCAACTAAAATCGATGAATTAGTAAACGTTAACTAGAATCAATGAACTAGTGAATGATACCTGGGATTGAAAAACTAGTAAACGATACCTTGGATCGATAAACTAGTGATACATACTTAGAATCGAGTTCATTGATCCTAGGTATGTGTGTGAACGATAAATAGGATAAATGAACTAGTATACCCTCTGATCGATAAACTAGAAAACGATGAACTAGTAAACGTTAACTAGAATCGATGAACTAGTAAACGTTAACTAGAATCGATGAACTAGTAAACGTTAACTAGAATCGATGAACTAGTGAATGATACCTGGGATTGATAAACTAGTAAACGATACCTAGGATCGATAAACTAGTGAAACATACTTAGAATCGAGTTCATTGATCCTAGGTATGGGTGTGAACGACAACTAGGATAAATGAACTAGTATACCCTCTGATCATTCAACTAGTAAACGATGGATTAGTAAAAGTCAACTAAAATCGATGAATTAGTAAACGTTAACTAGAATCGATGAACTAGTGAATGATACCTGGGATTGAAAAACTAGTAAACGATACCTTGGATCGATAAACTAGTGATACATACTTAGAATCGAGTTCATTGATCCTAGGTATGTGTGTGAACGATAAATAGGATAAATGAACTAGTATACCCTCTGATCGATAAACTAGAAAACGATGAACTAGTAAACGTTAACTAGAATCGATGAACTAGTAAACGTTAACTAGAATCGATGAACTAGTAAACGTTAACTAGAATCGATGAACTAGTGAATGATACCTGGGATTGATAAACTAGTAAACGATACCTAGGATCGATAAACTAGTGAAACATACTTAGAATCGAGTTCATTGATCCTAGGTATGGGTGTGAACGACAACTAGGATAAATGAACTAGTATACCCTCTGATCATTCAACTAGTAAACGATGGATTAGTAAAAGTCAACTAAAATCGATGAATTAGTAAACGTTAACTAGAATCGATGAACTAGTGAATGATACCTGGGATTGAAAAACTAGTAAACGATACCTTGGATCGATAAACTAGTGATACATACTTAGAATCGAGTTCATTGATCCTAGGTATGTGTGTGAACGATAAATAGGATAAATGAACTAGTATACCCTCTGATCGATAAACTAGAAAACGATGAACTAGTAAACGTTAACTAGAATCGATGAACTAGTAAACGTTAACTAGAATCGATGAACTAGTAAACGTTAACTAGAATCGATGAACTAGTGAATGATACCTGGGATTGATAAACTAGTAAACGATACCTAGGATCGATAAACTAGTGAAACATACTTAGAATCGAGTTCATTGATCCTAGGTATGGGTGTGAACGACAACTAGGATAAATGAACTAGTATACCCTCTGATCGATAAACTAGAAAACGATGAACTAGTAAACGTTAACTAGAATCGATGAACTAGTGAACGATATCTAGTAACGATCATTAGTTAACACAGCAAGGAATTTAAGTTAATATTTATATTTTTAAAAAGATCTAGATTGACAATAAAAAACATATTCTAAATCAGTAATGATACAACTAACCCCCTAGGAGGAAAGTTAAACGCGATCTGGCGGCACCACATCAATTAGCAAGAGCTGAGCTACTCTGATGAGATCTAATAACATCAAAATTTAGATATGTAGATTGCTAAGAGGTGGATTCCCACTTATATATATTTTATAAGATTGGCCTTGTGCTTATATCTCAAGCACTCTGTTGAAATATGATTCTATAGAGGGCACTACCCGGTGATCCTGATGGCATGAGCATGTTGACGGTTATTGCCATATGGGTGTGCATTACTAATTGATGCGGTGCCGCCAGATGGCGTTTAACTTTCCTCCTAGGGGGTTAGTTGTATAATTTTTGTATATAACCACTCGAGATATTGTGTGAATTCATCCTCACTAGCTGAGCTACACTGATGCGATCTAATAAGATCGAAATCTAGATATGTAGATTGCTAAGAGTGGATTCACACTTATATAAATTTAATGCTAAGTACGAATTTTCAAAAGATATTGTTAAAAAAATCTAGATTGACAATAAAAAAAAAACATATCTAAATCAGTGTTTCTACTACACTTAAAAATATCAAAGGACCTCCTAAAGGATGAATGTCTAGAAAAACTTCCCGAAAGATATGTAATCAATTCCTACTACGACCCCCACTGTGAGAATCACTGTTCTAAAGAAGAAGATATTGAATATGACACTTTCTCCCCAATATCTATAATTCCGGTCGTTTGAAATTTAATTTACAAGCCGTAACATTCGAACCGAAACAAAGAATCCTACACACCGCACGAAGAACATTAAAACCCACAGATGTAGGCGTCACATGTTTACCACATCCTCACTTTCACCTTAAAATCACAACTGCGATATCGCTCCAACAAAGATTTTGATGACCTACTTAGCCAAAAAAAAAAAAAAGCAAACCAGAAACAACATTACTCTTGTAAACCGCAAACAAAAGATTCATGCACGTGTTTGCGCGCGAATCGTCGCTGTTATGTTGTATCGACAAGCAGCAAACAAACAAAAAGACGCTGATACATGCAAATCGCGGCGAGTCCTTGGTCCGGATAAAAGCGCGCGCGCGGCCGAAAACCCGTTCTCGGCGCGACGACGGCCGATTGTTATTGAACGGTTTTATTTTTAATTCGCGCGCGCGATCCGTTTTATTTACGGCCCGAGTAAATAAACAGCAGGAGGAGCTTTGGACGGTTTGTAGCTATATAAAGGGGGGAAACACGTCGATAACATGTGTGATAAGATAATAATTAAATAAACTGGTGTGTGTCAAACCAATAACGGATAAATATCGGAAACACCGGTAAAGTCCTGGTTTCCTAGGAAGTAGGTGTTGACAAAAACGCGTCACTTCCGATACTAAACAATTGTTTACTAGGCACCTCTAGAAAATTCCCGCCAAAGATGAGCTCTTAATATTAATAGGAAGGTCCTTCTCAGGAAGCAGGTGTTGACAAAAAACGGCCGCTACCAAGGAAACCAGGACTTTACGGATCATACCCCCGTTATCACCAACGTTCCATAAATATATCAAAAAGAACTATTGAACCCATAAGTATTCGTTGTTATAGCAACAATAAATACATTATCTAGGGAATGTAGTTACTTTAGGTTCTCTCTATTGGAAACACTGAAAAAATAAACAAAAGATATCATTAAAGCTTCAATCACAAGCACTATTCCAGGTGTTGAGATTTGTTTTAACAATTTCTGTTACAATGACGTTTTCAATTTATCCATTCAATAGCTTATGGGACCAACAAAGTTATGGGATGTTGGTGAATACCATACATCATACTTTTAGTCTTTTTTTTATCATAGATAAGCTATGGAATTTTTTGGTCCATCCTCAATCGCATTTGTATGATGTAGTGATGATAACATTAAGTTAAGAGCTCATCTTTGGAGAGAATATTCTAGAGGTGCCTAGCAAACAATTTTCAGTATCGGAAATGAAAAAAAAAATTGAGCCACTCTAATGTATATAGAGTAAACCATGTGTATCTCACCTGATTAATAGTACATTATACAACAAGCATGTAATGCAAGGTATTATTCACGCGAGTGATACTAAACTATGCTCATTCACCATTTTAAATTACTTTAACTCTGCACTACACTGTACATTCCAAGTACTAAGCTTGGTAATACGAAGTTTATGTAAAATATGTGTATCAAAGTGGTTTGTGACCACAACGAGAGAAATAATGAATTTGGTACAAGTACATTTTCCTGACTGTGTAATAAGACAAATTATAACCCGCTGGCGTTATTTCACGCTTCTAGCTAATACATTTATCATGCTCCCGAGCAACGTCAAGCTAAATCCGTTAATTTTTTTTTGTTGAACATCCTGTATATTGTTGTATTTCGCATAAAACTAAACACGACACGTTTTTATTTTTCTGTGTGTGACGGTTGTTTGTCGTTTGGCCAAATTCGTGCACGGCATGAATTTGCATAAATTCTGTATTAAAACCAAAGGTCAGTTGTTTTTTTACGAATCACAAATCGTACCCCGGAGCCGGATTATGGAGGATATATTAAAACGTGTGTGTCACATTTACTTTTTTCGGTTCGTGGCTCGTCACATGGGGGCCCTTATGCTAATGACGGCGCGATAACGGATTATTTAAACTTCCTGCAGCGCTTGTTAACCATTTAAATCTTTATTAGTTTCGTCCCAAAGGCGAGAGCAAAGAGTACGTGAAAAACAACAGCGACAATAAAATGTGAGGAACTTATTAATTTAAATGAAATAAAAAGGAAATATCTAGTGTCCGACAGAAACAGTTTTTAAGATGTTCCTACTCTCATATTTTCAATCAGTTTTCTTGAGTAATCCAATCAGACGAGGAGAAGTTAGAGTAGCTGATCCAAACCTGAATGGCTGAGTCTGCAACGGAAACCCAAGTACGGAAATAAGGAATATGGGATTTTATCTTAATTTCGAAGCCTACACCGAAAGGTACTGGATAGTTGGCTGGAGGGTAGCATAGCTACAGACACTTAGGCCTCAAAATGGGCTCATTGTGAAACCTCCCTTTGAGGCTACTCACTCGTCCCACCAATCAATTTAGAGTGCTAGCTGCAAAACTCTGGCGGGTGAGATTTAACTCATGTCATCGGGCTTAGAAGTTATATAAATAGAACAAGAAACGATAAGCCCGTACCAGTAAAGAGTGATAAAGGCACTGTTATTCGAGAAAAAAATTATATATTTATACGCTGTCAAGTATCTAAATTTTTGGTAATTTCAAAATTTATATTCTACGCTGTATTTATATTCATTATTATTGAATATTATATAAATACTAAATTTTTATTTGATGTTACTATCCTTATAGAAAATTGTTTAATAAGTGAATTAAATTTTACTTAAACAAAATCTGCAAAAAATATATATAAAGAGGGTGATGCGTTTACACATCATTGGCCATAAATGGGTTAAAGTAAAATTGATGATTGGTCCAGTTTTAATAACAATAACAAAAATTAAATAAATAATTATCCTTTAAAATGAATTTTCATCAAAAACTTGTATGTATACAACTTTTTAAAATAGCCTTGTATTTAGGACCATAGTGGAAGATTTTGATTGATGTTTTTTTTTTAAAGAAACCTAATTTCAAGTCTCATCAGATGATGTTTATTTACTAATAAAACGAGCTAGCCTCTATACCAAAATAATAACAACCTTGTGTGTCTACGCATCATTATTATCATCCGTAAATAATCCTTGACTTTCAATACTCAAATCGGTCGAATTTAATTTAATCTTGTACATCCCACAACTTTTTGCGCGGGCTATATGCGTCCCACTATTCGTATAACTTTAAAAATAACATCTTTATCTCCCAAACTACGCAAATAAAAATCAAAACAACACCTCAAAACACATCCCAGCTAAGCGACGAGTCACCGCAATCATACCATTAAATATTTGCCATGTCAGTGCCCGAGTAGAGAAAAAAAACACCGGATGTGCCATGAAATTTCGGCGGCGACATTTTGGCTCGCCTTGGGGATGCGTAAACAAACAATGGGCCCCTGAGATGGGGCATCGAACCGGCAACAATGCCACAACTCGCTCCCCACAGACGAATATCGCTGTCGATAAAACAAAGAAGCGGCACAGTGTGTTTATCTACACCAACCCTCCGCGCTCGGCATAATGGCTACCTGACCAAAAACCTGTTGCGCCCGTACAAAATAAAAACATTTAGTTTTTTTTCGTACCAACGTCCTCATAAGAAACACAAAATAAACCCTACAAAAACATAAACATTACCATGTCGGGTCCCATATCTTTCATATCCAACTAGAAGCAACCATAACACTAATAATTCCCACTGTTTTAATGAATAACACGTCTGTTTTTTGTGTGTGTGTGTAAACAACACCACAGCGGCGAGCGCGTCCGTAACCTCTTGGCACAAAACTCTCCCTTTTCACGCGACTCACACGCACCGACGTACGCGACGTGCTGGACCAAACTAGGGGGGGCGGCAGCCGCGCGGAACAAAGAAGCCGGCACCGGAGGCGCGCAGGCGCCGTGCTGCAGACAGTGGCGGCGCGCGCACCGGCGCCGGCACTATTAGGTTAGGGCAGGGTTACACCCTCGCAGCATTACTAATTCAGCTAGCCCAAAATATACAGTTTTCATAAATACAAATTAAAATATAAAAATTATTAGACCGACATTATTTTCAATTTAATCTTTTCCACCTAAAGTGCACCGCTGCGGTAATTAAGGACTTCAAAGACAAGGAAAGATATAATAATAAAATAATAATGCCATAATGAAAATGGGAAGGTTTTAATTTTTTTTGAAAGTAAAAAATAATAATAATAACCGAATTATTTTTATTTCATCCTTTACAACCTAAACTGCACCCCTCCGGAGTTTAAGGACCTTAAAGTCGAAAATTTAAATAAATATAAGACATAAAATATGTTCATTTGATTCTCTTCCATCTGAAGTGCATCCTTTCGGAAATTGAAGAGCTCAAATTCAAATAATAAGAAACAAATATTATTTTCACATACTCTATATTCTTTTTTCATCATACTATACATTCTTTTCCACCTACAGAGCACCCCTTAAAGAGATTAAGGACCACAAATTCTTAAATTGCATAATATCTATTATACCATAATCTTCTTATATTGGTGCCCTCGCCTTACAGAAGGTAGGCGACCATCATGTGGTACTGTTCTTTATTATGCGCGCACCGAATCAGTGTAGCTACCACGCGAGTGTTAAACCATTGCCTGAGGTTACGCGTCCATGAAAACTTTTTTCGTCCAATTCCTCGCTTGCCCTCCAATGATAAGTTGCATGAGATTGTACTTATCGTTTCGAAAGATATGACCGAAATACGCGGCTTTTCGTTGTTTCACTACGGTCAGCACTTCGCGTGATTTACCGGCCCATACCATACCATAATACCGATATTTATACATGAAAATTGCAGGAGTAGCAGGAGTAATACGATGTGATCTCCCTAAGTCCTACGATTGTATGTCACACGATATAATGCTTATAAAACTAGAGCTTTATGGCTTTCGTGGTATTGCTCTTAATCTAACATCTACCTATTTACAAAATCACTGTCAGCAGATAGTACAAGAAAGTGGAAACAGTCAGGTTGCGGATATTTGGACATCATAGATATTATACAATTTAAGACTTTACGGTACTTAATCTCTTTATTAGGTATTTACATTTCGCTAACAAATTCGCCCGGATCCCGGCTTTGCTATCCCTATATACGATATGGGCAATTCAAGCTAGTCGGTACTCTATCTGGTGGCAGAAAATGAACTAAAATCTAGTGGGTAATCTCTACACATAAAATGTATTTTCTCATCATATATGTGATAATATGTGTTTGTCTAGTTATATATTAAAAGTTTATTAACAACCACGCATTACCGTCCAAGTGATCAAAATCGTGTAATTTTTATCGAATCAGCGGATTAAACCATAACAAAGATCAGCTGTTTACCCACTAGTTCGATAAAAACCGTTGACATTTGAATCGCCAATACGACCTCAGCTACTGAGAAATGATTTTTTTAATTTCTTTGTATACTTCTTACAAAAAAAGTCTCAAAACTCGAACATATTCAACTTTTAACTGGACGCACAAAACATTTGTCCTCGCCGCGTAACTTGTTTTTATTTACTCACCCCCCCTCGCGTTGTGATAAAAGCGGGGGGCGGCGGCATTACTTGAGTCGTCGCGATTGTGCCGACGTCCGAAGTTAACCCGAGAAACTTTTTCGTGGGGGGAGAGTGGTGGTGTATCTATAAATCAATGCCAGTTTGGCGCTTGACTCTTTATTTTGCTCGCCCCCCGCTTGTTTTCGCGTTATCAGCTCGATTCGTACACGGGTGAGTTTAATTAAGCTTAATTGCGCGCCAGTGCTTGAATGAAATGGAGTGTATGTACCAAAAAAAAAAACGAATAGATAAGGTGGATGCAGTGTAGTGGGTATCGATCGTTGAATTTTGACGTACTATAGTATAGCGCGCTTGGTGTGTGTTTGTGACTATATGTGGGGGGTGGTTTGAGGATTATGTTTATCGAGTATATATGGCGGATCATCTTTGTTTCGGATATGTCTACCACGATTAATCTAAGCTGAGAAAACAGAAACCCTAGTAGAATAATGAATTTGTTTTTGTCAATAAAAAAAAGACCTTTATTGGCATTTCCCTCTATTTTGCAGATCCGTCTTTTTGTCAATATATTATTTTAAAATAAAGGCTTTTGGTCGATAGCCTAAATAAAGATTGATTGTCTCTATTTGCCAACTAAGGCGGTTGCTCGCCACCTGGCGGCGGAAGAAAGAACAAACTATCATAGGTGGTCTTCTGAGTAAAGCAATATTTTATAATAATGAAAATTTTAAACATGTTATCGTACAGTAATATTAACATTTTAAACATGCTATCGTACAATAATACTTACATATACAAAATATTATTGATCGTGTAAGGTGTCTTTTAGATCTAACAAATTATTCCAATGCAGACTAAATTGTAATTCAAATGAATATAATCAAAAACCTGAACTGAACATTACACATAAACTGTTAGTCATACAGGTAGGTACTTTTATTAGTCACATGCTACCGCAACAATTTATCATTGATATCACATCGAAATGGTCGATAACTTTATTACGGAGTAGCGTGCGCTAGTATTTGTTTTTTATTTATTTATTTGTGTGTGTGTGTGTGACTGTAATTTACAGCGCACAGTGTCGTTGTATGCGCTGTGTTTCGACAACGTTGTGCAAACGGCGGGCGCGGGGGCTAATTAAAATTTAAGCCGGTTTCATTAACTGAATGAATTATGAACGCTTGTGTTGCAAGTTCGCACGGGCTCCCGAAGAGAAACCATATAGCGGGCCGTTCTGATAAAACCCATAAAATAAAAATAAAAGTACTGCGCATTGGGGAGCCTGAGTTCGATCCCCAGCGAGGAGCGAATTTTCGCGAATCACCTTTCACAGTTTTTCAGATGTTTTCTGTGAGGTTAAACCGAGGCATCACACTACTAAGACATATACCCAAACATACGAAAAAAGGGTAAGGAGCAAAGTCGAAAACAGTTAAATGAAGACCAAGGCGGGGCCATGAAAGGACGAACTATTCATGACCAAGCTTTTACAATAAAACAAATAATACAGAAATTCAGAATAATCCAGAAAGGGATGAAGGACACGGGAGTAGATTTTCACGCTAGCAAAAATGGTCCAGGAAGTACTGGACTCACACTCACACTTTAGCAGGAATTTTGTTCACAGACATACGGACATACGGACCTACGGACATACGGACATACGGACCTACGGACATACGGACATACGGACATATGGATGATCAAACTCCTCCGAGCTTCTCCCTTGATCGGCGAAAAAGCTGATAGCCTTATAAAGATAGAAGTGGTTAAAAATAAAAACGTTTTTCATGTATTGAAAATGTTCCTGCCTTTAAATCATGTCAGATATTTTTTTGTTTGGACAGTTGATGAATATGAACGCGGAAACACACACATTTTTCTCTATTCTGGTGAAAACGTCATGGGAAGAAGCTGTGCCATTCGCAATAAACATGGAAATTTGACGCGGCCGGCATTTGTGGGCGCTTGATTTATTGTTTTCCGGTTACATTTCGTCGTCGTTATTAATTACTCGTGTAAAATTTCGCGTTTCTCCGCTAAATTTATTGGACAGCTGCCGCGCTCGTTTCAGAAATTTTTGCCGCTAGCTAGTACAGCGGACAATTTCACTAAAATATGGCTGATACCGCACATACATAATCAGAAGTGGATTAATTAAAAAACAAGTGCATTTGTCATTAGTGCAGTCAGTGGTTGATCATCTAAAGCAGTCATTCTCAAAGTGAGGGTCGCGAAAAACATTTGGGTGGTCGCAGAACAATTGATTACAGATAAATTAAAGCAATATTCTATTAAAGGATATCAAGATTTAGCATATTGGCATGCATGAATATTTCGGAGCTATACATACATTGGTCTCACTTAGGAATAATTTTATTTATTGCTCTTACATCGATTTGCAGAGTAACATACACAATAAGAAGTAAAAGTAACGTAGTACATTATTTCCATTCTCTTCTATTTATTGCCAGTTCTTTTGCTTCCTTCCAGTTTTTTTCTTTCCTTTCTAATAGTTATATAGGTCTTTTTCTTGGTCTTCCTTTTTTCTTGTCTTTGACTTTTGCTCTCCATAAAATATTATAAATTTTATATTTTACCTTTTTAAACATATTGTAGTACATCTTAGTAACTATATTTGTATGAAGAAATGTATATTACAACGACTATTTCGTTATATGGTATGTACATATGATATTATAAAGTACACAGAGGAAAGAAAATTAGGATGGTGGGAACACATAATTAGGATGGCAGACAACACCAGTCAAAAGAATATGGAGAGCAAAAGTCAAAGACAAGAAAAAAGGAAGACCGAGAAAAAAAGCTATATAACTATTAGAAAGGAAAGAAAAAAACTGGAAAGAAGCAAAAGAACTGGCAATAAATAGAAGAGAATGGAAATAATGTACTACGTTACTTTTACTTCTTATTGTGTATGTTACTCTGCAAATCGATGTTAGAGCAATAAATAAAATTATTCCTAAGTGAGACACAATGTATGTGATTTTATTCAAGTGGTGCAAAATGTTATATAACAACCCCTTCAAAACATAACGAAATTCGCAATATCTCCTCAGTTATATAACAATATAATTTATCGATACTAATTAATTCACCAAAAGTAGCCATTCATCTTCAAAATCCACTCAAGGCTGTTAATCGAAATCGAGCAGAATTTTGCAACGAGGCCACGGTCGCGCGCAACCACATACCACCTGCCCCTGTTTAAAAAAGATACGTCATTTCCACCGAGCATCCAGGTTTATATGTGTGTGTTTTAGGGTGAAAAATTGCCCTGCAAACTGCCGCTGAAGTAGTGTAATTATAAAGGTGCGCAATGTGTGGCGCAATGAGGCGCAGCGCAATTAAGAGGGAAAGTGACGGGAGGCGCTTCCACACTGTGACACCGACGACGACGACGACGACTGTTTCATAACCCGCACACACACATACATACTATTCGGCAACCAGGTTAGTGAGCCAAGGTGCAAGGCCGCCATTGCTTTACAGACATAATCTTTATTATATAGGTACAAATACCTGCAGAGTGAGAGTTTTACAATCGTATGCCAACAACACTTTAATACAGAAAATATTGATTTCTGATTTTTCGTTCTTAATTTGTACGTAGTAGACTAAAAAATAAATGTAGAAGACGATTTTAGGCCTTCTAGTCCTCTAGTATGTATTCATTATGAAACCATTTCTGGAATTGTACTGGTAATACTGTTATACTTCTTACTTTCCGACAAACATATAACATATACTTCATTACTCAATATACTTTGATGATAACTTATGTAAAATTCGGATACAATAGGTTGTTTTGCACTAGGAAGTCCAAAAGCACGTGAACTCTTTCATTTCTTTTTCCATATCCTTTACAGCGCATTATAGTCTTAACAATGTCCTCTATTGTTAAGACTGTAATGCGCTATCATGAATATGGAAAAAGAAATGAAAGAGTTCAAGTGCTTTTCGACCTAGTGCAAAACAACATATTCGTTATGAATATCTTTTACCAAACATGCCACATTGTCGCATGTAATGAACGAAACAGACCTTAATGTAAATCATTGAAGTCGTCAAACCAGCAAAACCCAAATGCCATTACAGAAATGCTCAAAAAAAAAACGAACTCAACGCAAATATGAAAACACGGATGAAGACCAGACCTCTAAAGCAAAATATGTTTAAGAGGAAGAGAGATTGTCTAGCATCTTGACTAACTTTTGAGTCAAGAAATTGTCTTGTCTAAAACGACCTTTAACGAGGCATCTTCATACACCGTCCAACGACGAGAATTTCAATCAGTTTTATACATTAGATTTTTTTGTTTGTTTATACGGTATGCAAAAAGTCCAATATCATAATTTTTTCTAGTGAGACCAAAACAAAATTGTGTGCCCAAAGGTAATTAACGATAAGGAGTTACAAATTATGTTCGCATAACATTCCAGTTTACAAACACAACACAACAGAGAGTTGATCAAGCCCGATTGTTATCACTCACGAGTCGGTAATAATAATTGCTCAATTAAATTAGCGCCAATAACAAATCGGACAAGTTTCTCAAGGCGCGATCGCGATTTTATCGCGCGCCGATTTGATCGCTCCGAGTCTCCGCAGCAAGGGAAAACGCACGAACAATTACGCTGTTATAAAATTATTTTTTCATTATATTATACGCCAGCGACTGCAGCAATAAAACTTTTGCTTTCCGTTTAATTTTCTCCGCGCCGCAGCGATGGCGGGGGCAGATTGGGCCCGCCATTACTATAAAAGTTTAGCAAAATGAAATTGGAGACCGAATTACCATGTGTGCGGGCACAGTTAGGAAGTTATAGTTAGTACATTCTGAAGGTAATTTGATCATTTTATAAAGGATTTTAAACATATGGTTTTGATTGTCTTATCTTTAGAGAGCACGTTTTTGAATATCTTCAATACCTGCGAGATTTTATTTTAAAAAAAAACTTCTATCTTTATAGGGCTATCAGCCGTGAGGCTTTTCCGCCGGTCAAGGGAGAAGCTCAGAGGAGTTTAATCACCCGGTATTTACCTTAACTTCACAGAAAACCTCTTAAAAACTGTGAAAGGGACTCACGAAAATTCGCTCCCCGCTGGGGATCGAACTCAGGCTCCCCAATGCTCAGTACGAGACAGACGACGCCTCTAACCACTTGGCCACTGAGCTGGGTTTTTATTTTTATTACTTTACATTTATCTTTAAGTTCCTTTGTAAAATAATAAAAATAAAATTTCGCAGGTATTGAAGAAGAACTACTTATTCAAAAACTTGCTCTAAAACAAATAAATCCACCTCTCTTTTCCTTTATACTTTAAGCTTACAAGGAAAAGAGGCTTAAGGTGGAGTGGAGTCAGTTCGGATCGGTATTTGTTAAGTTCGACTTTAAACCCATTTATTTTTAAGTTCCTTTGTAAAAATAATAAAAAGTAATGTAATTGCTATTGACAAAAACATCAACTGTCTTTGGAAATTTTAATTTTAACTAGCGAAAACCCGAAAACCGAACCAGTACCTTAGAAAATACTAGTTTTATACGCGATATCCTTTAATTTTCACTTATTAAAATATTACAATTAAAAATATTAAAAAATTAAATAGTTAAATATTACAATTAAAACTATTTTCCGCTTTAATTAAAACCGAAACGCAGTTATTTAAAAATAATAATATTGAAAGTTCCTACCTGTGGTTGCCTGATGGAAATCTGGGGCTGCTGCTGCTGCTGTTGTTGGGGGTGAAGCGCTTGTTGTTGCATGTACGGGTTATGCATCGGCACCTGTCCCTGCATGGTGTACATAAGTTGTTCTGGGGGTATATTTTTGTTTTGCCCCATATCATAGAGATTGGGCATCGCGGGGCCCATGTAAGACATGTTCGGCGGTTGGGCGGCTTGTGGGAGCTTATTATTTACAGGAAACTTCCACTTGTCATGATTCTGAAACCAAAGGAAAACCCCACTGAAGTCAAAACTCATACTAATTATATTACTACAAAAAGCGATACAATAACATAATAATTGATGTATAATTTTATTTTATTTTTAAATTAAAAAAAATTACGAACTAATAAACTCGAATAAGCAATAAATTTTTTAAAAAATCCACAGAGAACCCTCAATACCATTAGCCAGAGATCAAATCCCGTGGTGAAGACTGAGGATTCAAGATTCATAGAGGAGGCACGACAAGTAACAGCGGCGCTTCTTTATTTGCTCTCTGTATGAAAGAAAAGATGTTGAACCGTATATAACAATTGTATTGAATTCTGAATAAATATATATTAAAAAAAATCTGTATAAAATTTCAATATTCAGATCGGTTTTTATAAATCACACAGTTTTTTCCCTATTCTACATATTTTCACTCTATTCTAATATTTGCTCATGCATCTAATGAGAGAAATTATTTTAAAAAAACTCCCCTCGTAAATGATTTCAACTGTGGGAAACGAGTAATTCATAATATAGCGTACTAAACGTCTTTATGCAGAAAATTAATGACTCTATAAAACCGTTATCAACAATTTCATTATAATGATTCTCTTCCGTAGTAATTTCCTCCAAAAACTGCATTTTTATAATTTATTAAGACATTCTCCCATTGCAAATTATTTTCAGTTTTCAAACGACGCACAAGCACACACACACACGGCGGAGGATTTATTTCGCTGTGCATGCACGCCACAGACGATTGCTGCGGTTGCCCATATAAATTACTGGCGCCAAGCCTTGCGTTTCCAAGGGATCGAAAATGTAAAGTAATATTCCATGACTGTACTGCGATAAACTGCACCAATACAACATATTACTTACTTCTTATTGTCTCACAAAATTCAAATAAAATAAATACACATGTTTTATATTGAAGATTTTGAAATTGTATCGAGCTTTTAGCAAAAACTATTCAACACAATTGTATATAAGTGTTACAGGTTAATAAAAAAAACTTACGCCCGGTTTCTCCAATGAATCTTAAAGCTCGTCTTATATATAACCACGTCTTATATATAACCGCGTCTTATATATAACTACGTCTTATATATAACCACGTCTTATATATAACCACGTCTTATATATAACCACGTCTTATATATAACTACGTCTTATATATAACCACGTCTTATAGATAACCACGTCTTATACATAACCACGTCTTATATATAACCACGTCTTATATATAACCACGTCTTATATATAACTACGTCTTATATATAACCACGTCTTATAGATAACCACGTCTTATACATAACCACGTCTTATATATAACCACGTCTTATATATAACCACGTCTTATATATAACCACGTCGTATATATAACCACGTCTTATATATAACCACGTCTTATATATAACCACGTCTTATATATAACCACTTCTTATATATAACCACGTCTTATATATAACCACGTCTTATATATAACCACGTCTTATATATAACCACGTCTTATATATAACCACGTCTTATATATAACCACGTCTTATATATAACCACGTCTTATATATAACCACGTCTTAAATTTTTATTCTGTTGCACCAAACATATGTAGATCTTACTTAGTCTTACAATGTAAGAACCATGTTATCGTTTTAAGATCCGATGTTTGTCTGCTGCAACGCTTTAAGACCGTCTTATTATTAAGACGGTCTTACTCTCGTATTCACCGACGTTCCATAAATCTATCAATATCTATTGAACCCATAAGTATTCGTTGTTATGGCAACAATAAATACATTATGTAGGGAATGTAGTTACTTTAGATTCTCTCTATTGGAAACACTGAATAATTAAACGAAAGGTGTCATCAAAGCTCCAATTGCAAGCGCTATTTAAGGTGTTTGACATTTGTTTTGGTATATTCTGTCACAATGACGTTGTCAATTTATCCATTCAATGGCTTATGGGACCTATACAATTTATGGGATGTTGGTGAATACGGACATTAAAATTGGAGAAACCGGGCGTTACTGTTTGCGCTGAAACTTATTTTATAAGATTGTTTGAGTATTTTATAATTATGAATTATCATCATCAATGCCCGTATTCACCAACATGCCATAGACATTATAGCTCCTATAAGCGACTGAATATTTATCCATTTAGTCATTGTGACAGAAATTGCCAAAATAAATGTCAAACACCTTAAATAGCGCTTGTGATTAGAGCCTCGAAGACACCTATTGTTTAATTATTCAGTGTTTCCAATAGAGAGAATATAAAGTAACTACGTTCCTTAATGTATTGACTGTTGCTATAAGAATTGCATGCCAAATTCATGAAATCCAGCAGCAATTACTTTACTGCGAAATTTCATCAAAAGAGTGCATTCCTTGCGACAGAGAAACGGTGCCCATTTAAACAATATTTTAAATGATGTCTTTACTACCTCAGTACATATCAAGAAAAAAATGTATATAAAACATTAAATTAATTTCTTTTTAAATTTTTAAAATTCCTTCCGAAACACTCTTTATAACTACTCTTACAAAATCTAATTTTCTTTGATTTATTGTATTGTATTATTATTAAATTAATAACATACTTCTACTGAGTCTATTACTTGATGGGATATAGTGAATCCTATTATTGTGCACTGGGGGTATTTTAGAGCATTAACAGTCCTTATTATCTTCCCGCTATGCGCCTGTTATTGGATTGAGACTTCACAAGGAGACTTTTAATGAGCACAATGTGCGATTTTATAGAACGCCCACCACCCCCGCGAGCGTTATAAGAAAAGCCGAGGGGTTGCGCGTAATTACAAATGTATAAATTCCCTTCCATTCACAAGCAACATTAACAGCGCAAAGAGATTAAGTAAATTTTCTATATGTTTCCAAAGTTCATCAATTATGAAAGGAACTTGAATAATTTAGGAAAATTTACAGCTACTATAAAAATCAATATATACTGCGGCTTTTATTCAAATAAATACGATCCTGATTATAATTTTTTTCCTTTGCTTAAAGGAATTAATTTTGCTACTTAACACATAACAAATAAATAAATTAAAAAAATAAATTCGTGTTGTGTTAATTTCAACGATTTCTTAACAAATTCAACTAGATTCTTCATTTATCATTTATTAATAAATAATAATAAATAATAATAATAATAAATAATAATAATAATAATAATAAATACATTTTTAAGACTTTCATACATGGTTTTAAATATTCTTATAGAGGGTGTCTCTAAAGTATGTAATAAATTCGATAAAAGCTTATGATTTTTGAAAAAAATAATCTCGAACACGACGATATTTAATTTCAAATTGCCAATGTTTATAAACACATTTTGTCCACAATTTTTAGAAAACCCACCCAGCCCCCTTATATATATATATATATATATATATATATATATATATATATAAATATATATAAATATATATATATATATATATATATATATATATATATATATATAAATATATATATATATATATATATATATGTTTGTTTTCCTTTTTTTTTTATTATATAAAGAGCGATCGGTTACAATTTCTTCAGTCATCGGGGGAGCTCGAAAATGGCTAGAGCTTAGCCGAAACTAGTTGCAAAAAAATATTTCCATTACAAAAAAAATCTTGGATTGTTAAGGCGTCTACTTTGTGATAATTCATTTTAAAAGATAAATAAAACGATTTTTTACTTTGTTTTCTATAACACTTCAGTTACACTTTGTAGTTGTAGTTGTAGTTTCGGCTCTAGCCATTTTCGAGCTCCTCCGATGACTATGAATGGCTAGAACTAGTTGCAAAGTGTAACTGAGGTGTGATAAAAAACAAAGTAAAAAATCGTTTTATTTATCCTTTAAAATGAATTATCACAAAGTAGACGCCTTAACAATCCAATATTTAAAAAGATAGTCATGAATGACATAAAAATGAATACAAAAATGGTTACGACGTATACACTATTTAAAATGCGGCATTAATTATGCGACTAATGATACTATCTTGTGACTAACTTTCTTTAAACGAACCTGACTATTTTTTTTTGTGTTGTAAAATGTAAATTGCAAATAAATTTCTCGTGGCATATTAATATTTAAATTTTGACCCTAAATGCAGCCAAAACATATGTAAATTGGTTTTAGTTGAATATAAAATTATTGATGTTTTCCGTATTAGGGCACATCGAGCGTGCAATTTATTGCAAAACGGACCATTTTCAAAAGGAATCAATACATTGAATGGCCGCAATTTCGTCTGGCAAATGCACGGAAGACATGCACAGGATACACGCAACCAACCAACCAACCTATTTATCAACATTTTTATTGAGCGAAAATAGTGTTATTTATGTCTCGCCCTATTATAATTTTCAATAGGCTATAAAACGTAAAATTAATCATCAATAGTATTAACAAAATATTAGTCGAATTCTGCTGTAACTACGATTGAATAAAAATAGTGCTTAACTGTTTCGGAATTTGCTATTATTTTCAAAATGAGAACCAAGTAAATAGTGAATTGCTGGTAAGTTGCGACCACGAACTATTGATCTTGAATCTTTTTTTCATTACGATGGAAACATGAAAATAAACCATAGAACAAGATAACAAAAACAATAATAACACGCCCGAATTGAAGATTGCATTTGAAAACGAACAACATTGAGCAAAATTAAAGGAAACCATCAATAAAACACTGGTTGCAAGTGCTTAGCTACAAAACGAACACGAGCACTAACAAATAAACACTGGATACCAAGAGAAACTCTAGGAATAGCAAAAGAACGTAAGGAACTGAAAATTAATTAGAAGAACACACAAGAAGACAAGAACACATACATGGAACTGTCAAGACAGATGTGCAGACAAGACAAAAACGATCAAATAAAAGACATCTACCATGAAATTGTCCCTTACAACCGGTGCACGACCGCAAAACTTGGAGCGATACAGCAAACCGCGAGGCGGTTAAACGAAAGCACCTATATGAGAAGAGATATGGCTCCTACAAAACCTGGACGGAAATAGCGAATCAACATTTGAAATGGACCCATTTAATACCCAAAAAGGAGTCCTGCAAGGGAGCAGTGTCGCCGAGACTTTTCACCGTATGTGGCGAATTTACCAGGAGACGCGCATTGAGCACCATAAGGTGCTTTCGTTTAATATTACTAGTCGCCCCGTGGCGTGCTGTATCGTTCAAGTTTGACGCTCGTGCGACCGGTTGTAAGAGACGAGATAGAATTGTGTGCTTCAACCAGTGTCCTACCAGCTGGAAGGAACCCAAATTAGTGCTTAACTGGAAAATGGGGACGACAGCCAGTTCGCGGCTAGCTCAAGACCTTTGGCCATGCCATCCAAGAGGCATAATGACCTGTTCATTATGCCTCTTGGATGGCATGGCCAAAGGTCTTGAGCTAGCTGCGAACTGGCTGGAGGAGGCGATAAAAGAAGCGGACAGGCTGGCACCATTTCAATATGGCTTCAGGGGACGGTCGACCGTCAACACCATACTGACTGTCATAGGACTAGTAGACGATGCAAACAGAGGACCACTGAGGAGGCGGAGGCATTGCCTGATGGTCACATTGGACATCAGCAATGCCTTAACGTGGAGAAACATCATTGAGGTGCGAAGAAGCTTACATATGCTGACACCGCTGCTGCGTCTGCTGAGGAGTTATCTGAGCTTTAGGGGGGTAGCGCACAGTGCACCAAAGGGAACAGACGGCAAGCATGACATGACGAGAGGAGTTCCACAGGGTTGTCTTAGGACTCCTACTCTGGAATATGATGTACGACGGGGTCTTAAGAGCCGCAGAAGGCTACTAGAACAGAAGCCGCAATAGCAATGATATTACCAAACATCAGCGGCGCCGGGGAGGCTCAGAGGTGATTGCTGACAACAGTAGCCCGTTTCCCGAAGGGCTATTCAAGGTGTTAACATTTATTTTGACCATTTCTGTCATAATGATATTTTCAATTTATACATTCAATAGCTAAATGCTCGTATTCACCAACATCCCATAAATTTATAGGTCCCATAAGGTATTGAATAGATACATTGAAAACGTCATTGTGACAGAAATTGCCAAAACAAATCTCAAACAGCTGGAATAGTGCTTGTGATCGGAGCTTTATGACATCTTTTGATTAATTTTTCAGTGTTTCCAATAGAGAGAATCAAAAGTAACTACTTACCCTAGATAATGTATTTATTGTTGCTATAACAACGAATATTTATGGGTTCAATAGCTATTGATACATTTTTGGAACGTTGGTGAATATGGGGGTATGGGACCTATAAAGGCACCTTACACGATCAATATTACTGTCAATATTTTAGAATAATGACAGTATTACTGTATGATAATATGTTTAAAATGTTCATTATTCTAAAATATTGCCAGTATTACTCATCGTATAAGGTATAATAATGATGTAATGAGGAGAATACTGATCTTTATCCAGATAATTGATTACTTGATAAATATAAAAGGAGGATTGAAGCAAATATTGACAGTACTAGGATTGACAGTATTATTGACCATGTAAGGTGCCTTATAAAGTTTATGGGATGTTGGTGAATACAGGCATAATTCTGTAATATACAACGTATACAGAATATGACATGCAAATTATAACTTTTATTAAATAATTATGAATCATACATAATAATAAAAGTATGTACATGGACTAATAATAATTTAATAACGTCCGTATTCATCAACGTTCCATAAATGTATCAATAACTATTGAACCCATAAGTATTTGTTGTTATAGCAACAATAAATACATTTTCTAGGGAATGTAGTTACTTTAGTTTCTCTTTAGTGGAAACACTGAATAATTAAACAAAAGGTGTCATCAAAGCTCCAGTCGCAAGTGCTATTCAAGGTGTTTGACATTTGTTTTGGCATATTCTGTCACAATTGTGCTATGTAATACAGAATGGAAAATTACATTCAGAAATAGTTGCACAGTTTAATATACGAATTTTTATATATAAAACGATATATGAAACTAGATAATGTCATATGGGCTTAACAGTTTGCAATGAAGCACAAAAAACATAAATGGCAGCTGAGTTGGCTGTGAAACATTGACTTCGCTTTTATATGTAGAGATATAAACTTTCTGATTATTTTGTGGAAACTAAGAGATTAGCATATGTATGGCATATCTCTGTGGGTCATTCTGTATATTTTGGTGGTGTTAAATATAATATATATATTATCGTTTGCTTCGTTACCTTTTAGTGTAGGCTTACTTATAAATATAAAATAAACAAATATTGTTTAAAAGGACAACTGAAGACCTTTTATTTGTATTGACTTTAATGGCGCCAAATCATTAACTATACAATAACAAATACATAAATAAATAATAAACTTACATCAATAATACTGTCATCTCCGAGGGCCCATCTCTGTTGTTTAGGTCCAAAAGCAGGAAATTCAGGATCAGGTTGCCTCTGGAACTCGTACCCCACGGCCGCGTCGTCTTGAGTACGTTGGGGGCCCCTCTCCATCTCCAAGCGTACTACGGCGTTCCCATCTCCGCCGCCCAGCCACTTCATTGGTGTCACTTTTGGGGGAGAAGCGAAAAAAAAAAGAGTGCAATTTTTAGGTTAAATCATCTCCAAACAAAAACACGCAAACAAACGCATTTCAAGGCTAATTACTTGGGTGCCCACGGTGATTAATTAAGCAGCGAGTGCCCCCCTCGTACATTGGGGGCCCTAATCGTACTCCGGCAATGACATTTCAAAACCCCGGCACACACACACAAGCACATACACACACGAAACAAATGGCTACCGGGCGAAATGACAGCCGATGTACACAAAGGGAATTTCGGGGCGTTTTAAATAACACCGCGAGCACCTACAAGGGGCAATAACATGGCAAATATCTTGTTGCTGTACCTTTGCTTATCTTGGACGGGTGTCGTGCGGCAACGGCGCGTATTTCCGCAGAAAACCCCTCGGCGTCGGCGTTAGGAAGATTATTCTCTGTCTCACTATCACTCAAATAAACACTATTCTCCGCGCACACGGATTTATTTTAAATCATGCACTATACACAAAATATTACCACTAACTATACAGTTGACTATTTACAATTTACAGGGTCCGTGCGATTAGCCGATTAAGCCATTTAAACGGGCTGATATTTTCGGATTCACAAATGACAGCGGACCGTGAACGCAGCGCTCGCCATTTTCTTGTTGTGATCGCACGGCCGGGTGGTGCGCGCGCAGCCCACTCATGCGCGCGCCCAGATTCAAAACCGGCCAAGCCCACTCGCCGCGACCAACCCCAAGCATCAATTTAGAGAGAACCGCAGACACACAATTATATAAACTAATTTATAAATGATATTAGTAATTAGTATGTGTTGTAATTTTAGGTTTGATTTTATTAGCCCACCCCCGTTCGCGCGCTGGTGAGTGACCTCGAGCGCCCGCCGGCCTTGGCGGCGCGCGTAATTGTTGCTATACATTTTGCAGACGAGGTTTTTCTTGTGATGCGCAAGAACTGGGCACAGGATACCTTTCCTGTCGCGACACGCGTGATTTTTACGAAAATTGTAATGAGGACAAACCACACCGGTTTGCCTGGAGATTTTAAATAAAATTAAATTTTTAAATTGAGACTAATATGGAAACAATTAAATTTAATTAGTTGAAAAAAACTTCTATCTTTATAGGGCTATCAACTGTAAGGCTTTTTAGCTTTAGCTCAGTATTGGAGAGCAAAAGGTTCAAACCCCATCTCGGGTAAATTTTCGGGAATCACTTTACTTTAGTAGTACGGCTTTAAGGTCGATAGCCAGAATTTTAACAAATAAAGTAACTACTACTATAGTTAAAAATAATGAAAAAATTTTATTTATTTATTTATGTTAGTCGTAATATAAATAAATATTTATCAAAAAAAAATTAAAAGATTGTCAGGTGTGGGGTTCGAACCCACGCTCCCCTTCGGGAACCAGAGCTTAAATCTGGCGCCTTAGACCGCTCGGCCAACCTGACTAGTGACAACATATAATTCATAGACTGTATTCATACTTATTTATATTAATTTTAGTTTTTTAATATTAATGCTTGTTCACAATGAGCGTAACAATACAACGACTGTAAGATATTATGTTCAATCAAACTATGCCCGCTCACTATTTTATAGCGAATTCTACCTGTTAGCGACGAGTTTTATTCTATGTAATTCGAGTACTTTAAATAACTCGCTCAAATAAACACTGATTGTAGGTAATATATATATTCAATAACAACAACAAATTTTCAGAATAATATTTCATAAATTAATGATGATAATTTAATGATAATAATAATGGTGATTCACACTCTGATGAATTCCCTCAGTGAAGAACATATAACATTATACGCATAGACAATGTATTATACGTGAGAAAACACAAATAATAGATATATTATTCAATAGTCATGGACAAAACACTTTTTATGCGCTCTTTAATTATATTTAGCTGCATTTTATAATTTTAATATAATTTAAGGCAAGCATATGCCATCTACTGTACACAATGATGATTAATATCATTTATCTACTCTACTATAGATGGAGTCACATACTGTACACAATGATGAGTAATATCATTTATCTACTCTACTATAGATGGAGTCACACATGACATAATTCTCATTTTTATTAGGCAACCATTTATTATATCCTGAAGTTGTCTCGAATCATCAAAACCTCAAAATCTGTCTTTTTCTCTTCATTGTTGTGAACGTCACAACCGCATGCCCATCTGCGACCGTGAAAATCGTATCCAGTGAACACTCTCATCAAATATCAGGGTCACAGGTCGTCGCCCGGTTGCCGGTATGCAAAAAAAGTTATTCTAATCTCAATAATTATAATTTATTTCGGTGCTAGTTTTATATTCATGGTTAATCAAAATCGCCGCGTTGTTATAAACTAGTGCAACTAATCAAAGTTATCCATATGGTAACTATAGTTATTTAAGACAATTTTACTGCATATATCTTTTAATTTATAACGTAAATGCTAATTGGCTGCGTTTTGCGCAATTTATCATATATTACATCATTTATTACTAATTATTATTATTTACTTTTATATGTATGGTTATCTATATGTGTCATACATATAGGTAATAAGTATCACTTTACCATTATTATTATTTAACAATTAATGCCTCTTCTTATTTCATTATTTATTTTAAAATTAATTTCTGTTCATGAATGATGATGTTTAATCAGTACTGGAGCAAGGGTTTAGTTATAGAAATATCAGAAAATATTACAATATATTATCAAATAAAAAATCAATTTAATTTCATATAAAAAAAAAATTAAAAAAAAAAATTATTATTTATATGAATTTAAATTGAATTCTAATATTTTCTGATATTTCTATAACTAATAATTTAGAATTTGATAGTTTTAAAGACTAACCATTTTTTGAAACAAAAGTTCATTCAAAGGAAATTATCAATTTCTATAGTTCTACAAAACATTAGAATGAACTTTTATGAAGACTTATTTTCCAAGAAGATTTTCCAATTTAATTTACCAAAAAAAAAAATAGCATCCATATAGAGTCTAAGGCCCAATTCACACATAGGAGGCGAAGGCGTGGCCAGAGGCACGACGCTTTCATGCCCCCTCTATATAAACATATGATGCAATGCCCGCTTAGGTGAAGAGGCGCGGGCATTTGCCTCGTGCCTCTCGCAGTGCCGGCACCGCGTCTTAGCCTGAGACGGAGACACGGTGGTTGCGAGGCGAGAGGCACAACTCTTCCACGCCGCCTCTATGTAAACATATGAATGTGAATTGGGCCTAATATTTACTTGATTATCCCCTGTATTCATCAACGCTCCATAAATGTATCAATAGCTATTGAACCCATAAGTATTCATTGTTATAGGAACAATAAATACATTATCTAGGGAATGTAGTTACTTTAGATCCTCTCTGTTGGAAACACTGAAAAATTAAACAAAAGACGTCATTAAAGCTCCAATCACAAGCACTATTCCAGGTGTTTGAGATTTGTTTTGACAATTTCTATCACAAAGACATTTTCTATTCATTCATTCAATACATTATGGGACCTATAAAGTTTATGGGATGTTGGTGACTACAGGCATATATGTAGTAGTATGGATAATGTATTGTAATCTGCAAATCTTCTTTAGTAGATCCCCTGATCATATTACCTTGGCTATATAGTCGTGTATAATGTTAAAAACAAATAATATTTGTTTTTATTATTATACATGACAAACAAATTCCCTACTAAATTTAGTTCATTTCCTACCACCAGATAGAGCATCCACTGTCTTGAATTACCAATAATAATGTATTTATTTCATCATGACTATTTTGATTTCCAAATAAATATACTAATGCCTGTATTCACCAACATCCCATAAGATTTATAGGTCCCATAAGCTATTGAATGAATAAATTGACAACGTCATTGTGACAGAATATACGAAAACAAATGTCAAACACCTTAAATAGTCCTTGCAATTAGCAAGATGACACCTTTTGTTTAATTATTATTCAGTGTTTCCAATAGAGAAAATTTAAAGTAACTACATTCCCTAGATATTGTATTTATTGTTGCTATAACAACGAATACTTATGGGTTCACTATTGATAGATTTATGGAACGTCGGTGAATACGCGGGTAATTCTAATAAAAATTCAATGCTATAATGATGTATTTATTTAATGAAGACTATTTTTATCTTCAACAGATAATTACTTCAAAATGTATACCGAAATGACCGCCAAGGACATCCGTACTGGATTCATCAACTTCTTCAAGGACAAAGCACACGAGTACGTCCATTCCTCCTCAACTATTCCATTAGACGACCCCACGTTGCTATTCACTAATGCCGGCATGAACCAATATAAGCCCATCTTTTTGGGCACTGTTGACCCAAACAGCGACATGGCCAAATGGACGCGCGCGGTCAACACCCAAAAGTGTATCCGCGCCGGCGGTAAACATAACGATCTGGATGATGTCGGAAAAGATGTTTATCATCACACATTTTTCGAGATGTTGGGCAACTGGTCGTTCGGCGACTACTTCAAGAAGGAGATCTGCGAGTGGTCCTGGGAGTATCTTACGGTTACACTCAAGCTATCTAGTGATAGATTGTATGTTACCTATTTTGGAGGGGACGAAAAGAGTGGATTGCAACCAGATGACGAATGCAAACAAGTAAGAGTTTGTTAGCAAGATATCTGATTAAAAACAATACCTTCCTTTACATCAAGGAAAGTATAAAACAAGATTTCACATTTCAACAAACCACCCAATTTTTCAATTGATGGAACTGTTGAGGATCGTTGTTTCAATTATTGGAATAGTCGCGGAACGTTCTACCAATTATTAGTTCGTCAATTATTTCAATTATTTAAACTGCTCTATCAATTGAAAGAATGCCGTCCTGCTATTGCTACAAAAACAACTCTCTTCAATTGTTTGTACCTAGAGTTCATACAGCAATCGATAATTCATCAAACTATGCTGTGTAATATTAAAACAAACGTATTAAAGAACGTAGTTTCAATAGAAGAAACAGGTGAAGAACGTTGCCTCAATTGATAGAACAGTTGTGGAATATTATGTCTATTGGTAGAACCGTCGAGAAACATTGTTTCAATTAATGAAATATGAAGAACGCTGCCTCAATTGATGAAAATGTTGAAGAACGTTTTGTCTATTGATAGAACAGTTGAGGAATGTCGTTTTAATTGATTAAACAGTTGAAGAGCATTGCCGCAGTTGTTTGAACAGTTGAAGAACGTTGTGTCTATTGATAGAACAGTTGAGGAATGTCGGTTTAATTGATTAAACAGTTGAAGAACATTGCCTCAATTGTTTGAACAGTTGAAGAACATTGTGTCTATTGATAGAACAGTTGAGGAATGTTGTTTTAATTAATTAAACAGTTGAAGAACATTGCCTCAATTGATGGAACAGTTGAAGAACATTGTGTCTATTGATAAAACAGTTGAGGAATGTCGTTTTAATTGATTAAACAGTTGAAGAACATTTCCGCAGTTGTTTGAACAGTTGAAGAACGTTGTGTCTATTGATAGAATAGTTGAGGAATGTCGTTTTAATTGATTAAACAGTTGAAGAATGTTGCCTCAAGTGTTGGATCAGTTGAAGAACGTTGTGTCTATTGATAGAACAGTTGAGGAATGTTGTTTTAATTAATGAAACAGTTAAAGAACATCTCAATTGATGCAAATCTAGCTTTCCTTCTAAAACTAATGTAAAGCCTTTTGTTGTACAATTAATATACTTTCAGTATTGTTTTATTTTTAGATTTGGTTGAATCTTGGTGTGAAACCATCCCACATCATCCCAGGCAACATGAAGGACAACTTTTGGGAAATGGGTGAGACTGGTCCATGTGGCCCTTGCTCCGAACTCCACTACGACCGCATTGGGGGCCGCGAAGTGCCCGAGTTGGTCAACATGGATGACCCTGATGTGCTCGAAATTTGGAACCTTGTGTTCATCCAATTCAATCGCGAATCCGACAGCACTTTGAAGCCGCTCCCCAAGAAACATATTGATTGTGGTTTGGGATTGGAGCGACTTGTCTCAGTGATTCAAGGCAAACGTTCGAATTACGATACGGATTTATTTATGCCGCTCTTCCATGCGATACAGAAAGGAACGAATGCGCCCGTTTATCAGGGGCGCGTGGGCGAGGAGGACGTTGATGGGGTTGATATGGCGTACCGGGTGTTGGCTGATCATGCCAGGACACTTACGATCGCGTTAAGCGATGGCGGGAATCCGGATAATACCGGAAGAGGGTGAGTATTATCCTTAAAAGTGCCTTTCGTTTATCACTCTGGACTGGTAGTGGCTTTATATTAATAATGATTCTACAAAAAAAGTCGTGATTCGTTTCAGATATGTATTAAGAAGAATCCTACGTCGTGCCGTCCGTTACGCGACTGAAAAACTGAACGCCAAGCCCGGATTTTTCGCAACCTTGGTGCATACCGTCGTCGAAATTTTAGGCGAAACCTTCCCTGAAGTGTGTAAAGATCCCCAAGGTATCATCGATACCATTAACGAGGAAGAAGAGCAGTTTTTGAAAACACTATCAAGAGGTAGAAATTTGCTGCACAGAACCATCGGGAAGTTGGGAGATGACAAAACACTACCAGGGGATGTCGCTTGGAGGTTGTACGACACATACGGTTTCCCTGTAGATCTTACTCAGTTGATGGCGGAAGAAAAAGGGTTAACAGTGGATATTGAAAAGTATGAGGAGGCCAAGAAACAGGCGCAGATTGCTTCACAGGTAAGACTACACCTTTCACTGAGTTTCATGCTCGAGTTTGAGCATGAAACTCTGTAAAAAGTGGACGATTATTGAAAAACCATTTTCGTTTTAGGGCAAGGGAACAGGTGTTGAAGATACTGTCAACCTAGACGTGCACTCCATAACGCACCTACAAACGAACGGCATGCCCACCACTGATGACTCCCCTAAATACAACTACACCGCCCCCAGTGATATCAACGCGGAGTATACTTTTGAGAAATGCGAGGCCACCATCATGGCTATGCGACGCAACAAAAAATTCGTTCCGGTCAGCTCGAATGGGCAGGAGTGCGGGTTGTTGTTAGACAAAACCAGCTTCTACGCGGAACAGGGTGGGCAGATTTACGACGTCGGCTTCATGGTGAAGGTTGATGATGAGAACGTCGAGTTCTCCGTGAAGAATGTACAAGTGCGGGCTGGTTATGTGATGCATATTGGCAACGTGGAGGGTACTTTGCATGTCGGCGATAAGGTGACGCTACATGTTGATGTCGCTAGAAGGAGGCAGATTATGAATAATCACACAGGTAAAAAATATAATTGCATAAATCCTCTTAAGATGTCGAGGTCACTAGATATCCCAACTTTCTATCAAACAGTTCATGTTCAAGTCTTCATATATTAGTGCCTTTCGTTTATCACTCTGGGCTGGTACGGACTTATTGTTTCTTGTTATATTCGCCGCTTCCGATGCGCATAATTCTACCTCGGCCCTTACAACCGCGACTGCAAGAGCTGAGCGATACTGCACGCCACGGGGGCGACTAGCAATGATAAACCATGCTAAACGAAAGCTCCTATTGTATGTTATTAATACCTTTAAGCTCAAAATTCATAGATATATACTTTTTATAGTGTGACATGACGTCACTAGCGGCCGTTTCTTTAGGACATCAACCACGGCAGCTTATAAAAGAGCTTCACGCCAATAAGCCCTAAAACTACTATTTTTGTACTAAAATTTATAAGTTAATTCACCTTACTATTTGGGTGTGTGTTGTTGATATTATGGTTTTCGCCAGATGGCATTAAACATTGTCTCTAAAGAGAAAGTTACAAATATGTAAATTTCTCGTTAGTAATAATTTAGAAAGTAAATTATAAATAAATAAATTAAGTAATAACTTAGAAATTTGTTTTTTAAGGAACACATATTTTAAATTACGGCCTAAGGAAGGTGCTGGGCACCGAGGCCGATCAAAGAGGTTCGTTAGTCGCGCCAGACAGGCTCAGGTTCGATTTTACCAACAAGGGTGCGATGTCAGCCGAGCAAGTGAAACAGACGGAGCTCAGTTCGAAAAATCTCATCGCGAGAAACGGGGAAGTTTTCGCAAAAGACTCCAATTTGGCGGTGGCCAAAACAATCAATGGCTTGAGGGCTGTTTTTGAAGAAACCTACCCGGACCCCGTTAGGATTGTATCCGTTGGAGTGCCCGTGGAGCAGTTGGAGGCGGATCCGTTCGGACCAGCAGCTGCAGATACGTCAGTAGAGTTTTGTGGAGGTATGTTTTAATTTGCCTCTCTTATATCTCTATATAAATAACTCACTTTCAAGATTCAAAACTTAATGGAAGATTTTAACAGTAAATGAACCGATAAATCTTAAATTTTGATTCAATGGTGCCCACATTAGATATATTTATGGAAATCTGTCATAAAAAACTTACTGATAACGATTTTAGTAAACGAAAAACTTTAATATATCGAATCTTCAATATAAATAACACTTTTAGTATATATATGAGGTTTGTGTGAGTCCTCAATATTTCTGCTCGCATAGTTCTGTTTATATGGATTGTCAACCAACAATTTGAAAAACTGTGTTACCCCATGAAAAGGACTATGCGAGCAAGGGTGGTGTGGTAAGCTCGTTCACTATTTCAATCACTGATTTGTCTCCCACAGGCACCCATTTGCGTTACGCCGGCCACATCGGCGACTTTGTAATCGCAAGCGAGGAAGCCATCGCTAAGGGCATCAGAAGAATAGTAGCTTTAACCGGTGTTGAAGCCACTAAAGCCTTAAAACGCACAGAAATGCTCGAAACCCGTTTTAGTGAGATTAAAACCTCAATTAACACGGATAGCGCAGGCGCTAAATCAAAAGAGCACGTGAAACAAATCGTTGAACTCACCGAGGAGGTGTCCCACGCTGTCATCCCCTACTGGAAAAAGGATGAGCTCCGTAATGAACTAAAGAATTTGAAAAAGGCGTTGGATGACAAGGAAAGGGCTGGAAAAGCTGCAATTGCCAATCAAGTGGTGGATGAGATAAAGCAGTTGGTGACGGATACACCCAATCAGCCAATTCTGGTGAAAGAGCTGAAGGCTTTTGCTAATACCAAAGCGCTGGATAGTGCTCTGAAACAAGTCAAGTCGATCAGTCCGGAAACCTCCGCGATGTTCTTCAGCGTGGATCCGGACAGCAATAAGATTTTCTGTTTGTCGGCAGTGCCGAAACCAGCGCAGGAAAAGGGGCTCAAGGCGAATGAATGGGTGATGTCGGTAGCGGCGGTTATGGGGGGCAAGGGCGGAGGCAAAGCGGATTCCGCGCAAGCTTCAGGAAGCAACGGCGGCAGTTTGGATGAAGTCTTACAGCTTGCTGCCCAATTCGCGCAGAGCAAATTGCAATGATTACACTTTGTTACTTTTATAAAAAATAAAATATTTATTTAAGATCACCTTCACCGTTTTTGTTCTTGTCGTACATCAGCCGTATTTCTTGCAGTAGCTGGCTTATGTTCGTGCCGACTTTTGCGCTGATTGGGACTATTGGTAGGTCAGTGTTTTGTTTGAGCAGCTGCAGATTGTCATCAGCATGCTCTACATCCATTTTGTTTGCGATTATTAACTGCGGTCGGTTTACAAGTCCTTTGCTGAATTGGGAGAGTTCATACCTGAGGGTGTTCAAGTGCTCCCAGGGTTCCTCTAGGGATATGTCCAATATGTATAGGAGGCCTGAGCAACGTTCTGCATGTCGTAAGAACTGTATGCCTAGGCCTTTGTTTTTGTGGGAGTCTGGAATTAAACCTGGCAGGTCAGCAACTGAAAATGATGTATTTATTGTAAATTTGTTTGATCCTAAGTTTATTACACTGTATGTGGAGACAATTTTTGCAGTTTTACTGAACAATTGTAACTCTATGACCGTTTATATCCCTCTGCAACAAATCTGAGTGAAAGCTGGTAATAATGAAAAAAAAAATACAGGGGTTAATGTGCTATAAATGTAGTAAACTTTGACATTTCATGAAAAAGTAACTGTTTCCATCCAAAAACCTAATACACATATATTGTTGGTTTCCTGTAAACATCAGACCTCCACTACAGGGGTGCGTTCCGATTCGTCGTCCGATCAAGTCCGACTGATCCAAATCCGTTCAGTTATATCGGATGAATTGCCTAGACATGGTCTAAAAGCGTTCTATCTATGATGTAACACCTCGTCGGATCATATTTATCCAAAACTGAATGCACCCCAGTAGGTCTACATTTTAATTTACAAAGGTTTACCTGCAATTTGTTCATAATCATCATACTGAATCATTCCTATGTGTGGTTTAAGGGTTGTAAATGGATATGGTGCTATTTTTGGACGTGCTCTTGAAATTGCTCTTAACAATGTGCTTTTTCCAGCATTTGGGAACCCAATCTAAAAAAAATATTCACTGAATTATTCATATAACATTATATGAATCACATGAAATAACTCACCAATCCAATATGTGCCATACTCCTCAATTCTACTGTATATTCCAACTGTTCGCCAACAGCCCCAAACTCACAAATCTCAGGACTCTGCTCTGTATCCGTAATGAAAAAATGATTACCCTTCCCTCCAGCACCACCTCTAGCTGCTACAAACATAAAACCTTCATCTGATAAATCCCCAACAACCTTACCATCTCGGTTCTTAATAATAGTCCCTATTGGAACATCAACAACCATATGCTGAGCACTCTTCCCATTACAATCCTTATTATGTCCATTATCACCACAATTAGCTTGCAGGATTGAGTTCACATGCACTAAATCAGTCACATTGGTGCTAGCTCTCAATATAACATGCCCCCCATTTCCACCATCACCTCCATCTGGTCCAGCCATTTCATTACTCCACAGGTGGAGAAATGATATACATCCATCACCCCCATTTCCAGCCAAAGCTTTTATATGTTTGAGATCTATAAATGTTTGTGACTAAATTACAACATGCAGTAGCTAGCTACTTACAAAAATGTTCACACTTTATCACTAGACGATTTCGGTTTTCTGCTGCGTAGCGGTTGTGGCAC
The DNA here is from genome assembly GCA_963942505.1 of Lordithon lunulatus. Taxonomy (NCBI): domain Eukaryota; kingdom Metazoa; phylum Arthropoda; class Insecta; order Coleoptera; family Staphylinidae; genus Lordithon; species Lordithon lunulatus. The sequence goes on from OZ012667.1 coordinate 65,943,946, forward strand.
TCGTGCAGAAAATGCCCGAATTGTGTACACTAGGGCACGATTTCGTAACATGTTTTTATAAAATGTAGTATTTTTAGTAAATTAGTTAGTGTGATTTACATTTGTTTACTCTGCTAGGTTATGCCAGTTATGCCATAGAAACTATTAGGTTATGTTTGACATGGTAAATTCCAGTATTGCCAATGGCACCGCACTTTTGAGAACCTCTGATATGCTAGCTGTCATTTGTCACGTGACAGGTCACGTGGTTAAAACTTGGGCGGGAATTTAATGTGCGCGCCAAGTCCTGGGATTATTTTTAAATTTTATATCTGCGGCAAAATGCAAAACCTGCTCAATGGATTTGAATAAAATTAAAAAAAACACTATTTATAGTCTCTTATATATATATATATATATATATATATATATATATATATATATATATATATATATATATATATAGATATATATATATATATATATATATATATATATATATATATATATATATATATATTTAGTTCAGCATTTTTTGTTTGTTAATTTATTATTATTTTTTGTAATTATATTAGCAATGTGGAAAATTGAATGTTTTATTTTTGGACTGAGGAGTGTAAACGATAATTGCTATTATTTAAACTATTGAGACTTGAACTAGTACTCACAAATGAATTAATTGTTTAAATTGATTGGCCTATAAATCCCCATACTTGGGTATAATTTCTTGGGTGTCTGGGGGTAAACTTTAGAGCAATTGAAACAATTCAGAACGTTCTGAATACAGGCATCTAGAGGGTCTATACTGTAAGCTCAAAAAATCTTGTAAAAAAAACAGGTAAATTGTAATACAAATTTGTTTATATATTTAAATAAATTTGTATTTATTTATAATATATTTAGTATGCACCATCTATAAACAGATTGTTATGAATTTGATTAAACTTTATCGGCTCGTTTTAAATTTCCATCTGCCTCAACAAAATTTATTTTTATCAGGTCGGCTTAGATAAAACAGAATAAACAAAAACACATCGCTATGTACAGTATATGTTGCCATGAAAGATTGATCAAACGTAACGATTCATCGTGGGGGCAGCGTCGTCAGCGTCAAACTGGGTTATTATTGATCGACGACGCGCCGCCGCCGACGCCGCCGGTACGTACAACAACGGGAACGTCTGTTCGATGCCAATACAAAAAATTTAGTGGCGCGTGTTTTTCAATGGTGCCTTTTACTTGAGCCGATTGGAGAGAAGTAAATACAAAAAAAAAGAGAGACAACGGAACCGGGCTGCACGGTGAGCGATTTCGTCGAGGTCATCAGCACTCCCGCTGATTGCGTCGCGAGCGGCCACAGCTGATGGTGAGTCAGTGTTCGATAGGCGACCCCGAAAACGTTGCAGGAAAGTGCTGAACGAAAGCGTAATAATGGTAAGCCAAACAATTTTATTATATTCCTATATGGTGAATTGTAGGGAATCCAAAACTTATGTTACGTGTGTAAGTAATCAGTAATAAATTGCTTAATTATAGACAGAAATAATATTTTTTTCAAATAATTACGTCGTTATGTGAAAAATAGACAACTTAGTTGTTTCGTTGTTTATTAAGAAAAAACTGTTTCTGGTGCAACTGAATTAGCAAAACATGTGAACAGTAGGCTTACTGTTCACATGTTTTGATAACGTCGGCAAGGGGTGCGATTTTGGAGCGATCGCTATTGTCATACGTTATAAACTGTACATGTTTCATATCTATGGACATTGGCATTAGCTCAAAAATAAATATCAAAAGATTACTTATAGTTAGCCTTCAGTGTCTGCTAGAGATAGCGATCTTCTTTCAAGAAGTGAACAGCCAAAAGTCGACACAATTCACAATAATAGTGAATGTCTCTATATCGTTAAAAGCATAGCGACCGCTCAAATATCAACCCCCAGGTACCTTGAATTCCTCAGCACACTTAATGGTCAAGGCACTACGGAAGAAAGGCATACAACAAGTTTTATGCCATAAGGTAGAAGCCAGTCTAGAGAATAGGATCATATCCACACTCGACATTGCCAAAGTAGCGGTGATAGTACTCCGCCCTACAGACACCCCTTTCCAGTTGTCGCCTTTAAAATGGCCAAAAGGCGACAACTGGAAAGGGGTGTCTGTAGGGCGGAGTACCATCACCGCTACTTTGGGCATGCCTAGTAGACGATCTAACGCACAAGCTTCTCGGACTGCAGTGGATGCCTTCCGAGAAGCTTATGCTTGTGCTTGTGCCAGGATTTTCCAGGACGACATTGCGATCGTCGCGAGAGGACAATTCGGGGGAATAATCTCACAGCGCACACAAACAGCCCTGAATATAGTGGACAAATTGTGTGATGAGGAAGGCTTGTCCATAAACCCTCTGAAAACCACAATAGTTAACTATACAAGAAAAAGAGTACTAACAGGTCTAAAACGCCCGATAACTAAAGGTGTCGAAATTGAATTTGCATCAGAATACATTCTCTGATGCAAATTCAATTTCAATCTACGCCTGCAGCACCTAAAATCAATTTAAGTGTGTTACAATTTACAACTGTGGCACACTGTTATATCTGGTGGAAATATTAATTTAACACCTTTAGTTATAGGGCGTTTTAGACATGTTAGTACTCTTTTTCTTGTATAGTTAACTAGGATTCAAATCTAGGTAGATGCAGTAGAATGTGCGGGAAAAACTAGGATCCGAGTCCCAAAATTACCCTTTGGCTATATACTATGGTAGTAAGACTCCAGATATCATATGAGTTAGTAGTATGGTGTTGTGAGACACATCTAATACACGAATTGACATATACACTGATAGCCAAGCGGCAATAAAAGCGACCACGTCCTGGCGAGTATCGGACTGTCAGCACAGCCTTGGGGAGCTAGGTAAACAAAATATACTGACCTTAGCGTGGGTGCCAGAGCATAGTGGCATCCAAGACAATAACAGAACAGACGAACTCCCCCGAGAAGGCACATCAAAACACTTAATCGGCCCGGAGGCCTACTGCAGTGTATCAAAACAATCACAAAGACGTCCATGGAAAAATGGATTGCAAGAAAGTCTCAGGACCGGTGGACAAACCAGCCAGGATAGAACATGCAAAATAATTCATAATAAGCCGAAGCCCTAAATTCAAGAACTAATGCCCGTATTCACCAATATCCCTAATATTGTGACAGAATATGCCAAAACAAGTGTCAAAAACCTTAAATAGCGCTTGTGATTGGAACCTTTTGTTTATTTTTTCAATGTTTCCAATAGAGCGGATCTAAAGTAACTACATTCCCTAGATAATTTATTTATTGTTGCTATAACAACGAATACTTATGGGTTCAATATCTAGTGATAGATTTATAGAACGTTGGTGAATACATGGGTTAATAATCCAAGACAGGAAAACCGTCAGACTGATAGCAGGCCTGCTAAAAGGCAACAAGCTAATAACACAAATGGGCCTGGCAGAAGAATACGTCTGTAGGTTCTGCCAGGAAGAGGAAGAATATGCCACTGCAAGGCGTTATGCACAGTGCGGTCCTATGAATTCGGAAATCACACCATCCCTATATATGAAGGAACCGACATCCAGGCTTTGCAGTCTGCTAGCCAACCAGACAGCTCATAGAAGTCCTTTAAGACACACCGGGGACCACAAAATCTCTACAGCACAGTGGTGTAGGTCCTGGAAGGCCCTTTTCAATGTAATCTAATCCCGAGAAACTGACCACTCCTCTAATTAATTTAGCAACAAAACTACCCTATTGATTTGAATTATTTATGGATTATGAAGGCTCTCTACGAGTTATAGTTGCCATTAGATGAAGAGTGGCCGATTTAGGACACGTAATGTAGATGCAAATTCAATTTCTTCACCTTTAGGCGTATTAGACCTGTTATTACTCTTTTTCTTGTATAGTTAACTATTATGGTTTTCAGAGAGTTTATGGACAAGCCTTCCTCCTCACACCATTTGTCCAACTACTTTTGTTATTATTCGCGCACATCGTTTTTCTTTAATATTTACTGTTCACTGCTTTTTTTTCCCTGAAGGGCAATCCATTTTCCCACCGCACTGCGGCCACGATTGGCCTATTGTGCTCCTCCATAACTATTCCTCATTCATGAGCTTTGTATCTTCAATGAAGTCCAGAAGTCTCGTGAATGGGCGAGCTTGGTGCTCTTTTAGGTTCATTCGCGTTGAACCAAAGAGCTTTTTTGAATTCCTCGCAGCTAGTTATTACATGTAGTGGGGTTTCTTCTTCTTCCCCGCATGCTCTGCACGTTGGTGATTTGTCTTGCCCATAACTGTTATAACATTGTCAATCTTGTTCACATGGAAAGTGACACAGTACATTGCAGCGCATTGATAATAAACCACGGATAATAATTTAAAAGTCCAACATTCTTGCTTAATTATTCCCCAATTGTGTATTGGGGAACAATTTATCAATTTCATTATTAATTCATTGTTTATCTTGTGTGGCACCAACATAAAAGGTATGTAGTAGCTTATACTTTCTGTTGTAGATGGCTTCTCCTCAGTCCTGTGATACATTCGTTGTGCTACCGCCACTGTCCAAAGCTGGTGTGGTGTTTGGAAAAAATTCGGACAGACCTCAAGGCGAAGTACAGGAGGTCGTATACCATCCAGCAGAAGAGCCATCAGGACCTATACAAGTAATGCATATGTTTTTTTGGTTGTAGTAATTAATAATTCATTTTAATATCGATAGTGGATAGGTAAAATGTTGTACCCTACAAAACCTCAACTTTACATTATTAAAAAAAAACATAACTAACAAAATGTTATGTAAAAAGCACCTCTTCTCTTGTTAGGCCTAATTCACACAGAAGCGTTGTCGGGCGGAGACGAGGTGCACAGGCGATTGTCCATATACAGTGAAGGGGTGGACATTGCATCATATGTTTACATAGCAGCGGCGCGGAAGAATTGCGCCTCTCGCCTCGCAGGTACCGTGTCTCAGGCGAAGAGGCGAAGACGCGGTGCCCGCCTGGCAACAGGCACGAGGCAAATGTCCGCCCCTCGTCACCTAGGGCCCAATTCATACATAAGCGGCGTCGGGCGTAGGCGAGGCGCGGGCGCGACGTCGCACAGGCGATTGTGATGTCCATATGCAGTGAAGGGGTGCACATTGCACCTTATGTTTACGTAGAGGCGGCGTGGAAGAGTTATGCCTTTCGCCTCTTCGCCTACCGTGTCTTAGGCGAAGAGACGAAGACGCGGTGCCGGCACTGCGAGAGGCACGACGCTTCAAGCCCCCTCTATATAAACATGTGGTGCAATGCCTACTTAAGTGACGAGGCACGGGCATTTGCCTCGTGCCTCTCGCCGCGCCGTCATGGCGTCTTCGCCTCTTCGCCTAAGACACGGTAGACGAAGAGGCGAAAGGCATAACTCTTCCACACCGCCTTTATGTAAACATAAGGTGCAATGTCCACCCCGTCACTGCATATGAACATCACAATCGCCTGTGCGACGTCGCGCCTGCGCCGCTTATGTGTGAATTGGGCCTTAGTGGGCATTGCACCCCATGTTTATATAGAGGGGCGTGAAAGCGTCGTGCCTCTCACCGCATCTTCGCTTCCTATGTGTGAATTGGGCCTTAGATAGCTCAGGGATTCCCCGCACTTGGCACTCTACATAACCAGGGTTGTACAAGCTCTCATTCTCTCGTGCCTTTCCTGCCCTCATCCTCTCCCTGACAGCATTTCCAACACTTATACACCTCAGACATACACACAAAATTGAAGGATTTTACCTTTCCACAAAAATTTCATCATAATGTCAAAAGCCACCAATGTGTGACAAGATAATATAACCTATTTCACTATTTTAATGATTTTGCTTCATTAATGCATTGCCAACTCTCTATAAGAGCGAAGCTGTCATTGATGCAGCTGGCAATGATTAATGTTATCATAGAAGGCATCTATTTTTTTCTTCTGTTGATGCTGACATATATGCCCCTAATATACTTGCACGATTTTCATGTTATACATTGAGCTTAGTCTCAGTGGTAAATAATTCTGTGGTTCATACTTTTGATTTTAATTAGGTTTGGTATACGTTTCTTGTGTATGAATCCACGCTGCCTTCTAATATATTTTCTTGTATTACTTCATGGAATATATGGCCAGATTAGAGTATTTTCTTCTTTTAACTTTTCACTCAATCCTACGATGTTCAACTTCAATTTTATCAAGTTTGAAAATGAACTTCGATTAGTTTTTGAAAAGGCAATATGCAGTTTTTGACTTGCCTGAGTAGCCTGACTTTATCCGGTGGTTCTTCGCATCTTCAGCTCGAGACCTTGCGTGACCGCTACCGTAGTCATAAGGTTTTTAGACCGTTTTGTTCAATCATTGGGTATTTAGCCGTTTGTTCCTACAGCGCTGGCCACTGCTGCTTAGTAGGGGATGGTAGGAGGAAGGCGTGTTGTGCAGGGAATTGGTGGATGGAATTTGGATGTGGACATGGTCTTCTCCTGGTATTAGGATTAGGAGAAGAGCCAAGACTCGCGTGGGCAGGGCCGTGTCCCTGAAGTAGGCCTATGTACCACCAGGATCGTGAACCAGTGCCTACCCGCTACCCGTTACCTACTTACATCAACTGTTTATCTTGACGATAATATAATTTGAAGTAGAAGTTTGATCTTAAAAAATGTTAACCGAATGATTGCTACTATATTTAACACAGCATGAGAAACGACAATCCGGTCCACCTGGACCAATATTTTTTTTACATTATTAGCTTTATATTAACCGGCCAAGTGGTTAGAGGCGTCGCCCTTCTCATACTGAGCATTGGGGAGCCTAAGTTCGATCCCCAGCGGGGACCGAATGATCGCGAATCACCTTTCACAGTTTTTCAGAGGTTTTCTGTGAAGTTAAGGTAACTGATTAAACTCCTCTGAACTTCTTCCTTGACCGGCGGAAAAGCCTCACGACTGATAGCCTTATAAAGATAGAAGTTTTTTGTTATTAACCAGCAGACTCCTTAACAATGTGGCTTCTTAAATGTGTTTTTAATTTTCGTCGTTTGGGCGACCATTTTTATTCTTGAGGACCGGGTGGTGTCAGTGTGACTTGCATCTGAGCACATAAACACTCTCGCGCTGGTGTGATTAGTGATGTACTCGCCGTTTAAGTGTCTTTCGTTTATCACTCTGAGCTGATACAGGCTTATTGTTTCTTGTTCTATTTACCGCTTCCGATGCGCATAATTCTACTTCGGCCCTTACAACCGGCGGCGAACAACCGCAAGACCTTAGCGATACTGCACGCCACAGGGGCGACTGACCATGCTAAACGATAGCGCCTTTAAGTGAACGAAGTTTGTGGCATCACGCCGTCCAGATAACGAGACATCGCGTTGATGTCACCCGGGGCTTGACGTGTTAATGGCTCTAAACATAAATATTTTTTAGTGTACGTACATCGAGGTGGACCCAGCTGGGCCTACAAAAGCTATCATACTTAGCAAGCCAGGTTGGATGTGGGGAGCTGAAATGGGTGCTAACGAGTGCGGTGTGGCTATTGGAAACGAAGCTGTGTGGACGAAGGATAATGATGGCGAGCACGATCCCAGCGTGAAACGACTGCTTGGAATGGATTTAGTCAGGTTATATATTTATTTCTCACTGCCTAAATACGTCAGTTTGGTATAAAGCTCCGTTCACATTCAAATATTTATGCTGTGTGTGGCGCGTTTGTACAGTTGAGCCTGTGAGAATGAAAGTCACATTTAATGAGAACTAAAAGGCTTGGCCGTAGGTATTTCTGTAAATCGACGTCAATCATCACTCCACGGGTGGAGAAATGATATACATCCATTACCTCCATTTCCAACCAAAGCTTTTATGTGTTAATAGACATATTGTATACAATCTGGGGAAGTCCAGGGTAGTGTTATAGAGCAAATTCTGTACATATTTACAACTGAATCAGTGAATGGAAAATTCGTAATATACATTATGGCTGATCAACCTAGCTGTATTTGTATTTGTTTTTGTAGTTGTTGGTATATCAGTTAAATCGGTGAGTGGAAAACCATAATCGTAGTTCTGTTTTGTGTCTCTGTTTTGGTCCTCCTCTTTTGTACATCTAATTGTTGTGACATGTATACTTGTTCCACAAAACAGATTTTATCTAACTACAATTATGGTTTTCCACTTACCGATTTAACTGATATACCAACAACTACAAAAACAAATGCAAATACAGCTAGGTTGATCAGCCATAATGTATATAACAAATTTTATGGTTACTCATCATCATTTATAAAGCTTCGTGTATTTTACTTTTCTGATTTACAGGCTTGGTCTAGAACGAAGTGCATCCGCTGTAGAAGCCTTAGAAGTGATAACCGGATTGTTACAACAATACGGACAGGGCGGTCCATGTTCGAACACGGATGAAGGCCTATGCTACCATAATTCGTTTTTGATAGCTGATCCTACTACTGCTTGGGTCCTGGAGACGTCGGGGAAGCATTGGGCGGCAGTAGAAATTACTAGTATGTCATAATTCACTGAAATGTTATAGGACTTGTGTATAATTGTGGTTTATATTGTTAAAGGTGGCTACAGGAACATTTCCAACGTACTTACAATTGAATCCAAAATTGACAGACATTCAGACGGACTGCAGGACTACGCTAAATCTATTGGGTTATGGGATGGAGAGGTAAATTACATTTAAGTATTACTGCTCTATAAAGTTAGTAGATATTTTATGTTGTTTAACATATATAAGTGTGAATCCACCTCTTAGCAATCTTGATTAATTTTGTATTAGAAAACACACATTTTTATAATCACTTTTTTGGGACGTTTATACAACTAGATTGTGCGCCATGTCTATGTTATCCGTTGGACTGTATTACTGAACAAGTAAAATGAACGAATGCACTCACACTAACTGCCATTCTGCTGCCACGATTGGTACAAAATACAAACGGGGCCGGTCGTGCAGCACCCGTGTCGTACACAGGCGGCTAGTGTTAGGGGCGGCCATAGAGGCGGCCAAATGCAGATATCGAAATATGTGTGCATGCGAGAGGCTGGCTACTTGGAATCGACATATAAATACGTGCGCAGTTACATTTTTATTTATGAATAAATTGATTTCAAGTCTGTAACTGCGCAGTGTTTAAGGGCGGGGCTTTTTGAAAGCTTTTGAAAGGCTGGAGCTGCTTTGTAACACACACGGTGAAGTTTAAACTCGTGTGGTGTGGGTTTTGCTCGTAATTTCGTACATTTTAAATTTAAATTTTATTTATGTAACTGTAACTGTAACTGCGCACGTCGATTTACATAAATGCCAATCGCAAATTCTTCTCCTTCTCAAAACAATTCAAATGTGACTTTCCACTACTTTCATTATCACAGGCTCATATAATAATGTCTCCAGAACCAGAAAATGTTGCCCATGCCTCTTGTATTCATAAAGTCTGCGTGATCCGGTACAAAACATATATTTAAATAAATAACTATACTCAATGTTTTGATTTTTCAGAGTGAATTCAATTTTGCCTTGGCCTTTAGTGGCGAAGGGCAGCTTGGTAGCTCTCGACTGAAACTCGGGGAGGAACTTCTAGCGACGCTAACAGCCTCAAAGGATTTCAAAGAGACCGACATGTTCACCATATTGAGGAACAAAGATTCGGATATTTGTCGTTCGTGTGACTCCGCGTTCCCCACACAGGGAAGCCAGGTAAACCCCTGCAACAAAACAAAATACTCAGTTGTAGCTTAAATCTATATGTTCCAGGTGTCCACTCTAAGTACGACCAATCCGAGCGTTCACTGGTTCACAGCAACACCCGATCCCTCGCGATCAGTGTTCAAACCATTTGTTTTCACCCCCAATGTGGTTATCTCGAAACATACGAAATGTCCTGATGATGAGGTATGTGTTCTTCTTAAATGTGCAAAATACTGTAGCGTAAACGGGATGTAGTCAGTTTAATTCTCGATTAAAGTGTTGGTCATCTAAAAAATGTACAACTAACCCCCTAGGAGGAAATTTAAGCGCCAACTTTCCTCTTAGGGGGTTAGTTGTACCTTTTTTGTATATAACCACTCGAGATATTGTGTGAATTCATCCTCTCTAGCTAAGCTACACTGATGAGATCTAATAAGATCGAAATCTATATATGTAGATTGCTAAGAGGTGGGGGGTTCACATTTATATATGTATTGGCCATCTGTTTTTCAAATAATTTGGCGACTCGTTTTTAAGATCTCATATTGAGCATTTGGGAATTCAAACCTGATTTCACAGTTTATCAGAGGTTTCATGTATTAGTTAACTAGTCAACTAGCGGGTGATAAACTCCTCTGATTTTAACGGCGGAGATCCATTGGGCTATCCAGAATTATTAGATTCTATCACATAGAAGATAGCTATTATCTATGTACATGTTACATTAAGACTACATTCACACGAATATGGTTCCGATTAAATTATGCTGGATATAACTATTACTCTACAGGCAAGATATTTAAGTGTGAATTCTCCTTTTGATTTAAATGTAAAACCTTACCCAGCTCAGTGGCCTAGTGGTTAGAGGTTCAACCCCCATTGGGGCGAATTTTAGCAAATCACCTTTCACAGTTTTTCAGATGTTTCCTGTTACGTTAAAATTAATACCAGGTGATTAAACTCCTCTGAGTATCTTTCTTAACCAGCGGAAAAACTCTGCTGATAGCTATAATATTTCAGATTGGCGGACCTCACACTTTATACTCCCTACACAAAGCCGCCATCAACAAAGAGGGCAGCCAAGTGCAGAACCTACTGCTAAACATGGAAGCGGAGTGCGTGAAGGAGATGGACGAAATGGTGGAAACCATCGGTGATAATCTCGCCGAACTGGACGAGCTGCTCAAGGACTGCGTGGAGACCGAAGTGAAATTCTACCGCTAGCGAAATCAGCCGTACGATTATTCTGCAACAATTTGCTTTGTTTTCGAATGCCGAAGGCAGACGAAACACCACATTTATAACTATACTAGAACAAATTCCTTTTGCATGCGTATGACGAGATGGTAGTGTTTAAGGGCGGGGCTTTGTGAAAGCATTTGATATGAAAACGAAGGTTGGAGCTGCTTTGTAACACACACGGCAGAGTTTAAACTCGTGTGGTGTGGGTTTTGCTCGTAATTTCGCACATTTTAAATTTTAACTGAAATGTATTCGTATAAGCATTAAAAAGTAAACCTTTGAAACACATTCTTCCTCATCCAATTATATCTCAAAATTGTCGCGACTTAGGGCCAATTGACATTTAACTGGAGATTAAGACTATTTGTGGATTAAGATTGAGATATTGGCGTCAAAATCTCAAACTTATTCCACAAATAGCCCTATTTTTCAGTTAATATTTCAACAAAAATGTTGGTCCAGTTGCACCGGATTTTTGTTTCTGATGCCGGGGCTCAACGTGTTAAGCAACTCCTCGGCAGATTTTTAAAGATAACTACGACCGTAATTATACGCCTCAAAAAATATTTTTCAGTAGTTGTTACAATTTAAACGATTGTTAATTATTCTTAAAACCCGTGCTATGATTGCCGTACAATTTTGGGTTACATTACCTGAAAATTATATTTTCTAATTACAATTCCAATTCTAGTTGATCTGCAAAATATGTTTATATTTAATTTGTAATGGATAACTTCTTCATTGGGCATTAAATTGGATATGGGCACCTGGACTCAGTATTCTAATAGGTTTTGTGTAAGGACTACTAATGAAAATTAAGGACCCCAACCGCTCACGTGGATTCTACAAAAGGTAATTAACATTAATTGTATTTTCAAAATATCCTCCCTAGCTACAAACTAAAAAAATTATTAAACAAACGTGCTTATTAAATACCATACACTATTTTTAGAAAATAGAAAGAGAGACGAGAGAAATAAAACATTAAATAATATCCATAGGTCTACTATGTACAAGTTCTTCGTCGGCACACTGCTACGCTTATCGGCTACGTATGATAAAATGCGAGATGAAACAAACAAACAAAAAACCATAGTATAATAGAGAGCATCGGAGAGGGTTTTTGGAATATTGAGATCCTAAATTATTACTTTATAATAGAATACCGGAAGTAAAAACGTTTGACGTGGGTGGATGATGATACCGCGACAATTTAAAATAAACTACGTGCTGGTTCATCGGCCGCATGTCGGCAGGTTGACCCTGAAGAAGGCGTTCAGCTCGATCAGGCTGGCGAGCACCAGGAAGACGGCGTACATCAGCAGGCAGATGCGGCCGACTTTTTTGTCTAGCTTGAACTTGTTCAAGTAGAACACCACGTAGAGCATCAGTAGGGAGGAGAGGAGGGAGATTGCGCTGTATTCGATACCTGCCGAGTTGATACCAACCTATAATACATATAATTAATTAGTTGGGTGACTCTTAAGATCATATTTCAGCTCTCCGTTTCTATGTTCATCCGTTCAACCATCAGGCCCGATCGTATCGTCAAATATCCCTTTCAGACCACATTTAGATGACGTCAAATGTTTTCCTTCACTAGATTGGTCGTTCCGTCGACCAACCCATTGAATGAAAACATTTGTGATGCGACGTCCCTCGACTGAAGGAAACAAATGATCCAAACCAATCTGTAATTGGTTGATGGATAAACGTTAACGTAGAAACGGAGAGTAGTAATATAAGCTTTAGGTAGTATTTGTGTGGGTTGTACCCATCGTTTTCCTGGAATTGTCGGCATAAACGTGGCTTTTATGAACCAAGGCAGGCCTAAACATAGCAGGATGTCGAATGTGTTGGAACCTATCGAGTTGCTGATACCCATTGAGCCGTGACCTGTAAGATTTCTGGTGAGTTTTAATTGTTTTGTAAGTTTTATGGTGGTTTGTGACCTTGTTTTGAGACGATTACACTTGATACGGCTTCGGGAACGCTTGTACCTGCTGCGAGGAAGGTTATACCCATTACAGAGTCAGGGATTTTTAATGTATCACCTATAACAATATTTAACAATTTTTTTTAGTGGGTTATAACATACACATGTACTTTTTTTTACCAATTATTGTTATCATCCAAGCTACTACATACGATAAAGATCCGATCCAAACGATACACATGATGAACGTAAGCGGGAACCACTTTTTAAAACGTGGCTTCTCGCAGTCCGGTATTGTGAACAGGAATATCAGGTGGATGGGCCATGTTAAAATCCACGTCATCTAATTACAATCATTATTTATAAACAAAAGTAGATTACTTTTAGTATATACACAAGCATACTAAACTAGAGAGGATAGCTCATAATCTATATGGTACGAATTTAACATTGAACACAGTACGACTTTATTTACGGACCATTTGATGTGTTAAATATAAAGGAATGCTTTACATCAGTGAGCCTTTTTGGAGTAAGGGAATACTTTTGATCATATGAAAAACACGCGGAGCACAAAAATCAAAGAGACAATCACATGTAGTAGATAAGCCAACATTCATTTTTGCTTTTCATAATTTCTAGCTAATTTCTAGTACTAGCAACAAGCTCGCGGAGCACCTGTTAAGAACCACTGATATAGATTTTATTTTTGGGTGAACAATTATCAAAAAACGGCTTATTTTAAGCCTAATTAAATATAAAATATAAAATAATATCAAAAATTTAAATTTCTTAAAATCTTTGATTTTTATGATTTTTTATAACTCAGTCGATTAATTTAAAACAGTTCGTAAAATAAAAACCTTCCTGCAGACTTTTTTTTTGGTGCAAATTCCCAAAAAATATTTTATTTTGAGCCCAATTAAATATAGAATGTAAAATAATATTATAAATTTAAATATCTTACATCTTTGATTTTTGTATAATTTTTTATAACTCAGTCGATTCATTTAAAACAGTTCGTACAATAAAAACCTTCCTGCAGACTTTATTTTTGGGTGCAAATTCCCAAAAATTATTGTATTTTGGGCCCAATTAAATACAGAATGTAAAATGATATTATAGATTTAAATATCTTACATCTTTGATTTTTTATCATTTTTTATAACTCAGTCGATTAATTTAAAACAGTTCATATAATAAAAATCTTCCTGCAGACTTTATTTTTGGGTGAAAATTCCCAAAAATTATTGTATTTTGAGCCCAATTAACTATAGAATATAAAATGATATTGTAAATTTAAATATCTTACATCTTTGATTTTTTATCATTTTTTATAACTTAGTCGATTCAGTTAAAACAGTTCGTATAATAAAAGCCTTCCTGCAGACTTAATTTTTGGGCGGAAACTATTAAAAACCCGCTTATTTTGAGCATAATTAAATATAGAATCTATAATAATAGAATAAATTTAAATTTCTTAATTTTTTGATGTTTTTCTTATTATTTAAAACAGATCATATAATAAAAACTCTCCTGCAGACTTAATTTATGGTGGAAATTTAAAAAAAATCCGCATATTTTAAGCCCAATATAGAATATAAAATAATATTATAAAAATATATTATATTATATAATATAAAAAATCAAAGATTTAAGTAATTGAAATGTTTGATTTTGTATATTTTTTTATAACACAGTCGATGAACGAGTTGTTTACTTGGTTGCCATGGGCAACAGATCAGTCTGCTTTTTTAAAAGACTAGTCTGAACTTACAGAATAGACCCCAGGCATTAACCGAGAAATCAAATCAAAAACGGACCTTTTTTTGATTCAATTCAAGGTCTCTGACATCAGCCATGTCGCCATGCGCTATTCTCTCTAGTTTTGTATTCTTAGTGGAATCGTATCTAGAGTATAGTTGCCATATTTTAAAGATACTATTACAAAAGGAGCTCCGCAACACATACTCAAATGTTTGCAACGGCCAATGTTAGGGCCATACAGTGACGCAACAGATATTAGAAAGACTATAGATGATTTAGTAGTATAATAATAGCTTTGATTACTAACTTGTGTGAAAGTACTTCTCCCCGAAGGCCATTTCAATAGATGGTACGATTCGTCAGCGAGTTTTGGTGAAGGCGCCGGTGGCTCTTCTAATAAAACAGCTTCAACCACGATTGGCGCCTTTACCGAACCATTGAGGTGTGGCGGTGCCGCCGAATTTGCAGCGAGTTCACCGTCTACCACCACAAAATTATCCCCCATGCACTTTTCGCTGTCTATGTACTCGATGACGGCATCGTCGTTGATTTGTATCGAGCTGTCCTTTTCCGACAAGCTTTTTACTTCTGAGTGAGCGTCAGATGTCTCTGGGAAGAAATTTAAAGGTTTACCGACTGATATAGATATTACTAGCATATAAAAGTCCGTTCTATAATTATTATAGATACAGTAGTGATAGTAGAGGCGGTCCTTAGCACAGTGGTTTAAGACGACGATCAGAAGAAAATTGCATACAAAACGTCGCTGGTTTGAATCCACCAGTAGTTGGACACTTTTCTTAATTGTATATATTTTGAATATTGTGTGTATGAGCGGGGGTATGTATATATATTATGAATATTGTGTGTAGGAGCGGGGGTATGTGTATATATTATGAATACTGTGTGTATGAGCGGGAAGGATTAACAATCTTGGAGTCGTAGACATTTTCTTCTGCCGATATACATACGATAGGGATAAACTTATTACAATTTGTACTTTCGGGATACAGCCCGGCTGTATAGAGAAGGTATTGTAATCGCGAACAAAATATAATCGATAATATTGATTTTTCTAATATAAATATATATATATATATATATATATATATATATATATATATATATATATATAAATATATATAAAAATATATAACTAAAGTTGACCCAATAGTTCCTGAGGGCTGCAGTGAACACAACTACTTATAGCGGGGCTCCAGTTAAAATAATGGTATGTATATCTAATTTTAACACTTCAAGGCTCGGTTGTATAACATTAGAGTGAATTTCCAATCTGTCACACTTGACAACTTTGACACATAATGCGACGTTGTCATATAAACAGAGGTACACGATGCTATGAAATTGAAAGTTAGTAATAATTTTTGATTATAGTTATATTGCCTTTATACAACTGAGCCCTAGTCCTGTATTTGTAACATTATTAGTCTAGAAAACTATAAATACAAATAAATACAAAAATGTGAGTTATATATTCACCTAACGAATTTGTAGTTCTTTTTTCTGATTTCTCCGTGCCGCTTTTTATTCGCTTACATCTTGCCGAGATAGCTATAAAAAAATATATTTAGTTTTCACACCAATTTTTCTTGTATATACCAATAGTTACCTCTAACATATTTCTGTATTGATTTATCAAAGTACATGATGAGTATGTAGACGGTGTAGAGCAACACCAGACAGAGGGCTTCGTACCATTCCACTCGCTCGTCGTGGATGATACAAATGAGGATAGAAACAGTGATGCCATAGGCGAGACAATCTCGCGTCAGCGGCCACCAATCTAGAGGAACCACCTGTACCCCGAACTTGGTTGTAAATAAAATAGGAACAGTAAATATAGAGTGCCCAAAACCAATAAAACAATTAATATGTGATCTTATATTATTAGTATTATGTACAAATTTGAAGTAAAGCAGAAGGAAGTATTAGTAAAGTAAATAAGCATAATTGTTCGAAGCACTAGATCTATTAACACACATTTCACGCCATAGCGTAGTGGAAAGTTGACAATTTCATACATTGTGCGGAATATAATCCATTGAAAATGTAATTATTGCATTCGAGTAACGGTGGAAGAGATTGGTGGAGCGCGCCCTATGCCCTGGGCAGGAGTTACAGGATCTAAGAAGAAGCAACAATAGTATCGGACAGCAACTTGCGCGACTTTTTTCATTAGTCTATTACTGCCTTTAAGCTTGCATGCAAAAAAAGTTGGTGTTAATTTGTATATAGCAGTGCACATTTTATCTTAAAACTTAATTTATCAAGTATGTAGGCCCTATCCGTTTGGCTACTACTAGTGACTAGTAGTGACATTTGTCACTACTAGTCACTAGTTGTAACCAAATGAACAGGGACCTTGTCTAATGTGTTTCTAAGTTAACCAAAAGTGACTTGTTGGCCACCCCTTGTATATAGCATTAAACTCTACAATTTTCTTGCTTTACCATTCCTGCGCCGATGCCACAGCACGCGGCCACCGCCAGGATGTTGAAGACGGCCGAACCAACGATGGTTCCAACCCCAATGTCGCCCTCCGTGATGAATGTACCGATTACGTTCACGAAAAGCTCCGGCGCCGACGTTGCCGCCGCCATGAACGTCGCCCCCGCCACGTCGCTTGACATATTTAGCGCTGCAAAGAATTACCCAATAACATTCGTTGGAAAATTCATACAAAATACCAACTCATAAAGAAAACAGTTACACAGTCGGACAATTTATATATATATATATATATATAAGTAATTAAGGCTGGGTTATATGAGAGCTAATTTCCAATACGTTATTCAAACGTAATTTTTGATAAGTTTGACACATAGAGCGACGTTGCCACATGTACAAGAGGTACATTAGGTTAACTGCATCCGCGAGCAGTTGGAAATTGATGTATTTAACGTAATTTAATATCGCATGCTAAATACATTTGTTGTTAAAATTATTTTATCATAATGTATTGATTGTTAATTAGAACTTCTGTGTGTGAATATATTATTTTTTTATTATTTTTATATACTTCTATATATATATATATATATATATATATATATATATATATATATATATATATATATGTATAAAGGCGAGTTAACAGTAGCAAGAGATTACAGTGATTAAAACTGTTATTAATTTTTTTTTGTCATAATAATAAGCCTTTATTATCCAACAGAAAGAATTTCCAATTACAGGACAACAATATATTTTAATACGTATATATATATATATATATATATATATATATATATATATATATATATATACGTATTAAAACATATTGTTGTCCTGTAATTGGAAATTCTTTCTGTTGGATAATAAAGGCTTATTATTATGACAACAAAAAATTAATAACAGTTTTAATCACTGTAATCTCTTGCTACTGTTAACTCGCCTTTATACAGCCTGAAGGCTTTTACAAAATAATACTTATCAGTTAGTTTCTTAAAAGATAGAAAGATGCTCGTAATCAATAATTTCAGTTAGTCTTACCATGGCATATTTTTTCTACTGCAGGTACAAAGAAGTTGTCGCACACGACGGCGAGAGCGACGAACAGGTACAGTGAGACTAGGATGTGGATTAGTACCGCACCATCCTGTCGCTCCTTCTCGGTGAATAGGTCCCTGGGGAAGTCGTCGATCGCAGGAGGAGTGCAATTTAAACCTTAACAAATCAAACCAAATCGATGTGTAACTTTGCATGCCGAGACATGTAGATAATGTACATTTGTGATGTAATGGTTTCAATTTTATTTCGAAAACAAACTTCAATAATTTAGTTTGGAAATTAATTTAAGATTTATATAACAGTCACCGTCGAGTGAATAACAAACGTATCCGTTTCGAATAAATAAAACACACCCGTCATTGTTGTTTTCTGAATGAGGCGAAGGCATACAAAATAAAGCGTAGTTTTCCATCCATTGCTTTATAAATAGTAGTCACTTCGGTTTCGGATTCTATTTGTAATTACAGCAATTAGATTAGAGTTATTTGGTTTCACTTTTATATAATATTGATTCCCATATTATCGTTTTCATTTTTAATGGGGCTTACGCCATATTGTCACGGGAGAAGCTCAGATAATAATCAGCCGGCGTCTTAACAGTCTGAAGACCTGTGAAAATTCACCAGCAAAGAGGTTTGAACTTTCGCTCCCCAATGCTCATGTAGGAAACAGACGGCGCTACCTACTAAGCCACCCAATATAATATTTGGCTACATAACGGAGGCAGGGGGAATTATATGGAAGATTAATGGAGGTCGCTAATAGAACGTTTTGTAGTCAGAGTGTGTATGTCCGACCATTTCCCAATCTCAGCGTCTCCAAATGAATGAGCTGAAGGAAATGTTGAGGCAGTTAGGGGGTCGAGTTGATCAGAAAAGTTCTCATAAGTAAATGGTAGACCAATTTCATTTTGGCTCAGTGAATTCTTTTGAAGAAATGAAGAGAAATTAAAGAGTATGGTGACAGTTACACGAAAAAGGAAGCATAACAGGAAAATGGAATTGATAGCCCAGGAATATATCAATTATAAGAAGATGTGGAGACAGGTGGGCCGGGATTGAGAGAGTATTATTAAGAGAAGTAGAATTCAGTTTAACCAGTTCTGCAACAGGAAGCAGGGAGTTTGAAAATTACAAGAAGTTGCTAAAGGAGGCGAGAATGGGCGTAGGGACGTAAAGGCATGCATATTCGCGGATGGAAGAGGCCTGAAAGCAATCAGGAGAATAAATTATATTTAGTATGGGCGAAGTTTAGATGATCTTGTTATTTTGTGATTTTTAGATTTTAATTATAGAAATATTTAGTTTTTAAATTTTAGTTTCGATAGTCAAATTGAAAGATTTGTTATTTAAGTTAATTATAGTACATTTACAATGTAGAAGATTGTTAAGATCCCAATAAAAGTCTATCTACGACTTCTTTGTGTAGCAACATAACTGCAGACTATACTATTCACACAAGTTCAGTATCTGCGTACATAGGAGTCTTATATTTTCGTTACCAAATTCTTTAGACTTTAGTTTGCCGATTAGCCAGTGCATTAGGTACTCAAAAGTAGGGGTCGTAGAAAAATTGATTTCAAACAAATTATTAATTTTTTTTATACTAAAAATAATGCATTAGGTACTCAAAAGTAGGGGTCACAGAAAAATTGATTTAAAACAAATTATTAATTTTTTTTTATACTAAAAATAAATCTGCTATTAATCACAATTATAAGCGTTTCAATGCAACTAAACAGTAGCAATTAACTCCTTCTGAATTGAAAGTGCCCCCCTCCGCCTCCGAGATGTGTTTCTATACATTCTTCGAGAGGTCCTTCAAAATTTTGTGCAAAAAGCGGTCGTTGACCAAAAATATAAGAAAAACACTGCATTAGGTGACGACACTTAATTACAATCACGTTGTATGACGTCTGTATGTTCGCCTGAGCTGAAGGTATTAATTAGCTCGCGGGTATCGTAAAGTTACGCTGAAACGAAAAATGGTATTCTGGTATGAAATTCAATTTTTTATGCTCTTTCGTTTGTTAGTGAGGAGTCAACAGTCAATTATATATATATATATATATATATATATATATATATATATATATATATATATATATATATATATTTATATATATAAATATATGAAAATCTACCAATCTGAATAAAAGAGTAAAATAGATTTTTTTTAACAGAATAGCGATGCTGCATCTGAATTTAATGTATAAAAAGCAAAGCACACACGCGCACCTTCACTCTAGTAGACAACAGAGCTCTATTTTCATTAAACGACAAATTTGTTTAGATTACACCTATTACTGTTTACAGATCACCACAAACTCCCATAAAGTGGAATTATCTCATTAGAAAATGCAAATTACAGCACCAGCCATCGTATCGCACTGACCTGAAATTATAAGGATCATAATCAACGCACGTTCGAGCGATGTTTCTGCAGCTCGCTTCCAATTATACCAAATTAAAGCGATATGCTCGTGCAGAAAGTGCATTCAGAATACCAATCGAAAATTTCCAGCGATAAGAATTATTTACTAAATACAGGTGCGCATAACATTACAGCGTACTGTTTATTTACAGTTATATACGTGTCTTATCAGGTTTTAATATAATCAGATACTTCAAAGTACATATAGTCAGAATATGTTTTTAATCTAATACTTTTGGTTATGATTAGTATACATCATATTAATCTAATAAATTAACTATTTGACCCCGCTTATACATAACCCAAATACCCTAAAATATCAAGAAAAAATTCCCTCTTTACAATTACCTGATGACTGATTAACAAATGGATGGAATCCTCAGCTGAAAGGCTACATTTGATGGCCAGTTGGGGCATGAATACCAATATATAGAATAGTTGAGGGTATTTTTTCGCCGAAAACTTGTAATGTAGATTAACTTTTGGGTATGCGGCGTAAGGCAACATATAATAATATTAATATCACTGTTAAACTGATGTTTTTAGCTGTGCTTTCTTAAAACTCTATTGTAAGTATTACTTTACTTTAATTACTTTGTAATTTTATAAAATTTTGGTTCATTGTAGTATAATCCTGATGAAGCTTTAAATAAAAGCGAAATATCGATTCATAAAAGAAGGAGTTTCTTATTTTTTGCCTTACGGCGCATACCTAAAAGTTAATCTACATATATATATATATATATATATATATATATATATATATATATATATATATATATATATATAATTGACTGTTGACTCCACACTAACAACCGAAAGAGCATACAAAATTCAATTTTATACCATTTTTCGTTTCAGCGTAACTTTACGATTCCCTCGAGCTAATTAATACCTTCAGCTCAGGCGAACCGAGAGCAACGCGTTACAAAACATTTTCCGCGTATGTCCTTACTGTATATAACACATTTAAGAGCATTAAACGTTTTATGAATTATTATATTATAGCAGCACAAGCTTCTGATAATTCTATTGGCGCCTGTGTGCTAAACGAATTAAACATATTAATGCGGATTAGTTGGAAAACCACCAGAAATTAATTTAAAATCACCGTTTATATTTATATACAATTGAAATATGAATTAATTCTTACCCATTTTTAACGTCGCATTATTTTCAACTAAAAAAACATCACAAACACTCCGCACGCAGGAACATTATGTCGGTATGTTCACTTATCCGGGAGAGTTCGTGCCGGCGGGCCCACACTGCACACTGTCTTAATTGCTTTTCACACGAGATGCCCTAATCGTAAATGAGCTTAATGGACAATAGGTACGAAATTATATTCTTCATTGAGGAAAATTAAAAATGGGGGAAAGAGACGGCGAGAGCGCGGTGACGCACTACAAACGTTAACACTGTTAGCGTCTCGAATTATAAAACCATCAAACAATTTGCAATTTACTAAACAGGATACATATACGGTGTATGGATTTTTAAATATAATCAATCATAATTACTACTACAAGTGTACGTTTATTTAATACATAAATAGATTTTTATGTATAAGCTAAATACAATATCAATTTTTATATAAAATAAATATTGTATATTTAATAGAAACTTATTTGAGATGTCACAAGATTTACTTACAAGCATTTGTCATATCAAAAAATGATTGCAGACTTTAAAACTTTCTAACAGAGTAATGCTGTATGTAAAAATGATACAACTAACCCCCTACGAGGAAAGTTAAACGCCATCTGGCGGCCTCACATCAATTAGCAATGCACACCCATATGGTAATAACCGTTAACATGCTAATGCCATCAGAATCACCAAGTTGTGCCCTCTATGGAATAATATTCTAACAGAATGCTTGAGATATCATCACAAAACCAATCTTATAAAACATATGTAAGTGTGAATCCACCTCTTAGCAATCTACACATCTAGATGAGATCTAATAAGATCGAAATCTAGATATGTAGATTGCTACAAGGTGGATTTACACTTATATATAATGCTGTATGTATTTGTTAACACCAAAAATGGTAATTTTTAACTTTTATTTATGTTTCATGCCTAACATCGTAGAAATGCTATTGTCTATAATCTATGTGTGTATATCTCTCATACTTTTCAAATGTTTGTAATTACATTAAAATATAGGGCGGTAATAAATGTCTAATTTTTGTGTGTTTAGGTTGGTTGAGGAAGTGTGTTAGGGAAAATGAAAGGCAAACAGATGGAACATGTAAGCTAGAAGGGAGATGAATGAGTGTACGTTTAGTTTACTGTTGTATTTTGTGTTATAGTAATGGGGTGATAGATACTCCCAATAAAGGGCTAGTTTATTTTCGTTTGGGGTATTATCTCTAGAATTTATTATTAATTTTTGTAAATCGACGTACGCAGTTACATTTTGATTTATGAATAAATTGACTTGTCAAGTCTGTAACTGCGCACGTCGCTTTACATAAATACCAAACGCAAAATCTTCTCATTTTCAAAACAATTCAAATGTGACTTACGTCACTTTCATTTTCATAACCTCATATGGTACTGAAGTATGGACTTTAAAAATACACATAATCAATACATTGGAGGCCTTTGTAATGTAGGCATTCTGATGCATCCTGTGCATATCATAAACAAACATAACAAACGAAAAAGTGCTCTAATTTATTTTAGTTTGGGGTATTATCTCTAGAATTTTTCTTTCAGTGCATAGGAACTGAAAGAGTGGCGAAGCAGTGAGGAGAATTATGTACAAGAACAGTAGCCAATTATTTATTTCTAATATCAGTTAATAATCGACCCATAGTACATACAATTCTTGTAGAGAATAGTAAAGTGTAAGACCTGAATTATCATAATCTGACTCCAACCTATCTGAATAATTCATAGATCCTGAAATCCCACTCTACAGTTCCGGCTCAATATATAAAAGTTTTATTGAATTTATTCACTACTTAATTTCCACCCTGTATAATATAATTACTCATCTCTACTACTACTACTTACTGATCTGTACTATCAATTATTTTTATATGTTCAACAAAAACCCAACTTAAATTTTCAATTTGTTTCTGAAATCGAGCAAAAAATGATTTTTTACGGCAGAAGTTTCGAGCCCTCGACTATGTATATAAGTAATTTACTTTTGTCATGTCGTTGAGCTAAGTGAGCGTTCTCAAATTTCCTAATAAAGAGCGTAATTACATAACAATAGTCTCGCGGGCACGACACTGCAGGCGCAAGATCCACACGGTGTGTGTGTGTGTGTGCACATGAGCGGAAGCACATTAAAAAATAAACATTTTTATATTTATAAGTTTTGAGAAACTTAAGGTGTGCATAGGAAATTCTAGTCCAAATAAGTATGGTCACATAGCAGATTAATTTCCGATACGTAGTTTATTTCCTCATATATTGTAAATAAATATTTCTTAATATCAAAGCGAAAAAATGCGGATTGTTCGAAGGCTGGTCGTTTCTGTAACTTTCTAGTTCTTAAGTTCCCGAATAACATACTACCACATTTCCATATGGGGCGACATTATTTTATTTCTAACTGTCTTTATATTTAGAAGAAAAATTATACAAATTTCATCATATTGCCGATTTATTTAGCTTTAGAAATCAGTTGGATTTATATATATTTGCCTCAGTTATTAACGACGTAATGCATAAAAGTGTCTATAAAGTCACTATTCGCGATACAAAAAATTGTAACAATTAAAAAAATTTAATTTTGAAAATTTTACAAACTTCATTGTATTACTCATTTATTTAGCTTTAGGAAAAAATTTGATTCATTTATTTGCCTGAATTATTAACGTCGTAGTGTACAAAAGTTATAAGATATATAATATAATAATAGTAAACATAGCGCAACAAACAGAGATGGACACGGACACAAAAAAATACCTAACACAAACCCTCAATACCCGCAGCCCGAGGAGGATTCACCACCACAAACCTCGAGGCAAGGACCGAGGGAAAAAATTACAATTTTATTTTTTTTCTTTTATTTGTAGATATGCAATTCATTTTAATTTTTACAATTATATAAATAGTTAAATATTATACTGTATATGTATGGTAAGGGGAAAAAAAATTAATAAATAAATTTAATTTTAAAACAATGAAAGAAATAAAATTTTTGGATTTTAAAAATTTTACAAATTTTATTTCATATAATTATAATCATTGTTAAACTGTAAATTTATTTTTGTACTCATGTTCTAAGACAAGTCATTTCCCGCATTGATTTGGGTGCGGGAAATACTACTTCCCGCACTAGTGCGGGAAGGAGTCAGTGTTGCTAACTTAAAATTCGGTACCAATGTAAATGTGTATTTATAAATATGAGAATGCATGCAAGCACAGCGTACACCTCTTATACTTCAAATAGCATTAAAAAATAACGATATGGTACTCAATAAATACAATTTTGAAGCAAATATAGACTTTAAATCAAAAGTAATTGGTAGTGTGACATAACCTATTTGTCACAATAACTTTAAATCATTGCCAACTGCATCAATGACAGCTTCGCTCTCATACAGCCTGCTCAATTGCCCAAAAAACCTGTTACCGGCCGTATACGGTCGGAAGCTCCCTCTGTTATGTCTTCAACATAATATACTGATAGTAGTTGTCAATAATACCAATAAAAACATCAATTACTATTTTGTACTCATGTCCTAAGACAAGTAATTTCCCGCATTGATTTGGGTGCGGGAAATACTACTTCCCGCACTAGTGCGGGAAGTAGCCAGTGTTGCCAACTTAAAATTCGGTATCAATGTAAATGTGTATTTATAAGTATAAGAATGCACGCAACTTATACTTCAAATAGCATTAAAAATTAACAATATGATACTAAATAAATACAATTTGAAGAAAATATAGACTTTAAATTATATGTAATTGGTAGTGTGACATAATCTATTTGTCACAACAACTTTAAATAACTTTAAATGAATATTAAGTATTTATTCGTACAAAAAATAAGATACACTATTCGTGCGTTGAGGGTGTTTCCCGATTTCGTTCTTAATACAGCACTCGACTCGTGATATAAACTCATTCGGGAAACTTGCCTTCCTGCACTAATAATATAAATTACTATTTAGTTGTCACGTATATATTTGACACACACACCCGCAAAAAAAATTGTACACATTAACCTTGAAACCCAAGTAACCAAGTTTTGTTTTCGAGTGGAGAAAAACGGTTTTAAACTTGAAACAAGCGACGCTGTATCTGAAGTGGACACGGCGCAATTAATTAAAGCAATTAATAATGCCCTATAAGTGGCCCCTAATAGATGCAGTTTCCAAGTGCAATAAACACAGACACTTACACACACACACACACTTTTCTGAGAGGGTGCGTTGTATGCAAAGTAATATGCACACCAGCAGCGGTCTAGCTTTCATGACAAGGACATGAAGAAACCGCGACGGTTATGAATATGCAGCAGCTCCCCATTTTAGTTCTTGCTAAATTAAGTTATGAACATTTACTAAACTTTGTAACTTTTTAAGTTTCATTATATGTCTAACAATTTATTTTTTGTGAGGGTTGGTCCTGTATCAAGCCAATCAAGAAATGAAAAACATTTTATTAAATTTCATTTTGTTTGATTTTATTGTTTAGTTGAATTTTATTTCTAGTTTCCACAATTATTTTAGTCAAGTTGAAAGAAATCTTGACAAAAGAAAATATGTCGAATATAAAGTTGTATTTAAATATGACACAACTAACCCCCTAGGAGGAAAGTTAATCGCCATCTAACGGCGCCACATTAGCAATGCACACCTATATGGTAATAACCGTCAACACGCTCATGCCAATATTATTCCATAGAAGGCACTACTCTAATCCTGATGGTATGGGCATGTTGACGGTTATTATCATATGGGTGTGCATTGCTAATTGATGTGGTGCCGCCAGATGGCGTTTAACTTTCCTCCTAGAGGGTTAGTTTTATCATATTTGTATATAACCACTCGAGATATTTTGTGAATACATCCTCACTAATTGAGCTACACCGATGAGATCTAATAAGATCGAAATCTAGATATGTAGATTGCTAAGAGGTGGGTTCACACTTATATTTGTTTTATAGAAAGTTGCATTTATTGTAAACATAATGAAAAATCAAGTGAGAATCATGTCTACCTGCCTCAGAACGTATACAAGTGAAATATGAACTTGTTTAGGTCTAAAATATACTACACTCACACCAATTCTATCAATAACAAAAAAACTTGATGGCTAAAGACAACTAGTCTTAATAAACAAACACTTTTAAGATAAGATAAGAATTTTAAATCAATTGTTGTCAAAAATTATTTTTTTTTGCATTTGGGCTTTTAAAATAAAACCCTTGTTGTCAGCATTTACTTGAACGTCCAAGCAAGTCCATAACATACTTGTAAGATAGCTATAAAACTCTGTCATTTATGTATTTTGTGATGTCAGTTCAAAAATGGCATTCGTGGATTCGACTTCCTTCCTGTCCTTTATTAATTAATTAGTTAAAGTATTTTGAAGTAATAGCATTATTTTAAGAAAGGTTTTGATTGTTTACTATTAAAACGGTTTTTATTCATTATCCACTGGGCAATGAGATATCAGGATTTTTCATAATTACATATTTTAATTTAAAAAAAATGGAAAGCAGGGTGTAATCCAAACATGCTTTCTATTTAAAAAAAATTCAATATGTAATTTTGACCACGGTTCAATTTCTCAAATCCGGAGCTAATTATTTTTTATTTAAAGAAGAAATATTACACATATGCCCGTATTTACCAACATCCCATAAACTTTATAGGTCCCATAAGCTATTGAATGGATAAATTGACAACGTCATTGTGACAGAATATGCCAAAACAAATGTCAAACACCTTGAATAGCACCTACGATTGACGCTTTGATGACACCTTTTGTTTCATTATTCAGTGTTTCCAATAGAGAGAATCTAAAGTAACTACACTCCCTAGATAATGTATTTATTGTTGCTATAACAACAAATACTTATGGGTTCAATAGCTATTGATAGATTTATGGAACCCTGTAAACAGATGGGTTTAAAGCACATTTCAATATGTTTATTCTAAAAAGATAATTCCTTGCTCTTGTCTTAATCAGGTTTAATTAGAACATGAGCTCATTGTTTGAACAGGTTATAAAAGAATATGGATTTAATAACATTAATTACGGGCGGTCATTTGTTTTATTTTTTTTGCGCCAGACTCTTTTTTCTCTCGCCGGCGCTCCTACGCTTAATCGTGACCAATTTGCAAGGATCAAGAGACAAATCTCGCGGCTCATTAGACGAATGAGCTCTAACAAGAGAGTAAACTGATTAAACTTTAAGGCACGGTTGTATAAAGCAGATGACTCTCGAGTTAATTTGACATCCGTGATTCTAACCTCACTTTTACCAATTATGACACATATGCGACGTTGTCATATAATAATAGCTACATGACGATATGAAATGAAAAGTTAAAAACAATTTATGCTACGTGTAACAATATAATCACGGGTTATGGGCAATTCAAGCTAGTTGGTACGCTATCTGGTGGCAGAACATTAACTAAAATCTAGTGGGTAATCTCTATGCATAAAATGTATTTTCTTATAATATATGGGACAACATGTGCAAGGTTTGTCTAGTTATATATTAAAAGTTTATTAACAAATACGCATTACTGTCTAAAGGTCGTTTTAGACAAGACAATTTTTTGACTCAAAAGTTAGTCAAGATGAGAGACAATCTAAATTGTCTCGTATCATACAGCAAATTATTTTAAATATTGAATTGGATGGTAGATCCAAGGGAAAAAATATAACGCGTTCTATTTGCCAAGGACAAATTGTATGGGAGGAGGATATATGAATTCATTTCTTGAACAACTTTTGAGATAAGAAATTGTCTTGTCTAAAACGACCTTAAGTGATCAAAATCGGGTAATTTTTAGCTAATCAGCTGATCAAACAAAGATCAGCTGTTTACCCATTAGTTCGACGAAAACCGTTGACATTTTAATCGCGAATAGTTACCTAGCCTTTATAAAACCAAGCCTAAAACTATTACTAAAGGCTAGGTGATCGTCAACGAATTATAGGTTTTTATAATAAAGTTTTTAAAAATTAAAAAGAATTAAACTTTACAAGCGTATATAACACAGTTATGTTATAAAAAAATGTATTTCAATGACAAAATCTAAACTAAATTATACTTGATTGGGAATCGAACTAAAGCCGCCAGGTTGCAAGTTCAGTTTCTCTACCACTACACTCGTTTTTGTAATTACTTACAATAATATAAAGATAGAACACGAATATTGGTGAAATGTCTCTTGTAACTTAAATTGGTCAAATATTTCTTTTAATATTCAGGATGGAAATTATGTAGCGAATACATTCAATAAAATCTTTATTTATTTTTCCATAAATTGCTCGGACACGTCGATTTTTAATTTAAAATAGCCAAATTTTAATGAAAGTGTCAATTTTTTTCAATTATTTTTGAACGAGCAATGACTTACGAGATATGCGACTCCCACATTTGCACTGTCAGCACAAAAGTCATAACTGACAGGTCGGTCGACTTCAAAATATTGTCTTCGTTTTTATTATATATATATATATATATATATATATATATATATATATATATATATATATATTATATATATATATATATATATATATATATATATATATATATATATATTATATATATATATATATATATATATATATATATATATATATATATATATTATATTTTATATAGGCTGAAAGACCACGGTCGGTGGCCTCTTGTACATGTAGGTATATCTTGTATGTATGTATGTATGTTACAATAAATATATCTTCTTCTCTTCTCAGTAGGTTTAAGGTGGTTGATATAATAATTTTTGAGATTTGATTTATACATCCCTTTATAATGAAGCCTTGGATATAATTTTATCCTAGTTGACTCGCTCTTAAATGAATTTAAAATATTATTTATCATATTTATTCGAATAATTATTGGAGTAAATATGATGGAAAACTCATTTTTAAATTTGAAGGTTCTGGATAGTTGGCTGTAGGGTATAGCTACAGACACTTAGGCCTCAAAATGGGCCCATTGTGAAACCTAATTTGAAGGTTGTATCTATTAAATTTGTAGTTGTAAAATATAATATGAATGTTTCTTAAATCCAAACATGCTTGAATCGAAGTTTTATTTGACTATATTAGACACTATATACCAGGGATGGCCAACAAGTTGATTGCGATCCAATATTTGTCGATCGTTCGCAATGTTATAACTTAGAAACCGATCAGACTACTTATAATTAGAGCACTAATAACGATAAGTTGATCGCAACACATTTTTAAGATAAAAAGTCGATCTTATGTACACAAAGGTTGGCCACCACTGTTAAATACTATTCTTTAATGATATTGTCCTAGCAAAACATATCTTTTTAGTGAAAAACAACTGTGATATCAAAGTATTTTTATAAAAAAAATATCTAAATTACACTTTTTCTTATTAAAAATGTATACATATGCTTGGTTCTATAGTAATTTAGTTTGATATTGTAATCCTTTGAATTCATTCAATGGGCGCTTACTTGTGCAAGTGTAGAGTTTTGTTCTGTTGTCTTCTACGGAAACGTTAATTGAAAGCACATTTAGTGTTCAACTACTTACATACTTGTTCGACCGGAAGCGTGCTTTTGGGTGAGCTTCAAGCACGGAGTTGTATATTTAAAAAGTGACAGCACATTGACAGCCGCGCATTATTACGGCGTGTCTAGCGAAAAAAGGGCCAAAAAGCATGTGGGTTGTACGTGTAAAATCTCCGGATTTTCTGTTGCGGCCGAACACACAACACCGTCCTCCAATCATTCACTTGAGTCAATATTAACAATTTAAAGAGTTTGTGCGTTCCGAGCGCGCGCGCGGAGACACTCGCGGGTTACGTAAGCAAGCCGGGGGCGGAGGGTGGCGCACCACCGCCGATAACGCGTGGCGGCGGCGACACCGGCGAGCGAGCGACCAGCCCGACCGGCGCGACCGCACACCGCTCCTCTCGCTCGCAATAGTAATTTGGTTTATTTTTTTGTGTGTGGTTTTTGTTTGGGTTCACTTTACCTCCTGCCAACGTTTCGAAGTCCATGCTGGTGTCCCTGCAACGACGGACCACTTACTGAGCGTTGGCCGCCGCCCCTTCCACGCTCGCGCGCCAGCAGCGGGCAGCACCGGACGACCAGGGGGCCAATTTGGAGGAGAGATCTCGCGCGCGCGAGAGGACCGACCGACCGGACGGGACGAACGATGACACTGACGGTGACAGGAAGGGAACTGCGGAAGGTGGCGAACCACCGTCGTCGTTGTCGTCGCCGCCGCCGCCACCGCCATCGCAGCCGCCACCGGTGCGCGCGCCTCGTGCGTTCAGCCCTAATAGCCGTGAGTACCCGCCGCCCATTCGTGTGTCCGGGCCGGGGCTTAATAAGCGGCGGCGATTACGGTTAATTCTAAATGACCCGCATCAATGGACAAACAATAACAGCCACCTCGGCGCAGCAACTCAAGAATTTATGATGTGTACTACTTAAATCATTCAGAAAGACGCGTCTAATTGACAGGAGGATTCTGAAAGTTTACGATAAATATATTTTTCTAATGACAGTTTCACCACTGACACTATTTAAAAATGCAATAAAAATGTATTAATTTTTAAAGTAAACATCAACACCAACATCCCATAACGTTATAGGTCCCATAAGCTATTGAATGGATAAATTGAAAACGTGTTTGTGACAGAAATTGTCAAAACAAATCTGAAACACATGGAATAGCGCTTGTGATTGCAGCTTTAATGATATCTTTTGTTTAATTTTTCAGTGTTTCCAATAGAGAGAATCTAAAGTAACTACATTTCCTAGATAATGTATTTATTGTTGCTATAACAACGAATACTTATGGGTTCAATAGCTATTGATAGATCTATGGAACTTCGGTGAATACGTGGGTTAGGCTTTCGAAATGTGGACCTTTCGTGGATTGCTGCAAATTTCCTTAATTGATCTCATCACAAATTAGAAGATTCTACATATAATGGGAAATGAAAGAGAGCTCCTACATAATATAAAGCAAAGGAAAGTCTCATACTTAAGTCACGTAATTAGAGGGGAAATGTATGACAAATTAAGACTGATACTAACGAGAAAAATAGAAGGAAAAAGAGGTCCCGGTCGCTAGCAACATTCATGCCATGAGGTAATAAGAAACTGGTACACAATCACGAATGCTGGAGACATCTTCACTCTAGCCAGTGAAGGGCAAGTGGTCGCCTACAGGCTGGAAGCGTGCAACACTGAAAGACCTCAATTTAACCATCAACTAATCTAAATCCTTTTCTGTTTCTCGATAAACATTACTTGAAGATAAGCCGGATTTGATAAAGGGTTCCCTTTAATATGTTAACTGCCATATGTATGATTTTGAATACATACACACAATAATAATTTCGTTTTGTTTTCCGTATAGCATATTTAGGACCCCGATTTTCTTGATCTAATTGATAACACATCTTACACTGCAAGTATTTAATAGAAACACGGAAGTAATAGGAAGAAAAATTATAAAACAATAATAAAATTTACAAAAAAACCTTTTTCTAAAAATGACTGCGGCAGTGTTAATAAATTCAGCTTGTTTTCAATGAATTTTGTATAATAAAAAATTGTGTCTATGGCACTATTCACTTTTTATTGTAAATATGGTATAAAAATATTTTTTTAGTAAACTATCGTTATTTGTTAAATATCTTAAAACAAGTTCGCGACCGCAGGAAAAACCATTGAGGGCAAAATTTGTCTCATGGACCGCAGTTTAGGCACCTCTAACCTACGCAAAAGTAAAAAATATTGTAAAGGATAAAAAAACGATTATTTACTTTGTTTTTTATCACACTTCAGTTACACTTTGCAACTAGTTTCGGCTAAGCTCTAGCCATTTTCGAGCTTAGCCGAAACTAGTTACAAAGTGTAACTGAAGTGTGATAAAAAAACAAAGTAGAAATCGTTTTATTTATCCTTTAAAATGAATTATCACAAAGTAGACGCCTTAACAATCCAATATTTAAATAATATTGTGCTCTTGATGAACTAAAACTACTGTTTTTCTGTTGTATGCCACTAGAAAAAAGATAAATTAAAGCATATGTTATGTCGACTATAGGGAATTTGACCCTAGTAAATAGTTGTATTATTCAATATGACGTGGCAATCTTTAAAAATAAATTATATAATATACATAAGCAATATTGATTTGGTTATCTACCAATTCATGGGTCATTCCGGCGTATAAATATAATATATAAAACAGATCAATTTTGAATAAAGACGCCAATCTCGCGTCATTTCGGTTAGTCATTTCAACAACACTAGTGAAGAATTTAGCGCACATGTAAATAACTGACACATGCAACAATTCCAGTAGTTACAAAGTAAACAGCTCCACCGAGTGATTAGAAACTTGTTGCGTCCAAATATTTACAAATCCACTCGACTCCCTCGTCAATACGTGCGTCCGCGTCTCCCCCACGCAGGCCATTTTTCCCCGATTGGAACTTTAATCTCGATTAAAAACTTTCCACTAATCGTTCAAGATTACCTATAATTGCCATCAAGATAGGGCATCGAACGAGTGCACGGGCGGCTATTGAATCGCGCGGGTCGAAGCAGGACGCACACACACGGGTCGCGACGCCAATTTGTGGAGGAAACCGAAAGTGCAAGTTCAACCGGGGTTAAGGGTGGCCCGCAGTGATTTTATTAATGTCCTATACGTGACGGCAGGCCGGTAATTAATAATCGTATAGAGAGTAAAATAATGGGTGAAATGTTAATCAGGACTAGAAAACGTGCGTACACGGTCGCCGCGTGCAAGATCGTTGCCGTGCTGGGCATCACGGCTACGTACTGTGTGATCGGTTTGGCCACTTCAGGCCAAAAAATTGATTATAATGAGAATTATGGTATGTATTGTAATAAGTTTTCGCTCGATCTAAAAAAAAGTTGATTAGCGGGATTTATAGATAGTTGCGGTAAATTTGGATTCGTAATTAATTCTAGATTTATGTGAGTAAATTAAAGAATATTCGGTCTATATTCAACCGATTTCTCAAAAAAAAAAAACGACAGCACATATAGTGATGTGCAGTGGTTAGCACCCCTGTTTAACTAGTCGGTACCATTTGTCTAATTTGTCCACCATTGGGATGCAATTAACAACACTAACCCCGTATTCACCGACGTTCCATAAATCTATCAATAGCTATTAAACCCATAAGTAGTCATTGTTATAGCAACAATAAATACATTACCTAGGAAATGTAGTTACTTTAGATTCTCTCTATTGCAAGCACTGAATAATTAAACAAAAGGTGTCATCAAAGCTCCAATCGCAAGCGCTATTCAAGGTGTTTGACATTTGTTTTGGCATATTCTGTCACAATGACGTTGTCAATTTATCCATTCAATAGTTTATGGGACCTATAAAGTTTATGGGATGTTGGTGAATACGGGCATTTAAACTAGAAACTTGTTTCTTGATGAATCTAGTATAATGTATTTCACTACCCAGCTCAGTGATCGAGCGGTTAGAGGTGTCATCCGTCTCGTACTGAGCATTGGGGAGCTTGAGTTCGATCCCCAGCGGGGTGCGAATTTTCCCGAATCACCTTTCACAGTTTTTCAGAGGTTTTCTGTGAAGTTAACGGGTGATTAAACTCCTCTAAGCTTCTTCTTTGACCGGTGGAAAAGCCTCACAGCTAATAGCCCTATAAAGATAGAAGTTTTTTTTTGTAATTCACTGATGTGTTTAATTTCTTGTTGGCACTTGAGAACGTGGAAATAACACGTAAATCGTAATATGATAATAATTATGACACATGAATTTGTACGATTTTTAATCATTAAATGGATACTCTAAATTATCGTTGAATTAAGTGATATGTACTATCTATGTAATTGCAATACGCGTCAGTAATATTACAAGTGCGAACAATGAGGTTTAAGCAGATAATTTTCTCAAGAGCACTCCCAGGAGTGATAAAGAATGTTTTGTACACATTTTAATCGTGATTTCTTTTCATACGGAGCTTGCCTAGGAACGCAAATTTAGCGTCAACAACACTCGACAAGATACTACACATCTGCGCGAGACTCTTCAAGCAGCTTTTATCTATTTTAATGGAATATTAGTCACCCATTATTAATACGAACAGTAATACGATTACAAATCAACTCGATTATATAGGTATTTTAATATTCATATGCATTTGAATCATGATTTTTTTTACAAAACGGATACAAAAAACATTACCAATTATTATTAAGTTAAATATATACGACAAAAATAAATATAAATGTATATATTTCTGGAGTATACGTTTAACTTAACTTAACTTAACTTAGAGCCGGTTCTTTGAATATTATTTTTCACATATATTTTTTTAATTAGTCTTAAATTAATAAATGACAATAATTTAATCAAAGAAAATAACGGATAATAGTGTAGTGCCTAGTTCAAGTCGTTTAAAATAGTGGACGGGCATAGTTGGGTTGGTAGGGGTCACCCACCCACCCCACCTTCGTTCGCATACTTTTTTCATTGGATATAGATGTTTTATATTGTTTAAACTATTTCAAGAAGAGTGTTATCCTATGGAAAAACTACGCGAAGAAAGGTGGGGTGGGCGGGCGTCCCCCACCAACCAAACTATACCCGTCCACTATTTCAAACGACTTGAACTATGCATTACATTATTTTGCACATATATTTTTTTAATTAGTCTTAAATTAATAAATGACAATAATTTAATCAAAGAAAATAACGGATAATAGTGTAGTGCCTAGTTCAAGTCGTTTGAAATAGTGGACGCGCATAGTTGGGTTGGTAGGGGACACCCACCCACCCCACCTTCGCTCGCATACTTTTTTCATTGGATATAGATGTTTGATCTTGTTTAAACTATTCCAAGAAGAGTGTTATCCTATGGAAAAACAATGCAAACAAAGGTGGGGTGGGCGGGCGGCCCCCACCAACCAAACTATACCCGTCCACTATTTCAAACGACTTGAACTATGCATTACATTATTTTGCACATATATTTTTTTAATTAGTCTTAAATTAATAAATGACAATAATTTAATCAAAGAAAATAACAGATAATAGTGTAGTGCCTAGTTCAAGTCGTTTGAAATAGTGGACGGGCATAGTTGGGTTGGTAGGGGCCACCCGCCCACCCCACCTTCGTTCGCATAGTTTTTTCATTGGATATAGATGTTTTATATTGTTTAAACTATTCCAAGAAGAGTGTTATCCTATGGAAAAACTACGCGAAGAAAGGTGGGGTGGGCGGGCGTCCCCCACCAACCAAACTATACCCGTCCACTATTGCAAACGACTTGAACTATGCATTACATTATTTTGCACATATAGTTTTTTAATTAGTCTTAAATTAATAAATGACATTAGTTTAATCAAAGAAAATAACAGATAATAGTGTAGTGAATAGTTCAAGTCGTTTGAAATAGTGGACGGGTATTGTCAGGTTGGTATGGGACACCCGCCCACCCCACATTCGCTCGCATAGTTTTTTTCATTGGATATAGATGTTTTATATTGTTTAAACTATTCCAAGAAGAAATATTAACGCAACCTGATCAAAATTGTGGTTGGTATTCTAGCATAGTCCACTGATTCAGTTGTCACTCTTGGTTTCAGATTGAAACCTTTTATAGGCTAGCACTGAATGTGTTAAGAGAGTAAACAATGTCTGAATTAATTGTTATAGAGAGTCTGCATAGTTCGCGTCATTTACTGGCGTTGGTCGAGGACTTCAATTGTACCCCGGCAGCAATTAACGAGTTCCCGAGTGATGGTTTTACCAGGGAGCAACGTCAACACGGATGGGCCATCATTCACGCTCTTATGGCTTGTTACTTATTCATCCTTTTAGCTATAGTCTGTGACGATTACTTTGTGCCAGCAATTCAGAAATTATGCGACAGTAAGTAACTTTAAAAGTACTAATTAATTTTTAAGATCTTCAATTATATAGCTCTAAAGCCTGAATTAGATTGTGGTAGATTTGACAAGAAACTTAAACACATTATAAACACTTATATATGTTTTATAAGATTGGCTTTGTGCTGATATCTCAAGCACTCTGATGGAATATTATTCCATAGAGGGCACTACATGGTGATCCTGATAGCATAAGCATGTTGACGATTATTACCATATGGGTGTGCATTGCTAATTGATGTGGTGCCGCCAGATGGCGTTTAAGTTTCGTCCTAGGGGGCTAGTTGTATAATTTTATAAACTATTATTGTTATTATTATTATTAGTGTAAAGTTGATAGTAAAACTGGTAATTAACACTGTATCTCTATTTATAGATTTGCAGATGAAAGAGGACATTGCTGGTGCTACTTTCATGGCAACGGCTAGCTCAAGCCCAGAGTTGTTCATAAACTGTGTTGGGACATTTATAACCGAGGGCGATTTAGGAGTCGGCACAATAGTAGGATCTGCTGTTTTCAACGTTTTGGCTGTACCTGCATGTTGTGGTTTATTTGCAAATATGGTAAATACACATTTTTCTAAAAGAAAAAAACAACAATAAAATTAGAAAGTATATGATACGAGTAAGAATACGTTACGATGAGTTTTCCAACGAAATAGTATCGTTATGTTGATTTGCAAAATGTAAATATTTGTCCCATTTTTTGATTTTTTCAATTTTGAATTTCTGTCAAATTGTGATAATCCTATTATACATCTATACGTCAATCTTTCAAAATCTGTACTAACTGTTTTCAAAAATCAGAATTTTAAAGTACAATTTAGTAAAACATTAAATTATTATTATATATATATATATATATATATATATATATATATATATATATATGATAATAATTTAATGTTTTACTAAATTGTACTTTAAAATTCTGATGAAACATGTATCTATATTTTTCTTGTTTATACGTTTTTTTATTGTGTTGTGTTATATATATATATATATATATATATATATATATATATATTAGGTATTTATTTTTTTTTTTGTTTTTTTTGTACATTTATTTCATTTTAAATTGAATAACTTTTATTATACATGTATCTATATTTTTCTTGTTTATACGTATTTTTATTGTGTAAATGTATTTTGTTCTCATATTGTATTGATTTGTGTAAACTGTAACAGTGATAACACCAATAAACGATTATGATTATGATTATACTGTATATTTCTAAATAAATATTAATTTTAGGTTCTTCAACTCGAATGGTGGCCCATTACAAGGGACAGCATGATGTATGGTGTGGCCGTTGTGATGCTTATAGGAGTACTTAGAGATGGTACTATCGAATTATGGGAGGCTGTGATGCTAGTATCTACATATATATTTTATATTTTAAGTAAGTGTGCTAAACATGAATATAGATGCATGTTAATGTATGAATTTGTTTCGTTATAGTGATGTGTTTTAATAATCAAGTGATAAACTGTATAAATCGCGTGGCGAGGTGCTGCAGGCGCAAGAAGCACTACAAAGAAGTCATGGGCGAGCAACAGCCTCTGCTGAAGGATGGAAAAGACAAGAATTGTAATGGGATCATTCACGAGCCTGTTTTTAATACGGAGCTTACACTTAAAGACTGTGAAGAGCTAGGTAACATATATATATTTTTTGTGTAAAGAAAATAAGGTCTACAGAATATTGTGTTAATATCCAGTACCAAAAAAATTCAATGACGAGTAGCGTAACTCACAAAACGAAATAGTAGTTAAAAGCCGCTCGTTCGTAGCTTTTTTTAATAAATCAACGTATTGAAAGAATAAACAAAAACAAACTTCAGAAATTGAATGGTTGTGGTAATTCATTTTCAATGAAGGAGATTAATAAAACACAACAGTATTTATTCATCTTCTTCATTAAAAACAAACTTAAAAAAGTTCATATAAATTAATCACAATAGTAATTTACATTATTAGTGCAGGAAGGCTAGTTTCCCGCACTAGTGTGGGAAGTAGTATTTCCCGCACCCAAATCAATGCGGGAAACTTGTTTTAGGACATCAGTACAAAAAATGTATTTTTAATTGTTGACATATTTGAGCGAAGCTTATGTATGATTGATTATCCTAGATGCTGATAATAATTTTATTTATATATTAGTTAACCATTGTATTATTTTTATTTTCTAATAGAAGAGTCTACAAAAATTTGGGAATGGCCTGCTGAACACACCGTGCTAGGACAATTATTTTGGGTGGTAACATGGCCCATATCGTTCATTCTTTACATGACAACCCCTGACTGTCGAAAGTTCCCTAAACTGTACGTTGTAACGTTTTTGATGTGCATTTTCTGGATAGGCAGTACATCCTACATGGTTGCTTGGCTCATAACAGTCGTTGGTGAGCTGATTTGAAATTATTAGATACTACGGTGCAATGAAACAATTTTCCAATGAAAATTATTCAAGATAAACCTCTGAAAATATTTTACGTAAATAGCGGGTGATTGAAGCTCAGAGGAGTTCAATCAGCCGCTCCCTTTACCTGTGGGGGGGGGGGGGCAAAATCCCCCCTCAGATACGTTCCTGATTATGTTAAATATCATACCCTTGACCTATATGGTACAAAAAATACAATCAATACCGATTCTTAAAAAAAACTTTTTAATTTAAAGTTTTTTTTAAGAATCGGTATTGATTGTATTTTTGTACCATATATGTCAAGGG
Source organism: Lordithon lunulatus (assembly GCA_963942505.1). Taxonomy (NCBI): domain Eukaryota; kingdom Metazoa; phylum Arthropoda; class Insecta; order Coleoptera; family Staphylinidae; genus Lordithon; species Lordithon lunulatus. The sequence continues at coordinate 65,983,450 of OZ012667.1, forward strand.
TATGATATTTAACATAATCAGGAACGTATGTGAGGGGGGATTTTGCCCCCCCCCCCCCACCTCGATGAGGAGGGATTTTGGGGGTTACCCCCTACCTCGATGATGGGGGATTTTGGGGGGTCCCCCACTCCGATGAGAGGGATTTTGGGGGTACCCCACCCCGATGAGAGGGATTTTGGGGGTTCCCCACCCCGATGAGGGGGATTTTGGGGGTACCCCACCCCGATGAGGGGGATTTTGGGGGTCCCCCACCCCGATGATGGGGATTTTAGGGGTACTCCCACCCTAAAATGTTAAGTAAAGTAAGGTTTGTTTGTTTCTCATTGATAATAAATACAAATTATTTGTCTACGATTCTTTAACCCCCCCATTTTTGTCCCTAGATACGACCCTGAACGTAATAAATTGTATCTTGGTAAAATAGTATAGATATTTACATTTTGCACAAATTAAAATTATTGAAATTTTATAATGAAATGTGTTTCTATAAAATGTTTTGTTTTATAGGTGATACACTAAATATTCCCGACTCTGTTATGGGGCTGACGTTTCTGGCAGCAGGCACGAGCGTTCCTGAAGCCGTTTCCAGTATTATAGTTACAAATCAAGGTGAGATTAATATAATAATATGTAATATTGTATTTTATATTACCCTAAGCCCTTCTCATACTGATCATTACAGAACGAAAGTTCAACCCCCATTGTGGGAGATATTTTCTATGAAGTTAATGTAAATACCGGGTGATTACACTCCTCTGAGCATCCCCCTTTATCGCTCTCGGGCTGATATTTATAAAGTTTCTTTCATATACCAAAAGAAAGCAACTGTAAAACATAAAACATTATCTACCTGGGGTGTGATTCCTGACACCACTCGTTTCGAACGTATTCGTTTAACTATCAAAGTCACTAAGGGCCGGTTTTACAATTGACATTTAACTAGAGAATAAGGTTATTCCTGGAATAAGTTTGACATATTGGTGTTAATATCTCAAACTTATTCCACAAATAGCCTTATTCTCCGGTTAAATGTCAATTGTAGAACCGGCCCTTAGTAAAATACGGACAATTCATGATGGAGACTTCGGTTTAATAAACTCTCGGGCTGATATCTATATAGATAGAAGTTTCTTTCATATACCAAAAGAAAGCAAATGTAAAATATAAAACATTATCTATCTGGGGTGTGATTCCTGACACCACTCGTTTCGTTACGTATTCGTTTAACTATCAAAGTCACTTCGTAAAATACGGACAATTCACGATAGGGACTTCGGTTTACTAATAGAAATTCCATCACTGAACCAATTCAAATCGTGAATGATCCATATTTTGCGGAGCAACTTTAACGGTTGAACGAATACGTTCGGATCGAGTTGTGTAAGGAATCACACCCTTGCAACTAGTAAGTTTGTAGGACAAAGTTAATTAAAATAATCATTTTTATAATATCTATAATATGTAGATGTTACTAATCGCTAATACTATTAGAATAATCATATTAATTGGTCACGCGATTTAGTAGTAGGAGTATTAGTAGTAGGAGTATTAGTATTGGGAGTATTAGTAGTAGGAGAATTAACGGTGAATTCATTTTGTCTTTACAGGTCATGGCTCCATGGGCTTGAGCAGTTCGATCGGATCGAACACCTTCGATATTTTACTATGCCTGGGCCTTCCCTGGTTGACCAAAACATGGCTCTACCCAAAAGTACCTGGAAAACACTCAATTAGCATTAATTCGGGTGGTTTGACTTACAGCGCCATCTCACTCTTCTCAACACTTGTGCTGTTTTACCTCAGTCTACTTTTCAATAGTTTCAAGTAAGTATCACGAATCGTGAATCATCATCATCATAATCAGCGTTTGAGTACTCCATTGCTGGATATACTCCTCTTATGTAAGGTAATAAATCAATCTTCTGAATCTTGATGAGGAAGAATGGATTTACCAAAGGTAAAAAGTATCGGTTTATAATCGATAGTCGTGTAAGGTGATATGGTTCTTCAAGTCTTGGTGAGGGAGAACTAAATGCCGTTTAGAGGTGCGTGCATATTTTTATAGGGGGCGAATAAGCCCCCTACTCTTAGGACACACTGAAAATGCGCACGAACCCCCACTCCCCGGTTTGCCCTACCTTACTGGGCGTAGAGTAGGGGTAAAGCCCTGGTTTCCTAGAAAACGGTGTCGATAAAAGCGGCCGTTTTTGACGTCATTTTGACGCAACAAATAAAGTTTTACGTATATTTATATAAATATGGTAACCCAGAGAGCGAAATACCTATATGTAATAGGAAAAGGTTTGAATAACAGTGGATTATGGCGCTATATTCATTTACATATACCCAAAACGTTTCCTGTAATGTGTAAATAACGTCAAAAACGGCCGCTTTTATCGACACCGCTTCCTAGGAATCCAGGGCTTAAGCGACACATTCGACAAAACTATTGTTATGAATAATTGAAACTGAAAAATTGTTTCTTGACGAATCTAATACAAAGTAATTCACGCTTAACTTAAGATCTACCTGCGCATTCCTTTCTAGGATCTGACAAACACATCGCCAAAATAACAGTTGATACTAAATACTCGAAATTACTAAACTATATACATTATTCGTCAAGAATATTCATGATTTTCATATTGAAATCTTGAGGGGTGCATGAATTACAATTTGTTGTTCATAAACTCATTAACCATGCCATTACACAACAAAAAAAAGCCGAAATAAAAACAAAACAAACAGTAAATAATATACAAAGATAACTATCCTAAAATAGAAACCCTACAACCTAATAGAAACAAACTAAACAGAAATTAAGTGAACCTCGTGGAACTTAACCATAAAACTACAACAACAATAAAATAGTGCGGGCGCAGTTTATTTAAATCCGTAAATAAACTAACTCATCTGAAATGACTACCACAAGGAAAAACAAGAAAAAAAAAACTGTTGCCGGTTGGTGGCTGTACACCTTCTTCTTCTATTCATTGGTGAATCGTGTAAAACGAGTATGCAGCAACTTACTAAAATATTGTAATAACAGTTAATTAAGTTTTTTGTTTCCTTATAAATTTTTATAAAAGATATTTAATTTGCAATTTATTGTATTTCAGATTAGATTGGAAAGTGGGCCTAACATGTCTACTGATGTACGTGGGCTTCCTCTCATTCGCATCTTTAGTAGAGCTGAACGTGTTCTTCCCAGTAAATTTACCGACGTGCGACAGATGACAAAACCTATAGTGCAGAAACGTCATCATCACATTCGCACATTATCTTATTTATAATCATATCTTCTAATACCATACTGTATCATTTTAAGAACAATTTTAATGTTTTTTTAATCTCTTAATTAATATAGATTTAAGATTATTGTATAAACTTTTTTAAGATGGAATTAAATTTAAAATGGATGTTGGTTTGAAAATGAGAATATTTATAACCCAAAACTGTAATGATAAAGACGAGTTAATTGTAACTCACATGCTGAAAACAATAATAGCAGGAAGAAGAAGGATATCATGCCTGAAGAATTTAAGAACCTGGTTTGCTATGAACAACACTAGAGTGTTTTTTTTTGCGCAGCTGTAAGGTTACTATTTAATAGTTCTGGAATAGGTACGGGACTAAAAAAGAAGACTAGATTAATGTTTGTGAATAAATGTGTAGAAACCCAAAGACCAAGGGTTCAGGGTTTAGTGGGTATGCCTGGTACCGAAGTAGGCGAGTCCCACACTACCCGACGAGAAGCGTGGGGTGTGCGTAATAGCATTCCCCCCCAAAGCAAAAAAAAAAAAAAGATTAATGTTTGTTATGATTGTATAACATTATTAAATGTTTATGCCTTGCGGAATGTTGCTCGATATTTAGAAGTCTGACATTGGATTACGCAGTAGATATGGACATTGGGATCATAAAATAATTTGATCTTATAACAATCCAACCTTGGAGTTTTAGTATATATATATATATATATATATATATATATATATATATATATATATATATATATATATTATAAGATTGGTTTTTTGCTGATATCTCAGCACTCTGTTGGAATATTATTCCATAGAGGGCACTACCCGGTGATCCTAATATAATGAGCATGTTGACGGTTATTACCATATGGGTGCGCATTGCTAATTGATTTGGTGCCGCCAGATGGTGCTTAACTTTCCTCCTAGGGGGTTAGTTGTATCATTTTTATAGATAACCACTCGAGATATTGTGTGAATTCATCCTCACTAGCTGAGCTACACTGACGAGATCTAATAAGATCGAAATCTAGATATGTAGATTGCTAACAGGTGGATTTAAACTTATATATGTGATATATATATATATATATATATATATATATATATATATATATATATATATATAATATCGCATTATGATATGAAGTGTAATAAGTTCCAAAATTAATTTTCAGATTTCGATTTTTGTTTTGATGATTCTTATGTATATTTTAATGCTCCTTTAATCCTTTTTGCGTTTAGAATAAATCAAATTATTATTGAAAAAATAATTAGATAACATTATACTCAATGGTAAAACTACAGGAACTATTGCAATCTTTAAAATGCATTTATCTCTATTTATTATTGAAAATTACGACATTTATCATCTCATTGTGCGATATAAGGCGCATAGTAACGCGCTTTAAAAATAGATATTAATTATAAATATAAACATAGATATTAAATTGAAAAATAATTATAAATGTATCCAGTAGATAACATGAAAACATGAAAAACACTATTTGAAAGTTGTAAACTAACGAATGTTTCACTGCCTTAGTTCCCAAAAATTGCATCTCTAGCTATTCGACAAATAAACATCAATTACAACATGAAAACATAGATTAAAACATGAAAAACACTTGAATTGAATCGGCATCTACTTTGTGATAATTCATTATAATAAATAAATAAAACGAATTTTTCTTTGTTTCAGCTTGATAATGGCTAGAGCGTAGCCGAAAATATTCGCAAACAGTAATAAACAAGTGATAAAAAACAAAAAAAAAAACAAAAATTCGTTTTATTTATTTATGAAAAACACTATTTGAAACATAAAGAACTACGAATTCCGATTTAAAAAAAACCGTAGGGAGCTTTGAAATTACATGTTGAGAGACAAAAATTGCATTTTAAAGCTCTCCTTGCAAATCCTTATGGGATTTTATGTCCAAATTCGCATGGCTACTCGCCAAAAATCCCCAAATCTCCCCTCAGATACGGTCCTGATTATGTATATATACCCTTGCCATATATGGTATAGAAAATACACTCATTAAAAAAAAATTAAATATATTTATGCCCAATGGGCTTTTCGCAGGTAAAGGGAGAATCTCAGAGAAGTCCAATCACCCGCTATTTACGTAACTCACAGAAAACCTATGAAAAATATGAAAAGGTGATTAGCGAAATGAAATTTTTGTCTCTAAACATGTAATTTCAAAAATGATACAACTAACCCCCTAGGAGGAAAGTTAAACGCCATCTGGCGGCATCACATCAATTAGCAATGCACATCCATATGGCCTTGTGCTAATATCTGAAGCACTCTTTTGGAATATTATTCCATATTATTCACTACCCGGTGATCCTGATGGCATGAGCATGTTGACGGTTATTATCATATGGATGTGCATTACTAATTTATGTGGTGCCGCCAGATGGCGTGTTACTTTCCTTCTAGGGGGGTTAGTTGTATAACTTCCAGTTTTTGTTCTACATCTGTAACGTTTATGTTATGGCTTATAACACAAACGTTACAGATATAGATAGCCATGCTTCTTTCGCTTTCGTTTATCGTTCAGGACCTGTTTCAGACTACTCTAAGCCAGCTAAGACCAGTCCAGAACAGCTCCCAAATCATAAATGAAATCCACTATAATTGTCGTAAATATTATTACAATTATAAAAATAATGTCATAATTTTAGGCTGGCCGTAGTTTGGTTTACGATATAAAAAAAAATTATCCCATCCAAAATTAATAGTTAGATTATTAATTTTGGATGGGATAATCTTTTTTTTATCGTAAACTAAACTACGGCCATTTGTTATTACTATTTGTTTGTCGAACAATTTAGTTCGAGTTAAATTTGTTCCCATGTTAAATAAATAATATGTAATTCCAAACCGATACAATTTCCTACTGCATCTAATTATAACATGCCGACATTGAATATCCAAATCAGTCCATAAATGATTCAAAGTAATCGATTGCGCTCATTCGCAGCAACATGACGATGTGCGATCGCATTGCAAGTGTTAAATAATATTTACAAAGTGTGCAGATTGCGATGATTACACACACACAGGGCTGCTGGACTCGAGTGTTTTCTCTAGTCTTATCCTAGACCTAGTTTCCGGCGCGTTAATTGTCGTGATTGGGTCAATGTTTGTCCGCTCGATTCGTGCAGAGTAAAAAAAAAATATAACGAGAAAATAAAAACGGTATCAATATCACACTAGTCACAGAACAAACATTCGTTCATGGGATGATAATTGATAACGGCTGCTGTTGCTTTGTTTATAATTTAACTTGAACAAAAAAAAAATGAAGAGTGATTGCGGCAAAAATTAAGATTATGATTTCGATATTTGATTAAATATTTCACATTATTAAATATAGATACTAATTTATATTTATAATTTAATACTAATATTAATTTATTAAACAACAGAAATTTTATTTTATTTTAGGTGTTTTAGCTTTAAATGAAATAAAAAGTTTTTTATTCTTACAATGATTGATTTATTTTCAATATACTAGACAGTTTCTTCTTGTTCATTAGCAATATTGGACATGAGAACATCTCACGCGCTATTCACTACCACCCTCCGTGGGGCAGTTGGTAGCGCGACGGCCGCGATAGACGGAGACGTGGGTTCAAGTCCCACCGGAGAGTGAAATTTTTGAGAAATTATATATATATATATATATATATATATATATATATATATATATATATATATATATATAGTGAAGTACTTCTTGCCATTGTCGGCTATCTGAATGAAGAATCACCAGATGTATCAATGTTAATTAATAATTTCTCAAAAATTTCACTCTCCGGTGGGACTATCCGGCTACCGCGGCCGTCGCGCTACCAACTGCGCCACGGAGGGTGGTAGTGGACATAAGAACATCTCAGGCGCTATCCACTACCACCCTCCGTGGCGCAGTTGGTAGCGCGACGGCCGCGATAGCCGGAGACGTGGGTTCAAGTCCCACCGGAGAGTGAAATTTTTGAGAAATTATTATATATATATATATATATATATATATATATATATATATATATATATATATATAAGACCTATATTAATATACGGATGCGAGATATGGACATTAAATAAACCACAAAAGAGCAAAATACAAGCAGTTGAAATGAAGTATATGAGGAGAGTTAGAGGAGTGACAAAAAATGACAAAATGAGGAATGAGGATATAAAAAGAGAACTAAATGTAACACCGACAATAAATTACAAAGAGGAAAGACAATTAGGATGGTGGGAACACATAATTAGGATGGCAGAGACAGCACCAGCCAAAAGAATATGAAGAGCAAAAATCAAAGACAAGAAAAAAGGAAGACCAAGAAAAAAATAGGATGAACCTATATCGGAACTATTAGAAAGGAAAGGAAAAAACTGGAAGGAAGCAAAAGAACTGGCAATAAATAGAAGAAAGTAGCTAAAAAATTTACATTCAAGTTGACCAACTTTGGGAAATAAGAAATCAAACAACAAATCCGACAATATCTACAAAATACTTAAAGAGAGTATCAATAAAATGTTTGTAGAGGAAATATTATAAGAAAAGTTATTTGTGATGAAATTTGATGGAGGAAAATAAGTATCCATTCTATAATGGCTGGCTAATCACTAATGTAAAGGAAGTGTTATCGATGCTCGGCGTCGATGGGGTTGTTGAAGGAAGCTGCTGTCCGTCGCCGGGGTCAGCTCTTCGTAAGACAGGCACGGGGAGGGTTAAAAACCGTCAGGCCGCCTTACGGGGAAGATAGAATCAACGCTCGGCGTCGAGGATGTTCTTGAAACGTTTTTCTGAATCGTGGTGAGGGAGAACCGTTACAAGAGGAATATGGGGCACAATTGTCAGTGTAGGCTGATAGCTGCAAGGAAATAAATCGATCCTATGAGTCTTGGTGAGGCAGGATCGATTTATCAAAAGTAAAAAGTTAAACTCAAGTATCGATATCGGTCTTAAGAAGAGCTGATCCTGGCGACGGACTGCAGCTTCCTTCACCAACCCCGTCGACGCCGAGCATTGATAACAGAAGGTTATGGTATCGTAAAAATGTCTTCACGTTTTCTAACTATGGTTGTAGAAATCTGCGATAACTTTCCAGAAAATAAACTACACTATAAGGTATTGTTGTCGCGAACAATTAATGTTGTTTGTTAAGAACATTTAAGGATTCAATTTTCAAGTTTTATACCTAAAACAGTCGGAATAAACCTGATTTTTATGTTGTCTCTGTGTGTGTCTGGAAGTATGGGAAAATTAGAGAGAACCCTATTTAGGACGATTCAGTGAAAATTTGAGCAAAATATCAAAATATAAGTGGTATATATATATATATATATATATATATATATATATATATATATATATATATATATATATATATATTTATACCACTTATTTTTTTTTTTTAATTTTATTTATTAATCATATATATATATATATATATATATATATATATATATATATATACATAAATAATACATAAATACAATTCAGTAAAAAAAATAAACTGAAAATAATAATTTTCCCTGCGGTTGCTCCGGCTTATAATTTGATATTTTGCTCAAATTTTCACTGAATCGTCCTAAATAGGGTTCTCAAACAGGTCGAAACCAGTACTTCTTATATGACATAAAAACTATTACTAATCCCCAAAATCTTTAATCTAGAACCCACATAATACTTTTTATTTAGCAACATTTATAGTTACTGATAATTGCCTAAATGTTGAAGCTTAGAAATCTGTTGATTCTTTTAATGCCATTATAAATCAATCACTGAGCAGATAAGACAACTATTTTTAATTATCATGCTCTCGATTTATAGAAAAAGACAATATAATTGATAAAATTTGATTTATATGTAATTTATTACCCGTAATTTAATATAGTCGATGGGGAAATAGTAGAAAGAAATCGTTAATAGAAGAGTATGAATTTTGTAAAAAATAAAATCAAAAACTGCATATATATGTATGTGTGCTTTTTTTTGGTCATCGTCTCCGGGCGATGGATAGTCTGGATAGTTGGCTGGAGGGTAGCATAGCTACAGACACTTAGGCCTCAAAATGGGCCCATTGTGAAACCTCCCTTTAAGGCTGCTCACTCGTCCCACCAGTCAATTTTGCGTGCAAGCCGCAAAACTCTGGCGGGTGAGGAGCTGCCAATGCTGACCATACTAAGCCAGCACTCCCCTAGTCCGGGCGAGACTTAGTTCTAGATATATGTAAAAGAATACACGTTATTTTAATTATTTTCTATTTAATTCATCCAAAAAATGTTTAGCTTTAATTTATCATCCTATCATTATTTTGCAACACGGATACAAGTGCAATAACAATAGCCCTTTATAACATCAGCATAGCCGCAAACAATAAATTCTCTATTTGTGCTCGCAATTAATCTTATAAAACTCTCCTTATTTGTATGGTGCAGTATTATTCTGTTTACATAAATTCAGATCGCACCAGATACAACCAACGTGCTTGTGGCATTTTATATCTGCATTACTTGCGCCCATTAACTGTAATCATCTGATAATCTGTGTCGGTGTCAATTAATTACTTGTTTCCAATCGGAAACCACTGCGCGGCTGCGAGCAATTAATTACATTATCACAAGAGTCGCAGCATATTACTCGAAAAATTATCACGTATTTCGAGTACTCGCATTATTGAAGAGAGATTTACTCGACATGATAGCCGTACTGGAATTAAAAATATATTAATTAATATTAATTTAGTGATAAGTACCGTGCGTTGTAATAGCAATAATTACATATGATTTTTACAAGCACAAGCGATAATTGTAGATTCTGCAGCACGCTGATATATATATGATACGGATAAATATGAAATAAATGTTTGTGGATTATTGGGATTTTTTTAAATTTTATAAAATATACTAAAATTATAACTAATTTATTTTGTACTCATATATTAATCCAGTATGGCTATAGGGGGCCTAAATTGCATAAAGTGTGGGTAGTTTTTTTTTCAATATAAATTTTCATTTATTCAACCAACAAAAATTTGATTTATATGTAATTTATTACCCGTAATTTAATATAGTCGATGGGAAAATAGTAGAAAGAAATCGTTAATAGAAGAGTATGAATTTTGTAAAAAAAAAAAAAAAACTGCATATATATGTATGTGTGCTTTTGTTTTGGTCATCGTCTCCGGGCGAGACTTAGTTCTAGATATATGTAAAAGAATACACGTTATTTTAATTATTCCATATAAATACAAAAATACAAAATATGTGAAGTTGTTTAAATATAATGAATGATGTTTTTTTCCCCTTTGTCCTCGCTGCGGGATTTATGAGTGATTTCCCATCTTGGGTATCGAGGGATGCTATGGTTGTTTGTCTTCTATTTTATTGTAAGTTGTTTATGAGTAGATTTTTTATTTTGAGTTTGAAGGGAATTAATTTAAAACATATATAAGTGTGAATCCACCTCTTATCAATCTACATATCATCGATCTTATTACATCTCGTCAGTGTAGCTCAGCTAGTGAGGATGAATTCACACCGAAATATTATGTGGTTATATACACAAATGATACAACTAACCCCCTAGGAGGAAAGTTAAACGCCATCTGACGGCACCACATTGCCATATGGGTGTGCATTGCTAATTGATGTCGTGCCGCCAGATGGCGTTCAACTTTCCTCCTAGGGGGTTAGTTGTAACATTTTTGGAATTAATTTAAGTGTTTTAGTATACTCATTTAGTCCATGGAATTGTTTTATGATGGTTGTTGTTAATGTCTGTGAATATTTTGTTTTTGTGTATTTTTCCGTTCTAAAGGTCGTTTTAGACAAGACAATTTCCTAGCTCAAAAGTTGTACAAGAAATGAATTCATATATCCCCCTCCCATACAATTTGTCCTTGACAAATAGAACGCGTTATGTTTTTCCATTCGATCTATCGTCCAATTCAATATTTCAAATAATTTGCTGTATGATACGAGACAATTTAGATTGTATCGCATCTTGACTAACTTTTGAGTCAAGAAATTGTCTTGTCTAAAACGACCTTAAGGTGTGATTTTCTTCTAGTTAGTTTCGTTTTTTTGTTCTTGTATCTGCCTGACCTCGGCAGCCCTGCTGAACACTTTTGAATATCTCAAAACCTACTAAATGTTTGCACTTTTTTCAGTTTCTTCCTATTTTGACCATGAAGGAGCATGTTCTCGACAAAGATGTATGTTTAAACTAGATTAAATCTGCTATAATTTGGAACCAGGATGGGTTTGGTAGCCCTAACAGTTTTTAGATACAGATTCTAAAATTTAGCAAAATTCCTTACTTCACTGACTCATGCTAGACAGGTTATTGAAGATATAAAGACAATTGTTCATGGTGAAACATGAAAATTAGCATACAATTTTCAAGTTTGGAGATTTTGCCAAACTTTGAAAAGCTCTCGGAAAATATTAGGGGTACCGAGACAAATTTAATCTAATTTAAAAATGCATAGAATGATCTTATTCGAAAACATGCACTATAAATAGTGAAAATGGGAAGAAATTGAAAAATGTGCAATATTTGTGTGTGCATAGAGAAAATAGTGCATTTGAAGAACATATTAATGTGAATTAATAAATATATATATATAATAATTTCTCAAAAATTTCACTCTCCGGTGGGACTCCGGCCGTCGCGCTACCAACTGCGCCACGGAGGGTGGTAGGGGATAGCGCGTGAGATGTTCCGCGATAGCCGGAGACGTGGATTCAAGTCCCACCGGAGAGTGAAATTTTTGAGAAATTATTAATTAACACTGATACATCTGGTGATTCTTCATTCAGATAGCCGACAATATATATATATATATATATATATATATATATATATATATATATATATATATATATGTATATATATTGCGCTTTCCTCGTGTATATCCTGTATATAAATTATAGCTAATAAATACTATGAAATAGATTACTAAATAAATGATATTACACGTATAATAAAAATCAGAACGTTCTAATAATTCCCTGCAGTAGTATTTAATCAGTTCGATCTGATTTGCACATTTCTGTTGTTGCCAATCGCGAAATTGCCCCCGCGGTCCGCGTCCGCGGAAACCCGTGCCGCGAAGCACGAATTTTCCGCGGGTTACGCAAGTTTTCGGCCCGAATAAAAGAATACAATCGCGGTTTTTTCTCGATTGCAGCGGCGAGCGTCTCGCGGCCAGCAGCGAGATTTCGTTATCTCACCTTTATCAGATAATCGAGTGACGATAAAAAGATTACCGTCTTCAGTACGTTACGATTAATTGGCGGGTGCCACGGCGTTTCGTACGAAAGAAAAGAACGAGGGCAGCGAGAGTAGTGAATGCGGTGTGTGTGGGAATACATTTGAACAAAAAAAAATATTGGGAACGATTGAGATCATGATTGGTGAGTTTTACAAATATTTTAGATAGTTTTTTTATAAAATTAATGTGTCTAATATACAAATAAAAATCTGAAGATATTACTGATATTACTATAAATGTAGAGAATATCACATTCATTTGATCAAAAATATGCATTGCTTTTACTTCTGTACCTAGAAGGCATAAAACACAGTTTTTGTATTCTTAAGCCCATATGACATTATCTAGTTTTTTATATCGTTTTCGATACAGACACAAACTACATAGTGTTATACACACATGTAGAACATTATATAGCGGTGGAATAATAATAAATTCACTTAACAATAACAACACCACAATACACAATGTTAATTTTCCATTTAGAAATAGTTATTTAGTTTAATATATCAATTATTATATATAAAACAATATAGGAAACTAGATAATGTCATACGGGCTTTACACATTCGTATTTAACGTTTTGCTTTACCTAGAGGTAGAGAGAAATGTCTTAGATTTTTTGTATGGAACCCTTAGTTCAATAAGGCACCTTACACGATCAATATTACTGTCAATATTTTAGAATAATGACAGTATTACTGTACGATAACATGTTTAAAATATTCATTATTCTATAATATTACCAGTATTACTGATAGTGTAAGGTATACTAATGATGGAATCAAGAGAATGCTGATGTTTATCCGGATAATTGATTACTTTATAAATATAAAAGGAGAATTAAAGCAAATACTGACAGTACTAGGACAATACTGTCAATTATTGACCGTGTAAGTGCCTTAATACCATACCCAGATTTAATTTTATTTATTTTTTATAAAATTAATGTGTTTATATACAAATAAAAATCTGAAGAAATTACTGTAAATGTAGAGAATATCACATTCATTTGATCAAAAATATGCATTGCTTTTACTTCTGTACCTCGAAGGCATAAAACACAGTTTTTGTATTCTTAAGCCCATATGACATTATCTAGTTTTAGACACAAACTACATAGTGTCATGCACACATCTATTTTACTAGTTTTCACACACAACCTAGTTACTATATATATATATATATATATATATATATATATATATATATATATATATAAATAAATGCAAATTCTCTAAAAATTTCACCCTCCGGTGGGAATCGAACCCACGTCTCTGGAGGGTGAAATTTTTAGAGAATTTGCATTTACATATTTATAGCCTCACATTTGGCAATAATAACAGTCATTAAATTTATATATATTTACGGGTAATGTTTTTTATTCATTTTTATTAACTAACAACAATAGTAATTGTTCTAGTATATGTTTTAGCATATTGGGGGGATTTATATGTATCAAATTACATATTAATGTATGTATATATATATATATATATATATATAAATTTTATAATCTGAATCCATTGTCTACACGTCTACAGGGTAACAAACACATGTTATTTATCTCGCAGTATTTCATGATTAGAACATTTTTTTGTTACTACCATAAATGTTTATGGCGACCGTTTTCTGGGAAACCCGCTCAGCCTTTGTTTTACAAGCCACGTATTTTTATTGTGTCTAATTCGTCTTGTATATATAAAAAAACGATTTGTACACGGGCATCACCTTGAAGTGCCCATTTAATATTATAAAATCTCTTATCGTCCGGCCACAGCAAATATTTTCTGGCACGATCGAAGCGGCGTTTAATTGAATTCACCAGGTAATGAAATGTGTTTTCGATTACATATTGAATTTTTCTCCGCTGTTGTTCATGAAACTATAATGGAATTAGAAATTATTTATTCATGTCGCGATAATGGTAATTTAATGGGTTTGTTAGGAGAACTAGTGCGTTGTTAGATGAAGACGATTGATGTAGTGCAGACAAACTTTGTTACAATTATTATCGTTGTAAGGTATGAGTTTGTAGTATAAAATATGGGTCAATGGCTAACGCAGATGATGTAGTTATCACGAGCAAAACGCAACGGGTTTCTCCTGATTTACTTACGCCGGGTTTCTCCAACGAATCTGAACTAGTTTAAGACCGTCTTAATAATAAGACGGTCATGAAGCGTTGCACCTAACAAAAATCGGATCTTAAAACGATAAGACGGTCTTACATTGTAAGACTAATTAAGATCTACATATGTTTGGTGCATCAAAATCAAAATTGGTTACATATAAGACGAGCTTATATAAGACGAGCTTATATAAGACGAGCTTTAAAATTCGTTGGAGAAACCGGACGTTATAGATCTACCTTCTTTATTTCTTTGTGAATGTAAGCCTTGACAAAGAAATAATGAAGGTAGATCTATCAGTAAATCAAGAGAAAACCAAGTACATTCTACCATCGAGGAGGACAACGAGAAATAGAGAAAGTAGTAGATGATTACGACTTTAGTGTCTTTCGTTTATCACACTGGGCTGGCTCGTACCAGCGGGGGCGACTAGCAATGATAAACCATACTAAACGAAAGCGCCTTTTGAAAGAGTAGAAAAGTTCGCGTATCTGGGACCATTCTGTATATAAAGCTCGTATGACATTATCTAGTTTCTTATTTCGTTTTCGATGCAGACACAAACTACATAGTGTCATACACATATGTAGAAAATGATATAGCGGCGGAATAATAATAAATTCGCTTAACAAGAATAACACCGTAATACACAATGTAAATTTTACATTTAGAAATAGTTATACAGTTTAATATATCAATTCTTTATTACATAATATTTGCAATAAAACAAATTGTAAAAAATGCAATTATATATATATATATATATATATATATATATATATATATATAATTGCATTTTTTACAATTTGTTTTATTGCAAATATTATTTAATAAAGAATTGATATATTAAACTGTATAACTATTTCGAAATGTAAAATTAACATTGTGTATTACGGTGTTATTATTGTTCAGCGAATTTATTATTATTTGTATATATATATATATATATATATATATATATATATATATCGATCACGATTTGATTTTAAACTTTAATATTTTGTTAAGAATTTATTTATTTATTTATTTTATTTTAGAAAATATATAAAACGATATAGGAAACTAGATAATGTCATACGGGCTTAACACTATATAATGGATTAATCTGTGTATATTCTGATTAGTTAATGAAATCGCTGAAATTGAATCCTGTTATCAGGGGTAATTTTTATTCTGATACATCCATAATTCTATACTATCAATATATTAGCCGTAATTCATATGTTGTCATTAACACATGCATTAACTACCTATCAGTGGCTATTCGTGACCGAAAAAAAAAACTGTCGTCGGGCACGCGTCTATTTTTAATATCGCAATCGATAAGGTTGTTTATTAACACTATGATTATTGTGCTGCAGGGGCTAGCAGCGTAGCGGAGCCACGGGGCTGCCGCCTCCGGTGACCGCACCGAGCCGCCGATTTTTCGCCGTGGGAAAAACGGACACGACACCCCACCCCACCCCCGCTGTCACCCGCCCACTCTATCGCATTAAGAAGTAACGTCGGTGGGAAAACATGAAAGTGCGCATCTGGATTTATACCGCACTTGTCGCATTGTCGCTGATGCCGCACGTGCAGGAGTGCACCGCGGGTAAGTCAAGTTTTTTTTTTTAATTTTCTTTTGAAAATGGAACTTATTTTTTCTACATAAATTCAGGGAGCATCACTGGGAGAAATGTGCGACTTCGCAAAGAGATTATGTTGAAAAATAAAAATTAATTTTGAAAGAAAATGTTTTGTATCATTTTGAGGTCGGACATTTTTCAGACCACCCTCATTTTGAAAGAAAATGTTTTGTATCATTTTGAGGTCGGACATTTTCAGACCACCCTCGTACTATATTTATTTTTTTTTTAATTACACTCTATAAATGTAAAGTTCTAAGTTGAAAATAATAAAAGTTATATTTTCCACTAATAATTAATAAATAATGATGAATGTATCTACATCTGCATTTTTGTTTCGGGTTTGTAATGGTGTATCTATCTTTCATTCACAGTGATTAATGGGCGCCAAAACCCTGATTTATTGCACCTAAACAGCGCCAACATGTTCGAATGAACATTTCCAACGCTCTGGAAATATTCATTCGAATATGTTTTTGGTCCAGACTGAGCAAACGCGTGGAGAGCTTTCTCATATGCCTAAATCTTCATTAAGTACGTTCTTTCCTCTTTTCCTCGACTATGTCTCACACTTTAATTCGACGCTTGCCCAGCACAATTTGGTGAACTTGAGCGATGTTATCGTCAGTGGTTGCAGTTTTTGGACGTCCCGTATGTTTTTTTTTCATCAAAAATATATTTAGTACATGAGGAAATACCAGGATATCAGACATAAAGAAACATCAGAAGATAGACCGGCCAACATATATTATTTCGAAAAGCTGTTTGCCATCTAATACTCTCGAGTACTTTTAAAAATTTATTTTTAATGTACATTTAAACAATCCATGTATCGAAAAATGTATTAAGGTAAGATTAGTGAAAAATAAACACATCAAGAACTGAACTCAGAGACAAGAAATGTAGGGCTTGTGATTAATGAAAATAAGACGCATAACTTGTCTTATTTTCATTAATCACAAGCCCTACATTTCTTGTCTCTGAGTTCAGTTCTTGATGTGTTTATTTTTCACTAATCTTACCTTAATACAATACGTTACCAGAAGGGGCCATATACCCCAATTTGTAGCAATGGATAATTTTAAGTTCGAAGGTGTATCTCAATGCACCTACTTAGGAATACAGAATGATGAAAACAGACAAGAAGAAGTCGAGATGAGTGTTATGAAAGGCAAACGATGTTACTGCGCAAACAGACCATTACTAACATCAAAGATACTGATCAGGCACCGCAAGCTCAGAATATACAACACGCTCATTAAACCAGTGGTAACATACGCCAGCGAGACATGAACACTTAACCAGATGGAGGAAAATTCACTAAGAATATTTAAAACAAAAATCTATGGAACCACACAAAATGTACGTGGAAGCTGGCGTGTAAAAATGAAGAGATTTATCAAAGTCCAGAGACAGAAAGTACAAATAACACTAAGACAACCAAAATACGTGGAACAATAATAAAATCATGATGTAATGAAAATATGGAAAGAGCACTTCGAAGAGCTTTTACAGGAGAAAACGATGATAAGCACAAACGAAGGAAATGAGAACGCACAGGTGGAAAATATTTGAACGAAGAACCAGACAATATAACAGAAGCAGAAGTAAAAGAAGCACTTATAAAAATAAGAAATTGTAAAGCAGCAGGGCATGATAACATAAAAGCTCAAAAATATGGGCGACGAAGGTGTAAATTTGTTAAAACAGCTTCTAAACGCTAGATGGAAAAGTGGAAACATTCCAAATGACTGGGAGAAAGCAGTAATATTCCCAGTATACAAAAAAGGAGACAACAGCAACTGCAATAATTACAGGGGAATATCACTAATATGCACAACTGCTAAAATTTATGAGGTTGTACTAGAAAATAAACTAAGCCAACAAATAGAAATAACTAGGGAAAATGCACAAAGTGGCTTCAGGAAGGGCCACTCAACGAAGGACCATATAATTACACTAAGAAAACTGATGAAGAAAACAATGGGCCATGACAGTAAATTATTGATAGCATTTATAGACCTGGAAAAAGCGTTCGACAGAGTACCGAGAACAACGATGTGGAATATATTACAAAAGAGGAAAATAAGCAAACAACTACAAAGAGCAATACAAGGTATATACAGAAAGACATACAATTACATAAGGACAGGAAATCAGATATCAGAGGAATTTACAACCAAGCAAAGACTAAGATAGGGTGGAGCATTAAGCCCTCTACTGTTTATAATATTCCTAGATAATATATTAAAAAAAATAAAGGAGAAAACAAGGAAAATGGACATAGGGTATTATAAACTACGACGCACAATGATAGCTGAGTCTGCTTTTGCTGATGATATTGTAATACTAGCCAAATCCGAAGAAAACCTGCAAGAGAACATTAATATATGGAACGAAGAACTAAATAAACACAACATGACAATAAGCACAGATAAAACAAAAATTATGGTGATCGCCAAACAAAAAGTGGAAAAAAATATCCAAATAGCAGGAAGAAGTATCGAGCAGGTGGAAAAAATTTAAATACCTGGGTATAAATATAAATAACAAAGGAAGTCTTGAACTAGAAATAAACAAAAAAAAAAAAACAAAAAAAAGACCTTTATTGGCATTTCCCTCACTGCCCCTCCACATCACAAACCTCAACAAAAATATACAAAAATAAAAATAAAAATACAATATAAATAAAAGTACTACTCCGCCAAAAATTACTAATTACTCCCATCTATCGCCGCTCCCTTTGCCCTTGCCACTTTCCTCTCCCACGTCAGCCTCCTGCAGATTTTCACGCCTTCCCCATCCTCGCATAACCATTCATTTAGCTTTCTGCAGTCTCCCACCCACTCTGCTTTCACACCCTCACATTCTTCGCTAAGGTGCCACCACGTGTAGCTGCCCTTACTACACAGCGCACACGCGATGTACCCTAAACCCATCCACACTTTCCTCCCTCTCTCGTCTGACCCACACCTCGCTCTTGCCATGAATACCTTGTCCTCCCTGCTCCACTCACCCCTGGTTAAGTAAGTCGGGAGTCTCCCACTCACTTGCCACTCTACATAGCCAGGGTTGTAAGAGCTCTCATTCATTCTAGTCTGCCGTTCTTGCCACTCAATATCTCTCAATCTCTCTCTTACCTCAGTTCCTAGGCTTCCCATTTCTCTCAGCTTCTCCTCTACCCACACCTCAGACATACCCACTCTTTCATACATCCTTCCTCTATCCTTTCTCCAACCACTCTCCGTCCTACTCTTACACCTCATCCATACCTCCCGCACCAGTCTTTCCTCACCCAATTCCTGCAATCTTTCTTCAAACTTCACAACCCTTACACACGACTCCCACCACATACTCATACGATTCGTCTCCTGCAACAGCACTGCTCTCGGTGTCGACCTTTTGAGACCCAGCAGACTCTTCAGGAGCACACCTTGCTCTCTCTCAATAAACAACAGAATACGGGCAGTAGTAAAGTAAACAAAAGCTACCATATACTAAACAAAATAATACTTAATAATAAGCAGGTATCGAAGAAAACAAAATTCATAATGTTCAAAATAATATATAGACCAACACTGATATACGGAAGTGAAACATGGACATTGGACAAGAGACTTAAAAGCAAAATACAATCAGCAGAAATGAAGTACTTAAGGATGATAGAAGGTATCACAAGAATTGACAGAATACGAAATGAGCAAATTCGAACAACTCTACAGATAGAAAGTATACAGACAACTATAGAAAGGAAACAACTCGGATGGTATGGACACGTAATTCGCATGCCAGAAGGGAGACAGACAAAAAGTGTATGGAACATAAGAATACAAGGAAAGAAAATAAGAGGTAGACCACACAAAACGTGGGAAGACAACATACATGAAATACGAACGAGGAATGGCATTGGATGGCAGGATACAAGGAGAATGGCGAGCAATACGAAGGACTGGAAGAAGAAAATACAATAGATTTAAAATACGCTTAAATAATCTCGACACCCGAAAGGGTATAAAGAGATTTATATATATATATATATATATATATATATATATATATATATATATATATATATATATATATATATATATATATATATATAGTACTATATAGCTAGTTACCATATCAAACCAATTTTCTCTGTTAAACTCAATACACTAATAAAGTTAATAAGATCGATTATGGTTTGTTATTCCTCTAAATTGACGTCGCCCGAGCCAATCTCAATAATAAAAAAAGGCACAGCCCCCGGCCGCACTAATGGCAGGGGCGCGGCGGCAATAAATTGATTTGCTTCGATGGCGGGTGGTGAATTAGGGGTACCGCCGGGGATCACCCAATATTTGTCATCCCACCAACACGGGCGACAAATCCGCGCGTTAAAACCGTTATTTATAATTAAATTCGCGACGTAATGATTTATAATCGCGCAGTAAATAGCCGAGGGGGAGCGCTTTGTGCGGCGGATTAATTGGGTAATTCGATACCGCGGCATACACAGGTTGGAATTTATAGTGTGATGGGCAATCGGTTTAATTGGTAGTGTTTTGACAGCTGAATTTATTTCCTAGAAGTACATACTAGAGATACTATTGAAACGAAGTTTTTTTTTCGTAATATGTTGTTGAATCGATTTATCTATTAAGTATATTAATAATTTAGCAGGTGTATACGATATAATTTACTATTTGCATCTATATTTCAGAATAAATAATGCTAACATTGTTCTTCCTTTTCATAGAATATAAGTAATAATTTACTTCCGTTTGATTATTCATGTCATTTACTTTCGCTTCGATAACAGACTTAGGGCAGAGTTCTGACGACTATATAAAATTGTAATCAATATTATTCTTTGTTTTACGAGTCATTCGATTATAGAATTTTGATGAATTTTTGAACGTATAATGTTAATTTAATTTACATTTTAATTATTTTATATATTTTTTAAAATTATTATTTATAATTAACAATATATAATAATATATTATGTTTGTTTGTCATTCGATTATAGAATTTTTATGAATTTTTGAACGTATAAAGTTAATTTAGATTTTAATTATTTAATATATTTTTTTAAATTATTATTTATAATTAACAATATATAATAATACATTATGTTTGTTTCTATATTCTCGGCCAACTAGCATGCTGGTATAAGAGATTATAGTTCTTCATCAGATAGTATACATTTCCATATGTTACTTTTGACGCTATATTATTTCACATTATTTATAAATCGAATAAATTTTGTTTATGCAGCATATAATTTCCTCCTGTAATATTGACTACAAATAACCCCATAAAAAGAAATCTGTACAGTTTAATATATCAATTCTTATATATAAAACCATATAGGAAACTAGATAATGTCATACGAGCTTTAAGACTAAAAACTGTGCTTTCTATTTAATTCAAATCTTGCGTTAATTTTGGGACAACCTTTATAACTAAATAATGTTATGTTAAGTATTGGCTATTTCCTCGTAAATATTTCTTCATTGCATAAATATTTTCATAACACAATTCGATTACTTACTACAACAACAATTTATATGATTGCTACATTTTTCGTGGAATTGTTTTGAACATGAATCCACCCTGTCTGCCATAGATAATTTTATAATAACTCTCGCACCTTTGTAGATAAAATATGGCTATTGTTGCGCTATTGTTATAACTTTTAATTTGTATTACCGATTGTAAATAAGTTATAAATAAATACCCCAAGCATCATTTATATATGATACAGGAACATAAGAAAAAAAATTGTAACCATTAATTCGTTGAGTGAATCTGACTGTATATAGCAAAAATAAACACAAATACAGCTCACACGACATAAAATAATTTTTTTGTACTCATGTCCTAAGACAAGTCATTTCCCGCATTGATTTGAGTGCAGGAAATACAAGTAGCCAGTGTTGCCAACTTAAAATTCGTTACCAATGTAAATGTGTATTTATAGATATCAGAATGCATGCAAGCACAGCGTACACCTCTTATACTTCAAATAGCATTAAAAATTAACGAAATGGTACTGAATAAATACAATTTTGAAGAAAATATAGATATTAAATTATATGTAATTGGTAGTGTGACAACCTATTTGTCACAACAATTTAAAAAACTTTAAATAAATATTTAGTATATATTCGTACAAAAAATAAGATACATTATTCGTGCGAAAGCCGTTTCCCGAATTCGCTCTTAAACTCATTCGCTCATTCGGGAAACTTGCCTTCTTGTACTAATAATGTAAATTACTATTTTGTACTCATGTCCTAAGACAAGTCAAGTCCCGCATTGATTTGGGTGTGGGAAATACTACTTTCCGCACTAGTGCGGGAAGAAGCCAGTCTTCCCAACTTAAAAGTGGGTACCAATGTAAATGTGTATTTATAAATAAGAGAATGCATGCAAGCACCGCGTACACCTCTTATACTTCAAATAGCATTAAAAATTAACAATATAGTACTGAATAAATACAATTTTGAAGAAAATATAGACTTAAAATTATATGTAATTGGTAGTGTGACATAACCTATTTGTCACAACAACCGTTTCCGGAATTCGCTCGTGCTGTAAACTCATTCGCTAATTCGGGAATCTAGCCTTCCTGCACTAATAATGTAAACTACTATTGTACGGGTGTAGCTTAAAATTTTATAGCAACCTTTTAACGTCTATGTTAACATTAAGTTTATCAAGCTAAAAAAAATTGTATAGCACTTGAGGTCGTTCACATGGTATTTAAAAAATCATCATGGAAGTTCATGTGTTCGAACAATACACGTATCGCGTTATCTTCAAGTGAGGTGGTATTTGTCCTATCGGAATCACCTCGGTCACGCAAATATTGTCTATTTAACCGTGAAACAATTGTAACCCATAAAAAAAACCTAATCCTTCGAATCATTATTTATGGAAACAAGTTTTTTTTTGTTTGAAGGTGAATGTTTTTTTTTTGTACTAGTTGTTAATCGATAATAGTGAGAAACGTGTGGAGAAATCATACTAGAATAGTAGAAGTGATAAAATTTTCCATAATTCTGAATTAGCTTATTGCACATTACTGTCGGATAGCGTCACTAGAATGATAATATCGAAAAACTAATTTGCAATAAAGTAAAAAAATAAAATATTTCTCACAATCATAAAATATCATATATTAATTTGAATTATTGGATTGTTAAGGCGTCTACTTTGTAATAATTCATTTTAAAGGATAAATAAAACGATTTTTTACTTTGTTTTTTTATCACACTTTGTAACTAGTTTCGAAAATGGCTAGAACTTTGCCGAAACTAGTTGCAAAGTGTAATAAGTAAAAAACCGTTGTATTTGTCCTTTATATATTAATTTAGCATGTTTTTGTTGTTGTTTTAGAGTTTCATGCGTTCGAAAATGACTCCCCTGTGATAACACTGCTAAACGGCACGAAGGTGCGAAGAGTGGTGC
The DNA here is from genome assembly GCA_963942505.1 of Lordithon lunulatus. Lineage (NCBI taxonomy): Eukaryota > Metazoa > Arthropoda > Insecta > Coleoptera > Staphylinidae > Lordithon > Lordithon lunulatus. Next base: position 66,007,234 of record OZ012667.1, read on the forward strand.
CGATAATGTTCGGTCGCTCGAACACCAACGATAATGTGATACCGTGCACCGATTCAGTTGAGGAGTTTCCTCGGCTATTCAGCGATGAGCAACGCAAAAATGGCGGCATCATAATCTCCTTTATTACCGCCATCTATTGCTTCACGATCATCGCCATCATCTGTGATAGCTACTTCTTGCCGTGCGTTGAGAGAATTTGCGAGGCACTTAACTTAACACAGGTAAATAACAATGATTCCGATTATACTTATTATAACTACTGTCTATAGTAATAACAAGTCTCATTTTATTTTGATTATACATTTTGAAAATCGTGAATTCTAGTAGAATTTCAGTTTGATTCTCTATAGACTATGTGATTCCCAGTGTAATTACAATAATAACCGACTGACGTGTGATAAAACAAGAGTGAAGAGAAGCTGCAATAAGTATGTAAGTGTCTACACTTGACATTTAACTGGAAAATAAGGCTATTCGTGGAATAAGTTTGAGATATTAGCATTAGAACCTCAAACTTATTCCACGAATAGGCTTATTCTCCAGTTAAATGTCAATTGTAGAACCGGCCCTAAGCCACATAGAAATCCGTAGTGATACATGACCGGTGACAAATCCAAGCGAAACGACTATTGCAAAATATAAACTATAAAAACGAGCTATATTTGACTTGATATATTGTGTGGCCGTTTTAACACGTATAGTAGTACAGGATTTCCGGATGCAACTCTTTATTGTTAGCATCAATATGAATAAACAACGGCGGAGCAACCACCAAATTCAACGTCGTAAATATCATAGTCCGCAGTCTGGGGCGCTCTTAAAAGTGAGGAGTGCAAAGAGGATGCGAGTTTCCCAGCTACGCAGAAATGCGTCGACTACAAATCAAGATCGTGGGCTTAAGTGAGGTGAGATGGCCAGTAGCCGGAACACGCTAAATCTGATGAGGCGATACAAGAGTTCTACTCCATTCTGGAGTGCTGGCCTAGTATGACCAGCATTGGCAACTCCTCACCCGCCAGAGTTTTGCAATGAGGCGATACAAGAGTTCTACTCCATTCTGGAGTGCTGGACTAGTATGACCAGCATTGGCAACTCCTCACCCGCTAGAGTTTTGCAGATCGCACGCAAAATTGACTGGCGGGACGAGTGAGTAGCTTTAAAGGGAGGTTTCACAATGGGCACATTTTGAGGCCTAAGTGTCTGTAGCTATGCTACCCTCCTGCCAACTATCCAGAACTATCCAGAATTATCCAGAACTATCCAGAACAATCCAGAACTATCCAGAACTATCCAGAACTATCCAGAACTATCCAGAACTATCCAGAACTATCCAGAACTATCCAGAACTATCCAGAACTATCCAGAACTATCCAGAACTATCCAGAACTATCCAGAACTATCCAGAACTATCCAGAACTATACAGAACTATCCAGAACTATCCATTTTGGAGGACGCCATGAAACTTACGAAGAAAGAAGAGATAACCACAGTACTCGGCGACTTTAATGCTAAGATTCGACAAGACTTTGTTGGCGAGGTTTCTGAAACCTATGGAGTCGGAGAACGCAGCGCCAGAGGATTTAGAATTTATTCTTTTTATGTACAGAATTAGATTTTATTTTATTTCTTATTACTTAATAAGATATTGAATGGTTTTGGCGTCTACTACATGGTAATTAATTTTCAATAAAGGAACCAAAACTACTATATTTTTTACCACTTGTTTAATTGTTTGAAACAACTAGTTTCGCCTAAGCTCTAGGCATCATCAAGTCATCGGGAAAAACTTGATGAGCCTAGAACTTAGACGAAACTAGTTGTTTCAAACAATTAAACAAGTGGTAAAAAACATAGTAGTTTTATTCATCTCGTTTATTGTTAATAAGATATGTATTGTAATTATATCCAATTTTATTGTATTTCAAAATTTTAATTAATTATCTTTTTTTTGCTTTTTGTAGGATGTAGCAGCTGCGACCTTCATGTCGATCGCCACCTCCGCCCCCGAGCTGTTCGTGAACATCATCGGCACCTTTGTAACGCAGTCCGACATCGGCATCGGCACCGTTGTCGGCTCGTCGATGTTCAACACTCTGGGGGTGGCCGCGATCGGGGGCCTCGCCGCAACCTCGGTAAGTGTGCAATCAGCGGCCCCCTTGTTTCCCGACTACGAAAACACCCTATACCATACCATTATGATAACGCTAAGCCCATAAAAAGCGCCAAAACAGACAAATACCCATAATTTTAAAAAATGGTTGTATGTGCCAAACCATTTTTTTAAATTATGGGTATTTGTCTGATATTTTTGAGATAATAAAGTACCAACCCAGCTCAGTAGCCCAGTGGTTAGAGGAGTCGTCTGTCTCGTACTGAGCATTGGGGAGCCTGAGTTCGATCCCCAGTGGGGAGAGAATTTTCGCGAATCACCTTTCACAGTTTTTTCAGAGGTTTTCTGTGAAGTTAAGGTAAATACCGGGTGATTAAACTCCTCTGAGCTTCTCCCTTGACCGGCGGAAAAGCCTCACGGCTGATAGCCCTATAAAAGATAGATTTTTTTTTTAAAGTACCAATCTCTCAGAATTAGATGAGGCTAACAAACTAATTTACTTTGTATATAAACAACTTGATATTTTGTGCATATATCATCAATAGCTGAGCTGCACTGATGAGATCTAGTAATATCGAAATCTATGTCTGTGAATTGCTAAGAAATGAATTCTCGCTTGTATACAAAATACATAAGTTTTCTACATTTTTTTTTCTAGCCCATTCAGCTTGATTGGTGGCCACTAACCCGCGACACCTTCATCTACATCATCGCGATCATGTTGCTCGTCACCATAACGTGGGACGGCGTGGTGCACTGGTATGAGGCGCTAGTACTAGTTGTGGTGTACTTCCTCTACTTCACCGTCATGTTCCAGAACGTTCGAATATCAAAGTTCTTCAGGGGCTGCGTGCGGCGGCTGTGTAAACGGAGTAAGTACAATTTGCGAACCGTCCAACGATTAATTGCTCTGGCGGTTTTAATCGCGGCCTAATACAAACGGAAACGGGACGAGAACAAATGAGACCGGATTTAATTGGAAACGGATGCTCAAATTGCAAGGGTTGGGGGGTGTGGGACCGGCGCTAAATCGAGTTTCTAATCATTTTTTGATGGCTCATTTAACGAAGATAATTATAAAAATAAATAATTAATGCCATATTTCTTGACAAAAGATAATCATTCATACGCTTTTCACTCTGTAGACATGCTGAAGTGTGGATTAATAAAATTTATATGCATGCCAGAGTAATAGAGAGCTTGATAGACGACATTAATTGAGCCTGTGAGAATGAAAGTGGATAAGAGTAAAATGTTTACAATTTATAAGTAGACTTTGGAAACAATGTGTAAAATTGAACCTGAGAGAATGAAAGTACATCACATTTGAATTGTTTTGAAAAGGAGACGAATTTGCGTTTGGTAGTTATGTAAATCGACGTGGGCAATTACAGACTTGAAATCAATTTATTTATAAATAAAAAAACTGCGTATGTCGATTTACATCAAGAGCTTTCATTAGCTTTCTCAGGATTATTATTATTATTATTATTATTATTATTATTATTATTATTATTATTATTATTATTATTATTATTATTATTATTATTATTATTATTATTATTATTATTATTATTATTATTATTATTATTATTATTATTATTATTATTATTATTATTATTATTATTATTATTATTATTATTATTATTATTATTATTATTATTATTATTATTATTATTATTATTATTATTATTATTATTATTATTATTATTATTATTATTATATATATATATATATCCTCTTCAGGATTACCTTCACCGCAAGCCATTTGCACTAGAACGAGCCACAGTCTACGTACCCTTCCACAGAACCTGACTTCCAGTCGCTGGATTACAGGAGTGCGTCACGCTCTTCACGCAGTCTTCATAGATTTACTTAAATACCAAACGCAAAATCTTCTCATTTTCAAAATAATTCAAATGTGACTTACACCACTTTCATTCTCACAGGTTAAATTTTACACATTGTTCCCAAAGTACTTGTAAAGTGTAAAATTTTGTATCCCCATCCTATTCCTATAATATAAAAAGTTGTTTGGAAGCTGCCATCTATGACTTTTGTGCTGTGTAAATAACTTCTAAATCATCAAGTACATTTTACTGATCCAGCTAAATGTTACAGAAGTTTCGGAGGAACCAGCAAAGATAGGCACCGAGTTGAAAACAGTAACCTGCATAGAAGAACCTATCAAACGATATGTAGAGCATAAGGATATAACAGAAATGGAGAAGATCAAAACAGAAGACGGTTAGTACGCATTTCAAATTCACTTCTCCGGTATTTTTGATGGAACTAGCAATTTATTGAGTTACTTATAAAAACTAAAAATTTATTAAAAACTCGATATCAACAATATTTCATTCATATATAAGTATGAATCCACCTCTACAGCAATCTACATATAATCAAACAATCACTTCAAGAAAAGGTAAACAAAATCATTACCTGATTTCTCATAACTTTCAATTTATACTCTCATTCTTTATGAATAAAACCATTCATATTAAACAAACAGATATTAATGTACAATTATAGCAGCCCCAAACTCACCTCTACAGCAATCTACATATATAGATTTCGATCTTATTAGATCTCATCAGTGTAGCTCAGCTAGTGAGGATGGATTCACACAATATCTCGAGTGGTTATATATAAAAATGATACAACTAACCCCCTAGGAGGAAAGTTAAACGCCATCTAGCGGCACTACATCAGTTAGCAATGCACACCCATATGATAATAACCGTCTACATGCTCATGCCATTAGGGTCACCGGGTAGTGCTCTCTATGGAATAATATTCCAACAACAGAGTGTTTGAGGTATGATCTAGTGATCTAGATATGTCGATTGCTAAGAGGTGGATTCACACTTTTATATGTTTTATAAGATTGTCCTTGTGCTGATATCTCAAGCAATCTGTTGGAATATTATTCCCTACCCGGTGATCCTGATGGCATGAGTACGTTGACGGTTATTATCATATGGGTGTGCATTGCTAATTGATGTGATGCCGCCAGATGGCGTTTAACTTTCCTCCTAGGGGGTTAGTTGTATAATTTTTCATTCAAGCAATCTGCTTTTTAGCCAAAGTAGTTTTTACTGAATTTGTTACAACTTCTTCATAGAAATTTCTAATGTGTCGTTAATTGTGTTTAGAAACATTTAAAGCCTTGTTTATGTTTTCAGATGACAACACATCGATATTTCAGTTGCCAAAAGGTCACTGGTGGAAAAAAGCGTTTTTCTTCTACGCCTGGCCAATCAAGTTCCTGCTATTCTGCACTGTGCCAGACCCAAAGAAGTACAAAAAAGTGTATCCATTGACCTTTGTCATGTGTGTCATATGGATCGGGTCTAATTCCTATATGGTGTCGTGGATGATTACAGTGATAGGTAAATCATTATTGTTGTACAACACAAACAAATATTGATAACAATTCTTTGTGGGCAATAGGTGATACACTGGGTATTCAGGATTCCGTTTTAGGGCTGACATTCTTAGCAGCCGGCGGCTGTTTGCCTGAAGCGATTTCCATAACAATCACTTCAAGAAAAGGTAAACAAAATCATTATCTGATTTCTCATAACTTTCAATTTATACTCTTATTCTTTATGAATAAAACCATTCATATTAAAACAAACAGACATTAATGTACAATTATAGCAGCCCCAAACTCACTGGTGTCTAGGGCCCCATGAACTCTTAAGGCCCAATTCACACATGGGAGGCGAAGAGGCGTAGGCGCGGTGCCGGCACTGCGAGAGGCACGACGCTTTCACGCCCCCTCTATATAAACATATGGTGCAATGTCCACTTAGGTGACGAGGCGCGGGCATTTACCTCGTGCCTCCCGCCGTGCCGGCACCGCGTCTTAGCCTCTTCACTTACCACACGGTGGCTGCGAGGCGAGAGGTACAACTCTTCCACGCCGCCTCTATGTAAACATATGGTACAATGTCCACCCCTTCACTTCATATACATATCGCTTGTGTGACGTGGCGCCTGTACCTCGCCTACACCGCGCCTCCGCCCGACGCCGCTTATGTGTGAATTGGGCCTTATGTTTACGTAGAGACGGCGTGGAAGAGTTATGCCTTTCGCCTACCGTGTCTTAGGCGAAAACGCGGTGCCGACGCGGTGAGAAACACGAGGCAAATGTCCGCCCCTCGTCACCTAAGTGGGCATTGCACCACATGTTTATATAGAGGGGGCTTAAAGTGTCGTGCCTCTCGCAGCACCGGTACCGCGTCCTTGCCTCTTCGCCTAAGACAAGGTAGGCGAAGAGGCGAAAGGCATAACTCTTCCACGCCGCCTCTACGTAAACATAAGGCGCAATGTCCACCCCTTCACTGCATATGAACATCACAATCGCCTGTGCAACGTCGCGCCTGCGCCTCGCCTGCGCCCGACGCCGCTTATGTGTGAATTGGGCCTTAGATAACATAGTGCACATAATGCAAAATAAAAACATACTTTTATTAATTTGGAAAATATCTTCATTATTTTTAAAAAATGTGGCAAGTGCAAGTAATGTGCACTTGCCAAATTTTTTAAAATGTCATACATATCATAATAATAAAGTGATTTTATTTTAGAAATTTAATGGTTTTGACGTCTACTACATGGTAATTCATTTTCAATAAAGGAGATGAACATAGTAGTTTTATTCATCTCCTTTATTGATTTTATTTTAAACTGATAATTGCATTTCAAATGGCCGGAAAATCAAATTTTAATCATTATCATCCAATCATATATTGATAATATATAAATTACTCGAATCATTTTTTATAGGTGAAGGTCGTATGGGTGTCTCCAACGCCCTCGGCGCCAACACCATGAACATCCTCCTCTCCCTGGGATTCCCATGGTTTGTGAAAACAACCTTATCGAACATCGGCAACCCCCAGCCGGCCACCATCAACATAGTGTCTGGCTCCATCGAGTACACCATACTAGCTCTAGTGATGGTCGCAACCACCCTCTACCTCACCCTCTCACTGAACAAATTCCGGCTCTCGCGCTTCAGCGGCTTCGCGCTGTTTGTATTCTACGCGGTGTTCCTCATACTGGCCATCCTATCTGAACTTGTTTTCTTCGACACGATCGACTGTGTTAGCATAAAGAGCTAACGAAGGGCGTTGAGAGAGGAAAAAACAACGTGATGGGGATCGCGAATAAAATTCCAACTCGGTTGAGTGAACGAATTCTCATTGTGTGCGGATTTCGGGTCGAGTTTCATACAGAAAGGACGCAGCTGTAATTAATTGTGCGTTAAGATTTTACTGTGATATTAACGACTTTTTTTGTGTTTAAGCAGTGATTTATTTATTGGTAACAAGTGTTGTTTGGTCACCTTTATTTTCTGATTGTATATTATATTAATAGAATCGTTATTGTATATTTTTACAAATCGTTTTTTTTTTGTAAATAAAGCTGTTTTTTTTTCTACTATATATTACGCAATCATGACGAATGGGATAATATTCAAATAATATTTTTCAGGTCAAATATGAGATGATTATCAGCATAACAATGGATATATCTAATAAGGGCCGTAACTAATTTTTCTTGGGGCCTTGCCAAGACCTAATCACTGGGCCCCCTACACTAAATTTTATTAATTAAATAAAGTTACTTATTTCCCTAAAATAATTGTTAGAACCAGTAGTACAAGAAGAAAAACAAATCGGTGCTCAAAAATGGCTAGAGCTTAGCCAAAACTAGTTGCAAAGTGTAAAGCCTTGGTTTCCTAGGCCCAATTCACACATAAGCGGCGTCGGGCGTAGGCGCGGTGTAGGCGAGGCGCAGGCGCAACGTCGCACAGGCTTGTGATGTCCACATGTGACAATGCACCTTATGTTTACATAGAGGCGGCGTGGAAGAGTTATGCCTCTCGCCTCTTCGCCTACCGTGTCGAAAAGGCGAAGACGCGGTGTCGGCGCTGCGAGAGGCACGACGCTTCAAGCCCCCTCTCTATAAACATGTGGTGCAATGCCCACGTAGGTGACGAGGCGCGGGCATTTTCTTCGTGACGGCACCGCGTCTTCGCCTCTTCGCCTAAGACACGGTAGGCTTCCACGCCGCCTCTATGTAAACATAAGGTGCAATTTCCACCCCTTCACTGCATATGGACATCACAATCGCCTGTGCGATGTCGCGCCTGCGCCTCGCCTACTCCACGCCTGCGCCCGACGCCGCTTATGTGTGAATTGGACCCTAGGAAGCGGTGTCGACAAAAGCGGCGGTATTTCACGTCATTTTGACGTCAAACATTTCTTTTACTTATTTTTAAATAAATCTGGTAATCCAGAGAGCGGGGTACGGTATAAGTATTGAGAAAATGTCATGAATTAACTGGAATCTGGTGAGTTATTCAATTACATGTACTTAAAACGTATCTTGTAATGTCTAAAATTTAGTCATTACAAGATACGTTTTATTTAGACTCTAAATGACGTCAAAAACGGCCGTTTTTTTCGACACCGCTTCCTAGGAAACCAGAACTTAACTGGTGTGATAAAAAAACAAAGTAAAAAATCATTTTATTATAAATAAATGACTAGACGAATTCCCAATTATTTTTCACGATCGTAGCATCGGAAATTAGACAAAAAAACGAAGAACCAATGTTCAAATATGCATTTAAAAACACTCATTCTGCATTGTTCGAAAATTCCCTGGATCGTACGCAAATTCCCGACCAATTTCCAGCTATCTCTGAACACTAAACACAATGTACTAAGTACACCGTAAGACCCATAAGAAATTTAAATGAAAGAAACATAACTAACTACACAACTAGCCAGGGATATGCAGTCGAGCAAGGAAATAAATTAAATAATGCTAGACGATGTTTTCGGATGTTTAAACTGCATGAACTAAACGATCGCGTATCTTATCACGTATTTATCTTCTTTTGCGGCAGACTGTTTTTTTTTTAAAGCCGGTTGAATGAAAACCGCCTATAAAATAAAACAAATAATCTTCGGCGGGGAAAACATCCGCAAACACAACGGGAGACGACTTCAAAGAGAAGTAGCACCGCTCCGGAGAATTTACGCCGACGTTTTTATCGCTCCGTTTATTTTCCCTCCGCCCGCAATCGAACGCGACGCGAGCGTAATGCATTCGGGTGGAAATCGAGCGACGATTTGTTTTCGTTGACGTTCATCGAGCACGAGAAGAGGCTAAAGTGCAATGAAAGAGTGCACTTTGATTGATAGATTTTTTGAATACATAGTGGAAATACAGTGGGGCTTTAAATAAAGATCGATCTGTTTAAATGTATATATAAATATCTGGCCTCACACGACTTTCCAAATTAATTGGGCCTAAATCAAGTTTATTAAATTGAAAATGGGGGGTAGTATGCGAAACAGAAGAAAATAAATTGTAATGCGAGTTCTAAGATAAAAAACAATAAGGATAAATAATGAGGAGTCTACAACTAGAATAGTAATAGGTATTAAACAAAAATGTGTCATAAGCCCGCTACTATTTTCAGTGGTACTGGATGGCGTGTCTTGCCATCACCGGCGTTATGAGAACAACACACACAGCAGCTCTTGAAGCACTGTTATGTCTACAACCACTCGACCTTCTTATAAGGGAGACTGCAGTAAAAACAGAATTAAGACTATCTTTACTCAACCTGTGGCATGATAACGGTAGAATCATTGGACATAGGAGCATACTGAGTGCAGCTATCAAACTAGACCCCCTCATAGAAGGTAGTGCGACAGAATTCTATAGGAGCATATATATACCCTCCATCCAACTATCCAGAACTATCCAGGTACTGGATGGAGCAATGAAAAAGAATATATATATATTTTTCGTTGCTCCATCCAGTACCTGGATAGTTCTGGATAGTTGACTGGAGGGTATATATATATATATATATATATATATATATATATATATATATAGAGTGGATGACGGGTATAAGTCCAAACGGGGAATACTGGAACCAAGGGCCAGGTGAACAAAATTAAAGCCATAACAGTCCGTCATTCTACTTGCTATATATATATATATATATATATATCAACATATATCATATCACATATAGGATATCAACATGAGAAATTGAGAAATGAACCAGATATAGATATCAGAAATTATGTTCGTTATGACGATATTTGCAAACACAGAGGAAGACAGCAAAATAGACAAGTAATAAAAAATAATTAACACACATTAACATGAATATACACATAAATTATACCAAAAACAATGATAACATCCAGGGAAATCAAAGCACATAAAATATAACAGGTAGGAAGCTTTAAACTTCCAGGGGCGATAATATAAAAGAAACAAGGCGGTTCGCTGTTAACACATATGTTAAAATCATGGTTGCGCATTCTTGTAATCATATCAAACACATTTTGTAAAACTTTTCTTTTATTGTAACCCATATGTAACATATATTTACCAAACAATTATAGCCCTGAAGAAGTAGCTACAAAATATTGGCGACGAAGTAAAGTACAATGACCCATAATTCAAAAACGACTTACTACTTGTTGCGGGTTTAGTTCACGTTAGGAAATCCACCCGTTGGTGTCTTCAATTTACTTGCGCGGTGCTCCACCATTCCATCTCCAGTCCATGTAAAGCACTGAGTTTAATTCACACACAAAAACACCGCTGTCCTGACTTGAAACAATAACTAACACTCGCGAGAAACTTTCCCTAACGTTGTTTAAAAGCGCGGACTACTTAAGACGGCACTGTTGGTTTATTCTGATTCAACAAAAGCTATGCACCTGTAACAATACAAATACAGTATATTAGTAGGTGATCAAATAATTAGGGTACTTTGTAACTTACATTGCCCCTTTAGCGAGTCCGGCTAGACTGTTGTGGGATTGTACTGGATTCGCTGCAGGGTGCAAAACACACGCAATCGCGGATTTTTAAATACGTTGTACGACACAAGTTGATTCCCGACACGAATTGATTCCCAACACGAATTGATTCACGTCACGAGCTATTTCACGACACCGGCTAATTGCCGAAACGAGTTGTTTCACGACACGAGTTGATTTGCAGCACGAGCTAATTCACGACAAGAGCTAATTGTTGACATGAGTTGATTCATGAAACGGGTTGACTCACGACACGAGTTGATTTGCGATACGAGCTAATTCACGACAAGAGCTGATTCTCGACACGAGTTGATTCATAAAACGAGTAGATTCGCGACAGGCGTTGATTCACGACACATAGAATTATCGACACCCGTTCTTACCAGGCACGTGTTGATTAACGAAACGAGTAGATTCGCGACACGCGTTGGTTCACGACCCAAGCATTATCGATACACGTTCACTCACGACACGAGTTGATTCGCGGAACGAGTAGATTCACGACACGCGTTGATTCACGACAGAAACATTATCGAGACCCGTTGACTCACGACACGAGTTGATTCACGGAACGACTTGACTCACGAGAAAGATTTGCGATACGGCGGTGTCTATTAATGAACGGAGCTTAAAATTTTGAATAAAAAAAGCAGTTCTTAATGTGTATTAAGATCAATAATTTAATGCTTTAGAATGAACAACTTTAAAGTCTATTCCAATCGATCTATTATTTAACAAACAAATTGAAGCAATTAAATTGATCGAAAGGAACTGAATTAGTTTTGGTCTCACATTTACATTCAGAATTTATATGCACCCTACAAACAAGCTGAATTAAAACAGTTTAACTTAAGAGTGAACAATATATTTAAATATTTGGGGGTACTAGTAGAGACGAGAATGAAGTTACAGAAGAGATCAAAATTAGAATCCAGACTGGTAGTAAGTGTATATACTTTCTGGAGAAAAAAAGTTCCAAAAGACACAGGGAATGCAACGTTGCCAATCTATATAACCATTAGACGACCGCTAGTTGAAACATTTAGCCTACATCGAAAGGTAAAAGGCAAATTGTTAATATATATATATATAGTTGAAACATGGACACTTAGTAAAGATAGCCAACCAAAACTTAGAATGTTTGAACGGAAAGTGCTGAGAAATTGTTTTGGACCGATACTAGAACCAACAAATCAACTCATTAGAATCAGCAAAAAGAAAAATTATAATCGAAGTGTACTAGAACATAGTCAATACAACGAGATTGAGTGGGCAGGTCATGACTAAAGTATGTCAGACCACCTACAAATAGAATAGGAAAAGGAAGATATGTAAATAGCAACTAGTGATATAATACACCTTAACACCTAATGGAATGGGTTTAGACAATAAAGGAGATCTTGAGATAAAAAGGACTATCAGTCAGTACTAGTATAGGACAAGAAACGAAATCGTAACGTAAATCACCTAGTACAGTTAATAAATATATTATAATGAAATAAAATAATATAGTAGAATGCATGAAATATGCGAGAGTATTTGACTTTGTTAGGAGTAGTTAGTAGGTAAACATACTAAAAGTCCCGCCCCTGGGAGGTGAGCATAAGGTGAGAGGGGAAGAAGATCCTATTTATGGGTTTTTCGATTATATATCAGAAACGGTGGATTCTAGAAAAATAAAACTTTTATCTTTATAGGGCTATCAGCTGTGAGGATTTTTCGCCGCCCAAGGGAGAAGCTCAGAGGAGTTTATTCACCCGGTATTTACCTTAACTTCACAGAAAACCTCTGAAAAACTGTGAAAGGTGATTCGCGAAAATTCGCTCCCCGCTGGGGATCGAACTCAGGCTCCCAATGCTCAGTACGAGATGGACAACACTTTAACCACTAAGCTGGGTTCTAGATAAATGAAAGTTAATATTGAAGAGATTTTTGTGAAGAAAATGTCAATAAAGGTTTTTTTTAAGTTAATTCACTTTCCTAGAAAATTCTTCCTATGCATATTTGTGGAACATCCAATGGTTTTCGAGATATAAGTCAAAAACTCTCGCATATTTCATGCACTCTACTACTTTTTTAGAGCACTCATTGACTGGACTATACCAGCAATCGAGGTTATCTGTTTATAATAACAGAAAACAATTGATATAATTAACAGGGTCGCATTCTCAATGTAAATGTGATTAAGCCTGCTCACCTCGACAAGGTACTAATTCATCGAGCAGGTATTTGAGACCTTATTCTGATTTATACAAACTGGAACAGGCCCTGACAATAAGATCTTAAAGTAAGAATAAATACCCCGTACATAAATTAATATAGTTTAAAGATGTTACTTGTGAATTGTAGACATTTCTCGGACTACAATTGGCATATATTCAACTAAAGAATCCCCTCAGTATCTCAGAAAACGATGACCCTCTTGGATGGTGAATTAAAACAGTTTAACTTAAGAGTGAACAATTTTAAATATTTGTGGGTACTAGTATAAGCCGAGAATGAAGTTCGAGAAGAGATCAAAATTAGAATCTAGACTGGTAGTAAGTGTATATACTCTCTGGAGAAAAACAAGTGTTTAAAGGTACAGGGAATGCAACGTTGCCAATCTATATAACCATTAGACAACCGGTAGTTAAACCTTGGACACTTACTAAAGATATCCAACCAAAACAGTCTAAATATGAATGTTCGAAGGAAAAGTGTTGAAGAAATCTTTAGGCCGATACTAGAACCAACAAATCAACTTATTAGAAGCCGTCAAAAAAAGAATTGTGACAATTAAGTATAAGTACATAGTCAATACAACGAAATTGAGTGGGAAGGTCATGACTAAAGAATGTCAGACCACCTACAAATAGAATAGGAAAAGAAAAGATATGTAAGTAGCAACTAGTGATATAATACACCTTAACACCTAATGGAATGGGTTTAGACAATAAAGGAGATCTTGAGATAAAAAGGACTATCAGTCAGTACTAGTATAGGACAAGAAACGACTAAATCGTAACGTAAATCACCTAGTACAGTCAATAAATATATTATAATAAAATAAAATAATATAGTAGAGTGCATGAAATATGCGAGAGTGTTTGAATTTGTTAGGAGTAGTTAGTAGGTAAACATACTAAAAGTCCCCACCCCTGGGAGGTGAGCATAAGGTGGGAGGGGGAGAAGATCCTATTTTTTTGGGTTTTCAATTATATATCAGAAACGGTGGACTCTAGAAAAAATATATTTTAAATAAAAATTAAAGCTAATTCACTTTCCTAGAAAATTCTTCCTATACATATTTGTGGTTTTCGAGATATATATAAGTCAAAAACTCTCATATTTCATGCACTCTACACCCCTTTTTTGAGCACTCATTGACTGGACTATACCAGCAAACAAGGTTATATGTTTCTAATAACAAAAACAATTGATATAATTAAAAGGGTCGCATTCTCAATGTAAATGTGATTAAGCCTGCTCACCTCGACAAGGTACTAATTCATCGAGCAGGTATTTAAGACCTTATCCTAATGCACTCATTGACTGGACTATACCGGCAATTAAGGTTATCTATTTATAATAACCAAAAAACAATTGAAATAATTAAAAAGGTAGCATTCTCAATGTAAATGTGATTAAGCCTGCTCACCTCGATAAGGTACTAATTCATCGAGCAGGTATTTGGGACGTTATCCTGATTTATACATACTGGGACCGGCCAGAAAAAAATCTTAAAGTATAAAGAATAAATACCCCGTACATAAATCAATATAATTTAAAGTTCTTACTTGTGTCTTTGTAGACATTCCTCGGACTACAATTGGCATATATTCAACTAAAGAATCCCCCTCAGTATCACAGAAATGGCCCTCTTGGGTGGTGGAGAGCCTCTTTGAATTGACATAAAAATGAGAAATGTAAAACGATTGTAACCAGGGGCTGTTTTATTTATAGGAGAAAATAGATCGAGTATAAAGTTGAGTATATGTTTGTTAGGTAGCGTTGTATTAATTTTTGTATACTATAAAATTGGGGTGGTAGTGTTTTCTCTATGGGCAATTCAAGCTGGTCGGTACTCTATCTGGTGGCAGAAAATGAACTCAAATCTAGTGAGTAATCTCTACATATAAAATTAATTTTCTCATCATATATGTGACCATATGTGCCAGGTTTGTGTAGTTATATATTAAAGTTTGTTAACAACCACGCATTACTGCCCAAGTAATCAATATCGTATAATTTGTATATAATCGGCTGATCAAAGAATAACAAAGATCTGTTTACCCACTAGTTCTAGAACTAAAACCGTTGACACTTGAATTGCGAATAGGAGACAATTTATCAGAGTATAAAGTTTGTGTGCGACAGATGGCTCTATATTCATTTTTGTTCACTATATTATTATGGCAGTAACGGATTGACAGGGGGGCAAAAGGGGGCAACTGTCCCTGGCGGCACGTCCGGAGGGCGGCAAAATGGGATTGAACAATTGATCACATTTTTTATAACTTCATATGAAAACAGCTACAGGGGCGGCATGGTTTTACTTGACCTTGACTGGATAGTTGGCTGGAGGATAGCATAGTTACAGACATTTAGGCCTCAAAATAGACCCATTGTGAAACCTCCCTTTAAGGCTACTCACTCGTCCCACCAATCAATTTTGCGTGCGAGCTGCAAAACTCTGGCGGGTGAGGAGTTGCCAATGCTGGTCATACTAGGCCAGCACTCTCCTAGTATTAGATGCCTAGTGTTTACTAGAGCTGGGCAGAGGCATATTACATGCTCTGCAGTTTCCAGTTCTTCATTGCACCCTCTACATAACGGGCTGTCCATCAGACCCATCGTGTGTAGGTGTTTGTTTAGCCGGCAGTGGCCAGTTAGAATGTTGGTCAATAATTTTAGATTAGTTCTAGATAAGTTAAGGTGGGCCGTGGCTGCAATTTTACATGATGTGATCAATCAAATTAGATCGAGCACAATGTTGTTTGGAAGACGATGAAAACAAAAGTATGCAACATAAACTGAGACACATTTCAAGTTGGCAACAGTGCGCATTTTAGCAGCCTGTTATAATAGGTGCTTTCGTTTAACGTTATTAGTCGTCCTGTGGAGTGCTGTATCGCTCCAAGTTTTGGGGTCGCGCCGGTTATAAAGTATACGAGGTAGAATGTGCGCATCGAAAGTGTCTTGCACGACAAATAGATCAATATAATTTAAAGT
Source organism: Lordithon lunulatus (assembly GCA_963942505.1). Classification (NCBI taxonomy): domain Eukaryota; kingdom Metazoa; phylum Arthropoda; class Insecta; order Coleoptera; family Staphylinidae; genus Lordithon; species Lordithon lunulatus. Next base: position 66,023,438 of record OZ012667.1, read on the forward strand.
TCTTACTTGTGCCTTTGTAGACATTCCTCGGACTACGATGTGCTCGGAGCAGTACACAGTGATAAACGAAAACACCTAATGAATCAAATTGACGGTCCTGATATGATTCACCTTACTGAATACGAATTGCCCTCTCACTAAATAACAGGGTTGTTATAAAATATAATTTTAACAGGTTGTTATTAATAACCATTGCCAACTGCAACAGTGACAGCTTCACTCTCATATGAGAGCGAAGCTGTCATTGATGCAGTTGGCAATGTTAATAACATATGAATTACAGAAGACTGTACATATCGACTGTGTAGCCATTGCCAACTGCATCAATGACTCTCATATGAGAGCGAAGCTGTTATTGATACAGTTGGCAATGGTGTAGCGCAATAAGGGCCAATCTGCTTATATTAATAACGCAAATTGGCCCTTATTGCGCTACACAGTCGATATATTAAAATGCATTCAGAAAAATCAAACAGCCCGGATTAGATCCAACATACATTAGATCTCCGAAAAGATGGCCGATTATATTTACCCGCAAATGACGTATCTCGCTTGTTTGGATCCGGCTGAATTTCCAAAACTTTGCCTACGGTTTGCGAATCGGCGCGACCTCCCCGCTTGAAAAACATGCCTGTCTCAACTTGCCCTCAGTCATGGGCAGTTAACACACATATTTGCGGCTTTCCTCAACATCTTCTGTTCGAAATGTTACAATTTTAATCACACCGATTTCGGATGCGTCTTTTGACATTTGGCTGAACAACAACTGCACTCACAGTGACCTTGTGAAACAATAAATACGAAACGCGCCGGCGTAATTTGCAACAATAAATTTATGTTTTGGAATGAATTTTTGATGTAAGTAGTATATTAATGATAGTAAATACATTCGTTATTTAGCTACATTTTTTTTTTTTTTAGTGTACTTACCTGCAAATGACGCCTGTTGTTGTTGGTTTCGAACCGGCCCAGTATCCCAAACTTTGCATACGGTTTCCAAATCGGCGTGAGATTCTCGCGTTGTAAACTTGCTTGCCTCAAATCCCCCTCGTTCGTGGGCAGGTAATACACATATTCGCGGCTTTCCTCGTAATGTTTTTCATCGACATATTCTCAATTTTCAGAGAGCTATTTCGGACGCGTCGTTTGACATTTGTCTGAAGCACAGTAGTCACGTGACCCCGCTGCGCCATGGCGGCCGAAATAATAAATACGAATACCACAAGCGACATTTGTAATAATTAATTTGAGTTTTGAGATTAATTTTAGACATAAGTAGCATATTAATTATTATAAGTACGTTCGATATTAATAGACGATTTGTTTTTTTTTTTTGCAGCGAGATCTACTTACCAGCGCCTCTCGCTTGTTTTGAACCGGCCGAATATCCCAAACTTTGCATACGATTTCCAATTCGGCGCGACGTCCCCGTGTTGAAAACGTGTTTGCCGCAACTCCCTATCATCTACGGGCAGGTAATGCACATATCTGCGGCCTCCCTCAATATCTTTTTCATCGAAATTATTCCAATTTTAATCGCAGCGTTTTCGGAATGTGTCGTTTGACATACAGCTGAAGCACGGCATCACGTGACCTTGCGCAGTGAGTGAGCTTGCGCTATGGCGGCGAAAACAGTAAATACGAATCGCACCGGCGTCATTTGCAACAATAAATTTGTGTTTTTGGATGAATTTAAGATGTAAGTAGCGTATTAATTATTGTAAACACGTTCGTTATGAACCACCGATTTGTTTTTTCCAGCTCGTATGCAACGAGATGTATACATGTTGGTGGTTTCACGATGGGAATTATTAACCTAAAATTGACGTGTGAAATAAATGATTAAAATTATTTTCATGGAACGCTGTGATATTAAACAGAAAGAAAAATGAAGTACGCAGTACACCCGTGCCAGTTTTAATAATATATTGGTGCTCTGTGATGATTTTAAGATGTAAGTATGATGTTAACTGTTGTAGATTTGTTTATTAGTAATCCCCAATTTGTATTTTGCAGTCAATGCAGCGACATGGGTGCATTTGATGGGTATCATGATGGGAATTGGTAACCTGAAATTGGGGTAAGTGAAACAAATATACATACAAATATTAATTACTGTTAATATGCTATATAAGCATTTACATAAGTCATAAAGTAGCTTTATTAATTAAAAAATAGCTATGCATAAGGAATCACAAGTAGTAGCATACACTTAAGGTGTAATTATTACACCCAATACAATTATAATCATCAAAGTCATAGTCCAGAGAACACTCATATTATAATGGGGCAATAGTATTGATAATCTCTATAGATGTTTACTGATCAGCAATAATATTGTATTCTATATATTACTGTATTATATATTTATCCCATACTATATTTTGCAAATGATATATTGTTGTTTGATCATTATACAGAAAGGTAGGTATCAAGAATATTATATTAAAGAGTAATGTTGTGAAAACTAATTTTTATAATTCTACTACTGTTTGTGTGTGGGCCTGATTGTGAACAAAACTACAAAATATAATAAAATAACATCAAATTATCATTATTGACTCGATACAAGATCTAAGGTCTGTCGAAGCATGTGAACAAAACTACAAAATGTAATAAATAACACCAAACTGTCATTATTGACTCAGCGATACAAAATTTAAGGTCTGTCGAAGCATAGTTTATATCCAAAATGCATACTCGAATAGTGTTATATATTAAGTTTTAGCTTTCTATACACAGTGAAAATCTAAAACTTAATCTGGACAATCGTCCTCTATAATAGATGCAGCAGTGCTTAGCTGATTGTGAAAAAATCAACAAAATACACTAAATAACAATAAATTATGCTTACCAACAGAGCGATACAAGGTGCAATGGCCATCGAACCAGGGTTTATATCAGAAATGATTGAAGATCTTGTAAAACATTCTTAAATTAAAACACTGTATACACAGTTGTTCACTCTTTGTAGTTACAGTGCCTGAAAAAGTAAATTGAAATTGTTGGAATATTATTCCATAGAGGGCACTACCTGGTGATCCTGATGGAATGAACATGTTGTCGGTTATTACCATAAGTAAAAATATCATTATACAAGATGGTATCAAGAATATTATATTAAACAGTAATGTTGTGAAAACTAATTTTTATAATTCTACTACTGTTTGTGTGTGGGCCTGATTGTGAACAAAACTACAAAATATAATAAAATAACATCAAATTATCATTCTTGACTCAGCGATACAAGATCTAAGCTCTGTCGAAGCATAGTTTATATCCAAAATGCATGCTCGAATAGTGTAATATATTAAGTTTTAGGTTTCCATACACAGTGAAAACCTAAAACATAATCTGGACAACCTTCCTCTATAATAGCATGCAACAGTGACTAGCTGATTGTGTAGAAATCAACAAAATACACTAAATAACAATAAATTATCCTTATCAATAGAGCGATACAAGGTGCAATTGCCATCGAATCAAGGTTTATATCAGAAATGCTTGAAGATCTTGTGAAACATTCTTAAATTAAAACACTGTATACACAGTTGTTCACTCTTTGTAGTTACAGTGCCTGAAAAAGTAAATTAAAATTGTTGGAATATTATTCCATAGAGGGCATTACTCGGTTATCCTGATGGCATGAGCATGTTGATGGTTATTACCATATGGGTGTGCATTGTTAATTGATGTGGTGCCACCAGATGGCGTTTAACTTTTCTCCTAGGGGGTTAGTTATATCATTTTTGTTTTATTGCATTGTAATTGAAGGGCTTTGTATTTGGTCTTCCCAACCAGGGTCCTTGAAATTTATTTCCTGCCCAGCCCACACAACAATATTTAACTGCGTATAGGGATTAATTTTTATATTTTGACATTTTTTTTCAAATTTGAATGTGTGACAGGTCCGCTAAAAAAAACAGGCCCATACATTTGTCTGGTTTGTCTGTTATGATGCCACTCTGTTCCCAACCATGCTTTATATTAAAGCTGCAGTTATGAAATATTCTTGAAATCAAAGCACTGACCGAGTTTTGTTCAATACTTGCAAGAATAGTGCATGCAAAAGTAATACAAATAAAGGTATCTGAAGTTTAGTAATTAAGGTTCTTTCTAATTTGAGAACTCTTGAGCTATAATGGTTATCCTAATCATGGTTTATTAATTTTTTATTAAAGATGCACGAAGCAAGTATTAAATATGCTTGTAACAAAACTCTTCGATTTTCATCTAAAAACCACATCCAAAGTTTGCTAACTCTATCACATCCTTCGCCATATATTCTCCGTCTTCATTCAACCAATGCTCTCATTTATCTTCACGCTGGCCATGTGACCAGGGTGAAGATAAATATTAAATTTTCTTCTTCATGGCTTATCCGATTTCGAATGTTTGCGATGAGCATGACTAACTTCACTTTATTGGTTGCTATTCTGAAGAGCTCGTTCGGCATCTTCCCGTACCACGTCCTGAGATTCTGCAACCATGAAATTCTCCTCCGTCCCGGCCTTCGTTTGCCGTATATCTTGCCTTGAATGATGGCATATCTGTCCTCGTTCCGCATATATATATATATATATATATATATATATATATATATATATATATATATATATAATATAATGTCAAATATTGTAAAAAATTAATAATTAAATAAAAGGTGTCATCAAAGCTTCAATCACAAACGCTATTGACATTTTTCACGTTTTTGACCTTTGTTTTGACGTTTTTTGACATATATATATATATATATATATATATATATATATTGAATGGATGATTCATCCATTCAATCGTTCAAACCATTATTTCTCATTTCCACACCTGAAGCGACAGACTCTGGCTTGCTGGCTCTTGATGTTTTTGGCAGTCACCGGTGTACCTGAATCGGTTTGTATCTCCAATATCTACTATTTTCAATATTACCCGGTCTTTCTTGGACTTCTACATCCAGCAGCCTGTCATTTACTAAAATATCTAGCATTTGGCCACTGCTAGCTCTCATTTACCTATTACTCCCTTCCGTTTTTTTGTTGTGCTTTATTTCCTCAAACAATCTTTTTATCACACGTCTCATACGACGAATGCATATTATACACCTCTCTCGCATATGTTGCTAACTAATTTCCTGCATACAAGAGAAACGAATGCGGTAAGGATTGGAACTCATTACCGCATTCGTCTCTTATTTAACTACATAGCCACGAGTGGTCTTTTTGAAGCCCAAGTATAAGCTTCAACCAATACACTTGAAAAATTCTCGATATCTCGACATACATCTCAAATACTCTTTTTTTACTTTCCAAGTACAGCACTGCTATATAAGGAAGGTATTGTTTTCGCGATAAAATTCGAATTGCTAATTTTCTCTACGTTTCATGACTTTTCTAGTCGATTTTTCTATTTTTGGAAATTGTGTGTGTGTGTGTGTGTGTGTGTGTGTGTGTGTGTGTATGTGTGTATGTGTGTGTATGTGTGTATGTGTGTATGTGTGTATGTGTGTATGTGTGTATGTGTGTATGTGTGTATGTGTGTATGTGTGTATGTGTGTATGTGTGTATGTGTGTATGTGTGTATGTGTGTATGTGTGTATGTGTATGTGTGTATGTGTGTTGTGCGTGTATGTGTGTGTGTGGATATGAATTTGTCTGTGAAAAATAATCCGAGAAAACGAAAATAAATGAAAAAATTAATGCATCGCGGCCATATTATTTGTAAATCGGCTGGGAAACCGAGTTGGGGGTGATCCCGTGAAAATTTGAGCAAAATCGGTCCACACACAGAGAAAATATCTTGATAAAACGGTTTCCCAGAAAATGTCACTTTCCCGCTAACACAAATATGCGCGCAAAAAACCAACAGTTAGTGTAAATTGGGTTGCCTAAGTTTAATTGTATATATAGTTTAAAATTTAACAAATGAAAATAAAACAAAAAGACAAATATCGTCAAATTGACTGCTAGCTATGTTCTCAAGTATGGCAGTATGAATGAGCACACTAGATATGTATGCAAGAAGCCTGGAGCAGGAGCAGTTTGTAGAATGAATGGGGGAACCAATTAGAGGAGGTATTTGTGTATAAAAATATCTGGTATGGTCACCACACGACTTTCCGAATTACATTTTGACATTTTTAACAAAGTTTAACATTATTTGACATTATTTGACATTATTTGAAATTATTTGACATTATTTGACATTATTTGACTTTATTTGACATTATTTGACATTATTCTACATTATTTTACATTATTTGATATTATTTGATATTATTTGATATTATTTGATATTATTTGATATTATTTGATATTATTTGATATTATTTGATATTATTTGATATTATTTGATATTATTTGACATTATTTGACATTATTTGACATTATTTGACATTATTCTACATTATTTTACATTATTTGATATTATTTGATATTATTTGATATTATTTGATATTATTTGATATTATTTGATATTATTTGATATTATTTGACATTATTTGACATTATTTGACATTATTTGACATTATTTGATATTATTTGATATTATTTGACATTATTTGACATTATTTGACATTATTTGACTATATCCGACTATCTCTCGTAGTCACCAACATCCCATAAACTTTATAGGTCCCATAAGCTATTGAATGGACAAATTGAAAACGTCATTGTGACAAAAATTGTTAAAACAAATACAAGACTTTCAATAGCGTTTGTGATTGAACCTTTGATGACACCTTTTGTTTAATTATTCAGTGTTGCCAATAGAGAGAATCTAAACTAACTACATTTTCTAGATAATGTATTTATTATCGCTATAACAACGAATATTTATGGGTCCAATAGCTATTGATACATTTATGAAATGTTAGTGAATACGGGGAATAGTCAGATATAGTCAAATATTGTCAAATATTATTAAATAATGTCAAATAATGTTAAATATTGTCAAATAATGTCAAATAATATCAAATAATGTCAAATATTGTAAAAATTAATAATTAAATAAAAGGTGTCATCAAAGCTTCAATCACAAACGCTATTGACGTTTTCTTTTTGACATTTTTCACGTTTTCGACGTTTTTTGACATTTTTCACGTTTTTGACCTTTTTTTGACGTTTTTTTGAAATTTTTCACGTGTTGGACGTTTTTTGATATTTTTCACGTTTTTGACGTTTTTTTGACCTTTTTTTATAAAAAATGTAAAAAAAACGTCTAAAATATATTTTTCACTTTTTTGACGTTTTTTTGACATTTTTCACGTTTTGTGTTTGACATTTTTGTTTTGACAATTTTTGTCACAATGACGTTTTCAATTTGTCCATTCAATACTTATAGAACCTATGAAGTTTATGGAATGTTGGTGAATATGGGAGATAATATTGTCATATATTGTCAAATAATGTCAAGTAATGTCAAATAATGTCAAATAATGTCAAATATTGTAAAAAATATAAAAAATGTAAGAAATGGATTCCAATGCCAACATTTATACCTATATGTATACACATTTTAATATATTATTTCTCTGGTGTTTGGGCAAAAGGGTTTAAGTCAGGAAATGTAAAGTTTATAAGCCAAATATAAGTACCAATGGAAAAAGCAGATTTTTTTGGTTAAAACGACATAAAAACCTTATTTTTTATGACTTAAGCCCTTTTTCCCAGACACTAGTGATATATTATAGAAAACCACTAGCCATTAATTTTAAACATAAGCCCACAATCTATAATTAGGCCCACTCTTTACACAAAAAAACTTGACAAAGCTTTATAAGTTTACCGCCATTCTGTTGATATTATACTGTCACTAAATGAAACATGCTGAACGCTGAATGTAATAACAATTTACCGCCGCCGACGAGGCGATGGAAAATTGATGGGGCCTAACACTTTACGACTTTTCCGTGTGTTAACAACGCGTGCCCCTACCCGAGCGCGGAAATTCACCGTATGCAAACGCGGCAATTAATCGTCGCCAAATAAGCGACGCCCGCTCCGCTTCCGTGGGGCATTTATCAACGTCGCATTCGCCGCCGCCGCCGCCTGCTGCACACGTTGGCGGCGACTGAGGCCACTTAGAAAATGACTGGCGGAAATATGAAATCGATATTGTCTTAATAGCAGAACGGCTAATTGGCACGAATGTAATTTAAAACGGCATTAGCCGTTGTCATTTTATATAGGTATTTAGTCATTGTTGTGAAACTTTATGTGTGTGTGTGTGTGTGTGTGTTTCAATCATACTTTGAAACAGACACACAGATAAAGTTTCACAACAATGACTAAATATCTATTTAAAATGACATTTTAAATTACATGCGTGCCAATTAGCCTTTGTAATATTAGAAAAACTGTATGTTCACATTAAAATTGAAAAAATTCGTTAAAATAATTATTTTTAAACTTAAACAAACTTCTATCAACTCGAGGGCTTTTCCGCTAATAAAATGAGGAGCTCGGAAGTATGTAATTACCCGGTATTTGCCTTAACTTTATAGAAAAACTCTGATAAACTGTGAAAGGTAATATGCGAAACTTCGTCCTTCACGGGATGTGAACTCGTTCCCCAATGCTTATTACGAGACGGACGGCTCTTTAACTACTGGCTACTGAGCTGGGTTCAGCATATTATGAATTCAAATTTCATTATAAAATTAATGCTTTATCCCCTATCGTATTAGCGACTTAGCGAATATAGAGAGTAATATAGTGTTTATTGGCTATTGGCCAAGTGTCATAGAGATGAAACAACATATTTACATATGTTTTTAAATATAGTGACTTGCGAAAATACATTATCCATGTGGTAATAATAAATTTCTTTTTTTGATCTAAAAATATATTTTATAAATATATTGGCATGAGAAGAAATCTTTGTTGTCCTATAATGCCAATATAATATTTATATATTTTTATTAAATATATACAAACGTTCTTAATAAAGCATCTTACACGATCAATATTACTGTCAATATTTTAGAATAATGACAGTATTACTGTATGATAATTTGATTAAAATGTTCATTATTCTAAAATATTGCCAGTATTATTCATCGTGTAAGATATAATAATGATGTAATGAAGAGAATACTAATGTTTATCCGGATAATTGATTACTTGATAAATAGCACCCCTTTGGGAACTTTGACCATTAGCCTTAGTACTATTAACTAAGGCTAGTTAAAAAGAAAATGCATTGTAAATTAACGTACTACTCAATCTCATATGACGAAGTGTTTTGTAAGGTGTTAAATTTTACACTGCTCTAAAATACATATAAATCTTATAGCGCTCTGTAACTGATGTAATCCTTCTTATCTAATTGTTGTTCTCTCAGTCTGGCGGCATTGGTTTATTGCTGTTGCCACCTTAATCCTGTCATAACAAAAGTAGGTGCAATAAAACGCGCATTAATTCCGGCCCGTGCCGGGTAAATACTTCTAAAATAACATCTCGCCTTCAAATAAGCTCTGCGAGGAGTTTAAGGTTTTGCGGGTGTATATATGTATGGATGCATTTCTCTTTTTTGGTCTAAAAACTCAGTTTTGCTAGTAATTTCTGATTTACTTCTACGTCGGCTGCATACAGATATTCGGGTAGACTTTCTGTAATATTTGTATAGACTAGAGAATTAGAGAATTCTTCGATATTTAATTCATAGCGATTTATAATACTTTATTCATACTTATGATACGTATGATAAAATAACATGCATGTGTATCGCGACATGAATAAGAAAACGCTGGAAACTACCGTCGCCTGCTAGGGAACCATAAATTTTAAACAGTTATAGTTTGTTTGTTACAACTTTTTGTCTGGATAAGTTTGTACATGCCTTCGTATATTTTGCTTGTAATTTAATCGTCTGCGTCATATTGAGAATATGCTTAAAAATATTAAGTCGAAAATTTGTTTGCAAATATAGTGACGCAATAATATACATACCGTAGGATTTTAATCAGTATTTGTGTATGTCGGTGTTGGTAGGATTATATAGTTTGTTTAAATTGGTTGACAAAAAATATGTTATGGTAAATTTTGGTTTACACAAGGTTTTCGACCTTGGGACGGTGGCTTTACAAATATGGAAGTTTTTTCTGTCTTCTCTTTCTTTATGAGGCTAGAAATCGAAAGCATTTACATAAAAAACAATAAAATAACACACTATAGGGCAGAAATACTCCGGTCGTTAGCCCATTGTAGTACAAAATGTAATGTAAATGTTATGTATCACAATAAATATTTTTATTATTATTATTATTAACATACTATATAATCGGTGAAGACGATTACTTTACTAGGTGAAATTTCCGTCGTTCGACGGGGTATGAAAAATCTATTTTCAAATGAAAATTATTTAAATACTAAATGCATGATTTAAAAAAAATTAATATTAAATAATTCCTACCGCCAGTCGTACACTTGCTACTTAACATAAGAATCGCCATTTATTAGCAAAATCATGAATTGATATCTATACAGAATTACAGTTTTTAAAATAACGTTTTTGTACTCATGTCCTAAGACAAGTCATTTCCCGTATTGATTTGCGTGCGGGAAATACTACTTCCCGCACTAGTGCTTTAAATAAATATTTACTATTAGTGCTTTAAATAAATATTTACTATTTATTCGTACAAAAAACAAGATACATTATTCGTGCGATAGGACCGTTTCCCGAATTCGCTCTTAATGCAGCACTCACCTTCGGCTCGTGCTGTAAACTCATTCGCTCATTCGGGAAACTTGCCTTCCTGCATTAATAATGCAGATTACTATTTTAATTAGGCTGTGGTCATTTTCAGTTCTGCAACAATATGCATTTACGGGTTAAGAAAAACAATACTTTCTGAAAATATTTCATTCAGAAATGTTCAGTGTACAATGGATAATGAATATATTAATTTTTAATATGTAAAAAAAACCAAACCATTCAAATCACTTATATTCCAATTGAATATTGAACAAAAAACATACAAACCTCGATGGGATTCGAACCTTCAATGACAGCACAGATCGGTCGGCTACAAAACATTATCTTTGTAAAGACTAAATAAAACAATTTTTTACTTTGTTTTTTTATCACACTTCAGTTACACTTTGCAACTAGTTTCGGCTAAACTCTAGCCATTTTCCAGTCATCGGAGGAGCTCGAAAATGGCTAGAGCTTAGCCGAAAGTAGTTGGAAAGTGTAACTGAAGTGTGATAAAAAACAAACCTAAAAAAAGTTTTATTTATCTATTAAAATGAATTATTACAAAGTAGACGCCTTAACAATCCATTATCTTTGTTCTTATAATAATATAAAAACAAAGATCGAGGTCTATAAAGACATAAAGATATAGATATAACCATTATTAAGCATTCTATTACAAACAAAACAAAATTACAATTCTACATACATATAACATCAGAATTGGGCAGTACTGGTGTGGGATAATTCTGGTAGTGGTAATTACTCATGTTAACTTGAATTTTTATACATGCGTAAAATTTCGTTTGCCACTACCACGCTTATTGTAAATAGTCTTTAAGACAATCAAATAGATTCATAAAGCAAAACTGTTTTGTTACCATACATTATTTGTATTATATATTAAAATCGAGTTGCATTGAAATGTATCCCCATCCAACCAGATATAATAAGAGATTTTGAATGTTTATACGCACGCCTGAAACGTTCAGAATACAGGAGCCTGGGCCTAATACAGTAGTACATTTTACTTCAATCAATATCCATATAAATATTCTTTTTATTCAAATACTTCTGCATCTCATCCGATTGTTATCTTTCGGCGAATTGGTTCCACACAGTTGTGGGGGCGGCAAGGGCCAACAGCGCAGGTTCGCGGCTCAGGCAACCTCCCGAAGCATAGAGCGAGACTCATTCCGCGCGTTTTAGTCTAGCACGCGGATTCAGTGAAAATAAATTAGTTGTGCGTTTACGAAAATAAAAGTGTTACAAATAAAAAAACATTTTTAAAAATAATCCTAATTTTATTAAATTAAACCCAATACAAAGTTTTAAAAGTAATCACAAATTTCTAATGTGTATGGAACATGCTTCAAGTGCAAATGTAAACTTCTGAAAAGGTATGAATTTAGAACATACAAATATTTGGCATGTGAAATTCTTGAAAACCGGCTTATAATAATTAATAATATTAATAATAATAAACAAGCGACATGTAACGTAATTAGAAAAGTACTAAACATCGTAGTAGAGAAATAAGCACCTACTGTACCGTCTGAGCAATTTTTTCTTAACCAAGGTCCTGGAGTAAGTGAATTTACTAGATTAAAATAAAAAAAATCTGTGAGTGCGAAATTCTTAATAATAATATCAATTTATTTTCTATAAATATACAAATGCAAATACAATTGAATCGGTGAGTGGAAACTCCAAAATCAAATTTATTTTGTGAGAAAAGTATACATGTCACAACAATTATAGATGTACAAGAGAGTGGTCGTATTAAACAACTCTCTTGTACATCTAATTGTTGCGACATGTGTATTTTTCCCACAAAACATATTTAAATTTGGAGTTATATGTATCAGAGTAGACTTTCCTCCTAGGGGGTTAGTTGTATCATTTTTGTATATAACTACTGGAGATATTCTGGGAATTCACCCTCACTAGCTGAGCTATACTGATGAGATCTAATAAGATCGAAATCTAGATATGTAGATTGCTAAGGGGTGGATTCACACTTATATATGTTTTATAAGATTGGCCTTGTGCAGATATCTCAAGCACTCTGTTGGAATATTATTCCATAGAGGGCACTACCTGGTAATCCTGATGGCATGAGCATGTTGATGGTTATTACCATATGGGTGTGCATTGCTAATTGATGTGATACCTCCAGATGGCGTTTAACTTTCCTCCTAGGGTGTTAGTTGTATCATTATTATCAATTCAGTCGTTTTGGCTACATATATTTTATAGAAGAATCGATTCTCTTGCAATTTTCGTTTCACTCCACATTTTCTGTTATATTTATACAGGAATACTTTATTAAAAACCCTCTTATAATTTCCAATATTTCATTATTCTCCCTCTATTCACGAACAGCACTATGTGCACAGTATTATATTATATTGTAGATAGCTTCAGCGAATGCATTAACAATATTTACCATTACTACAGTCGTTTTGAAAGCGTGCACTTTAAAATGCAAAATCGCGGGGCATTTCTCTGTCTGTTGTCGTGTTGAAAAATGAACGAAATTAAACGTAATGTGTTTTCCGAGGGGGGCCAGGCGCGTGTGATTGAAATTCGACGCGCCTGATGAATTCATAAATCGTGCGGGTGCGGGCCACCCCTTCCGCATCGCTAATGATGTTGCCGCCGCTTTGTAGTGGTTACAAGGATGCTAATTTGAGCAGTGGAATTATGTGAAGGTACGAATCAAAGCTATTGCATTAAATATTTGCGCCGACGTGGGGTTGAATATTAAATTTATTAGTGTTATGAAAATTTTATTTCATCCAGATTAGTTTCATTTTTACAAACAGGTTTAACAGATTTATATTACATATAGAATATGTATTCTAAAACTAGTTGATGTTCCACATATGATATTCTTATATAGAAGAGATAATAAATTAATTATGAATATTATTTTAAAAGGTTAAAAGACCTCCAATCTTCTTCTTTAGGTGCCTTGTCAATTACTGAAGGTTGGCAACAATTATGACAAATTCCGTACGGTCTTTTAACGCTCTAAACAATTAGTGGGAGTCCAGACCAGTCCAGAGTCTTATGTTCTTTAACCAGTGTATTTCCGTCGTCCTGGACCATTGCCTTCCATTATTCATCTTTCCTATCGTTTGGATATTTTATATAACTTGTGTTTGACAATGTTCCTGTATTCTTAGCATATTGTCCATACCGTTGAATTTATTTCTTTTCTATTGTATTGTTTATACTTTCTGTTAGTAGACTTGTTCTAATATTTTTGTTTTCTCTTTCTGCCGAATCTTCTGACCGCTTCTACTTTTCTATCATAACTCATCTCAGCTGCTTGTATTTTACTCTATCCTCTCCGGTTCATATTTTGGCACCGTTTGTTCTATATACAGATTTTATAATATGAATTCAATCAAATTTAATGTACACAGCTATGATTGTCTAATGTTTGTTACTAATCCGGGTCGGGATTTTACATGTCATATTATTACTGAGGGCAGCTAAGCCCGCTTTAAACCGTCTACCCGCATAAACTGCCTCCGTAGCAGCTCCCTGCTTTCTGTTTCATTTACATCCAATTAACCCCCCTGCCAAAATTGATATATTAAATATTTACCGAGCAACATATGACAATATCTAATTAAACGCATCAAAATAGACTTGCCATAAATTACTTATTTAGACTAAATTAGTACTAGCCAAAAATTATAATAATAATAAAAATAAAAAATAAAACTTCTATCTTTATAGGGCTATCAGCCGTCAGGCTTTTCCGTCGAAATAAAAATATTTATTGGGATACATAACATTTACATTACATGTATAATGGGCTAACAACCGTATTATCCCTGGTATTACTAGCCTTTAAATTTAGATTATTATTTGTTGTATATTGATTCCACGTTGAAATTAAAAATTCAATTGTGTGGGTATACATCGTAAACAAATTCGAGGTCGTATAAATCCGCGCGAGTTTTTGTGGCTGCTAAATATAACTCGGCATTATCAATCGCGGAGAAACCAGTTTTTTGTAGCTGAATCATTTTGCGTCTCAACGCATGCATCATTCGGAGTCTAGCGGTTGCTTTTCGCGAGTGAGTTACGTTTTAATTTGATTAGTCAATTCATTTGTTTTAATTATGCCTGGTTTAAATGGTGCACTAATTAGTTGTGAATATGCACATTTGGTAAGCGATTTTTTTTGTATATTAAGCGAATTTATTGGATTGTTATTTGGGCGAGTTAGATTTGAGCCGTGGTCGAGAGGCTTTTTAAAAAGATCTAACAAATTTATTTGTTTTTTCGTAAGTTACAACTAGTTTACACTATCGATATACTTTGAATGAATATAAAATAAAAGCAATAACAGTCTTTAAGTGAGAACTATGAGAACTAAGTGATTTTGAGCTCGGTGTTTAGAAGAATTTAGATTAGAACTGCCTGCTGGTGCGTTGATGATTGCTTATAAAAGTACTGCTTATCTCTTGTTGTCAGAATAAAATTATACACTGATTCTAAATCTATAAAATGTTTAGCCTAATTCTGAACTCTCTTACACGGTCAATAATAATGCTGTCAATATTTTAGAATAGTGGCAGTATTGCTGTAAAATACGATGTTTAAAATTTACCATTATTCTAAGATATTGACATTATTATGATGATCGTGTAAGGTATAGTAATGATGGAATACACCCATTTTCTGCTCGAAATATATTACAATATTACAAGTTTACTACAGCAGCAATTAAATCCTGTTGCCAGCAGCGTATCTATTTTTATTTATCTTTCTTTGAATGAACATCCACAGCAGGGAATCCGCTGGTCGTAATTAATAAAAAGAAAAATTGAAAAACAGACAGCTGGATTTGTATTTATAGATACGCTCATGTCTCAACACCTCGCAGCAGCGCTATTTACATTAAATGGAGCTGTAAACGACTGATTATTTATTCAGGAAGTGTAAATCTGCACTCGGGAATTGTTTAATGACTCCTGAAATCGCGCAGAGCTACTCTTGAGCGGCTTTAATAATAAAGAGACGAGGTTAAACTATAAACAATTACATTTATAAGATTCATGTCATACAAATTGCGATCTAAAATTCAACTGTTGGCACTTGTAATAGTTAGTAGTAAGGTATCTGCATAAAAGCTATTTTATATAAGGATTTACACATGATTGAATATATCAGTTCCTGTAAAGATGTTAAAAAGAAACATAAGTAATATCTTTGATTGATTTTAGCTTGGTTAACTTGAGTTTCACAAACTTTTGACTAAGTTTGTTCAATTTTCTGGAAAAGTTTCCGTAGTTAGATCATGCAAATTAATAAAATCTATGTTTATAATTTGAAGATCTATTTGAATTATTTGATATAATAAAGGATTTACACCCAGCTCAGTGTCCGGGTAGTTAGAGGGATCGTCTGTCTCATACTAAACATTGGGGAGCCTGAGTTCGTATTTTCCCGAATCACCTTTCACAGAGGTTTTCTGACACTTACATAGACTGTACTAACGCACGGCAGAAGAACCTGAAGGTGGATAGCCAGATAAATCAATCTATATTAGGCTATCTGCCTTTAGCCTTTTCGCCAACCAGTACCAAATGCAGTAAATAATATTACTACCAATAAATTTCATAACTAATGGCGTTGATTGAAGAATCGAAAGTTACACAGCACAACTGTTGATCATCATTATTTTATAAGATATATAAACGGGTAGTTGAAAAATAATTCATTTGAGGTATTTTCTTCGATACATACTGTTCAGCAAGTTGTAATAATGAGAATTTTACGTAACTCCTACAAGAATATCTATGAAGAATTTATTTCCATAACTCCAACAAGTTATCTTCATTATTTTCGAAGATATGTAGACGGAAAGTTGAAAATTAATTTGTTTCGGGTAATTTCTTCTATAAAAATTGCTCACCAAGTTGTAATGATATGAATTTTACATCATTCCTACAGAAAAATGTATACAGAATTGATTTCTATACCTCCAATAAGTTATCTTAATTATTTTTGAAGATATGTAGACGGGAAGTTGAAAATTAATTTGTGTAAGGTATTTTCTACAATAAATAATGCTCACCAAAGTGTAATAATAAGAATTTTACATAATTCATATAGAAAATTGTACGAAGAATTAATTTCCATAGCCCCCAACAAGTTATCTTCATTATTTAGGAAGATATATAGACGGGAAGTTGAAAATTAATTTATTTGGGGTAATTTCTTTAATTAAAATTGCTCACCAAGTTGTAATTATATGAATTTTACATCATTCCTACAGAGAAATGTATACAGCATTCATTTCTATAACCCCGAAGAAGTTATCTTTATTATTTTTGAAGATATGTAGACGGGAAGTTGAAAATGAATTGGTTTAAGATATTTTCTTCAATAAATAATGCTCACCAAGTGTAATAATAAGAATTTTACACAATTCCTACAGAAAAATGTATGAAGAATTCATTTCCATAGCGTCCAACAAGTTATCTTCATTATTTTTGAAGATATGAAGACGGGATGTTGAAAATTAATTTGTTTGGGGTTCAATAAAAATTGCTCAGCAAGTTGTAATGATATGGTTTTTACATCATTCCTACAGAAAAATGTATACAGAATTTATTTCTATAACCCCCAACAAGTTATCTTAATTATCTTCATTATTTTCGAAGATATGTAGACGGGATATTGAAAATTAATTTGTATGGGGCAATTTCTTCAATAAAAATTGCTCACCAAGTTGGAATGATATGAATTGTATATCATTCCTATAGAAAAATGTATACAGAATTGATTTCTATAACCCCCAACAAGTTATCTTAATTATTTTTGAAGATATGTAGACGGGAAGTTGAAAATTAAATTGTTTGAGGTATTTCTTCAATAGAAATTGCTCACCAAGTTGTAATGATATGAATTTTACATCATTCCTACAGAAAAATGTATAAATAATTCATTTCTATAACCCCCAACAAGTTATCTTCATTATTTTTGAAGATATGTAGACAGAAAGTTGAAAATTAATTTGGTTGGGGTAATTTTTTCAATAAAAATTGCTCACCAAGTTGTAATAATATGAATTTTACATCATTCCTACAGAAAAATGTATACATAATTCATTTCTATATCCCCCAACAAGTTATCTTCATTATTTTTGAAGATATGTAGACGGGAAGTTGAAAATTAATTTGTTTAAGGTGTTTTCTTCAATAAATAATACTCACCAAAGTGTAGTAATAATAATTTAACATAATTCCTACAGAATAATGTATGAAGAATTCATTTCCATAGCCCCCCAATTATTTCTCTTCATTATTTTCGAAGATATGTAGACGGGATGTTGAAAATTCATTTGTTTGAGGTATTTCTTCAATAAAAATTGCTCACCAAGTTGTAATGATATGAATTTTACATCTTTCCTACAGAGAAATGAATATAGAATTCATTTTAAAATTGTATACATAATTCATTTCTATAGCCCCCAACAAGTTAACTTCATTATCTATGAAGATATGTAGACGGGAAGTTGAAAATTAATTTGTTTAAGGTGTTTCCTGCAATAAATAATGCTCACCAAAGTGTAGTAATAAGAATTTTACATAATTCCTACAAAAAAATTTATCAAGAATTCATTTCCATAGCCCCCAACAAGTTATCTTCATTATTTTCGAAAATATATAGACGAGAAGTTGAAAATTAACTTGTTTGGGGTAATTTCTTCAATAAAAAATGCGCACCAAGTTGTAATGATATGAATTTTACATCATTCCTACAGAAAAATTTATACAGAATTGATTTCTATAGCCCCAAACAAGTTATCTTTATTATTTTTGTAGATATGTAGGCGGGAAGTTGAAAATTAATTTGTTTACAGTATTTCCTTCAGTAAATAATGCTCACCAAAGTGTAATAATAAGAATGTTACATAATTCCTGCAGAAAAATGTATGAAGAATTTATTTCCATAGCCCCCAACTAGTTATCTTCATTATTTTCGAAGATATGTAGACGGGATGTTGAAAATTCATTTGTTTGAGGTATTTCTTCAATAAAAATTGTTAACCAAGTTGTATTGATATGAATTTAATATCTTTCCTACAGAAAAATGTATACAGAGTTCATTTCTATAAACCCCAACAAGTTATCTTCATTATTTCGAAGATATTTAGACGAGAAGATGAAAATTAATTTGTTTGGGGTAATTTCTTCAATAAAAATTCCTCACCAACTTGTAATGATATGAACTTTACATCATTCCTACAGAAAAATGTATACAAAATTGATTTATATAGCCCCGAACAAGTTATCTTTATTATTTTTGAAGATATGTAGACGGGAAGTTGAAAATTAATTTGTTTAAGGTATTTTCTTCAATAAATAATACTCACCAAAGTGTAATAATAAGAATTTTACATAATACCTACAGAAAAATGTATGAAGAATTCATTTCCATAGCCCCTAACAAGTTATCTTCATTATTTTGGATATATAGACGGGAAGTTGAAAAATAATTTGTTTGAGGTAATTTCTCCAATAAGGAATGTTCATCAAGTTGTAATAATAAGAATATTACATAATTTCTACATACAAATGTATGAAGAATTCATTTGCATAACCCCCAAAATTTCCTTATTTTGGATGATATGTATAACTTTAAAGTGAACTATCTAGACTTTTTCATAGTGAGAATTTGTCGATCAAAGTTTTCTATGAGACATTCTTTAATTTATTTTATATATATATATATATATATATATATATATATATATATATATATATATATATAATAGGGTATTGTTTACCATTGATAAATATTAATTATAACATTTGAAATAATAATAATATGATTTAATTCCGCCCAACAGTAACATCGTAAACAGAGAGTAGGGGGAAACAGTCGGACCGAATTGAGCAAGACTACAGACAGAAATAAATTTTGTTTTATTTTTTATTATAAGGTTTATTTGCTTAGCATCAGGTCTATCGGTTTAAAACGAATTTATAACAGTTTAGAACAAGATTGTAGGAGGCGATTTTGCCATAAAAATAATGTTATAGTAATTACTAAACGATATTAATAAATTACAGACATATTTTGTTGGAAATACATATTTAACTGAAATTACTAAATCAAATATAGTTTGTTTGAAATATGATTACATCCGCATAATTAAATTTTATATTCGTTGTTGTAGCATTGCGCTATCACTCAGCATTGTTCATGCATTAATTGCTATCGGTGTCCAAGTACTATTTGCAAATTAATTATTTCCCGATAGCGCAATAACGCGTTACGGGGGGGTTGTCGGATATGTGCGACTTAATATTCCTCCCGCATCGCTGCTGCGGTAATCCGAAAAACAAACGGGGCAATAAAACACGGCCCGCGAGCAATTGAAATTAATCCATCAATAAAACGCCATGCCCTGCAATAAATGGAGTTTAATTAACACCGACAAAAGGAGCGGTCGGTGGCAAAACGATTATTTTAAATAAAGCTGCTGAGGTGGGCGGCGGATTAATCACCGAAAACCAGCCACAAAGAAAGGCTGATTGAGGTAAAAAGATATCTGTTTTATTATGAAGTTAATTTATGTTTAATTACGCGTTTGAATCATTTTTCATTAATTATATTTGTCTCCGGTTTAAAGGTGATTTAAATTAAAATGTATGGGCCCTGTAAGCGTATTATGGTGTGTGCATCGAAATCTAGATATGTACTTTGATATAAAGTGGATTCACACTTATATATGTTAAATAATTTAATAAAGGTCGTTATAGACAAGACAATTTCTTAGCTCAAAAGTTGTTCAAGAAAGGAATTCATATATCCTCTTCCTATACAATTGTCCTTGACAAATAGAACGTGGTATATTTTTCCATTCGATCTACCATCCAATCCAATATTTCAAATAATTTGCTGTATTATACGAGAGAATTTAGATTGTCTCGCATCTTGACTAACTTTTGAGTTAAGAAATTGTCTTTTCTAAAACGACCATAAGGCAAAAAGGTTACATCTATACATACTGATTTATGTTACGGTGGAACGTGCATGTCAAAAATAAAAGAACCTAATTACAAATCCAATATAAACGGCAGTACTGGCTCCACGGTAGAAACTGTCAAGTACGTAATAAAATATTAATCTATACCAAGGTACTAAAAACGGTGTGGCTATACAGCATCGAATTATAGGTATGCACAAGCGATAGTAAAATTAAGTCCACTTAAACATTCCAAAACTGAAGAGTACTGCAACATAGTGAATGCCCCCTAGTATGTGCACAATACAGATCTTGGAATGACAACTGTAATATTTATTACATTCTGATGAGACATAAAATCCTGCTTGTTATGCGTTAGTGTTAGCAACTCTGAGCTTTTTCATGTCGTGCGAACAGGATAAACGAGGAAAAGTGAGTGGTATTATAGATTAAGTGAAAAGTGAGTGGTATTATAGATTAAGTGTAAAACTGCGTGATCAGCTTTAGGGGAGTACTCCCAAGAGGAAGTAAAGTTTTTCTTCGATGTAGTCACTAATTTGTGGTGTGATTTATTAATTCTATTAATTCTTGCTGAATTACGAGTAATGGTTTATTCAAACATATAGAATATTTGTATGAGTTTCTGCTTATTATACATATAATCTATTTTACCACTTTAGGTCTCGAGATTGTTTTCTGTTATTTTAGTTTCTTTAAATATTCCTAGACCATTTATTTTGTATTTTCTTGTCTAATACTTTTCCTGATTAATATGTCTTCTGTGCATTTCTCCCATGATTTATAATTTCTTCTTTTCTGTTTTTGTTTTCATGTTTCATACTCATTTGGTTTTTCTGCCTTCTGGCATCCTAATGGGCCATTCACAATAAGTGGTGGTGGTAAGCAATATTTTGCATGGCTATAAAAATTCAGGCGTTCAGAATTGGGCAGTAATGCTATGCGATAATTATGGTGGGGATAATTACCCATGTCCTGTCATAGTGTTACTGCGCTGTTGTAAACGCATGCATTTTTATACATATGTGCAATTTCGCTTACCGCTACGCTAGGGGTAGCGTATTGTGAATGGCCCATAAAATTTTGAGTTGCTAATTTTGACTTTTCTTGATGTTGAATATAATCGAAATAGACTATTCTATATACTATATACGTTATTTTAGTGCAATAATATCTTTAATTAAAACCATTTCGTTATTGACTATAACCAATATTTATTTAAAGCCAAATTAAATTTTATTTTATTTCCTTTTATTTCTCTCAGAAAAAATGTTCAAGACAATTTCATTAAAACGAAATAAACAAATCCACGTACTAAACAAAGTCATCGTATCCGCACCAATTCAATTTACTCCGTATGCTACAAATAAATAAGTGAATCCAACACTTGTAAACATTTTCCTACCCAATAGACGGAGCAAAGATTGTTTTCCCTTTAGGCCATTCAATTCTATTTCCTCGGCCAAAAATAGCCTCTCTAATGGAAAGGACACATAAACGCGGGGCCTTGTTTATCCCCCCATTCACAAGCCGGTTTATTTAACGCACACCACTTTTATTACGTCGCGTGTGGGGGGTGGCGGGAAGACCAGAATGGTACCTGGATTTGCTCCAGTGCGGTTTTTGATTGTTTTGTTAGGATCGCTTACACTAATACACGTCCGACACCTCTTTAAACCTCATAAACACGCGTAAAAGCAACACATAGAAACGGATGAGTCAGTGTTTAGTTACGCAGCAGCGCCTCTAAAAATGAGTTACTGCCGCCAAACGCCAGCGCAAATAAATAGAGAACGAAAATTATTATACATGGGGCGAGTTGAGATATTTGAAATATGTTTTTTTTGGAGGAAAGTGAATAATGCTACGTCCTTGGATGTTAGATGGTTTATGTGTGGGACGGATGTGTTTAGATTTATTTGTGAATTAAAAGCAGAATAATGGACTATTAGATGTTTTTTTATAGCACGCTAGTTAGTCTCGCAAATATATTTCAGGTCAATCCTAAATTTAAACGCTGTTCATAACTTCATGAAAACAGCTGATTTTTAATCAATTCTTTTTCGGTTAACTGCCGCAATTTTCTGGGCGAAGGTTCAACGCGAATCACGTTTCGTAGTTTTTTAGAGGCTGTCTGTAT
Organism: Lordithon lunulatus; assembly: GCA_963942505.1. Classification (NCBI taxonomy): domain Eukaryota; kingdom Metazoa; phylum Arthropoda; class Insecta; order Coleoptera; family Staphylinidae; genus Lordithon; species Lordithon lunulatus. The sequence continues at coordinate 66,046,297 of OZ012667.1, forward strand.
CATTAAACTCCTCAGCTTGACCGTAGCAAAAGTCTTTCGACAGATATCCTTATAAAAATAGAAGTTTACTTTAAGATTTGGTGTGTTTTAGCTGCAAATATTTATTTTGCACTTAACACAAGACAAATCTCTATGATATAAAAACGAAGACAATGTTTTGAAGCCAACCTACCTGTCAGTTATGACTGTTGTCGATTTTTTTTTATTACTAACAGTTTTGTGCCTCAAATGGTGATAAAAATAACGCGGTAGTAGGTTAGTTGCGTCTATCATTATAGTTATAGATAGAAGAAAACTACACGGGCTTAGAGGAGTTGGGGAGATAGTGGATTCAATCATACGCCGTCGGACGACGCGAATTTCACCTAGTGTTAATTAAATTTGAAATTCGTGCCACATTTTTTTGGAATCGTTTCAATCGGATATCAAATTAATATCAAAACCGGCAGCAGGTATTTGAATTGCACATCGCGTTATTTCGTCATGGCTAATTTCGAATGGCACAGCCGTGACGATGCTGATTCAACATCAGCCCCCCGGAACTTCTCCAATCTGCGGGGCGCGCTAATTTTCTAGCTGACAGGATTTAATAAATCTGTTTTCGGCCCGGCGGATAGTTTTCGCTCCGGCGGCGGCGGCGTTGGCGGCGGCTATACCTTCATTAAGCACCGTCCGCCGGGTCGCCTCGTGACGACGTGTTGGCGACAAACTTAAAGCCCTAGCCACCCCCGTCCCCAGCAGTGTAAAGAGACGTGCCAATTACTTTTCGCGTTGTTTTGTTTTATACGCCGCACAATGGAGGTGCGGTGATCGGGGCTTGATTGGCTTGGTGTGGTACAGACGTGCGATATATTGATTCTACCTACAACACATACATTACATTTTTTCTTGATTATAGTTTGCTTTATATTAGTATGATATATTTCTACAGAAAGTTATTAGTGCTGCCAGTAATAATAATAATAATGCATGTTTTCGTCAACCATCTACATCTATACATCTACATCTATACATCTACATCTATACATCTACATCTATACATCTACATCTATACATCTACATCTATACATCTACATCTATACATCTACATCTATACATCTACATCTATACATCTACATCTATACATCTACATCTATACATCTACATCTATACATCTACATCTATACATCTACATCTATACATCTACATCTATACATCTACATCTATACATCTACATCTATACATCTACATCTATACATCTACATCTATACATCTACATCTATACATCTACATCTATACATCTACATCTATACATCTACATCTATACATCTACATCTATACATCTACATCTATACATCTACATCTATACATCTACATCTATACATCTACATCTATACATCTACATCTATACATCTACATCTATACATCTACATCTATACATCTACATCTATACATCTACATCTATACATCTACATCTATACATCTACATCTATACATCTACATCTATACATCTACATCTATACATCTACATCTATACATCTACATCTATACATCTACATCTATACATCTACATCTATACATCTACATCTATACATCTACATCTATACATCTACATCTATACATCTACATCTATACATCTACATCTATACATCTACATCTATACATCTACATCTATACATCTACATCTATACATCTACATCTATACATCTACATCTATACATCTACATCTATACATCTACATCTATACATCTACATCTATACATCTACATCTATACATCTACATCTATACATCTACATCTATACATCTACATCTATACATCTACATCTATACATCTACATCTATACATCTACATCTATACATCTACATCTATACATCTACATCTATACATCTACATCTATACATCTACATCTATACATCTACATCTATACATCTACATCTATACATCTACATCTATACATCTACATCTATACATCTACATCTATACATCTACATCTATACATCTACATCTATACATCTACATCTATACATCTACATCTATACATCTACATCTATACATCTACATCTATACATCTACATCTATACATCTACATCTATACATCTACATCTATACATCTACATCTATACATCTACATCTATACATCTACATCTATACATCTACATCTATACATCTACATCTATACATCTACATCTATACATCTACATCTATACATCTACATCTATACATCTACATCTATACATCTACATCTATACATCTACATCTATACATCTACATCTATACATCTACATCTATACATCTACATCTATACATCTACATATATACATCTACATCTATACATCTAATGCGAAATGCGTGAAAATAATTTTTAATAATAAATATATATTTCCATTAATGGCCATTGCATTCAATTTAAAATAATACATCAGAAATAGAGAGCGGTGGAACTGAGTCATTTGCATTATTTTTGATCCAATAATGCAAATGACTCAGTTCTACCGCTCTCTATTGCTGATGTATCATTTTAAATTGAATACAATGGCCATTAATGGGAATATATATATATATATATATATATATATATATATATATATATATATATATATATATATATATATATATTTATTTATTATTACCAATTATCAATCTTTGAATAACAAGATTCTTCAATATATCAACTAACGTTAACAGATTTTCGTCTCTGTTGTTTATATCTCTTCACATTTATAATTTTAACACATAATTATACAATGTCGGCGCGTGTTCCTTTAAGATTTTTTTTTTATAAATACGCGACTAAATCCAATCGTTCTTCTTTTTTCTCCGTCAAATCGCCTATGTTCTAATAAATCACTGTCCGTCGATGCGCAAAAAGCAATGTTCCAGTCAACCACGGAGGGTTAATAAATGGACATGGCAAACACGCGGGGCACATTTTTGTGGTCGTGATGAATGCCAACTCTTGCCGCGGCGCATTCACCATTAATTCGCTTCAATCATATTTTCGTGGCGTTGCGATGTGTCACCCATTAGTAAGAGAAAAACAATGCTACGCGAATGATTGTCATGATGCGAACAATCATTTTACACATTATTCAACACTAATGTACTAACGTAAAATTTTTGTACTTTGTTCAATAGATTTTTATAGTCCTACTGGTGATTCTTATATATCCATTATACATACATATACCACATATAGCTCAGTTTTTCATCAATCATAATTTTACAATCTGAGTTTTATTTTTTCATCCAAGACCACTTCGACATTTTACACACAAAAATTCGAACTTTTGATACTTTTTTATACTTAAAGTGAAAAAAAAATCATTTTTATCTGAACGACGTGTTGTATGTGCTGTTCAAACTAGAAGTCCTGTAGGTTGTGTTCTTCCCCAGATTCTTTAATTATTAGGCGTTGAAAATGCTCCTATATCGCAGTATTACTTGAAGAAAAAAATTGTAAAATATCAACACAAACTAGATGACTTCTGGTTAGTTATTTCAGCCGCACCCTATATTATGTGCTGTGTAAATGGTATATGATTTCAAAGTAGTTAATAACGCAGAATACAAACTAGTATATTAAGGAATAACGTAGACAATGCAAGGTTCGTATAAAATTTATGGCGAGTATAGTAGTTGTGGAGTGAGTTACACATAGAAGGCACCCTGTAACAAACCAAAAAAAAAACGTAAAAGAATTATAATCAAGGGAACGACAAATTAATTTCCTGGTCTTTATATTCTTTGAAATTTATGCGATGTTTTATTAAAGTTTATGATATGAATACTCGCCTCTGGGAATTTTTCGAAATAGCATTTGTGTGTTAGGTAGGATATTTCACAGGCATCTCCGTTATCTGTAACAAATTTATTATTATTCATTCATTTCTTTATAGAATATAATTCCTCAGAGTAAAAACTAACAAGTTTAAAGAGGTAAAATATGAAATAATAATAAAAATTCTTCTCAGCCTTATTTGTTTAAGCAAATAAAGTGCTTAATAGTAATTTACATTATTAGTGCAGGAAGGCAAGTTTCCCGAATGAGCGAATGAGTTTACAGCACGAGCCGTAGGCCATATCGTTAATTTTTAATGCTATTTTAAGAGTTGTACGCTGTGCTTGCATGCATTCTCATATTTATAAATACACATTACATTGGTACCGAATTTTAAGTTGGCAACACTGGCTACTTCCCGCACTAGTACGGGAAGTAGTATTTTCCGCACTCAAATCAATGCTGGAAATTACATGTCTTAGGACAAAAAAGTATGTTTATGTGGCTGCGAATTTCTTATTTTTTATTGTTTTATGTCGAGTATATTGATATATTATGATACGAGGTTGCTTTGAAAAGTTCGCGAAATCAAGCACATATCTATGAGATGGCAAACGACACTTGCCATCTCATAGATTCTTCCAACTTCCAAAATTAATTTTCTAGTCTGATTTTTGTTTTGATGATTCTTATGTATATTTTAACGATCCTATAATCATTTTTTTGCGTTTAGACTAAACTAAATTATTATTTAAAAAAAAAATGGATAACATTATACTTAATGGTAAAACTACTGGAAATATTGCATTCTTCAATGAGTAGCCGAGATTAGTTTTATATATATATGTTAAAATTATTAAGCATTAAAATTAGTACTTCTCCAAAAAAGACATAATTTAATTTGAAGGGTGGACAAACGAAATTTTCTTTTGGACAAACATCATGCGTTTGTCCAACAGAAAATATAAATAATATTTTTTTCTAAATTCAAACTTAAGGTCGTTTTAGACAAGACAATTTCTTGACTGAAAAGTTAAGGTCGTTTTAGACAAGACAATTTCTTAGCTCAAGAGTTGTTCAAGAAATGAATTCATATATCCTCCTCCCATACAATTTGTCCTTGACAAATACAACGCGTTATATTTTTCCATTCGATCCACCATCCAATTCAATATTTCAAATAATTTGCTGTGTGATACGAGATAATTTAGATTGTCTCGCATCTTGACTAACTTTTGAGTCAAGACATTGTCTTGCCTAAAACGACCTTTAAGGGGTCTAAGAGTGCCAAGGTACACTACATCCCTTAAGGATGCTAATTTCACAAACAATGTAAAAACAACCTTTATTTTACATATTTTACACAGGAAAAAAAATACAACAATCAGTTCTAACATATTTTTAAAAATCGTACATTTTTCGGCTTTTTGTTCCAACCAAAAATATTAGGTCAGCATGGACCTGTTGACTGAAGCAACAGAAGTAAGAGATTAGAAATTACATAGACTGTATGTAATTTCTAATTTCTTACTTCTGTCGCTTCAGTCAACAGGTCCATGCTGACCTAATATTTTTGGTTGAAACAAAAAGCTGAACAATGTACGATTTTTAAATATATGTTGAAAATGCAATCACATTTGTTGTTTGAAATTAATTTAAATTAAACATCAAATACCATCTGGCTAAAGTACGCACGAAATAAACATAATTAATTCAACAAATTCCAATTATAATTATGTTAACCATAATATATTTTATCATTCCATTTATTTGCATACTGTGTAATTATTTGGCGAGCCCTATTTGCATTTAATAAAGCCGGTTCGTGTGCACTCAATAAATATTAATTCATGCTAATGTATTTTTGTAATGAATCGTCCGCGGTTCTTTAATTTGTTGTCGAACATCTTCAATGCTATTAAGACTCCTCAAAGAGTAAAACATAACTAATAAAAGATTCCAACGCTACGCGATACGATGTATTTTCTAATAGTTAGGTAACTCTTTAGACCGACTTACTAAAAGGTTGCCACTACTACGTTTACAGACTGTTTGCTGATCACTAAAGCTAGTGAACACTTTACTCAATGGTGAATATACCAGCCATATTCACCATTCAGTAAAGTATTCACTAGCGTTAGTGATCAGTAAACAGTCTGTAAACGTAAATTCACCTTTCATTAGTGGCAACCTTTCAGTAAATCGGTCTAAAGAGTTATTTAAAGTTGTTGTGACAAATGGTTATGTCTCACTACCAATTGCATATAATTTAATGTCTATATTTTCTTCAAAATTGTATTTATTCAGTACCAAAGCGTTAATGTTTAATGTTATTTGAAGTATAAGAGGTGTACGCTGCCCTTGCATTCACTCTTATATTTATAAATACTCATTTACTTTGGTACCGAATCTTAAGTTGGCAACACTGGCACTAGTGCGGGTAGTACTATTTCCCGCACCCAAATCAATGCGGGAAATGACCTGTCTTAGGATATGAGTACAAAAAATGTGTTTGTTACCACTTAAATAATAATGGTTTTATTTATTTTCTCATTGTCTATTCCTTTATAATTGATTTATGCCTGTATTGACCAACATCCCATAAACTGTATAGGTCCCATAAGCTAAGGATTGGATAAATTGACAACGTCATTGTGACAGAATATGCCAAAACAAATGTCAAACATCTTGAATAGCGCTTGTAATTGGAGTTTTGATGACACCTTTTGTTTAATTATTCAGTGTTACCAATAGAGAGAATCTAAAGTAACTACATTCTTTAGATTATGTATTTGCTATAACAAGAAATACTTATGGGTTCAATAGCTATTGATAGATTTATGGAACGTCGGTGAATACGGGGGTTAAAGCATCAACTTTAAAATCATACATGTTTGAATAAGACATATTACAATATTTGGGGGATGTGTATAAATTAATAACACTTTACTCACCAATGCCTGCGCATTTTCTCACAATCTCCGCATACTTTTGCTCATCCGGACCAAATACACCCGCTAGCATCTCCGCATCGACCGTTCCATCAGGTTTAACCTAAATTTAGAGAAAAATGTACTGTGTGTATTGACAACAAATGTACTTACAATTCCAAATTCCCGATTCACACACCCGCTGTAACACATTAAAGCTCTATCATTGGCAAAGTTTCCCTCCTCGCAATTTTTTATCATATCTAAAAAAAAACAAAAGTCGCCACGTAACTTTCCCTGTTAAATTATTCCAGATATATACATTTTAAGATAATCAATATTTAATCAAAATCATCAAACAGAAAAGAAAACGGCTTTGATCAAGTGATTGGTAAAACAAATCGATTGCTTATTAAGCGAGAGAAAAAGGTCTACTCAGTTAAAATTAATTGACCTTTGGCATTGGAAAAAATATTTTTTTAATACTTGATTATTTTTTGATAAAATCTGTACAAACTGTACAATATATTTGGCTATTAGGATACAATGTCTTACTTTAATCACTATTCTCCTACATTGGAATTATTTCATCAATTGAATCAGACTCTCTTAAAGATACCTAATACTGTCGTTCCTAGTACTGTGAGTATTTGCTTCAATATGTATCAATTATTCGTATTAAAGACTGTTATTTTGTTGAATCCATGAATACTACACATTACACAATCAGTAATACTGCCAATATTATAGAATACTGACAGTATTACTGACAGTGTAAGCTGCCTTTTACATCACTTAAAGCTTATAAGACAGTTTCAAGGCTACAACGTATTTGTTAAATAAATACACTAAATATTAAAAGAAATAGTACATATATAAGTGTGAATCCACCTCTTAACAATCTACATATCTGATATCTCAAGCACTCTGTTGGAATATTATTCCATAGAGGGTACTACCCGGCGATCCTGATGGCATGAGCATGTTCACAGCATTCCTAATTGATGTGGTAACGCCAGATGGCTTTTAACTTTCCTCCTAGGGAATTAGTTGTATTATTTTTAAAAGAAATAGTGTTACAGTGTGTAGGAACTGTAACCCAAATCGTCTCCTTCTTGATTATTTTTGAGCTATTTATTGGTATCTCAAGGGCAAGCCCCTACCCGTACCCTACTGATATGAGGCTTCTATTTTCGGACAGGTTCCCAAAAAGTTGTTGAAAGGCATTAATTTTTTTAATATAATGCGAATTTTCGCTTACTTAGTTAATTATATTATCAATTAGTCTTTACTTGTACTTTTACAGCTTCATTTTATTTGACAAATATTAATTTAATGAGTTATATGTTTATAAATGCCCGTATGAATTTTTTCGATTTTCTGTGCCCTTTCTGGGCATGTGCCCCTGTTGCCCAATCCCTAGTTGCAACCGTGATAATATTATATAGAATCAATTATTATGAGCCTTCTATTTTCGGACAGATTCCCAAAAAGTTGTTGAAAGGCATTTACTTTTTTTAATATATAGCGAATTTTCGTTTACTTAGTTAATTATATTATCAATTAGTTTTTAATTGTACTTTTACAGCTTAATTTTATTTGATAAATATTAATTTAATGAGTTATATATTTATAAATGCCCATATGAATTTTTTCGATTTTCTGTGCCCTTTCTGGGCATGTACCCCTGTTGCCCAATCCCTAGTTACAACCGTGATAATATTATATGGAATCAATTATTATGTTAGCTATTTTTGTAAATACAAAACAAATAAAAAAAACTTCTATCTTTATAAGGTTATCAGCCATACGGTTTTTCCGCCGATCAACGGAGAAGCTCAAAGAAATTTAATCACCCTTCACTTCATAGAAAAACTGTGAAAGGTGATTCGTGAAAATTCGCTCCCTGCTGGGGATCGAACTCAGGCTCCCAAAATGCACAAAACAAGTATTAATTCACAATTCAACTAATGCAGTTTTTTTTCTTCTGCTTTATTACGAATACTACAATATTGAAATGCATGATATACAATTGAATCGATGAGTAGATAAACCATATAACTCCAAAATCGTAAACTACAATTTTGGAGTTATATGGTTTTTCCACTCACCGATTCTATTTTAATTAATATTGATTTTCTTAAAACGCATTCATCTACATATGGTTTATAAAATTCATAAATAATTAAGGAATTAGTTAATAGTAATTTACATTATTAGTGCAGGAAGGCAAGTTTCGCACTAGTGCGGGAAGTAGTATTTCCCGCACCCAAATCAATGCGGGAAATTACTTGTCTTAGGAGATGAGTACAAAAAATATGTTTATACCTAGTGAAGCTCCAGTTTCCGCTATACACTTCTCCCTAACAGCCGGTTGCAGTGGCACAACGGCTTTTGGGTAGGGATTTTTGCACTGAAAAAATTAAGACAATTATTCCCTCATTTGCCTCGCAATGCATTTGAACTCACCCAGCACAGCTGTGTGCAAATTAAAACCACCAGCGCCACTGATTTCATTCTGGCGTGTATTGGGGATGTCGAAACTTCGTTAACGCCGTCTGTAGTACTTACAACCCGGGGGGGCTGACTGCCCACAACATTTATACACACGCTTCAAATACACCGCCCATGACTAAACAGCGTTTACGCAGATTCCGGATGCGTTGATAGCATACATTTGCATGGAAATGATGACTTAATTTCAGATGTTTAATCATGCTGGGGATTAGTGTATTAATAGTTATATGAATGGATGTTTAAATTGATTTGTTTACACATGCGAGATGTTTGTAATAGCACTGCGGAGGCCGTTTAAAGTATTTAATGTATTGTTATGAATGGAGTAACATTTATTTACTAATAAGAGATATTTCAATCAATCAATTTATTTCGTATGGGCATTTATAAACATATAATTCTGTTCCGTCTGGTTTGTATATATATTTTTGTACTCATGTCCTAAGACAAGTCATTTCCCGCATTGATTTGGGTGCGGGAAGTATAACTTCCCGCACTAGTGCGGGAAGTAGCCAGTATTGACAACTTAAATTTCGATACCAATGTAAATGTGTATTTATAAATATGGGAATGCATGCAGGGACAGTGTACACCTCAAATAGCATTAAAAATAACAATATGGTACTGAATAAATACAATTTTGAAAACATAAAAAACTTATACTTCAAATAGCATTAAAAATTAACAATATGGTACTAAATAAATACAATTTGAAGAAAATATAGACTTTAAATTAAATGTAATTGGTAGTGTGACATAACCTATTTGTCATAACACCTTTAAATAACTTTAAATAAATATTGAGTAATTATTATTACAAAAAATAAGATAAATTATTCGTGCGATAAGGCCGTTTCCCGAATTCGCTCTTAATACAGTGCGGGAAGTAGTATATATAGTATATATAGTATATATAGTATATATAGTATATATAATATATATAGTATATATAGTATATATAGTATATATAGTATATATAGTATATATAGTATATATAGTATATATAGTATATATAGTATATATAGTATATATAGTATATATAGTATATATAGTATATATAGTATATAGTAGCCAGTGTTGCCAACTTAAAATTCGGTACCAATGTAAATGTGTATTTATAAATATGAGACTGCATACAAGCACAGCGTACACCTCTTATACTTTAAATAGCATTAAAAATTAATGATATGGTACTGAATAAATACAATTTTGAAGAAAATATAGGCTTTGAATTATATGTAATTGGTAATGTGACATAACCTATTTGTGAGAACAATTTTAAATAACTTTAAATAAATATTTAGTATTTATTCGTACAAAAAACAAGATACATTATTCGTGCGATAAGGCCGTTTCCCGAATTCGCTCTTAATACAGCACTCGTCTTCGGCTCGTGCTGTAAACTCATTCGCTCATTCGGGAAACTTGCCTTCCTGCACTAATATTGTATATTACTATTACCACCCTTAAGTAGGTATGACGTGTGGGAAGATAGGACACATAATATCTGAGTCTGAGACGAAGAGTTTTACACCGTATTATTTAGTATTTTAATGTAAAACCAGTGTTTTCTTCAAACAAATCCACGGTCTACAATTAGAGAAACTGTAATACAGTACAAATTCATTAAATTAATATTTGTCAAATCAAATTAAGCTATAAAAGTACAATTAAAGACTAATCGATAACATAATTAACTAAGTAAGTGGGTAGTATTTGATGAAATTAATTAGGAAGATGGTCAATCTGTTCGGGAATTTTGTGTTTTAAGTTGCAGTTGCAGTTGTAACTAGTTTTATATATAATATAATACATATAATTTCCAACGGACTTACGCCGGCAACCGCATACCTCAAAACACTCATCTGTTACTTTGACCACACTGCAAATATGTAAGCTGGCGGTAACTATGCTAAACTGCTTCATTTCTCGTGCGATTGTTTCGGTACTTCCTTTGTACGGGCGACCACAAATGCAAGATGAATATATAATCCTCACAATGGACTTAACAAAGAGATAAATGCCCGGTAACACCCACCAAAGCAGTAACAGAAAATTGCAGAATAATTAGAAGTAGTTATTGTATTTGTTACAATTTTGTAACTGGCTATCGATTAACCATCGGATCTTTCTGCCGTGTGTTAATGTATGTGTATGTAACTTACTACACCAAAGTGTCGTTAATTGTATCCCAACGACAAATGGTACCGACTATACGGTGCTAACCACTGCCCTGCAGCCGCGGTAAATAATTAGGGTTAGAGTGGTTTTAGCGAAATTATTCAATGAAATTAGTATTGGTTGATAATATGGTTTGCTTGAATTGTAAAAAATGGTTCGGATGAAAAACATAACATATAGATGGTGGTCAATTCGCGATTCAAACATTAACGGTTTTCTTCAAGGTAGTAGGTAAACAGCTGATCTTTCTTATTGTTTGATCAGCTGATTGCATTAAAGTCATATGATTTCAGTCACTTCTACAATAATGCGCGATTGCTAATGTACTTGTATGGTATAAATAGTATAACCTTGGATCTATAGTCATGTATAAGATGAAAAACAAATGTTATGCAAACAAATTCCCCTACTAAATGTAGTTTATTTCCTGCCACCAGATGGAGTATCAGCCGGTTTGAATCGCCAATAGAAATAGTACTGTAACAAAAAACTGTGTATTCACTGATTCACTAGTTATTCATAGACTAAAAAAGAGAGAGGGGCGAGGGATAATAATTATTTGAGGTAATATTTTATATATATGTACAGCGGTGAGCTTTGAAAATTTAAATAATGCAATTGCAGCATTTTTTTGCATTTATAATTATAATTTCTGTGTCAGGGTGCAGTATGGAAATTTTAACGAAGCAGAATTCTGATTTTTTACGTTTATTTCAGATTAATATTTTATTTAGTCATTTATTGAACATAGTAGTAAACTGTAGATTTCTATTCATACGCAAACCTTACAATTAACTATGTATGTTCACATGTAGGATTGAAATCGAACTGAATACGATTCTAGTTTAAAACTAGTGTAGTATCGAACGTGCTTGTCAACAGCTAACAATATTAAGATCGTATCTAGGCATGTGCACCAGTATAAAGGTCGTTTTACACAAGACAATTTCTTGACTTAAAAGTTAGTCAAAATGCTAGACAATCTAAATTGCCTCGTATCATACAGCAAATTGTGTGAAATATTGAATTGGATTGTAGATTGAATAGAAAATAAAACGTATCCTATTTATCAAAAGCAAATTTGATGCCGACTATTCCAGAATTTGTTTCGTATCATTCAGATTCATCAACTAAACAAGACAATTTCTTAGTCAATATATTAATATACATTATCTAGTTGCCTTTTACCTTTCAGTGTAGGCTATTACATTTACATTACTTAACAATTATTGTTGTTGTTTATACATTTGTATATTCTTTCCACTCTTTTTTATTCTTCGCCAGTTCTCTTGCTTGTATAACTGTCATTCCTTTCTTGATTATTATTTCCTCTATTATGTTGTCCCACTCTATTCTTGGTCTACCTTTTCTTCTTTTATGTCCAGTTCTTGCTTCCCATACCTGTTTTGTTTGATTATTTTTGTCCATCCTAATTAAATGTTCACACCAGTATAGTTGTTTCTTTTCTATATATTTTTCTATAGCTTCAATTCCCAATTCTTCTCTGATGTCATCATTTCTGATTCTGTCTCTTCTCGTAAGTTGTTTTACTCCTCTGAGATATTTCATTTCCATTGCCTGTATTCTACTTTTGTCCCTCTTCGTTAGTTTCCACGTCTCGCTCCCATATGTCAGTATAGGTCGGCAGAATTTTAGATCCAGACAAACAAAATTATTACTGTGATATGAGAGAAATTATCCTAGTACCATTACTAGGTTAATTTCTCTCATATCACAGTAATAATTGTGTTTGTCTGGATCTAAAATTCTGCTGTAGAATAATAATTTAGTTAAATTAATTTAATTAGTATAAATAATTTAGGTAAATATTATTATTATTATATTCATTTCTCTTGACAATTGAGAGGTGGCACATATTTATTTTATAAAAACATTAATTCACAGTCTTTTATTACCATAAAAAAAGAACAAAACAAATCAAAAGCCCACAATAAAATCTGTACAACAATAGCCTCGCGAAAAAATATAACAATGAATCACCCCCCGCACCGCTTATAACTGAGACAAATCTTTTTTTATGAACCGTGTCAGAGCAGCATCGTGACGTTTAATTGTGCGCGTTCATAAAACAGGAAGTGACGTAACTCCTATACACGCCGTTTTATAAATCGCACTCTCTTCAAATGTTCAGTGAAACGTACATTCCAATTAGCTCATTCAGTTGCAGTAATACGGATATATACATTTTTTTGTAAAGCGAATCTCGCGAATCCGCATACAAAAACTCTCGGGCTGAACAGATTCATTTGCATGCGTGCCATTTATTTTTATGCCCAGTCAGCACGCGCGTATTTATCCTGCTTGTCCGGCCGTGTAATTAAATTAACTCATCGAAAAGGCGGGTTTTGGCGCGCGATTGTGTCCAGTGAGAATTATTAGTGGAGACAAAAAGCATACTGCAAAAGGGTTGACACTAACGGGACGCGAAATGAAGGGTGTTACAAGAAAATTACACGATGTATATAACAAGAAAATGTTCTCTTAATCGGAATATTAATTTCATACATATGTTACATTAGAGATTAACATTGTTGTAATCATGAACAAAATAACAAACTGTATAGTTCGAAGAAATCGTAGCATATACACCGGAAGGACTGCTGTGGATTTTTGGAAAATGTGAAATATGCCACATTGTGTTGGAGCAATTGATGGCAAACATGTGAGAGTAGTAGCACCAGCAAAAAGTGACTTAATGTAGATATATATATATATATATATATATATATATATATATATATATCAAAAATAGTCTATTTCGACTATATTTATTAGTCATGAATTTTATAATCATATTTTTTTAACGATTTGCCTTCTCGGTCTTACAATTATTTGGGAAAGGTTTGGTTTAAGATACAATATAAATAAGTATTTACAATAACAAGTATATTAAATTTAAGCAGACTTAATTGAATAACAAATTAAATCGCATTTCCTATAGGTATCTCACTGGTAACTTCTTCCTCTTGGAATATGGGTGTAGTAAGTTATATTATATGATAGGTACATGAAAGTCTATATACAACGAAAATCAATTCATATATGTGTGTGATATTTACAGATTTGACCGGCCCAACATATTTTTATAACTATTTGGCCAGCACGGGAAATGCGAGCAGGGAAAAAGCAAACAGCAATTATTGATAGTCCTGTTATATTTTTATTTACTTTACGAATTTGCATTATTTATATACAATTTCGGTCCTATTGGGCGTCTGGCAGCTTTTTACAAAATGTAGAAATGCTGAAACATAAAAATCTCGTTATAATGTTGTACCCTACATAAAAAAACAAATTCAAAATATGAATTGATATTTAATGTTTTCGTATTTGCTACAACCAAGACATCTTAAATATCTACACCAACCTCTAACAGAGATAAAAAGTCATAAATGACAGGTCGGTCGGCTTCAAAACATTGTCTTTGAATTTATATTATAGGGATTTTCACTCACCTCCTCGTTGTGCTCAAAATAGCACATAAATGTGCGATAAGCTCTTTCACATTCATCGCCTCCTTCTGAAATATCATCAACGTAATTCATTATTATAGTAATACACGTGTTTACAGAAATTCAAATATGTTGGAACAATTAATTAAAATTGATAGTTTTTATCATCCCCCTAGGAGGAAAGTTAAACGCCTTCTGGCGGTACCACAAGAGATTATTTAATTGTATCATAGTGTTCTTTAGCCCTATTAGCGGACACAGTTAATCGAGAAACGTCGAATTTGGTTGCAGCAACAACATAAAGTAGGGGTCAATTTGAGGATCCCTGCTTCATGTTGTAGTAAGAACTGTAAAATTCCATTGCACTGGTCACAAATCAATTGTTTAGTATTTCGGTGTCTTCTTATACATACACAACTATTTTCTTTGATTATACCTTCCATATTTTTTTTTTCTAGACATAGGTAATTTTGATTTTCAATATATATTTACTATTATATTTGTATAAAGGATGGTGATTTTTAATGAATTGATCATTTCACTTACCAGCGGTTCCGCAGTGCCTCACAGAATGTTCATAGTTTTCCCTGTGAGTGTCGGGTATAAGCATGAGCAACTTTTCCTCGTCGATAGTGTCGTCGCTGCGAATCTGAAATCGAATGATGTAACAAACTTACACACCACATGAACTTGCAGCTAATTCACTTACTAGTTCAACTGAATCGAACAGACAGTGCAGGTAGCATTTGAAGGCGTGATCGTCCACAAAGTCCCCGTTCCTGCCACGTACAATAATATCTAAAAATTTCAATTAGTTGTTTATTTTTGTAAAATATTGAACGCGTTATTAAACATGTATGAGGCTTTCAGTATTTTAAAAACAAACAAAAATAGACCTTTATTTGACATATTCGCAAAAAACTTTTACAAAAATTCTCCCATTAAACAGTTTCAGTAATTACAAACTAATTTATAACTATTTAGGTTTTAGATGAGCTAATGAATCAACGCCTATATTAAAACAAACATAAAGGAATGTTTGCCAAATTAATAATATGGAAAATGTGTGTTTAGCACGGACGGGGCTTTATAGCAGTCAATTAATTTACTGAATAAATATTGCATTAATTATTTATTCAAATATGAAAGTTAAATAGTATAAATATTAGGCTAATATGCATAACATTACATTACATGCATCAATGAGCTAACGACTGGAGTTCGGCAGACCCGCGTAATTTTTTTTGTGTTAGTTGCATATAAACAGTTATTGTTAACTACATTGGAATCTTAATCTAATCTTAATTTTTATAATGCTGCGTGTGTTTGCATCGTAGGATTAGAGGGAGTATTTGGGAATTTTCTTTTGTTAGGTTTTGATGGGTTAGGATATTGGTCAATTAGTTCAATATTGTTTTTGATTATGCATTTTTCTTTTAATCTTTGTAATCTCAGATTATATATATATATATATATATATATATATATATATATATATATATATATAGTATCTATTTACCTTTTACCTTTCGGTGTAGGCTAATCTCAGATTTTTTATTTACCCCAATTTTGAATTTAAAGTATAAGAGTCGGTTAGGATGATTAAAAAGTGGGTTACCCCAACAATCCAGTCTAGTAATATGCATAAAAAAATACAAAAAGCAAGTGGTATAGGTAATTAACAGTTGTTACATATTATAATTTACATAACTCACCATGTTGCACCTTTGTCTTGGCTTCGCAGTCATCGCGCATTTGCTGATATTTTATAATTAATTCAACCGGAAACTCGCACTAAAAAAATCTCGTACATTTAATTTTATAAAAATTGCAACCTAATGAAATGTGTTATTTGGTTTATTTTCCGGATTTTAGGGTATAACTTATATATTTGTCAGGCTAAGGATCATTCAAATTGCAAAGTTGTAGAGAATTTCAAACCCTAGACCTTTAATATTGATGGAATAATCAATGATTGTCCATATAGTTAAATGTAATTCTCATCGGCCAAACCGGAAATGAATGTTATTTTTTTTAAATAAGCCTCAAAATAGTTCACGTGATACTGAATTAAAAAATATTTAACCGTTTTTTCATCATTCCTGAACTAAAGAAGTTACATAGTATATTATATACACTCATATATTTAGTATTATATACGAATTATCATTACTTTTTAAAAAGAGTCTTAGTTCATTGAACTTAAATGGTAGAATATACCTCATTCTACAGGATATTATATCCCTTAACATACCCTAATAATTTAGAAGTGTAATATAAATTCCCTATCCTTATATCAATAAATAATCAATATAGTTAATTACCAACGATTCCGTTACAAGTCCAAACATCACCGCTAAACACAATACTTTCATCATTGTCACTGATAAAACTCTAGTCTCGCAGTGTCTCACACAAATATCAAATGTGTAATAAAAATCCTTACAATTGCATCTCACATTTATACCGAAATACCGACCAACCTTCCATCATTGGCGTACCGCCGGATATCGTTAAAACAGCCACAATTAGAAACATACCAAACGCATAATCAATTACGCCGCCCCCCGCGTGCCAAAATCAACTAAACTTCCACGAATTCCTGCAAACCAAATTGCGATTGAAACATACCTGTATTTAGTATTCAACAATTTTTCTATGGTTGCGCTGCTGATTAATCGAGCCTAAGCATAGCATGCGTT
The DNA here is from genome assembly GCA_963942505.1 of Lordithon lunulatus. Lineage (NCBI taxonomy): Eukaryota > Metazoa > Arthropoda > Insecta > Coleoptera > Staphylinidae > Lordithon > Lordithon lunulatus. The sequence goes on from OZ012667.1 coordinate 66,063,859, forward strand.
TTTTTTGTCAGTTAATTGTAATTGTATGCAATTTGGTGGAAATCATATGCGTCCGTTTGCTGAATGAAACGGAAATTTAGTGGTCTCCTTGAGAAGCGCAAACAGTCATTATCGAGCTGATTTTTTTGCGTAGTAATTGCTGCTATTAACGGGTTTAGTTGTTGGACTAGCAAAAGTATCGGAAATTGATTATATTGGTTTGGGCACGCGAGCGCATACGTTTTTATATTTGTGCTAATTGAACCCGCTGATTGAAGTTAATTGTAGGTTTTAAATTACATAAATAGTAATTTGAGTGATTGATTGTTAAATGCAATGGGGATTCGTGTGACAGGCCGCGCTTGTTTTGGTTACACGGCGCAGTATGGATGTTTGTTTGTGATTTAGTTTTTTAGATTTTACTTTAACACACGGTTTCCATGAATAATTTAACAACAAATAATGTATTGGTTGTGGCTTCTAGTATATTGTAATTTGTTGTCAGGCAAGAAAATAAATAAAAGTTTGTTATCACCAAAATTAAACACACATGCCCGTATTCACCAACATCCCATAAACTTTATAGTCCCATAAGCTATTGAATGGATAAATTGACAACATCATTGTGACACAATATGCCAAAACAAATGCCAAATACTTTGAGTAGCGTTTGCGATTGGAGCTTTGATGACACCTTTTGTTTAAGGATTCAGTGTTTCCAATAGAGAGAATCTAAAGTAACTACATTCCCTAGGTAATGTATTTATTGTTGCTATAACAACTGTTATGCCCCTTTCGGAGTCACGCCCTCGGATGTATGCTCGACCTGACTTATAAGTTGTTGCGGCCGTGTCGAGACTTTTTGGATTAAAATTAAAACTCCTTGCTACGTTTGGCAACTACTTTGGGTCTTGTTTATTATTTAAACATCAATAATCTTCACTACCCTCTATGTTGCGCGAATTCACTGCTGTCACCAAATATAATGTGTTGTGGGCACCACCGCTTTCACTAAATATATCTTGTCTTCTTCTCTCTAATCTTGTCTTCTTCTCTCTAATCTTTACTCTTCAACTCTAAATCACCGAAACGCATTAGTGCGCAGAGTTGTGTGTCTTAACCTTTCTTAACGATCTTAATATTAATATTATTTAATCTTAATCTACTTATTTTATGGTTTAGGAATAGTAAAGGTTGTTTTAGACAAGACAATTTCTTGACTCAAAAGTTAGTCAAGATGCGAGACAATCTAAATTGTCTCGTATCATACAGCAAATTATTTGAAATTTTGAATTGGATGGTCGATCGAATGGAAAAATATGACGCGTTCTATTTGTCAAGGACAAATTATATGGGAGGAGGATATATGCATTTATTTCTTGAACAACTTTTGAGCTAAGAAATTGTCTTGTCAAAAATGACCTTTATATAAATGTAAATATTCTTATATATGTACTTTATGCTAATTATAGTCTAATTGGGGTTACAAATAAGTATAGACTGTTCAAATAATGTGTTAACGATGGTGATGGTTGTTGGGACACAACACAACGAATACATATGGGTTCAAGCTATTGATAGATTTATGGAACGTCGGTGAATACGGGGGCAAAGCTCGTTTTAGACAAGACAATTTCTTGATTCAAAAGTTGTTCAAGATATCAATTAATATATTGACTAATAATTCTTGTTTATTTGATGAATCTGAATGAAACGAAACAATGCAATAAGTTTTGATTCGATCATGCATGTCCGCATAAAATTTGTCCTTAATAGAACGCGTTTTATTTTCCATTCAATATATAATCCAATTCAATATTTCAAACAATTTGCTGTATGATACTAGACAATTTAGATGAACTCGTATCTTGACTAAAGGTTGTTTTAGACAAGACAATTTCTTGACTCAAAAGTTAGTTAAGATGCGAGACAATCTAAATTGTCTCGTATTACACAGCAAATTATTTGAAATATTGAATTGGATGGTAGATCGAATGGAAAAATATAACGCGTTCTATTTGTCAAGTACAAATTGTATGGGAGGAGGATATGAATTTATTTCTTGGATAACTTTTGAGCTAAGAAATTGTCTTGTCTAAAGCGAGCGTAATGTGTGGATTGAAAATGGTTAGAGAATAGACCAAACCGGTTGCTTTTAGCAATTAAATTTTCATCATCTTTTAAACTTTTTAATTTTACTTGTCAATTGTCAATTTTTGAGAGGAGAAGTATACGGCCTGATAGGAGCTGGCGAGAACTTTGGACAGCGGAAATTTTACCTAGTTATTTTATAAAATTATTGAGTTTAGGAAACTCTATATGGTTGGTAAATTTCTTTAGAACTTTAATTGTATTAACACAACCTAATAATATACAATTAGCATGTAAAAGCATACATTCAAAATGCGACACACGACTTTTATAAGAACGTTCATAATTTACCCCGCGGCGAATTTAATTAGTCGCACAGGGAAAATATTAAATTCCTGCCTGCACTTCCACTCGCGAAGGACGTGGTGTAAAATGGCTTGCGCTTGGGAGGGGGTTGGGAGAGAGTGGGTGTTAGGATGTAATTCTTGGCAGGAATTAAAACGACGGTTCAATAGTTGCCATTTCAGTTGATTATAGCCGCCATTCTTTTCAATTACTTTCAACTCCCATCAGCGCGCGTTTTTGTGCTATTAAATTAAATAAGTTTCAAAGACTCATTGGGAAACTTCCGGCTTGCGTTTTTCCAGTCTTTTATAGAGTATTGTGTGTTTGAAACTTTTATAGATGTCTCAAGACAACATTTTGGTTTCCTTTGTTAATTACAAATAACATTAATATTTATATTGGACTTGAATGAAAATAGAAAGACAATAGTTGTAAAGGGAGAGTTATGTACAGCAAAAATAAAACAAGGTTATAATCATTTTGAGCCCAGGATATGTTTGTGAATAATTGTGAATAATGAGAGTAAGTGAGGACTTTATTTTATGCAGGGCAGGCGTGCAAAGTATGCGCCGCACGCGGGCGATCAAAATTAGGGGCGACCAAATACAGCTATCGAAGGAGTTATAAACATAAAAGTCCAATGAGATATCTTCATTATCTTGAAAGATATGGCTTGTCAAAGTTTAAATTTATATTATCACACATTCCTGAAAAAATACCTATTCATCATGAAGCAATGTTAAGATTTTTTATGTGATTCTTGTTTAAAAATGTATTAAAAACTCAATTATAAAGACAACAATGAGGTATCTTCATTATTTTCAAAGATATGGCTTGTAAAAGTTTAAATTTGTTTTATTACACATTCCTGTAAAAGAACCTATTCAGGATGATGCAATTTTAACACTTTTTGTGTTATTCTTGTCTAAAATGTAGGAAAAACTCAATTATAAAGACTCCAATGAGGTATCTTCATTATTTTCAAAGATATGGCTTGTAAAAGTTTAAATTTGTTTTATCACACATTCCTGCAAAAATACCTATTCATTATGATACAATTTTAAGATTTTTTATGTGAATCTTGTTTAAAAATGTATTAAAAACTCAATTATAAAGACAACAATGAGATATCTTCGTTATCTTCAATGATATGGCTTGTAAAAGTTTAAATTTGTTTTATCACACATTCCTGTAAAAGAACCTATTCATGATGATGCAATTTTAACACTTTTTGTGTTATTCTTGTCTAAAATGTAGGAAAAACTCAATTATAAAGACTCCAATGCGGTATCTTCATTATTTTCAAAGATATGGCTTGTAAAAGTTTAAATTTGTTTTATCACACATTCCTGCAAAAATACCTATGCATCATGATGCACTTTTAAGATTTTTTGTGTTATTATTGTCTATAAATGCATGGAAAACGCAATTATAAAGACTCCAGTCAGATATCTTCATTGTCTTCAAAGATTGTAAAAGTTGAAATTTGTATTATCACACATTCCTGCAAAAATACCTATTCACCATAAAGTAATTTTAAGAATTTATATTTTATTCTTGTTTAAATATGTATGAGAAACTCAATTATAAAAACCGCAATGAGATATTGACTCCAGTGAGAAATCTTCAATAATTAAGTTTTTCATACTTTTTGAAGTATGAAAAACTTAATTATAACGACTCCAATAAAGTATCTTCATTGTCTTCAAAGATATGGCTTGTAAGAGTTGAAATTTATATTAACACACAATCCTGCAAAAATACCTATTCATCATAATGCAATTTTAAGATTTTTTATATTATTCTGGTTTAAAAATGTATGAAAAAGTCAATTATAAAGACCGAAATGAGTTATCCTCATTACCTTCAAATATATTGACACATTCCTAAAAGTACCTATTTATCATGATGCAATTTTAACACTTTTTGTGTTATTATTGTCTATAAATGCATGGAAAACTCAATTATAAAGACTCCAATGAGGTATCTTCATTATTTTCAAAGATATGGCTTGTAAAAGTTGAAATTTGTATTATCACACATTCCTGCAAAAATACCTATTCATCATGATGCAATTTTAAGATTTTTTATGTTATTCTTGTTTTAAAATGTATGAAAAACTCAATTATAAAGACAACAATGAGATATCTTCATTATCTTCAATGATATGGCTTGTGAAAGTTTTGTTTTATCACACATTCCTGTAAAAGAACCTATTCATGCTGATGCAATTTTAACACTTTTTGTGTTATTCTTGTCTAAAATGTAGGAAAAACTCAATTATAAAGACTCCAATGAGATATCTTCATTGTCTTTAAAGATATGACTTGTAAGAGTTGAAATTTATATTAACACACATTCCTGCAAAAATACCTATTCATCATAATGCAATTTTAAGATTTTTTATGTTATTCTTGTTTAAAAATGTATGAAAAAGTCAATTGTAAAGACCGAAATGAGATATCTTCATTACCTTCAAAGATATTGTCACATTTCTGTAAAAATACCTATTTATCATGGTGCAATTTTAAGACTTTTTGTGTTATTATTGTCTATAAATGCATGGAAAAGTCAATTATAAAGACTCCAGTGAGATATCTTCCTTGTCTTCAAAGATATGGCTTGTAAAAGTTGAAATTGGTTGTCACACATTCCTGCAAAAATACCTATTTATCATAAAGTAATTTTAAGATTGTTTATGTTATTCTTGTTTAAATATGTATGAGAAACTCAATTATAAAAACCGCAATGAGATATTTTCATTATCTTCAAAGATATGGCTTCTGAAATTTGAAATTTGTTCTGTCTCACATTCCTGCAAAAATATCTCTTCATTATGATGTCATTTTAAATTTTTGTGTGTTATTCTTGTCTAAAAATGTATGGAAAACTAAATTATAAAGACTCCAATGAGATATCTTCATTATCTTCAAAGATATAGCTTGTAAAGGTTGAAATTTGTATTATCACACATAAAAATACTTAAAAAATTTCATCATAAAGCAATTTTAAGATTTTTTGTTATTCTTTTTTTAAATATATATGAAAAACTCAATTAGAAAGACCGCAATGAGATATCTTTATTATCTTCGAAGATATGGCTTGTGAAATTTAAAATTTGTTTTATCACATACCTGCAAAAATCATGAGCCAATTTTAAGATTTTTTGTGTTATTCTTATGTTAAAATGTATGAAAAACTCAATTATAAAGACTCCAATACGGTATCTTCATTATCTGCAAAGATATAGCTTGTAAAATTTAAAATTCGTATTATATCAACCAATTTTAATTTTTTTTATGTTATGCTTTTTTAAATATGTATGAAAAACTCAATTAGAAAGACCGCAATGAGATATCTTTATTATCTGCAAAGATATGGCTTGTGAAATTTGAAATTTGTTTTATCATACATTCCTGCAAAAATACCTATTCATCATGACACAATTTAAAGATTTTTTGTGTTATTCTTGTCTAGAAATGTATGAAAATCTCAATTATAGAGACTCCAATAATGTATTTTCATTATATTCAAAGATATGTCTTGTAAAACTTAAAATTAGTATTTACAGATGTTCATGCAAACATTCTTATTCATCATAATGCAATTTAAACATTTTTTTGTGTTATTCTTATCTTGAAATGTATGAAAAACTCAATTATAGAGACTCCAATGAGGTATCTTCATTATCTTCAAAGATATAGCTTGTAAAATTTGAAATTTGTATTATATAAAGCAATATTTTTGTATGTTATTCTTGTTTAAATATGTATGAATAACTCAATTAGAAAGATTGGAATGAGATATCTTTATTATCTTCAAAGATATGGCTTATGAAATTTGAAATTTGTTTTATCACACATTCCTGCAAAAATACCTATTCATGATGCAATTTTAAGATTTTTTGTGTTATTCTTATCTTAAAATGTATGAATAACTCAATTATAAAGACTCCAATGAGATATCTTCATTATCTTCAAAGATATGGCTTGTAAAAGTTAAAATTAGCGTTATCAGATTTTCCTGCAAAAATACTTATTCATCATGATGCAATTTTTTTTATTTAATGTCCAAAAAAGTATGAAGAGCTCAATTATAAGCTTCGGTTATAAAAGATCCTACTCAGTATTTTCACAGATTTATAAATGATTTATTAATTTCTCCACATTTATGTGGAGTTAATCTTACATAGATTGAGACTTTAAACCTTTTTATTTTAGCTTCTATATATTATAACACAGTCCCTGCTATATATTCTACCTCTTAACTATGTACATCTGGCTTAAACTGAGTTTAATTTTACTTGTATATATGCTTGAATTAAATTAGTTTTCGATTTAAATCCGCTTGATTTGCATTGTAGCACATTAAAACGAACTACACGTTCTTTTTTTTTCTATTGTCAATCCTTACCAAATTGTTTTGTGGTGTGAATGTGTGCTGATTTAAATTGGAAGCGAGTCGCATCCTTTTGCAAGTTGTTCCGTAACAAGTGCACAAAGTTATTTCTTTAAACTACCCCCGGTCGTAAACTTCAAGTGTTTTATCTTTGTAGTATGTTGCGGGCGTCTGATATGCTCTCAGTGATGGGGCGCATACCATTAAACTTTTCACATCCTTTGATGTGCAACGGGATTACTCGCAGACAGGACGTAATTGTGATAGAGCGAATGCATCGCGACGAATGGGGATTACTTACGCATATTTGGGAGGCGTTTGAGAAATTGAATGTAAATTCCAGTGTGGGGGTTAACGTTTTAGAATGATTTTGTTATTTATTAATCTCCTTTGAGGAAATGAATATGATGAAAATATTCTAATATTAACGTAGAATTATGCACCGTAATAAATAAACCGAGTAATAAATAAACTTTTATTTATTAGTCTGAGGTAATACCGGTACGAATTTATAGTCACGGATATTTTCGTATTATTCAAAAAGTATCCAAAGTAAAATATTATCCTTTTTGCATATGTTTCATTTAAGATGCTATTAATTTCGGAAATTTCGGAGTCAAGTAGTTTTTGCATGAGAAAAATGTTAAATAAAAATAAAGTCCACATTAATATGTTACAATTAGGATTTTAAAATAATTGCCATTGCAACATTATCGTAATATTGTCGACAATCACAAATATTCATAATATATGAACGAAGTAAAATTGCTGAGAAATGTCTTCTATTTTTGCAGTTAAAATGGACTCTGAAGAAGCATCGAGAATTCGAGCAGAGTGTTCTGAATGGAAAACAAGTAAGTAACACCACTGCCCTCACTTTCCGTATACTTAACCCTAGAAAGGTAAACTGCATAAAAATTACGCATACAAGTCATTGCGAAGCGTGCCATAGCGCACCTGATTTGCACAGGGGTTGAAGCTTACACCTACTCTTTGATTAACTTGTTGTCTACCAGATAGTGCCATGTTTGGTTTGTTGTGAGTTGAGTTGAGTGCAACCTCCAAGGAAGTGCTAAAAAGTAAATTTTACGCATGTCTACCTTTCCTAGAATATTTCTAAAGTCTACTTTTCTAGGTAGACACCTCTCTTGTAGACACTATAAAACTATTTCTATTATTTATGGCTCGTTCCTTCACTCTTTCCATATTGTTGTGACCCCTTTCGGGAATCAAGCCCTAGAGGTATTTTTGACCCGACCTATGAGTTGTTTCAGTCGTGTCAAGACTAGTCCTAGGCTATGAGGTACAACTGCAAACGATAGTATACCTATCGTAAATTGTAGGGATGCAAAATTTAAGCTAAAAACACATTTATGAAGGCATGTTATAATTGAGTACAGTTTCATATGTAAAACTAGATTTATATTTCCAGAAGATGGTTTTTGCTCTCCACTTCTCACCGAGTACGATGGGTTCACAACCTGCTGGCCTTTGACACCCGTCGGTACCGTGGCTCAGCAAATATGTACCGCAAACGCGCGAACGGCCTCAAATGATTGCCAGTTAGATGGCACCTGGGCAAAAAACTCTACATTTTACACAGCGTGTTCCGGCACCAAAATTGATGTAAATATTTTGCACAACATCCAAAATATTCCAGTGTGTTATTAATTGTTTGTTTTGTGATTTAGGCAATGAACCGATTGCATGCAATCAACGAGAGGATACGCGAGCACTGTGAGAGACTGCCTGAATGTAAGTTGCCTTTAATTTTTTTTTTCATACTACTTTACTCGCTTAATTAAATGCGAAATCTAGTTCTAGTTTTCCACTAGCTCTTATCGTTTTCCCGGAAATACAAAAAACTGATCAAAAGACGTGATTTTGGTGGCAATTACCGGTTTTTCGGGCATAACTTTTTTATATTAGATGCTACAAAGATGATTCAAATTGCAAAGTTGTAGAGAATTTCAAGCCCGACAAACGGGCCATTGGAAGTTTTCCACTAGCTCTTATCGTTTTCCCGGAAAATACAAAAAACTGATCAAAAGACATGATTTTGGTGCTAAATACCGGTTTTTCGGGCATAACTTTTTTATATTTGATGCTACAAAGATGATTCAAATTGAAAAGTTGTAGAGAATTTCAAGCCCGACAAACGGCCCATTGGAAGTTTTCCACTAGCTCTTATCGTTTTCCCGGAAAATACAAAAAACTGATCAAAAGACGTGATTTTGGTGCCAAATACCAGTTTTTCGGGCATAACTTTTTTATATTTGATGCTACAAAGATGATTCAAATTGCAAAGTTGTAGAGAATTTCAAGCCCGACAAACGGCCCATTGGAAGTTTTCCACTAGCTCTTATCGTTTTCCCGGAAAATACAAAAAACTGATCAAAAGACGTGATTTTGGTGCCAAATACCGGTTTTTCGGGCATAACTTTTTTATATTTGATGCTACAAAGATGATTCAAATTGCAAAGTTGTAGAGAATTTCAAGCCCGACAAACGGCCCATTGGAAGCTTTCCACTAGCTCTTATCGTTTTCCCGGAAAATACAAAAAACTGATCAAAAGACGTGATTTTGGTGCCAAATACCGGTTTTTCGGGCATAACTTTTTTATATTTGATGCTACAAAGATGATTCAAATTGCAAAGTTGTAGAGAATTTCAAGCCCGACAAACGGCCCATTGGAAGCTTTCCACTAGCTCTTATCGTTTTCCCGGAAAATACAAAAAACTGATCAAAAGACGTGATTTTGGTGCCAAATACCGGTTTTTCGGGCATAACTTTTTTATATTTGATGCTACAAAGATGATTCAAATTGCAAAGTTGTAGAGAATTTCAAGCCCGACAAACGGGCCATTGGAAGTTTTCCACTAGCTCTTATCGTTTTCCCGGAAAATACAAAAAACTGATCAAAAGACGTGATTTTGGTGCCAAATACCGGTTTTTCGGGCATAACTTTTTTATATTTGATGCTACAAAGATGATTCAAATTGCAAAGTTGTAGAGAATTTCAAGCCCGACAAACGGGCCATTGGAAGTTTTCCACTAGCTCTTATCGTTTTCCCGGAAAATACAAAAAACTGATCAAAAGACGTGATTTCGGTGCCAAATACCGGTTTTTCGGGCATAACATTTTTATATTTGATGCTACAAAGTTGATTCAAATTGCAAAGTTGTAGAGAATTTCAAGCCCGACAAACGGGCCATTGGAAGTTTTCCACTAGCTCTTATCGTTTTCCCGGAAAATACAAAAAACTTATCAAAAGACGTGATTTTGGTGCCAAATACCGGTTTTTCGGGCATAACTTTTTTATATTTGATGCTACAAAGATGATTCTAATTGCAAAGTTGTAGAGAATTTCAAGCCCGACAAACGGCCCATTAGAAGTTTTCCACTAGCTCTTATCGTTTTCCCGGAAAATACAAAAAACTGATCAAAAGACGTGATTTTGGTGCCAAATACCGGTTTTTCGGGTATAACTTTTTTATATTTGATGCTACAAAGATGATTCAAATTGAAAAGTTGTAGAGAATTTCAAGCCCGACAAACGGGCCATTGGAAGTTTTCCACTAGCTCTTATCGTTTTCCCGGAAAATACAAAAAACTGATCAAAAGACGTGATTTTGGTGCCAAATACCAGTTTTTCGGGCATAACTTTTTTATATTTGATGCTACAAAGATGATTCAAATTGCAAAGTTGTAGAGAATTTCAAGCCCGACAAACGGGCCATTGGAAGTTTTCCACTAGCTCTTATCGTTTTCCCGGAAAATACAAAAAACTGATCAAAAGACATGATTTTGGTGCCAAATACCGGTTTTTCGGGCATAACTTTTTTATATTTGATGCTAGAAAGATGATTCAAATTGCAAAGTTGTAGAGAATTTCATGCCCGACAAACGGGCCATTGGAAGTTTTCCACTAGCTCTTATCGTTTTCCCGGAAAATACAAAAAACTGATCAAAAGACGTGATTTTGGTGCCAAATACCGGTTTTTCGGGCATAACATTTTTATATTTGATGCTACAAAGTTGATTCAAATTGCAAAGTTGTAGAGAATTTCAAGCCCGACAAACGGGCCATTGGAAGTTTTCCACTAGCTCTTATCGTTTTCCCGGAAAATACAAAAAACTGATCAAAAGACGTGATTTTGGTGCCAAATACCGGTTTTTCGGGCATAACTTTTTTATATTTGATGCTACAAAGATGATTCAAATTGCAAAGTTGTAGAGAATTTCAAGCCCGACAAACGGGCCATTGGAAGTTTTCCACTAGCTCTTATCGTTTTCCCGGAAAATACAAAAAACTGATCAAAAGACGTGATTTTGGTGCCAAATACCGGTTTTTCGGGCATAACTTTTTTATATTTGATGCTACAAAGATGATTCAAATTGCAAAGTTGTAGAGAATTTCAAGCCCGACAAACGGGCCATTGGAAGTTTTCCACTAGCTCTTATCGTTTTCCCGGAAAATACAAAAAACTGATCAAAAGACGTGATTTTGGTGCCAAATACCGGTTTTTCGGGCATAACTTTTTTATATTTGATGCTACAAAGATGATTCAAATTGCAAAGTTGTAGAGAATTTCAAGCCCGACAAACGGGCCATTGGAAGTTTTCCACTAGCTCTTATCGTTTTCCCGGAAAATACAAAAAACTGATCAAAAGACATGATTTTGGTGCCAAATACCGGTTTTTCGGGCATAACTTTTTTATATTTGATGCTAGAAAGATGATTCAAATTGCAAAGTTGTAGAGAATTTCATGCCCGACAAACGGGCCATTGGAAGTTTTCCACTAGCTGTTATCGTTTTCCCGGAAAATACAAAAAACTGATCAAAAGACGTGATTTTGGTGCCAAATACCGGTTTTTCTGGCATAACTTTTTTATATTTGAAGCTACAAAGATGATTCAAATTGCAAAGTTGTAGAGAATTTCAAGCCCGACAAACGGGCCATTGGAAGTTTTCCACTAGCTCTTATCGTTTTCCCGGAAAATACAAAAAACTGATCAAAAGACGTGATTTTGGTGCCAAATACCGGTTTTTCGGGTATAACTTTTTTATATTTGATGCTAGAAAGATGATTCAAATTGCAAAGTTGTAGAGAATTTCATGCCCGACAAACGGGCCATTGGAAGTTTTCCACTAGCTCTTATCGTTTTCCCGGAAAATACAAAAAACTGATCAAAAGACATGATTTTGGTGCCAAATACCGGTTTTTCGGGCATAACTTTTTTATATTTGATGCTACAAAGATGATTCAAATTGCAAAGTTGTAGAGAATTTCAAGCCCGACAAACGGGCCATTGGTAGTTTTCCACTAGCTCTTATCGTTTTCCCGGAAAATACAAAAAACTGATCAAAAGACGTGATTTTGGTGCCAAATACCGGTTTTTCGGGCATAACTTTTTTATGTTTGATGCTACAAAGATGATTCAAATTGCAAAGTTGTAGAGAATTTCAAGCCCGACAAACGGGCCATTGGAAGTTTTCCACTAGCTCTTATCGTTTTCCCGGAAAATACAAAAAACTGATCAAAAGACGTGATTTTGGTGGCAAATACCAGTTTTTCGGGCATAACTTTTTTATATTTGATGCTACAAAGATGATTCAAATTGCAAAGTTGTAGAGAATTTCAAGCCCGACAAACGGGCCATTGGAAGTTTTCCACTAGCTCTTATCGTTTTCCCGGAAAATACAAAAAACTGATCAAAAGACGTGATTTTGGTGCCAAATACCGGTTTTTCGGGTATAACTTTTTTATATTTGATGCTAGAAAGATGATTCAAATTGCAAAGTTGTAGAGAATTTCATGCCCGACAAACGGGCCATTGGAAGTTTTCCACTAGCTGTTATCGTTTTCCCGGAAAATACAAAAAACTGATCAAAAGACGTGATTTTGGTGCCAAATACCGGTTTTTCGGGCATAACTTTTTTATATTTGATGCTACAAAGATGATTCAAATTGCAAAGTTGTAGAGAATTTCAAGCCCGACAAACGGGCCATTGGAAGTTTTCCACTAGCTCTTATCGTTTTCCCGGAAAATACAAAAAACTGATCAAAAGACGTGATTTTGGTGCCAAATACCGGTTTTTCGGGCATAACTTTTTTATATTTGATGCTACAAAGATGATTCAAATTGCAAAGTTGTAGAGAATTTCAAGCCCGACAAACGGGCCATTGGAAGTTTTCCACTAGCTCTTATCGTTTTCCCGGAAAATACAAAAAACTGATCAAAAGACATGATTTTGGTGCCAAATACCGGTTTTTCGGGCATAACTTTTTTATATTTGATGCTAGAAAGATGATTCAAATTGCAAAGTTGTAGAGAATTTCATGCCCGACAAACGGGCCATTGGAAGTTTTCCACTAGCTGTTATCGTTTTCCCGGAAAATACAAAAAACTGATCAAAAGACGTGATTTTGGTGCCAAATACCGGTTTTTCTGGCATAACTTTTTTATATTTGAAGCTACAAAGATGATTCAAATTGCAAAGTTGTAGAGAATTTCAAGCCCGACAAACGGGCCATTGGAAGTTTTCCACTAGCTCTTATCGTTTTCCCGGAAAATACAAAAAACTGATCAAAAGACGTGATTTTGGTGCCAAATACCGGTTTTTCGGGTATAACTTTTTTATATTTGATGCTAGAAAGATGATTCAAATTGCAAAGTTGTAGAGAATTTCATGCCCGACAAACGGGCCATTGGAAGTTTTCCACTAGCTCTTATCGTTTTCCCGGAAAATACAAAAAACTGATCAAAAGACATGATTTTGGTGCCAAATACCGGTTTTTCGGGCATAACTTTTTTATATTTGATGCTACAAAGATGATTCAAATTGCAAAGTTGTAGAGAATTTCAAGCCCGACAAACGGGCCATTGGTAGTTTTCCACTAGCTCTTATCGTTTTCCCGGAAAATACAAAAAACTGATCAAAAGACGTGATTTTGGTGCCAAATACCGGTTTTTCGGGCATAACTTTTTTATGTTTGATGCTACAAAGATGATTCAAATTGCAAAGTTGTAGAGAATTTCAAGCCCGACAAACGGGCCATTGGAAGTTTTCCACTAGCTCTTATCGTTTTCCCGGAAAATACAAAAAACTGATCAAAAGACGTGATTTTGGTGGCAAATACCAGTTTTTCGGGCATAACTTTTTTATATTTGATGCTACAAAGATGATTCAAATTGCAAAGTTGTAGAGAATTTCAAGCCCGACAAACGGGCCATTGGAAGTTTTCCACTAGCTCTTATCGTTTTCCCGGAAAATACAAAAAACTGATTAAAAGGCATGATTTTGGTGCCAAATACCGATTTTTCGGGCATAACTTTTTTATATTTGATGCTACAAAGATAATTCAAATTGCAAAGTTGTAGAAAATTTCAAGCCCGACAAACGGGCAATTGGACGTTTTCCACTAGCTCTTATCGTTTTCCCGGAAAATACAAAAAACTGATCAAAAGACGTGATTTTGGTGGCAAATACCAGTTTTTCGGGCATAACTTTTTTATATTTGATGCTACAAAGATGATTCAAATTGCAAAGTTGTAGAGAATTTCAAGCCCGACAAACGGGCCATTGGAAGTTTTCCACTAGCTCTTATCGTTTTCCCGGAAAATACAAAAAACTGATTAAAAGGCATGATTTTGGTGCCAAATACCGGTTTTTTGGGCATAACTTTTTTATATTTGATGCTACAAAGATGATTCAAATTGCAAAGTTGTAGAGAATTTCTAGCCCAACAAACGGGCCATTGGAAGTTTTCCACTAGCTCTTATCGTTTTCCCGGAAAATACAAAAAACTGATAAAAAGACGTGATTTTGGTGCCAAATACCGGTTTTTCGGGCATAACTTTTTTATGTTTGATGCTACAAAGATGATTCAAATTGCAAAGTTGTAGAGAATTTCAAGCCCGACAAACGGGCCATTGGAAGTTTTCCACTAGCTCTTATCGTTTTCCCGGAAAATACAAAAAACTGATCAAAAGACATGATTTTGGTGCCAAATACCGGTTTTTCGGGCTTAACTTTTTTATATTTGATGCTACAAAGATGATTCAAATTGCAAAGTTGTAGAGAATTTCAAGCCCGACAAACGGGCAATTGGAAGTTTTCCACTAGCTCTTATCGTTTTCCCGGAAAATACAAAAAACTGATCAAAAGACGTGATTTTGGTGGCAAATACCAGTTTTTCGGGCATAACTTTTTTATATTTGATGCTACAAAGATGATACAAATTGCAAAGTTGTAGAGAATTTCAAGCCCGACAAACGGCCCATTAGAAGTTTTCCACTAGCTCTTATCGTTTTCCCGGAAAATACAAAAAACTGATCAAAAGACGTGATTTTGGTGCCAAATACCGGTTTTTCGGGCATAACTTTTTTATATTTGATGCTACAAAGATGATTCATATTGCAAAGTTGTAGAGAATTTCAAGCCCGACAAACGGGCCATTGGAAGTTTTCCACTAGCTCTTATCGTTTTCCCGGAAAATACAAAAAACTGATCAAAAGACATGATTTTGGTGCCAAATACCGGTTTTTCGGGCATAACTTTTTTATATTTGATGCTACAAAGATGATTCAAATTGCAAAGTTGTAGAGAATTTCAAGCCCGACAAACGGGCCATTGGTAGTTTTCCACTAGCTCTTATTGTTTTCTCGGAAAATACAAAAAACTGATCAAAAGACGTGATCTCAATTCCTTCTTCGTAGACCATTATCGTTGCTCTGTTGTTATCATCTTCCCTGCATTGTTTCCCTTTATTCTGTAACTATGTATATCATATTTTCTAGTTCCTGGCTACTGTCCGCCACGTGTCACTAATGTGTATGGTTATGTGATGTGTTGGGTACCGACTGCACCAAATACAACAGCAAATAACCCGTGCCCACCTCGCGAGTCCTTTGACATTAGTAAGTTTGCATATAAAGAATGTCTACCAAATGGTACTTGGTATATACATCCAGATTCGCAAAACCACACTGAATGGATCGATCTAAGGAACTGCGTAGATAAAGATAATTTAGAGGTAAGTAATTGCAAAAACAGAACACATACACCAAATATACAAGGTGATTTCGAATACTTAATGCCCGTATTCAAAAACCTTTGTTAATAACACTGTATTCTTAAATTTGTATTAAGGCACCTTGCACGGTCAATAATATTGTCAGTCCTAGTATTGTCAGATTTGCTTCAATCCTCCTTTTATATTTAAAAAACAAAAAAGGATGTAAAGATTTTATTTAAATTTTTTTATTAAATTGATTCATTATTTTGTTTCATCAAAATAAACATGTTTTGATAATTTTATTAAAATCGTACAACTGTGTGCTACGTTCATTATGAAAGTAGTATACGTCTGGATAAAAAAAATTGCTTTTTTGCACAATACATAAATTACTCATTTTAGTGATTTAACAGTTCATTAGCAGTCTAATGAGTAGTTATAGAAACTACACAGAAAACAATAATTGAATTTTGTAGATTTTAAATTGTTATTAGTTTTTTATGGTAAGTACGTTTTGTTTTTGTATTTCAGTATCACATGTATATCAACAAACTGTACGTGATCGGATACACGATCTCGCTGGTGGCCTTAATCATATCCCTCCTTGTCTTCTTCGCCTTCCGGTAAGTCAATCGCATTTTATCCATTAACATAATTGATTGCGACGCCGCCACCCCCACCCAGCAAACTGTCAACGCGTCGTATGCACATCAAATAGTAATTTGGTGAACGAATAAATTGCATCGATTATTCACGGAAAAGTTAACTGGCACAGAAATAACACGTGCGGCAGTCAATCACTTTTAAATAAAATTTTGCTTTTATATATTGACTCAGTATTTGATTGTACTACCCGTTTTATTCTTGAAAAGTAAAGATATTAATCTAGTATTCAGTATCAAATAATGGTTATGGAATATAAGATAATATCAACATTTACATACACATTTTTGTACACATTTATGGGAAAAGTAAAATCATCTTCTGCCAAATAGCCACAGATTTATAAGACATGGTTTTATAAACGCTGTACTTTAGATCATTACGCTGCACAAGAATCCGGATCCACATCCAGCTCTTTCTCTCTTTCGTCATGAACAACACGATGTGGCTGATTTGGTATCGGGAGGTCATCCCGAGATCGAAGGATTTCGGCGACGAGAGCCCCGTAAGTGATCCCTTTTATCTTTACACGGTCGCCATATGCACCACCCATGTCATGTCAACTCATTTTCCTTTCCGTTTGAAACCCGCACATTGATTTTGTTTCCATTACCATTTTTATGAGATACACAGAAGCGATCAAAGGAAAAGAAAGCATACTAAGATTAGTAACAAAATTATCGCGAATTGCATTACACAACTGGAATGTGTTTGAGTCGTATGTCTTAAACCTTTCCTATACAAATATTTACTTTGTGTTTGGTGTTTATGACAAATTTATATTTGAGCTGGCAAATTAGAGGGTCGCCGTAGTCCAGGACGAAGGAAATGCTCCTGGTTAAAGAACATAAGGGACTGGACTGGTCTGGACTTCCACTGATTGTTCAGACCGTGCGAAATTTGCCATGATTGTTGCCAACCTTCAGTAATGGAGAATGCACCTAAAGAAGAGAGTACATATACATTAACATAGAGTATTTCTTAAACACATTGGGGGTGTTTGGTCTTATCCCAACTTATCTCAAGCACAGCTCTAGTCATGATACTGCAAACGATGTACTTTACAAATTGATCTTTTACACAAATTATAAATTGTATATAAATTCAATTTGACCATTATTGTTTTATTATATAGAACTCTATTTTGCAAAGTTTAAATTATAACCACAGTTGGCGAGTGTGATCAAATTATTCCAACCATAACTCAAGTTATAAACCTACAAACTGGAAAATATAACTTTTTAAATCAATTAAAATCAGTGAGCACCCCGACACCTGCATGAGTACGGTCTACCCTCATCCTCACCCGCCTATTATAAGTCGAGTTAGAAACTGCAAACTGCAATATACATTTTTAAATAAATTAAAAACTAAACTGACATTCTTCTAAGATGTGGTGTCAAACTCTCGCTATCCTGAAGAACTACTTTCTGGTGGCGAACTACATGTGGATGTTCTGCGAGAGTTTATATCTACATATATCGCTCGTGGTAGTGTTCGTTCGTGACGAGGTTGCCTGGAGATGGTTTCTGTTAATCGGCTGGGGTGTGCCTCTAATTGCGGTAACCGCCTCAAGTCTTGTGCGAATATTCCACTATAGAGAAACAAAAAGGTAATTAATAACTCAATAATTGTTTCCAAGTAACATTGATTGTGTTGTGTATATTTAAAAACATCCACAATTTCACCTGTTTCACCTTTTTGTTTTACTTTTTATGTGCCAGTGATTATGAAAGCGGTTTAAGTCATATGTTAACGAAAATACTCGCATAATTTTTTTGTTATTCTTGTTGTTGCTTCTTAAGCCCGTATGACTGTATATAGTTTCCTATGTCGTTTTAAAATATAAGAATTGATATATTAAACTCTATAACTATTTCTAAATGGAAAATTAACATCATATATATATATATCAACCCTGGCTACGTAGAGTGGCAAGTGCAGGGGAAACTCCCGAGCTACTTAGCCAGGGGAGAGTGGAGCAGAGAGGACAAAGTATGCATGGCAAGAGCGAGGTGTGGGTCAGAAGAGCGAGGAAGTGTGGATGGGGCTGGGTTACACCGCGTGTGCGCTGTGTAGGAAGGGGAGTGACACGTGGTGGCACCTTAGCAAAAAATGTGAGAGAGTGAAAGCAGAGTGGGTGGAGAGTGCAGAAAGCTGAACGAATGGTTAGGAGAGGATGGGAAAGGCGTGAAAATCTGCAGGAGACTGACGTGGGAAAGGAAATTGGCGAGGGCAGAGGGGGTTCAGTTTATTTTAGTGGGTAGAAAATGTTAATTTGTATTCTTTTTTATTTATTTTTTAGTTCTTTCTGTGAAAGTATTGTTTTTTTGCGGCTGGAATTTGGGTAGGGTTGGGCTGATATGCCAAATAAAGGTATATATATATATATATATATATATATATATATATATATATATATATATATATATATATATATATATATATATATATATTTATTTAAATTAAAAATACACTCAAATTTTACATAAAAAGTAATAATGTAGGCTTTGTTTTTCGTTTGTTTCTTCCTTCAAACTCCCGGATAACCTGTCTCTAAAGTACTACAGGAACGCGTTCGACAGTTTTGAAAGATTTTTTATGTTTTTGTTGTGTCCTCTATTTTATTTGTTTGTCATTTATTGTTCTTTTATTTGTGTGCTTTAATTGTGTTTCTTGCATTTTATTTTCTAACTTAATCTAACTATTTAATTGTTACAATTTTTTAAATATTGTTTCAGATTACAGCAATGTAGACAAATGCGAACGTGAAATAATTGATAATCTCATATATTTAGATTTTTGACTTAATCCATTTTTATAATCACCGACACAGATATTAAATTTAATTCATTTTGACTTAATCCATTTTGATAATCACCGAGACAGATATTAAATTTAATTCATTTTGACTTAATCCATTTTCATAATCACCAACACAGATATTAAATTGAATTCAATTAAGCACGAGAGAGAATAAGAAAGGGCTTTTATATACGTCGACTTATAGAATTAATAAAAATAAAATCAATATCTTTTATACGTAGTTTTAAATGTACTTTCAGTTGCTGGTTGAATGAAAGCGAAGCCGATTTGATCCACAACATCCCCGTTTATATAACTCTAGCCGCTTCACTAGGTAAAAGCAATACGGATTAATGTCATACCGATTAATCCACCTACCTATTTTGCTCCAGTTTTCCTAGTGAATGTGCTGCGTGTGATCATGACGATCATGAACCCGAACTCTAGCAACCCGGCGCCTGCACGCGTGCGGAAGGCGGCCCGCGCCGCCCTCATCCTCATCCCCCTGTTCGGACTTCAATTCCTCGTCATCCCAATCCGACCGGACGACGATGACCCATATGCGCACGTCTACGAGTACATCTCCGTGGTAATCATCTCGCTACAGGTGAAACCATTCAGGGCAACAGATTTTCCATTAAACTCGTTTTGTTTCTCGTGTGCAGGGGTTGTGTGTGTCCTGTTTGTTTTGCTTCGCCAACCAGGACGTGCACCACGCGATTTCAGGGTGTATCAACCGGCGACTCTATGGGTCGCGATGGGGCAACTACCAGCACACAGGGACGACGGCGGATAGTGCCGGCGTTTATGTCATCAACGGCAACACTACAAATAGTTTTCGGATGTTATGACTAAAGCGGAAGTCCACCTGCACGTCGGTGGTGAGGCATCGTGAAGAGGAAACCGTCGTGCAGCTGGAACCGGTGGAAACGGGACAACGGGAGGAGAATAATCTATAAATGAGAATGTAAGTTAATATAAAAGTATTAAAACGGGAGAATATTATATTATCAGTATTGCACAACCCTGCGAGAATTTGAGCTAAACCTGACGGCTAATAGGTCATTCACAACGATTGTTTTAATCTTGTTGGTACTAAACTAGTATTTTGTAAAAATGATTTCATGCAATGAAATTCTCCGAAGACTGTTTCTCGTCTACATTTTACGTTTTCCTTTTAATGCCGCTCGCAATAATGAGCTCGTCCTTGATTGGGAAAATACTAAAAAAAAATAACAATCCTTGCTGGTTGCCAGGGTGATAAAGCAAGCATCAGGCCTGCGGTTTATTGGCCCTGTCCGCAAATCCACCCCGTAATTGATTCCCATCCCACCATGGGCTGCCGTCCGACGAGCGGAGAAAAATCGCAAATTAAAATTTATCGAGGCTCCTTGAAGGTCGCCGCAGGATCACCGACGTTGCGTTTACCGAACGTGCCCGGGATTAGCGCTTGGAATTAATCGCCGGCGCCGCGAAATTGAACGGCGACCGGCTTTAGCTAAAACACATTTCCCCCGTAAACAGGGTTAGGGGTGGTGGTGTGTGTGTAATCAAGGCTGATATTGAATTTGAAATAGTAAATTATATAATGGTTATACGGGGTGATCTATAACAAGTGTTAAAAAAATCATCTATAGTTAAAGTAGGTCAGGGATGGCCAATAAGTTGATCGCGAAGCCAATTTTGGTCGATCTCTCGCATTGTCTTAACTACTACTAAACTACATGTGTATTGAATATATATTTTGTATATAGCTCGCAAGCTATGGCTTCATACTTACCAGCATACCTTTTAATCTCTTCCTTTGCAGTTGGCATTCCAAGGTCTCGATGAAGATCTGCATTGCGCACATACTTTCCAAAATAAAATATGCTGCGATGTACTTTATTTTGGATAGTTTGAATAGACTTAATGTAGCTACCGCTGGTACATCCCCATAATTGGATAAGGTTCATAAGGTACAGTCGTTTCATTAATGTTCAAGAAATGGCGTTCTTCTAATTATTTATTGGTAAAGTCTATGTGGATTGATTTCTGTTCGTTGAGCTTGATTCTCCATAGTTTAGGCCAGTTAACGACAGCGTTGCTTGCCATTTGGAGTTTTCTTAATGACCTTACTTGTTCCTGTTCAGTTGTAACGAGACTAGTGTCAGATTTTCGGCTAACTGCTTATTATTATTGGGCCAAGCTCCTATAGGAGGGATATTGATAACATGTCTGTACATCTTCCTAGTGGCTTTCCAGATAGACTCTTCGTTGATTTTCTGAATTTCTTTCTGGGTTTTATTGTTCAATATTGTCTTATCCAATGGATCTTTGGATTGTTGCCATCTTCTTCTTGCACTTCGTTTTTCCTTGACTAAGGGCCGGTTCTACAATTGACATTTAACTGGAAAATAAGGCTATATAGAATAAGTTTGAGATATTGGCGTCAATATCGGCGTCAGCCTTATTCTCCAGTTAAGTGTCAATTGTAGAATCGGCCCTTAGTCTCTGATCTCAATTGGGTAGTATACTCCTTTTGTCAGGTGAGCAATCTTCTTGGTGTTGTTGTAAGCAGCTGTTTGGATACTTTTAGTAAAGTTTTCAGCTTCCCTTTCTATATCTCTAGTTCTCAGCTTGATGTTTAAGTTAATGTTATTCTGGTGGTCAGCTTTCCCAGCCAGTATTTTTATTACTAACCCCCGTATTCACCGATGTATAAATGTATCAATAGCTATTGAACCCATAAGTATTCGTTATTATAGCAATAATAAATACATTGTCAAGGGAATGTAGTTACTTTAGATTCTCTCTATTGGAAACACTGAATAATTAAACAAAAGGTGTCATCAAAGCTCCAATCGCAAGCGCTATTCAAGGCGTTTGACATTTGTTTTGGCATATTCTGTCACAATGACGTTGCCAATGTATCCATTCAATAGCTTATGGGACCTATAAAGTTTATGGGATGTTGGTGAATACGGGCATAAGTAAGATCTACATAAGTTTGGTGCAACAGAATAAACATTTAAGACGTGGTTATATATAAGACGTAGTCATATATACAGGGTGCTTCAAAAAAATGTATACACACTTTAAACTATTGTAGTTTTCCCGCTCTACAAGGCTAATGTTATATTTATTCGCCAGGTGCCAGCATAATCGTCCCTCTATGTTATATTATCAGTTGGAATTTGTAATATCAACATGGGGGACGTACGTTTGAGTTTTGAAGAACGTAAGCAGGTTATTAAGTGGTACTGGAAGTTTGAGAATGTAAATGAAGTTCAAAGACAGTGGAGAAGGGAGTATGATACAGAACCACCTTCAAGATTAACAATTACACGCATACGAGACAAATTCGAAAATAGAAAGCTGAAAGTCCAATGTAAATGAAACATAAATAACAAATGTTAATACTGTTCAAATTGGTGACCAGCAGCATAGTAGAGTACGAGTCACCACAGATTCTGTACATCGTATCAAAACGTCCAATGAGATTTCTCTACACACTGCTTGAATCTCATTCCAAAGAATGTCTCGTACTCGTACTCAGAATTGTATTGATGCTGCAGGTCACCAATTTGAACAGTATTAACATTTGTTATTTATGTTTCATTTACATTGGACTTTCAGCTTTCTATTTTCGAATTTGTCTCGTATGCGTGTAATTGTTAATCTTGAAGGTGGTTCTGTATCATACTCCCTTCTCCACTGTCTTTGAACTTCATTTACATTCTCAAACTTCCAGTACCACTTAATAACCTGCTTACGTTCTTCAAAACTCAAACGTACGTCCCCCATGTTGATATTACAAATTCCAACTGATAATATAACATAGAGGGACGATTATGCTGGCACCTGGCGAAGAAATATAACATTAGCCTTGTAGAGCGGGAAAACTACAATAGTTTAAAGTGTGTATACATTTTTTTGAAGCACCCTGTATATATATATATATATATATATATATATATATATATATATATATATATATATAAGACGAGCTTTAAGATTCGTTGGAGAAACCGGGTGTTATTTCTTTACAAGTCATAAGGTTGTTGTCTCTTGGTTATAGCTCCTGTACTGCTATTTTCTAGTTTATCAACTCTTTCATTGACTCTCTCACTTTGCATAAATTGTATCTTTAATAAGTCTGTCGACGTTCTTGTATGTCTAGATGCCATCTCAGTTAATTTCTTTTAAGAGGACATAACATAATAATCATTAATATATCAAGAGATGATGAAAGCTCATTGAAAACGAAGAGAAACATTACGTGAAACAATAAAGCAATATCCGCATAATTTAACAATATTAACATCAAGAATATAATACGAAAATCACCCCAATAACGTCCCAAATAACCCCGCAATTATCTCAAATCCCCCTGAAACTCAATATAAAACAGCGGTTTCACTTGAAACTGGCGCAACAGGGGAAATATCGCCTGTTATAAGCGCAGATTAATTCGCAAGCAAATTCAAAGACGTCCGCAACGGCGGCTGGGGTTAATCCTTTCGGGCGATAAGGGTAGCACGCGGGCGTCCCACAAGTACGGTTGCAGGGTATTGAATCGGAATGCGTTGTTACAAGCCTGAGGGCGCGCGCTTTGCGAGTCAACCCAAAACCGAGATCGCGATTAATTTCATTCCGACTACCGCCCCATACCCGAATGTTGAACGGTTACCGGGGGGCGGGCGGTCCCAAGATTAAATAGCGCAACTGTTTGTGAGGCTCCCGCCAGGAGAACGACTTTAAAAGTGACAATGAGGAATGCGAAAACATTTAAGGCTATATTTTCTTAATATATAGAATATAATTTATCAAACAGTGTATGATAATATTTTTTAATAAAAGGACTTTAGCCGTTATCCTGTTTTAATATGTTTGGAAATATATATGGTAACAACTATTATTTTAAAAAATGTCTGGTGTGCAGAAAGTCGTGTGGTGCCCACACCAGACATTTTTTTATGTTTAGTTGAGAGTATATATATATTTATATATTTATATATATATATATATATATATATATATATATTTATATATTATATATATATATATATATATATATATATATATATATATATATATTTGCCTTTTACCTTTCGGTTGTAGGCTATTACATTTACATTACTTAACAATTATTGTTGTTGTTTATACAATTGTAAATTCTTTCCACTCTTTTCTGCTCTTCGCCAGTTCTTTTGCTTGTATAATTGTCTTCCCTTTCTTAATTATTATTTCCTCTATTCTGTTCTTCCACTCTTTGCTTGGTCTACCTCTTCTTCTTTTTTTTCCAGTTCTTGCTTCCCATACCTGTTTTGGTTGATTCTTTTTGTCCATTCTAATTAAATGTCCCCACCAGTTTAGTTGTTTCTTTTTTATATGCAAAAAAGATAATAAATATGAATACATAATATAGGATAATAAAAAATATATAAAATTTTAAATAAAGAGAAATTATATTTCTCTCAACTCCATTAATTTTGGCATTCCATAGACAATTAATTTATAAAATATTTACCATATGTATTCATTAGCCTCTATAATCCCTTACAGGATATCACGAGTTGCATAATACAATAGTTCCGGCATCACCTCCCCTAGGAAATGTATGTGAAGCAACAGAGACGTATAATTTGAGGAATGCGCCGTGCTGATAATTAAAAGCGATTTGCATTCGTGAGATAACAATATACTACGCTGCAGCGAAGACTAGAGCTGGGGGGGTGAGTACACACAACTTCCTTAATGAGCCTACTGAAACGAATTAATGAACTTAATGAATATGTATATAAAGTTTTAATCACCCTAATTGAGGGCATCTAAATGTTAATTTTGTTGTCTTAGTGTAAGATTATTTGGCGTTACATGTCTGGGAGAACTGAACGCTTACAAGTACTGTACAGAATCTTTGTGAATAATAATTCTAGTATTACTAATTTATTATATATATATATATATATATATATATATATATATATATATCGGTATGGATGTAAATAAAATATTTAATGTAACTATATGTCTGTGTTAAATGAGGAAAATTCATTCATTCTGTATAAAATAATTATTTATTATAATTTGTCTGGTTTTAATTCCATAACTATCCTTCCTCATAAAAGTAAACTGAAAATTATAACTAAATTGTTCGCTTGGGTGAAAATCCCTCGGGTTGATACCTATAAAGATAAAAATATTTCGATTCCGTATTTCTAATACATATATATATATATATATATATATATATATATATATATAAATATTTAAACAATTAAATTCTTTAAATTACAACTAAATGATATGAAAAACGTGTTAATGTGGGAATCGCTTTTCACAGGTTTTCTGTGAAAATAAGGTAAAACAATTCGGAACTAAAAAACCGAGTTGAAAAAAAAGGGCAGGGACTGAAAACTGTCCCGGAAAATTCGGGATGTACGCTATTTCAAGCATTAAGTTACTATCAAATCAGTCCTTGCTATTTTCATCAAAATCTATTTTAGTAATTAACATACCCTTCAAAGTGTTCACTTTAAGCTTATCACTAGTCTAAAAACTGTTCATCTCACTTTTCCGCCGGTAAAGGGAGAAGTTTAATCACCCGGTAATTAAACTCCTCTTAACTTCTCCCT
Source organism: Lordithon lunulatus (assembly GCA_963942505.1). NCBI lineage: Eukaryota > Metazoa > Arthropoda > Insecta > Coleoptera > Staphylinidae > Lordithon > Lordithon lunulatus. Next base: position 66,089,786 of record OZ012667.1, read on the forward strand.
TTACCGGCGGAAAAGTGAGATGAACAGTTTTTAGACTAGTGATAAGACACAGCTTAAAGTGAACACTTTGAAGGGTATGTTAATTACTAAAATAGATTTTGATGAAAATAGCAAGGACTGATTTGATAGTAACTTAATGCTTGAAATACGTAATACATTCCATTCTTGAAATGAATACTAAATTAAGTTACAAAATTAAACATTATCTGTTTATTTTAGTATATTAATAATACTTTGTTGCGGGAAAATGCAAGACATAACTTTTCGATTAATAATTTTAAATCCTGATTTTAAGCACTCTGCTACGGATTAAAACATTTTTTATTGAGACGTCCCTCTGTTCCATACCTATGATTTTTATATCACCAAGTTGTTTTGTATGGGAGCATAGCGCACTCCTGTAATCCAGCGACTGGAAATCAGATTCTATAGATGGGTTTGTAGATTGAGGCGCGTGGTTGTACCGAGTGTTACTGAGATAGAAACCATTTATGGCTATTGCAGTTACAGTCTACCTTCTATGAGTTTGCTCTACGCTTGTTTTGTATATTTTTTGTATATATTAATATTTTATTGTTGTTAAATATCCTACATGGATTTACACACATCAAAGTACCACATAATTACATTATAATTAAGTAAGTAGATATTCTCATCTAAACACAAACACTCTATTGGTTATAAAACATGTTGTATAACATTTATAATTTATTATAGACACACTAAATAACCGAACCAACGTAGCTAATTTAATAATCTTACAATACTAAATTAATAAAATGCTAATATTATATTATTAATATATCAATGCTATAGTTATTAAAAGAAAACTCTCACATTATCTACTCACTCAGCTAGCTATTAATTATCTTACATTTCCGCTTCATAGCCACCAAATTGTGGTCATTTAAAATTTCTGTGCATGGGTAAGTGGTGTTTTTAAGCTTTATGATTACCGTGTCATTGTTGCGTAGCGATTGCCGAAAAAATAAAAATGCGTCGCCCTGTTGTTGCCTGGCATAGCGCGGCGGCAGCAATTTGCGGTTAATTAACGGAAATTATGCCGCCCCTTCGCCTTGTGTTGCGCGTCCCGATCAGAGTTTATTTGCGGCGACACGCTCGCCCCAAAACACACACATTAGTGAGGCTGTTCGTGCATGGATAATTACTATGTGCGACAATATGACCTCTCTTTTACGGAGAAATTTTATTTCTCACAAGAGATGATTTTTCAGATTTATTTAGTAGTTTATTACTGTAGTAGTTTCTCTAGATATGTTTTTCTAATTTTTTTAAAGTTCATCTAGTACAAGTAAACTAAAATAATCAAAAACTATTTATAACTGATTTGAGTAGGACACGAATTTAATGCATGTGCATATTTCATGATATACAAAAAATCGTTTCATTTCACGATGAGTGATGCAAAACAATTATATCTACTCCATTCTGGAGTAGATACAAAATATACAGAAAAATATTCAAATATTGGATTGTGATAATTCATTTTAAAGGATAAATAAAACGATTTTTTACTTTGTTTTTTTTATCATACTTCAGCTACACTTTGCAACTAGTTTCGGCTAAGCTCTAGCCATTTTCGAGCTTAGTTGCAAAGTGTAACTGAAGTGTGATAATAAACAAAGTAAAAAGTCGTTTTATTTATCCTATAAAATGAATTATCACAAAGTAGACGCCTTAACAATCCAATATTTGAATATTGTTCTGTATATTTTGTATCTACTCCATTCTGTAGGAGTAGTTATCGGTAAAATGAGCATATTTGTTTATATTTTTCGAATATAGACAGAGCTTAAAGTCCGTATTACATTATCTAATTTCCTATATCGTTTTATATATAAGAATTGATATATTAAACTGTATAACTATTTCTAAATGGAAAACTACCATTGTGTATTACGGTGTTGTTATTGTTAAGTGAATTTATTATTATTCCGCCGCTATATCATTTTCTACATGTGTGTATGACACTATGTAGTTTGTGTCTGCATCGAAAATGATATAAGAAACTAGATAATGTCATATGACATTAACTTAAGACTATCAATATAGTATAGTAGTTTTGCTTACCATTGACAATAAACTGCTGTCGGAAGTACACTAATGAAATTAACAACGCGTCCATATAATTTTTCACGTTTGTTTCCCAAAATTACAGGCCGCCGATTCATGATACCGCGACGCAAGCCCGCAAACGGCCGCCTCCTAATCGCTAATTGCACGTAATTACCGCCCCGCGGACCCCACACGACTCGGATTCATATAAAAAGCTCCCGCCGCCCCGGGCATAATATCAAACGGACAGTGCTAAATCATGGGTGCGTTTCTTATAATCGCGGTATTGTGCATCACTAGTGCAAATTATGTTTTGGTAAGTACTAATTAATTAGTCTAATTAATGGATTATATATATATATATATATATATATATATATATATATATATGTGTGTGTGCGTGTGTGCGTGTGTGTGTGCGTGTTTGTATCGGCAAAAATCTGAAGATTTTATAAGTAATTTAGAATTTTAGATAAATCTAGGAAGAATAAATAGGCTCTCAAAATTAAATTAAAAAAAAACAGTTTTAATATAATTAAAAATAAATATTAATAATTATTAAAACCAACTGCTAGGGGAGTGCTGGCTTAGTATGGTCAGCATTGGCAGCTCCTCACCCGCCAGAGTTTTGCAGCTTGCACGCAAAATTGACTGGTGGGAGGAGTAAGCAGCCTTAAAGGGAGGTTTCACATTTTGAGGCCTAAGTGTCTGTAGTATGCTACCCTCCAGCCAACTATCCAGAACTAACTATCCAGAACAAAACCAACTGCACTATATCGGTGTGACTAATTTTATTATACGATATCATTGTTTATGTGGTGTTTGTAGGGTCTCTCTGAAGAGATGCTGGAGCTCGCCAACATGCTCCACCAGAACTGCCAGGGACAAACCGGTGTCGCCGAAGGTATGCCCGTGTAAACTCTTAAAGACAATCAAATCCCCATGTATGTGCTTGAACTATTTCAGATTTAATTTTGAACGCGCGGAAGGGCGATTTCGCCAACGACCAGCCGCTCAAATGCTACATGATGTGCTTGTTCACCGAGATGGCCGTGGTAAGTTAATTCGGGTTAGGTGCTAGTCAGGGCGCGTTGTATTTAATAGTATTCAATTTCGACTAGATGGAGGACGACGGCAAGATCGATGAGGACGGGGTGATCGGCATCCTGCCCGACGAACATAAGGAGGAGGGCTCGGCTATCATTCGCAAGTGTGGCACTAAAGGTAATTAATTGTGTGTCAGGGTTATTATAAAATCAGTTAGAAGCTATTAAATGGCGAACAATATAAATAATACACAATAACAATAATATAAGTAAGAATACGTAACTTTCGCCCGGCTTCTCCAACAAATCTTAACTAGTTAAAAGCCCGTATGACATTATCTAGTTTCCTATATCGTTTTATATATAAGAATTAATATATTAAACCGTATAACTATTTGTAATGGAAAATTAACATTGTGTATTACAGTGTTGATGTTGCTAAGTGAATTTATTATATCTATATCGTTTTCTACCGGAGAAACCGGGCGTTAAAGGTGTTTCAAATTGATTTATTTTTAAGTAACGTATTTTCAAATATGCAAATATTCTTGTAAGAGTTGTACTGGTTTTTATATAGAATATAGAAAATTTATATTATAGTTTTTATAGATTCCTGTAGTATTTTTAAAAAGTATATGCACCTTTTTATAATTACCATAATCATTATTATGATAATTATGAAAAGGTGTGTATACTTTTTTAAAATACTACAGGAATCGCTACTATATAAAAACCAGTACCTCTCAAGCAACTCGACAACCTCTTCACATCCCACTCGCAACTAAATTAATTCAATTCATCAACTCCTCCAAAGCACCTATTATTATTCCCTCTGCGCTCGATTTAAAACATGAAATATCCATCTGCCGACTCTGTCTTTCCATCGCCCCTGTTTTTCTATTTTGGTTAAAACGCAAACTTTTTCTTTTCCCCTCCCGAATTTGCAAACCTTCATTAATCAACATTGAGGCAAATCGATGCGCCCGAACGAGGCTCTGATCCTGGCGATTTCTGTTTTCAGTCGGCGCCGACAACTGCGAGACCGCCTGGCTGACGAACAAGTGCTACCAGGAAGCGGCACCGGATGTAAGTATGCAACAATAAAAAGTAATCATTCGCTTTTGTTCTCATTACAAGTGGGTCAAGTTTGGGTGGAGATAAAAATTTTCAATCAGAAATAAAAAAAACTAACGGGTTAAGTTTAAAAGTTATGGAGTCGATAAAATATGGCTATAAATTATCTTGTCTCGGTTTTATTCGCTGTCTTATTGTTGTGAGATAATGGTATGGAGGATTTATTGCGCGTGATAAAATGTGTGTGTCAATTTTAATTTTCTCGTCTAAATTCTTTATTTAAATCAATATTAGATTTTGTAAACTTTACGTTTCCTTCGACTTCCTTCCTACTTACAAGTGCAAGACGAGCAACGTCTCTAACAACTCGGCCACTGATTTGGGTTTAATATTCTCGCCTAAATCCTTTATTTAAATCAGTATTAGATTGATTCAAATTGTCGGCAATAACATTTAAATCTTTATAGTAATCGGCGAGTGCTCTCGTAGACAATTCTTAATTAATATTACTCGTACATTAATTAAGAATTGTTTCGGACTAAGACTAGCATTCGCTGATTAATATAAAGATTGAAATGTTTTGGTCGACAATTTGATTGAATCTAATACTGATTTCAATAAAGGATTTAGGCGAGAATATTAAATCCAGATCAGTAGCCGAGTGGTTGAGGCATCGCCCGTCTCGTACTTTTAAGTAGGAAGGAAACGTAACATTTACAAAATTCACTAGTAGCAATTCAGATTTTATCTTAATTACCGTCATCCCCATGCTTTGGCATTTCTGGTAAACCGTAGGGCAGGAAATGAACACATCGGCGAAATAAGAAAACTATCGAGGCATCCTACCGTAAAAAAGTAGGTGTCCCTGTTAAGCCCTGGTTTCCTAAAGACTGTCCAAGGCTCTGTACGAGACGTAACGTAACATAATGCACTTGCACCAGAGCTAAAGCCCTGGTTTCCTAGGAAGCGGTGTCGATAAAAGCGGCCGTTTTTGACGTTACTTTGACGTAGTAAATAAAGTTTTACGTGTTTTTATATAAATATGGTAACCCATAGAGCGATATATCTAAATGTAATGCGAATAAGGCATGAATTACACTGGATTATGCTGCTTTATTCATTAACATATACTTAAAACGTTTCCTGTAATATGTAAATGAACTAAAAAACGGCCGCTTTCGTGGACACCGCTTCCTAGGGAACCAGGGCTTTAGCTCTGGTGCAACTGCGTTATGTTACGTTACGTCTCGTACTGAGCTTTGGGCAGTCTTAATTAAGTTCGAACCCCATCGGGGCGAATGGTCGTGAATCATCTTTCAATGTTTTTCAGAGGTTTTCTGTGAAGTTAAGATAAATATCGGGTGATTAAACTACTGTGATCTTCTCCCTTAACCGGCGAAAAAGCCTCACGGCTGATAGCCCCCATAAAATAGAAATTTCTTTTTATATGTAATATTATCGTAGTAAAAAACACACTAGTAAACCCAATATATTTTTGTCTGTTAATGTAGAAATACTTCTTGCCATAAAGGACACTACTTGCAGCACAAACATGACGACTACGCAACAGCACGACACCAGTGACAACCAAAGCAATTTTTCGTTTCTTCGCATAATATCCTTGTTTCTTAATAAAGTTGTTTGTAAATGTATTTTACTTTTTATGCTGGTTTTGACACATGTATCCAATCCAAACTGGGCTAAACCATAAGTTAAGATCATTAAAAAAACACGTTTTTTAAATAGTTGTCTGCTTTTTACGGGAAAACGATAAATGCAAGCGAGAAACATCCAATGGACCATTTATTGGGCTCGAAAATCGATAATTTTGCAATTTGAATCATCCGACTTGCTTTACAAATAGAAGAGTAATTACCGAAAAACCGGCAGTCAAAAAAAAACACGTTTTTCAAACAGTTTTTTGTATTAATGGTAATAACTAGTGAAAACAACCATCTGGCTTGAAATTCTCGATAATTTTGTAATTTGAATCATCCTCCCGGAATTTATTAACAGACATACACACATCGCAAAAATCGGGATTATTTCGACTATTTTAGACATAAAACGTAAAGAATTTTTTTTATTCTTAATTGCGACAACAATTCCTTTACATTAGTGTCGTATTCGGAAATTAAAATTATGCCTGAAAAAGCAGCAAATAGATTAAAAATTACATTTGTCATAGGAGTGGTTTTATTTGAAAGGTATATAAAAGGTTTTACTACTAGAACTACAAAAAAAAAACAAAATGTACAAAATCAAATTTTATTAAAACATAAAAACTTCAACAAAATTGAAGTAGAAAGCAATAGAAACAAAAGAAACAACATATTTATTTAAGTAAAAAAGGAAGAGGGCTCTTATATTAAACACTTTTAATACTTATTTTAATATACATACATATTTGTGTAAAAAAAAAAATCATGCTATTATACTACTTGACTGGCTCTTTAAACCTTTCTATCCTTTGCTTAGCTTTATCAACAACTACAATAGGTGTTGTTCCATTTCCATTAGTTGTAGCAGCAGCAGCTCCTCCAAATCGCTCCTTCCTTTTTTCCAGCCTTTCAGCATTCTCCAACTTTGTTAGTGCTGTGGATACAGACACACCGAACCTCTCGGCACGTTGTTTGAGCACATCTACTGATGCAACAGGTACTGAAGACTGTAACAAACCAAAAAATAAATTACATAAAAACTTTATTAGCAAAAGTATATCATAGTAGGAGGCATGTATTGATTAATCTATTGATATTGTGGACACTTGTAATATCAATTATTATTGTAAAGGTTAGCCCTTTCAGCCCTACATTTGCCAATTATAAATAAATAATAAATTTATTATCCAACAGACATAGCATTATTTTAATTAAAACTAATTATGGAGATTACCTACTAATTGTTATTTTGGATGTATCTTTTTATGTATTATATCATTATTATTATCTAACATGCTTAACAAATAATAAAATGTAAATAAGATGTGTTTCATTTTATTTACATTTTATTAATTGTTAAGCATGTTTACTCTAAAATATTGTTGTTCAAAATGTAAACATGTTTTTTAACTATCTTAACATTGTTCTTAATAATTATGTTTACCAATATTTATGTCTGCCTATTTAAATATAAAATGTTGACCTGTACAATATTTGTACCCAAAAAAATATGGGGGTAGCTTTCCATGCGAAAACACTAATATCCCCAATCTGCAGATTACTTTTAACATGACATCCGAAAACCTAAGAAATTATCTTACGGGTAGAGGTCAATTTTTTTCAATAAAATTACAAAATGTAAGCATTCATTTTATGATAAACATTGTTCTTAATAATTATGTTTACCAATATTTATGTCTGTCAAAAAAATATGAATTCCAGATTATATTTATTGATTGTATATATTGTATAATTACCCAGATTGACCCCCTTATACACCAACATTCCATAAATCTATCAATAGCTATTGAACCCATATGTATTCATTATTATAGCAACAATAAATACATTATCTAGGGAATGTAGTTACTTTAGATTCTCTCTATTGGAAACACTGAATAATTAAACAAAAGGTGTCATCAAAGCTCCAATCACAAGCACTATTGAAGGTGTTTGACATTTGTTTTGGCATATTCTGTCACAATCACATTGTCAATTTATCCAACTTATGGGACCTAAAAATTCATAACTTACTGATATAGAAACAGTTCCAGTTTTCTTTGCAGCATCCCCGCCAGCATTAAACCGCTCAGCTCTGACCTCCTTCTTGGCATCACCTGATAAAGCTACCCCAAACTTTTTAGCCCTCATCTCCAGTCTTTCCTTAGCACTTAAATTAGAAAGTTTTATAACTTTCTTATCATCCTCAACTGCAGTCGCTACTGTTTTATCCTCCCCATCAACAACCGGACTCTCCTCCTCTTCATCCTCCACCACATTCCTGTTCAACACTATTTTTTTAGGTGGCTTTGGTGCACTTTCAACACCCTCTGAAGACTTGCGTTTGAGATCCAGTTTAATAGGAGACTCTGCCGGTGGTGAGTCCAGATCATTCAGTTCAGATTCGTCCAAATGCTCGTCGTCGTCCTCGTTCAATAGATCCTCGTCAAAGTCGTCGACTGATTCAGCAGCACTCGTGTCGTCTGATTTACTTTTGCTGAGCGACTGCAGGCGTTCTAGCAACTCTGTTTTATTGCCCGTCGTGGGCAGGCCTCGCGATTTGAGCTCCTTGCGGAGCTCTGGCACCTGCAAAAGACCGGTTTTACTAACATAATGCAAGAAGTAAACATAACCTAAAATTGTGTGTATTGATTGTATGGATAGATGTTGCAACTTGTCATTTATATATTTCATTGGTAATTACATTTAAATAATGTAATTAGGATTATTGGATTGGATTTAAGTTAATTGTGTATGGAATAACACTTACTTTTAGCTTGGAAAAATCCATACTTTCGGTGGCTTCTATGGACTCCATTTTGATTTTACGCTTATTGCTGGCATAGACAAGATAGATAGGAAACGTATGTACTCTTTCTCAGCGCCCTCTACTGAGTGAACCGTGAAATAATTAGCTCAGCTCTGAACCCTAACTCAATGCAAATATCTAACAGTATTTTAAAACTAATTGTAGTACTGTTTATTTAACTATCTCTTTTAAAACTGTATCTCAGTAAGTAGTTGTCGTACTGACTTCTAGTTTGTGTTGTTAGATTCAGGAGGTGGCTTTCCATACGAGAACTCTAATATCGCCAATCTACATCTACGAAATCTTGTATTTCAACCCAGCCCGGAATAACAGGAGACGATGCAAAATTCGCTTATTTTACTCCGGATAAATAAATCTCGTATCAGGATCACATGATGTGCGAGGAGGTAACTGCGCGCCCAGCATGACAGGAGTAGCCGCAAAATTCGCGGGAAATAAAAAGCGCGGGAAATGACTCCTGTCATGCTGGGCGCGCAGTTACCTCCTCGGACGTCATGTGATCCTGATACGAAATCTTTTATTTTAAGCCGTATTTACATTCTGTTTCGTGATTTTTGCGGGAGAAGTGGACATCGCGTGAAAAACATCAACACCCCCTATGACATCATGTGCCCCTGGTACGAAATCTGGTATTTCGGCCCGTAGTTACATTTCCTAGCGCGATCTTTACGCGGGAAACAAATAAATACCTCTTCTCATATCCTGTGATCCTGTTCCTTGAAGATTTCGGTCTGTCAATACACCTGAAACATTGCTCGCCCAGTTCAAATACACAGGAAAGACAAAGTTCAAGCGTGCTGACATGACACGATATCAGTTGTCCTAGAAATAATATCAGTCAATACTCCTTATGATACCAATTAAAAATGCGAAATCCGTTAGTGTATATCTCTTTCCGTTTTCGTGTCACAGCCCTTCAAGATTCGTAAAAATTGCCATCTCAAAAACGCTCTTTTCGAGTTGTATCTCAGCAAGTGTTTGACGTACCGACTTTTAGTTGGTGTTTTTGGTTTCAAGGGGTGTATTTTCATGCGAGAACACTATTATCCCCAATCTGCTTGGATTACTTTTAACGTGACATGCGAAAAACGGAGAAATGATCCTAGGGGTAGAGGTCAAATATGTTCAATAAATTCAAAAATGTTAAATTAATTTAACGCTACCAATCAATACTCCTTAGGGTACTATTTAGAAATACGAAACCCGTTTGTGGATATCTCTTTCCGTTTTCGCGTCACAGCCCTTCAAAGTTCGTAAAAATTGCAAGAAATTACCATGTCAAAAACGCTCTCTTGGAGCTGCATCTCAGTAAATGTTTGACGTGCCGACTTCTAGTTTGAGTTTTTGGATGCAGGGGGTAGCTTTCCATGCGAAAACACTATTATCCCCAATCTGCTTGGATTACTTTTAACGTGACATCCGAAAACCTAAGAAATGATCTTACGGGTAGAGGTCAATTGTTTCAATAAAATTACAAAATTTAAGCATTCATTTTATGATACCAATCAATAGTAATTAGGGTAATAATTAAAAATGCGGAATCCGTTTGTGAATATCTCTTTCCGTTTTTGCATCACAACCCTTCATAAAAATCTGATGTGAGCACCACACACTTTACTAATTACGCTGACATTTTTCAACTTTTTGACATACTTTGGTACATCTGGAGTAGCTAACATTAATCAATTCGAATTTGTTTGCCTTGTAGAGAAGTGTTGTATTCAAAAAGTACATTGCATATTTGCAGTGATAGTAAGGAAATTCCAATATTGCCATTGTAGGGAGAGCTGACCTACATCATTCCAGCTGCATTCAGAAAGTATATGCTGCCCCCCGATCGTATACTACCTGTTAAAAGTTGATATATGGAAATTTTGAATTTGTGATACTGATTTTCCTGGCTTGTATTGTTTTAAAGACCATAACTGACTGCTTGTTGCAATGTACATCACAAACATATTTATTATATTTCTCACCTTATAATACTTTCCTTCGTAGAGGCTAGTGTGAACAATGAGGAAATCCAATTATTGCTTTGTTCCATGTATTAACTACAGATGGGATTAAGTCAAATGTTCAATTAAATAATTACTTTATTAATATTTACAATAGAATAATTAGTACTTAATAAATGTTTAAAACTACAGGGATTAAAATTACTCACTTGTAAAGACATTTTTCTTTGTTTCATTTCACTATGCTTATATACAAAAAAGAAGAAGATACAGTGTTTTTGAAGAAGGAATAGGTTCGCCATTTGCACAGTTCGCAAAAGACTAAAATTAGTAGTAAAATATAAGATATAAACTATAAAGAGAGAAGTAGTTACTTTTTGTTTGGTTTGGATTAACAACAATCTGGGGAGGATAATGGTTGCGCTCGCGCACTGTTGTGTGTGTAAGTGGTGTTGTTGAGAGATAATTGTTTCAACACCACGAAAAGAACGGGCTCTTGTCCTGGAAGCGTTGTGTGAAGTTGAAAAACCTGGAGGTGTGCTGACCATGAGATCTAAAATGAGAAAATTAAACATGCATCATATTATTGCGCAGTAACCTATAACTGTACGGTATTTTAGAATAACACTTTTTGTACCGAAACGCATCAATTCTAATTTTCCACGTTTCATTAATTGCTTACTTTTCAACGACAACGGCGGGCATCTGCACCAGTTGCACTGGCGACTTCCCATCCTTGAGCGCCTGCGTGAGGTTCAGTATTTGGCCGCGCATCACAGACATCTGCCGCTCAAACAGGCCCTTGTCAAAACCCTTGTCCTGCTTGAACAGCACCCGCAAATCATCACAGAGGTCCTGCACGAAGTTCATGTCCGCCAGGGATGGCAGCACCAGGTCCCGAATCTCGCGGCTGAAGGGAACTTTGGCCTGCGGCAGCCACGCCCAATGATAGGGGTACGCGCGCCAGCTGTCGGGGTGCTTGTAGGGGAACGCTAGGCCGTTGTCGATGGCCGCGATCCGAATTTCCGGCAGTTGGACGAGGTTCCAATCGGTTGTGTCGACCAGTTCGACCTGGGGACCGGTACGAACAGAACACATGAGAAGTAATGTTTATTACTGAAGTTAGTCTAGCTAATTTTGTGTGCAATTAAATTGAACCTAGTCCAATATAATAAATTTTGTACTTGTACATAAATAAGTTATGCTTGCATAATTCGCAACGGACAAATAAATAAAAGCGTGTAATGTGTAAGCTCTCTAATGTGGCACTTATTGTTAACACTTTCATTAGCCACCACTGTAATTTAATAAAGCATGTGCGTGTTAATTCGCCCTCTAGTTTTAAGATAGAAACTGTTATTTACGTGTCTCGAATGTTTAAATCCGTATGGAGAACCAACCTGCGTACTGCCATTGCCATTGTTGGTGACAATGGTCGGCTGGTCGTACTTGACCAGCCAATTGTCGTTGCCGCGATCGGTGTTCCGGATGATGTAGTCCAGGACTACTAGCCGCTCGAACTGCAGTTGGAATTTTTGGGACATGCGCGTCGGCAGAGGTTCTACTTCGAATCGCCGCAGCCAGTAGTCGGCGTCTTTGTAACCATCCACGTACAATTGAAAAGAACCACTCTGTATACAAAATAACAGGAATTATAATAATACGCATGCTTGCATTGCAATTATAAGAATATAATACACTTTTCTCTAGCGCTTACTGTTTTCGCGCTATTCCGTCAGCAAATTAGAAAATGATGAAATTTCACGTATTTTCTCTGTTTAAACTCAGTAGCATTGTTATTTCAACCGCTACAGAGATGATTTATGTATCAAAATGTAGGGTATTTTAGGGCCTACAAATTGAGGCTTAGGCACTTTTCTCTAGCTCTTACCGTTTTCCCGCTATATCCATTAGCAAATTAGAAAATGATGAAATTTCACGTATTTTCTCGGTTTAAACTCTGTAGCACTTTTATTTCAAATGCTAGAGAGATGATTTATGTATCAAAATGTAGGGTATTTTAGGGCCTACAAATTGAGGCTTAGGCACTTTTCTCTAGCTCTTACCGTTTTCGCGCTATATCCATTAGCAAATTAGAAAATGATGAAATTTCACGTATTTTCTCGGTTTAAACTCGGTAGCACTTTTATTTCAAACGCTGGAGAGATGATTTATGTATCAAAATCTAGGGTATTTTAGGGCCTACAAATTGAGGCTTAGGCACTTTTCTCTAGCTCTTACCATTTTCGCGCTATATCCATCAGCAAATTAGAAAAAGACGAAATTTCACGTATTTTCTCGGTTTAAACTCGGTAGCACTTTTATTTCAAAAGCTAGAGAGATGATTTATGTATCAAAATGTAGGGCATTTTAGGGCCTACAAATTGAGGCTTAGGCACTTTTCTCTAGCTCTTACCGTTTTCGCGCTATATCCGTCAGCAAATTAGAAAATGATGAAATTTCACGTATTTTCTCGGTTTAAACTCGGTAGCACTTTTATTTCAAATGCTAGAGAGATGATTTATGTATCAAAATGTAGGGTATTTTAGGGCCTACAAATTGAGGCTTAGGCACTTTTCTCTAGCTCTTACCGTTTTCGCGCTATATCCGTCAGCAAATTAGAAAATGATGAAATTTCACGTATTTTCTCGGTTTAAACTCGGTAGCACTTTTATTTCAAAAGCTAGAGAGATGATTTATGTATCAAAATGTAGGGCATTTTAGGGCCTACAAATTGAGGCTTAGGCACTTTTCTCTAGCTCTTACCGTTTTCCCGCTATATCCATTAGCAAATTAGAAAATGATGAAATTTCACGTATTTTCTCGGTTTAAACTCTGTAGCACTTTTATTTCAAATGCTAGAGAGATGATTTATGTATCAAAATGTAGGGTATTTTAGGGCCTACAAATTGAGGCTTAGGCACTTTTCTCTAACTCTTACCATTTTCGCGCTATATCCATTAGCAAATTAGAAAATGATGAAATTTCACGTATTTTCTCGGTTTAAACTCGGTAGCACTTTTATTTCAAACGCTGGAGAGATGATTTATGTATCAAAATGTAGGGTATTTTAGGGCCTACAAATTGAGGCTTAGGCACTTTTCTCTAGCTCTTACCGTTTTCGCGCTATATCCGTCAGCAAATTAGAAAATGATGAAATTTCACGTATTTTCTCGGTTTAAACTCGGTAGCACTTTTATTTCAAAAGCTAGAGAGATGATTTATGTATCAAAATGTAGGGCATTTTAGGGCCTACAAATTGAGGCTTAGGCACTTTTCTCTAGCTCTTACCGTTTTCCCGCTATATCCATTAGCAAATTAGAAAATGATGAAATTTCACGTATTTTCTCGGTTTAAACTCTGTAGCACTTTTATTTCAAATGCTAGAGAGATGATTTATGTATCAAAATGTAGGGTATTTTAGGGCCTACAAATTGAGGCTTAGGCACTTTTCTCTAGCTCTTACTGTTTTCGCGCTATATCCGTCAGCAAATTAGAAAATGATGAAATTTCACGTATTTTCTCGGTTTAAACTCGGTAGCACTTTTATTTCAAACGCTAGAGAGATGATTTATGTATCAAAATGTAGAGTATTTTAGGGCCTACAAATTGAGGCTTAGGCACTTTTCTCTAGCTCTTACCGTTTTCCCGCTATATCCATTAGCAAATTAGAAAATGATGAAATTTCACGTATTTTCTCGGTTTAAACTCTGTAGCACTTTTATTTCAAATGCTAGAGAGATGATTTATGTATCAAAATGTAGGGTATTTTAGGGCCTACAAATTGAGGCTTAGGCACTTTTCTCTAACTCTTACCATTTTCGCGCTATATCCATTAGCAAATTAGAAAATGATGAAATTTCACGTATTTTCTCGGTTTAAACTCGGTAGCACTTTTATTTCAAACGCTGGAGAGATGATTTATGTATCAAAATGTAGGGTATTTTAGGGCCTACAAATTGAGGCTTAGGCACTTTTCTCTAGCTCTTACCGTTTTCGCGCTATATCCGTCAGCAAATTAGAAAATGATGAAATTTCACGTATTTTCTCGGTTTAAACTCGGTAGCACTTTTATTTCAAACGCTAGAGAGATGATTTATGTATCAAAATGTAGAGTATTTTAGGGCCTACAAATTGAGGCTTAGGCACTTTTCTCTAGCTCTTACCATTTTCGCGCTATATCCGTCAGCAAATTAGAAAATGATGAAATTTCACGTATTTTCTCGGTTTAAACTCGGTAGCACTTTTATTTCAAACGCTAGAGAGATGATTTATGTATCAAAATGTAGAGTATTTTAGGGCCTACAAATTGAGGCTTAGGCACTTTTCTCTAGCTCTTACCATTTTCGCGCTATATCCGTCAGCAAATTAGAAAATGATGAAATTTCACGTATTTTCTCGGTTTAAACTCGGTAGCACTTTTATTTCAAACGCTGGAGAGATGATTTATGTATCAAAATGTAGGGTATTTTAGGGCCTACAAATTGAGGCTTAGGCACTTTTCTCTAGCTCTTACTGTTTTCGCGCTATATCCGTCAGCAAATTAGAAAATGATGAAATTTCACGTATTTTCTCGGTTTAAACTCGGTAGCACTTTTATTTCAAACGCTAGAGAGATGATTTATGTATCAAAATGTAGAGTATTTTAGGGCCTACAAATTGAGGCTTAGGCACTTTTCTCTAGCTCTTACCATTTTCGCGCTATATCCGTCAGCAAATTAGAAAATGATGAAATTTCACGTATTTTCTCGGTTTAAACTCGGTAGCACTTTTATTTCAAACGCTAGAGAGATGATTTATGTATCAAAATGTAGAGTATTTTAGGGCCTACAAATTGAGGCTTAGGCACTTTTCTCTAGCTCTTACCGTTTTCCCGCTATATCCATTAGCAAATTAGAAAATGATGAAATTTCACGTATTTTCTCGGTTTAAACTCTGTAGCACTTTTATTTCAAATGCTAGAGAGATGATTTATGTATCAAAATGTAGGGTATTTTAGGGCCTACAAATTGAGGCTTAGGCACTTTTCTCTAACTCTTACCATTTTCGCGCTATATCCATTAGCAAATTAGAAAATGATGAAATTTCACGTATTTTCTCGGTTTAAACTCGGTAGCACTTTTATTTCAAACGCTGGAGAGATGATTTATGTATCAAAATGTAGGGTATTTTAGGGCCTACAAATTGAGGCTTAGGCACTTTTCTCTAGCTCTTACCGTTTTCGCGCTATATCCGTCAGCAAATTAGAAAATGATGAAATTTCACGTATTTTCTCGGTTTAAACTCGGTAGCACTTTTATTTCAAAAGCTAGAGAGATGATTTATGTATCAAAATGTAGGGCATTTTAGGGCCTACAAATTGAGGCTTAGGCACTTTTCTCTAGCTCTTACCGTTTTCCCGCTATATCCATTAGCAAATTAGAAAATGATGAAATTTCACGTATTTTCTCGGTTTAAACTCTGTAGCACTTTTATTTCAAATGCTAGAGAGATGATTTATGTATCAAAATGTAGGGTATTTTAGGGCCTACAAATTGAGGCTTAGGCACTTTTCTCTAGCTCTTACCATTTTCGCGCTATATCCGTCAGCAAATTAGAAAATGATGAAATTTCACGTATTTTCTCGGTTTAAACTCGGTAGCACTTTTATTTCAAACGCTAGAGAGATGATTTATGTATCAAAATGTAGGGCATTTTAGGGCCTATAAATTGAGGCTTAGGCACTTTTCTCTAGCTCTTACCGTTTTCGCGCTATATCCATTAGCAAATTAGAAAATGATGAAATTTCACGTATTTTCTCGGTTTAAACTCGGTAGCACTTTTATTTCAAATGCTAGAGAGATGATTTATGTATCAAAATGTAGGGCATTTTAGGGCCTATAAATTGAGGCTTAGGCACTTTTCTCTAGCTCTTACCGTTTTCGCGCTATATCCGTCAGCAAATTAGAAAATGATGAAATTTCACGTATTTTCTCGGTTTAAACTCGGTAGCACTTTTATTTCAAACGCTAGAGAGATGATTTATGTATCAAAATGTAGGGCATTTTAGGGCCTATAAATTGAGGCTTAGGCACTTTTCTCTAGCTCTTACCGTTTTCGCGCTATATCCATTAGCAAATTAGAAAATGATGAAATTTCACGTATTTTCTCGGTTTAAACTCGGTAGCACTTTTATTTCAAATGCTAGAGAGATGATTTATGTATCAAAATGTAGGGCATTTTAGGGCCTATAAATTGAGGCTTAGGCACTTTTCTCTAGCTCTTACCGTTTTCGCGCTATATCCATTAGCAAATTAGAAAATGATGAAATTTCACGTATTTTCTCGGTTTAAACTCGGTAGCACTTTTATTTCAAACGCTAGAGAGATGATTTATGTATCAAAATGTAGGGCATTTTAGGGCCTACAAATTGAGGCTTAGGCACTTTTCTCTAGCTCTTACCGTTTTCCCGCTATATCCATTAGCAAATTAGAAAATGATGAAATTTCACGTATTTTCTCGGTTTAAACTCGGTAGCACTTTTATTTCAAATGCTAGAGAGATGATTTATGTATCAAAATGTAGGGCATTTTAGGGCCTATAAATTGAGGCTTAGGCACTTTTCTCTAGCTCTTACCGTTTTCGCGCTATATCCATTAGCAAATTAGAAAATGATGAAATTTCACGTATTTTCTCGGTTTAAACTTAGCACTTTTATTTCAAATGCTAGAGAGATGATTTATGTATCAAAATGTAGGGTATTTTAGGGCCTACAAATTGAAAACTCGGTAGCACTTTTATTTCAAATGCTAGAGAGATGATTTATGTATCAAAATGTAGGGTATTTTAGGGCCTACAAATTGAGGCTTAGGCACTTTTCTCTAGCTCTTACCGTTTTCGCGCTATATCCATTAGCAAATTAGAAAATGATGAAATTTCACGTATTTTCTCGGTTTAAACTTAGCACTTTTATTTCAAATGCTAGAGAGATGATTTATGTATCAAAATGTAGGGTATTTTAGGGCCTACAAATTGAAAACTCGGTAGCACTTTTATTTCAAATGCTAGAGAGATGATTTATGTATCAAAATGTAGGGTATTTTAGGGCCTACAAATTGAGGCTTAGGCACTTTTCTCTAGCTCTTACCGTTTTCGCGCTATATCCATTAGCAAATTAGAAAATGATGAAATTTCACGTATTTTCTCGGTTTAAACTCGGTAGCACTTTTATTTCAAATGCTAGAGAGATGATTTATGTATCAAAATGTAGGGTATTTTAGGGCTTACAAATTGAGGCTTAGGCACTTTTCTCTAGCTCTTACCGTTTTCGCGCTATATCCATTAGCAAATTAGAAAATGATGAAATTTCACGTATTTTCTCGGTTTAAACTCGGTAGCACTTTTATTTCAAATGCTAGAGAGATGATTTATGTATCAAAATGTAGGGTATTTTAGGGCTTACAAATTGAGGCTTAGGCACTTTTCTCTAGCTCTTACCGTTTTCGCGCTATATCCATTAGCAAATTAGAAAATTATGAAATTTCAGGTATTTTCTCGGTTTAAACTCGGTAGCACTTTTATTTCAAATGCTAGAGAGATGATTTATGTATCAAAATGTAGAGTATTTTAGGGCCTACAAATTGAGGCTTAGGCACTTTTCTCTAGCTCTTACCGTTTTCGCGCTATATCCATTAGCAAATTAGAAAATGATGAAATTTCACGTATTTTCTCGGTTTAAACTCGGTAGCACTTTTATTTCAAACGCTAGAGAGATGATTTATGTATCAAAATGTAGAGTATTTTAGGGCCTACAAATTGAGGCTTAGGCACTTTTCTCTAGCTCTTACCGTTTTCGCGCTATATCCGTCAGCAAATTAGAAAATTATGAAATTTCACGTATTTTCTCGGTTTAAACTCGGTAGCACTTTTATTTCAAACCCTAGAGAGATGATTTATGTATCAAAATGTAGGGTATTTTAGGGCCTACAAATTGAGGCTTAGGCACTTTTCTCTAGCTCTTACCGTTTTCGCGCTATATCCGTCAGCAAATTAGAAAATTATGAAATTTCACGTATTTTCTCGGTTTAAACTCGGTAGCACTTTTATTTCAAACCCTAGAGAGATGATTTATGTATCAAAATGTAGGGTATTTTAGGGCCTACAAATTGAGGCTTAGGCACTTTTCTCTAGCTCTTACCGTTTTCGCGCTATATCCATTAGCAAATTAGAAAATTATGAAATTTCAGGTATTTTCTCGGTTTAAACTTAGCACTTTTATTTCAAATGCTAGAGAGATGATTTATGTATCAAAATGTAGGGTATTTTAGGGCCTACAAATTGAAAACTCGGTAGCACTTTTATTTCAAATGCTAGAGAGATGATTTATGTATCAAAATGTAGGGTATTTTAGGGCTTACAAATTGAGGCTTAGGCACTTTTCTCTAGCTCTTACCGTTTTCGCGCTATATCCATTAGCAAATTAGAAAATTATGAAATTTCAGGTATTTTCTCGGTTTAAACTCGGTAGCACTTTTATTTCAAATGCTAGAGAGATGATTTATGTATCAAAATGTAGGGTATTTTAGGGCTTACAAATTGAGGCTTAGGCACTTTTCTCTAGCTCTTACCGTTTTCGCGCTATATCCATTAGCAAATTAGAAAATTATGAAATTTCAGGTATTTTCTCGGTTTAAACTCGGTAGCACTTTTATTTCAAATGCTAGAGAGATGATTTATGTATCAAAATGTAGAGTATTTTAGGGCCTACAAATTGAGGCTTAGGCACTTTTCTCTAGCTCTTACCGTTTTCGCGCTATATCCATTAGCAAATTAGAAAATGATGAAATTTCACGTATTTTCTCGGTTTAAACTCGGTAGCACTTTTATTTCAAATGCTAGAGAGATGATTTATGTATCAAAATGTAGAGTATTTTAGGGCCTACAAATTGAGGCTTAGGCACTTTTCTCTAGCTCTTACCGTTTTCGCGCTATATCCATTAGCAAATTAGAAAATGATGAAATTTCACGTATTTTCTCGGTTTAAACTCGGTAGCACTTTTATTTCAAATGCTAGAGAGATGATTTATGTATCAAAATGTAGAGTATTTTAGGGCCTACAAATTGAGGCTTAGGCACTTTTCTCTAGCTCTTACCGTTTTCGCGCTATATCCATTAGCAAATTAGAAAATGATGAAATTTCACGTATTTTCTCGGTTTAAACTCGGTAGCACTTTTATTTCAAATGCTAGAGAGATGATTTATGTATCAAAATGTAGAGTATTTTAGGGCCTACAAATTGAGGCTTAGGCACTTTTCTCTAGCTCTTACCGTTTTCGCGCTATATCCATTAGCAAATTAGAAAATGATGAAATTTCACGTATTTTCTCGGTTTAAACTCGGTAGCACTTTTATTTCAAACGCTAGAGAGATGATTTATGTATCAAAATGTAGAGTATTTTAGGGCCTACAAATTGAGGCTTAGGCACTTTTCTCTAGCTCTTACCGTTTTCGCGCTATATCCGTCAGCAAATTAGAAAATTATGAAATTTCACGTATTTTCTCGGTTTAAACTCGGTAGCACTTTTATTTCAAACCCTAGAGAGATGATTTATGTATCAAAATGTAGGGTATTTTAGGGCCTACAAATTGAGGCTTAGGCACTTTTCTCTAGCTCTTACCGTTTTCGCGCTATATGCGTCAGCAAATTAGAAAATGATGAAATTTCACGTATTTTCTTGGTTTAAACTCGGTAGGACTTTTATTTCAAACGCTAGAGAGATGATTTATGTATCAAAATGTAGGGTATTTTAGGGCCTACAAATTGAGGCTTAGGCACTTTTCTCTAGCTCTTACCGTTTTCGCGCTATATCCATTAGAAAATTAGAAAATGATGAAATTTCACGTATTTTCTCGGTTTAAACTCGGTAGCACTTTTATTTCAAACGCTAGAGAGATGATTTATGTATCAAAATGTAGAGTATTTTAGGGCCTACAAATTGAGGCTTAGGCACTTTTCTCTAGCTCTTACCGTTTTCGCGCTATATCCATTAGCAAATTAGAAAATGATGAAATTTCACGTATTTTCTCGGTTTAAATTCGGTAGCACTTTTATTTCAAACGCTAGAGAGATGATTTATGTATCAAAATGTAGAGTATTTTAGGGCCTACAAATTGAGGCTTAGGCACTTTTCTCTAGCTCTTACCGTTTTCGCGCTATATCCATTAGCAAATTAGAAAATGATGAAATTTCACGTATTTTCTCTGTTTAAACTCGGTAGCATTTTTATTTCAACCGCTACAGAGATGATTTATGTATCAAAATGTAGGGTATTTTAGGGCCTACAAATTGAGGCTTAGGCACTTTTCTCTAGCTCTTACCGTTTTCGCGCTATATCCATCAGCAAATTAGAAAATGATGAAATTTCACGTATTTTCTCGGTTTAACTCGGTAGCACTTTTATTTCAAACGCTAGAGAGATGATTTATGTATCAAAATGTAGAGTATTTTAGGTCCTACAAATTGAGGCTTAGGCACTTTTCTCTAGCTCTTACCGTTTTCGCGCTATATCCATCAGCAAATTAGAAAATGATGAAATTTCACGTATTTTTTCGGTTTAAACTCGGTAGCATTTTTATTTCAAACGCTAGAGAGATGATTTATATATCAAAATGTAGGGCATTTTAGGTCCTACAAATTGAGGCTTAGGCACTTTTCTCTAGCTCTTACCGTTTTCGCGCTATATCCGTCAGCAAATTAGAAAATTATGAAATTTCACGTATTTTCTCGGTTTAAACTCGGTAGCACTTTTATTTCAAACCCTAGAGAGATGATTTATGTATCAAAATGTAGGGTATTTTAGGGCCTACAAATTGAGGCTTAGGCACTTTTCTCTAGCTCTTACCGTTTTCGCGCTATATCCATCAGCAAATTAGAAAATGATGAAATTTCACGTATTTTCTCGGTTTAACTCGGTAGCACTTTTATTTCAAACGCTAGAGAGATGATTTATGTATCAAAATGTAGAGTATTTTAGGGCCTACAAATTGAGGCTTAGGCACTTTTCTCTAGCTCTTACCGTTTTCGCGCTATATCCATTAGCAAATTAGAAAATGATGAAATTTCACGTATTTCTTCGGTTTAAACTCGGTAGCATTTTTATTTCAAACGCTAGAGAGATGATTTATATATCAAAATGTAGGGCATTTTAGGTCCTACAAATTGAGGCTTAGGCACTTTTCTCTAGCTCTTACCGTTTTCGCGCTATATCCATTAGCAAATTAGAAAATGATGAAATTTCACGTATTTTTTCGGTTTAAACTCGGTAGCATTTTTATTTCAAACGCTAGAGAGATGATTTATATATCAAAATGTAGGGCATTTTAGGTCCTACAAATTGAGGCTTAGGCACTTTTCTCTAGCTCTTACCGTTTTCGCGCTATATCCGTCAGCAAATTAGAAAATTATGAAATTTCACGTATTTTCTCGGTTTAAACTCGGTAGCACTTTTATTTCAAACCCTAGAGAGATGATTTATGTATCAAAATGTAGGGTATTTTAGGGCCTACAAATTGAGGCTTAGGCACTTTTCTCTAGCTCTTACCGTTTTCGCGCTATATCCGTCAGCAAATTAGAAAATGATGAAATTTCACGTATTTTCTTGGTTTAAACTCGGTAGGACTTTTATTTCAAACGCTAGAGAGATGATTTATGTATCAAAATGTAGGGTATTTTAGGGCCTACAAATTGAGGCTTAGGCACTTTTCTCTAGCTCTTACCGTTTTCGCGCTATATCCATTAGCAAATTAGAAAATGATGAAATTTCACGTATTTTCTCTGTTTAAACTCGGTAGCATTTTTATTTCAACCGCTACAGAGATGATTTATGTATCAAAATGTAGGGTATTTTAGGGCCTACAAATTGAGGCTTAGGCACTTTTCTCTAGCTCTTACCGTTTTCGCGCTATATCCATCAGCAAATTAGAAAATGATGAAATTTCACGTATTTTCTCGGTTTAACTCGGTAGCACTTTTATTTCAAACGCTAGAGAGATGATTTATGTATCAAAATGTAGAGTATTTTAGGTCCTACAAATTGAGGCTTAGGCACTTTTCTCTAGCTCTTACCGTTTTCGCGCTATATCCATCAGCAAATTAGAAAATGATGAAATTTCACGTATTTTTTCGGTTTAAACTCGGTAGCATTTTTATTTCAAACGCTAGAGAGATGATTTATATATCAAAATGTAGGGCATTTTAGGTCCTACAAATTGAGGCTTAGGCACTTTTCTCTAGCTCTTACCGTTTTCGCGCTATATCCGTCAGCAAATTAGAAAATTATGAAATTTCACGTATTTTCTCGGTTTAAACTCGGTAGCACTTTTATTTCAAACCCTAGAGAGATGATTTATGTATCAAAATGTAGGGTATTTTAGGGCCTACAAATTGAGGCTTAGGCACTTTTCTCTAGCTCTTACCGTTTTCGCGCTATATCCATCAGCAAATTAGAAAATGATGAAATTTCACGTATTTTCTCGGTTTAACTCGGTAGCACTTTTATTTCAAACGCTAGAGAGATGATTTATGTATCAAAATGTAGAGTATTTTAGGGCCTACAAATTGAGGCTTAGGCACTTTTCTCTAGCTCTTACCGTTTTCGCGCTATATCCATTAGCAAATTAGAAAATGATGAAATTTCACGTATTTCTTCGGTTTAAACTCGGTAGCATTTTTATTTCAAACGCTAGAGAGATGATTTATATATCAAAATGTAGGGCATTTTAGGTCCTACAAATTGAGGCTTAGGCACTTTTCTCTAGCTCTTACCGTTTTCGCGCTATATCCATTAGCAAATTAGAAAATGATGAAATTTCACGTATTTTTTCGGTTTAAACTCGGTAGCATTTTTATTTCAAACGCTAGAGAGATGATTTATATATCAAAATGTAGGGCATTTTAGGTCCTACAAATTGAGGCTTAGGCACTTTTCTCTAGCTCTTACCGTTTTCGCGCTATATCCGTCAGCAAATTAGAAAATTATGAAATTTCACGTATTTTCTCGGTTTAAACTCGGTAGCACTTTTATTTCAAACCCTAGAGAGATGATTTATGTATCAAAATGTAGGGTATTTTAGGGCCTACAAATTGAGGCTTAGGCACTTTTCTCTAGCTCTTACCGTTTTCGCGCTATATCCGTCAGCAAATTAGAAAATGATGAAATTTCACGTATTTTCTTGGTTTAAACTCGGTAGGACTTTTATTTCAAACGCTAGAGAGATGATTTATGTATCAAAATGTAGGGTATTTTAGGGCCTACAAATTGAGGCTTAGGCACTTTTCTCTAGCTCTTACCGTTTTCGCGCTATATCCATTAGCAAATTAGAAAATGATGAAATTTCACGTAGTTTCTCGGTTTAAACTCGGTAGCACTTTTATTTCAAACGCTAGAGAGATGATTTATGTATCAAAATGTAGAGTATTTTAGGGCCTACAAATTGAGGCTTAGGCACTTTTCTCTAGCTCTTACCGTTTTCGCGCTATATCCATTAGCAAATTAGAAAATGATGAAATTTCACGTATTTCTTCGGTTTATACTCGGTAGCATTTTTATTTCAAACGCTAGAGAGATGATTTATATATCAAAATGTAGGGTATTTTAGGTCCTACAAATTGAGGCTTAGGCACTTTTCTCTAGCTCTTACCGTTTTCGCGCTATATCCATTAGCAAATTAGAAAATGATGAAATTTCACGTATTTTTTCGGTTTAAACTCGGTAGCATTTTTATTTCAAACGCTAGAGAGATGATTTATATATCAAAATGTAGGGCATTTTAGGTCCTACAAATTGAGGCTTAGGCACTTTTCTCTAGCTCTTACCGTTTTCGCGCTATATCCGTCAGCAAATTAGAAAATTATGAAATTTCACGTATTTTCTCGGTTTAAACTCGGTAGCACTTTTATTTCAAACCCTAGAGAGATGATTTATGTATCAAAATGTAGGGTATTTTAGGGCCTACAAATTGAGGCTTAGGCACTTTTCTCTAGCTCTTACCGTTTTCGCGCTATATCCGTCAGCAAATTAGAAAATGATGAAATTTCACGTATTTTCTTGGTTTAAACTCGGTAGGACTTTTATTTCAAACGCTAGAGAGATGATTTATGTATCAAAATGTAGGGTATTTTAGGGCCTACAAATTGAGGCTTAGGCACTTTTCTCTAGCTCTTACCGTTTTCGCGCTATATCCATTAGCAAATTAGAAAATGATGAAATTTCACGTAGTTTCTCGGTTTAAACTCGGTAGCACTTTTATTTCAAACGCTAGAGAGATGATTTATGTATCAAAATGTAGAGTATTTTAGGGCCTACAAATTGAGGCTTAGGCACTTTTCTCTAGCTCTTACCGTTTTCGCGCTATATCCATTAGCAAATTAGAAAATGATGAAATTTCACGTATTTCTTCGGTTTAAACTCGGTAGCATTTTTATTTCAAACGCTAGAGAGATGATTTATATATCAAAATGTAGGGCATTTTAGGTCCTACAAATTGAGGCACTTTTCTCTAGCTCTTACCGTTTTCGCGCTATATCCGTCAGCAAATTAGAAAATTATGAAATTTCACGTATTTTCTCGGTTTAAACTCGGTAGCACTTTTATTTCAAATGCTAGAGAGATGATTTATATATCAAAATGTAGGGCATTTTAGGTCCTACAAATTGAGGCTTAGGCACTTTTCTCTAGCTCTTACCGTTTTCGCGCTATATCCGTCAGCAAAATAGAAAATGATGAAATTTCACGTATTTTCTCGGTTTAAACTCGGTAGCACTTTTATTTCAAACGCTAGACAGATGATTTATGTATCAAAATGTAGGGTATCTTAGTGCCTACAAATTGAGGCTTAGGCACTTTTCTCTAGCTCTTACCGTTTTCGCGCTATATCCATTAGCAAATTAGAAAATGATGAAATTTCACGTATTTCTTCGGTTTAAACTCGGTAGCATTTTTATTTCAAACGCTAGAGAGATGATTTATATATCAAAATGTAGGGCATTTTAGGTCCTACAAATTGAGGCTTAGGCACTTTTCTCTAGCTCTTACCGTTTTCGCGCTATATCCGTCAGCAAATTAGAAAATTATGAAATTTCACGTATTTTCTCGGTTTAAACTCGGTAGCACTTTTATTTCAAATGCTAGAGAGATGATTTATATATCAAAATGTAGGGCATTTTAGGTCCTACAAATTGAGGCTTAGGCACTTTTCTCTAGCTCTTACCGTTTTCGCGCTATATCCGTCAGCAAAATAGAAAATGATGAAATTTCACGTATTTTCTCGGTTTAAACTCGGTAGCACTTTTATTTCAAACGCTAGACAGATGATTTATGTATCAAAATGTAGGGTATCTTAGTGCCTACAAATTGAGGCTTAGGCACTTTTCTCTAGCTCTTACCGTTTTCGCGCTATATCCATCAGCAAATTAGAAAATGATGAAATTTCACGTATTTTCTCGGTTTAAACTCGGTAGCACTTTTATTTCAAACGCTAGAGAGATGATTTATGTATCAAAATGTAGAGTATTTTAGGTCCTACACATTGAGGCTTAGGCACTTTTCTCTAGCTCTTACCGTTTTCGCGCTATATCCATCAGCAAATTAGAAAATGATGAAATTTCACGTATTTTCTCGGTTTAAACTCGGTAGCACTTTTATTTCAAACGCTAGAGAGATGATTTATGTATCAAAATGTAGAGTATTTTAGGTCCTACAAATTGAGGCTTAGGCACTTTTCTCTAGCTCTTACCGTTTTCGCGCTATATCCATCAGCAAATTAGAAAATGATGAAATTTCACGTATTTTCTCGGTTTAAACTCGGTAGCACTTTTATTTCAAACGCTAGAGAGATGATTTATGTATCAAAATGTAGAGTATTTTAGGTCCTACAAATTGAGGCTTAGGCACTTTTCTCTAGGTCTTACCGTTTTCGCGCTATATCCGTCAGCAAATTAGAAAATGATGAAATTTTACGTATTTTCTCGGTTTAAACTCGGTAGCATTTTTATTTCAAACACTAGAGAGATGATTTATGTATCAAAATGTAGGGTATTTTAGGGCAATATTAATTAGAACGCAATATTATTTACCTTTGGGGGAAGACCTATCCTATTAAACCTAAGCCCTACATTGGGGAATTGTTCCATAATGGCTCGTTTCATTCGCGCCTTCTGCCGATCTATCCGCGGATAGTGGAACGTCTCGGAGACAAGTTTCACAACCTAAAACAGAAACATATGAAAATTAGATTCGTTAATTTGAACCGAGTGTAATGTGATGTTTACCCTAGTTTTTGGTACAATGTTTAAATTTAATTTGACGTCCACGAGCGAGGCGGCCGCTTCGGAGAGGTACCCTTGGTTAGGAATGAGGCACGAGCGTCCAAAGCAGCACGGACAGCACAGTTTGTGCATCCACTTCGTCCATTTTGGATTGAGACGGCCGTAAGGCTCCTCATCTTTTGGCTTGAAAACACTTATAATTTTCTGAAAATAACATAAGTTTAGTTTCGATTATATACGTCAGTAGAAATTGTAAATATTAAGAATCATGTTTGAGAAAAACCAAACGATTAACAATTAAAACTTAAAATTGCATCGTCCCCGGATCAACTCTATTGATTATTTACTATATGCTACTTCTGTTATTTTGTTGCGTACATTTTCCAATCAACAAAGCAACATAAAAGCAATTCTATAGGTACTAAAACGGAAAACGGTAGACACTGACCCCTGCTGGATTTTTCACGAAGTACGATCCACTCGAGCCCTGTGATATTCGTTCCGGAAAAATGCCATTATCTATGGCGGCCTCAGCGTTCGAAACCAGATCATTGAATGCGGGATCATCTGAAACAAAAACAATTTGTTTTCAACCAACACCAAAAATATGATAACGGGCTCATTTTGTCACTAGTTATCGATTTTATTTTTACAACAATAATGACCTGTGTGATCACATGATAATCATTATTTACAAGACATGGAACAATTAAAAAATAGTTTCAAATCTTTAGACTGGATTGTATAGCAGATTTGAACTTAAAGTCAATTTCCAAACTGAGATTATAACGTCAATTTCGATAACTTATTCAATATAAACTATCATTATTCTATATTTGTATAGAACATCCTATAATATTGTGCCAACATTACATGCGCAACACTAAAATAAGATTGTGCAACTTTTTGTTTCCGTATTTATAGAAAATCTATCTATGGTTTCGGGTTATCACCGGGTCACATGTTTGATCATCCCAAACAAACGAGAACTCGTACACGTATACGAAAACAAATGAAACGACTTGACTGCTAGATATTGTACCTGCGAATATATTCGGTGGCAGTATTTCGAAATCCATACGGCTGGCGAGAGGCAGCTAAACCCGGTGACACGTACGAAAAGCAGCGCTAAAACGCAAATGGATCGGAAACGGCGACATGCCCGCGATAACTGAATAATTTAGATTACATATAGTTTAATAGTAATTGCGAATGCCGGTGGCAGGGCGGCGCGATTACACCTGGCGGCAGGTTTCAGCAGTGCGGCTGACTTTTCAGACGCACGCTGATAAGACGGCAAGCGGCGGGAGGGCTAATTGGATCGCATTCGCAATCCAATTAGCTCGCGGCGATGATGCCAATAAGTTGAGAATATTGCGGGCCAGGGGTTGAGATTATGTGTAAACAAGATTTCTTTCGCGAATTAATTATGTTCTAATGACGTCTTGTAGCTGGGGCACGTTGTAACATAATATCGAGAACATATGGTCCTTACAATTCGTAAAACAGCCCCTAAATCTATGGATTTGTTTTCAGCTTTATGTATTTAGTAAATCTCATTAAGATCAATTATTTCACAAACTCTATAAATGTACCACTTTCTTATAAAATTTCAGTCATAATTTATTTAAATCACACAAATTACAAAGCGTGAAAATAGTTTACAACGCTGTTATTAAATATATTATCAACGTAATTTAAGCGTAACGTGAGTCATCTAGGTTTTGTAACTTCTGCTTTGTGTTTTATGTGCGCGCATGTGGAAGTAAATGTGATTCATCACGACAATGAGTTTTTATGATAATTGCGTGCGTGGATACTGATACATTTTTATCTGCTATGCAGACAGCCCACTTTTATTGATATCTATGTACTTGTATTGAATTACAATTATGTTTCAAAATTAATTAAAACCATATGGATGTGTTATCTGATGTTTATTTTTTATGTAACAATGTCATATATTATTAATTTCAAGAAGCTGCAGTTATAATTCATCATTAAGGCTGTGTTGTATATAATCAGATTATTTTTTTTTTCCAGTAAGTATCTAATCAATTAATCATATGCCACTTTTTGATAATATATGAGGGTATCAAATACATAATTAACAACAATTCAGTGGATTATGTTTAATCATGGTCTACAAATAACACATCTTTAAACAACCTCCTAAGGCTTGATTGTATAAAGGAGAATTAACTATAGCCAATGATTATAATGGTAGATGTTGTATAAATTGTTGTTAACTTTCATAGCTGCATGTACCTCTGTTTATATATGATAAAAGTGACAGGTAAATCATGAAGGCACCTTACACAGTCAATAATACTGTCAATATTTTAGAATAATGACAGTATTACTGTACGATAACATATTTAAAAAGTTTATTATTCTAAAATATTGACAGAATTACTTATCGTGTAACATATGGTAATGATGGAATGAAGAAAATACTGATGTTTATATGGATAATTGGTTACTTGATAAATATAAAAAGAGATTTGAAGCAAATACTGTCAGTACTAGGATTGACAATATCTGCTTTGTATAAAGCAGATAACTCTAGAGTTAATTTTCAATCCATAAGGCACCTTACTCGATCAATAATACTTTCAGTACTAGGATTGACAGTATTATTGATCAAGTAAGGTGCCTTATGAATTGAAAATTAATTCTAGAGTTATCTGCTTTATACAACAGAGTCTTGGGGTAATATGTTAACAAATTAATGAAGTGAATAAATCATTCAGGAGCTGTTCCAGGCTGTTTTAAGCCAGAAGAGCTTTAGAATGATAAATAAAAACAGCTATAAACTGATCTAACAATAACAATATCAGCTGTTTACTTACTAGTTTGAGAAAAATCAATCGTATTTGAATTGAAAATGGTGTCATGTGTTAGATATAGAATTGCCAATATTGGCACAACAATCTAATTCTAATGAACATATCAGATAGTTTTAAACATTTTAAGTTACACAACTAATTCATAATATTGCAGTATACTACATTACCTGGAAAATGATTATATGACACATCGATAGTCCCTAGCAGTGGCTGTGACTCTCTATTAACCCCAGGTGAGTCCAAAATGGGCCCAAACGCGATATCAGGCACCAGCCGGACATCCTCTGAAGACCCCTCCGATTCAGTCAACAAGGCACTGTGCACCTGACCAACAGTGGTGCTAACATTCACCAGTATAGGCACTGTCTCAGTCTCAGTCACACTCATCACACCACGACCCGACGCCCGCTACCATTTAAAAACAAGAATCAGCAACACGAGCAATCGCCTAACATTGGACTGTGTCTCTCGTCGGGACAATGAGATTCAGAAATTTCTAACCTAACCCACAACATACGGGGGGCGCGCGAAGACACGCGTTCGTTCGTTCGCACAAAAACAACCAATTGACTAACGTGTGTGCAAATAGTGCGACTGATTAAAAATCAAACACACGTAATAAATAATTCGCACTATGAACTATGACAAGTGTCACCCACTTGTAATCAAATCATCGGGATTTTATGTTGGCAACACTACAATGTTTACAGTGTTGCCAATTGAAATAAACCAATGTACACACGTTAAAGGTGCGTTCATCTACACACAGTACGTATTTCTTTCATCTCCAAGTTTGGGTAGATGAGAATTTGTAATTAATTCTAGATACAAATATAGTTGAGTCAGGTTGAGTAATGCATCTGAGAATTTTGTTGTACATTACACGCTAATATTTTACTAAAATCGACCTCATGGTGTATGCTTGGTGGACTAACGATGGCTGCTATACTGAAAATAAATGAACTCACCGCTTCAAACAGTGTTGACAATGGAAGCAAATTAAAAATCAATGAACTCTCAACATAACCTAGTTTAATTTTGTAAACAATATCGCAGTATTGGAATGGATATTGGGGAGTTGCTAAATTACAAAGTGAGTTTTAAAAAAGGAACTAGAGCTCTTATTAATTATCCAAAATCAACATACATAATGTTGACTCTACTTTTTTAAAAATTAAATGTCTACAAGCAATAATAATTCAGATGATATTGGTATAATTTGCGATATGTTATAAAATTCTAGCTTAAAATCTATCAACCATTAGCTGGCAGATATATGGAGGCATTTTCATGCTTTGAGAGCTTGAACCCATGTCAATGTCTCTTACTAGCCAATACAGCTATTGTCTTGTTATTCTAAACTTTTCCTGGATTCTGTTTTTCATATGCTGATTACTGTTGTATTTTAACTTGTTTTCATCAACAAGTCCAATACCTTTTATTTGATTCTGCTGGGGTAACCATGCCAGCTTGACATACATCTAATTTCTTAACGTGTGATGAAATAAAGAATAATAATAATAATTATTAACAAATGAATCAGCCTTTATTTTTGAAACCTATTCATTAGCACTAGTTATTAAATTAAATTATTCAAATTTATTTACAGCCTTCACAAGCGGTGAAGAGGCCCAATGAGGTGGATGAAGATGGGGAGGATGAGACTGAAAAGCAGAAGAAGATGCGAAGGTTGGCAAGAGCCAAGGCAAGCAAAATGGCTCGGCCAGCATCACCAACACCCTCAATAACAACAATTGATCAAATCACTGAAGAGGAGAGGGCTGAGATTTTGAAATTTGTTGAAACAGAACAAACTGAGGTAAATTATTACTTTCTGAAAACAGCACTGCTGTATAAGGGAAGACAATATTAATTTTTACTTTTCTTTATGTCTCATGACTAATATAGTTGAAATAGACTAGACTATTTTTGAAAATGTCTGTGTATATGTATATGAGAAATTGTGAAAACGTAAAAAAATGGGAAAACCGTAAACATGTTAAAACGTTAAAACGAGTCGAACCAAAATATCTTAAATTTTGATGTAATATTGGTTACATAATTATTTTAATTTGTTGTTGTCCTGTTGAGTTTGCCCTGTTAGATAAATAAAGGTTTTTATTATTATTATTACTATTAATAATAAATAAAATAATAATAATAATAATCCAAAGAAATGAGGAGATAAGAATTAAAGCATTAATATGCCACATAATAATAATCTTTAAATAACACTGTTGATCGATACTTATTATTTTTAGGGTGAAATTTTGGATGAAACAGCCATCAAAAAAATCATTTTGAATTTTGAAAAACGAAGTCTGAAAAATCGAGAGATGAGAATCAAATTTCCTGATGCACCAGACAAGTTCATGGAGAGTGAGGTTGAATTGCATGAAATACTACAGGAGATGAGAGTGCTTGCAACTGCTCCTGACTATTATCCCCTGCTGGTGAAACTAAATGTCATTCCGAGCTTACTGGAGCTGTTCTCACATGACAATACTGATGTGGCTGTAAGTGTTTTCTTAGCATAATGTAATGTTAATTGCAATAGCCCTAGGTGGGCTTTGGCTTTCCCAGATAGCTCCTAGTTTGCTACTGTGGGATTTCCATGGTTAGAGTGGCTTCCAAAGCACTGTGATGAACCTAAATATCTTAAATTTTGATTTAATATTATTTACGTAATTAATTCGGAAAGTTGTGCCCACAGCAGATATTTCTGTATATTTCCGAAGCACTGTGGAGTGCAGATGTTCCAACTAGGATTCATCTTCTCCTCCCTATTCCCACTTTATGCTCACCTCTCAGGGACGGGGATGAAGTTTTTTATCTACTAACTACTAACGAAGTCGTGTACTCAAAAACTCGCATATTTCATGCATTCTACAATATATTTTCTGACTGGACTAGTGGTGTAACCCCTTAATATTTGATAAATCTAGTCATTATTCACTCAGCAGTGCAATTTCTCTCACTCTAAATTAAAATAAATATATTTCAGGTTGGTACAATTGAGTTGGTTCAGGAATTAACTGATGTTGATATCCTGAATGAATCAGAGGAGGGTGCTGAGGCACTTGTCGAGTCCCTCTTAGAGCACCAAATTATAGCACTATTGGTGCAAAATTTAGACCGATTAGATGAGTCCGTTAAAGAAGAAGCGGATGGGGTGCACAACAGTCTGGGAATCATTGAAAATCTAACAGAACTACGGCCGGAAATATGCAACGACGCCTCAAAACAAGGCCTCTTGCAGTGGCTGCTGAGAAGGTTGAAAGCCAAATCGCCATTTGACGCCAATAAACTGTATGCAAGCGAAATGCTGTCGATTCTCCTGCAGGACAATAGCGGGAATCGGTTGTCGTTAGGAGAAATGGATGGGATTGATGCGTTGTTACAGCAGCTGGCGTTTTATAAGCGGCACGATCCGGTCAACGCAGAGGAACACGAGTTGATGGAGAATTTGTTTAATAGTCTTTGCAGCGCTTTGATGGCGGTGCCCAATCGCGAGAAGTTTTTAAAAGGAGAAGGTATGGTATTTTATATTTTTTATGCATAATATATAGAAAATTTCAATCTTCGAGTTTAACTTGAATTATAATGAATGTAGAATTACATTTTATTATAACACGTTTTACTCCTCTGATTTTAGCCTTGTAAAGATTCAAGTTTTTAGTTTCCGAATACAGAAATGCTGTATAAGGAAGGTATAGTAGTAATATTAATTAAATAATTCGGAACCAAGTATGGTGCCCACACCAGATATTTTTGATAACTAACCTTCATCATTCCAGGTTTACAGTTGATGAACTTGATGCTGCGTGAGAAGAAAACCTCGCGGAACGGCTCATTAAAGGTGCTGGATTACGCCATGTCGGGCCCCAACGGCAAGGACAACTGCAACAAATTTGTGGACATATTAGGCTTGCGCACCATATTCCCGCTGTTTATGAAGACGCCCCGTAAAAACCGCAAGAAGGTGCTTTCAGCGGAGGAGCACGAGGAACATGTGGCTTCAATAATAGCCTCTATGTTGCGCAATTGTCGCGGCTCTCAACGGCAGAGGCTCGTCAGCAAGTTCACCGAGAACGATCACGAGAAGGTTGATCGGTTGATGGAGATGCATTTCAAGTATTTGGAAAAGGTTGAGGCGATTGATGATTTGTTGGATGAAAACGAGGACGAGGATGCTTCGTATATGAAGCGGCTGGAGGGCGGGTTGTTTACGTTGCAGCTGGTTGATTATATTGTTGTGGAGGTGTGCAATGCTGGACCGGCGAGTATTAAGCAGAGGGTGATACAGATTTTGAATCTTAGGGGCGCGTCGTTGAAGACTATTCGGCATGTGATGAGGGAGTATGCTGGCAATTTGGGGGAGGAAGGGGAGAAGGAATGGAGGGATCAGGAGCAGCAACACATTCTACATTTAGTTGATAAATTTTAAAAACATTTTGTGGTTTCTCAAATTAGTTTGTGTACAAAATGTTTACTGTTTGAATTTGTAGATTTATAAATAAATATGAACTAACACAAGCTAAATGATCCAAATTGTGTGTCTTTATTGGATATTCCTAACAGGGCAGATAGTCGGCCCTCTTTGGCTGCCTGCGTGCGACGTGTGATAGGACCAACAACAAAGCCTGGATGAAGCAATCAAACTATAGGGCAATAATAAACAAGCAACTTTTGAGTGCATCCTTAACCTTCGATTATATTAGCATTCTATTGAGACCGCAATTAGCGATTATCATAATTATTAATATATGGCAACGCTTATTGTAAAACAAATTTTATGCATACTAATTACCGCGGGGGTATATTTTGTACAAGTTTAGAACAATCGGAATTATTCAGAAAGTTCTGGATGGCATGGAAATCAGAGTTAATAAAAGTTTCAGAGTTGGCAAATATGAAATTTGATATCGAGATACAAAATAATACATATAAAAAATCAGGGTCAGGACATATGTGGGGAATGTAATTTTCCTTGCACAATCTAGTGGGGGTTTCTTCAACTTCTGTTACTCCCCGTACAACAGGAAAAAAATCGAGCTGAATGCAACAAGCCGCAACCCTCTATATCTCTTGGTTATCGATAATACAGTGCAAAATAGGTGTTTTCAGAACGAGACTATGAAATACATATAAAAAAATCATTATCAGGGCATATATGATGAACGTCATTTTCTTTCAACCATGCAGTCACAGCAAGCAAGCGTAATTTAGAATAATGCCCTATGCACAAGCCATGATTACTGGGATAAGATTCACACAATGTAAAAAGAGAGAAATATAATGTAATAAATTTAAATAAAAGCATTTAAAATCTTTGAAAGCATAGAGCATTATAAGTGTTTGAAAGTTTCAAATAAATGGAGCTAACAATGTTGCCAATGAAAGCAGGACTACCAATGGTAGTATCGCAAAATTACTAACTTTAAACACAGATTTGTGAAGGTTGTTTTATGAAACCGGTAAACTAACATAATTTGTCGCTACTTCTAAAACAGAATCTCTATTTGAATTTTCATTAGTTATTATATTCATTATGAATGTTAAATTCAGTGCAGCCACATGTAGGACATGAAAATCTAGAAAATCAATAACCTGTAAATAAGTAAATAAATAAGCTAATACGCGGGTTTGTTTTTGTGGCGCACAATAAATCTGTGATGTCGCAATATATGATGGACCACAAGAAAACGGGTGATGTACTGCACACGTACTACAACGGCGGTCCTGTAAGTTTAGATCTAATTGAAAACAACCTCTATCTGGGTAACCTAACTGCTGCCCAAGATATTAACACACTCAGCAAGTACCACATAACGCACATATTAACAATAGACACGTGCCCGTTGCCCCGCAACATCCTCGAACTCAAAAACATAACAACCAAATACATTCAGCTCTCAGATCTACCCAAAGAAGACCTTTTGAGTCACTTTGATGACACCTACGATTTCATCAACAACGGCATAAATGTTGGAACAGTATACGTACACTGCTACTTCGGTGTATCCCGTAGTGCCACAGTAATCATCGCGTATTTAATGCGAAAATATGCAATATCCTACGGCGAGGCGTTCGAAAAAGCCAAAGCCAAACGCTCACTAGTCTACCCGAATCAAGGTTTCGTGCTCCAACTCAAGCTGTACCGCGAGATGGGCTTCAAAATCGACAAACACCACATGCGCTACAAAATCTTCCGACTCGGCATGGCCGCTGACAAAGTCAAAAAAGCCAGAATCCTCCCACAAGACTACTTCGACCTAGTAAAACCCGATCCAGGCCTCACACAAACGCAGCCCGAACCAAACGTCTACCGCTGCAGAAAATGCCGTAGAGTCCTCGCAGGAGAAACCAACTTAATAACGCATGCAGACCGTACACAAGTGGACATAGTATGTGCTAAAACATACTTTCTCGAACCTCTATCATGGATGGCGAACATTACGCAAACCACGCAAGGGAAGTTGCACTGTCCGAAATGCAGCAACAAAGTGGGCTCGTTTAGCTGGATCATGGGGTGCCAGTGTCCATGCGGATGTCAGGTCGCCCCTGCGTTTTATTTGTGTCCGTCGAAGGTCGATTGGACTAATGTGGTGAAAAATGTCGAGTGCACTATTTAGAGTGAATAACGGAGCTTCCAATTGTTTTGCAAATATTGTTGGGCTTTCATATAATAATATGTACCTATTGTAAATCCCTCCAAATAATTGTTGTTACCCCAGAGATGAAGTTATAGATGAGATAGAGATGATTTAAAGTGGTTTTCTATGATTATACATGTTTTAAAACAAAAATATGTATGTAAGCAGGGCTGGATCATATAATAGATCTCAACCTATTTTTCGTTACGGTTCACTTTTTATAATTAAGTTGGCGTTTTTGAATTTAGGCAACTTGTGCTGCATATGTAATAGCATAGGCGAAATTGCGTATAAGAAATAGGCACAGTTTTCTTTAAATAGAACATAAATTGAGTTGCAAAAATACGTATGCAAAAGAATAATCTTGCCCGTATTCTGTAGTCTAGGTGAGAATGTCCATAGTCATCAAGTAATTTTGAACAAAAAATAATAAATTTAATTTCACTATTACCGAGGAACTATGGACATTCTCACCTAGACTACGGAATATGTGCAACTTTATTCTTTTGCATACGTATTTTTGCAACTCAATTTATGTTCTAGTTAAAGAAAACGGTGCGTATTTCTTATACGCAATTTCGCCTATGCTATTACATGTGCATCGAAAGTTGCCTAAATTCAAAAACGCCAACCTTAAAAAATCTGACTGCACACTAATAATGAGATACAAATTAACAGAACATACAAAATTATTTTTGTATACATTGTTGTAGTGGTAAAATTAGCAGAAGGTATACTGCACATAAATCAGAAGAAGAGGGTATACGCTATTTTGCGAAACAAATCGGAAGGCGTATACCCTCCAATACATCCATTGGTGTATATTCTGCAAGTTCAGACTGGTCTGTTACATATGGCATCCAAATAAACAACAATGAAATACGGCCTTATGTCAAATATCACAAGAATGTCAAAAGTGATGTTTAGATAGTGAAATAGTT
This sequence comes from Lordithon lunulatus, assembly GCA_963942505.1. Classification (NCBI taxonomy): domain Eukaryota; kingdom Metazoa; phylum Arthropoda; class Insecta; order Coleoptera; family Staphylinidae; genus Lordithon; species Lordithon lunulatus. The sequence goes on from OZ012667.1 coordinate 66,127,177, forward strand.
TGTTATTTTGTTACTCTTGAAATTGCCAACTGCATCAATGACAGCTTCGCGAAGCTGTCATTGATGCAGTTGGCAATGCTCATGACAAATATATGTTATTTGACATAAGGCAGTATTACACTAGCGTTCGCAGAAACCAACAGGTGTTTATATGGTTGCCATAGGTAACATACTAGTTTAACGTTATTTTATTAACCATGTACGTAAACCAAAATCGTGCAAAACAAGTACCGTGTAACTCGAGGTATAAGTGTACCGCCTAATTCTGAACGTAAAAATATTCATAGACATCGTAGTATGTCTATGAATATATATATATATATATATATATATATATATATATATATATATATATATATATATATATTTAATTTTACCACTACCGCGCTTATTGTGAATGGCCCTTTAATATTATCGCAATGTCATTGTCAGATATGCATATTTGAGTAATCAAAATGAAATAAAATTGTTATATAATATACATCTGTGATTGTGTAATTGTTTTACAATTTAACCATTTAACCATTAGAGCAAAACCAGGGGGTCTATTCGATACCTTCAAATCGATCGAAATTATTTAAAACTTTGAAATAACTATAGTAACCAAAGTAGACAGCAGTTTCAGAGTTGGCATGCATGTAGTTTGATAACTTTGACAAGTTACTAATTACTGGGCGTCTATTCTGTTTATATCATTGCCAACTGCATCATAGAGATCGAAGCTGTCATTGATTGCCAACTGCATCAATGACAGCTTCGCTCTGTATGATGCAGTTGGCAATGGTTTACGTTAGGGGTGCAGTAATATATAATTATGAATTAAACCGATGTTTATTGTGACCTGTCAAACTTCATGCATGCCAACTGTGAAACTGTTGTTTTCTCAGGTTGTCATCACATTCAGAATCTTCTGAATAATTGCGATCCGTCTGAAACTACATAATAGTCTTCATTTGGTTTGTGTTCTCGTATTGTTATTTGTTAAGAATGACTAGTTAATAATTTAATGGTGGCATTACTGTTATTGTTTTATAGACAAAAACGTGTATACCAATGTTATGTAACGCTTGCCGTTCTAAAAAAAATCAGTATTAACAGATGTTTATAAATTTGTTACTTTAATAAAGAGCAAAATATGTATTGTGTATTCTTTTTGATTGTAATGTCCTGTGCTTAGTTTTATTCTTAGTATTACCAAGGAGTTACCAATAAAAAAAAACAATTGACTGTTCAAGTGGAGAACATATGGAGTCATATATACAGGCTCTTTTACAGCAAGGAGACCAAATTAAGTTGTAAAATTTAATTCCAAAATGAATATAAAGAATAACTGATCGGCTTTTGTTTTCGATAAATTGACATTCAAATTTCAAGCAAAAACGTCTGTAGATTATTCGGAATGATAGTAGTGGGCCATGGAAACATATTATTTTTTATCTCGAAAACAAAGGCTTTTTATTATATATATTATTCATTATATTCGTTTTAGCGTTATTATTTCAAATGCTAGAAAGATGATTTATGTATCAAAATGTAGGGTATTTTAGGGCCTACAAATTGAGGATTAGGCACTTTTCTCTAGCTCTTACTGTTTTCGCGCTATAGCCTTCAGCAAATTAGAAAATGATGAAATTTCACCTATTTTCACGGTTTAAACTCGGTAGCATTTTTATTTCTAATGCTAGAGAGTTGGTTTATACATCAAAATGTAGAGTATTTTAGGGGCTACAAATTAAGGCTTAGGCACTTTTTTCTAGCTCTTACAGTTTTCGTGCTATATCCGCCAGCAAATTAGAAAATAATGTAATTTCACCTGTTTTCTCGGTTTTAACTCGATAACGTTTTTATTTCAAATGCTAGAGAGATAATTTATATATCAAAATGTAGAGTATTTTAGGGGCTATAAATTGAAGCTTAGGCACTTTTCTATAGCTCTTCCCGTTTTCGTGCTATATCCGTCAGATTTTGATTTTTTTTTAATCCATGATATCATGTTTCAATTGACTTTTCCATGTTTCAAGCGCTGTTATTCATGTTTTAAGCGGTGTTTTTCATGTTCAAGTTTGCAGCCAATATCCGCTGGAAGATCAATACTCAAATAGAAAGCAATAATAAGTACCGGCAAGGCAACTCTAACCGGAGGGCTAGCCCAAGCCTTTTTTGGGCGCAATAATCCCTTAGCTTGAAAAAAAAACGACCGTGGGCTACTAAAAATATTGAAAACAATTTTTAATTAGTAGCCCACGGGCGCCGAATATTCTTAGGATGACCCTTACTACCAGAAAGAGATAGATATTTGAACAAATCAACTCAAAATTAAATTTCCATAATCTCCCATTTTCCAATCAACTGCAATGTCATCCCCGGCTTTTGCTGACGTAGCCAAAACGTGTGTACCGCGCGGACGTCTCCAATTTATCTCGCGCTCTAAATATAACAATACAGCCCGCGTTATGATGTTTTTTTTGTTGTTGTCGTGTCTTCTTTGAAGCGCGTCGCGGTGATGATTGCGTGTCCCGCATGGGATGAGTGATAGACCGGCATCTGTATGTGACCCCTACGCTCTTCCAATTAAGCCCAGTTAACGCCAATTGGCGGTAATGGTTCCTTAATTGTCTTCAATTGCTACATCCCAACAAGTGTTCGGGGGGGCTACAATGGTGCGCGGAGAGAGGCTCACCGACAATGCGCATTCTTAACATAGCAACGAATTAAATACTCTCCTACTAAGGAAATTGTTATATTAATATATTTTTAGTTTACTGTTTTATTTGGTTTAGTTATAGTTGGAAAGATTTCCGATTGAATTAGAAAACGAGTATTGTTTTCTATTAGCAATGTGTAGCACTGTACTTTGATTTATCAAATCAAAAATAACCTGCAGAAAACCAACAGTAAAATTATCACTAATTATTCACTACACGATCACTGGACAAGAACAGCACACCACTTCAGGACCGCTCAAACCAAACCAAATTTCGGACAGAAAAGCCCATTACTCTGCAGCATCAAAACTTTATATACAATTTTTTATCAATTTTCATCAATCGATTAATTTAAAACAACTGGTGCAATGAAAACCTTCCTGCAGATATTATTTTTGGGTGAAAATAATCAAAAAACGGTTTATTTTGAGCCCAATTAAATATAAAATGCAAAATAATATCATAAATTTAAATATCTCAAATCTTTGATTTTTTATCAATTTTTATAACTCAGTCGATTTATTTAAAACAGCTCGTGCATAAAAGCTTCCTGTAGATATTATTTTTAGGTGAAAATGATTGCCAAACGGTTTATTTTGAGCCTAATTAAATATAGAATGCAAAATAATATCATAAATTTCAATATCTCATATCTTTGATTTTTTATCAATTTTTATAACTCAGTCGATTTATTTAAAACAACTCGTGCAATAAAAACCTTCCTGCAGATATTATTTTTGGGTGAAAATTATCAAAAAATGGTTTATTTTGAGCCTAATTAAATATAGAATGCAAAATAATATCATATATTTAAATATCTCAAATCTTTGATTTTTTATCAATTTTTATAACTCAGTCGATTTATTTAAAACAGCTCGTGCATAAAAGCTTCCTGTAGATATTATTTTTAGGTGAAAATGATTGCAAAACGGTTTATTTTGAGCCTAATTAAATATAGAATGCAATATAATATCATAAATTTAAATATCTCATATCTTTGATTTTTTATCAATTTTTATAACTCAGTTGATTTATTTAAAACAACTCGTGCAATAAAAACCTTCCTGCAGATATTATTTTTGGGTGAAAATTATCAAAAAAATGGTTTATTTTGAGCCTAATTAAATATAGAATGCAAAATAATATCATATATTTAAATATCTCAAATCTTTAATTTTTTATCATTTTTTATAACTCAGTCGATTTATTTAAAACAACTCGTGCAATAAAAACCTTCCTGCAGATATTATTTTTGGGTGAAAATGATGAAAAAACGGTTTATTTTGAGCACAATGAATATAGAATGCAAAATAATATCATAAATTTAAATATCTTAAATATTTGATTTTTTACCATTTTTTATAACTTAGTCGATTTATTTAAAACAACTCGTGCAATAAAAACCTTCCTGCAGATATTATTTTTGGGTGAAAATTATCAGAAAACGGTTTATTTTGAGTCCAATTAAATATAGAATGCAAAATAATATCATAAATTTAAATATCTTAAATCTTTGATTTTTTATCATTTTTTATAACTTGGTCGATTATTTTATAACAGATCGTGCAATAAAAACCTTCCTACAGATATTATTTTTAGGTGAAAATGATCAAAAAACGGTTTATTTTGAGCCCAATTAAATATAGAATGCAAAATAATATCATAAATTTAAATATCTTAAATCTTTGATATTTTATCATTTTTTATAACTTGGTCGATTATTTTAAAACAGATCGTGCAATAAAAACCTTCCTACAGATATTATTTTTAGGAGAAAATGATCAAAAAACGGTTTATTTTGAGCCCAATTAAATATAGAATGCAAAATAATATCATATATTTAAATATCTCAAATCTTTGATTTTTTATCATTTTTTATAACTCAGTCGATTTATTTAAAACAACTCGTGCAATAAAAACCTTCCTGCAGATATTATTTTTGGGTGAAAATTATCAGAAAACGGTTTATTTTGAGTCCAATTAAATATAGAATGCAAAATAATATCATAAATTAAAATATCTTAAATCTTTGATTTTTAATCATTTTTTATAACTTAGTCGATTTATTTAAAACAACTCGTGCAATAAAAACCTTCCTGCAGATATTATTTTTAGGTGAAAATTATCAAAAAACGGTTTATTTTGAGCCCAATTAAATATAGAATGCAAAATAATATCATAAATTAAAATATCTTAAATCTTTGATTTTTAATCATTTTTTATAACTCAGTCTATTTATTTAAAACAACTCGTGCAATAAAAACCTTCCTGCAGATATTATTTTTAGGTGAAAATTATCAAAAAACGGTTTATTTTGAGCCCAATTAAATATAGAATGCAAAATAATATCATAAATTTAAATATCTCAATATTTGATTTTTTTATCAATTTTTACAACTTGGTCGATTATTTTAAAACAGATCGTGCAATAAAAACCTTCCTGCAGATATTATTTTTGGGTGAAAATGATCAAAAGACGGTTTATTTTGAGCCCAATTAAATATAGAATGCAAAATAATATCATAAATTTAAATATCTTAATATTTGATTTTTTATCAATTTTTATAACTTGGTCGATTATTTTAAAACAACTCGTGCAATAAAAACCTTCCTGCAGATATTATTTTTGGGTGAAAATAATCAAAAAATAGTTTATTTTGAGCCCAATTAAATATAGAATGCAAAATAATATCATATATTTAAATATCTCAAATCTTTGATTTTTTATCAATTTTTATAACTCAGTCGATTATTTTAAAACAGATCGTGCAATAAAAACCTTCCTGCAGAAATTATTTTTGGGTGAAAATGATCAGAAAATGGTTTATTTTGAGCCCAATTAAATATAGAATGCAAAATAATATCATAAATTTAAATATCTCATATCTTTGATTTTTTATCAATTTTTATAACTCAGTCGATTTATTTAAAACAACTCGTGCAATAAAAACCTTCCTGCAGAAATAATTTTTGGGTGAAAATGATCAAAAAACGGTTTATTTTGAGCCCAATTAAATATAGAATGCCAAATAATATCATATATTTAAATATCTTAAATCTTTGATTTTTTATCATTTTTAATAACTCAGTCGATTTATTTAAAACAACTCGTGCAATAAGAACCTTCCTGCAGAAATAATTTATGGGTGAAAATGATCAAAAAATGGTTTATTTTGAGCCCAATTAAATATAGAATGCAAAATAATATCATAAATTTAAATATCTTAAATCTTTGATTTTTTATCATTTTTTATAACTCAGTCGATTTATTTAAAACAACTCATGCAATAAAAATCTTCCTGCAGATATTATTTTTGGGTGAAAATTATCAGAAAACGGTTTATTTTGAGTCCAATTAAATCTAGAATGCAAAATAGTATCATAAATTTAAATATCTCAATATTTGATTTTTTTATCAATTTTTATAACTCAGTCGATTATTTTGAAACAGATCGTGCAATAAAAACCTTCCTGCAGAAATTATTTTTGGGTAAAAATGATCAAAAAATGGTTTATTTTGAGCCTAATTAAATATAGAATGCAAAATAATATCATAAATTTAAATATCTTAAATCTTTGATTTTTTATCATTTTTTGTAACTCAGTCGATTTATTTAAAACAACTCATGCAATAAAAACCTTCCTGCAGATATTATTTTTTGGTGAAAATTATCAAAAAACGGTTTATTTTGAGCCCACTTAAATATAGAATGCAAAATAATATCATAAATTTAAATATCTTAAATCTTTGATTTTTTATCAATTTTTATAACTCCGTCGATTTATTTAAAACAACTCGTGCAATAAAAACCTTCCTGAAGATATTATTTTTGGGTGGAAATTATCAAAAAATGGTTTATTTTCATAATTTTCATCCAAAAATAATATCTGCTGGAAGGTTTTTATTGCACCAGTTGTTTTAAATTAATCGACTGTGTTATACAAATTTATAAAAAAATCGAAGATTTAAGAAATTTTAATTTCGGATATTATTTTACATTCTATATTTAATAGGACTCAATATACGCCAATTTTTGATTGGTAAAAGGGGGCAACTGGCATTGAACAATTGATTCTTGTTTATAACTTCATGTGAAAACAGCTACAGGGGCGGCATGGACCTGACTTGCCCTACCCCCTGAGAAATTTCCTAGATCCGACACTGACGACGGCCACGATAGCCGGACAGACTTGGGTTCGAGTCCCACCGGAGTGTGAATTTGTGAGCTTAAATCTAAAAATAAATTTCATCTATATTTGTGAGAAGAAAACATTTAATTTTAGTTATATAAAGATCATAGAAACACATAAAATAATTAGCAGTAACAATTACGTGGTGGCTCGCCCTTATTATGTAATTTTTGGATTTAAGAGCCCTCAAATGCATGCATATATGAGCGCCCAACAACAAAACAACAATTCTTCACAAGTGCCCCGTGTGTACATTATTCGTACGTGAGAATCCCGCATGATACAAATCCGTATCGAAGCCAGAAATCTATTCCACTTCTCATTTGCGGCGTGAGAGACATCGAGCCCGATCTCTCGCTCGTTCCTAGCGCGTGCGACCCCGACCACCGTTTTTTTTCTATATGCCCCCATACAACTGTAACGCACCCCCGTAACAATTAAACCAACCATATGGTTTTAGATGGTGGCCACAATTATAATAAAATTATTTTTTTAGGTCTAGATTTTATCTGCTATGCATAAAAGAAATCCAATTAATTTTTTAGTTTAAGTTTCCTAAATTAAGTATGTAAACTACTCAAAAATAAATAAGGATGTTGTAATTACATTGCCAAAATATTATTTGTTTTGGCATATTCTGTCACAATGACGTTGTCAATTTATCCAGTCAATAGCTTATGAGACATATAAAGTTTATGGGATGTTGGTGAATACGGGGATCAATACTATTAAATAATGTATAATAATATATAATAATAATTAAATAATGAATAAAAAATATAAAAAGAAAGGTTGGTGGCGATTCGAACGAGCTATTCACACTTTTAAACAAAACACATAAATGACAGTTCAGTCGGCTTCAAAACATTGTCTTCGTTTTTATATTATAGGAAAAAAATAAATATTGCATTATTTATTTCAGTACTCGTTTTGAATGTCACAACTATAACACTACTGCCACTAATCCAACAAAAACACAAAACACAAACAGAAAATCCAGGTGTTTAATTAAATTACATTTAAACAACGCCACTTAGTTATTTAAAACAAAATTATAATCCAAAAATGTAACTGCCACAATTTCCAACCCCCTGTTGGTGTGTAGAAATGCTCGTGTGCACTCTCTCCACTCGCGTGTGTGTAACTGTGTGTAAAATGTTTTTAATAGCAACAAATTGGACAATATTGAGTTGTATTGCATTAAAGAATCTGTCCTGTTTAACTAATGTAAGCTGCACTAATAGCCATTGTCACTAATAGGCAAAAATTGGGTAAATTGATAAATTCACTTAGCGACTGATTGAACTAAACGCGTTTACACCGGCCACTTAAACGGGCTGTAAACAAATAAATAACAACGCCCCGGCAGCACCAGCAACAACAGTGGGGCTCTCATTAATGGATTTAATTGGGAATAATTCTAGTATCCATTTTATCGGGGCTCATTCGATGCAATTTATTAGAAAAGTGCTAGTTGTAAACCGGGAGCGAAAAGATCAACTAATGTTACGAAGTTTTCAGAATTTAAATTATTTATTCAACAGTAATTATAATTATAAATAAATTATATATTAAATAGTTGTAGTAGTTACTGTAATTGTTACAACTGGCTATCGAGCTATGGGCCATGTGTTAGTGTATGTGAGTCTTGCTACTACTAGAAAATCGTCCCCGAAGTGCTAAAAGTATCCCAATAGTAGCAACTACTATATTAAATATTTTTTGCGATTTATAATTTTATGTGATTAATGCCCGTATTCATTAACATCCCATAAACTTTATAGGCCCCATAACCTATTGAATGGATACATTGACAACGTCATTGTGACAGAATATGTCAAACACCGTGAGTAGCGCTTACGATTGGAGCTTTGATGACACCTTTTGTTTAATTATTCAGTGTTTCCAATAGAGAGAATCTAAAGTTACCAAATTTCTTAGATAATTTATTTATTGTTGCTATAACAACGAATACTTATGAGTTTAATAGCTATTGATAGATTTATGGAACGTCGGTGAATACCGGGGTAACCCCCGTTTCACCAACATTCCATAAATGTATTTACTATTTACAACTTTTTACCACTTTTGTTTATACTTTTGTCACTACATTTTGTTTCCTATTTTTTTATATTCATGTATATTTACGTTATTGTTTCTATTGGCATTATTAAATTTTAGTGTTCGTTCACACGTTAGGACCCACGCCCCGTTCCCATTGTCCTCCCTACGTGTAACATTTCTGCGCGGTATATACGGGCATTTAGTGTTTTTATTCCCCCTTCCCGGGACAGGTTGGTGGTGGATCCCCTCAAATACGAGATGATGATTTAAAAGCCAAAGTCGGGAGCGATACATGGTGGTCACGTGGACCCGCCAGAGAGTGTATGTGGGTTCGGTCCTTTAATTACTCGATTTCTTATGGGAAAAAGCCACTTATGTGGGCATGATGCCCACACACAAATAATCCCGAGAGAAAGAAATAAAGAGGATAACAAATAATTTTTTTTTAAATTAGGGTTCTAAATCCAGAACTAACCAGAACTAAATTAGGGTGAAAATTTTAACACAGCAATCCACAACTATTGTACCCGTTGAAACATATGCAGAACAAATATTGGATTTTTTAAGGCGTCTACTTTGTGATAATTAAATTTTAAAGGATAAATAAAACGATTTCTTACTTTGTTTTGTTTATCACACTTTGCAACTAGTTTCGGCTAAGCTCTAGCCATTCATAGTCATCGGAGGAGCTCGAAAATGGCTAGAGCTTAGCCGAAACTAATTGCAAAGTGTAACTGAAGAGTGATAAAAAAACAAAGTAAAAAATCGTTTTATTTATCCTTTAATATGCAGAACAATTTCTTATAACATCCTTTTCGATGACGAGAGAAGAAATTATGGTAATAATTACTTCTTTCGTCATCGGAGGAGCTTAAAAGTGGCTAGAACTTAACCGAAACTAGTTGCAAGGTCTAACTAAAGTGTGATAAGATAACACAAAGTAGAAATATTTTATTTATTCTTTAAAATGAACTATCTAAAAGTAGTCGCCTTAATAAGCCAACTACTACTCTTATGCCCATATTCATCAATATTCCATAAACTTTATAGGTCCCATAAGCTATAGAATGGATAAATTGACAACGTCATTGTGACAGAATATGCCAAAACATAAACACCTAGAATACCGATTGGAGCTTTGATGACACCTTTTGTTTACTTATTCAGTGTTTCCAATAGAGAGACTCTAAAGTAACTACATTCACTAGATAAATATAATTAGCTTGACACTCCTTGTGGAGTTCAGCTGTTCCTGATTGGAGCTCTTCAGATTCGATTATTTAGGTGAAGGAATCTCAATACCCTTCTTCATTTGTTACAATTAAAAGTAATTAACTCGAGAGTTAGTATCTGCTTTGTACAACCGAGCCATAATAAAGCAATTATACAAGTGTTATGGGTAGATCAAATTGTTTATTAGTTAAATTCACCCCAAGTAACATGTTATATTTAAAATAATTTGCGTTTATAGTAATAATTAAACCAGCATTCAAAACAAATAAACGAACACACGGTTGTGTATGCTTTATAGTAATTAAAACATCCCCTTAATCAAATAGATTAAATCCTCAAAATCGAATTGTTTTCAAAATTTTCAAATTTCCTCATAACAATTCCACCCCATCCCGCTCATTCCCTATTCAAACGCGTCCCGCAGCACGGGCATTGGTAAGCGTCCCCCTGGAAAACCCTACGCACCAATGCCCGTCGCTGGAGGATGCTCCGCGCCGGCCCCCATTGGGCCACCACTTAAGCTCGTTAAATATAAATTGGTACAAATAATAATGTCACAAGTCAGTAGTAAACTAACAGTGCCAATTGTCAATTCGCCTTCATTATCGGTTAATATAAGCCAATCAAGCCGAATTAAACAAATTGTTTTGATTCGGGCGGTAATTACGTTACGCAATTGGTGCTAATCAATCGGGTGAGAAATTAGCGGTTTGCAACGTGGGGATGGAAGGAAGCGCGCCGTTCGAGGATGCCGGCTTCGGCGACTACGGCGGCCACCAGCCGCTGCCGTCGCTCAACTCGACGCTGCTGGGCGGCAAGGGGCAGGATAACATCAATGTGCACTCGATCCAGGTGATGTTGGGGCTGCAGCAGCAGCACGACATGTTCGCGGGGATGGGAGGGCTGGATTACAAGGGCTCGCCGAAGATGGACGGGTCGCCCATGCACCAGGAGCTCGGCATGTTCAATTTGGAGAACAACAATGGGAGCGGTGGTGGCGGTGTGAAGCGGAAGAACGAGGATGTGGTGCTGTTGCAGAGTCAGAATTTGAGTTCGAGCGAGATTGGGACTACTACGACGACGACTACCACCAAGAAAAGTGATAAGAAGAAGAATGATAATAATGGAGTGAAGAAAAAGAAGACAAGGTATGTTTTTAATTAAATGCCAAATATAATACTTTTAGCCTACACTGAAAAGTAAAAGGCAAATAGATAGATAATATATAATACTTTTTTACCTTGCATAATGAACATTAATGGACTATTTTTTTAAACTATTAATTATAAGTAAAAACAAAATATTCTCATCAGAAGCGACAGTAAAATCACTATGAATATAGTGATTTTCAGTTGTCACTTCTCATGAAAATGTTTTATTTTATGTTGACATAGAATATAATATAATTAAATAGTGTGAGAAATTAATCCATTAACGTAGACTTTTTCAAATTGCGTAATTTGTTTATAAAGTGAACTAACTTAACAAACAAAAAATATCGAGGTTAAATAAAGATATGTGCACATGAACAGATACAGTAACTATATAAAGTAATTTAGTAACTCAAAAAACAGATTTAATTTTTGAAATATTCTTATAGATTCATATTGGTGGGTAAATTTTGAATTGAAATCATCTCAAAAATACATAAATCTGATATAAGTATCGCAGTTAAGTAAAGATATGTCCACATGAACAAATACAGTAACTATATAAAGTAATTTAGACAACTGTAACTCAAAAAACAGATTTAATTTTTGAAATATTCTTATAGATTCATATTGGTGGGTAAATTTTGAATTGAAAACATCTCAAAAATATATAAATCTGGCATAAGTATCGCCGTTAAGTAAAGATATGTCCACATGAACAGATACAGTAACTATATAAAGTAATTTAGACACCTGTAACTCAAAAAACAGATCTATTTTTTGAAATATTCTTATAGATTAGTATTGGTGGGTAAATTTTGAATTGAAATCATCTCAAAAATATATAAATCTGATATAAGTATCGCCGTTAAGTAAAGATATGTCCACATGAACAGATACAGTAACTATATAAAGTAATTTAAACAACTGTAACTCAAAAAACAGATTTAATTTTTGAAATATTCTTATAGATTCATATTGGTGGGTAAATTTTGAATTGAAATCAACTCAAAAATATATAAATCTGATATAAGTATCGCCATTAAGTAAAGATATGTCCACATGAACAAATACAGTAACTATATAAAGGAATTTAGACAACTGTAACTCAAAAAACAGATTTAATTTTTGAAATATTCTTATAGATTCATATTGGTGGGTAAATTTTGAATTGAAATCATCTCAAAAATATATAAATCTGATATAAGTATCGCCATTAAGTAAAGATATGTCCACATGAACAAATACAGTAACTATATAAAGTAATTTAAACAACTGTAACTCAAAAAACAGATTTAATTTTTGAAATATTCTTATAGATTCATACTGGTGGGTAAATTTTGAATTGAAATCATCTCAAAAATATATAAATCTGATATAAGTATCGCCGTTAAGTAAAGATATGTCCACATGAACAAATACAGTAACTATATAAAGTAATTTAGACAACTGTAACTCAAAAAACAGATTTAATTTTTGAAATATTCTTATAGATTCATACTGGTGGGTAAATTTTGAATTGAAATCATCTTAAAAATATATAAATCTGATATAAGTAACGCCGTTAAGCAAAGATATGTCCACATGAACAGATACAGTAACTATATAAAGTAATTTAGATAACTGTAACTCAAACATTAGATTCAGTTTTTGAAATATTCTTGTATAAACAGTAATACAGTAACTAACATATTTGTATATGTAATTTCTAAATTTGTAAAATTCCTATAGTTGTTTTTTGTAGTAAAATAAATATTTCATGAAATGTGGGTGTCATGTGCACACACCAGTTGGTTTCATACACCATATTGGCACGTGCGGGATCAATTTGAATCATCCACGGTACGCCCCCGTGACAAATTACCCCGCAGCATTCCAGTGCTGCTGCGTGCGCCCCCCTGTAAGCGCCGAATGCTCCCCTCGTGCTATCAAAAAACAATGAATGTATAATTAAGTGGGTAGGAGTTGATAGGCCACTTAAAACTAACCCTCTACGGGTGAACCCGAGATATTTATCCAGCAATTAAATAAAACATATGCAGAATCAGGCATCTCACTATAGGTAGTTTAAGCCAATATCAGTAGACGATTAGCAAATTTAATATCAAATCAAGCTACATTTAACCAGCAGTATCCTTACAAGATTTGAAAGTTGTAACTAAATTGAATTAAACTAATAATCTCCACAATTCTCAACATGCTTTATTATTTTTTGTAGAACTACATTCACCGCCTTCCAACTAGAAGAACTAGAACGCGCCTTCGAACGTGCCCCCTACCCCGACGTCTTCGCCAGAGAAGAACTCGCCCTCAAACTCAACCTGAGCGAGTCGCGAGTGCAAGTCTGGTTTCAAAACAGGCGCGCCAAGTGGCGCAAACGTGAGCCCCCACGCAAAACTGGCTACATCACCTCAAACTCGCCCAGCTCCAGTATAACATCGAACTTCAACAACACTCTTGGGCCGTTCACGCAAGCGGCCAACACCATAAACGCATCCGCACCAGTGGATACGTGGAGCTATCAACCCAGTTACGATTTGGGCCATCTTAATCTTTTAAACTCATCACCGGCTAGCTACCAGAGTTTTGGTTCGCCGCAAGGTGGTTACTCGTATATGTTGAACTCGCACGACAGCCAGCTGTTTGGGGCGCCGATTAGGGCGCATGAATACGCAGCACCCTTAGCAAACCAAAGCCCGCCGCTGAGCAGGGAGTACTCGATGCTACAAACGCATTCGCCGGGGGCTGATGATAGTGGGATTGGAGCTAAGATTGAGTATGTTAATCATATGAATGGCTCGCCGGAGCGGTACGGGAATATTTCGCCTAAGTATGATTCTAATGGGATGATGCATGAGGTTAAGCAGGAGTATGATAGTCGGCTCAAGGAGCAGATCAAAATCGAGCCAAATAGTAATCAGACTTATGTTACGTTGCCTCCTTTTTTGAATTAGCTAGAATTTTTAATCGGTTCTATTTTTGTGAATAGAAGTTGAAGGACCATTTTTTATCTAAAATAATTGTATTATATTCGCATATTTTCTGAATAGTATTGTATTTTTCTGAAAAGTACCATTTCATTGGTTTAAATTTTGATCATCATATGAGGTATTTTTTGAATGCGTAAACTTGACTCTGTCGAATGTCACGTTTCTGATTAATACATTTGTATTTCGACAATCATTAAAAAACCTGGTATATTACTAATTAAGTCGTTATTTATTATTTTATGTCACCATAATATAAACAAACGTTTCATTGTTATAACAGATAATATTAAAAAATGTCCTTACGAGTGTTTGGTTTTATATTAAAAATTCTAGCAATTATTAGTTAATAACGTAGTATTAATAATTTAAGGTCTTGCCGGGCGATATATCAAAATATAGATGCAAAAACAATTCTTTTTATAAAATTGTAAATATTATCGGGGGGTGGAAATTAGTATTTCCATTTTTGCGTTGGCGGTAGAAACAAAAATGTGATTAGAGTTAACTAAAAAAAACACATCACTCAACATTTCAATTTGTTACGTACCTATTGTTACTTATATGTCGAATGTAAAGAGCGTTTCTCACGCCCGGTTTCACCAACGAATCTTAACTAGTTTAAGACCGTCTTAATAATAAGACGGTCTTAAAGCGTTGCACCAAACAAAAATCAAATCTTAAAACGATAAGACGGTCTTACATTGTAAGACTAAGTAAGATCTACATATGTTTGGTGCAACAGAATAAAAATTTAAGACGTGGTTATATATAAGACGAGTTTATATAAGACGAGCTCGATTCGTTGGAGAAACCGGGCGTCAATTTTTAATGATTATAAATTTACAATGATGAAGTAATCTTTTTCTCAAAAAAATGTGTTATAATTGTATTTGAGAGTAAAAACACTTTTTAAGCAAATAAGTCGGTTGAATTAAAAAACATCCTGCATACAATTTTCGTTTTTTTTTGCATTTTCTAAAAAATGTGTTTGTAAACATAATTTTGATTGTTAGTAAAACCACTTTTATAGTCAAAATACTATTATTTTTGTGACTTTTAAAAATTAAATGTGTATATATGTAATATTAAGTTTGTGTAAATAGGAAATTTTGTATTAGGTGTGAATTTCCAGTGCCATATTAGTTCTATAAACCATGTATTTTATATAAACATTTTATAACGAATATACAGAGTGATCTAATAAAGTTATCGCTTATAAAAAGAGATCTATTATTTTTTAAGTTGGGAGAATTCGATGTCTACTAGATTTAGAAAAATATTGATTTGTTAGTACGAGTATCAGTTATTACATGACTGTAGGCAGGGCCGTAACTAGTTTTTTTGGGGCTATGGGCAAGACCTCGTCACTGGCCCCCCTACAATAAATCTTCTCGTAACTTGTTTTACTCCTCTGAGATATTACATTTCCATTGCCTGTATTCTACTTTTATTTAAGTAGCTTTATTTAGCTATGTGTTTATGGTTGCATACACATTTAGCAGCTATACCAACATTCAGAATATATGCGTTGTTGCCGTATTTAATTCTTTTATGTTCCGAGTGTTTGCTAGAATCGTGGGCATTGAAATTATATTTTTGGATTCAGTGAATATCACGTTCCTGTGTTTGATGATTATTTTCAACTATTTGTAAAGCTGGGGCCGATAGCCGGTAGCAACATTGGCACTCCGTATTAAAAAAAATGCAGCGCTATTGGAGCGATAGTAGGAACACATAACTTTGCAGGCGATAGGTTGATTGGCAGTACTGTAGTATATATTTATATTTATGTAACTCCAACTACAATGCCACCGAATTAACGTCAAAATGTGTCCATGAAAATTTGGTATTTACAGCTTTTGACGAGTAGTGAGATTCAGAAACCAACTAGAATCTGATAGCGGAAAGTGAGACAAACACCTTTTACTATGACCACCTTAATGTTAAATTTACTAGACATTATTATTGTTAACCTTGTAATGTGTAACAACTAATAACGCAAATATTAAATTATTTTGATTTATATTTAAAATAATCTATAAAATATGAATCAAAATAACTTAATATTTGCGTTATTAGTTGTTACACATTACAAGGTTAACAATAATAATGTGTAGTAAATTTAACATTAAGGTGGTCATAGTAAAAGGATAAACCAGCACGGAATTAATTCAGTGTTCGTTTTAACGCCCGGAATTCCCAATGTTATAATCGCATGAAATTAATTTTACACCATTGAGTTTAGAATCCATATAGAGTAACAAATATATGTATATATATATATATATATATATATATATATATATATATATATATATATATGATATATATATATATATATATATATATATATATATAAATAACAATAATAAACCACCACCACCACCATCACCCATTACAGAATAGGATGGTGACTATTCCATACCAGCAATACATGCTGTTCTTTATTATTATCATAATTACAATTATAAATTATTAACTGTATTTCTTTTGGAAAAAAATTTATTTTATTATTGACCTTTATCCGATGACAAAGCGACACCTGATGCCAAAATATTGTCCCGAAATGGTGTAAAATGCAAATTTACATTAATTTTATATGCCCGAAATGGTGCAAAGGTGCACCATTTCGGACCGGCGCAGTGGCGCCACCATCGTTAATTCTATAGGTCAATTATTATTATTATTATAAATTAATTCTCTAGGGAATGTAGTTTCTTTAGATTCTCTCTATTGGAAACACTGAATAATTAAACAAAAGCTGTCATCAAATCAATCACACGCGTGTTTTAAAGGTGCCATGGCGTCAGCAATCAACAAACGCTGAAAAAAGTGTTCACAATTTCTGTCAGTATGAAGTTGCCAATTTATTCATTCATTAGATTATATTTTAAAAAAAGGCATCTAATATGTATATTAAGGTCGTTTTAGACAAGACAATTTCTTGATTCAAATGTTGTTCAAGAAATGAATTAATATATTGACTAAGAAATTGTCTTGTTTAGTTGACGAATCTGATACGAAACATATTTTGGAATAAGTTTTGGTCCGCGATCAGGCATGTCCGCATAAAATTTGCTTTTTAAAAATAGAACGCGTTTTATTTTCTATTCAAATCTACAATCTAATTCAATATTTCACACAATTTTCTGTATGATACGAGACAATTTAGATTGTGTCGCATTTTGACTAACATTTGAGTCCAGAAATTGTCTTGTGTAAACCGACCTTTACAGTGGTATTTAATTTAACTTGTTTGTGAAACATAGGTAAAGATACCGTTTTATAAATATATTCTAATATAAGATAATTATTAGCATTATAAAATTGCTCGGAAATAAACTTCAAACAATTGCACTCCAAGGTTGCTTGTGATTAAAATCGCGTTAGCCATGAATAATTCCATACGAAATGTTTGGGTACGAAAAATTTCCACCGTCAATAAACGATACAGTAGATATAAGCGTTGTCTGAGTGGAACTGTTTACAATATAATAAGTGAAGTTCGTATAAATTAATCATCAAAAACCGGCGACGAGTTGTACCGATTCGAGTACGATATTATTCCGACCGCGAATTGTAGCGGGATTACTCTTGAAACGGTAGAGCTATCAACATCATGTCAACGATTCCAACAGCAATACTAAATAATGGGCAGGAATGTCCTCAAATAGGACTTGGAACGTGGTTGGTAAGTTAAATTAATATTTATAGAATTATGACACATTTTCAACAACAAAATGTCTTTATATTGTGTGGAAAACACACCATAGGTATATTAATCTACAATTTTAATTCTCATCGTTATTTTAAATATATTACATAAGAATTTACAGATCTAGATTTTGATCTTCTTGCCTCAACTAGTGACGATAAAATTACAAGATCTCAAAATAATTTCCCCATATTATTTCAAGAGATTTTAAATTTGTAACTAGTCCGTTGTAAAAAAAAGGTTGGCCATGCTTACAACAGCTATGCACGTGATTTAAGAGATACATATATTAACAAATGTTGCTCTTATAAATAAAAATAACAGAGAAAATATATGAATTCTGCTTTATCATAATAATAAATGAAAACAATTATGTAATTTACTACATTAATCACATATAATAAATTACATATAAATTGTATGTAAAAACCTTCAATCATGTTATCATTTCATTAAACTATGTTTTGTTAACGAGTTTTTTTAGCATATTGACAAACTGATAAGGAAAGTTGTTTTATCATTTTAATATAAATTATATCTTTATATATGTGTGTGTATATATATATATATATATATATATATATATATATATATATATAATAATAATTTCTCAAAAATTTCACTCTCCGGTGGGACTTGAACCCACGTCTCCGGCTATCGCGGCCGTCGCGCTACCAACTGCGCCACGGAGGGTGGTAGTGGATAGTGCGTGAGATGTTCTTATGTCCAATTATACCCGTCCACTATTTTAAACGACTTGAACTATGTACTACACTATCATCCGTTATTTTCTATGATTAAATTAATGTCATTTATTAATTTAAGAGTAATTAAAAAAATATATGTGAAAAATAATGTAATGCATAGTTCAAGTCGTTTGAAATAGTGGACGGGTATAGTGAGATTGGTAGGGGCCGCCCGCCCACCCCACCTTTGTTTGCATAGTTTTTCCATAGGATAACACTCTCCTGGGAATGGGTTCAAGTCCCACCAGAGAGTGAAATTTTTGAGAAATTATTAATTAACATTGATACATCTGGTGATTCTTCATTCAGATAGCCGACAATGGCAAGAAGTACTTCACTATATATATATATATATATATATATATATATATATATATATATATATATATATATATATATATATTTATAGATATATGGATATCATGATTTATTTCTTGATAGTTTAATGCTTCAAAAACATTTCGACATCAAAATTATTGTTAATTGTTACTTTTGATTTTGTGTAATTGATTTCTTTACTCGACATCGGAATGTTTTTGAAGCATTAGACTATAAAGTATACCGAAATACCGTGGACTAAATCCACTATCTGAATAGTTGGATAGAATCCACAGTATTATAACTACAGCGTAGTCATAATGCTGTGGGTTCCATCCAACTTTTCAGATTTGATATAAATTATAGGATAATTTTTCATTATTTGTTTCGTTAAGGCTGGACCTGGTGAGGTGGAGAAAGCAGTTAAAACAGCAATCGAGGTGGGCTACCGTTTCATCGACTGCGCCATGCTCTATGGAAATGAAAAAGAAATCGGCACGGCCATCAGAGAAAAAATCGCTGACGGCACTGTGAAACGCGAAGAGCTTTTCATCTCTACAAAACTCTGGAACACGTTCCACGAGTTTGAGAGAGTCGTGCCCACCTGCAAGGAGTCATTAGAGAATTTCGGATTGGACTACATTGATTTATACCTAATTCACTGGCCTGTAGCCCAAAAAGTCAACAAACTAGACTTCTATAACCCATTTAACAACGCTGTCAGTACGGATTATGATTATGTGGATACATGGCGAGGGATGGAGGAGTGCGTCAAGCTGGGGCTTACAAAGAGTATCGGGCTATCGAATTTCAATCACAAACAAGTGCAGAGGGTGTTGAACGCGTGCCAGATTAAACCTGTTATGAATCAGGTAATGAATGTTTAGTTTGGCAAGTATTTGCTATTGTTTTAATTTTTATATCATGTTTATTTTCAATTTTAAATTAGTAGCAAAAAGACTATAATGAAACGAAACTGGAATGAAAATTTTGTCCTGGTTTACCGGTTAGTTTAAAACTATATTCCCACGACATCAACACAATATGCTCCTAATATATTTTTTAATTGATAAATCGCTCTCTCTGGATTAATTTTTTCGTTGCCATCTAAAGGACACATCCCCGTAGCTATGAAAATAGCGGGAATATTTTAAATCAAATTACTTATATATTTATAGCCGTTTTCAGTAAATGTATGATTATAGCGATCTCATAGCATTACGACAGACCTCTTAATAACGGAGTTAGATCATATGATAAATTACTTTTGAACTGTTTAATTTTTAGATTGAAGTTCATCCAAATTTGAACCAAAAGAAGCTGATCACATTCTGCAAGGATCGGGGCATTGCAATCACCGCGTATAGCCCATTCGGATCTCCAGCACGAACATGGAAGAAACCTGGCGATCCGGAGTTATCACTGAGTGACCCTAAGATTGTGGGGATTGGTGAGAAGTATAACAAAAGCTCCGCACAGGTTATTTTGCGGTATATCGTGCAGCTGGGCGCTTTTCCTATCCCCAAGTCCGTGAACGAGAAGAGGATTCTACAAAATAGCGATATTTTCGATTTCGAGCTTACTGCAGACGAAATGGCTGTGATGGATACGTTTGAATGCAATGGCAGAGCTGTGCCGGCTGATGAGTTGCGGGGTAGTCCTAATTATCCGTTTGATGAGGAGTTTTAGTGTTCATAGCTAATAGGTTTTGTTATATATTTACTTGTTTTTGTTTAATAAATGTATATAAAGGATCTCAGTGTTTTTCAAGAATTATAACACAATTTCGTATTCACAATTCAAAATCTCAAAACAGTTTTCTTCAAATTAGTAAATGAACAGCTAATTTCTTTACTGTTTAGTCAGCTAATTGCATTAAAATTCTACAATAATGCGTGATGGTTAAAGTACTTTTAAGGTATAAATAAGTTGCTTTCGTTTATCATTCGGGCAGGTCGGCTCGTGTTAGTTTATCCTTGCGAGCCGCTCCTGCAATGTATATTTTGCTTAGGTTCCCGTGCCATATCAACTACAGGTTAGGTTCTCTATTGTAATTGTGCGAAATAAATGTCGACGTGGTGAAGAAAAATTTGCACTAATTTACTTCGAAATTGTTATATATGTATGTTTAAAAATTCATAAAAAATTCATTTAATAAAACACGTTTATATAAATTTGTACACGTGTTACTGTATATATTAGCAATAATTGTTGTTGATTTCAAGTTGATTCAACAACAACAACTTGATTTATACTGATTTTAGTCGAGTAACAATTGTAATTTTTTATAACGTGTATGAGTAAAAATTCGTAAAAAATTCATTTAATAAAACACATTTATATAAATTCGTACACGTGTTACTGTATGCATTGGCAATAATCGTTGTTAATTTCAAGTTGATTCAACAACAACAACTCGATTTATATTGATTTTACTCGAGTAACAAATATAACATTTTTATAACTTGTATGTTTAAAAATTCGTAAAAAATTCATTTGATAAAACACGTTTATATAAATTTGTACACATGTTACTGAATATATTGGCAATAACGATTGTTGATTTCAAGTTGATTCAACAACAACAACTTGATTTATACTGATTTTAGTCGGGTAACAATTGTAATTTTTTATAACTTGTTTGTTTAAAAAATCGTAAAAAATTCATTTAATAAAACACATTTATATAAATTCGTACACGTGTTACTGTATGCATTGGCAATAATCGTTGTTGATTTCAAGTTAATTCAACAACAACAACTCGATTTATATTGATTTTACTCGAGTAACAAATGTAACATTTTTATAACGTGTATGTTTAAAAATTCGTAAAAATTCATTTGATAAAACACGTTTATATAAATTTGTACACATGTTACTGAATGTATTGGCAACAACTGTTGTTGATTTCAAGTTGATCCAACAACAACAACTTGATTTATACTGATTTTAGTCGGGTAACAATTGTAATTTTTTATAACTTGTTTGTTTAAAAATTCGTAAAAAATTCATTTAATAAAACACATTTATATAAATTTGTACACATGTTACTGAATGTATTGGCAACAATTGTTGTTGATTTCAAGTTGATTCAACAACAACAACTTGATTTATACTGATATTAGTCGGGTAACAATTGTAATTTTTTATAACTTGTTTGTTTAAAAAATCGTAAAAAATTCATTTAATAAAACACATTTATATAAATTCGTACACGTGTTACTGTATGCATTGGTAATAATCGTTGTTGATTTCAAGTTAATTCAACAACAACAACTCGATTTATATTGATTTTACTCGAGTAACAAATGTAACATTTTTATAACTTGTATGTTTAAAAATTCGTAAAAAATTCATTTAATAAAACACGTTTATATAAAGTTGGACACATGTTACTGAATGTATTGGCAACAATTGTTGTTGATTTCAAGTTGATTCAACAACAACAACTTCATTTATACTGATTTTAGTCGGGTAACAATTGTAATTTTTTATAACTTGCTTGTTTAAAAATTCGTAAAAAATTCATTTAATAAAACACATTTATATAAATTCGTACACGTGTTACTGTATGCATTGATAATAATCGTTGTTGATTTCAAGTTAATTCAACAACAACAACTCGATTTATATTGATTTTACTCGAGTAACAAATGTAACATTTTTATAACTTGTATGTTTAAAAATTCGTAAAAAATTCATTTAATAAAACACGTTTATATAAAGTTGTACACATGTTACTGAATGTATTGGCAACAATTGTTGTTGATTTCAAGTTGATTCAACAACAACAACTTCATTTATACTGATTTTAGTCGGGTAACAATTGTAATTTTTTATAACTTGCTTGTTTAAAAATTCGTAAAAAATTCATTTAATAAAACACATTTATATAAATTCGTACACGTGTTACTGTATGCATTGGTAATAATCGTTGTTGATTTCAAGTTAATTCAACAACAACAACTCGATTTATATTGATTTTACTCGAGTAACAAATGTAACATTTTTATAACTTGTATGTTTAAAAATTCGTAAAAAAATCATTTAATAAAACACGTTTATATAAATTAGTACACATATTACTGAATGTATTGGCAACAATTGTTGTTGATTTCAAGTTGATTCAACAACAACAACTTGATTTATACTAATTTTAGTCGGGTAACAATTGTAATTTTTTATAACTTGTTTGTTTAAAAAATCGTAAAAAATTCATTTAATAAAACACATTTATATAAATTCGTACACGTGTTACTGTATGCATTGGCAATAATCGTTGTTGATTTCAAGTTAATTCAACAACAACAACTCGATTTATATTGATTTTACTCGAGTAACAAATGTAACATTTTTATAACTTGTATGTTTAAAAATTCATAAAAAATTCATTTAATAAAACACGTTTATATAAATTTGTACACATGTTACTAAATGTATTGGCAACAATTGTTGTTGATTTTAAGTTGACTCAACAACAACAACTTGATTTATACTGATTTTAGTCGAGTAACAATTGTAACTTTTTATAACGTGTATGTTTAAAAAATCGTAAAAAAATCATGTAATAAAACACGTTTATATAAATTTGTACACGTGTTACTGTATGCATTGGCAATAATCGTTGTTGATTTCAAGTTAATTCAACAACAACAACTCGATTTATATTGATTTTACTCGAGTAACAAATGTAACATTTTTATAACGTGTATGTTTAAAAAATCGTAAAAAATTCATTTGATAAAACACGTTAATATAAATTTGTACACATGTTACTGAATGTATTGGCAACAATTGTTGTTGATTTCAAGTTGATTCAACAACAACAACTTGATTTATACTGATTTTAGCCGGGTAACAATTGTAATTTTTTATAACTTGTTTGTTTAAAAATTCGTAAAAAATTCATTTGATAAAACACGTTTATATAAATTTGTACACGTGTTACTGTATGCATTGGTAATAATCGTTGTTGATTTCAAGTTAATTCAACAACAACAACTCGATTTATATTGATTTTACTCGAGTAACAAATGTAACATTTTTATAACTTGTATGTTTAAAAATTCGTAAAAAAATCATTTAATAAAACACGTTTATATAAATTAGTACACATATTACTGAATGTATTGGCAACAATTGTTGTTGATTTCAAGTTGATTCAACAACAACAACTTGATTTATACTAATTTTAGTCGGGTAACAATTGTAATTTTTTATAACTTGTTTGTTTAAAAAATCGTAAAAAATTCATTTAATAAAACACATTTATATAAATTCGTACACGTGTTACTGTATGCATTGGCAATAATCGTTGTTGATTTCAAGTTAATTCAACAACAACAACTCGATTTATATTGATTTTACTCGAGTAACAAATGTAACATTTTTATAACTTGTATGTTTAAAAATTCATAAAAAATTCATTTAATAAAACACGTTTATATAAATTTGTACACATGTTACTAAATGTATTGGCAACAATTGTTGTTGATTTTAAGTTGACTCAACAACAACAACTTGATTTATACTGATTTTAGTCGAGTAACAATTGTAACTTTTTATAACGTGTATGTTTAAAAAATCGTAAAAAAATCATGTAATAAAACACGTTTATATAAATTTGTACACGTGTTACTGTATGCATTGGCAATAATCGTTGTTGATTTCAAGTTAATTCAACAACAACAACTCGATTTATATTGATTTTACTCGAGTAACAAATGTAACATTTTTATAACGTGTATGTTTAAAAAATCGTAAAAAATTCATTTGATAAAACACGTTAATATAAATTTGTACACATGTTACTGAATGTATTGGCAACAATTGTTGTTGATTTCAAGTTGATTCAACAACAACAACTTGATTTATACTGATTTTAGCCGGGTAACAATTGTAATTTTTTATAACTTGTTTGTTTAAAAATTCGTAAAAAATTCATTTGATAAAACACGTTTATATAAATTTGTACACGTGTTACTGTATGCATTGGCAATAATCGTTGTTAATTTCAAGTTGATCCAACAACAACAACTTGATTTATACTGATTTTAGTCGAGTAACAATTATAACTTTTTATAACTTGCATGTTTAAAAATTCATAAAAAATTCACTTAATAAAACACGTTTATATGAATTTGTACACATGTTACTGAATGTATTGGCAAAAATTGTTGTTGATTTTAAGTTGGCTCAACAACAAAAACTTGATTTATACTGATTTTAGTCGAGTAACAATTGTAACTTTTTATAACGTGTGTTTAAAAATTCGTAAAAAATCATTTAATGAAACACGTTTATATAAATTTGTACACGTATTACTGTATGCATTGGCAATAATTGTTGTCGATTTCAAGTTGATTCAACAACAATAACTTGATTTATACTGATTTTAGTCGAGTAACAATTGTAAATTTTTCTAACGTGTATGTTTAAAAATTCGTAAAAAAATCATTTAATAAAACACTTTTATATAAATTTGTACACATGTTACTGTATGCATTGGCAACAATTGTTGTCGATTTCAAGTTGATTCAACAACAACAACTTGATTTATACTGATTTTAGTCGGGTAACAATTGTAATTTTTTATAACTTGTTTGTTTAAAAAATCGTAAAAAATTCATTTAATAAAACACATTTATATAAATTCGTACACGTGTTACTGTATACATTGGCAATAATCGTTGTTGCTTTCAAGTTAATTCAACAACAACAACTCGATTTATATTGATTTTACTCGAGTAACAAATGTAACATTTTTATAACTTGTATGTTTAAAAATTTGTAAAAAATTCATTTGATAAAACACGTTTATATAAATTTGTACACATATTACTGAATGTATTGGCAACAATTGTTGTTGATTTCAAGTTGTTTCAACAACAACAACTTGATTTATACTGATTTTAGTCGAGTAACAATTGTAACTTTTTATAACGTGTATGTTAAAAAAATCGTAAAAAAATCATTTAATAAAACACGTTTATATAAATTTGTTCACATGTTACTGAATGTATTGGCAACAATTGTTGTGAATTTCAAGTTGATTCAACAACAACAACTTGATTTATACTGATTTTAGTCGAGTAACAATTGTAACTTTTTATAACGTGTATGTTTAAAAATTCGTAAAAAAATCATTTAATAAAACACGTTTATATAAATTTGTACACGTGTTACTGTATGCATTGGCTATAAGTGTCTGTAGTTGTATCTAGTAGGAACTATCCAGAATTTATAAATGCGACGATTTTCGCCTTCTGCGCACAGGAGGCGTAACCGCCACTTTAAAATGTATCTACTCTAACTGTTGGATTGTTTTCAAGTTGGTACAATTGGGCCATGTTAGTTAGAGCAAGGGTAAAGCTTGACAAACAAATCTTAAAATTAGTGCAGATATATGTACTAAATTTCTATTCATGCATTGGCATTAGGGATTGCAAAACCGATATACCAGGATCCCGAATACCTGGATTTAAATACCGGTATCCTTTCGGATATTAATAGGTATTATCTCAGACTAATAAATAAACTACCTTTTGTTTACTAACAAATGTATGTTTACCAACAGCAACGTTAAATGTGGCATCATAAGAAAATTGTATGCTAATATGGGCATGCTCTGTCTATATTTATTTATTAGTCTGAGGGTATTATTATTGGACACATGTATAAGAATTCTTATATTAGTCACCCTGGATAACGTTTAATCCCTACAGAGACCAAAGATCGACAAACGGCATATAAAGCCGCAAGCGTTTGTCTATATAAGCTAAAGAATTTAATTCAACAAATAAATCCGTATAGCTATCTATTTTCGATGATATATCTATGATTCCAAACGTATGTGATCATAAATAAACCCAGTGTTGTACCGTAGTTGATTTTGCCTGTCCGCACTCGACAAGTGATTCAGTCACTCACGAGACACGCAGGTGTAACAGTGGTGCAATAAACGCACCTCAGTGCGTGGGAGTAAAACACTACGCTTCTAACGGATTACCTCCCCAAAAAAAGTGTGAAGACAGTTTGTAAACAATTGAACAAAAAAAAAAAGGGTAAGAGTTTATTTTTATTTGGCGCATATTTAAATGTAGTCCGCTTTTTTTCCCTCTATGTTTTAAAGAGAAGTTTGTAGTTTTGTATACTATATCGATAGTAAATTACATTGTGCTAGTTAATAGCAACATGCTAATGTCATATATAAATTGTACTTACCATTTTTTTCGGAATTTGTAATCTGTCGAATCTGAAACAAAACATTTTTATTAATTTCAACTTTATTTAAGGCCAATTAATGTTATAATTAGAATATTTTAAAATGAGGGCGGTATGTCTTTTTTTATATCATCATTAAATCATGCAATAATAACACTAACACATCAGTACAACATCTAAATAAGCATTAAATTATCGATATAAAATTTCAAAAAAAAATAAAAATTCTTCCAGCTCAGACATTTGATTCTAACGTAGTATAAAATGTGTATGCAGAGCAACACCAAAAGAGTTTACAAATGTATAAACAACAACAATAATTGTAAAGTATGATGTTAAGTAATGTACATGTAATAGCCTACACCGAAAAGTAAAAGGTTAGTTAATTAATTAGTAGTTAAATATAACTCTGTATATAAATAGAAAATTAATTATGAAATCTATATTCAGCCAAGCGCATCTGCAATCTATTGTTACAGAAACACAATGTTCAGGCAGTGCTAATTAAACACAGTAACTAGGAACTTCCTTTGAAGCGTTAAAACAAAAGTAGCATAAGGATAAATAAAACGATTTTTTACTTTGTTTTTTTATCACACTTTGCAACTAGTCTCGGCTAAGCTCTAGCCATGTTCATATAAATCGTTTTATTTATCCTTTAAAATGAATTATCACAAAGTAGACGCCTTAACAATCGAATATTTAAAAGTAGCATAGGTTTGCTAGGCGATTTAATAGCCATTTTAATTTGGTGATGAAAACTGTATTATGTTAAGGAGCTTTTTATTAGTTATACAATTATTTACTGTAGTTAATAAATATTATGCATATTTATTAACTACAGTAAATAATTGTATAACTAATATAAAGCTCCTTAACATAATAAAGTTTTACATAGACATAGTCAGATGGCTCGGGAAAAACTTATAGCTCTGTCAAGGGAGATTTGGCAAGGCCTATATAATTTTATATGATGCATTAAGCGACTATTTTTACGAGAGTTTGTTTTACTTTTTGTCCGATAATTTTTTGTTATTCTTCTAGTATAATATTCATGTAGGTCTTTGTTTAGTTATAATTGTATATTGCATATATAAGTGTGAATCCACCCCTTAGCAATCTACATATCTAGATTTCGATCTGATTAGATCTCATCGGTGTTGCTCAGCTAGTGAGGATGATTTCACACAATATCTCGAGTGGTTATATACAAAAATGATACAACTAACCCCCTAGGAGGAAAGTTAAACGCCATCTAGCGGCACCACATCATTTAGCAATGCACACCTATATGGTAATAACCGTCAACATGCTCATGCCATCAGGATGACCGTTTTATAAGATTGGCATTGTGCTGATATCTCAAGTTGGAATATTATTCCATAGAGGGCACTACCCGGCAATCCTGATGACATGAGCATGTTGACGGTTGCATTGCTAATTGATTTGGTGCCGCCAGATG
Organism: Lordithon lunulatus; assembly: GCA_963942505.1. Classification (NCBI taxonomy): domain Eukaryota; kingdom Metazoa; phylum Arthropoda; class Insecta; order Coleoptera; family Staphylinidae; genus Lordithon; species Lordithon lunulatus. The sequence goes on from OZ012667.1 coordinate 66,155,975, forward strand.
GCGTTTAACCTTCCTCCTAGGGGGTTAGTTGTATCATAATTGTATATTGCTTTTTATACTTCCTGTTCTGACCTGATGCATGTTCGTTAATTTACTTTGTAATATGTTTTCTTCTATGTTTTTTTTTCCTCGGTATTGTGTGAGTTTATGAGTTTAGTGCCCGTATTCACCAACATCCCATAAACTTTATAAGTTCCATAAGCTATTGAATGGATAAATTGACAACATCATTGTGACAGAATATGCCAAAACAAATGTCAAACACTTGAATAGCGCTTGCGATTGGAGCTTTGATGACACCTATTGTTTAATTATTCAGTGTTTCCAATAGAGAAAATCTAAAGTAACTACATTCCCTACATAATGTATTTATTGTTGCTATAACAACGAATACTTATGGGATCAATAGCTATTGATAGATTTATGGAAGGCATATTATATATCTATTTTAGACATTTGTTTTGTGCTCTTTGTAATTTGTTTTTGTTTATATTTCTTGTGTTACGTTTGTTCATAATCATAATTCATAAAAATGTCCAACTTTTTATAGTAACCCATTTTTATAACAGAAATCTATTATATCGAAACCATCTCAGATAAATTATTCAATTAAAACCAGTTGTTGTCGTCCTATTCTCACGCCTAGTTTCTTTTCGCCCACACATTCTCTCTCGCCTCATTGTGCACATTTTGGATTTGAATAGCAAGATACAGAAAAAATAATATTGTGCAGTCCCCGTGACCCAATTAAACGCGATCGGGTTCAAGTTCACACGCTCTCGCAATTCCGCGCGACCTTGTTACGAACTTTTCAAGTCGACTGTTAAAATAAACCAAAATAATCCGCACCGGTGGTGTAACCCGGTGAAAATATCGCGATAACTTTCCTTTTAAATGAGTAGGCGTAACGTGTACGCGACTTGTAACCGGTTACAACAAAAGCGATGACGACAGTAATTACTTAACTTTTTCAAAGAATTATGTGCATTGATTTATTAGTAATATTGGTTTAATGTCCTTTCAGTTGTACATTTACAAAGAGGATATAACTTATTCAATTAACAATAAATTATAATCGTACCTAATAGGGGGTTTATACGAGACTAGAGTATGAGGATACAACTATAGACCGAGAAAAACATGGAAGCACGGACAGAAGAAGTAGGAAAAAAAGTCATAAAGAAGATAATAAACAATTAACACAGGACAGGAAAAGCTGACAATAGCAAAGGTAAAAATAACACAGACAAAACAGAAACAAAGAAAACACAATCTAGAGCCTGAAATAGCTAGATAAATAAAGTGAAAAGTCAGATTAGCTAAAGAAATTGAACAACGGGGCCGATTCCTTCAACATGCATAAGAGAATTAAGGAAATCACTGGCACAGGTAGAAAATATAGCATGCGAAATATAACATAGTAGATACATTTTGATGTGGCGGGTCCAAAGTTAAACTTTATGCGCAAAGACGCAGCCGTAAATAAGAAAGTGAAACCTACAAACATCACCTGGGATATTCGGGCCGCTGCACAGTGGGGCCGAATCCCGAAAAACGTGGCTAACATTACTAAACATTCGTTTAGAAGACTAATTTTTGTTCCTCAGGGATTTTAGCGGTCGCTGATTTCGATTCCGATGAACGATTTAAAAAAATCAAAATGGCTGAACCAAAATGGCCGAACCAAAATGGCCGAACCAAAATGGCCGAACCAAAATGGCCGAACCAACATGGCCGAACCAAAATGGCTGAACCAAAATGGCCGCGCCAAAATGGCCGAACCAAAATGGTCGAACCAAAATGGCCGACAAAAACTAATTTTTGGAAATCACTTGGTTCGAAATTAGACACACTGGGTTTTTTGAGGTCGCTGATGATTACACATCCGATGTAGGATTTTAAACATTCAAAATGGCGGACCCAAAATGGCGGACAAGAAAATAAATGATGCAAATAATTGCTTGAAATTGCTTAAACGCGGGTTTTTGAGGTCACTGATTACAAATCTGTCAACACTCGTCCAAACGAAGCCCATTTTTACTGGTCATCTTGAACAAATGTACTATCTATTTTTTCAAGAAATAAATTGTGGATTGAAATAAATTACATTTGCACGAGAATATGGTTTATATACCTTCATAAAAAATATTTTTATGATACGAATTTTTTTTTTGAATAACATATTTGCATGTCAGAAACAACTAAAACTAGTCACGTATATGAGTCATCCAAATACATAGCCACACATACACATATAAATACACACATAATTTGTATACCCTACAAGTATACCACTATAAAACTAATTGCGCAATGATACCCTTTCTAGGTCAGGTTTATCACCGTTTAATATAAATAAATTATTTAGAACGCGACCCATTAACTATAATAATTTATACCTAACATGTCAACCCCCATTTTATCGCCCACCAAACAAAAATGGAAGGCATTTTAGATGACACAATTAGATTAATCTCACGCATTGTCCGCGCGAAACAATTGAATTCTTTCGCAATTACCAGCCGCGCATTTTATAATGAATTTACATTGTTTTATCAGGAATGGTTTGATAATTACAGCCATTTCCTCCTCCTGGTCTAACCGGACTTGATTATTCTCAGTATAAATGTATATTTATAAATAGCGGATGAATAATTTTGACCACGATAATAACTATACTATATGATAATTGTTATTGAATAATTAATTGGATGCACGTGTATTTTAATTTCTTATACATTATTCGTGCGATAAGGCAGTTTCCCGAATTCGCTTTTCGGCTCGTGCTGTAAACTCATTCGCTCATTCGGGAAACTTGCCTTCCTGCACTAATAATGTGAATTACTATTCCCTGATAACTAAAGCATTCCTTGAATCTAAGTTGTGTTTCTTCAATATGGTTCCCGCATTGTTGGTATATTCGGGTGTGTATAATTTTAAGCTTTATGCTTATAGTACAATATTCGTCGCATTGCTTTGATGTTAGTTTTTTTAAATAGTAACAAAAGAGGGTGTGTATAATTTTAAGGATTATACTTATAGTACGATATACGTCGCATTGCTTTGATGTTGGTTTTTTTGTTTAAATAGTAACAAAAGATGGATTTGAGCCATGTTTGAGGTATCTTCCCCGTATCGTATATTAAAGGTGCTTTTGTTTAACATTAGTAGTCACCCCGTAGCGTGCTGTATCACTCAAAGTATTTCGGTCGCTCGCCGTAAACCTTGATGTATTAAATTCGATAATCTCAGGGTTAATAATTGAAAAATAAAACCTTCGGTTTAAAATCTAAAAATTCCCCATCAATTTGCGTGCAAAACATCGTTTCGACAATGACTACCAAGAAACGAGTCAATTCCGTTTCGGATTTACCAGCCGACATCGTCATCGTGTATAGGATGCCCGCGAGAAAGTGTTTTTCAAACATTCTGGGTCATTCGCTACTTTCTCCCTGCGGTCTGAGTAAGACCGCCAGTTGCGCCAAGACCGTCGCGCGTTAAGCACTCGATAAATAAATTTTTATTTGCGCGCAGATAACACCATGAAGACTTTCCTCTGTGCGGTTATCACGCTGGTGGTCTGCACCGGCACAGCGCGCTCCCAGTGTATCACCCCCAACGACAACGCCACCCCACAAACCAGCAAAAAAACGGGACTATACACAGGGCAACAGGAGTTCTCATTGGCGCTACTACAGGCTATAAACCATTTGAATCCTGATGGTAATCTGTTCTTCTCACCCTACAGCACGTACCATGCCCTTCTACTAGCTTACTTTATTTCATCCAGTGAAACGGAGGCGTTTCTGAAGAAAACTCTACGCCTGAGCGCTGATCAAGTAAGTAATATTTACTCTGTAAATTCACAGTTGTTATCGACTTGTATTTGTTTAATCTGTATAGACACGGCTAGGTCAAGGCTATCAGTTTCTCAGTAGTGGTCTAATCGTTTAATAATAACTTAATAACATAGGGGAATCAACAAATACACTAATGCGTGTCACAAACGAATTCAATAGAGATGAGAAAACATAGCTGAATGCATTTACAATTTTGATATTGATAGTTTTTATCTTTAAGGCTGTGTTATATAAAGGCGAGTTAACTATAACTCTTAATCCACTGTTAGGGGTTGGTTTTAATCTTTCAATTTTAAAACGTCATGTAGCTCTATTTACATATGAAGAGTACAAGGCAGAAAGGAGGAATCTCACTGGAAACTAATACGTCCCGGGACAGTCCCGAATGTTCAGTCCATGTCCCCATATTCAACAACTCGCTTGTTAGTCCCGAATTTAGAGCATTTGTTCCGAATTGTCCCGAAAAACAGTTGTATGAGAATGTAAAAGTTTAAATACACCTATTTATTTAAGTAGTGTAGAGTTTATCTTTTGTCTTCCTGGCACTAACGCTGCAACTGCGCGAGTATTTAGCATTGTGAACAGTTTTTGGTAATTTTGAAGGGTATGTTAATGACCAAAATAAATGTTGATGAAACTTGCAGGGACTTTTATAAGAAGATTAAAAAGAAAAAGATGTTCTAGGAAATATTCATGATTCAGAAACATATTATCAAAATAATTTAGAAGGGTTACAAATTTGTTACATACTATGTTCGTTAACTCTGCAGAGTAAGTTAACTCCACATTTATCTATGCTATGTTCAATTAATTATAAGCACATTTTACTATTGTAGATTGTTTTCCAAACATAACTAACTACATTCGTTTTCTAACTAAGATTGTGGAAATATGCAATAACTTACCGGGGAAAAAACTACACTACAAGGAAGGTATTGTTGTCGTGGACAATTTGGAGAAAAACAAATCTATTTTCGTTATATTTTATGCCTAAAATAGTCGAAACAAACCCGAGTTTTACGATATGTGTGTGTATGTATGTCTGTCCGTCTGTGTGTATGTATGTCTGTCTGTCTGTCTGTCCGTCTGTCTGTCTGTCTGTCTGTCTGTCTGTCTGTGAATAAAATTCCTGGTAAAAGACACAACAGATTGCCATCTAATTTGGCAATTAGTTAAGAAGACTATCTGGGAAGATCCAGTCAAAATTTGAGAAAAAACGGTCCAATAACAGCGAAGGAATCTCTATAAACATGATGTAATGCGTGTAATTGGGCGAGCTGCAGAAAAATAACAACTGACGATAGGAAAACGGCACAGCGGATCGCGACCAAATTTGAAAATGGGCTGAGAACTCGCGCTCGGTCGACGCTGTGAAAATTTGAGCAAAATCGGTCCACTAAACCTGAAGATAACACGATAATACCGAAAGTATGAAAGTATGAAAGTATGAAAGTATGAAAGTATGAAAGTATGAAAGTATGAAAGTATGAAAGTATGAAAGTATGAAAGTATGAAAGTATGAAAGTATGAAAGTATGAAAGTATGAAAGTATGAAAGTATGAAAGTATGAAAGTATGAAAGTATGAATGTATGAAAGTATGAAAGTATGAAAGTATGAAAGTATGAAAGTATGAAAGTATGAAAGTATGAAAGTATGAAAGTATGAAAGTATGAAAGTATGAAAGTATGAAAGTATGAAAGTATGAAAGTATGAAAGTATGAAAGTATGAAAGTATGAAAGTATGAAAGTATGAAAGTATGAAAGTATGAAAGTATGAAAGTATGAAAGTATGAAAGTATGAAAGTATGAAAGTATGAAAGTATGAAAGTATGAAAGTATGAAAGTATGAAAGTATGAAAGTATGAAAGTATGAAAGTATGAAAGTATGAAAGTATGAAAGTATGAAAGTATGAAAGTATGAAAGTATGAAAGTATGAAAGTATGAAAGTATGAAAGTATGAAAGTATGAAAGTATGAATGTATGAATGTATGAATGTATGAAAGTATGAAAGTATGAAAGTATGAAAGTATGAAAGTATGAAAGTATGAAAGTATGAAAGTATGAAAGTATGAAAGTATGAAAGTATGAAAGTATGAAAGTATGAAAGTATGAAAGTATGAAAGTATGAAAGTATGAAAGTATGAAAGTATGAAAGTATGAAAGTATGAAAGTATGAAAGTATGAAAGTATGAAAGTATGAAAGTATGAAAGTATGAAAGTATGAAAGTATGAAAGTATGAAAGTATGAAACTATGAAAGTATGAAACTATGAAAGTATGAAAGTATGAAAGTATGAAAGTATGAAAGTATGAAAGTATGAAAGTATGAAAGTATGAAAGTATGAAAGTATGAAAGTATGAAAGTATGAAAGTATGAAAGTATGAAAGTATGAAAGTATGAAAGTATGAAAGTATGAAAGTATGAAAGTATGAAAGTATGAAAGTATGAAAGTATGAAAGTATGAAAGTATGAAAGTATGAAAGTATGAAAGTATGAAAGTATGAAAGTATGAAAGTATGAAAGTATGAAAGTATGAAAGTATGAAAGTATGAAAGTATGAAAGTATGAAAGTATGAAAGTATGAAAGTATGAAAGTATGAAAGTATGAAAGTATGAAAGTATGAAAGTATGAAAGTATGAAAGTATGAAAGTATGAAAGTATGAAAGTATGAAAGTATGAAAGTATGAAAGTATGAAAGTATGAAAGTATGAAAGTATGAAAGTATGAAAGTATGAAAGTATGAAAGTATGAAAGTATGAAAGTATGAAAGTATGAAAGTATGAAAGTATGAAAGTATGAAAGTATGAAAGTATGAAAGTATGAAAGTATGAAAGTATGAAAGTATGAAAGTATGAAAGTATGAAAGTATGAAAGTATGAAAGTATGAAAGTATGAAAGTATGAAAGTATGAAAGTATGAAAGTATGAAAGTATGAAAGTATGAAAGTATGAAAGTATGAAAGTATGAAAGTATGAAAGTATGAAAGTATGAAAGTATGAAAGTATGAAAGTATGAAAGTATGAAAGTATGAAAATATGAAAATATGAAAATATGAAAATATGAAAATATGAAAATATGAAAACATGAAAACATGAAAATATGAAAATATGAAAATATGAAAATATGAAAATATGAAAATATGAAAATATGAAAATATGAAAATATGAAAATATGAAAATATGAAAATATGAAAATATGAAAATATGAAAATATGAAAATATGAAAATATGAAAATATGAAAATATGAAAATATGAAAATATGAAAATATGAAAATATGAAAATATGAAAATATGAAAATATGAAAATATGAAAATATGAAAATATGAAAATATGAAAATATGAAAATATGAAAATATGAAAATATGAAAATATGAAAATAAGAAAATATGAAAATATGAAAATATGAAAATATGAAAATATGAAAATATGAAAATATGAAAATATGAAAATATGAAAATATGAAAATATGAAAATATGAAAATATGAAAATATGAAAATATGAAAATATGAAAATATGAAAATATGAAAATATGAAAATATGAAAATATGAAAATATGAAAATATGAAAATATGAAAATATGAAAATATGAAAATATGAAAATATGAAAATATGAAAATATGAAAATATGAAAATATGAAAATATGAAAATATGAAAATATGAAAATATGAAAATATGAAAATATGAAAATATGAAAATATGAAAATATGAAAATATGAAAATATGAAAATGCCTAAATGTCAAAAGGTCAAAATTTCGAACTGTCAAATGTCAAAATGCCAAAACTTTAAAATGTCTAAATGCCAAAATGTTAAAATGTCAAAACGTGAATATGTCAAAAAAGTAGAAAAAGTTGTAAATGTTAAAAAATTAAATCGGTTACATAATTCTGAAAGTTGTGTAGTGCCTACACCAAATATATTTTATCATTTTTCATCGTTATCATTTTTCCACTTAGTATTTTTCAACCATCTCCTCTCGTAGTGTTTCATTTCAACCGTCTATATAGTTTCGTTTAAAACAGTTGTACCACAAAACATCTTCAAACTCCTAAATTTATTTGTGTGTTAGAACCACACACTTTTGATTCCATCTATTCTCGCTTGATGGTTGCTCATGAGAAATTGGAACAGTCTATTAGTAATAATTAATGTATTGTTGTTATTGTTATAGAACAAAGCTGATGTATTCAGAGCGTACAAATTCGACAAGTTCGTAACGCAGACGCGCTCGCAAAACGCCTCCTACGAGTTCACCAACGCGAACCGCATCTATGTGGACAACGACGTGAAGGTGCGCGATTGCGTGCCCAGTCTCTTCATAGACGAGCTGCGAACGATATCCTTCAAGGCGAATCCCGAGAAGTCGCGTGCTGAGATCAACACGTGGGTGGAGGAGCAGACGAGAAGCATGATAAAAGACTTGCTACCGTCCGGTAGCATTGATCAAACTACCAATTTAGTGCTTGTAAATGCGGCTTACTTCAAGGGGATTTGGGAGAACCAGTTTGATCCGGCAAAGACGAAAGAGGAAGTCTTCTATATCACTCCTACGAAGAGGACGTTTGTTGATATGATGCATGTGGAGGGTGCTTTCAATCACGGTAGGTTTAAATATACAATTTATTACATTACAGACTTAAAACATCTAATTTCAATAGTTATAATCACAAGAGGTGAATGATAATATAATAATAATTACTATAGATGAGATGTATGAGATGTAGCGCCGCAAAGGATCATTTTTGAGTTGTCCCGTTACTCTTGCCGGTCGGCGATGAGTGTAAATGAAAGGAATACTAGTTATTGTAGATTTTTTTTAAAACAATTAAAAATATTTGAATTAAGTTCCAGTTATAAGAAAATTTAGGATCTAACCCAGATGATAATTACACAATTTCACTATTTCTACTTATTGTTTGGAGATTATTTGAGTTTGGTGAGATGGCCGTCATCCAATAAGATACCAATTAAATTAATTATCATAGAAAATTGCTGGAAACAGTGTAGTGTAAAGTTTAAATCTCCAAAAATTTATTAGAAAATACCTACACCTTACAATATTTAATGATTCTAATAGATTCACCTTTACTCCGCAGAAAACCTCTGAAAACAGTGAAAGGTAATCCCCGAAAAATCGCCCCAATTGAGTTTAATATCTAACCCAGCTCAGTTATAAAAATAAAAAGCTTTAAAATCTATTAGAATTATTAAATTAAATATTGTAAGGTATAGGTATTAGCTTTTAATTTTTATAACTGAGCTGGGTTAGATATTAAACTCCATTGGGGCCATTTTTCGGGGATCACCTTTCACTGTTTTCAGAGGTTTTCTGTGAAGTTAAGGTAAATGTCGGGTAATTAAAATCTCTTTTTATCTCCTCATGACTGATAGCCCTATAAAGTTAGAAGTTTTTTCATTATAAATAATATAATTATAAATTCCAGATGTTTCGGAAAGTTTAATGGCTCACATTCTGGAGCTACCCTACCAAGGAGGCGATATCAGCATGTTCATCCTGCTGCCACCTTTCCTGAAAGACGACGGTGTCGCCACAATTCTTAAAAAACTGACGTTGGAGAAGTTCCAAGAGATAGTAGAAAATCGCCTGATGCTACCAAGAACGGTGCAAGTATCCGTACCAAAATTCTCCCTCGAGCATACAATCGAAATGGTTCCGGTAAGTACAATATAAATTACATATGTTATCGTTGCTTGCGCTCAAAAAAAAATGCAGTAGGCGGACTAGTGTCAAACTACCATCACATTAATTTGTCAGCAAAAAAATAATATGGCATTACCATTTCTCGTTAAGAACATAAGCTTGCACGCGTTACGAGTATCAAATGGGGCAGTTTTACTGCCGCACTTGTCGTGTTATTTGTGCAGAACTTACCACAGTGATAGGGAATCATTAGATTCCTCAGAAACCGGTCGTGATGAATTCTTCGTGATGGAGCTGCATGCCCGATTACACGCCACGATGACTCTAGACAAAGCCAATGAGTTGCAACCGAGAAACATGGTGGCCTTCGGCGCGCACGTGCCCAACTCCCACAAATTTTGGAACGAACGAAATATGTGCAAAATAAAAGCACCTAAATACCATCACACCATGAAGCAAATCAACGAGGTTTTTGAATCCGTTGAAAAGGTTGACGTGGGTGGTCCGTACACGTTGGAGGCGGCGCGACCAACCGACCGCACCGCCCTTATGGAAGAGATAAACCGGCAAAAAATACTGCAATTCATAAAGTACGCACAAAGCAGCAATAAAATGCAACCGATGAATTTAAATTATTACCAAAAAGGCAGTGCTGCGGACGAAGTAGAAACATTACCGAATCCAGACAAACGAATGGTGGTATCAGACGAAGGAGCTGCTTCAATCATCAACAAAGTCCCAAAATGGTGGAAACGAAGGGCTTTCGTTACGGCCAACAGTAGTAGAAATAGTTACATTCCACGAGCTACAATAGGCCAGAAAATGGGCATACGACAATACTCAACGGACTCCACAATGGTGGACAATGAAAACCCGGACCGAATTGATATAATTACAAACGAAAGTAAACTGGAAGCTTCGCCTGAAGAATCTGCCCCACTAGCACCGAATCTCGACGCAAATATAGTCCTTGTGAAAAGTGATAAAAAGAAGAAACACATCAATACAACTTTAGAGGCAGCTATGGAGATTTGGAATAACAGCAAGAAGAACACTCGCATCGATCAAGTAGTCCACGATAAGAGTAAAAACAGTCATAAGCATGATAAAGGTGACAAAAAAAAGCACCATTAAAAATTATGTGATGAACTTTTTTTATTATCCTGCTGGCAAATAGATAATACTGCTTTGAAAATGTAATGCCATATACAAAAGTAACCGTGTTTTATTTGAGTAGCAATAGCTATTTTTATAGTTGATACCGAAATAAATACATAACATACAAACAAATGTAACAGGATGATTTCTGTTAGCACACACGTCGGAATTAAGTATATAAAGTATATACTTTAAAGGCCTGTTTACAGTTACAAATATTTATATTGTTCGGCATCGGGTTCGTTAGTCTTATACAGGCAGCCCTGTAATAGTAATTTACATTATTAGTGTAGGAAGTCAAGTTTTCCGAATGAGCGAATAATGCCGAAGGCAACAGGGGCCAGAAAGAACAAACAAATTAATTATATTAAAAATAAACTACGCCTTTTAACTTCTTGGGAACCTGTCCGAAAATAGTAGTATCTAGGTATCCTGTATTAGGACAGTAATAGGAAGACCCCCCTCCCTATTACAACATAGTAGCTATCCATGAGTCATAAAAATTAAAAGCTTTAAAATCTTTTAGAATCATTAAATTAAATATTATATAGTATAAGGTGTAGGTATTTTCTAATCAATTTTTGGAGATTTAAACTTTGCACTACACTGTTTTTTGCAATTTGCTATGATAATTAATTTGATAGGTATTCTAGCGGATGACGGCCATCTCATCTAGCATCAAATAATCTCCAAACAATAAGTAGAAATAGTAAAATTGCGTAATTATCATCGTAGTAATTTAAATTGTTATAAAAACGCTCTATAAATCCCATAAAAATGCCCAAATCAATAAGTTATTATAAAATTAACTTACATAATTATTCACAAATTACACTCAAACGAACTACACGGAGAATTTAAACTATTTACATCTTTAATACGATGGGTCAGTGACCACTGCAGTGACTGATTCATTCGCGCTGCCGCATGAAATATAGATATGACGCATGGTTTTTTGTAACTCGCGTTCGCATCACCAGCATACAAGTTTTAAATATTTTATTTTGGTGCAGCATATAAAAAAAAAGGTAAAAACAAAATGATTCATATACTAGATGAAATTACTGTCATCCAAAGGATGATTCTTAGTTGCTTGAAATCAACAACATTTATTAAAACCACATACAGGATGGAAATTAAGTAGCGAATAAATTCGGTAACTATTAATAATAATAATAATTCTTTATATTTATTAATGTGTATGATAGCCTACACCGAAAGGTAAAAGGCAAATAGATAATATATGATAGAGAAAAAACCTAAGGGGATAATTATAATATTTTTTTAAATACTTTGTGTCGCCAAATATATCAGTAGAGTGATAATTGAATTTTGTTAAATTGTAGTTTAAATATTCATTAAAAAAAATTATTATAAAAACAAATCCTATCTTGTTCTATTTCTCACATCAGTATCAAGACAAAAATTAATTTTCTACCAACTATCAGATATTAAAAAAAAACACACAAGGAGGGGATATAACTACAAAACTTGAAGTGACAAATAATGTTTGAAAATTCAGATTCCCCATTAAATTCACTTTCAAACAAGTGCAAACTTGTTCAATTTCTCACATTAGTAATGACAAAAATGGATTTACTTGCAAATGTTATTTTTTTAAACAGACAAAACACAAAATGGGGCTGTAACTACAAACATTTAAGAGGATGCTAGTTTGAAAATTGAAACTCCCACAAGGAGGGGATATAACTACAAAACTTGAAGTGACAAATAATGTTAGTTTGAAAATTCAGATTCCCCATTAAATTCACTTCAAAACAAGTTAGACTTGTTCAATTTCTCACATTAGTAACGACAGAAAGATGAATTTACTAACTACTATCATATTATTTTGAAAACAAAACACAAAATGGGGCTGTATCTACAAAAATTGAAGTGGACAAGAATGCTAGTTTACGAATTCAAATACCCTATTAAATTCACTTCAAAACAAGTTAAACTTGTTCAATTTCTCACATTAGTAATGACAGAAAGATGAATTTACTAACAACTATCATATTATTGTGAAAACAAAACACAAAATGGGGATGTAACTACAAAACTTAAAGTAGCAAAGAATGCTAGTTTGAAAATTCACTTTAAAACAAGTGTAAACTTGTTCAATTTCTTATATTAGCAAGACATAAAACAGAAACATGGATTTAATTGCAACTGTTATTTTTTTTACCAGACAAAACACAAAACGGGGCTGTAACTACAAAACTTGAAGTGGCAGAGAATGCTGGTTTGAAAATTCACATTCAAACAAGTGTAAACTTGTACAATTTCATAGCAAATACATTAGCAACGACAGAAAAATGATGATTTATTAGCGATCAGATTATTTTAAAAACTAAACACAAAACAGTGCTGTAACTATAAAACTTGAAGTAGTAAAAAATTCTGCTTTGAAAATGTAGATATCCCAATTAAGTCACTTAGAAACAAGTGTAAATTTGTTCAATTTCTCATATTAATAATGACAGAAAAATGGATTTACTCTTGTAACTATCGATTTTTTAAAATAAGACATAAAATGGGACTGTTACTACCAAATTTGACGTCGTAAAAAAATTGTAGTTTGAAAATTCAAGCTTCCCATGAAATTATCTTTGAAACAAGTCTAAACTTGCTTATATTCTCACATTAGTACCGATAGAAAAATGGATATACTACAAACTATCAGATTATTTTAAAACTAAACACAAAATGGGGCTGTAACAACAAAATTTGAACTGGTAAAAAATTCTGATTCCCTATTGAATTCTGCTTGAAACAAGTCGAAACTTGTACAATTTATCAGATTATTAACAACATAAAGATTGAATTACAAGCAAGTTGTCAGATGTATTTGAAAATAGAACACAAAGTGGGCTGTAATTATAAAACCTGACGTGGTAAAAAAATGTGGTTTGAAAATTCAAGTTCCCCATTAAATTCTCTTTGAAACAAGTCTATACTTGTTCAATTTCTCACATTAGTAATGACAGAAAATTGATGTACTTACACAAACTAGGACTGTAACTACGAAACTTGGTGTGGTTAAAAATTGGTTCCCCATTAAATTCACTTTAAAACAAGTGTAAGCGTGTTCAATTTCTCGGATTAGAAATGACAGGAAAAGGGATTTACTTGAAAATGTGTGTCTTTTTAAACAAAACTGAAACTAGAACTGTAACTAGGAAACTTGATGTGATAAAACATTGTGGTTTGGAAATTCAAGTTCCCCATTAAATTAACTTTGAAAGAAGTATAAACTTGCTTAATTTCTCAGATTAGTAACGACAGAAAAATGGATATACTACAAACTATCAGATTGTTTTAAAACTAAATACAAAATGGGGCTGTAACAACAAAATTTGAACTGGTAAAAAATTCTGGTTTGAAAATTCTGATTCCTTATTGAATTCTGCTTGAAACAAGTCGAAACTTGTACAATATCGCAGATTATTAACAACATAAAGATTGAATTACTAGCAAGTTGTCAGATGTATTTGAAAATAAAACACAAAGTGGGCTGTAATTATAAAACTTGACGTGGTAAAAAAATGTGGTTTGAAAATTCAAGTTCCCCATTAAATTGTCTTTGAAACAACTCTAAACTTGTTCAATTTCTCACATTAGTAATGACAGAAAATGGATGTACTTACACAAACTAAGACTGTTACTACGAAACTTGGTGTGGTAAAAAAATTGTTCCCCATTAAATTCACTTTAAAACAAGTCTAAGCGTGTTCAATTTCTCAGATTAGTAATGCAGGAAAAGGGATTTACTTGAAAATGTGTTTCTTTTTAAACAAAACTAAAACTAGAACTGTAACTAGGAAACTTGATGTGATAAAACATTTCCCCATTAAATTAACTTTGAAACAAGTCTAAACTTGCTTAATTTCTCAGATTAGTAACGACAGAAAAATGGATATACTACAAACTATCAGATTGTTTTAAAACTAAATACAAAACGGGGCTGTAACAACAAAATTTGAACTGGTAAAAAATTCTGGTTTGAAAATTCTGATTCCTTATTGAATTCTGCTTCAAACAAGTCGAAACTTGTACAATTTATCAGATTATTAACAACATAAAGATTGAATTACTAGCAAGTTGTCAGATGTATTTGAAAATAGAACACAAAGTGGGCTGTAATTATAAAACTTGACTTGATAAAAAATGTGGTTTGAAAATTCAAGTTCCCCATGAAATTGTCTTTGAAACAAGTCTAAACTTGTTCAATTTCTCACATTAGTAATGACAGAAAATGGATGTACTTACACAAACTAGGACTGTAACTACGAAACTTGGTGTGGTAACAAAATTTGTTCCCCGTTAAATTCACTTTAAAACATGTCTAAGCGTGTTCAATTACTCGGATTAATAATGACAGGAAAAGGGATTTACTTGAAAATGTGTTTCTTTTTAAACAAAACCAAAACTAGAACTGTAACTAGAAAACTTGATAATAAAAAATTGTGGTTTGAAAATTCAAGCTCATTCAATTTCTCACATTAGTACCGACAGAAAACTGGATATACTACAAACTATCAGAGTTTTTTTTAAATAAACACAAAATGAGGCTGTAACAACGAAATTTGAACTCATTAAAAAAATTATGGTTTGAAAATTGTGATTCCCTATTGAATTCTCCTTGAAACTGCGAAACTTGGTGTGGCAAAAAATTGGTTCACTTTAAAACAAGTCTAAGCGTGTTTAATTTCTCAGATTAGTAATGACAGTAAAAGGGATTTACTTGCTATTGTGTTAAACAAAAAAAATATGGTTTGGAAATTCAAGTTCCGCATTAAATTCTCTTTGAAACAAGTCCAAACTTGCTTAAGTTCTCATATTAGTAACGACAGAAAAATGGATATACTACAAATTATCAGATTATTTTAAAACTACACACACAATGGGGCAGTAACAACGAAAGTTGAACTGGTAAAAACTGCAGGTTTGAAAATTCTGATTCCCTATTGAATTCTCCTTGAAACAAGTCGAAACTTGTTCAATTTATAATATTAGTAACAACATAAACATTGAATTACTAGCAAATTGTCAGACGTATTTGAAAATAAATAAATACAATTTGGGGCTGTAATTATAAAACCTGATGTGATAAATAATTTTGTTTTAAAAATTCAGTTTCCGTATTAAATTCACTTTAAAACAAGCATAAACTTGTTCAATTTATGACATTAGTAATCACAGAATCATTGATTTACTAGCAAGCGTCTGTTTTGTTTCGATACAATACAAACGGCTGTAACTACAAAACTTGAGGTGGTAAAAAAAACTGGTTTGAAAATTCAGATTCCTTATTGAATTTTCCTTGAAATAAGTCGAAACTTGTTCAATTTCTCACATTAATAACAGCATAAACATTAAATTACTAGCAAATTGTCAGATGTATTTGAAAATAAAACACAATGTGGGGCTGTAATTATAAAACCTGATGTGGTAAATAATTTTGTTTTAAAAATTCAGTTTCCGTATTAAATTTACTGTAAAACAAGCATAAACTTGTTCAATTTGTGACATTAGTAATCACAGAATCATTGATTTACTAGGAACCGTCAGATTTGTTACGATACAATACAAACAGCTGTAACTACAAAACTTGAGGTGGTAAAAAAATCTGGTTTGAAAATTCAGATTCCTTATTGAATTTTCCTTGAAATAAGTCGAAACTTGTTCAATTTCTCACATTAGTAACAGCATAAACATTGAATTACTAGCAAATTGTCAGATGTATTTGAAAATAAAACACAAAGTGGGGCTGTAATTATAAAACCTAATGTGATAAATAATTTTGGTTTAATAATTCAGTTTCCGTATTAAATTTACTTTAAAACAAGCGTAAACTTGTTCAATTTATGACATTAGTAATCACAGAATCATTGATTTACTAGCAAATGTCTGATTTGTTTCGATACAATACAAACAGCTGTAACTACAAAACTTGAGGTGGTAAAAAAATCTGGTTTGAAAATTCAGATTCCCTATTGTATTCTCCTTGAAATAAGCTGAAATTTGTTTAAGTTCTCAGATTAGGAACTATATAAACATTAAATTACTAGTAATTGTCACATGTATTTGAAAATACAATACAAATAGTCCAGTCAATAAATATATTATAGTATTATAAGTGCCTTTCGTTTATCACTCTGTGCTGGTAGGGCTTATTGTATTTGCCGCTTCAGATGCGCATAACTCTACCTCGGCCCTTACAACCGGCGGCGCACGACCGCAAGACAATACTGCACACCACGGGGACGACTAGCAATGATAAACCATGCTAAACGAAAGCGCCTATGGTAGAGTACAAGAGTTATAATTATAAAAATATGTTGAACTTTTGATCCAGTTGAAAATAAAGTAGCAAAAGTGTATATATAAAATTAACCTTCTGGCATTCGCGCTCAGTCTCTTAGACCCGGAGCATATATATGCTCCGGGTCTATGAGTTTGTGTCTGCATCGAAAAACGATATAAGAAACTAGATAATGCCATACGGACTTTAGTGTACTTTTGTAGGTCATTATCAAGTGTATGTTTATTTCAAATTGTTTGAAAATTCAAAAACATACATGCTGGTTGACTGAATGGCTTTATGTGACAGTTGTCATCATTAAATATAAAATCAAAGTTTGCCTTTTTAAATAAACAGTATTGTAATTAAATTTGACGTTTCGTATTTCACAAAATTCCTCGTTATTCTTATTGAGTTCATTAAATCTAGTAAAACTAAATTACAAGCTAAAATGAGCGCAAATATGGCTTTCCGTGTCTGGAACCAGATTACCAGTAAGTTGCATGGTATGCGAAGTCAGAGTCTTGTCAGACAAAAATGCACGTCCGCACCACAGCGACCCCGTCGTAAAGCACACTCCCAGCCACCACCTTCAACATCAGTAGAAGCCTCCCGCCCAACAACGAAGCGCTATCAGATAAAGCCCGGCACTAGCCCAGAAATTGAAATATTCGCGAGCCGTCAAAACTACAAGAAACAATCCATAATACCGCCATGCACCGCGCCGGCCATCAGGCCACGAAGCCAAATAGAATCATTCAGAGAAAAGCCTGTTCCCCAACCACAATCTCGCCTGGAATGTCCGAAACCAAAATCCAACATTTACTTCAAATCGGCATACAAGCCACCCAAGAAAACCGTACATCCTGAATTTAAACCAAGCATGAAACTCTTCCAAGAGATCAAATCACAAACCCAACCAATCGAGGAAAAACCGAAGAAAATGGAGTCTCGCAACTTCAGCACAACATCCAATGCAGACGCCCCCAGAGTGCTAACGAACAACAAAACCAACCAAGTCCATCAAAAAGCATTTATGACAACAGCGACGTCCCAGCAAGTCGCCGAAAAGGCGGACAAAAAAAAGGTTACCGTCCCGTGGTACAGCTACTCAGAAATGCTCAAGCGAAGGTCCGAAAAGGGCCATACGCAGTCCGAAAGCAGCCCTGAGTTAAAAAAATCCTCTAAACAACCAGACGCGATGTCAGCACAAAAACGTGGGTACTCCACAAAAAGCCGCATTGCCATACCAAAATCCCAAACAACAATCGTTTTACAAAACACGTGTCCGAAACCCAAACCGGACATTGATACCATCATTGCCAAGTATAGAGTGTCGTTACCATATAGGGATAGTTTTTTCAAAGCAGCAAATGATGAAGACGCCGAGAATGAGAGTGGGTTAAGACAGAACTATCAGTACACAAGTTGTAAACATAAATCGAAGATGGTTCCTCCGAAAAATTATAAACGAAAATCACAATTTGCTGAGGAGAAACTAGTGAGTGATGCAGTGGTGGTTGAACCGCACAACAGGTATAACTTAGAGAAACAGTTCGATCAGAGAAAAATGTCTCTGTCTCACAGACCGAGTATTTATGGCCGCGAGCGGATGTACAGCCATGCAACTTAGTGTGAATAAGCCTCCTGTGGTAATCATTAATCCATTTAAGTTTAATTTGTTTTGTGGGTGTTTATTACTATTTGAAATTATTATGAAAGATTTATTTTTTTTAGATGTATATGCTAAATTGATTTTATTGTAACAAATATATACATCACATATTTCGTGTCTCGTTTTTTTTTTCGCTATTTTGTGAATGAATGCATGGGCAGTTATACATAAATATATAAATATATATAAAAATAAATATATAGCATAAATACGTGGGCCAATTTTAAAGCATTAGGCTTTAAAAATTACTTACTTGAACACGTTTGTAAAAATAATATACATACCCTCGTATTTACCAACGTTCTATAAATCTATCAATAGCTATTGAAGCCATAAGTGTTCGTTGTTATAGCAACAATAAATAAGTTATCTAGGGAATGTAGTTACTTTAGATTTGATCTATTGGAAACACTGAGAAATTATAGAAAATGTGTCATGAAAGCTCCAATCACAAGCGCTATTCAAGGTGTTGACATTTATTTCCCATGTAATGTGTAATGTAAATTGATATATAATGTTTAAATTAAATTTTTAATTTACATTAATTTACGCAATGGGTGCAATTGGAATTTTGTTTATGCTTGTTTATGTAAAACTGTACATTTTCGTTATAAATTCGACAAATAGCGAAACTTTCAATTCTAGCACGTTTGTCTTTGAGAGTTTTCAACAAAAAAAAACGCCTGCGGTGCCACATCAATTTGCAAAGCATACCCATATGGTAATAACCGTCAACATGCTCATGCCATCAGGATCACCGGGTATATATGTTTTATAAGATTGGCCTTATGCTGATATCTCAAGCACTCTGTTGGAATATTATTCTATAGAGGGCACTACCCGGTGATCCTGATGGCATGAGCATGTTGACGGTTATTACCATATGGGTGTGCATTGCTAATTGATGTGGTGCCGCCAGATGGCGTTTTACTTTCCTCCTAGGGGGAAAGTTGTATCATTTCTCTTCTACTCGAGATATTGTGTGAATTCATCCTCACTAGCTGAGCTACACTGATGAAATCTAATAAGATCAAAATGTAGATATGTAGATTGCTAAGAGGTGCACTCACACTTATATATGCCTACGATGCTATTTTTTAATATATGTACAATCACACAAAATTGCGCGGGTAATAACGGCTTAAACAAATATATTTTGGAGTAATGGCAGAAAAAGTTCCTCGACCGCTAGATGATGTTTAATCAATGCTAAAATTCGTTAACCAGAAGGGGGAGGTTTGACTTACCGCGCGGCAGTAATCAAAAAGATTCGATTTTTGAGTCGGCCATAATAACAAAGCGGAATTTAATAAAGAACCGGCGTTAAGTGGCGCCATCTAGTGGTGCTAAAATATATAGTGCATTTTATCTCGCTTGACTAACTAGTAGCTCGCTTCGCTCGCTTGTGTTTGTGTATGTGTGGCTGTGCAAAACAAAACAAAACAAAAAACTGACAAGTGCCATTCTTGTATATAGATCCTTGAATCACTGGGTGTTGGCAACCTTTTCAAGTCCGACGCCGATTTTTCCATACTAACGGGCAACCGGGACCTGTCACTGGGGGCCGGCATTCACAAGGCGAAGGTGCGCGTGGACGAGACGGGGGCGACTGCCGCCGCCGCGACCGCCCTGTTCACATTCCGGATGATGAATGAGGACCCGCCAGTGCAATTCAATTGTACCCGGCCCTTCGTTTTCATATTGTACAACAAGCACTTGCACACTGTTCTGTTCATGGGCGTCTACAGGAATCCTTAAATCTATATCTCTCTACTACTAATTTTAACTCTCTTGTCTTGTCTCTTGTTTGTGATTTGAAGTGTAATTTTTTAAGCAATAAACGCTATTTTAACTAACCGTAATTGGACTGTATTATTTAAACAAATTTAAATTTACCATCCATACAAATTCTGGCTTAACGGTGAGATTACACAAGATTTATGCAACTGCATTGCAACATGATACAATTCCCCCCCCCCCCCTAGCAGGAATGTTAACGCCATCTGGTGACACCACATATTACTATATGGATGTGCTTTGTTTAATCATTGCCAACTGCATCAATGAGAGCGAAGCTGTCTTTGATGCAGTTGGCAATGGTCAATAGAGAATGATCTTTATTCAATATAAAATAATACTGTCATCTGGCGACACCAGATATTGATGCTTTATCAATCTGCCTTATTTTAGGTTATTGTATGTATGGTTGCATACACATTTAGCAGCTATACCAACATTCAGAATATATAGACTGTTGCCGTATTTAATTGTTTTATGTTCCGATTAATCGAGTGAAATCTAATCCAATCCGAAACAGCATATAAAATCAATGTAAATTTGAATTTTACACCATTTCGGGACATTTTTAGACACCAGGTGTCGCTTTGCCATCGAATAGAGGTCAATTACCAATGAGAAAATAAACCATCAGAGTTTATGGTAGTGGATTCTTACATATTAAGTCCATACTATAAGAAAACAATACTCTTACAACAAACAATCAACGGAAATTTAAATAATTCAATAACGAAAACTTGGCGCCAAAAGTATATGTCACCTTTGCGCCATTTTGGGCCAGCGCAGTGGCGCCCCCCATCGGTAATTATAGAGATCAATAGATCAATATACAAGTTTTTTTTAAATATAAAAATTACGATTGGTATACCATATACATGTTATAAGTCGTATATGATTAAAGTTAAGGCATAGAACTAACCAAATTAATATTTGTTTTTTCATTTGATGTTTTAGATTTTGGAAAAATTGGGCGTAGGCAACCTCTTCACCGGCAACGCTGACCTATCAAAACTAGGCAACGTGACACTAGGCAGTGCCCTACACAAATCTCGCATTGAGATTAATGAGAAGGGAACGAAAGCAGCCGCAGCGACCGTACTATTCACATTCAGATCGAGCCGACCGGCCGATCCAGCGGTGTTCAACTGCAACCACCCCTTCGTTTACTTAATTTATGACAAAATTGACAAGTCCGTGCTATTCACAGGCGTTTTCCGGCGGCCGTATTAATATAAATTAGTTAACAACCACCAAAGTATAGTTTGCATACTTTTCGAGTCAGTTTTATAAATGTATTTAAACTATTTAAAAAATATTATAAACTTGGATTTTTATAGTGTTATATGTGTACGTATGCAACTTGTTCTACTTATTTGCAAATGGCCGTTTTAAAGTACCAACGCCGTACATAAAAACAATATAAACGCAACGTTTTTTTTGTTTTAACAAGCAGATATTCTAATATTTATTAGTTACATTTTGTGTGCGATGAATGATGTAAAAATGTATGTTTTATATAATTTTAAACAATAAAAGATAATTATTAGTTTGGCTGTAGATTATATTTAATTTTTTTTTTTAAATCCGTAGATGTAAGAAAAATTTAGTGACTTGTGTGATTGTATATATATTAAAAAAAAACACCGTAGGCGCTGCTCTGAATCTTGTTTCAAAAACAAAATGAACCGGATTTCAACTAAACTTCAAGCCGTCTCTGAACAAACTAGGGATAGTTTGCTCAGAGACGGCTTGAACTTTAGTTGAAATCCGGTTCATTTTGTTTTTGAAACAAGATTCAGAGCAGCGCCTACGGTGTTATTTTTTAATATGTTAGGAATAACAGCAGAAAAAAATGGTTGGATTGGAAACATTAATATAGTTTATATAGCCGCTTTCGTTTATCGTTCAAAAATTGTTCCGGGCTGTTCACCAACCAACCAACCAACCGGACAGTGCCTTTGACTGCTTTCTGTAGGCCACGTATAAACATCCAACCACTCTTAACTATGCCGTTAGGCCTCTTAACTATGCCGTTAGGCCCTTGGGGATTACCACCACTAATTGCATACTTTACTTCATGCCAAACAAGTTTAATTTTTCATATTTTGGCCGCTCAAAGGCGATTTGGCCCCAGTGTGCGCCGGTTGTAAGGGCCTAGGTAGAATTATGCGCATCGGAAGCGGCAAATAGAACAAGAGACAATAAGCCCGTGCCAGCCCAGAGTAATAAACGAAAGGCACTTACAACATATAACGACAGTGCAGCAAAGTACTCAACCACGAACCCTTTTTTCTAGCCATATTTTTGAATAATTTTTATTATTGTTTGTTACCATTGTGGGTAGTATGAGGGTAGTATGTAATGGTAGGAAACAATAATCAAAATTCAAAAATAGGGCTAGAAAAAAGGGCTATTTAGATTATCCGTTGTCTCTCTACCAAACCCCATTAGTTCTCAGAACAATTGAAGTGTAGCCGAAATATAAAACCAACAAATCGCTATTTGATTTTTATATAGATTAGATATAAGTACATAGACAGTTATTAAATAACGCTTTGTTGGTGTTTATATTTCGGCTAGACTTCAATTGTTCTTGCAACTAATGGGCTTTTGTTGATACTACAGATAATCCGAATAGATTTATTTATGCAAAACGATATTCGCCATCTGTGGGCGGGAAAAATGTCGAGATTATTTAAAATGGAACCGGTAAAGCTACAGGGCTTGGCAAAATTTTCGAACTAGCAAAATTATATAACATGTTCGGAAGTCGTTGTAGATCTCATTTTATAGGTCTTTTAATTTCAAAGAAAAATAAGAAAAAATATTGTTATAAATTATTTATTGTTATAAATTATTTATTGTTATAAATTATTTATATTATAAATTATATTATTATTATTGTTATAATTTTTATAATTGTTCCGTTTTCGCGGTAAGCGGAAGAAGTGAAGAAAATAAAAATGAAAATGGTCCAATCAAGATCAACTCGAGTCCATTGGATAGACAATTATTAACCAATTGAAAAATCGATTTTTCTCTAAAACAAAAGATAAACCCGTCACGAATTTAATTTGAAATGTGATAAAATTCAGTAAAATTATCAAAACTATCCTCTATTGCGTCAATGTGAGTCGTCATAGCAGTGACATGATACTCAAACTAAGTCATTTTATTGGAAATATAATCTAGATGGCGGGGAAAGTGTCGAGATTGTTTCAAATTGAACCAGAAAAACTACAGGGCTTGGCAAATTTTTTAAACTTTCAAAATTTTATATCATGATAGAAAATGGTTTTTGGTCTTATTTTGTAAGTCTTCCATTTCCAAGGAGAAAAAGATAAAAATATTGTTATGAAAAGTATACCGTTTTGGCGGTAAAGTCGAAGAAGTGATGAAAAATAAAATAAAAATTGCCCAATCAAGATGAACTTTAGGATTTGGATAGACAATTTTGAATCAAAGGAAAATCTTAATAATCGTTTTTCGTTTTTAGTGTAGTACTGGTTTCCTAAAACAAAAGACAATCCCGTCAAATGATAAATTATTAATGTGATGAGAATCTATATCTATGGGGCTGTCCCAGAAATGGCTTGGCACTAAATCTCATGTCAATTGATTGGAAATATGATCTAGATGGCGACAAAAATGTTAAGATTGTTTGAAATTGAACCGGAAAAGCTACAGGGCTTGGTAAAATATTGTAACTAGGAAAATTTTATTTCCCGATATAAAGTCATTATATATTGCTTCTATAAATCGAGTACAAAATTTCAATATGACGAGTTTATTTTTGATGACGAATGAGTATTACATAAACAAACATATTTAGCATATCACAAGGGCATATTTCCTATATGACGAGTGTATGTTTTTATATGACGAGTGCATATTTCGGATATGACAAGTTTACTTCTTGATGACGAGTGCATATTTTATTGCCATTACATATTGCTTCTATAAATCGAGTGCAAAATTTCAATATGACGAGTTTATTTTTGATGACGAATGAGTATTACATAAACAAACATATTTAGCATATCACGAGGGCATATTTCCTATATGACGAGTGCATGTTTTTATATGACGAGTGGATATTTCGGATATCGCAAGTTTACTTCTTGATGACGAGCGCATATTTTATTGCTATTACATATTGCTTCTATAAATCGAGTGACAAATTTCAATATGACGAGTTTATTTTTGATGACGAATGAGTATTATATAAACAAACATATTTAGCATATCACGAGGGCATATTTCCTATATGACGAGTGCATGTTTTTATATGACGAGTGCATATTTCGGATATGGCAAGTTTACTTCTTGATGACGAGTGCATATTTGATTGCCATTACATATTGCTGCTATAAATCTATTGCAAAATTTCAATATGACGAGTTTATTTTTGATGACGAATGAGTATTACATAAACAAACATATTTAGCATATCACAAGGGCATATTTCCTATATGACGAGTGTATGTTTTTATATTACGAGTGCATATTTCGGATATGACAAGTTTACTTCTTGATGACGAGTGCATATTTTATTGCCATTACATATTGCTTCTATAAATCGAGTGCAAAATTTCAATATGACGAGTTTATTTTTGATGACGAATCAGTATTACATACACAAACATATTTAGCATATTACGAGGGCATATTTCCTATATGACGAGTGCATGTTTTTATATGACGAGTGCTTATTTCGGATATGGCGAGTTTACTTCTTGATGACGAGTGCATATTTTATTGCCATTACATATTGCTTCTATAAATCGAGTGCAAAATTTCAATATGACGAGTTTATTTTTGATGACGAATGAGTATTATATAAACAAACATATTTAGCATATCACGAGGGCATATTTCCTATATGACGAGTGCATGTTTTTATATGACGAGTGCATATTTCGGATATGGCAAGTTTACTTCTTGATGACGAGTGCATATTTGATTGCCATTACATATTGCTGCTATAAATCTATTGCAAAATTTCAATATGACGAGTTTATTTTTGATGACGAATGAGTATTACATAAACAAACATATTTAGCATATCACAAGGGCATATTTCCTATATGACGAGTGTATGTTTTTATATTACGAGTGCATATTTCGGATATGACAAGTTTACTTCTTGATGACGAGTGCATATTTTATTGCTATTACATATTGCTTCTATAAATCGAGTGACAAATTTCAATATGACGAGTTTATTTTTGATGACGAATGAGTATTATATAAACAAACATATTTAGCATATCACGAGGGCATATTTCCTATATGACGAGTGCATGTTTTTATATGACGAGTGCATATTTCGGATATGGCAAGTTTACTTCTTGATGACGAGTGCATATTTGATTGCCATTACATATTGCTGCTATAAATCTATTGCAAAATTTCAATATGACGAGTTTATTTTTGATGACGAATGAGTATTACATAAACAAACATATTTAGCATATCACAAGGGCATATTTCCTATATGACGAGTGTATGTTTTTATATTACGAGTGCATATTTCGGATATGACAAGTTTACTTCTTGATGACGAGTGCATATTTTATTGCCATTACATATTGCTTCTATAAATCGAGTGCAAAATTTCAATATGACGAGTTTATTTTTGATGACGAATCAGTATTACATACACAAACATATTTAGCATATTACGAGGGCATATTTCCTATATGACGAGTGCATGTTTTTATATGACGAGTGCTTATTTCGGATATGGCGAGTTTACTTCTTGATGACGAGTGCATATTTTATTGCCATTACATATTGCTTCTATAAATCGAGTGCAAAATTTCAATATGACGAGTTAATTTTTGATGACGAATGAGTATTACATAAACTAACATATTTAGCATATCACGAGGGAATATTTCCTATATGACGAGTGCATGTTTTTATATGACGAGTGCATATTTCGGATATGGCAAGTTTACTTCTTGATGACGAGTGCATATTTTATTGCCATTACATATTGCTTCTATAAATCGAGTGCAAAATTTCAATATGACGAGTTTATTTTTGATAACGAATGAGTATTACATAAACAAACATATTTAGCATATCACGAGGGAATATTTCCTATATGACGAGTGCATGTTTTTATATGACGAGTGCTTATTTCGGATATGGCAAGTTTACTTCTTGATGACGAGTGCATATTTTATTGCCATTACATATTGCTTCTATAAATCGAGTTCAAAATTTCAATATGACGAGTTTATTTTTGATGACAAATGAGTATTACATAAACAAACATATTTAGCATATCACAAGGGATATTTCCTATATGACGAGTGCATGTTTTTATATGACGAGTGCATATTTCGGATATGACAAGTTTACTTCTTGATGACGAGTGTATATTTTATTGCCATTACATATTGCTTTTATAAATCGAGTGCAAAATTTCAATATGACGAGTTTATTTTTGATGACGAATGAGTATTACATAAACAAACATATTTAGCATATCACAAGGGCATATTTCCTATATGACGAGTGCATGTTTTTATATGACGAGTGGATATTTCGGATATCGCAAGTTAACTTCTTGATGACGAGCGCATATTTTATTGACATTACATATTGCTTCTATAAATCGAGTGACAAATTTCAATATGACGAGTTTATTTTTGATGATGAATGAGTATTACATAAACAAACATATTTAGCATATCACGAGGGCATATTTCCTATATGACGAGTGCATATTTTTATATGACGAGTGCATATTTCGGATATGGCGAGTTTACTTCTTAATGACGAGTGCATATTTTATTGCCATTACATATTGCTTCTATAAATCGAGTGCAAAATTTCAATATGACGAGTTTTTGTTTTGATGACGTGTGCATGTTTTATTGCCAGTATAAATAAATTCTAGAAGTCGAGTGCAAATTTTTAATATGATTTTATATATAAAAACAAAATTAACCGGATTTCAACATTAAAGATCAAGCCGTCTCTGAACAAACTATCAACATTGTTATCAATTTAATAATAACGGATTCCTCAGAAGGCTAGACGAGACAAAATACGGGTGTTTTTCTAAATTCTGAGCATATTAGTATGACGTGTGGCGTAGCATGTTTCATTCAAAGTTCACCACGACGCGTCTGCTGGCAAAATCATACGATGCTACGTCACGCACCACGTGACACGCCACGAGAGCGCGATGCGCGCGGCAACGCGCAAAATCAATATTTAAGGGATGGAACCCCTATAGGAAAATAACAAAAATAAACCCAAAATAAAGAACCGACTACTTTCGTGTATACCTGAACTTATCCTAATAAAATTCAGACGAGTATTAGACACTTTAGTGCTTTAGTTCTTTAGTTCTTTAGAAAGTTAGGGTAGTGGGGGTTGTACTGATGATGATGAAAGGTGTTGGTGAGGACTGTTTGTATATAATTACTTCATTGCGGCGCTAACGGTCGGACGGTGCGGGCACGTGCCGGGTGTATGGTGTTAACCCGGATTTACGGATTTTCTTGGAGGGTTCTAAAAGTGCTGAGCAATTAAGTAATTGCGAAAATGCTGGGTGAGTACTGAGAGCGATAATGTAACGCGCGACAGTCGCTCGCGAGCCACCACCGCGGCACCTACACTCTCTCTCTCTCTATCTTTGTTGCACACGCTGTCTAATTATAAAGCGCAGAAATTAGAACGAACACATGATTTGCACTGTGCGGGAGAGCGAGTTACGCGGGTTGTAATTTTTTACAAATTTTTTACACCCACCTAAATAAGTGACTTATTATTAGGTTATGTTTGCTCCAGATTTGCAGACGGCGCAGCCGGTGAAGAAGACGGTGGCGTCGCGGAAACGCACGCGGAGCCGCTCTGAGGACTATAGCGCCGCCAGGGTGCAACCCCTCAGCACGGTGAGTCTCTTTATTTACATCCGAATAAACCGGACATAACCTACAAACTGCGCGAGACGGGCGGAAACGCATATGTTACGTGTTTTTAATGTCAAAGTCGGGTCGATTCGTTTTGGGGGGGTTGGAAAACGAGAGCGCGCGCGATTAGGGGCTGCACAGTGGTGTAATAACAAAAGTGGTGTGTTCTCAATGTGGGGCTTTAGGATATTAATTAGTTGACAATGTCTGGCAGTGTAAGCGGTATTTAATTTGATTTTACATGAAATTATTATGCGAATAGGTGCTTTGCACGTTGCGGTTTTAATGATGACGTCAGAGGGTGGATGACGGTTTATATTTTAAGCGAAATTTGTGTTTTGTTTTGTGTCTGCATGCACTAATACAACTGTTATTGTGAACATACAATTATAAATTCGCGCTATACTTAATGTTGGGCATAGTTTGAATGTTATTATTAATAATAACGTTTCACTTGATGATACTGTTCGATATTTCTGATAACAGTAAATATTGTTTATATTAATAATTGCGTTATAGCCAATGATAGTCCTTACACTCACATACACATCATTATTCATTAAACAATTGAACGAATATATACATATAGTTGTTGAGATACAATTAACGACACTTTAGAAAACTCTGGAGCTATTAGAAAGTTACTAAGGAAAAGAACAAACTAGAAAGAAGGTGGCAATAAATCGAAAAGAATTTACAAAAGAATTGAAAAAATTTAAATCTGGACACCATATTGTGGTAGAAAAGGCCAGTGGATATATATATATATATATATATATATATATATATATATATATATATATATATTTTATTATTATTGTATATATTAATTTCTCAAAAATGTCACTCTCCAGTGGACGACTTGAACTGTGCATTACATTATTTTTCTCATATATTTTTTAATTAGTCTTAAATTAATAAATGAAATTAATTTAATCATAGAAAATCACGGATAATAGTGTAGTGCATAGTTGAAGTCGTTTGAAATAGTGGATGGGCATAGTTTGGTTGGTGGGGGACGCCCGCCCACCCCACCTTTGTTAGCATAGTTTTTCCATGGGATAACACTCTTCTTGGAATAGTTTAAACAATATAAAACATCTATATCCAATAAAAAAAACTATGCGAGCGAGGTGGGGTGGGCGGGCGGCCCCCACCAACCAAACTATGCCCGTCCACTATTTCAAACGACTTGAACTATGCATTACATTATTTTTCACATATATTTTTTAATTAGTCTTAAATTAATAAATGAAATTAATTTAATCATAGAAAATAACGGATAATAGTGTAGTGCATAGTTGAAGCCGTTTGAAATAGTGGATGGGCATAGTTTGGTTGGTGGGGGCCGCCCGCCCACCCCACCTTTGTTAGCATAGTTTTTCCATGGGATAACACTCTTCTTGGAATAGTTTAAACAATATAAAACATCTATATCCAATAAAAAAAACTATGCGAGCGAAGGTGGGGTGGGCGGGCGTCCCCCACCAACCAAACTATGCCCGTCCACTATTTCAAACGACTTGAACTATGCATTACATTATTTTTCACATATATTTTTTTAATTAGTCTTAAATTAATAAATGAAATTAATTTAATCATAGAAAATCACGGATAATAGTGTAGTGCATAGTTCAAGTCGTTTGAAATAGTGGACGGGCATAGTTTGGTTGGTGGGGACCGCCCGCCCACCCCACCTACGCGCGCATAGTTTTTTTCATTGGATATAGATGGTTTATATTGTTTAAACTATTCCAAGAAGAGTTTTATCCCATGGAAGAACTATGGGGACTTGAACTCACATCTCCGGCAATCGCGGTCCATCGCGCTACCGACTGCGCCACGGAGGGTGGTAGTGGATAGCGCCTGAGATGTTCATTATGTCCAATTATTATTATATATATATATATATATATATATATATATATATATATATATATATAATGCCGGTAGCAACATTAGCACTTCGTATTGAAAAATAATGCAGGACTATTGGAGCGATAGTAAGAACTTCGCATAGGATAGGTCGATTGGCAGTACCGTAGTTTATATTATAACTCCAGCTACAACGCCACCGAATAAACGTCAAAATGTGTCCCATGAAAATTTGGTATTTACAGCTTTTAACGAGTAGTGAGATTCAGAAACCAACTAGAATCTGATAGCGGAAAGTGAGACAAACACCACGAGATCATACACGTAAAGAATCATTACTTGAGTGAACTGTAATCTAATTCGAAACACCATATAAAATCAATGTAAATTTGAATTTTACACCATTTTGGAACTTCAATTTTTAGACACCAGGTGTCGCTTTGCCACATCGGATAGAGGTCAATTGATACATTTATGTAACGTTGTTGAACGGGGGTTACAGGATGATAAAAATGACGTACATTTTATCTTGCATTTTAATCCTAGTCAACAAAAGCACAATGTTTCCAGATACTAATATTGCGCAATCTGTTTTTCTATTGCCTCATTATATTTTATGGCTACAATAAATGCGAATAAATATTACAATGCATTTATGTTTCTCACGATTGCAATCTTAAAACGCCCCATGAAATATTATGAATAGTTTATGTCAATACATAAAAGTTTTTTTGTACTAAAAACTCCGCGTGTAAATAAATGAGTAATGCAAGTTATACAGAGTATATGTCTTAATTATTTTAAGGTATGTACAGCTTTTAAGATTTTATTTCTGTACTGTGACCATCTCACAAATATTGATAAAAGGTCGGCACACATAGATTACCCACGGCTTAAGCCGTTATCACCCGACTTCGATGAAACCTTTAAGTAAATTGATTTATATGTCGGGATAAGGACATTTGAACCAACACAACCTTGACAGTCGCGTAATGCAACAGCAGCCGGAAATGCCTTACTGCATTCCGGGCGCTGTCCAATTGTCGAGTGACATGTTTAGTAATGCATTTTAAAAATAGGACTGATTATGTTTTACGAGTTTGATAACCTTGTTTGATTATTAAGTCTTTTTTTTACTTGGTTATATAATTTTCGGCCTTTGTAGATTTTATTTGAGTCGACCTTTGTAAACATGCATACGATTAGAGAGGTTGTGGATAAAAATAAGGTTGAAATTAAAATCGTTGGAATGTAAATAGTATAGCTAGAAATGATTAAAACTGTATACGAAAATTGTGTTATTTAAAATTGGTGCGATGCTGTTTGACGAGCCATAATTGATATTAATATTATAATATAATTTCAAATTTCATGACATTAATTACTAATTTGTACAACATATTTAAGTGTGAATCCACCTCTTAGCAATGTACATATCTAGATTTCGATTTTATTAGATCTCATCAGTGTAGCTCAGCTAGTGAGAATGAAATCACACAATATCTCGTGTGGTTATATACAAAAATTATACAACTAACCCCCTAGGAGGAAAGTTAAACGCCATCTGGCGGCACCACATCAATTAGCAATGCACACCCATATGGTAATAACCGTCAACATGTTCATGCCATCAGGATCACCGGGTACGGCCTTCTATAGACTAATATTCCAACAGAGTGCTTGAGATATCAGCATAAGCGCAATCTTATAAAGCATAATGGATATAAATTAGCAATACACACCCATAGTTGTATATATTTTTGTATATAACCACTCGAGATATTGTGTGAATTCATCCTTACTAGCTGAGCTACACTAATGATACCTAATTAGATCGAAATACAGATGTGTAGATTGCTAGGTGGATTTAAACTTATTTATATTTTTTATAAGATTAGCCTTGTACTGATATCTCAAACAAACTGTTGGAATACTATTCCCTAGAGGGCACCATCCGGTGATCCTGATGGCATGAGCATGTTGACGGTTATTACCATATGGGTGTGCATTGCTAATTAATGTGCTGCCGCTAGATGGCGTTTAACTTTCCTCCTAGGGGGTTAGTTGTATAATTTGTACAATAAATTAAAAAAAATATGTCAATTCACAAATAAATCACCAACAAAAATAATCTATAGACTAATATTCTTTTTCAATTAACATTATTTTAATCTTGCACTTTAAGTTCTTTTATTTATTTATTTTTTTATTTATTTTTTTATTTATTTATTTGTTTCGGGTACATAACAGGTATGGGATAGATATACCCCAACCCTATGACAATGCACCACAGACATACGTTTTACATTACATGTATGTTATATACAATATACAAGAAATAGAAATAGAAATAAAATAAAAAAAGAAACCACTAACTACTAAAAATAATAACAGCAATTCTAGACTTAAACACAATAAATGACGAATTAAATAGATCCGGGTATGACCGCAAACGACATAAGTTATTATATTCGGCGCACATTCTATAAACTGGAGAATTCATGGCTGAATTTGTGTTTTTATTCATGAGCAATTTCTGTTTTCTTGATGAAGTTTATTAAAAAACATTTTGTGGCAACATAGTTGACCCTAACCATGTTGGCATAAAATGTTGACCAACCGATAGTCGACTAGAGCCCTGTCCGTTTGGATACTACTAGTGACTAGTAGTGACACATGCTGACGTCACGCTGTACGATTAGTATGAGCGTGACGTCAGCATGTGTGACTACTAGTCACTAGTAGTAGCCAAACGGACAGGGCTTATATAGTAGATGCAAGTCATTGAAAATTCTTGTATTATATGTATGTACATCATGATGTTTTTTTGTACTGCCGAATTCTTTTTGTTTTATATAAATAATTAAATAATATATAGGATGTCCCATAAGGAACGCGTCGGCTGATTGTGTTTTAAATATCATTCGGAATGCTACAATTATTTTCAGGCATATGTAGATTGACACTATTGCAATTAAACTCATTATTTCTTATATCATTTTGCACTAGTTTTTGACGTACTTTCGGAATTTGTAAGAAATAATATGTTTTCACTTAAAAAATTGACACTATTGCATCACTCTGTATATGACAATGCTATTTTCAAGAAAATAATTTTAGAAGGTGCTCCTTACCTTCTAAAATTAAACAACAACTTCTATCTTTATAGGGCCATCAGCCGTGAGGCTTTTCCGCCGGTCAAGGGAGAAGCTCAGAGGAGTTTAATCACCCGGTATTTACCTTAACTTCATAGAAAACCTCTGAAAAACTGTGAAAGGTGATTCGCGAAAATTCACTCTTCGCTAGGGATCGAATTCTGGCTCCCTAATGCTCAGTACGAGACGTACGACGCCTCCTAACCATTCGGCCACTGAGCTGGGTCTTTTAAAATTTTAAAAATGTAAAAAAAAAGTCGAAAATGTGAAAAAATTTCTAAAAAAGTCGAAAATGTCTAAAAAAAAAGTCGAAACAGTCAAAAATGTAAAAATATTTCCTAAAAAAAGTCGAAAAGGTCAAAAAATGTCTAAAAAAAGTCGAAAATGTAAAAAAAATTCTAATTAAAAAGTCGAAAATGTCATAAATGTGAAAAATATGTAAAAAAAAGTCGAAAAGTTGAAAATGTTGAAAATGTTATGCACAATTAAATAGGTCATGTAATTTGGAAAGTCGTGTGGTGCCTACACCAGATATTTGTAACAGATGTTTATAAATACGAATGGAAAACAAGTTTAGTCCTCAAATGTGCTGTTATCTACAGATTATACATTTTTTGTTTATTTATCAAATGAAGGATTTCGTAAAAAAAAAAATGTGCCACCCATTATCATACGTTATCGTCGAGTGAAGTGCAATCAAGTTTTAGTTGTATTACGATTACAATTCAATCATTTTAACGTAAAATTTATTAATATAAAATATGTTTACGGCGGAAAAGCCTCTCGGATGATAGCCCTATAAAAATAGAAGTTTTTTTTTAAATATGAAATATATTCCTAAATATATATCAAGATTTTTTAGGTTTATATCAAAAATTTCAAAACTGTACGTAAATATAGTTTTTGTACTCATGTCCTAAGTCATTTCCTGCATTGATTTGGGTGCGGGAAATACTACTTCCCGCACTAGTGCGGGAAATACTACTTCCTGCACTAGCGCGGGACGTAGCCAGTGTTGCCAACTTAAAATTCGGTACCCATACAAATGTGTATTTATAAATATGAGAATGCATGCAACAGCGTACTCCTCTTATACTTCAAATAACATTAAAAATTAACGATATGGTACTAAATAAATATAATTTTGAAAAAAATATAGACTTTAAATTATATGTAACTGGTAATGTGACATAACCTATTTGTCACAACAACTTTAAATAACTTTAATAAATAGTAATTAGTAGTAAATTTAAGTATTTATTCGTACAAAAAATAAGATACATTATTCGTGGGATAAGGTCGTTTCCCGAATTCGCTCTTAATACAGCACTCGTCTTCGACTCGTGTTGTAAACTCATTCGCTCATTCGGGAAACTCGCCTTCCTGCACTAATAATGTAAATTACTATTACATTATTAGTGCAGGAAGGCAAATTTCCCGAATGAGCGAATGAGTTTACAGCACGAGCCGAAACTATGCCCGTCCACTATTTCAAACGACTTGAACTATGCATTACATTATTTTTCACATATGTTTTTTTAATTAGTCTTAAATTAATAAATGAAATTAATTTAATAATTAAAAATCACGGATAATAGTGTAGTGCATAGTTGAAGTCGTTTGAAATAGTGGATGGGCATAGTTTGGTTGGTGGGGGCCGCCCGCCCACTCCACCTTTGTTAGCATAGTTTTTCCATGGGATAACACTCTTCTTGGAATAGTTTAAACAATATAAAACATCTATATCCAATGAAAAAAACTATGCGAGCGTAGGTGGGGTGGGAGGGCGGCCCCCACCAACCAAACTATGCCCATCCACTATTTCAAACGACTTCAACTATGCACTACACTATTATCCGTTATTTTCTATCATTAAATTAATTTCATTTATTAATTTAAGACTAAAATATATATGAAAAATAATGTAATACATAGTTCAAGTCGTTTGAAATAGTGGACGGGCATAGTTTGGTTGGTGGGGGCCCCCCGATCACCCCACCTTTGTTCGCATAGTTTTCCATAGGATAACACTCTTCTTGGAATACTTTACACAATATAAAACATCTATATCCAATAAAAAAACTATGCG
Organism: Lordithon lunulatus; assembly: GCA_963942505.1. Classification (NCBI taxonomy): domain Eukaryota; kingdom Metazoa; phylum Arthropoda; class Insecta; order Coleoptera; family Staphylinidae; genus Lordithon; species Lordithon lunulatus. The sequence continues at coordinate 66,191,492 of OZ012667.1, forward strand.
AGCGAAGGTGGGGTGGGTGGGTGTCCCTCACCAATCAAACTATGCCCATCCACTATTTCAAACGACTTCAACTATGCAATACACTATTATCCGTGATTTTCTATGATTAAATTAATTTCATTTATTAATTTAAGACTAAAATATATATGAAAAATAATGTAATGCATAGTTCAAGTCGTTTGAAATAGTGGACGGGCAAAGTTTGGTTGGTGGGGTCCGCCCGCCCACCCCACCTACGCTCGCATAGTTTTTATCATTGGATATAGATGTTTTATATTGTTTAAACTATTCCAAGAAGAGTGTTATCCCATGGAAAAACTATGCTAACAAAGGTGGGGTGGGCGGGCGGCCCCCACCAACCAAACTATGCCCGTCCACTATTTCAAACGACTTGAACTATGCATTACATTATTTTTCATATATATTTTAGACTTAAATTAATAAATGAAATTAATTTAATGATAGAAAATCACGGATAATAGTGTATTGCATAGTTGAAGTCGTTTGAAATAGTGGATGGGCATAGTTTGATTGGTGGGGGCCGCCCGCCCACCCCACCTTTGTTAGCATAGTTTTTCCATGGGATAACACTCTTCTTGGAATAGTTTAAACAATATAAAACATTTATATCCAATAAAAATAACTATGCGAGCGAAGGTGGGGTGGGCGGGCGTCCCCCACCAACCAAACTATGCTTGTCCACTATTTCAAACGACTTGAACTATGCACTACACTATTATCCGTGATTTTCTATGATTAAATTAATTTCATTTAATAATTTAAGACAAATTAAAAAAATATATATGAAGAACCTATATATATATATATATATATATATATATATATATATATATAATATTGAGTTCTAGACTTTAAAACCTAGTTCTAGGCTTTAATAACGAGTGCTAGGCTTTAATATACTGGGTTTAAAGTCGATTTGAATGCTTCAATATCGAATTTTCGACTTTAAAGTCGAGTTCTAGGCTTTAATACCGAGTTATAAGGTTTAATACCTAGTTCTAAATTTCATTATAACATGCTGCAGGTTTTACTCTCGATATCTAGCTTTTTATATAGAATTTTTGACTTTAAAGTCGAGTTGTTGGCTTTAATACCGAGTGGTATATTATTTCAAACGACTTGAACTATGCACTACACTATTATCCGTTATTTTCTATGATTAAATTAATTTCATTTATTAATTTAAGACTAATTAAAAAAATATATGTGAGAAATAATGTAATGCATAGTTCAAGTCGTTTGAAATAGTGGACGGGCATAGTTTGGTTGATGGGGGACGCCCGCCCACCCCACCTTCGCTCGCATAGTTTTTTATTGGATATAGATGTTTTATATCGTTTAAACTATTCCAAGAAGAGTGTTATCCCATGGAAAAACTATTCTAACAAAGGTGGGGTGGGCGGGCGCCACCCAATAACCAAACTATGCCCATCCACTATTTCAAACGACTTCAACTATGCACTACACTATTATCCGTTATTTTTAATGATTAAATTAATTTCATTTATTAATTTAAGACTAATTAAAAAAATATATGTGAAAAATAATGTAATGCATAGTTCAAGTCGTTTGAAATAGTGGACGGGCATAGTTTGGCTGGTGGGGGCCGCCCGCCCACCCCACCTTCGCTCGCATAGTTTTTTTTATTGGATATAGATGTTTTATATCGTTTAAACTATTCCAAGAAGAGTGTTATCCCATGGAAAAACTATGCTAACAAAGGTGGGGTGGGTGGGCGGCCCCCACCAACCAAACTATGCCCATCCACTATTTCAAACGACTTCAACTATGCACTACACTATTATCCGTTATTTTTAATGATTAAATTAATTTCATTTATTAATTTAAGACTAATTAAAAAAATATATGTGAAAAATAATGTAATGCATAGTTCAAGTCGTTTGAAATAGTGGACGGGCATAGTTTGGTTGGTGGGGGCCGACTTGGCGGGTAATAAACTGATATGACATTATGGCTCGGTTCTATAAAGTAAAGTATAATTATATTGTAAGATGTTGCATAAATTGATGAACTTTCCATTTCAAAGCCTCGTGTACCTCCATTTATATGTGGAAGATAAATAGACCACTCTGTAGAGTGTTTAGACGGGGGTGGGTGTGCCCCCCGCTTTATTATTGAACGTATTTTTTTTAAATAATGCGAATTATTTCGAACTTTCTATGGTCTTTCTGGACCCAATTTCCACAAACAATGTTTTATTTTAGACGGGGGTGGATGTGCCCCCAGCTTTGTTGTTGAAAGCTTTTTTTGTTAATAATGCGAATGATTTCGATCTTGCTATGTGCCCTTGTTGCCCCTGTGATATGTGATAGCTCGTAGCAGGGCTGTAACTAGGCAGGGGCAACAAGGGCACGTGCCCAGGGCCCAGAAATGCCATAGAAACCCTGCTACGAGCTATCACATATCACATGAACTTGTTTGTTTAGTTTCTTGACGAATTTAGTACAGTGTAATTCAGACTTAATAAGTCTGGCGCGCTTGTTTATTACAATAAATGATATCAACATAATGTTTTTGTTTTCGACAATATGTTTTTTTTTTTTTTAGTAAATTATAACGGTCCTCTATTTAAATTTTCGTATATTGCATTATATACTGCTTTAATTAACGATAACATCAATTATTTATTATTACACACTCATTATGTTGCTCATTTATTTTTACAAACAGTCCTTGACTGTAAATTACTGTTATCAGCCCGGTACGTTATTAAATAGGTAAATGAATGACCAAGATTGACAACTTTACACGAATATTTTTAAACAGCATTCTCATTAGAGCAGTCAACCGTGTTATTTTGAGTGCACACAAAAAAAGTAATCACGTTTGTCCTTTGCTGTGCAGCGCGTTCTAAATATAGTGGTTGTTATTTTATAGCAGCGTTCAAGTTTAAACGTGTAATTAAAATCTTTGAAACAAAAGAAATCATTCAAAATAAGAGTAGTCATTATTGGGTTTTTATGTATTTCCGTGTTTTATGTTATTGATAACAACAGTAGTATTTTTATAGCTTGTGTACAAAACGAATGTATAAAATACATATTTGTATTACCTTGAAAACAAAAATTTCACACACAGGATTTGTTAAACTTACAAGATACAATTAATAATAAAAACCTGCCAATTAATTCTCTAACACAAACATTCGCATGACCACAACACTGATTTTTTTTCTTACTAATTATTTATTACGAAATTAATCAATTAGGCGCAATAAAAAGCTGGTTTGGCCCACATACTTCCTCCACTTTCTAAATGCGATGCCACTATTACCACTATTACTATGTTGCTTGCACATAATTAAATAAAACGCAGGCAGGTCGTGTGGGTTGTTTGTTTGGGTAAAATAAGCGTGCTGACAGCAATGTCTATTACTCGCGCAAAGGTGCTCATGCCGCGACTTTTTTTTTATCACGTCCGGCGCATGAAAACGCACGTCTTGACCCAGATAGTGCAAATCGTGTTAGTTATAGGTGATTCTATTTATAGCCACAATGTTGATTGAAATAAAAATCATAAAATCACCGCGATCAGAATGATTTCATACATTAAACAAATCAATTAATAAAATTGAGAATTATATCTACCTTATTTATTAGCTTGCTCCACACTATAAGATCCTTGATTATGTACTGGTTCTGGAAGAAAGAAAAAAAATCAAAATAAAAAATGTTGCAATAGACAAATGGAATAAAAATCATGTATAATATTAAAATTTAAATAATCTCGACACCCGAAAGGGTATAAACTCACTGATTATATAGGATAACTTTGTAATTTAAATTTTGGATTTAGATTTAGAAAATTAATTAATTTGTTAGTACTAGTCGCCCATGAATTACCCACGCTGGATGAATTTGCAATTAATATAATGTTGTACGTTTGCCAACATACAAACTTTCCTATATTTATTTACAAGCGTGATTCTTGCGATTGTTTTCTGCGCGCTTGTAACGCGTCCAAAAAACTTTCGTTTGGTGGCACGGTACGGGGAAATGGCGAGGTGAATGAAACCGAAATGCCGCGGTCATATAGAGACGTGAATTTATTCGCATGTGCAGAATGCAATCGGGAAGAAATTGAAGCATGATTGCGCAAACATAATTAGCGCGACGATTGATCACCGCACTCTAGTGAATTATTATTACGACATGAGTCATACGGAATTTTCGTTGTTTGTTGTGTTGCGTTTGTTTATAATTGCATTATATAATTTTGTTAATCAAGAGTGCGGCAACTTGTGTACTTGTGGGTATATCCTGTTGTAGATTAGATTTTTTTTTAAATGTAACAATATTATTAATTATAACTGTTGTTGATTATATTGCGTGGCAAGGAGACCACTGGTTTAGATGATGAAACAAACGGGTGTAGTTTATCAGTGCAGGCCGCTTAATGTGATCATATCGGGTGCTGAGGTTTTTGATAACAATAACCGATTGATAATTATGAAAAAAAAAACTGAATTTAAACTCCTTAAAACATCGTATATATATACATACATATTTAAAACAGATAGCCAAAAGAATACAAGAGCGTATAACAATTTTGTGTTATGAAAATATGTCAGTTGATAAAGAAAAGTTTATAATTGGAAATTTTCAATTGAAAAAAGAAATTAGGAATTAAAGATATACTGAACGGACCTAGTAAACAACGAAGAAGTCATGCGAAGAATGCATAAAGAAAAGGAACTGATCCTTACGATCAAAACAATAAAGCTAGAGTACTTGTGACACATCACCCGGGGAGAGAGATACTCTATTCTCCAACTGATCATGATAATCAGGAAAAATACAACGAAGAAGAAGCATTGAGCGTCGCAGAACCTCATGGTTAAAGCAACTTAGAGAATGGTCGGACAATTTAGAGCTGCAGCGTCAAAGATTAGAATCGCCATGATGACCTACTAAAGGTTGGTTTCATCGAGAAAATATTCTTCTTCTTGTGGTGCGATCTCCTATCAGAGGTTGGCTCTGATAGGAGATCGCACCACAAGAAGAAGAATATTTTCTCGATGAAACCAACCTTTAGTAGCACCAAATTTTATAAAACAAAAAAGACTGGTACATACAGCGAATAGACAATAGGTGGGAAAGACGTTCGCATCACTGGTTGCAAAAATATAGCAGTGGACACATACAAAACAATCCTAGTAAATTTGATAACATTAATCGAAGAAATGATGAATATAAACGATATTTTTCCTATATAAGGCGCTTTCGTTTAGCATGGTCTAGCATTACGAGATGCGCATCAGAAACGGTAAATAGAACAAGAAACAATAAGCCCGTACCAGCTCAGAGTAATAAACAAAAGGCACTATAGTAATGGTAGTTCTTTGCAAATACCCGAATTATGATAATCTTTTATAAATATTATCCAATATATTCCAATAAACAGCGTGCACTGCACCTTTGTAACATATTTCGTTTCAATTGAAACAGCATATAGTTTTCCATTTTTTATTAGCACCTATTGATCTTATAATCCATATGTCATCACATTGAAAATGGACATCATTTCATATTTATAAAACCCTGAACTCGTGTATCGATTTGCTGCGCGTTATATTGAGCCGGAATGGATTAGTAATTTTAGTACTGACAAAAATATAACACAAGGCGCTGCTAGTGTGTTTACATTTTTCAAATGCTAAAGATTGCGCCTTATTAATATTCATTCGTAACGTATTTATAATCAGACGATAAGATATTAAAATATATGTGTCGCGGATTTCAGTGCGCGTGGGGCTGTTAAAAGGCGAGCATCGCGTATTTAGTTTTGTTAGACAAACATGGTGTTTCAAACGAACTGTAATGTAAGTTAGAATTAATTTTATTTTCTATACACCCAATTTTTATTCAGTTCTTCTGAAAATTGTCATGGTTGATTTTACAATGATTGGTATGTTGTTTTTATATGGTCATTAAATTTAAATATCCCGCTTTTCGGGTTTATAATTGGTAGATTGAATTGGTACTAGTGAGTACATCTACCATTGGTACTAGTGAGTACAGCTACCATTGGTACTAGTGAATACATCTACCATTGGTACTAGTGAGTACATCTACCAATTATAAACCCAACTACACCAACAAGTGTGTTGGTGTAGGTGTATTTTAATTTGGTATGAACAACTTTAATAAAAGTATTTTTGTTTGAAATATTTCTTTGTGTTTGATGGCACCTACACACGTTGGGTCTAGTGAACAGCCCGTTATGTAGAGGGTGTACTAGAAACAGCAGAGCATGTAATATGCCTCTGCCCAGCTCTAGTAAACACTAGGCATCTAATACTAGGGCAGTTCTGGCCTAGTATGACCAGCATTAACTCCTCACCCGCCAGAGTTTTGCAGTTCGCACGCAAAATTGACTGGTGGAACGAGTGAACAGCCTTAAAGGTTTCACAATGGGCCCATTTTTGGCGGATATTTATTTCACCTCTTTAAGGTGCCTGTAAGCAGTACAAACTACCCACAAGAGGACCTCACATGTTCCGTCGACCAATGCGGTGAAGGAAAACATGTGTCGTCATCGAACTGTGATCTGTCAGGGATATTTGGCGGTAAATTTAAATCGGCTGCAGTGTTGGTAATATACAAAAACCAATTACTTTATATAAGATGATGTTGAAATTGCTCATTTTGGACCCTTAACACGCACTTTTTTCACAACTACCAGCTGCTCACTTAAGCCTTGGTTTCCTAGGAGAACGGTCGCTTTAAAGCGGCCGCTTTTGACGTCATTCACAAATCACAAAGGGCGTTTTAAGTATATATAATAGAAGAACTCACAATTTTTCATCGTAATTCATTGCGTTTTTGAAGTACATTGAGGTATTACACTTTATAGGAAACTATATTCGTTTATATACACGTAGAATTATTTTGTCACGTAAAAATGACGTCAAAAGCGTCTGTTTTTAAGCGGCCGCTCTCCTAGGAAACCAGGGCTTTACCCCTCGTATTCACCCACGTTCCACAAATCTATCAATAGCTATTAAACCTATAAGTATTCGTTGTTATAGCAACAGTAAATATAAATACATTATCTAGGGAATGTAGTTATTTTAAATTCTCTCTATTGGAAACACTGAATAATTAAACAAAAGGTGCCATCAAAACTTCAATCGCAAGCGCTATTCAAGGTGTTTGACATTTGTTTTGGCATATTCTGTCAAAATGTAATCAATTACTTAATAGAAAATAATGGATAACAGTATACTAAAGAGTTATTTGAAATGGTGGAGGGGCATAGTTTTGTTGGTAGGGACCGTCCGCCCACCCCACCTTTGCTCGAATATTTTCCCCCCCAGATAATACTCTTCCTTAATGGTTTAAACAATATAAGGCGTTTGTATCCATTGAAAAAACTATGCGAGCGAAGGTTGGGTGGGCGGGTGGTCCCTACCAACCCGACTAAGCCCGTCCACTATTTTAATCGACTTGAACTATGCACTACATTGTTTCTCATATTTTTTACTAATTAGACGTAAATTAACAAATGAAATTAATTGATTAATAGAAAATAACGGATAACATTTAGTGCGGAGTTCAAAGTCATTTGAAATAATGGACGGGCATAGTTTTGATTGGTAAGGGAAACTCGCCTACCTTACTAGGGGAAACGAATAATAGTGTAGTGCATAGTTCAAGCTGTTTGCAATAGTGGACGGGCATAGTCGGGTTGGTAGGGGCCACCCGCCCACCCCACCTTCGCTCGCATAGTTTTTTCAATAGATACAGACGTTTTATATTGTTTAAACTATTCCAAGAAGAGTGTTATCCCATGGAAAAACATGTGAAGAAAGGTGGGGTGGGCGGGCGGCCCTTACCAACCAAACTATGCCCATCCACTATTTAAAACGACTTGAACTATGCATTAAATTATTTTTCACATATATTTTTTTAATTAGTCTTCAATTAATAAATGACATTAATTTAATCATAGAAAATTATGGATAAATAAGAGTAGTGCATAGTTCAAGCCATTTGAAATAGTGGACGGGCATAGTTTGGTTGGTGGGGACCGCCCGCCCACCCCACCTACGCTCGCATAGTTTTTTTCATTGGATATAGATGTTTTATATTGTTTAAACTATTCCAAAAAGAGTGTTATCCCATGGAAAAACTATGCTAACAAAGGTGGGGTGGGCGGGCGGCCCCCACCAACCAAACTATGCCCATCCACTATTTCAAACGACTTCAACTATGCACTACACTATTATCTGCTATTTTTAATGATTAAATTAATTTCATTTATTAATTTAAGACTAATTAAAAAAATATATGTGAAAAATAATGTAATGCATAGTTCAAGTCGTTTGAAATAGTGGACGGGCATAGTTTGGTTGGTGGGGGTCACCCGCCCACCCCACCTTTGTTAGGATAGTTTTTCCATGGGATAACACTCTTCTTGGAATAGTTTAAACAATATAAAACATCTATATCCAATGAAAAAACTATGCGAGCGTAGGTGGGGTGGGCGGTCGGTCCCCACCAACCAAACTATGCCCGTCCACTATTTCAAATGGCTTGAACTATGCACTACTCTTATTTATCCATAATTTTCTATGATTAAATTAATGTCATTTATTAATTGAAGACTAATTAAAAAAATATATGTGAAAAATAATTTAATGCATAGTTCAAGTCGTTTTAAATAGTGGATGGGCATAGTTTGGTTGGTAAGGGCCGCCCGCCCACCCCACCTTTCTTCACATGTTTTTCCATGGGATAACACTCTTCTTGGAATAGTTTAAACAATATAAAACGTCTGTATCCATTGAAAAAATATGCGAGCGAAGGTGGGGTGGGCGGGTGTCCCCTACCAACCCCACTATGCCCGTCCACTATTGCAAACAACTTGAACTATGCACTACACTATTATTCGTTCCCCCTAGTGGGGTGGATGGGTTCCCCTTACCAACCAAACTATGCCCATCCATTATTTCAAATGTCTTAAACTCTGCACTACATTATTATTTCTTACTTTTTTACGAATTAGGCGTAAATTAACAAATGGAATTAATGAATAGAATATAAATTAATGGATAATAGTATACTGCAGAGTTCAAGTTATTTGAAATAGTGGACGGGCATAGTTTGGTTGGTTGCCCAGGACCTACACTTTACCAAAAATAATAATCTAATTATAAAGAAAAATAAAAAGTGTCTGTAGCTATGCAGCCAACTATCCAGAACTATCCAGAGCTTGTGTTTGACTGCGCCCGTGCTACAAGAACGATTTTGCTATTGGTATCTTTTAAGCAAATAATAATAATTAACTGTCTTTATTTCCTTTTCGATTAAACATTAGCACAATACAACATTGAAAAAGAAACCGACGGTTTTAAGGTCTTATATAAGTTCTCTGTTTTTCAGGTGATTGTACATATTGTATAAGTTCTTTGCTTTTCAATAGCTATAGTCTCTAAATTTTACTGTTATCAGTGCATTACTAATTGCACGGACAAGTGGTAAAAAGCTGGTACAGTTAAGCGTTTACAAGAGGCGCTTTCGTTTAGCATGGGTTAGCATTACTAGTCGCCCCATGGCGTGCACTATCGCGGTCGTGCGTCGCCGGTTGTAAGGGCCGAGGTAGAATTATGCGCATCGGAAGCGGCAAATAGAACAAGAAACAATAAGCCCGTACCAGCCCAGAGTGATAAACGAAAGGCGCTAAGAAATTCAGAATGACGCTATAGTTAAAGTTACAGCACAACAGCTCACGATAGCCAACTGTATTGACCGCTTATTTATTTAAATTATACATAGAGTGTGTGTATCACCTTCCATTTCGACACTAAATATATTGTCAAAAGCTATATACGTCAAACCTATCTACTGTACTATTTTTTATATTTTAATTATTATAATATACATCCAACTAGAAACCTTCAGAACTGTGAAAAGATGACGCTCGCGATGGGAGATTGTTTGCTGAATCAGGTTTGCTTTTGCTATTATAAATTATTTATACAAATATTGAAAGATTTACCTCATAACGCCCTAGTACGAATAGTTTTGTTTAATTGATAAACATCTGTATATTGTTTAGGATAATTTTTAGAAAAATGTACTATCCTATGAATATGCAATATATATATATATATATATATATATATATATATATATATATATATATATATAATATAAATAGAGTAGTGCATAGTTCAAGCCATTTGAAATAGTGGACGGGCATAGTTTGGTTGGTGGGGCACCGCCCGCCCACCCCACCTACGCTCGCATAGTTTTTTTCATTGGATATAGATGTTTTATATTATTTAAACTATTCCAAGAAGAGTGTTATCCCATGGAAAAAGTATGCTAACAAAGGTGGGGTGGGCGGGTGGCCCCCACCAACCAAACTATGCCCGTCCACTATTTCAAACGACTTGAACTATGCATTACATTATTTTTCACATATATATATATATATATATATATATATATATATATATATATATATATATATATATTCATATATATATATATATATATATATATATATATATATATATATATATATATATATTCATATATATATATATATATATATATATATATATATATATTCATATATATATATATATATATATATATATATATATATATATATATATATATATATTCACAACAACATTACATAAAATTCAATACATTTTTTTTACTAATTGGGTTAGTTAGGTGTTGTAAAAGGCTAACGACCCGCAGTCTTTCTGCCTGAATATGCAATATTACTTATATTTATACAGATTATTTTCATAGCTCCGAGTTGATGTCAATATTTTTATGTGTACTTGCCTATATACAACCCAACCTTAAAGTTAAACACGATTTTTCAGATTTGTATAACAAAATATCGTGAAGAATCATTCGAAATTGAGTGAAATGTAATCTAATCCGAAACAGCATATAAAATCAATGTAAATTTGAATTTTACATCATTTAGGGACTTCAATTTTTAGGCACCAGATGTCGCTTTGCCATCCGATAGAGGTCAATATTTATCATTTTAACAAAATATCTGAAAAATCGTGTTTTACTCGGGTGGATTGTATAATTATACAATTGTATTTTCGTATATATAAAAATGTGCATCTCATGGCCTTTATACCTTTGTGTACATCTGGCAATGTTGCAGTATACGTCAAAGTTATCAACATTAACTCGGAGTTATGAAAGTTAGGATGGGTTTTATAAAAGCTTTCATAACTCCGAGTTAATGTTGATAACTTTGACGTATAATGCAACATTGCCAGATGTAAACAAAGGTATAAAGGCCATGAGATGTATATTTAACAACAATAATGCCCGTATTCACCAACGTTCCATAAATGTATCAATATCTATTGAGCCCATAAGTACTCATTGTTATAATAACAATAAATACATTATCTAGGGAATGTAGTTACTTTAGATTATTTCTATTAGAAACACTAAATAATAAAACAAAATTTGTCATCACAGCTCCAATCACAAGTGCTATTCAAGCTGTTGGCATTGTTGGCAATTTTGGTGACAATGACGTTCCAATTTGTTCATTCAATAACGTATGGGATCTATAAATATTTTATGTTAGCGAATACGGGAATGCATGAATGTAATAATAATAATAATAAGCTTTATTGTTCTACGGAAAGAAAAATCCAATTACAGGACAACAACAATAATATGCAAAATGTATAAATATAAATATTAAAAAAAAAATAAAAATATAACATATGACAATAATGCGCACATATTAAATATTTAAAAAAAAAAAATTAAAAATATAACATATGACAATAATGCGCACATATTAAATATTAAAAAAAAAAAAATATATATAACATATGACAATATGCGCACATATTAAATTTTTATCATCCTTCAGTTAGTATTCAAGATTTCATTCACACAAAATTAATCTGTTTTGTACCTTTGAACTTAAAAAATATATATGTATATATGTATATATGTATATATGTATATATGTATATATGTATATATGTATATATGTATATATGTATATATGTATATATGTATATATGTATATATGTATATATGTATATATGTATATATGTATATATGTATATATGTATATATGTATATATGTATATATGTATATATGTATATATGTATATATGTATATATGTATATATGTATATATGTATATATGTATATATGTATATATGTATATATGTATATTTGTATATATGTATATATTTATATATGTATATATGTATATGCTATTTTTATGAATACCGGTATTTAAATACCCGCAAAATTGGTCCGAGATCCCATTTTTGATATCTCTAATGGAATCACCGCATTACTGTTGTATGTGTATCTGTGCTCTATGTATTTTCGTTGTTTGAAGTATTTATATCAATACTTTATACAATACTTTAATAAACAGTATTTTGTACAACCAAAAAAAAACGCCCGATAAATTAACATACTTTCGGTATACAACTTGGTTACTATGCGCATATCTTTTGATTTAATGTTTTATATAGAGTTACGGGAATAATATATAGTGTGCTATGTTGAATAGGGGTGATTCAGTGATTGTGAATTCGATTGAATTTTTGTAACGATAAGGTAACGTATTCCGATTTCATTTGTGATTACAGAGCACTATCTTTTGTTGTTATTTTTATATATTTTTATTTATAAGCACTGTAGATATAGAAGAATATTAATGCTTGCTGGAAACGCTTTTCTAAATGTCATGGCTATGCTTTTCTTTAACTGTTTTGTGTTTTAATTTTAAGGCTGGATTGTAGGCGAATAAGCGAGTTTAACTGTAGCCCACGATTAATTTGTATCTAACTTTGCATTTCATTTCATTTTTTATTAAAGGTCGTTTTAGACAAGACAATTTCTTAGCTCAAAAGTTGTTCAAGAAATAAATTTATATAACCTCCTCCCATACAATTTGTTTTTGACAAATAGAACGCGTTATATTTTTCCATTCGATCTACCATCCAATACAATATCAGTAATTTTTGGTTGTGAATATTATGTTTGTTTTTGCACTTGTTTAAAATAATTTATTTTTATTTCTGTGTCTGGTGGTGGCCCGCACTTGCTGTATATAGTACCGGTATGACTAGACTAATGTTGGAATTTTTTTAGTCGTGCGAACCGGCGCCCTTCAGCGACGGCCATGTCGCGCTCAAAAAACTGGAGGAGTGCGATTACAGTCTGAAAATCACGCACGAAATGGCGCGCAGTGGCCGCACACCAAGGCCCATTCGCGTGTACGCTGATGGAGCCTTCGACCTGTTCCACCAGGGACACGCCAGGGTGTTGATGCAGGCCAAAAACGCCTATCCAAACGTGTATCTTATTGTTGGAGGTATAGAATTTATTGATTTCTCATTTTTAAATTATTTAATCATTCAAACATATATTTATATGTTAGCCAAACCACGATAAATTAAAACTGAATTAGAAATTTAAAAAGTAAAATATATTTATATTTTATTAGTATATTCGTCTACATTCATTTAGTAGGCAATTAATGCTGCACGGCATCAAAGGAATGACGAATGTTCGCCTAGGCGTCGTCCGCTGGTCGACTATTATTACTATTTCTAGTAGCCCGCCTGTTTGATATGTACACAAATTGTTTTATTAATAAATTAATTAGCTTGTGAGAAGAAATCATTAATTTATCTCTTTCAATTAATTCAAATATTGCATTTTTAAGGCGTCTACTTTGTGATAATTCATTTTAAAGGATAAACAAAACGATTTTTTACTTTGTTTTTTATCAAACTTCAGTTACACTTTGCAAGATAAAAGATAATTAATGTCCAACACTACTATAATTTATTTAGGATGTTATGAAATTATTACCAAGAAATTCAATTATTTGACAACAAAAATTAACTAGAAACTTTTTTTGTTTCGTTTTAAATTTTGAATCGTTACAATCACAAACGCAAACAAATCAAAGTCAAAAATTGTTATTGTCTCACTTTAGATTATCAACCAAGCTATACCCATTCACTATTTCAAATGGCTAGAACTCTGTACTACACAATTATCCATAACTTTCTATAATTAATTAATTTCATTTACTAATTTTGACTTAATATCAAAATATGTGTTGGAAACAATATAGTGTAGAGTTCAAGTCACTTGGGATAGTGAATGTGCATAGTTTGGTTGGTAGGGGCCACCCGCCCACCCCACCTTTGCGTGCATAGTTTTCTTCATAGGATAACACACTTTTTCGAGTAGTTTAACTAATTTAATCTTACTGCAGATTATATTTCCATGATATAACACTCTTGCTCGAATTGTTTAAACATTGTAAAACATCTGTATCCAATGAAACAAACTATGCAAGCATAGGTGGGGAGGGCGGGTGGTCCCTACCAACCAAACTATGCCCATTCACCACTTCAAATGGCTTGAACTCTGCACTATACAATTATCAATCACATTTTATGAATAAATTAATTGAATTTATTAACTTATATATTTTATTTAAAAAATATATAGAGAACGATGTAATGTAGAGTTCAAGTCATTTGAGATAGTGAATGTGCATAGTTTGGTTGGTAGGGGCCACCCGCCCACCCAACCTTTGCGTGCATAGTTTTCTTCATAGGATAACACACTTTTTCGAGTAGTTTAACTAATTTAATCTTACTGCACATTATATTTCCATGGTATAACACTCTTGCACGAATTGTTTAAACATTGTAATACATCTGTATCCAATGAAAAAAAGTAGGCAAGCATAGGTGGGGTGGGCGGGTGTTCCTTACCAACCAAACTATGCACATTCACTATCTCAAATGACTTGAACTCTACTTTACATAGTTATATATTTTTAAAATTAAATATAAATTAATAAATTAAATTTATTTATTCATAAAAAGTTATGGATAATTGTATAGTGCAGAGTTCAAGCCATTTGAAATAGAAATTAAATATAAATTAATAAATTAAATTAATCTATTCACAAAAAGTTATGGATAATTGTATAGTGCAGAGTTCAAGCCATTTGAAATAGTGAATGGGCATAGTTTGGTTGGTGGGGGCCACCCACCCACCCAACCTTCTCTTGCATACTTTTTTCATGAGATTACACACTTTCCAAGTAGTTTGACCAATTTAACGTTGATGCGCATTATATGTCCATGGTATAACACTCTCCCTGGAATGGTTTCAACAATATAAAACGTGTGTATGAAATGAAAAAAACTATGCAAGTAAAGGTGAGGTGGGCGAGTATTCCCCGCTAACCAAACTGTTTACTTTTTAATTCATAATGTTTTTTGATTGTTTTTTTTAGTATGCGGCGACGCACTGTTGCACAAACTAAAAGGCCGCACGGTGCTCGACGAGGACGAGCGGTATACCTCGCTACAGCACTGCCGCTACGTGGATGAGGTCCTGCGGGACGCGCCGTGGGATATTTCAGACGCATTTTTAGAGGCCCACAAAATCGACTTTGTAGCACACGACGACATCCCATACCCTACGGCCGACATGGAAGACGTCTACGCGCCCATTAAAGCGCGCGGGATGTTTATAGCAACTGAACGCACCGAGGGTGTTTCTACTTCGGATATAGTTGCGCGCATTGTGCGCGACTATGATGTGTATGCGCGTCGGAATTTAGCGAGGGGTTACTCCGCGAAAGAGCTTAACATTTCGTATCTGCGCGAGAAACGACTTAAGTTGCAAACTAAAATGGCGACGCTGAAGAATAAGAGTAAGAGCCTGTTGGGGTCGATTGGGGAGAGGAAGGATGATGTGTTGAACAAATGGGAGGAGAAGAGTAAGGAGTTTATTGATAACTTTCTGTTGATGTTCGGGCGGAATACGAATAAGTTGAACCGGATATTGGAGGGGCCGAAGAATATGATTTTGAAGGCGATTACGCCGCCGGGTTCGCCGTACGCCACCAGCAGTGAGGACGATTCGGATGAAGGGACCACCAAACGGTTTAGACGTAGTTAGTCGACGGTTTTATGTTGTTTTTACAAAAAAAAAATAATGTGTGTTCTATTTTAGTTTGTTGTTTAAGGTGCTTGTTGATTTTGTAAATATAGTTTACAAGAGATATAGTCTATTTTAAGGAAAATGTTTGTGGTGTATTTAACGATTGAAATAGTTTTTATACAGATATATAAAAGTTGTTTTTATTAATATATACCAAGAGACGAAGATATAGTTTGTGGAGAGTCGTAAGTTATTTTTGTTTGAATCAAATAAACTGGTTTTATAAGTATAGACTTATTTTTTGAGTTTTATTCGTTATGAAGTGATTAATATTACAGAACAACTGTAGAGGTACAAAATAGTTATTTTACATGTTCCAGGGGATCTATTCTGGAAGTTCAGATTGCTATGTTATCCAACTAAATAAACAACTGTTTCATCATTGGTATGCAGCACACTCTGCGAGCCCCTGACCCCCGTATTCACCGACGTTCCATAAATCTATCAATAGCTATTGAATCCATAAGTATTCGTTGTTATAGCAACTATAAATACATTATTTAGGAAATGTAGTTACTTTAGATTCTCTCTATTGGAAACACTGAATAACTAAACAAAAGGTGTCATCAAAGCTCCAATCGCAAGCGCTATTCAAGGTGTTTGGCATTTGTTTTGGCATATTCTGTCACAATGACGTTGTCAATTTATCCATTCAATAGCTTATGGAACCTATAAAGTATATGGGATGTTGGTGAATACGGGCATAAAACATGTAAAATACCTGCTTTGTAATTTCTACAAGAGCAGTCTGCTTTTTTACCGAATTTACAGAATACACCTATAGTCCATTTAAAGAGAATATTTGGAAATTGATTTTCATTAACATTTCCATTAAACTTTTCAGAGAGAACGCAAAAGTTAGATTAATCTTTTATGAAGAATTCTATATTTGCGATTACAAGATTACACAAGCTAAGATATTATTGTTCTTTTAAAAAAATCGATGATTTTTATATTTAGAAGTAATATTTATGATAAAATAATGTGTAATGTGCACTGTCCGCATCAAATATCATAGGGAGAGTAGTTTTTGACAATTTATCCTATTCCTATAATATAAAAACGAAGACAATGTTAAGACGTGTCATTTATGTTTTTTGTGCTGTGAGTTCATAACTGGGCGTTGCGGGTTCGAATTCCTACCCAGGGTGGTGGCATTTTATGTTATTTAGCAAATTAAGTTTTAGGAATGATTTGAAAGAATTTTGTTAATTGAAAAATTTATTTAGTCCATCAATGGGCAGCAAAATTTAATTTATTTATTGTTATTATTTATTTAATTGCACTAGTGTATAAAAAAATATATGGTGTTTTTAATATATTTGAAATTTTCTTTTTTCGCGATCCGCGTGCCATTTTTTCAGAATTTTGTTCGCAGGCATCCGAACATATACAATAAGAAATTTTATTTTAAGCGTGGGCATTTACTGCCTTCTATGGCTAAGACCACAAATATAATAAGTTACAAAAACCCGTAAAACACTAAGACGTCGCTTACAATCGGGCGCCTCAAATTATAATTTTTATTTTATTTGCAATGATGAACACACAGCAGTGAATGGAACCGTTGCGAAATTAATTGTCTGACCACCGATTTATTGGCCGTCCAATAATATGGCGCGCAATGGCATGATCACATTCAATTGTTATAATTCTTATCACAGTTGTGCCAGAGCGTTCTAGACTCGCTGTAACTCCGCGAAAATGGTCTCAAGAAAAAGAGTGAGAATATAACTTTGTTGTTGTTTTAGTTTATAAGCTTTATTTGTGTTGGATTATCAATATACATGTACATATATACATATATACATATATACATATATACATATAAACATATAAACATATATACATATATACATATATACATATATACATATATACATATATACATATATACATATATACATATATACATATATACATATATACATATATACATATATACATATATACATATATACATATATACATATATACATATATACATATATACATATATACATATATACATATATACATATATACGATATTAAAAGTTAAAAATGGCGGACCAAAAAGTAAATTTTGCAAATAATTGGTTCGAATTTACTTACATGGGCGTTTTTAAGATTATTGATTAAAAATCCGATTTAAAAAATTCAAAATCGCGTATAAATTATATTTACCCCCGTATTCACCGACGTTCCATAAATCTATCAATAGCTATTGAACCCATAAGTATTCGTTGTTATAGCAACAATAAATACATTATCTAGGGAATGTAGTTACTTTAGATTCTCTCTATTGGAAACACTGAATAATTAAACAAAAGGTGTCATCAAAGCTCCAATCGCAAGCGCTATTTAAGGTGTTTGACATTTGTTTTGGCATATTATGGCACAATGACGTTGTCAATGTATCCATTTAATAGTTTATGGGACCTATAAAATGTATGGGATGTTGGTGAATACGGGAATTATACATATAAATTATTAATATTATTAATTATTGAGAGGTATTTCAAACTTTGAGCAATTTATTGCATGTTAACAAACAGTCAAAGTTTTATTTAAAGTGGTTGTGCCAAATAGGTTATGTCACACTACCAATTATATATAATTTAAAGTCTATATTTATTCAGTACCATTGTTAATTTTTAATGCTATTTGAAGTATAAGAGGTGTACGCTATGCATACATGCATTCTCATATTTATAAATACACATTTACATTTGGTACCGAATTTTAAGTTGGCAACACTGGTTATTTCCCGCACTGTGCGGGAAGTAGTATTTCCCGCACCCAAATCAATGCAGGACATGGCTTGTCTTAGGAAATGAATACAAAAAATACTATTTTAATTAGGTAGTGAATATTTTAAAAAATAATGTTGCAATTCTGCAACAATATGCATTTAAGGGTTAATTTGTCTCCTGGTAGGTGGAAAAATAAATTTATATTCATCATATTAGTTTTTAATAGTTGTTGTTTTTTTTTTGTTGCAGTCGATTTGTAGAGAAGCACCGTTCGACAATGAGCCGGACGCGAATAGAACGCGGGAGTTGTGTGATTATAGTCAAAAAATTACATATGAAATGGCCCGATCGGGGAGCACACCGAGGCCGGTGAGGGTGTATGCGGATGGGATCTACGATCTGTTTCACCAAGGTCACGCCCGGCAACTTATGCAGGCAAAAAACGTTTTTCCAAACGTCTACCTCATTGTGGGAGGTAAGTACTATCTTAATGATAATTTATACTTTCCGATATAGCACTGCTATTGCGAAAAATTTCGAATTTGCAAATTTTGAGTTTCATGATTAATATAGTCGTAATAGACTATTTTTGAAAAAATTCTGTCTGTGCGTATGTATGTGTGTGTGTCTGTCTGTCTGTCTATCTGCTAATATAGTCGTAATAGACTATTTTTGAAAAAAAATCTGTCTGTGAGTATGTATGTGTGTCTGCTGTGTGTGTATGTGTGTCTGTCTGTCTGTCTATCTGCTAATATAGTCGTAATAGACTATTTTTGAAAAAAAATCTGTCTGTGCGTATGTATGTGTGTCTGCTGTTCGTGCGTATGTATGTCTCTCTGTCTGTCTATCTGCTAATATAGTCGTAATAGACTATTTAAAAAAAAATCTGTCTGTGAGTATGTATGTGTGTCTGCTGTGCGTGTGTATGTGTGTCTGTCTGTCTGTCTATCTGCTAAAATAGTCGTAATAGACTATTTTTGAAAAAAAATCTGTCTGTGAGTATGTATGTGTGTCTGCTGTGCGTGTGTATGTGTGTCTGTCTGTCTATCTGCTAATATAGTCGTAATAGACTATTTTTGAAAAAAATCTGTCTGTGCGTGTATGTGTGTCTGTCTGTCTGTCTATCTGCTAATATAGTCGTAATAGACTATTTTTGAAAAAAATCTGTCTGTGCGTGTATGTGTGTCTGTCTGTCTGTCTATCTGCTAATATATTGATTGATAAATATAAAGATAGAACAACACAAAATAGAGCAAGTAGAAGAATTTAAATACCTAGGAGTAGTACTGACAGAAGACGGAAAAAAGGAAGGTAAACTTAGTAACAGAATAAACAACATAGTTAAAACATACCACGCATTGAGCAATATTCTGATTAACAAAAAAGAGATCAGCAGAAGGACAAAAATAAATATATACAAAAGTATATATAGACTTATACTGACATATGGGAGCGAGACGTGGAAACTAACGAAGAGGGACAAAAGTAGAATACAGGCAATGGAAATGAAATATCTCAGAGGAGAAAAACAAGTTACGAGAAGAGGCAGAATAAGAAATGACATGACATTAGAGAAAAATTGGGAATTGAAGCTATAGAAAAGTATATAGAAAAGAAACAACTAAACTGGTGGAGATATTTAATTAGGATGGACAAAAAGAATCAAACAAAACAGGTATGGGAAGCAAGAACTGAAAATAAAAGAAGAAGAGATCGATTTTTCCATAAGATAACGCTCTTCTTGGAATAGTTTAAACAATATAAAACGTCTGTATCCTTTGAAAAAAGTATGCGAGCGAAGGTGGGGTGGGCGGGTGTTCACTACCAACCAAACTATGCCCGTCCACCATTTCAAATGACTTGAACTATGTACTACATTGTTTCTCACATATTTTTACGAAATAGCCGTAAATTAACAAATGAAATTCATAGATTAATTAAAAGTAACGAATAACAGTGTAGTGTAAAGTTCAAGCCATTTGAAATAGTGGACGGGTATAGTTTGGTTGGTAGGGGGTGGTCGTCCACCCCACCTTCGCTCGCATAGTTTTTTTTAATGGATACAGACGTTTTATATTATTTAAACAATTTCAAGAAGAGTGTTATCCTATGGAAAAACTATACAAACAAAGGTGGGGTGGGCGGGTGGCCCCTACCAACCAAACTATGCCCGTCCACTATTCCAAACGACTTGAACTATGCACTACACTATTATCCGTTATTTTGTATGAGTAAATTAATGTCATTTATTAATTTAAGACTAATTAAAAAAATATATGTGAAAAATAATGTAATGTATAATTCAAGTCGTTTGAAATAGTGGACGGGCATAGTCGGTTGGTAAGGACCACCCACCCACCCCACCTGCGCTCGCATACTTTTTTCAATGGATACAAACGTTTTATCTTGTTTAAACAATTACAAGAAGAGTGTTATCTTATGGAAAAACTATACGAACCAAGGTGGGGTGGGCGGGTGGTCCCTACCAACCAGACTATGCCCGTCCACGATTTCAAACGACTTAAACTATGCACTACACTATTATCCGTTATTTTGTATGATTAAATTAATGTCATTTATTAATTTAAGACTAATTAAAAAAATATATGTGAAAAATAATGTAATACATAGTTCAAGTCGTTTGAAATAGTGGACGGGCATAGTCTGGTTGGTAGGGGCCACCCGCCCACCCCACCTTTGTTCGTATAGTTTTTCCAAAGGATAACACTCTTCTTGTAATTGTTTAAACAATATAAAACGTTTGTATCCATTGAAAAAAGTATGCGAGCGAAGGTGGGGTGGGTGGGTGGTCCCTACCAACCAGACTATGCCCGTCCACTATTTCAAACGACTTGAACTATGCACTACACTATTATCCGTTATTTTGTATGATTAAATTAATGTCATTTATTAATTTAAGACTAATTAAAAAAATATATGTGAAAAATAATGTAATACATAGTTCAAGTCGTTTGAAATAGTGGACGGGCATAGTCTGGTTGGTAGGGACCACCCACCCACCCCACCTTCGCTCGCATACTTTTTTTCAATGGATACAAACGTTTTGTATTGTTTAAACAATTAGGAGAAGAGTGTTATCCTGTGGAAAAACTATACGGACAAAGGTGGGGTGGGCGGGTGGCCCCTACCAACCAGACTATGCCCGTCCACTGTTTCAAACAACTTGAACTATGCACTACACTATTATCCGTTATTTTGTATGATTAAATTAATGTCATTTATTAATTTAAGACTAATTAAAAAAATATATGTGAAAAATAATGTAATACATAGTTCAAGTCGTTTGAAATAGTGGACGGGCATAGTCTGGTTGGTAGGGGCCACCCGCCCACCCCACCTTTGTTCGTATAGTTTTTCCAAAGGATAACACTCTTCTTGTAATTGTTTAAACAATATAAAACGTTTGTATCCATTGAAAAAAGTATGCGAGCGAAGGTGGGGTGGGTGGGTGGTCCCTACCAACCAGACTATGCCCGTCCACTATTTCAAACGACTTGAACTATGCACTACACTATTATCCGTTATTTTGTATGATTAAATTAATGTCATTTATTAATTTAAGACTAATTAAAAAAATATATGTGAAAAATAATGTAATACATAGTTCAAGTCGTTTGAAATAGTGGACGGGCATAGTCTGGTTGGTAGGGACCACCCACCCACCCCACCTTCGCTCGCATACTTTTTTTCAATGGATACAAACGTTTTGTATTGTTTAAACAATTAGGAGAAGAGTGTTATCCTGTGGAAAAACTATACGGACAAAGGTGGGGTGGGCGGGTGGCCCCTACCAACCAGACTATGCCCGTCCACTATTTCAAACAACTTGAACTATGCACTACACTATTATCCGTTATTTTGTATGATTAAATTAATGTCATTTATTAATTTAAGACTAATTAAAAAAATATATGTGAAAAATAATGTAATACATAGTTCAAGTCGTTTGAAATAGTGGACGGGCATAGTCTGGTTGGTAGGGGCCACCCGCCCACCCCACCTTTGTTCGTATAGTTTTTTCAATGGATACAAACGTTTTATATTGTTTAAACAATTACAAGAAGAGTGTTATCTTATGGAAAAACTATACGAACCAAGGTGGGGTGGGCGGGTGGCCCCTACCAACCAGACTATGCCCGTCCACTATTTCAAACGTCTTGAACTATGCACTACACTATTATCCGTTATTTTGTATGATTAAATTAATGTCATTTATTAATTTAAGACTAATTAAAAAAATATATGTGAAAAATAATGTAATGCATAGTTCAAGTCGTTTGAAATAGTGGACGGGCATAGTCTGGTTGGTAGGGAATACCCACCCACCTCACCTTTGTTCGCATACTTTTTTCAAAGTATACACACGGCAGGACCACCGAAGATCGATAGCCAGTTACAAATTGTAACAAATACAAACTACTACTATATAACCAATATGGTTAAGATTTACTTTTTGAAAATTGTGTCACAGGGGGTACAATTGTCTCTATTACAATACCATCCGCCCTCTTCAACGGCGTGTTTAGTTATCATAAACAGATCAAATAATACCATCGTTCGAAATGAAATACATTTAAACCCGAGTAACGCAGAGAAATCATATTTATTACCACAAAACAAAAACTTGCAGTTGCAAGTTCATTATTTTTGTGAGTAATCTTAATCATTTAATCAAAGTGTTGTAAGATCAATTCACTCATCGTTTGTTTTTTTTTATGCTGTCAAATTATTTATAGAATGCATAAAAAAAACGATAGCGACCGCCGTGATTTACCACAGGCCTAATTAATAATACTCATACAAAAATAATCCGCTAACACCATTAAAATGCAATATTGAAACAATCTAGCAACCGCTATTACGTGGCCCAACCGGCAGCGGTCGGCGACAAAAAACACATTTGCATGGCAATAACAACAGATGAATCAGCGTGAATCATCGCGACGTCTCCGCATTTCGTATCACCAGTATCACGTAATACATCCCTGGTAATACCAATGCGCGTTCAGTTAAGAGAAATGGTAATTAATAACAATCACTTACCGGATTTTATTTTCATTACAACCTCCAAAACACCACAAACACTGTCGCACGCACGCACACACTTCGCCGGGTCTCGCAGAACTGCACGCTGCAACGTGTTTGGCGGCAAACGCGCAGAGGGCCAATCAGCAGGCCGCGCTCTCCTGCACGTCACCTGCAAGAAATACAAACCTGCGGCGTTAGATGGATTACTCATGCAATATTCTACTGAAGATAATAATGATTGTTTTGATAAACAAAAATACAACTAGATGTTTGGTAGCTACTTGATTTATTTTATATTTAATTCATTTTGCAATGTTATGATGAATTGCGATATATCTAGATTTATTACGATAATAGTAGGGACGGACTGGAGTTATAAAACATGTCCCGTTATTTAATACTTAAAGCATCACCTATATTTATGTTTTGATTATCAAAATTCAAAATTAAACATTTTGTTTATTTGACTACTAAAACATAGCAATACATTTATATTTCTCATAAACTTTAATAACTTTAACCCCCGTATTCACCGACGTTCTATACATCTATAAGGCACCTTACACGATCAATATTACTGTTAATATTTTAGAATAATGACAGAATTACTGTATGATAATATGTTTAAAATGTTCATTCTTCTAAAATATTGCCAGTATTACTCATCGTGTAAGGTGTAATAATGATGTAATGAGGAGAATACTGATCTTTATCCAGATAATTGATTACTTGATAAATATAAAAGGAGGATTGAAGCAAATATTGACAGTACTAGGATTGATAGTATTATTGACCGTGTAAGGTGCCTTTATCAATAGCTATTGAACCCATACGTATTCGTTGTTATAGCAACAATAAATACATCATCTAGGGAATGTAGTTATTTTAGATTCTCTCTATTGAAAACACTGAATAATTAATCAAAATGTGTCATCAAAGGATATAGCAAAAGTTTATGAGAAATATCAATTTATTACTATGTTTCTATATGCATATGCCCGTATTCACCAACATTCCATAAACTTTATAGGTCCCATAAGCTATTGAATGGATAAATTGACAACGTCATTGAGACAGAATATACCAAAACAAATGTCAGAGTTGGTGACTGAAAACCATTAGAAATATCCGTAGAGAAGTGTTAAATAGAAAAGTAGCAAACAAATAGAATAAGCAGTTTTTCAATTTTAAGTCACACTATCAGTTAAAACCGTCTGAATTCAAATTTGTAAACTATAACTTATTAGAATAAACTGTATCAACTTTCAAGCCATATAATTTTCTGTTACAGTGTGTAAAATTTTCTGTTACAGTGTGTAACGACGACCTGACGCACAGCCAAAAGGGCCGCACCGTGATGACAGAAGACGAGCGTTATGAGGCCCTTCGGCACTGCCGCTATGTGGATGAAATCGTCCGCGATGCACCCTGGGAGGTGGACGAGGCGTACATCGCCAAACACAAGATCGACTTTATAGCGCACGACGACCTGCCGTATGGCACTGATGATTGCAACGACGTCTACGCCAAGTGGAAAGCGAAGGGGATGTTTGTGGCGACTGAACGCACCGAGGGTGTTTCCACCTCGGACATAGTGGCGCGGATAGTGCGTGACTACGATATGTATGTGAGGCGCAACCTAGCGCGCGGCTACTCCGCCAAAGATCTGAACATCTCGTTTTTGAGCGAGAAGAAAATTCGGCTGCAGAATAAAATGCACGAGCTGAAGGATAAGAGCAAAAAGGTTTTCGGGAATATTGAGGGCCGGAGGGTGGATTTGATTTCGAAATGGGAGGATAAATCACGGGAGTTTATTGAGAACTTCTTGTTGCTGTTCGGAAAGGAGAGGCTTACCAATATTTGGAACGAGTCGAAAGGGAAGATTATGAACGCTTTAAGCCCGCCTAGTTCGCCTACAAGGGATGGCAGCCCGTCGTCGAGTAATAATTCACTAAACGGTGATTATGATTCGATTGAGGAGTCTTTGTCGCCACCTCGAAAGGCGGCTCGGTTTGACCTCGCGTCGTCTAGTGCGCGGAATCATGTCTACTGCGACGAGTATAGTGATGAAGAAAAGTAACTCGGAGGGGCAGCTCTTGATTAGGTAATGTAAGTACCTACAGGTATTAGAGTAATGTGTATAAAATTTTAGTTACGCAGCGCGAGTACCTACGGGCGGGAATAAGGATTTTTAAATCGAAATGTAATTGAGCAATCGTTAGCGCCTTGTAATTTTTAAAAAAACAAAGCAAATTATTTTTTAGCGCGAATTTATAAATGAAATAATATATACATATATATATATATATATAAACGATAATAATTGTTGATGAAAGGGGCGTTTTTTGTAGTTTTGCATGAATTGTTAATGGATTGAAATGTGTAAAATTTAGTGAAAATTATATGTATGACTCCTGTATTCACCAATGTTCATTATCTAGGGCAGGGATGGCCAACAAGTCGATCGACCGAATTTTGGTCGATCGCTCACGATAACTTATAAACCGATTAAGACTGCATAACTTAATAAATAAGTAATGATAACAAGTTGATCGCGATATAGTTTTAAAGTAAAAATTAGATTCTCAAAATTTGGCCACTTCCGATGTAGGGCATGTAGTTGTTTTAGTTTCTCTCTATTGGAAACACTGAATAATTTAACAAAAGGTGCCATTAAAGCTCGGCATTCACGGCATTTTTGTTTAATTATTCAGTGTTTTCAATAGAGAGAAACTAAATGCACTAATGCACTATTCAAAGGGTTTATTTTGGCAATTTCTGTCACAACGACGTTTTCAATTTGTCCATTCAAACGCGATCGACCGGTCGACCAATTTTGGTCGATCGCTCACGATGTCTAAATTTAGAAACCGATTAGACAACATACTTAATAAATAGAGAACAAACGACAACAAGTCGATCGCGATACAATTTTAAAGTAAATAGTAGATCTTGTGTTCTCAAAATTCGGTCACTCCCGATGTAGAGCATGTAGTTATTTTAGTTTCTCTCTATTGGAAACACTGAATAATTAAACAAAAGGTGCCATCAAAGGTCCACCACGGTTTTTTTGTTTAATTATGCAGTGTTTCCAATAGAGATAAACTAAATGCACGAACGCGTGTTTGAGATTTGTTTTGTCACAATGTTTTCAATTTGTCCAATCAATAGCTTATGGGACGTATACAGTTTATGGGATGTGGTGAATACGGGCATGAGAATCGTAATCAAAATTTGAACACGTCATGCTAAATAATTTTCACACATTTATGGCATATTACAACACAACTGTCAATATGGGATTCTATTGTTTATTTCTTGTTGCGTATCATGTGAATAAACTAGATTTATTAGTTCCCGATATTAATAAATTAGTAGTTAAAACGTTCTCCATGTATTGGTATAAATTTTAATTCTATTCTGTAACATATTAGTTATCAGATATAAATAGTGATTTTGTCTAGGTGAGAATGTCCATAGTCCTTCGGTAATTGTGAACAAAAAATAATAAATTTAATTTCACGATTACCGAGGGACTATGGACATTCTCATCTAGACTACGAAATACGTGCAACATTATTCTTTTGCATACGTATTTTTGCAACTCAATTTATGTTCTAGTTAAAGAAAACGGTGCGTATTTCTTATACGCAATTTCATTATATTACATGTGCATCACAAGTTGCCTAAATTTGAAAACGCCAACCTTAAGTAGTACATCGATTGTCAACAGTGGCTCCATCTATACGTAGCCATCGCTAAGTTGCACAATTAAACAAACTATAATTTTATTCTAAATACATTATTTATGCTTCAGATTCAGCAACAATTATATCGCATATTGACAGTTGTTTTAAATCTAAAAGAAATATTTCACAACTCTACCCTTTTGTTTGTTTGTTATATTAATGTTGTGTAATTTAGAACATCCACGTCCACACCACACCTTCGAGTTTATATATATTTTTTAAACAGAAACACTTGTAAAAATTGTATTCACAATGACTGCATTGTTGCCTTGTGCTGTGATCGTGAATAGAACCAATGAATTACGCAAGACTATAAAAGTTGTATTAATTGTAATAGTAGAAACAATACACGATCGACAAATATAAGCGATTCAAAATGGCGGATACTAAAACAATTGACAGAAAATTGACTACACACTTGTGGGTACATAAAATTTGTTTTAGGTGATAGTTCAGACTTTTAGAAACATTGAATCGGTCTTTACACAGTGGTCTACACACACACACACACACACACACACACACACACACATACATACATACACACACACACACACACACACACACACACACACACACACACACACACACACACACACACACACACACACACACACACACACACACACACACACACACACACACACAT
This sequence comes from Lordithon lunulatus, assembly GCA_963942505.1. Classification (NCBI taxonomy): domain Eukaryota; kingdom Metazoa; phylum Arthropoda; class Insecta; order Coleoptera; family Staphylinidae; genus Lordithon; species Lordithon lunulatus. The sequence continues at coordinate 66,219,731 of OZ012667.1, forward strand.
ATATATATATATATATATATATATATATATATATATATATATACATATATATTCCTGAATTCCTGAACAGGGGTGAACAAAAAGTCGATCGCAAAGCCAATTTTAGTCGATTGCTCGTAATGTCTTAACTTAGAACCGATTAGAGGATTACTTGATAAATTCCATCAGATGATGTAACAATAATAAAAAAAACACCCACTAGTTTGAATCGCAAATATAAATTCACAGAACTGACCACAGTGAGAGCAATATTTTATAATCTACCCTGATATTTTCAACACTAACGTATTACAAAAGAGAATTAATCTTTATTATCAGTCCCTCAGCCACTATACAAACTATTTTATACTACTATTTAATTGTTTTGTTTAACTGTAACAGCTTTATTTAATTTTTTGTATTTAAAATGGTATTTAATCGTGATTTTTAATGTATTCCTAATATTTTTTTTGTGACACGAATTTATTAATTATATACACATATTTATTTATGAATGAATTGTATAACCCTCAAGTACTTATACACTGTAAAAGGCCATTCACAATAAGCGCGGTACCTAGTGATAACGATATAATATTTTACATGTCTATACAAGTCCGTTCAGAATTGATTTGGTAGAAGAGAACAAGCGCTAATCATAAAATTATATTAAATAATAATAATAAATTTCACAACAGCCTGTAATATATTTAGCCAATACAACAAATATATATATATATATATATATAAACAAAACTTACATACAAGTATGACATACATAGGGCAGTCAGTAATGGTGTGGAATAATTAAGATAGTTCTGTTCTGGCATATTTTTACCGCGCTGCTGTAAACGCCTGAATTGGTATACATGTGTAAAATTTACCATGTATTTCATTACCACTATCACGCTTATTATGAATATGCCTTAAGTCTCAAGTGGTACCATCTATGGGTCTTTTCAATCGTTCTAATATTATTAAGATCAATTGGAAAGCATTATCAACCAAAGTAAACAATAACTGCAATTTATAGTAGAAACAGACTGCATACTGTTGTTATTGTGTAATTTATTTGTTCTTCTTTTGAATCCAATGCTGTGCATACTGTTATTCCTTACCTAGGGGCTCGTTTTTATTTATGAATAATCCTACTTATACTATAAGGTATTTATTTTGAATATCTATTTATATTTATTCTGTATATGATGATTCTATATAATTATATTTATTATTGTCAATATGAATAAACTATTCGCTCGTTGAATTTATTTGTTCTCCCAGTATCTCACTTGTTTTAACCCTCTAATTTCAGTAAAGTGATAATTAGTTTTAAATGAATAAATGACATTAATTTAATCAAAGAAAATAATGGATAATAGTGTAGTGCATAGTTCAAGTCGTTTGAAATAGTGGTCGGGCATAGTTTGGTTGGTGGGGGCCACCCACCCACCCCACCAGCGCTCGCATAGTATTTTCATAAGATAACACTCTTCTTGGAATATTTTAAACTATATAAAACATCTATATCCAATGAAAAAACTATGCGAGTGAAGGTGGGGTGGGCGGGCGGCCCCTACCAACCAAACTATACCCGTCCACTATTTCAAATGACTTGAACTCTGCACTACACTATTATCCATTACTTGGTATGATTCAATTATTTTCATTTATTCATTTACGCCTAATTCATAAACAAATGTGAAAAACAATGTAGTGCATTGTACAAGTCGTTAATTTAATTATGCCTGTCTACTATTTCAAACGACTTGAACTATGCACTACATTGTTATCCGTTATTTTCTATGATTAAATTAATGTCATTTATTCCTTTAAAACTAATTAAAAAAAAATATATGTGAAAAATAATGTAATGCATAGTTCAAGTCGTTTGAAATGGTGATAAAAAAGTTTGGTAAGTATATTATAATAATAATAATAAATATTATTATACAACTAATCCCCTAGGAGGAAAGTTAAACGCCATCTGGCGTCACCACATCAATTAGCAATGCACACCTATATGTGGTGCCGCCAGATGGCGTTTAACTTTCCTCCTAGGGGGTTAGTTATACCTTAATTATTATTAATTTTATTATGCCTTGTTTCATCATAAATTGAGCCTGTAAGAATGAAAGTTGCGTAAGTCACATTTATATTGTTTTGAAAAAGAGAAGATTTTGCGTTTGGTATTTATGCAAATCAACGTGCGCAGTTACAGACTTTATTCATAAATAAAAATTTAACTGCGTACGTGTATTTACATAAATACCAAACGCAAAATCTTCTTATTTTCAAAACAATTCAAATGTGACTTACACCACGTTCATTCTCACAGACACAATTATAAATTGCGAAATTATAAGTACAAGGTCGGTTAAATTAGGACAATGTTGCGCTTTTTTAATGATCAAATCCATTGTATGTTATAGCAATTAATATATTAGCTACTATCTAGAAGCGACAGCCATTCGTAATATTCATTTAGAATAGTTTGATTAAAACTCATATGAATTGACTTATTATTAGGTGCCTAACAGTTGGTGTAACATTAGTTGCCTATTAATTGGTGTAACACTAGTTGCCCAATAATCAGGTAAACCAAGTTGTACAATCTTTGGGTGTGGTGATGGATGCAACTTGGGATATCCAATAAACTAGTGCAACATTAGTTGCCTAATAATTGGTGTAACACTAGTTGCCTAATAAACAAGTAAACCAGTTGCGTAATGTTTGGGTGTAATGTTGGGTGCAACATGGGTTGCCTACTAACTGGTGCAACATTAGTTGCCTGTTAACATGTCCGCTGTCAGGTGATATTTTCAAAAAATTTAAAATTACATGCGTAGAGAGTAGTAGGCTGTTTGAATTACTAACTGACGTAGTTCAACTAAGTAAAGAACATGAATATACTATGAAATACGTTCTACGACATAACTCGTACCTGGCGCAAAATAACAACTTCGACATACGTGTTAACTCGTAGCATCGATTAATCATTACCAAGATGTTCAACGTGTGTCAACGCATAGCGTTTGCGGTGACGACTAACCGATGGCTCTGCCACTAAAGTAAGAAACCTGGGCTACGTTTTCTAAAGGTCAGTTAATCCCGTGATTATACGTAAATTACTGATAAAAGTTGCATACATTCTTTTTAACTTTGCATTTAATATCCACACGTACCTCATTTTCATATGACAATGTCGGTTTATTGACAAAAGTAAGATTTAAACCGCGGATTAAATATAGCCTCAGCATTAGAGTGGTTACCTTAACTTCTCAGAAGCCCTCTGAATAACTGTAATTCGTAAATGGTGGGCTATCATATCTCGCTACTCGATTATAATTACCAACTGGGCCCAGTGTCGGATCTAGGAAATTTCTCAGAAGGGCAAGTCAGCTTCATGCCGCCCCTGTAGCTGTTTTCATATGAAGTTATAAAAAAGTCAATTGTTCAACCCCATGTTGCCGCCCTCCGGACGTGCCACCCAGAGGGGTGGCCGCGTCAATCCGTTACTGACTGGGCCACTAGCTGGATTTCTTCAGACATCTACCAAGAAAGTGAATTTAAATTAAATTGGGCCCCAAAACGCGCTAACCTCTAATTACATTTCTAATAACAAATACTATACCACTTGTCGGTGTGATTAAAACAAACGCGTGAGCGATCACGCCGAAACCGTTTATTTCATTTCCTTTAATTTGTGTCAACGGTTTTTGTAACGACCGAAGGATGAATCACTTAGCGGGCACCTTTGTGATCGGATGCACCTCAGTGGAACAACATCCTCGCTCGCCTTTCGAATGCAACGGATACGCGCGAAACGCGAAGCTCCGAGCTGACGTAGAGCACAAAACAACATGGATGCGCCTAGTCGAAATGGTTATTCAACGCGTGAGTTAAAATCGACACGAGAACAGTGGCGGCACGGTGGTTTGGTGTGCGCACCCAATTAAAAAATAAAACAAAAAGGATCGCGATTCAAATGTTAACGATTATCTTGATGTTGGTAGGCAAATAGCTGTTTATTGTTATTGTGTGATCTGCTGATTGCATTAAAATCAAATGATTTCAGTCACTTCTACAATTGACCATTATAGTCACCAATGGGGGCGCCACTGCGCCGTCACTCAAAGGTCCTAAAGGAACATAACCTTTTAGCGCTAAGTTTTTGCTATTGAATCATTTAAATTTCTGTTTACAATTATATTTTTCATATAGTATGGGCTCTGTACGTAAGAATCACGTATCATAAAACCTAATGATTCATTTACTTCGCTGGTAATTGCCGCCGACATATTTTACATGCAAGTTTCTTCAGAGAACGCCAAACAGTTTATATCAGTAATGAATTTGTACATATGGTGCTCAATGGATTCGTCTCATATTAGGCTACACTATGAATGTAGAATTATTGTCCAATATTGCCAGTACGTAGCTTCAGACAGGTAAGCAGTAACCAACATTCAGGATAATTGCAGAGTCCGTTAAATTTCTCCATTGCTGTGTTTTAATTAGTACTTACGGTAATTGTGAATTTTTTCATGCAGATGGTGGATACTGGGGCGATAATATAGCAATGGTAATTTTACATTTTATGTGTTAGGTTTGTTGTGCATATGTTCAGCTATATCGGCATTGAATAATCGACAATAAGTGTTTGGTAGTCACAGTAACAATCTCTCATATGAGAGCGAAGCTGTCATTGATGCAGATGGCAATGGTACTACTAAACCTAATAAAAATTCATACATACTGTATGTGACCAAATATACACAATTTAAAATTTTCAGTTGTGTGTTTCAGAATTTCGTTACAGGTTACTGTGCTGTCAACTTTGGACTTACAGTAAATTAAAAAAAAAACTTCTATCTTTATAGGGCTATCAGTCGTGAAGCTTGAGTAAATTCATTTATGTAAAAGAAATAATTTTAAATAACATATATACTTATTTGTGTCTTAAACTGCGGCCAACGAAATTCTATTCATTCTATTTCGTTGACTGCGGCATATTAAAACTGAAGTTTGATTTAGATTTCAAACTGGCATCAATTGTCACGTTAAGAGATAACAGCCTGTTACAAAAATTACACAATGCAAACATTGTTTGTACGATTTTTTATGAACTTAGTAATATATCATTAATCAGCACCATCTATTGATCGGTTCAACACACTAACCAACAATCCACTATATAACTAACAATCAATTATAAAAGCCCTAGGTCACTTCCGTAATGGGGAAAGACGCTATAAGCCTTATACTTAGCGAACTCTATCGCGGGCATAATTTCGCGAATCACCTTTTACAGTCTTTTCGAGGTTTTCTGTACTTCAACATTGATGACGTCATTTGAAATAACTCAGTGTTCCCAATAGAGAGCAACCAATATTACTACATTCATTAGAAAAAATATATTTATTGTAGGCTTCAATAACTATTAATATCCATTGAACATTAAATTCGTTGTGTATGACATTTTTCTTTGAAATTATCTTTCATAATTGTGAGAATACAATTCTAAAATAAAGATTCCTTTAATTTAAACGTTTCATATTCCCAAGTTATTTCAAATGATTCATAAGGCCCGTTTCATATATTCCGTGTAATTTTCATGAACCATCAAATAATAGTGATAAATATCGTTTGGTGCCAGGTGCAAAAAAAAATTCCCGCCGCCGCCGCTGTAGTGACGCGCACCGCGTTGAACGCCACCACAGCGCCTTATACCTGTCGGTTAAATCGTTGACCAATCAAAACTCCAAATTTAACTTCAAAGTTGCTTGTGCATTTTTCGTGTAGTGTCCCCCGCAGAAAAAGAGCGCCGAGGCGAAGATGCTCGTGCACCGCGACGACACGGCGACGGAAACGGCGCTTCCGCTGCGCGCGGCCCCCTAGACAAAACCTAACCTGCGAAAACCGTTTCGTTGTTGTGTGTGTGTGTGAGTGTGTGTATGCGTGTGTGTTGATGTAACTGATTAAAAGTGCTGCCCAAAATGGATGAAGCGAGGGACCGCATCAGGCACCAGGCGTCCAGTGATTCCCAGAGCGAGGAGCCCGCTCGGACAGAATGTGAGTGCTAAGGGGGCCCCCACCCCCGCCCCCAGGTGTAAACAACACACGGACGTCAAAAGACGGACGGTTTGAGGTTATGCGTTTTCAAGGTTAATTGCACAAACAATTTCGCGGTTCTGCGGGGCTACGAAGTGGGAATTACATAAATGGGCGTACGACTGCTCTAATTAAATGCTAAATGCAGTCATTATGATCTAATACATTTTATTGGGCTCAATTGATGAACTAACAACACCAACAACATATTTAGTAATAGAAACAAGAAGGTCAGCTTGGTTTAACTGTTATTGTTTTTGTTGTCTATTGTTATGAGACAAATATTATAATAACAAAAGTTACTGTTTTTATCTGAATAATTTTCTTTCCTATTCTGTATTGGTTTCATACTTTGAGATTTGGATATATCAAAACACATGATTTTCCCCTGTATTCACCAACATTCTATAAATCTATCAATAGCTATTGAACCCAAGTATTCATTGTTGTAGCAACAATAAATAAATTATCTAGGGTATGTAGTTAATTTAGATTCCCTCTATTGGAAACACTGAATAATTAAACAAAAGGTGTCAATCACAAGCTCTATTCAAGGTGTTTGACATTTGTTTTGGCATAATCTGTCACAATGGCGTTATCAATTTATCCATTCAATAGCTTATGGGACCTATAAAGTTTATGGGATGTTGGTGAATACAGTCATTTGAGTTATATCACTTTAGAAATGCTAGTGTTATATATAAACAGACCACATGAGGCTATAAAATGCAAAGTTAACAATTTATGTAACATCTATTGGTTTAATCATGGGATTAACTAGCCTTTATACAAGTGAGCTTTTGAAAGTTATCACAATGTTAACAAACTTTTGTATGAAATTTTTATTTATTGTTTCTCGTATTTTATTAAGAATGAAAAATGTTAAATTTCTAACTGAAATAACACTTTCTGGAGTTGTTTGAACAATGTAAAACTGCTTTATCCACTCAAGAAAACTATGCCAGAAAGGCTTGAGTTGCCCAGTTGGTTCTTTTTTTATGGTGAGTACAGACACCACCAACTGGGCTGTGTGCACTGCAGCCCTTCATGGACCTATTGTGCCTTATACAACATCCATGATATGTTAGGCAGCTAAATTTTTTGTGGAAAAATTTCCCGGCTAGCGGTGGATTTAAACCATATGTAATAGCTTAAGAACATCCCCTTAGACCACACCGCCATGGGCTGCCTCCATTCTAACCAATCTATGCCTGTTCAGTATTTCAAACATCTTGAAACTATCAACTACATTGTTTCCCAGAAATGTTTACAAATCAAGCCTAAATTAGTTAATGAAATTAATTTAATCATACTAAGTTTTAGATAACAGTGTTCTGGATAGTTGTTCTGGATAGTTGGCTGGAGGGTAGCAAAGCTACAGACACTTAGGCCTCAAAATGGGCCCATTGTGAAACCTCCCTTTAAGGATGCTCACTCGTCCCACCAGTCAATTTTGGGTGCAAGCCACAAAACTCTGGCGGGTGAGGAGCTGCCAATGCTGACCATACTAGGCCAGTACTGGATAACAGTGTAGTGTTCAATACATTTGAAATTATGAAGGAGTATTTGATTGTCTTGATATGCCTCATTTTTTAATATGGTTTATTTCATGAGATTCTTCGTTTTGTTGTTGAAATTATGCATTACTGTTGTATATTAACATGTTGACTGTGATGGTACTTTTCAGGATGCCAATGTAAAAAGCAAATTTAATTTAATCATATTAGATTATTCAAAATTCTAACCCCTATATTCACCAATGTTCCATAAATGTATCAATAGCTATTGAACCCATAAATATTCATTGTTATAGCAACAATAAATACATTATCTAGGGAATGTAGTTACTTTGGATTTTCTCTATTGGAAACACTGAAAAATTAAACAAAAGATGTCATTAAAGCTCCAATCACAAGCACTATTCCAGGTGTTTGAAATTTGTTTTGACAATTTCTGTCACATTGACGTTTTCAATTTATCCATTTAATAGCTTATGGGACCTATAAAGGGATGTTGGCGAATATGAGCATAATTGAGTTTTAGAGGATGTCATACTCTACAACTTGTTTGTATACTTTTCTCACAAAACATTTTTTATCTAAACTATTATTTTGGAGTTACATGGTTTTTCCATTCACCAATTACATTTAATATTTTGATGATATTAGTGTATTAGTAGAAAATTTTAAACATTAAATTATGTTCCTCAAAATTTACAATAACTTCCCACCTACAATTACTAATTGATTTCAGCTATTATCATGCCACTGGACAAGCGAATCTGCCTGATTGGCACAGTGATGGACGACCCGACGTCGTGTGGCGCGGCCCAGTCGTTCGGCGTGCCCGTCGTGACATCAGAAACGGGCATGGAGTACGCCAAGGATCACACCTGCTCAACGATCTTTGTGCTGGACAAGTTCGAGGGCGATATCTATGACACCCTCTACAAGTCGCGACACTCGTTACTGGGACCACCCGCCCTCCAGCAGCTGGCCGCGCGAAAAGACAAACTGCCTAATAACACGCGACCACTATACACCCTGGCCATGACTGGCGTCGTCGTTTGTTTCACCGGATTCCGAAATAAGGACGATTTAGTAAGTTTTACGAACTGAGTATGTCTGATAATAGGCCATAAAACTGACTCCCAAACTAGCTGATGAATGATCTATCTGGCATCAGAAAATTAACCACAAACTACTAGGAAGTATAAATAGTAAAACTTTATCGGTTCCATAAGCTATTGAATGGACAAATTGAAAATGTCATTGTGACAGAAATTGCCAAAACAAATGTCAAACTTAAATAGCACTAGTGATTGGAGCTTTGATGGCACTTTTTGTTTAATTATTCAGTGTTTCCAATAGAGAGAATCTAAAGTAACTACATTCCCTGTATTGGATTAAAATAATAGATTTGTATATAAACAGCTAGTGATTAAGAGCAAAAATATGGATAGGCACAGTAAATGTTATGGTGGTAAATACTACCGGCAGGGCCGAAATGGTAAAATTAGTTGTTTAAATTATAATTCCGGATTTTTTTTTTCGTTTACAGACTCGATTAGTGCCGTTGGTCCACCACATGGGCGGCTCGATACGAAAGGACATGTCCGCGAAAGTGACACACCTGATAGCGAATATCAGTGGTGGCGACAAGTATCAATACGCGGCGACATTCAGGGTGCCCGTGATGAACCTCGAGTGGGTGATGGCTAGCTGGGAGCAGCGGCATGAGGTGGATTTCAATGCAATCAATGATAAATTTATGGTAAGACATCATTCAAAAATCAAAGAGTGGATTTCAGTTAAAAGTATACACCAGTTTACATGCGACAAGTTCGTAATATTTTTTAAATCGTATTTTAATAAATATATACGGAACATACACTATATTTAAAAAAAAAATGTCTAGGTGCAAATAAAATGGAATATACTACCTTTTAATATCGCATTATTTCATTCAGATAGTCATAATTTTTAAAACATATATAAGTGTGAATCTACCTCTTAGCAATCTACATATCTAGATTTCGATCTTATTAGATCTCATCAGTGTAGCTAGCAACTAACCCCCTAAAAGAGTTAACTGGCGTTTAACTTTCCTCCTAGGAGGTTAGGTTAGGTTAGAATTGTGTCAAAAACTGCTTGCAAACGTTATGATATGATGTAATTGTATATATTAATGGTATAACAATAATACAATTCACCCCCTAGAGGAAAGTTAAACGCCATCTGGCGGCACCACATCAATTAGCAATGCACACCCATATAGTAATAACCGTCAACATGCTCATGCCATCAGGATCACCGGGTAGTGCCCTCTATGGAATAATAATCCAACAGAATACTTGAGATATCAGTACAAGGCCAATCTTATAAAATTACGTATTAGTGTGCATTGCTAATTGATGTGGTGCCGCTAGATGGCGTTTAACTTTCCTCCTAGAGGATTAGTTGTATCAATTTTTAGATTAATGCGATCGTCGACCATTAATGAATGCAAAATATTTGTCTTGCCGATTATGATTAATTAATTGTTTATTTTCACTGCTGTTGCAGGTTTTTATGAATAATAATCGGTTAAATGCGATTTATTTGTGCGATTAGTAATTTCGGCGTCATTCATTGCACTACAACCAATAATAATTATTGGTTGTAGTGCAAGCGCTCATCTGCATGACTAATGCCGAAATTACTAATATTTTTAATTGTTAATGACGAGTTTGTCATTATTTTAAATTGTGAGAATTGTGTAAATTGTGAGGAGATGGTTTGAGTGTTTTGTTTAGTAAGATATGCCGAAATAGTCAATAAAAAATTTAATATGGTTTTCCATTTAGGCACAAATATCCCGTTTTTCGAATGAATATTGCCACATTTGTAATTAATTTTCTGTGCTAGTAACGCACCGTTATACAACTGCTGGCTCAGACTTTGTCAACTCCACACATTTTTGCAATAATAAACACTAGCGAAACGAAAATATTTGTAATTATAAACGTTTTGCGTTTCAAGCTTACACGCGAGGTTTTTTCGGGTAAGAACTGTTCAACAACCAGTTGCACCACCAGTGTGTTGCTCTCTGGTTTATTTTTTGAAATGTTTGATTTTGAAGGGGGAGTACAAGCTGAAGCCGTTCCACGGCGCGAGGGTTTGCTTCATGGGGTTCCCCGAGGAGGAGGAAAAGCACATGGCGGAGATTTTGGAGTACAACGGCGGCACAATCACTACGATAGATGATACTTCGTGTACTCATATTGTAAGTTCAGAATAATTTTTTTAGATTTATTTTTTGAAGTGTTTACTGTTTTTGTTGTGTTTCAGTTTTATTTTGTGTGTATTTTTTTGTACGTTATAGTTTTGTTAAGGGGGATAATTTTGCGAAGACTTGTGATATTAAATAATAAAACTATTTAGAAAAGTTGTGGATAACACTGAAATTCTATCAAACAAGTATGTACTTTCGACGTACAAAATTCAAATGTTGTTGATTTCAAAGCTTAGAATATTATATCTTTATAATCTAGTCTTGTGGTAAAGTTATAGTGAATCTGTTTTGCTATAGCAAAAATAAACATATTTATTTAATGAATGTAACTATAGATCTATTAGTTATATTCATTAAATAAATATCAAACACCTTCATTAGCGCTTGTGATTGAAGCTTTAATGACATCTTTTGTTTAATTATTCAGTGTTTCCAATAGAGAAAATCTAAAGTAACTATATTCTCTAGATAATGTATTTATTGTTGCTATAACAACGTATACTTATGGGTTCAATAGCTATTGATACATTTATGGAACGTTGGTGAATAAGGGGGTTACAGAATAGACCCCCAGCATCTTCGTGTGAAAGTAGTCTAAGGTATGCTATTTTCTAAAGCCAGCGGTGAACCGAAATTTATTTATTTCAACAATTTAAAAATTAGAATTCGAACCACAAACATTTCTATATAAAAACACGCAAAATTATTCATCTATTATAGGAACACGCCAACAAAAACTCGTTAGAATTTAAATGGCCTCACCAAATAAACCAATTGCACCCCTCTCTCTCTCTTATTTATACTCATGTACTTTAGTGTTGCACGGTGTTGGCTGGTTAATTTCAGGTAATGGATCACGCTGAGAAATACACGCTGGAAGCCGCCGCCGACTCGCTCTCACCACTCGCGTCCACCTCCTCCTCCATATCCCTGCTATCCCCCATAAAAACAACGCCCTACAAGCCCGAGTTGCTCATGCCAAAAACCCCAAAACTGTGCACCGTACATGAAAAATCACACGACGACACTATAGCCGAGCTAAACGATACCGTGTTCGATACCACCGTCAACATGCAAAACCTCGATCTGGATAAAACCAACTCGAGCAGCCGCAAACGCAAACTGGTATCCCCCGATCGGCTCAGCTTCTGTTCGAAACGCAAACGCGATCTCAGCTACAGCGAGAACACCAAGAAGAAGATATCGGATTTCTTTCGCACCCCGCTCGACTATTTTGCGAATCGCCGCCGCACCATCGGCGCGGCTTCAATTAACAAAAGCCTGAACGAAAGCGTTATATCCAGCTCCGGCGTCTTCGATGTGGCCACAGTTGAGAACCTTAACCGTTGCGACGCCAATCGCACACCATGCACGGGGAAATCAAAGAAGATGCGCAAAAACCTGCTATTCCGCACATTTAGCAGCTCAAAGTTTGTACGGTCGGGGGGACTGAAGAAGTGCGGCGATTTGAACGCCACCAAGCTGAGTTTCACTGAATCCGAGATTGATGGCTGCGAGAAGATGAACGCCAGTTGTTTTCCCGAATTTTCCGAAATGCCTCCTCCTCCCAGCACGAGCGAGACGCGGCTTCATAGCTACGGCGGACGGGACCATGCGAGGCCTTCTTTTATTCATGCTGTGGTACTTACTAACTTCCATTTTTTTTTTCTCTCACACACACATACAAACATTTAGAATATTATTATGATGGAGGGAATGTTAGTTCATCAAATCTGACTGGCTTACATATACATACATATATTGAGTTTGCAGGGTAAAATTTAATTACACAATATATATATATATATATATATATATATATATATATATATATATATATGTATTTATTCGCCGAAAGTTAATTATGTATAAGTTATAGTTATTTTTGGCTCGTTCGATTTTCGAATGTCGAACATCATCAGGATAATTAAGCAGAGTTAATGAACATAAAATTTACAAAAAAAATTCAATTTAGATTAGGCGCTTCGTTGTCAAGATCATAATAAATTCAATTGAAATATCTAAGAAGGAACACTAAAATCTTGCAGGTTTTGTTATATCGAAAATATAGCAGAATTATATTGAAATAATTATATTTAGCATATATAATATACAACATACACATTTGTGACAACTGAAACTAATATATATATTTTGATGAACTAATATTTCTGAAAACCTTACAATTCCTGATCATATTTAAATGCATATCATTCTATTTCATGTATGATATCATCTACTAACGTTAATTTCAGCTATTTTCATTGCTTTAATCTTCATTTTGGTATATGCGTTACTTCCTTTTTTGTAGGAGGTATCTACTGTATACAGTTTGATTGCGGGTTTGGGGCAATTAAGCAGGCTCTATGACGGTTTATGAAGTTGACGATGGTAATATTAGAAGTAGTGTTATTTTTATGATCTCTGATTGTAAGGTTATTTCCTCGCAACTTTGATCAGTTAACAACAGACGTTTAACTGATACAAGTAGCACATTTGCATGCACTTTCCATATTCACAGTATCTAGTTTTCATTCATTTCCTTTGGAGTTTCGTATTTTGTTGAACTAGTTTCCATTCAAAGGGTCATACTCAGACATCCTGTAAATACTAATTGCAATGTTTCTCAGGTCGTGGACGAGGCGACAGTGACGGAACGACCGGATGGGCCACCAAGGGCGCACGTCGTCAAAGCGGAGTGGTTCTGGACGTCCGTGCAGAAGGAGACAAGTTTAGAGGAGAAGGACTACTTGTTTGATGATGTAAGTTACTAATAATACCTCTAATGATAATAACTGTTTAAGGATCAGGTAATGTAGTTGTAAGGGGGACTTCCCTGACAGTAGGGGACTATGCTTATCAAATATTTAATTTAAGGTGGGCTTGAAAAACTTCGCAATACTGCCTATAGATGGCCAAGCGGCTAAGTCAATATATAAGTTTAGTCAATAAATATATTGTAGAGTGCATGAAATATGCGAGAGTTTTTGCCTTCTGGGCTTCGTTAGGCCCAATTCACACATAAGCGGCGTCGGGCGGAGGCGCGGTGTAGGCGTGGTGCAGGCGCGACATCGCACATGTGATTGTGATGTCCATATGCAGTGAAGGGGTGGACATTGCACCTTATGTTTACATAGAGGCGGCGTGGAAGAGAGAGTTATGCCTCTCGCCTCGCAGGCACCGTGGCGAAGAGGAGAAGGCGCGGTGCCTGCGAGGCGAGAGGCATAACTCTTCCACGCTACCTCTATGTAAACATAAGGGTGCAATGCACCTTAGGTATCGAGGCGCGGGCATTTGCCTCGTGCCTCTCGCCGCGCCAGCACCGCGTCTTCACCTCTTCGCCTAAGACACGGTAGGCGAAGAGACGAAACTCTTCCATCATCATCATCTTGGTTTTACTGTTGTTTCTTTAGTATATTGAAAAAGTTCTGTCACCCAACGCCCGGAGGGACTCACACCAAGCCACCCCGAGCAGCGCGAGCCGGCGGAAAAGAAAACGGCTGCACGAAACCCTCTCATCCCTGGCCCACCAGCAGTCGCCCGGGGTGCACCACAAGCGCCGCTCGTCGGTCAGCGATGCTGGTCTTTTATCAGTATCGGGATCCTTTTTGGATTGCACTGCCAGCCCCGACAAAGCCCTGCTGGACGTGCCTGACCCTACCACCGTTCCGGACACGCCGCGCAAGGGCCTCACCGCACGCCAGCAAGTCTTTCTCGAGCTGGTGCAGACCGAATCGAACTACGTCAATATACTTCACACAATAATGACGGTAAGTGAATATAACAACCTGTTGGCCATAGAAGTATGTAGATTGTTATCTGGCTTTTGTTGAGATCAGTTGAGAAGTTGCAACTGCATAGAACAGGAGTGGCCAAACTGTTGATCACTTCGAACGACCTGTTTCTTTAATTATAGGCGGCGGTAATACATACGTTGTTGGTGTGATCATAAGAAAAGTAGTAATTTAAAGCCAAAAATAAATTTAAATTTAAAATAAACATTGATATTACTAATATTTTTCACAATGGGCCCAATTTGAGGCCTTAGTGTCTGTAGCTATGCTACCCTCCAGCCAACTATCCAGAACTATCCAGATATTACTAATACATATTTCAATATCAAGTTAATTTACATCATTTCTTTTCACAAACTAATTAGTTTATTCAGAAAATATATGCAGATATAACGAACGCGATGAAATCTATGTGTGTATATATTTGTTTTCTAGATGTTTAAAAAGCATTTGGAGGACATGCCCGAGGAGGATGCGCTGCTCAATAACACAGAGCTTAAAATCATCTTCGGCAACGTGCCTCCGATTTACCAGACGCACCTACGCATGTTGGACGAGCTGCGGTGGGCGTCAGCGCACTGGTCCGAGGACAAGAGCATCGGCAACGTGCTGCTCAAGTACGCCACGGATCTGCTCAAGGCGTACCCGCCGTTCGTGAATTTCTTCGAGGAAATGAAGGAGATGTTGGTGCAGTGCGACGTGAGCAAGCCGCGATTCCATGCCTTCCTGAAGGCATGCCAGACGCGGCCCGAGTGCGGCCGCCAGGGATTGCAGGACCTTTTGATAAGGCCTGTACAACGATTACCTAGTATTAGTCTGCTTTTAAATGGTAACTATCGATTTTCTCAGTCTTCATACAAATTATCTATTAGTTCGCATTGTTTTCATTTTGAAAAAGAAAAATTAGGGGTTGGTCCAATTTACTCTTCAACTGTTTCTACCAATTGAAACAACGCCCTTCAATTGTTACACTTTGTAAAAACAATGTCAAGCATACTGTGATATAAAAGATAACTGTTTTCTTAGCGTTGTTTTTGAAAAAGGTATGGAATGTTATCAGTCATTGCTAATTAAACTGAATTTTCGGGTGTTTTATAATACGGTTTATTGTATGATTTGCACATTCGGCAATTTAGAAGTGGTTGCTTATCCAGATAACGAGATTTCTGTTGAAAAAGAATTGTATTATGAATTAATTATAATGGTACGATTTTGTTTCCCTTGCAGACATTTTAAAGAACACACCTAAGGCGAATCCTGATCACGGCGCGCTAGATCAAGCTCTAGCGTCGATACGTGAAGTGATGACACATATAAATGAAGATAAGCGGAAAACGGAAGGGCAGAGGGTTATGTTTGATATTTTCAACGATATAGATAATTGTCCGGTAAGTGAAATTACTATCTACAATGTATGTATGTGTATTTATCTGAATATCTTTACCGCGCAAGGTATAGTTGACTAAATAAATAATGCAAGTTAAGTTGTTAGTGTAGAACTATATACAAATTGTGAATCTTTGTCTAGCCCGATTTAGTATCATCGCACCGGAGTTTCGTAGCGAAATCAGAAGTGGTGCAGCTCTCCTCCTCAGAAGGCCTATCGGGCAAGGGCAACCCGCTGGTGCTATTTTTATTCTCAGACCAGCTGGAGATTTGCAAGAAGCGCTCCAAGGCGTTCAACACGCTCAAATCGCCAAACACCGTGAACGGGCTACACAAGAACTCCTCTAGCAAACCCTACAAGCACGTGAAACTGATGTCGCTTAGCATGATCAAGCGGGTGATCGATATCAAGGAGACGGACGACTGCCAGAAGGTGTTCGGGCTGGTGTTTCGGAACAACGACGAGCTCAAGGAACGACTGTTTACGTTTACGATGAGCGACGAGGAGGCGGACAAGGTTGCGTTCCTGAAGACGCTGTGCCGGCAGATGGCAACTAATGCATGCACTGCAGATTCGGTAAGTACTAAACCAGAAAATTGTCGCAGACGTAAAATATCTCATATAATCCCGCCAACAATATCTGATATGGGGACCACGCGCTTTAGGTCGGAGATGATCAGAATGAAACAAAAAACCTGCGTGGTTTGATGAAAAAAAAAACTTCTATCTTTATAGGGCTATCTGCCGTGAGGCATTTCCGCCGCTCAAGGGAGAAGCTCAGAGGAGTTTAATCACCCGGTATTTACCTTAACTTCACAGAAATTGATGGACAATTTAGTCAATTAAATTTAAAAGAACAAGTTTTTGTTGTATTCGTTTCAGATGCTAAACCAAAAATACTCTTATTTTTTCAGGATAAATTTCTAGTTTATCTGGAACCTCACGAGCTCGACATCAATACGAGCGATGTGAGCAACGGCACGCTGTCGAAAGCCTTCAAATTTGCGACGCGGACGCGACTAAAAGTCGGCCGGGCGTTCTCGTTTAATAAGACGCCCTCGAAACTGAAGCGTGCCGTTTCTTCCATGATGTCCCCGTTCGGCAGCTCGACGAACCTCACGCCCGCCTCGCAGCTCGCTCAAATGCGATTAGCCAGTTACAGTAATATAAACGTAAGTGATACAAATTACTACGATTTTCTGATTTTGAGTAACATGCAAACCTGAGAATTTACTCCATCGGAATTTTTTTAAATTGTACAAGTGTGAATTCACCTCTTAGTGATCAACAATCTAGATTCTACCTTGTTAGATCACATCAGTGTAGCTCAGCTAGTGAGGATGAATTCACATAATATATCCAGTGGTTATATACAAAGTAATCTAACTTTCTCTACACAGGCGTTAAACTTTCTTTCTAGACAGAAAGTTGCTTTACTAAATTCTTAATAATTATGAAACTAAAAATTTTACATTCATATTATTCATGGTTTTTCTGAAGAAAAAAGGTATCATTCTGAAATATATTTTGTTTAATTTATAAATTGTATAAACTAAAAATTTTACAGGATAAATAAAACGATTTTTTACTTTGTTTTTTATCACACTTCAGTTACACTTTGCAACTAGTTTCGGCTAAGCTCTAGCCATTTTCGAGCTCCTCCGATATCACAAAGTAGACGCCTTAACAATCCAATATTTAAAAATTGTACATTCTTATTCTTCATGGTTTTTCTGAAGAAAACAGGTGCCATTCTGAAATCTATTTTGTTTAATTTATAAATTGTATCAGTTATTTTTGTTTTGTTTCAGTAGTATTTTTTGTTTGTTGTTACAGGAATTGGGTAATGCAGAAAACGCAGACTCGCCACCGATCGCCCCGCTCTCCGTGCAGCCGACGCGCAAACTGAAAACAGGTTCTTTGGGCGTGAACGCCTTGAAGAGATTATAATCTCATATTTATAAGTTTTATCTTTTAATATATTTTATCCGCTCATATATATTTGTACATATAAGTTTAATATAAGATTGAAAACCTGGATTCTTATGTTTCCTGTTTACAGGCCTATTTATTTTGAAGTGGTATCTCTTAAAAAAGGTATGAACGTGTAAGTATTTTTTTTGTATTTTAGGACCCCTTAGGTCTTAATTATTTCTAGCTAGAGAGAGAAATGCGGCAAAGACGAAACAATTAAATTCACGTATTTCTGAGTTATTGTTTTCCTTGAGGCGGAAAGACCCATGTATGTATATCTTTATACCAACCAGACTATGCCCGTTCACTATTTCAAACGACTTAAACTATACATTACATTATTTCTCACATTTTTTTATACATTAGGCGTAAATTTATAAATGAATTTAATTGAATCATAGAAAGTAATGGATAACTGTGTAGTGCAGAATTCAAGTCGCTTGAAGTAGTGGACGGGCATAGTTTGGTTGATAGCCAAATAAAGATTGATTATATATGTTTTCCTCATAAAAATTGCGAAATTGGCAGTTATTTGGAAGCGTTTTAATTATCTTAATTAGATTCAGAACAATGTCAATAAAAAATGTATTTTCAAATATTATATCAATAACTTGTTTAAATAAATTACTTTATAATTTTTTTTTATTTGCAATATTTCCTTTTTTTTTCAAGCTTAACTGTATCTTTAATGCCTGACCTGCGCATTGGTATATGTTATTTAATAATCAAAACTTATTTCTTCGTAGTAATATAGGCAACTCAATATACACTTCATTGACATTTAAAGACATAGATGGTCGGAAATTTGGTATGTGGTGCACGCAATAGATGGCGCTCAATACATAAAAGCCTGTTTTTACGGTGAGTACAGCCCCTGGGCTGTGCACTGCGGCCCTTCACGGACCTATTGTGCCTCATACAACATCCATGATTTGATGGCCGGGTAAATTCTTTGTGGAAAATTGTCCCGGCTAGCGATAGATTCGAACCACCAACATACAAAGTGCGATTTTAAATTTTACTAGGCCTCTAAATGACACTAAATGAATTTTTGACTATTCTTTAATGTCTCACATGTATTTAATTTGTAGAGCTTAGAAGAGATATTAGCCTTAAAATATTTTAAACACCACAATTATTGAACTTTTGGGGCTTTATAAAATATGAAAAAAATAATTGTTTCAAATTTTTCTTAAATGTCTTGAAGCGATTTCTAAATATATTATTAAATTAAAAGTAACAACTTAATTATAAATTTGATGTGGACAATGATTTATATCAGTATAAGTACGGCCCTTTAATGAATGTAGTAACTCTAACCCCCGTATTCACCAACGTCCTATAAAACTATCAATAGCTATTGAACCCATAAGTATTCGTTGTTATAGCAACTATAAATACATTATCTAGAGAATATAGTTACTTTAGATTTTCTCTATTGGAAACACTGAATAATTAAAGAAAAAGTGTCATCAAATCTCCAATCACAAGCGCTAATCAAGGTGTTTGATATTTGTTTTGGTATATTCTGTCACAATGACGTTTGTCAATTTTCCATTCAATAGCTTATGGGACTTATAAAGTTTATTAGATGTTGGTGAATACGTGCATAAATCATTCAAATTGATTAAGAATGTTAAGATCAATTTGAATGATTTAGAGTTGCTACAACTCTAAAAGGCCATTCACAATAAGCGTATTTATATACATTGTTTTTCATATTATTTTTTTTAATTAGGCGTAAATTAATAAATGAAAATCATTGATTTATAGAAAGTAATGAATAAAAGTGTAGTGCAGAGTTCAAGTCATTTGAAATAGTGGACGGGTATTGTTTGGTTGGTAGGGGCCACCCGCCCACCCCACCTTCGCTCGCATAGTTTTTTCATTGGATATAGATGTTTTATATTGTTTAAACTATTCCAAGAAGAGTGTTATCCCATGGAAAAACTATGCGAATAAAGGTGGGGTGGGCGGGCGTCCCCACCAACCAAACAATGCCCGTCCACTATTTCAAACGACTTGAACTATGCATTACATTATTTTACACATATATTTTTTTAATTAGTTTTAAATTAATAAATGACATTAATTTAATCATAGAAATAACGTATAATAGTGTAATGCATAGTTCAAGTCGTTTAAAATAGTAGACGGGTATAGTTTGGTTGGTGGGGGCCGCCCGCCCACCCCACCTTTATTCGCATAGTTTTTCCATGGGATAACACTCTTCTTGGAATAGTTTAAACAAAATAAAACATCTATATCCTATGAAAAAACTATGCGAGCGAAGGTGGGGTGGGCGGGCGGCCCCCACCAATCAAACAATGCCCGTCCACTATTTCAAACGACTTGAACTATGCATTACATTATTTTTCACATATATATATATTTTTTATTAATTCTTAAATTAATAAATTACATTAATTTAATCATAGAAAATAACGGATAATAGTGTAGTGCATAGTTCAAGTCGTTTGAAATAGCGGACGGGCATAGTTTGGTTAGTGAGGGCCGTCCGCCCAACCCACCTTAGCTCGCATAGTTTTTTCATTGGATATAGATGTTTTTATTGTGTAAACTATTCCAACAAGATAGTTATCCCATGGAAACACTATGCGAGCGAAGGTGGGGTGGGCGGACGGCCCCACCAACCAAACAATGCCCGTCCACTATATCAAACGGCTTGAACTATGCATTACATTATTTTTCACATATATATTTTTTTTATTAATTCTTAAATTAATAAATTACATTAATTTAATCATAGAAAATAACGGATAATAGTGTAATGCATAGTTCAAGTCGTTTGAAATAGTGGACGAGTATAGTTTGGTTGGTGGGGGCCGCCCGCCCACCCCACCTTTATTCGCATAGTTTTTTCAATGGATATAGATGTTTTGTATTGTTTACACTATTCTAAGAAGAGTGTTATCCTATGGAAAAACTATGCGAACAAAGGTGGGGTGGGCGGGCGCCCCCTACCAACCTGACTATACTCGTCCACTATTTCAAACGACTTGAACTATGCACTACACTATTATCCGTTTTTTTCTTTGATTACATTAATCTCATTTATTAATTTAAGACTAATTAAAAAGATATATGTGAAAAATAATGTAATGCATAGTTCAAGTCGTTTGAAATAGTGGATGAGTATAATTTGGTTGGTAGGGGCCCCCGCCCACCCCACCTTCGATTGCATAGTTTTTTCATTGCATACAGATGTTTTATATTGTTTAAACTATTCCAAGAATAGTGTTATCCTATGGAAAAACTATGCGAGCAAAGGTGAGGTGGACGGGCGGTCCCTACCAACCTGATTATGCCCGTCCACTATTTCAAACGACTTGAACTATGCATTACATTATTTTTCACATATATCTTTTTAATTAGTCTTAAATTAATAAATGACATTAATGTAATCAAAGAAAATAACGAATAATAGTGTAGTGCATAGTTCAAGTCGTTTGAAATAGTGGACGAGTATAGTCAGGTTGGTAGGGGCCACCCGCCCACCCCACCTTTGTTCGCATAGTTTTTCCATAGGATAACATTCTTTTTGAAATAGTTTAAACAATATAAAACATCTATATCCAATGGAAAGCCCTTTGAACTAGTGGACGGACATTTGGTTGGTATATATAGGAAATCTATAAATGTTTTACAGTACTTACACAGGGTAAATGCAATTTTTTTCAAAAAAAATTTGTAAATATAGAAATTAAGATATAGTCAATTTATAATTATGTACGCCCATACAAGTGCCTAGGCACTTAGGTGCATAAACAGGGCTAATATTATTTACTGTAAATTCACATTATTAAATGCAATAATGTAAATGTAACAAATGTAAATAAATATGATATAAATCATTGTCCACATAAAATTTATAATTAAGTTGTTACTTTTAATTTAATAATATATTTAGAAATCGCTTCAAAACATTTAAGAAAAATGTGACAAAATTTATATATTTCTTTAATACTGATATAAATCATTGTGCACATCAAATTTATTATTAAATCCTGTTACTTTTTATTATAAATTTAATGTGGACGCATAAACGTTAATTAGCGAAAAACTCACATTGTAAATACTAACAAATGTGAACAGAGTTTGAAACAATAAAAATAATTACTAACATTCCTATTTGCATCCAACCAAGCAATTAGCAACACAAAATCACACAATTTTATCCATCTTACATAACTGCAAATCATTATTCATAATTACGATTAGCAGGCCACAAAAATATTTCAGTTGATTGGTCCGGCAAATCGCTCGCATGAAAACCAAAAAATAAATCACCAAGGTTGTTGCGTGCACAATAGCTAACGATCCAACTAATTCAGCCCTAATGACGTTTTTTTGTAAATTTTATTGTGCGTTGAAGAGCCACTGGTGGTCCGACCAAAGGTCGTGTTTGCACGAAACTATGCAAATAAACCCCCCCGCTGTCACGAATGGACATGTTTGCGCGTCGGGACAGCGTCGTCATAAACATAAAGCCTGATAACGGGTGCGCGCCATTGTTCATTAATTGTTTATTTTTATGCCTTGTAAATTATTACATTTGTTCGTAAGTAGATGAAGGAGGACGTGCAAGTAATGGGTTTGGTAGTAATTGCGGTATTAAAGGATTTTAAATTTGAAAACACTTTAATTGGGGATCATTTTGTTTTTCAAAAACATTTTATTTTATTGTTAGAGATGTTTCATACAATTTTTTGGTTTTACTATTCAACAGGGATATTTAATATTTGTTTGTTTCGTCTATATAATAATAATAATAATAATATGTAATCATTGCAAATTATACACGTCCTATATCAAAGTTTCACCCCGTTAGCGCTAATAAACCTAGGTATTTGCCTAGGTTCATTATGTATTTACATGTATTTGCATGTATATCTTCCTACATACATGTATTTCATGTATATCTTCCTATATAATATAGTTCCTGTAACTGCTCTAATTATCGTTTCTATTGCAAATACATGTAAATACATGTATTTCATGTATTTACATGTATTTGCATGAAATACATGTATTTAATGTATTTACATGTATTTCCTGTATATCTTCCTATATAATATAGTTCCTGTAACTGCTCGAATTATCGTTTTTATTCCTAAAAAATTTACACTTGTTAACAAACCATCGTTTATTATCTGATTTGTTTCATTTTCTCCAACTGATACTGGATAATTATGTATTTACATGTATTTTATGTGTTTACGTGCATTTACATGTATTTACATGTATTTACATGTATTTACATGTATTTACATGTATTTACCATGTATTTACCATGTATTTACATGATTTACATGTATTTACATGTATTTACATCTATTTACATGTATTAACATGTATTTACATAGTTAATTTGTGGGAGAAAAATATAGATATATGCAGCGTCTCATTAACAATTTGTTTATTTTTTCTTTCTAATTCATAATAAATAGTAATTATTTGTCTTCGCTTCTTTAAACCCCCCGGAATGTATTTTCTAGATACAGTACTGCTAACCACTGAATTACATCGGCGTGTCCTAATACTTATTAATGGTGAATAGTATAGTAAATAGTTTATGTATGTATATATATATATATATATATATATATATATATATATATATATACATATATATATATATATATATATATATATACATATATATATATATATATATATATATATATATATATATATATATATATATATATATATATATATAAATTTGGCGTGTATTATTATGGTCAACGTGGAGCTGTAAATAGGTAAATGTAAGTAATATATAATATTTAACTATAACTATTCTTCTAAACAAAAAAAATTGATTTTTTTTTTAGTGTATTTCCTTCAATTTGAATTAGACTTTCCGTAGTAGTTTATTTCAATATCAATCTGTTTATTGTCTATAAAGATCCAGTATAAATCCTACAAGCAATCATTATTGTTATTGAGTAATTTGCTGTGGACGACACACTGGAAAGTTCCGACCACACTTGTCTTGTGTCCAAAAATGTTATTTTTTTTCCTTAATCAATCCCCCATTAAGATAAACTCTCTAATCAATCCTCGTTATTGTATGCACTACATACTCAGTAGCTGTAGCAGGATGAGATCGCGCCGCCGCCGCCCCCACTACCCATCCATATGTACATACACAGTAAAATAAAAGAAGTTATAATTTCAGAAGGCAATGGTGGAGTTTTATAGCAGTACAAAAAAGCGGCGGAGCTCGTTTGCATGTGAAAAAATCGAGGCAACATTTAAGGCGTTCTGCGGTGCCCCCACCACTGGGTTTAGTGTCTTAAGTCCTCCCCTCCCCTGGGCCTACCGCCATGGAGCCGCGAGCAAGATCTAGGGAATGTATCCATGCTTTACTATAGACGGCTCTATTCAGACTAAAAGCAAGTATAGTGCGCATAAATATCTCGTGATAACACAACAGCGATAATAATGGCTACGAAACCTGATTATCAAAGAACGTATGGTGAGTAGATAAATTTTATATACATAGATTATTTTATCGTGTGCGGGGCCCGGGTACCCCGCCGGTTTTCCGTTTTCACTAGTTACGGCCGCGTTTTTCGCCGGGCAGGGTGAGAGAGTTTTCCGACGCGAGAATTTTCCACGGTGCGCTTGTTTTCGGGGGCATGTATATCTATTGTGACTGGTTTTAAACAGCAAACTGTTTTTATCCGCGGAATGTTTTTAAACGTTATTTCAAAGTGTGAGGCTAGTGATTTGGACTAATAAAGTTGTTAGTTGGTTGTTTTATTTATTTGGTGCGTCCGTGTGTTTCAAGCGAGCGTCGGCAAGCTTTACTTCCTGTCGATGTGGATTATAATTGTAAATAAGTTATATATCGCAAATACGGTTGTATTTCGTTTTCAAGTTTTCAACACTACGATCAACAAGTCTATTAGCAACATCATTTGTAGGCAAACTTATTCGTCAGTTCTAATTTGACCGTAGTTTTCACATGATTTTAAAATTATCCTTTGTTTAGGATTGCATTGCAAGTAAAATTGGCTCTGGTAATTAATTAACTTTCTTTCAAAATGGTTTTCTACCACCTTTAATAGAGGGTTCAGTAAATTTATGGATTTTATTGCTTTCAACAATAACAGCAACAGCAAATAAGTTTCATATGAAACTTACATCAACATCAAACTTACAACTTCTTTTAACATCATTTCTAGGCAATATTGCCATTGTAGAAAGAAGTTGTAAGTTGATGTTGATTCAACATTATTTCTAGGCAATATTTCCTAGAAATGATGTTGAAAGAAGTTGTAAGTTTGATGTGTATGTTGTAAGTTTCATATGAAACTTATTTGCTAGTCTAGTTTGGCCATTCTTTTCGCATGATTCAAAATGTCTCTTTGGTTAGGAGTGAAGCCCAAATAAAATTGACCCTGGCAATTAATTTTCTCTCAAAATGTATCCGATTTTCTACCACCTTCAATTGAGGCTTGCAGTAAAGTAGACCGATTTACTTTTTCAACATCATTTATAGACAACATGTTTGGTAGTTCTATTTTGGCCATACTTTTCAATATGAAACTTATTAGCCAGTCTAGTTTGGCCATCCTGTTCACATGATTAAAAATTTCTCTTGGCTTAGAAGTTAATCCCAAGTGGTTTTCTGTGAAGTTAAGATAAATAACGGGTGATACAACTCCTCTGAGCTTCTTCCTGGACCGGCGGAAAAGCCTCACGGCTGATAGCCCTATAAGATAGAAGTTTTGTTTTTAATCCCAAATAAAATTGTCAATGGAAAATAATTATTTTTCTTTCAAAATGTACCCAGGTTTCCACTACCCTCAATTAAGGCTATTGTACCGCCTTATAGATTTCTCAAAAAAAATCATCAATAATGACATCAATCTGATAACAATAAACAAGCATAGCATTTTGAAAATATATGCTAGTGTACTGAATCCATTAAAAATATATACTAGTTAAAACAAAATTTTGAAATATTTGTATTCACACAATAATACAATTCTACAACAATTGCAGAGCTCAAAGAAGCCTTATAGATTTGTCAAAAATTATATATATATATATATATATATATATATATATATATTATATATCTTTATACCAGAAAAAGCAAAGGAAAATATTTTCGTCTAGGTGATTCTAATTTTGTTCGGTTAGTTCCAACTAACTTTTCCAAATAACATTCTAGCAGCTGATTTGTTATATTATTTTATTAGTTTTTTTTTTATTATTATTGAACCAATTATTATCTCTATAATATAAAAACGAAGACAATGTTTTGTAGTTACTTTTAATTATCTCTATTGGAAACACTGAATAATTAAACAAAAGGTGCTCCAATAACAAGCTCTATTCAAGGTGTTTGACATTTGTTTTGGCAATTTATGTCACAGTGAATGGACAAATTGAAAACGTCATTGTGACATAAATTGCCAAAACAAATTCAAACACCTTGAATAGAGCTTATTATTGGAGCACCTTTTGTTTAATTATTCAGTGTTTCCAATAGAGAGAATCTTAAGTAACTACAAAACATTGTCTTCGTTATTATATTTTATTATAAAAATATAACGTGTTCTATTTGTCAAGGACAAATTGTATGGGAGGAGGATACATGAATTAATTTCTTGAACAACGTTTGAGTTAAGAAATTATCTTGTCTAAAACGACCTTAACTTTTGAGCTAAGAAATTGTCTTGTCTAAAACGACCTTAGACTTATGATGTTCTATTGTAGACAAAAATCTGATAAAATACATAGTGATTGCCGTTCTCCCGAGATATAGATTTTTTGACCATTCTTTTTCGTATAAATTTTAATATATTTAAATTAAATATTTAATATTTAAATTTTCTATACCGTTCAATTTAGTTCCTCCAGATAACGATTATTAAAAATTAAAAAATAACCCAACCTAGATGAATTAGTTTAAAAAAAAAATGTCATACATAAAAAGTGTTATAGTAATTAAATTATCGCGATAAGAACGTTCTTCAATTATGTTTATACATACTTTATTGCATTAACATGTTTTAATTGCGTCCGAAATAAGATTACATCCATTTTTAATTGCCAATGACACTCTGTTTGCGATCTGTCCGCATCTTTTAATTGTGGCCTGTGCGTTCTTTTAATTAGAAATGGAGACGATAAAGGCGTATTTTTATATATAAACAAGGGAGATTATATTATTGCAGACATAACATCTTAAAGGAATAAAATTCGAAATCAAATGGTTTGTAGTTAATTTGAAAGTTTACTTGCTTTACACGTGTAAAAAAAAATTGTTTTACATGATTAAGTCATTGAGATATAGAATCAGGTAAAACTATTCAATTTATCGTGAATAGCACAGTCGTGTAAAAAAAAAACTTTTATTTGGCATAACCACACAAATCATCAACTCAACATAACAATGACTATGGATACAGAAGTTTTATATTGTGTAAACTATTCGAAGAAGAGTGTTATCGTATGAAAAAAGTATGCGAGCAAAGGTGGGGTGGGCGGGTGTCCCCTACCAACCAAACTATGCCCGTCCACTATTTCAAACGACTTGACCTCTGCACTACATTGTTATCCATTATTTTCTATGATTCTTTTTTTTTCTAATGTATAAAACAAATGTGAGAAACAATGTAGTACATAGTTCAAGTAATTTGAAATAGTGAGCGGGCATAGTTTTCTATATAGAAAGATAACCGTCCTCTTCTCCCCTTACACACACACTAATAAAATAATATATCAAATTCGCAGCTGATATTATTTTATTAGTTTTTTTATTATTCAACCAATTATCATCTCTTTAATAAAATATAAAAACGAAGACAATGTTTTGTAGTTACTTCTCTCTTCTCTCAATTGGGAACACTGAATAATTAAACAAAAGGTGCTCCAATAACAAGCTCTATTCAAGGTGTTTGACATTTGTTTTCGCAATTTCTGTCACAATGACGTTTTCAATTTGTCCATTCAGTGACAGTGACAGTTGACAGAAACTGCCAAAACAAATGTCAGAGCTTGTTATTGAAGCACCTTTTGTTTAATTATTCAGTGTTCCCAATAGAGAGAATCTAAAGTAACTACATTTGCTAGATAATATATTTATTGTTGCTATCATAACGAATATTTATGGGTTCAATAGCTATTGATACATTTATGGAACGTTGGTGAATACAGAAGTCTGTGTTTTGAAGTAATAGTAATGTTTTAAGTAAGATTTTGTTTTTTTACAATTAAATAGTTACAATTAAAAATAATAAGCTGCAATTTAATAAATTCACTGAAAATTCAATGTTGATGGCCGAAAGGGTTCATTCCTTCAGCGCTGCCGATGGTAGTTGCTACCATAACATTTAGAGGCCTCTACTTACTGTGCCTATCCATATGTTTGCTTTTACTCACTAGATTTCATTCCAACAAGGTATTTTAAAGAAAGTCTATGCGCAGTTTTAGAAACTTTTGAATTTTGATATGTGTGAATAAGAATAAGAATAATAATTAACAAAGAAAAACATATTTTCGAATTTAAAAATCCAGGGCTGAAAGGATTAAAAATCGTCGACGGGAATTTCACCTAATATTATATAATTTCATAGCCTGCACCACCCCAAAACGATCAGAAAAAATTGTTCCATTTTATATACACATCAAAATAATCTCAATTTATATATATATATATATATATATATATATATATATATATATATATATATATATATAATTTTAATTGAAGCAATTAAAATTAAAATTTTCTAATAATAAAATATAATAAAATAATTCTCCATTATATCGTGATAATTTTCATTGAATTGGCAGTCGTTGGCTGAATGCAATAGAAAGGAAGGTAGGTAACCCATTGGCCGCATCTGCGAACAACAGATAGGATCTTGTCGGCCAGGTCACGCCTTCCAATTAAAGCATTCACAGCCTGTAATTTACTACACCAACACATAAACAAACATGTTTACTTGTATCTCTACTCAACCTCTATTCAATTTAAATGTTTATCTTAAATTAAACTGGCATAAACAGTGCATATGTTATACTTCTATGTATAAAATTTGTTGAATCATAAAGGACCATTTATAATAAGCGTAGTAGTGGTAATGTAAATTTTACACATATACAAATTTACTCACTGATTTCAGTATTACATTTTGTGTCGTTTATACAGTGACCTTGTTTTTCATAGTTTTCTATGAATTAATTTTAATTAATCAATCAAATGGCTTGAAACATACATAATTTCAAAAAATAGTATAGTACATAGTTCAAATTATTTGAAATTAGTCATACTCATACTCATACTCATACTCGTACTCATACTCATACTCATACTCATACTCATACTCATACTCATACTCATACTCATACTCATACTCATACTCATACTCATACTCATACTCATACTCATACTCATACTCATACTCATACTCATACTCATACTCATACTCATACTCATACTCATACTCATACTCATACTCATACTCATACTCATACTCATACTCATACTCATACTCATACTCATACTCATACTCATACTCATACTCATACTCATACTCATACTCATACTCATACTCATACTCATACTCATACTCATACTCATACTCATACTCATACTCATACTCATACTCATACTCATACTCATACTCATACTCATACTCATACTCATACTCATACTCATACTCATACTCATACTCATACTCATACTCATACTCATACTCATACTCATACTCATACTCATACTCATACTCATACTCATACTCATACTCATACTCATACTCATACTCATACTCATACTCATACTCATACTCATACTCATACTCATACTCATACTCATACTCATACTCATACTCATACTCATACTCATACTCATACTCATACTCATACTCATACTCATACTCATACTCATACTCATACTCATACTCATACTCATACTCATACTCATACTCATACTCATACTCATACTCATACTCATACTCATACTCATACTCATACTCATACTCATACTCATACTCATACTCATACTCATACTCATACTCATACTCATACTCATACTCATACTCATACTCATACTCATACTCATACTCATACTCATACTCATACTCATACTCATACTCATACTCATACTCATACTCATACTCATACTCATACTCATACTCATACTCATACTCATACTCATACTCATACTCATACTCATACTCATACTCATACTCATACTCATACTCATACTCATACTCATACTCATACTCATACTCATACTCATACTCATACTCATACTCATACTCATACTCATACTCATACTCATACTCATACTCATACTCATACTCATACTCATACTCATACTCATACTCATACTCATACTCATACTCATACTCATACTCATACTCATACTCATACTCATACTCATACTCATACTCATACTCATACTCATACTCATACTCATACTCATACTCATACTCATACTCATACTCATACTCATACTCATACTCATACTCATACTCATACTCATACTCATACTCATACTCATACTCATACTCATACTCATACTCATACTCATACTCATACTCATACTCATACTCATACTCATACTCATACTCATACTCATACTCATACTCATACTCATACTCATACTCATACTCATACTCATACTCATACTCATACTCATACTCATACTCATACTCATACTCATACTCATACTCATACTCATACTCATACTCATACTCATACTCATACTCATACTCATACTCATACTCATACTCATACTCATACTCATACTCATACTCATACTCATACTCATACTCATACTCATACTCATACTCATACTCATACTCATACTCATACTCATACTCATACTCATACTCATACTCATACTCATACTCATACTCATACTCATACTCATACTCATACTCATACTCATACTCATACTCATACTCATACTCATATTCATATTCATACTTATACTCATACTCATAGTAATACTCATAGTGATACTCATAGTCTACTCATAGTCATACTCATAGTCATACTCATAGTCATACTCATAGTCATACTCATAGTCATACTCATAGTCATACTCATAGTCATACTCATAGTAATACTCATAGTAATACTCATAGTCATACTCATAGTCTACTCATAGTCATACTCATAGTCATACTCATAGTCATACTCATACTCATAGTCATACTCATATTCATATTCATAGTCATACTCATAATCATAGTCATAGTCATATCTCAGACGTACAAATACATGTTTAAAGAGGTAAAATATACAATTTATAAAAACCCCAAAGCTTCAAAATATTGATGAATAATCTCTATGCCAAATCTTGATATCCATTAATAGATTATTTCGTTCAGAAACTTGCCATAGTGATCAACGCTCTCCTTCTGATTGAGCCTAATCTCATCCTCCAAATCAAAATCAGATTTATGTCCAGAAAACATGAAGAATATCGCATTGTAGATTTAAGTTCCCATACAAAATAAACTTCTAGGCAGTGATAAATCAATCTCAACATCTAAAAGCACATAAAGCACTTTGTTTTTTTTTTTTTCGTGTGTATAGTAGTAGGTTAATCCAGCCGTCTCGTTATTCATCTCCGAGTATTTGATTACACATTTGCCACGTACGTTGATTATTGTTATTATTATTGTTACGATTGTGGCGGGCAATGAGGAAGCCCGCTGAGCGTCAACAGGCAACATTATTCAAACTTAATGTTGCATTCGAGGGGAGCGATGTAACCCGATCACACTGGGGCTATAAAGCCACCGGTTCGATCTCGCTCTTTCTTCGCCGCATTTCCCAGTACGGCAGTTTTATGATTGACTCGAGCGAAAACGGTAAATACTAAACAATGGTGCAATGACACGTATGCGGAAGAAAACAAGAATTATACAAATATTCATTTTATGTTTGAATATGAAAATTACAGCGTACTGTAATTAGTTTGCAGATCATATAAATTTTATAAGAATATCAAGCAAATTATTGATGGATTGGTTTTATATTTAAAATTATAGCCAATTTCACTCAATCTAAATTTGGCATGAACTAGAACTAGAAAAGCGAAATTCTATACGATTTCAAAAAGACCAATATTAGTCGTTTTGAAATCGTATAGAATTTCGCTTTTCTAGTTTTTGCGTTATTTCATGCCAAAATTAGATCGAGTGAAATTTTAAATTCTTAAAATTTCACTCGATCTAAACAAAAACAAATCAAATATTGGATTGTTAAGGCGTCTACTTTGTGATAATTCATTTTAAAGGATAAATAAAACGATTTTTTATTGCCCTTACCAGCATTCATACGCAGTACTTTGTACAGTTTATTAAAAATGGTTTATCTAAATAAATCATATGTTATAGAATAGCAGACGGTAGCAGCCAAATAAACATGTATTATGTAAAGAAATGTTTAATCTATAATTTGGTACCATAAAGCTCGCGGCCTTTTAGGGCCTTCTATAATTTATCTCAATCTATAAAGGAGCTTGAATATAAGTTATGTTTTAAAATTGTGTATGTTTTCATCTCTGGCAAACATTTAACAATTAATCTAAAGAAAAAATATGGTTAATATAAGAAAATACAAATTTTTAACAATAATCCCCATTATAAAAAATATATTTACGAACAATTATTACTGACAAACATTCTTAATATCATGAGCCCACCGCACGTTTGCTCGCATAGTTTTTTTCAATGGATACAAACGTTTTATATTGTTTCAACCATTCCAGAAAGAGAGTAATCCTATGAAAAAAACTATACAAGCAAAGGTGGGGTGGGCGGGCGGCCCCTACCAACCAAACTATACAAATTCAATATCTCAAGTGACTTGAACTCTACACTACATTGTTCCCTATATATTTTTTAAATAAAGTTGAAATTAATAAATGAAATTGATTGAATCATAGAAAGTTAAGGGTAATAGTGTAGTGCAGAGTTCAAGCCATTTGAAATAGTGAATGGGCATAGTTTGGTTGATAGGGGCCGCCCGCCCACCCCACCTTTGCTTACATAGTTTATTTCATAGGATTACACTCTTCCTGGAATGGTTGCAATAATATAAAACGTCTGTATCCATTGAAAAAACTATGCGAGCAAAGGTGGGGTGGGCGGGCGGCCCCTACCAACCAAACTATATACATTCAATATCTCAAGTGACTTGAACTCTACACTACATTGTTCTCTATATATTTTTTAAATAAAGTTTAAATTAATAAATGAAATTGATTGAATCATAGAAAGTTAAGGGTAATAGTGTACTGCAGAGTTCAAGCCATTTGAAATAGTGAATGGGCATAGTTTGGTTGGTAGGGACCGCCCGCCCACCCCACCTTTGCTCGCATAGATTTTTCAATGGATACAGACGTTTTATATTGTTGCAACTATTCCAGGAAGAGTGTAATCCTATGAAATAAACTATGTAAGCAAAGGTGGGGTGGGCGGGCGGCCCCTACCAACCAAACTATGCCCATTCACTATTTCAAATGGCTTGAACTCTGCACTACACTATTACCCTTAACTTTCTATGATTCAATCAATTTCATTTATTAATTTAAACTTTATTTAAAAAATATATAGGGAACAATGTAGTGTAGAGTTCAAGTCACTTGAGATATTGAATTTGTATAGTTTGGTTGGTAGGGGCCGCCCGTCCACCCCACCTTTGCAGACATTTTTATTTAAATTGATTTGTTTTTGTTTAAATCGAGTGTAATTTTAAGAATACAGTTTTATTTAAATTGATTTGTCGTATTGGCTAAATATATTATTACAGGTTGTTAGGAATGAATTGTTATGATTTAATATATTTTTTTAAAATTATTTTGGTGCTTGTTTAATTTATTTAAGTATTAAATGTCAATTGTTGTATTGACGAAACTGGACTGATAACCCAAGGCGAACAGCTGTCACTTTTAAATATTGTGTTTATTTTTTAATATCTTTATTCGTTCGAAAAGGATGTTGGTACAACGCGTTATCTACTTCACTCACTAATTAATTTATACAAAATGCATTATCATTGCGACAAGGTCAAAGCTCCAGATAGATCTGTTGCAAATATTGTACGGACTGTAGTCTTGGATTATCACTCAACTGAACATAATTTAATACTCTAGTAGGCTAGTTGTAAAGTGCTTGGTTTATCTTGCAACGTTGGAACAAAGTTAATAAAATAAAATAAAAGAATGAAATGTTTCTTCTTAAGTTATAATATTTTGAATTTACCATTTTTTGAGATATGTTTTTTTTATAACTGGTACGTTTTTGTTTATAAACTGGCATGCAGATCCATGACAGTTGCCGACCTAACCTATAATGTTTTATATATGACAGCTACTACATCAGAAGTATTTGTGGTTTATTATACAAATAACAGATGGCGATCATATTTGATATACTTTTGTACAAAATGAGCTTAAGGTCCCCCACCTATATTTTAAGGTCCCCCACCTTAAGCTCATTTTGTACAAAAGTATATCAAATCTGATCGCCATCTGTTATTTGTATAATAAACCACAAATACATCTGGTGTAGCTGTCATATATAAAACATTATAGGTTAGGTCGGCAACTGTCATGGATCTGCGTGCCAGTTTATAAACAAAAACGTGCCAGTTTATAAACAAAAACGTACCAGTTATAAAAACGTACCAATTATAAAAAATGCAAGACATACTAGATATAGAAATTTGTTAGTACGAATATCAGTTATTAGATGGCATCAGGATCGAATTTTGCAAAATGAGTGGGGGAATTCAAGACAAACTAGATATAGAAATTTTGTTAGTACGAGTATCAGTTATTAGATGGCATCAAGATCGAATTATTTTTTTTTTATTACTCAACGTTGAAATATTTATATAATTATATATATATATATATATATATATATATATATATATATATATATATATTCCTAGAAGAGTGTTATCCTACGAAAAAACTATGCGAACAAAGGTGGGGTGGGCGGGTGGCCCCCACCAACCAAACTATACCCGTCCACTATCTCAAACGACTTGAACTATGCATTACATTATTTTTCACATGTATTTTTTTAATTAGTCTTCAATTAATAAATGACATTAATTTAATTATAGAAAATTATGGATAAATAGTGTAGTGCATAGTTCAAGCCATTTGAAATAGTGGATGGGCATAGTTTGGTTGGTATATATATATATATCATATATACAACAAAATTTTGAGTAATTGGATTTTTAGTTTTTTTTTATTGTAAAATTGTAATTACCCATTATTTTTTGTCCGAAAAATTCCTTTAATTTTTATGAAAATTAAAAAAATTATGCAAAAAAATTATTTTTATAGATTTTTTGAGTTTATTAAGATTTTGAAATAATCTGTAATTTTTTTTTAAAGTCGATTTTTTTCAATAAATTATATTTCAATAAATGATTAGGTGGAAGACCAGGGTAGATTAATTAATCTACTAACCCGAACCTAATCATTACCTCCCATATTTTTTGTTCCTTTGTATATATTGTATGAATGTACTGAAGGTAATAACTAAATAAATAAATATATTTATCGGTAATTATGGATAATCACTGGAGTATCAAAATCACCCCTAACATATATACCCTTTTTGCATCAGCAATTTATTTTTACGCGTTATCTTGAACTACTGCAATAAAAATATCGCAGCCAACATTTTTTTTTGTAAGTAGATAGTTTTACATCTCTGCCAGGCAATAAAAAATGTAACGGCTCTATATATCCCTTATCAATTGCATCGTTAAATCAAATATTACCGCCTGACACAATATTTAATATCCGCGCGCCGAAAAATGAAGCCCGAACGACATAAGAAGAAGAAAAAAACTCCAGATTTAAGATAAGCGACGACCGTTTCTGATAAGGGCATATTTATTCGAAAAACGTAAAATATTTCGTCTGCGTGTTAAAACGGAGATAAGCCCCGGGTCCGGTTCGTTCGCAAAGGCAAATATTAGAGGGGGATGCTACGAGTGTAGTAAAAGCGACCGAGATAAACGCGCCCTGGCACTAATTGGGTGTTAATTTGTGGCTGTGCGTTTACTGCCTCTCTGTATAGCCGTAAAAAGGGCGCTTTTTTATTTGCGGCTTGTTAGTTTATTTTTATTGAGCTATTTGCGCTGCAATTTGGAGGAAATTGTCATTTAAAAATAAATGTAACACATGGTTAAATACTACAAATGATGTGAAAGGAAAACAAATGAAGTTTATGGCTTGGAAAATGTTTTTCTACGTGTAGCAACTTATAATATTAATAGTGATACAATTAATATTTATGTATTAACGCAAGGGGGTGTTTCAAGGGTATGGGTATTTTCCAAAAAAACTATAAAAAAAATAATTGAACAAATAAATAGTAATTCGGATATCTGAAGTAGAGTAGACAAAGACGGATAGATTGGAACCAACACATCAAAATCCAGGGCTGAAAGAGTTAACTAAATAAAAAGGTTTGATTTTTTGTTTACAAAATTAATGATAATCTGACTATTATCAATAGGATTCACACATTTATATAATCATATAAAAATCCATATGACAAACCTAGGGCTAATCCACATAACTATATACGATAACGACTGATAAGTCCTTAGTAAAACTTTATGATATAAACATTATCAATTTATTGTTTATATACTACCGTCAAAACTCAAAATGATTTTCTTGAAAATCCACCTTGATTCACCGAAATTACGCACACTGATAAATACATATCTTAAATGTCTCACCAATTATCACAAGCGCATTCTTTCGATTACATTATCATTTTGGCAGTGCGGCATGTGCAAAGTATAATCGTATAATTTTCGGTTTACACCAAGCCGACGTTCACTCAATGCGCCGCCGTCTTGTGAAATCGTACCACAAGAGAGTTGTCGGGGCCAAAGTCTCTCCGGCAGTCAAAAGGTCAACTTTTAATGACAATTATGCCTCTTAAATTTGTTTGAGTTTGCTCGACGATCGGCTACTGTGTTCCAATATTTGTACAATAATAAGCTGCGACGCCGGAATTATTCCCCGAGACGTATTTTGTAAATGTTTGCTGTTTATAGGATGGTAAATAATAACTTTTCAATTCCCAATTCTCAAAATTTAGTATTCAAATTGAAACAATCTTGATCGTATTACAATCATAAGTCAGTAACAGTAATTTAATTACTAAAAAAGTACATAAATATAAATTTACATTTTTTTTAAATCCAATTTTTCAATTTGTAAACTATAAACTGTTTTAAAACTGAAAAATTGAATTTAAAAAAATGTAAATTTATGTTTATGTACTATTTTAGTAATTTAATTTTAGTCTGTAATATTTGAAAAAAGTTAATAATTAGTCAGAGTGATTAGTTTTAATGTTTCAAATAGAAAATGTGTTTGTTACTATTATTAGTCTCAAAATTGAAGAGCAAAGTTCTCGTAATACTTTACCATATAAAGTTGTAGTTGTAATTTATATTTATTTATTTTAAGTAAAATTTGCGTGCTTCGACGGGGAATGAGAAAATAAATAAAGAAAAAAAAATTCAGTGAACTTTTTTAATTGCAGCTTACTATTTTCAATCTTAACTATTTAATTGTAAAAAATCAGAACCTTACTAGGATCATTGCTATTACTACAAAACTCTTATACCCGTATTCACCACCATCCCATAAACTTTATAGGTCCCATAAGCTATTAAATGTATAAATTGTAAATGTCATTATGACAGAAATGATCAAAATAAATGTCAACACCTTGAATAGCGCTTGTGATTGGAGCTTTGATGACACCTTTTGTTTAATTATTCAGTGTTTCCAATCGAGCGAATCTAAAGTAACTATATTCCCTAGATAATTTATTTATTGTTACTATAACAACGAATACTTATGGGTTCAAGTTTCTATCTTTATAGTTATAAGCCCGAGGGCTTTTCCCTCGGGATAATAGTAATAAAGAGAGACATTTTTTTGAAAAGATTTAATAACAATAACAATTATAACAATATCTATATGGAAATATTAAGTATCACGTTTTGTGGTCTGAATTCTCAAAATATAACTTTGATTTTGCAAATATAAAAAGGTGCGGATTTTTGTTTACAACATTAAAGTTCAAATCTTCAGGATTTAAACCACAAAACGTGTGCCAAACACAAACTTATCCATCTCGCAGGTAAATTACCTATCGTTGCGAATCCTATGTACATATTATCGGACAAACAACGGCCTCAAACCACACGCGCCGTGGACGGGACAAACACAAGGGGTTTGAAAGGGAATGAAAGAAAGCCCAAATACAATATGCGCACGCTTTGATGAGAAAATGGGCAGTTTCTTTAAAATGCCGACAAAATAATTAGCAACCTGTAGCTATGTCCTTTAATTATTTAACAACAACACAATATGCTGAACAAGGAATAACAAATTGAATAAATCAATGGAATAAACAACGAGATGATTTTTTAATAAATATGATTTGTAATAAAAAATCACAGTGTAATACAGTAATATTCTAGGCAGTCAAAGAAGTTGTAAAACAAAATGCTAGCTATGTTAATTTAGCAAATACCAAGCATCAAATTTCAATATGATTCATATTTATTGATATTGCCACAGTGCTTACAATTTTCATAATTTTACAAAAACTACGCGATGATTTTTTATGAAAATCACTGTATTCACTAATATTATTCCAAGCAATCAAAATTGTAGTAAAACAAAATGCTAGCTATGTTAATTTAGTAGATACCAAGCATCAAACTTCAATATGATCCATATTTATTGATCTTGCGACAGTGCTAACATTTTTCATAATTTTACAAAAACTGCGATATAATATTTTATGAAAATCACTGTATTCACCAATATTATTCCAGACAATTAAAAAAGTTGTAAAACAAAATGTTAGCTATATTAATTTAGTAGATATCAAGCATCAAACTTCAATATGATTAATATTTATTGATATCGCTTACAATTTCCATAATTTTACAAAAAATACGTGATGATTTTTTTGACAATCACTGTATTCAACAATATTATTTCAGGCAATCAAATATGTAGTAAAACTGTAAACGGTAAACGGTTTTTGTAAAATTATGAAAAAATGTAAGCAATCTCGCAATATCAATAAATATGAATCATATTGAAGTTTGATGCTTGGTATCTGCTAAATTAACATATTTAACATTTTGTTTTACAACTTTTTTGATTGCCTAGAATATTATTGGTGAATACTGTGAATTTTATAAAAAATTATCGCGTAGTTTCTGTAAAATTATTAAAAATGTAAGCATTGTCGCGATATCAATAAATATTAATCATATTGAAGTTTGATGCTGCTAAATAACATAGCTAGCATTTTGTTTTAGTACATTTTTGATTGATTGGAATAATATTGGTGAATACAGAGATTTTCATAAAAAAAGTATCTCGTAGTTTTTATAAAATTATGAAAGATCTAAGTATCACGATATTCTTCCATTAGGGCAAGGATTTCATCCGTCATCTATCTTTAGTTTCAGTTTTGCATGGAATATTGGTAGTAAATACTTTGATTTCTATAAAAATCAATCACATAGTTCTTGTAGAATTATGAAAAATGTAAACAAGGACAGGCATTTATAAAAAAAATGGCTTAAGGGTCCCTAAAACAATTTTCCTTTTTATTAGTATAAATATTACGTATAGACGGAAAGACCCGTGAAGGGTCAACAGTCTAATAAAGATGGTTATATATATATATATATATATATATATATATATATATATATATATATATATATATATATTACGTATAATTATTGTACTAATATATCTATATTTAGTTTTAATTTAAAAAATACTATTGTTGTCGTGTAATTAGACTATGTCTGTTGGATAATAAATTTATTATTATTACTATTATTATTATATTATTATTATAATTATAACGTGTCAACGTTTTGGAAAACCGACAATAATAATAACCTTGTAGCAATTAAACAACAACTCTGAATATTATTTTTTTGTGTATAGCCGTCGCGACCTGTATTCAAAATGCAAATAACCTCCCCGCGTCGGTCGCCTGATAATATTTATTTTAACACCGGGGAATTGTTTAAATATTCATGCCTTGGGCACGTACTTTCTGTGCACACCTGTGCCGAAACCGCAAAAACTCGACGAGTGTCAAAAACACGCTCAAGTGCCGCGTCCCTTTGTCAACGCGCCGATTAAATAAAGCCGTCTTCGCACTCATCCACTCTGTTCAAGTGGAGCTCGAAGGTGATCATTTTGTTCCTCTCACTTTTCATAAAAAGCAGATAGCAATAAAACGCTTGTTGTTTAGAAATATTTCGTTTAACGCGGGTTTTATTTTAATTGGATCATGAGTGATAGAGGGTTCATGATAGATATATTGAAAGAAAGAGCACGTTTATTTTTTTTATATATTTTTTTTTTAATTTATAATTTAATAGAATTATACACATTTTTCTTTATAAAAAAAATGCGAAGCTGTTAATTGTCGTGCCTCCTCTATGTTTGCTTAACCCTCAGTTTCTATTTATTGATATCGCTGCTCATATTTTTCATAATTTTACAAAAACTACGTGATGAATTTTTATGAAAATTACTGTATTCACCAATATTATTACAGACAATCAAAAAAGTTGTAAAACAAAATGCTAACTATGTTAATTTAGCAGATACCAAGCATCAAACTTCAATATGATTCATATTTATTGATATTGCGACAATGCCTAAATTTTTCAAAATTTTACATAAACTACGCGATGATTTTTTATGAAAATCTCTGTATTCGCCAATAATATTCCAGGCAATCAAAATAGTAGTAAGACAAACTGCTAATTATATTAATTTAGCAGATACCAGGCATGCATGCATCAAGTCATTGTATTCACCAATATTATTCCAGATTATCAAAAAAATTATAAAACAAAATTCTAGCTATGTTAGTTTAGGAGATACAAAGCATCAAACTTCAATATGATTTATAATTATTGATATCGCGGCACTGCTTACATTTTTCATAATTTTACAAAAACTACTCGATGATTTTTTATGAAAATCACTGGATTCACCAATATTAGTCCAAGTAATCAAAAAAGTAGTGAAACAAAATGCTATCTATATTAATTTAGCAGATTCCAAGCATCAAACTTCAATATGATTAATATTTATAGATATCGCACCATTGCTTACATTTTTCATAATTTTACAAAAACTCTTGGATGATTTGTTTTGAAAATCACTGTATTCACCAATAATTGTCCAAGCAACCAAAAAAGTAATAAAACAAAATGATAGCTATATTAATTTAGCAGATTCCTAGCATCAAACTTTTTTTTTGTTGGTTATTTTTTTATGAGAATCATTGTATTCACCAATATTATTCTAGATAATCAAAAAAGTTGTAAAATAAAATTCTAGCTATGTTCGTTTAGCAGATACAAAGCATCAAACTTCAATATGATTTATATTTATTGATACCGCGACACTGCTTACATTATTAAAAATTTTACAAAAACTACTCGATGATTTTTTTATGAAAATCACTGTATTCACCAATATTATTCCAACCAGTCAAGAATGTAGTAAAACAAATTGCTAGCTATATTAATTTAGCAGATACCAAGCATCAAACTTCAATATTATTAATATTTATTAATATTGCTTACATTTTTCATAATTTTACAAAAACTACAAGATGATTTTTTATGAAAATCACTGTATTCACCACTATTATTTCAGATAATCAAAAACATTGTAAAACAAAATTTTAGCTATGTTAGTTTAGCAGATACCAAGCATCAAACTTCAATATGACTAATATTTATTGATAACGCGCCATTGCTTACATTTTTCATAATTTTACAAAAACTACTTGATGATTTTTTATTAAAATCACTGGATTCACCACTATTATTCCAGATAATCAAAAAAGTTCTAAAACAAAATTCTAGCTATATTAGTTTAGTAGATACCAAGCATCAAACTTCAGTATGAATAATATTTATTGATAACGCGCCATTGCTTACATTTTTTATAATTTTACAAAAACTACTCGATGATTTTTTATGAAAATCACTGTATTCATCAATATTATTTCAAGTACTCAAAAAAGTAGTAAAACAAAATGATAGCTTTATTAATTTATCTAATACAAAGCACCAAACTTTAATATGATTAATATTTATTGATATCGCGCCATTGCTTAGATTTTTCATGATTTTACAAAAACTACTTGATGATTTTTTATTAAAATCACTGAATTCGCCACTATTATTCCAGAGAATAAAAAAAGTTGTAAAACAAAATTCTAGCTATGTTAATTTAATAGATACCAAGCATCAAACTTCAATATGAATAATATTTATTGATAATGCGCCATTGCTTACATTTT
Source organism: Lordithon lunulatus (assembly GCA_963942505.1). Classification (NCBI taxonomy): domain Eukaryota; kingdom Metazoa; phylum Arthropoda; class Insecta; order Coleoptera; family Staphylinidae; genus Lordithon; species Lordithon lunulatus. Next base: position 66,262,195 of record OZ012667.1, read on the forward strand.
TCATAATTTTACAAAAACCATGCGATGATTTTTTATGAAAATCACTGTATTCACCGATATTATTTTAAGCAATCAAAAAAGTTGTAAAAAAAAATGCTAGCTATATTAATTTAGCTGATACAAAGCATCAAACTTCAATATGATTAATATTTATTGATATCGCGAAATTGCTTACATTTTTCATAATTTTACAAAAACTACGCGATGATTGTTTATGAATATCACTGGAATCACCACTATTATTCCAGACAATCAAAAAAGTTATAAAACAAAATTCTAGCTATGTTACTTTAGCAGATACAAAGCATCAAACTTCAATATGATTAATATTTATTGATATCGCGAAATTGCTTAAATTTTTCATTATTTTACAAAAACTACTCGATGATTTTTTATAAAAATCACTGTATTCACCACTATTATTTCAGATAATCAAAAAAGTTGTAAAAAAATTCTAGCTGTTAGTTTACCAAGCATCATACTTCAATATGATTAATATTTATTGATATCGCGAGATTGCTTACATTTTTCATAATTTTACAAAAACTACTTGATGATTTTTTATTAAAATCACTGGATTCACCACTATTATTCCAGAGAATCAAAAAAGTTGCAAAACAAAATTCTAGCTATGTTCATTTAATATATACCAAGCATCAAACTTCAATATGAATAATATTTATTGATAATATGCCATTACTTACATTTTTCAAAATTTTATAAAAACTACTCGATGATTTTTTATAAAAATCACTGTATTCACCACTATTATTTCAGATAATCAAAAACATTGTAAAACAAAATTTTAGCTGTGTTAGTTTAGCAGATACCAAGCATCAAACTTCAATATGGTTAATATTTATTGATATCGCGCCATTGCTTACATTTTTCATAATTTTATAAAAACTACTCGATGATTTTTTATGAAAATCACTGTATTCACCGATATTATTTTAAGCAATCAAAAAAGTTGTAAAACAAAATGCTAGCTATGTTAGTTTAGCAGATACAAAGCATCAAACGTTAATATGATTAATATTTATTGATATCGCGAAATTGCTTACATTTTTCATTATTTTACAAAAAGTACTCGATGATTTTTTATGAAAATCATTGTATTCACCAATGTTATTCCGGAGAATCAAAAAAGTTGTAAAACAAAATTCTAGCTATGTAAGTTTAGCTAATACCAAGTATCAAACTTCAATATGATTAATATTTATTGATATTGCGACATTGCTTAATTTTTTTATAATTGTACAATAACTACTAGATGATTTTTTTATGAAAATCACTGTATTCACCAATATTAGTCCAAGCAACCAAAATTGTAGTAAAACAAAATGATAGCTATATTAATTTAGCAGATACTAAGCATCAAACTGCAATATGAATAATATTTATTGATATTGCGACACTACCTACATTTTTTATAATTTTACAAAAATTACTCCATGATTTTTTATGAAAATTACTGTATTTACTAATATTTGTCCAAGCAACCAAAAAAATAGTAAATCAAAATGCTAGCTACATTAATTTAGTTGCTACCAAGCATCAAACTTCAATATGATTATTATTTTTTGATATCGCAACACTGCTTATTTTTTTAATAATTTTACAAACACCACTCGATGATTTTTTATGAAAATCACTGTATTCACCAGTATTAGTCCAAGGAACCAAAAAAGTAGTAAAACAAAATGATAGCTATATCAATTTAGGAGATACTAAGCATCAAACTTCAATATGAATAATATTGATTGATATTGCGACACTAACTACATTTTTTATAATTTTACAAAAACTACTCCATGATTTTTTATGAAAATTACTGTATTTACTAATATTAGTCCAAGCAACCAAACAAATAGTAAAACAAAATGCTAGCTACATTAATTTAGCTGCTACCAAGCATCAAACTTCAATATGATTATTATTTTTTGATATCGCTGCTTACAATTTTCATGATTTTTACAAAAACCACATGGCGGATTTTCATAAAATTCACATTATTTACCAACATTATTCCAGGTAATCAAAACAGTTGTAAAACAAAATGCTAGCCCTGTTAGTATAATTGATACGAAGCGGCAAACTTCATTATGAATAATAATTTTCAAAAACTTTCATCTTTATAGCAATCAGCCTGTAGGCTTTTTTTTTACTGATATATGATTAATATTTAATGAAAATTTAATAAAATCGCGACAAAATAAAAGCGCACTATATCATCTAAACCAATGATTCTAAAAGTGGAGGGTGGCAGAATATATATATATATATATATATATATATATATATGTATCCAACGGATTAAAAAACCTCCACGTTTTTTAATGGTTGTTAGGGTAGTGCAGCAATCAAACGCTATTAGATTTAATTACACTTTACTCATTTGCCAATATTTCGTGCCCCAAATTGGCACTTCATCAGGGCTATATATATATATATATATATATATATATATATATATATATATATATATATATATATCCAATATACCCAAATGTTTTGCCCTTCAGCAGTGATTGGTTAGAACTTGAAATTTGTTTAATTGGAATATTATATATCTTTGTGTTATGTTTTTTCTTTCTTTTATTTGTTATGTCGTTATTATATCATCTGTAATTGGTTTCTGTTAAACTGTAGATGTCTATATTAAATAAATAAATAAATAAATATGAATTACCTTTTAGCTATGACTTATTTTTTAGACAGCAGATGAAAGATGAACAAATAGTTTTTTCTTAATATTTATAACTTTGTTCACTATTTTTATTCAGTGTCCCCCCAATTAATTTCAATTTTAATATGTTATTTTTGTATCGTTATTGTGTCTTGTCTCTCTGTAATTAGATTGTCATTGTCTGTTGAGAGTTAATAATAATAAATATATAAATAAATTCCACTAGCTGCTTGAAACGTTTCAGCGCTCATAAGAGGGCACTTTGATAAACATTGATCTAAACCATGAAAAATGATTTTGTAGTATTTTCATGCTCTCGTTAAAAATATACATAATTATTTTTAAAAAATGATACAACTAACCCCCTAGGAGGAAAGTTAAACGCCATCTGGCGGCACCACATAATTAGCAATGCACACCCATATGGTAATAACCGTCAACATGCTCATGCCATCAGGATCACCGGGTAGTGCCCTCTATGGAATAATATTCTAACAGGGTGCTTGAGATATCAGAACAAAGCCAATTTTGTAAAACATATATAAGTGCGAATCCACCTCTATTGTGTGAATTCATCCTCACCAGCTAAGCTACACTGATGAGATCTAATAAGATCGAAATCTAGATGTAAATTGCTAAGAGGTGGATACACACTTATATATGTTACATAATTATTACTTCTATTATAATCAAAAGTTAACACTCTTATAATAATAACACACTTAATGGCACAGAGGCCATATAGTCCAATCAAGATTATTTTTCTCTTCACCAGCACCAGTAACATTTAAAAAAAAGAACTTCTTCAATATATTGTAATCCATAATTAATGTAGCACAGTTAATTTAATTCCTGCTGTAAAACAATGTAAAGCAGAATGGGCACTACACATCCGTTAGTAATTATTATAATCAGTGGTAGTAATTAACGAACGCGCTATGGAGGTAATACGGAAAGGACTGAAATTCAGATTACAATTCCGGGCGCCCCTTCCCTCAACCGATAGCGAATTTCTATTATCAAAGCCCCCACGATAAAGCCCATTTATACCGTCACAATATTACATATATATATATATATAATATAATATAATCTTATCACCTTTTCCCCGAGTTGTTTCGGTGCAACTATAAGCGCGCCTTATCTCGGGTGAAACAATGCCGCGCGTGATAACGTGTGCCATTCATGAAGAAACGTGGGGGTGTGTGCACCTATATATATATATATATATATATATATATATATATATATATATATATATATATATATAAATTGTGGGATATTATAACATAATATAGAATAGCAAAGACGGGAGCAGTGCGTGCGGTGTGCTTTTCCAACACGTGGCTTGGAGAGTCGTCGTCGTCGTCGTTAAAAGTATGAATTGTTATCGCTAGTTATGCATTACTGCCGCCGCGATAAGAGTTCATTATAATATAATGTTGTTGGTATATGTGTGTGTGTGTGTGTTATTTTTCTACTGGAAACTATTTCTGTGCCACTGTATTCTTATTATTATAATTATAAATGTATTACGACTGGCAGACCCTGCTCGTTATTAAACGCTGTAGCCATGGAAACAATTGACTTTATGCACTATTTGAAAACTAAATATACTTAACATGGAGTAATAAAGATTGTTAAATTGGATACGGCTTAAAAAGTATTATAGATGCCTTAAGAAATTATTAATTTTAATTTTGATACACACACACACACACAAAAATACGACTACGTACATTAACTGTTCTAAACGTTGAAACAACGCTATTATTTTTTACATAATTACATCAAGTAAACTGATATACAGTTTAACAGTTGCCGCTCATTGTTTTGAAATAATTATAAAACAATTGAAGAATGTAGTTTTCATAAACGGGCTAGTAATTGATTCTATAACTGCTGGGCTCCTAGCAGGCTTAGAATAGTCCGGAACAGCTCCCGAACAATAAACGAAAGCGGCTTATAACACAAACGTTACAGATGTAGCACAACAACTGAAAAGTCTGAAGATCTAGCAATAGATCTTCAAAATGTTGGCCTTAGAATTTGTCTATTTTTGTAATTCAAAATCATCTCTCAGCGGGCATTTCACCTAGTTAGTTATATACTAACGAATAATTCACTGCCCTAGTTCCCAACAATTGCATCTCTAGCTATTCGGCAAATAAATGTAAATCAATTACAACATGAAAACATAGATTAAAACATGAAAAACACTTTTTGAAACATACAAAACTACGAAATTCGATTTAAAAAAACCGTAGTTTTGAAATGACATTTTTAATTATCTTTCGTTTATAGTTCAGGAGCTGTTTCGGACTGTTCTAAGCCAGCTAGCACCAACCCAGAGCAGCAGCTATAGAATAAATAATAGTAAACTCTTAATCATGTCAGTAATTCAATCTAGCTGTTTTTGTTTGACTGCTACCGTCGAAATAAACCGTCTGATGTTTGCATAGCCACCGTAATCTATTCAAGCAAGGGTTTCGTATACCGGCTGATAAATTGGGGATCGCTTACGCAGTAAACAATCGCGATTATAAGATGACTACTTAAGAAAACACGAGATAATATCGTCCGGGCAGCAGGAATTTGTTTTGAGATTAGTAATAGATTGCAACCGGATATCTTGCATAATACTAATCTGTTACAATCGTTTAATCTTTTTTTTAATTTTATCTTCATGTCACGTATTTAATCGAATACTAGTTACTTTATTCATTATATATATATATATATATATATATATATATATATATATATATATATATAAAATTGATGAAGTAAAACATGGATACAAGCAGGATTTTCTGTCTGAAATACATATTTCAGTTTAAATGATAGTATATTTCTCAATCTTGAGGGAGTTATGAGGAAAAGTAATAACTATGCCAGTTTTTAATTCTTTCAAAACTGCGTTGAAATAAATAAAAGCTAGCTAGAGTTATTACTTTTCCTCATAACTCCCTCAATATTGACAAATATGAATTTTAAAATATACAATTAATATTACATATTTACATACATACATATATATATATATATATATATATGTATATTTTAAAATTCATATTTGTCAATGTTGAGGGAGTTATAAGGAAAAGTAATAATTCTAGCTAGCTTTTATTTATTTCAGCTCAGTTTTGAAACAATTAAAAACTGGCAGAGTTATTACTTATCCTCATAACTCCCTCATGATTGACAATTGCACTGTCATTTAAACTGAAATATATATTTCAGACAGAAAATCCTGCTTGTAATCCATGTTTAACTTCATCAATTTTATTTAAACTCGCACACCGATTTTGTTTTCATATACAATTTGTGTTTTGTTTATAATTGCAAGCAGGCGATGGAAAACACACTTATATTTTGTTTTGTGCGCCGCCTCCTACTATACTTCCATTTATTGCATTCCATTACATTTCATCGTTTGTTATTTACGTGACGCGTTCGATTTGAAATGTATAATGAATAAAACCGGTCATTGTTTTGCCGTTTTCCGCGAGCCGCTTTTTAATAAGCGCTCTGTACGCGGAAGTGCGACCTCCGCGCGGCCGCCCACGCTCGTTTTATTCGAGTACTCCAGTTACCCAGAGGTTTACATCCGTGGCGCAACGAATGGCCCAAGTACACACACCACGAAACACACAAAAGGGCAACAATTTTGCACGAGCGAAACAACAAAACAGCACAAAACACTCACCTGTTCCTTTATGAAAACAGAACGCTGAATGTCTGAAACAAAGAAAGACAATTGTTAGAATCAGAAACTCAGAAACTAAAGGAATGCTAATTTAATAAAATAAAATTTGCCTAGGGTTCTTTTGTTTCCACATTCTTCATATGTTATACGCAGTATTTGTTTTTTTAGACTAAAAGCAAAGAAGGCCATGAAAGGTATGTTTAAATTTTACTTGTTATTGTTAAAAAAATGGAAGGTTATGTGAAACAACAAAACAACAAAATGTTCTGCACAAATTTTGTTTCACCATTTTTTTATTTCTATCAATAACAAGTCAAATTTAAACATACCTTTTATGGCCTTTGACATCTTTTGTTTCCACATTCTTCAGATGTGATACACATTATTTGTTTTTTTAGACTAAAAGCAAAGAAGGCCATGAAAGGTATGTTTAAAATTTACTTGTTATTGTTAAAAAAAATGCAAGATTATGTGAGACAATAAAACAACTAAATCTTCTGTACAAATTTTGTTTCACATAACCTTGCATTTTTTTTCTTCTAACAATAACAAGTAAAATATAAACATACCTTTTATGGCCTTCTTTGCTTTTAGTCCAAAAAAACAAATGATGTATATAACATATGAAGAATGTGGAAACAAAAGATGTCTAGGCAAATTTTATTTCAGATAGCCTTCTATTTTATTCTAGCAATAACAAAATAACAGATATCTGGGAAAATTTTGTTTTACATAGCATTACATTTTACACCAATAACAAGTACAATTTTTTTTAAACCCTCTTAATGCATTATATTTTAAAATCAAAATCAAAGAAGCCCATAAAAACAATATATAAATTGTATTTGTTTTGTTTAAATGGTAGCAAGGCTATGTAAAACAAAATTTGACCAGGCATCGTTTGTTTTTTATCTTATACATATAATTATTGTTCTTTATGCCCCCCCCCCCCCCCCACCTTATTTGTCACATTATACAATCGAAATGAAAGAATTGTGGCCTTCTTTGATGATGATGCAAAGTGGTATTTTCTTTTAAATTTCGATGTGAATGATTAAATGATTAAAATTAATTCTACATGTATTCGCGATCAGGATTACTTAACTAAAGGTGAATGAATATTCAGTCAAGATTGCAACCAACAATATAGACTATATTTCTTGTTCAAGTAGGCTATGAAAAACAATACTAATAAATATTTTGTGTTCCATGGCCTCTGTTCTTTTTTGTTACAATTCTGTCACTAGCACATGAATAAGTGAAACTAGAAAACAAATTTCATGACGAATACAGTATAATGTAATTAACGTTTCAACTCAATAGAGTTGAAACGTGAATTACATTATATTAAATAAGTAATAAGAAATACAAATATATATTTCATATATAAGTGTGAACCCACCTCTTAGCAATCTACATATCTAGATTTCGATCTTATTAGATCTCGTCAGTGTAGCTCAACTAGTGAGGATGAATTCACACAAAATCTCGAGTGGTTATATTTTATATATATTTGTTTTTCATAGCCTCCGTTGATTTGTGAATAATAACAAAAGAAGGATATTTTGTTTTCCATAGCATCTGTGATTTTCTGCGTAAGACATTTAAGATTACAAAAATGTCAAGCTGTTTAAAATCTGATAACCCTGCGTCGTCTGCGGTGGCAGCCGCGATAAACGCCACAAAACATATTTTTGTGCTGTTCCCTCTTATCCCGGCCACCACACACACCGGACTTCCTTTCGGTGCCCCCCCAACGATAACACGGTTCTGGACCGTTTTTTTTTTCCACGGCGCAGTGCGGGGCTGGCAGAAAACCCGACGCTGCTAGTTGCAACGGACGTACGCGGAAAAATTGAAACAATGCTCGCAACAGGAAAATCCGTCGAGGTCACGAAGAGGTGACGCAGTAGCTGCGAACACATCATGCTTGGCCTAGTTTGCGAACGTGTGGAAAATTGGCCATTGTTGTGCTTTACTGCCGGATTTGAAATGTTTTACGAAGCCAAGTTATAATAATATAGCCGCATTTTCAACTTTATTTACACATAATTTTCAGTACAATATCTTAAATAATTAATTTAAAATTAATTTTTATAAAATGAATTTATTCATCAATGTTTGAGGTGGTGTATTAACACCTAGACCAGAGTTCATTGAAGATGGCACCGCTAAGTTTAAATTCTCGTAAAACTATTGCGTCATTCGTTTGTTCAACAAAAAGTTTTGTTCAAAAAATAAAGTTATATCCAAAATAAAATTGTAAGTCGTATTTATGACAAGTGAAGAACTAAAGATGTCTGGAAAAATTTTGTTTCACACAGCCTTGTATTTGTTCCTAGCAATAGCAAATACAATTGAAATATTGTTTTTCATGGCCTCCTTATGTCACATTTCAGAATGAAAAACAATGAAGGGCATAATTTTGTTTCTCAATTGTGACAAATAAGAAGGCCATGAAAAACAATATTAAATGTGTATTTGTTATTGCTAGAAAAATAATACAAGGCAATTATGGCCTTCATTGATTTCAATTCTGAAATGTGACAAATAAGAAGGCTATGAAAAACAATATTTCATTTGTATTTGTTATTGCTAGAAACAAATGCAAGGCTATGTGTACAGCCATCTTTAGTTTCCATGTTCTTCACTTGTTATAAATATGACTGTCCATGATAAAAGTTTATAAAGTGTGTTTTAAAAACAATATTTAAATTTTAAAACGAACTATAGAGAGAAACAAATCTTTATTTCAAAAAAATTTCATGGGGGTAAAATTTTGTTTTTGATATAACTTTTTTTTTGAAGAGTGAACAAACGAAACTTTTTGTTGGACATTTATCATGACAGTCGTATTTATGACAAGCGAAGAACTAAAGATATCTGGACAAATTTTGTTTCACATAGCCACATATTTTGTTTGTAGCAATAACAAATACAAATTAAATATTATTTTGCATAACCTTATTTGTTACAATTGAGAAACAAAAGTATGGCCTTCATTGATTTTAATTCTGAAATGTGACAAATAAGGAGGCCATGAAAAACAATATTTCATTTGTATTTGTTATTGCTAGAAACAAATGCAAGGCTATGTGAAACAAAATGTGTACAGGCATCTTTAGTTTCCATGTTCTTCACTTGTTATAAATATGACTGTCCATGATAAATGTTAATAAAGTGTGATTTTAAAAACAATATTTAAATTTCAAAACGTACTATAGAGAGAAAACAATCTTTATTTTAAAAAAAAATCATGGGAGTGTTGACTTAAAATTTTATTTTGGATATAACTTTTTTTGAAGAGTGGACAAACGAAACTTTTTGTTGGACTTTTATAATGGACAGTCGTATTTATGACAAGTGAAGAACTAAAGATGTCTGGACAAATTTTGTTTCGCATAGCCTTGTTTTTTTTTTAAATTTAAATTTCAAAACCTACTATAGAGAAAACAATCTTAATTTCAAACAAAATTCATGGGGGTGTTGACTTAAAATTTTATTTTTGATAAAATTTTGTTTCACAGAGCCTTGTATTTTTTTTTCAAGCAATAATAAATACAAATTAAATATTTTTTTGCATAGCCTACTTATTTGTGACAATTGAGAAACAAAATTAATTATGACCTTCATTGATTTTTATTCTGAAATGTGACAAATAAGGAGGCCATGAAAAACAATATTGCATTTGTATTTGTTATTGCTAGAAACAAATGCAAGGCTATGTGAAACAAAATGTGTACAGGCATCTTTAGTTTCCATATTCTTCACTTGTCATAAATATAAAAAATAAAATGTGCTTTTCAAAACAATATTTAAATTTCAAAACGTACTATAGAGAGAAAACAATCTTTATTTCAAAAAAATTTCATGGGGGTATTGAGTTAACATTTTATTTTGGATATAACTTTTTTTTTGAAGAATAAACAAACGTAACTTTTTGCTGAACTTTTATCATGAACAGTCGTATTTATGACAAGTGAAGAACTAAAGATGTCTGGACAAATTTTGTTTCGCATAGCCATGTATTTTTTTTTTGTAGCAATAACAAATACAAATTAAATATTGTTTTGCATAACCTCATTTGTCACAATTGAGAAACAAAATTATGGCCTTCATTGATTTTCATTCGGAAATGTGACAAATAAGATGGCTATGAAAAACAATTTTTCATTTGTATTTGTTATTGCGACAAACAAATGCAAGGCTATGTGAAACAAAATGTGTACAGGCATCTTTAGTTTGCCCAAATATCTTTTGTTTCTACATTCTTTATATCTTATACGTTTATTTGTTATATTTCAGACTTAAAATCAATTAATTAGTCACATTTTTTTTTCCAAACTAAATGATTTATTATCATAAATTTTGTATACACATACATATACAAAAAACATTTTGGATTTCTCCCTTCGTTTAGTGACCTAGATGTTTGTGGTGCCTGATGTTAAATATTTATCAATGCCTTGCTAGAAATAATTGAAATTTGATTTTCGTTTTTATAAACATAACAAAAACTATTAAAAAAAACCTCTATCTTTATAGTCATCAGCCCGAGGGCTTTTCATGCAGTATTTATTTTAACTTTACAGAACACCTCTGAAAAACTGTGAATGGTGATTCATGAAATTTCGTCGACAATGATGTTTGAACTCTCGCTCATCCCAATGCTCAGTAAAAGACTAACGGCGCCTCTAACCACTAGGCCTGAGCTGGATAAAAAAAATATATTTATAAATTTAAAAAGAAAAAAAAAATACGAGGAACCATCAATTTCCTTATAATTGGATTAATTTTCCTTTATAATTGGTAACGCTTTTTTGGGTGTGGTTTTAAATTTATGATAAAAAACTTGATTGTAATTCTTTTTATCATAAATTTAAAATCACACCAAAAAAGCGTTACCAATTATAAATAATTAGCAGAAAAACAAATGAGTTTTTTTTGTATTCACCAATCCCCCTGTATAACGCGGCGTAAACCCATAACTCTCGCTCTTATTTCTCGTTTTCACCCAATTACACCGACAAAAGGGTTGCGCAACAGGGCTCTGCATCGCCGGGGTCAGAGGTGGGCCAACTACTGGTGCGACGCACCCTCTTATCGGGATCTGACTGATTTATATCTTTTCCGCTCGTTAAGCCGGAATCAATTGCCTACGGTCGGTCGGTCGGTGCAGGATGATAAAAAAAAATTTCAGTCAGCGACCGCAGGCAATTTCGGTTTGAACTTTAGGGACGGGGTGGGGTAAAAAAAATCTGTAATCTCTAATCTGTATTTATTTACGCTCATAAATGATATGTGAGTTGCGAGAGATAAGCGCGATTTGATTTTAATAGAGGTCTCATCCAAATCCCAAATGAATTAAGTTACTAGTTTTTAGCATCCCTATGTAAGCTAATAAAAAATCATATATTTTTAACCATAGGATCGTTTGATCGATCCAGCCTCTAAAATCGGTATGTTCAGATAGGAGCGGGAAAGTTAAAGGAATAATGTGCTCAGGTTGAGACTTTCCATTTTCAATTGTAATTTTGTTATAAACATTGTGTAATTTTTTCAAATCTATTGTATGACGGATTCATGGTCAAAAATAATAATAATGAAATTTGTTCGACTTGGTCGCTGAAAAAAAAATACTTATAATCAAAATTTTCCGATTTCCTTTGGGCATCTGGTGCACTGATATGTTTTGCACTAAGATTAGTAAAAAAATTAAATAAAATATGTTGCATAATAATTTTATCGACCCAGCCTCTAAAATTGGTATATCGAGATAGAAGCGTAAAAGTTTAAAATACAAAATAAATAGAAGGAAAAATACGTCAAGATAGAGATTTTTCATTTTTCATTGTCATTTTATTGTAAACATTGTGTAATTTTTCCAAATCAATTGTATGGCGGTTTCATGTTCAAAAATAATAATAATGAAATTTGTTCGACTCGACTTGGTCGCTGAAAAAAAAATACTTATAATCAAAATTTGCCAATTTCCTTTGGGCATCTGGTGCACTGATATGTTTTGCACTAAGATTAGTAAAAAAATTAAATAAAATATGTTGCATAATAATTTTATCGACCCAGCCTCTAAAATTGGTATATCGAGATAGAAGCGTAAAAGTTTAAAATACAAAATAAATAGAAGGAAAAATACGTCAAGATAGAGATTTTTCATTTTTCATTGTCATTTTATTGTAAACATTGTGTAATTTTTTCAAATCAATTGTATGGCGGTTTCATGTTCAAAAATAATAATAATGAAATTTATTCGACTTGGTCGCCGAAAAAAAATACTTATAATCAAAATTTTCCAATTTCCTTTGGGCATCTGGTGCACTGATATGTTTTGCACTAAGATTAGTAAAAAAATTAAACAAAATATGTTGCATAATAATTTTATCGACCCAGCCTCTAAAATTGGTATATCGAGATAGAAGCGTAAAAGTTTAAAATAAAAAATAAATAGAAGGAAAAATACGTGAAGATAGAGATTTTTTATTTTTCATTGTCATTTTATTGTAAACATTGTGTAATGTTTTCAAATCAATTGCATGGCGGTTTCATGTTCAAAAATAATAATAATGAAATTTATTCGATTTGGTCGCCGAAAAAAAAATACTTATAATCAAAATTTTCAATTTTCCTTTGGGCATCTGGTGTACTGATATGTTTTGCACTAAGATCAGTAAAAAAATTCAACAAAATATGTTGCATAATCATTTTATCGACCCAGCCTCTAAAATTGGTATATCGAGATAGAAGCGTAAAAGTTTAAAATACAAAATAAATAGAAGGAAAAATATGTCAAGATAGAGACTTTCCATTTTTCATTGTCATTTTATTGTAAACATTGTGTAATTTTTTCAAATCAATTGTATGGCGGTTTCATGTTCAAAAATAATAATAATTAAATTTATTCGACTTGGTCGATAATCAAAATTTTCAATTTTCCTTCGGGAAACTGGTGTACTGATATGTTCTGAACTAAGGTATTAGTTTGAAGAAAAAAGATGTATCTTTGATTCGGTCGGGCCGATTTTAGATACATATTTTCAAAATAAAGCTATGAGAGAATAAACATAGACAATATTGCTTTTAGCAATTACTATATGAAAAAATAAAACTTAACTTAAAAAATATAGTGTAGCCAATGAAAATTTGTCATCCCATTATTTCTTTCTCTACATAGTTTAGCACTGCACCGCATGTGTAGTAAGAAATTAATTTTTAATTGCTCCCATAAAAATCGTATTTATTATGCTGATAAAATCACAATTCGTATTCATTTAAATTGGTTTGGTTTAAATAATATGAATTTTGTTTTATTTAAACAAAAATAATGAAGGATGAAATTAAATTATGCAAGATTCGGGACGTCCTTCTACATATTTACACATTTTTCTACCAACCCGCATCTGACCTTACACAATGACGATTTTAATTGCTCCTCTCCGCTCAAACTCGACTCATTTTAACGCTAAACTGTCGTGGCCATAAAAAAAATGGTTGCGAAATTGCGCACGTAATCGCCTGATCTTTGGCATCGGTGACCTCGGGTTTCGTTTTCTGTAAATCATATGGGCTGCCCGATTAAGCCAGGGTGGCAATTTAAATTATAAACAGTTTGATTGGAATATTTTCTTTCTTCGAGAGGAAAAAATTGTTCGCTGTTCGTGTTAGTCGAGCGTTGTTATCATTTCTATTTATATATATACTTTTATTACTCGCAGAGACAATTAAAATGCTTCCAGTGTTAAATGGTTTGTAAAATTTTTTGTATGTATCATTTGTATTATTTCATTTATATTTTAATTTGTACAGTAATTAACAACTTTAAAAAAAACTGTTAATTACTGTACAAATTAAAATATAAATGAAATAATACAAATGATACATACAAATACAAATACAAATAAAACAAATTGCTTTTATAATCAATTTGGTGTAACTATTAGGTACCAACTTTATATACAGGGTGATTTAGTAGTTCCGTGTCAAGGTCTGACAAGTGTTTGCTGATGGGATTCTAAGAAAATAATATGAACATATCTCAAGCACTCTGTTGGAATATTATTCCCTAGAAGGCACTACTCGGTGATCCTGATGGCATGAGCATGTTGGCGGTTATTACCATATGGGTGTGCATTGCTAATTGATGTGGTGCCGCCAGATGGCGTTTAACTTTCCTCCTAGGGGGTTAGTTGTATCATTTATGGTTCTGTTTTGTTTTAATTACCGATTTGTTGATACGTAAATGATGAATACACATACAGTGGTAGAATGGGAACTACCAAAATATCACAAATCTAACCAAAAATCATAGAACACACAAACCAAAATCACACATAAGAATTCAATAAATTTTCACTAAAAACGACTAAAAACAAACGAATAGAAATAAAAACAAAGCACATTGTATACGTTTTTGTACTCATGTCCTAAGACAAGATTGATTTGGGTGCAAGAAAAACTACTTCCCGCACTAGTGCGGGAAGTAGCCAGTGTTGCCAACTACTAGATCACCCTCTATATAAAGTTGGTACCTAATGGTTACTACAGTGTTGCCAACTACTAAATAACACTCTATATAAAGTTGGTACCTAATGGTTACTACAGTGTTGGAATCTACTAGATCACCCTCTATATAAAGTTGGTATCTATTGGTTACTACAGTGTTGCCAACTACTAGATAACCCTCTATATAAAGTTGGTACCTAATGGCTACTACAGTGTTGCCACCTACTAGATAACCCTCTATATAACGTTGGTACCCAATGGTTACTACAGTGTTGCCAACTACTAGATCACCCTCTATATAAAGTTGGTACCTAATGGCTACTACAGTATTGCCAACTACTAGATAACCCTCTATATAAAGTTGGTACCCAATGGTTAATACAGTGTTGCCAACTACTAGATACCCCTGTATATAAAGTTGTTACCTAATGGTTACACTAAATTGATTATAAAAGCAATTTAATTTGTATTATTTCATTTATACTTTAGTCAATTTTTATTAAATAAATTTAGAAAATAATGTTTAATATTATGTTTCTTCAAGATTTTTATAATATATTTTTAGTGACGATATTCTTTTAGTGACGATATTTTTTTAGTGAGACCTATGTTAAATATTTTAAAGATTAGAAGGATAAAGAATAATAATATTAGATGTGCGATTGTTAATAAAAATGTTAAGATATAAATCGCAAAACTAGTAAGTATGTGTGCACACAGATATCCTACTAGTTTGTAATTTATATGCTACCAGCTAGAATCGTCCGTAATAAAATTAATTCCCGCCAAAACCGCGATTTAAAATCAAGTGCTCCACAAAAATGTATTTATATAGTTTTATTGTATGCAACCAAGTATGCAACAGGACTAATGTTTACTGATTCGTGTTTCAGGCATAGAAGGGTACAGTGAGGAGGTGGCACAGTACAGTCCGTCATCACAACAGGAGGGGACAGAGCAGTCGCCGCACTCACGCGCTGCCACGCCTCTGGAATGCCTGACCTATGCCGAGCAAGACATAGAAAATTATCCTCAAACCATGCGCGGCGACGGCGAGTACAGTATGGTTTATGCCAACCGGATGGAGGATGTAAGTTGAAAAATTAATGAACCCAAAACTATCAATTAATTAGAACTATTCGATTTTATCAAACATCTTTTTATGTGTGGTTGGCACGACTTTTCAAACAGAAAGTAAGGATGAAGGTAAAATTTAAATACTAGAATAAAGAATAATCATATATAACTAAAAAAATTCAACTAATATTTTATAATATTAAAATCATGACGTTTAAAATTATAATGCGCGTTTTACACTGAACAAGATTGCACCTACAATCGTTACAAGCAATTCATTTTGATAATTATAATGCACGTATTACAGAGAGCAATATTGCACCTACAGTCCTTACAAGCAAATCATTTTGATAATTATAATGCGCGTTTTACACTGAGCAAGATTGCACCTATAATCGTTACAAGCAACTCATTTTGATAATTATAATGCACGTATTACACTGAGCAATATTGCACCTACAGTCCTTACAAGCAAATCATTTTGATAATTATAATACGCATTTTACACTGAGCAATATTGCACATGCAATCCTTACAAGCAACTGATTTTTGATAATTATAATACGCGGTTTACACTAAGCAAGATTGTACCTGCAATCGCTACAAGCAACTCATTTTGATTTGAAACTGCTCAGTGTAATATAGTCATTGCCTGAGCAACGCAACTAGTTGTTGACTATCTATCCAAATAATATTTTTTGTTAAGGCAGAAAAACCTAAATATTGTTTTGTTTTTCTAGCAGGTTTTGAATTTGTTTTTCACATAGCCTTGCATTGTTTTCTATCAATAACAAATACACCTTAAATTGTTTTTCATGGCCTACTTATTGTCACATTTGAGAATAAAAATTAATTAAGGTCGTGATTTTGACTGGAATAATACTAAATATCGAATATGTGAATTATTCAACAGTTGTAAAGACACAAACTGGTTTATGGTAAGGTTAGATATTGGATGCGTTTCAATCGATCGTATACATTTTTTATCACTCACTATTTCATTCTATCAAACGTTATTTTCATAATCAATTTTTTTTGGGTCTAAAATCAATTAAAATTGATTTAATATAACTTTCCTTCTATAGAGAAAGTTTAACGCCATCTAGCGACACCACAACAATTAACAATGCACACCCATATGGTATTTTAAAATTCAATTGTTTTGTTAGTTACATCGATAGTTGATCATGATTATGATTTGAATTGACAGCTAAAAACAAAAGATAATTCAACTGTTTGGGTTGGAATGTCTATACAAACTTGTAGATGTTTACACCTAAATGTATTTGGCTCTATGTAAATAAATATTATTATTACTACAGTTAACTTTTGTAATTTGTAGGTACAAATTGACGATTCCCCAACTGGCCACCAGCAGTACTTGCAATTAGACGGTACCATGACAACTCAGGAGGGTTCTCCGCATGGCAGTAACGTATCTAGTCCCGGGGATTCCCCGACGCGCCTCCACCCCAACTCATTTACTCACTTGAATACTCTCTCGCCGGCCGAGCATCACCAGTTGGAGGCGCCTCAACTGACACAGCTTTCTAGTCATATCAGCTACGGTGCCCCCATTGCCGTTGAGTCGTCCTCACCAGATAATATTGCAAGGTACGTACAAAACATTTAAAATTAATTGCAATTCGCATTCAGAGATGGCGCCACTATGACGTAATTGATTAAAATATAAACGGACAATCACAATAAACGCAATAGTGGTAACTAAGTGGCAAGCAATGTATTTAGTAGTAGACGTTCATAATTGGACAATAATGGTGACAGTTTTACCACAATGCTAAGAGTAAACTAAAATTTCGCTACTACCACGCTTATTGTGAATGGTCCTTTACTGTCTCTTCATATTTGAGATTATAATGTAACTCAATTTATAACTATTCAAAAGACAAAGAGATTTGCAAAAGATAAGTTTGTTTGATACAAACAAATGAAACCTAATAAACAACTGTTTTAGCCCCACGTTCCGCGATCGCTAGTGTAATACTGCCTTACGTCAAATGTCAGAAATTAGTGAAATAGGTTAGGATTATAACCTATTTTTCTATCTAAACGTCACTTTTGACATTTTTGTGACATAACTATACAGTTTGTTGAGTAAACTGTATAGTAATGTCACAAAAATGTCAAAAGTGACGTTTAGATAGAAAAATAGGTTATAATCCTAACCTATTTCAATAATTTGGCATATTTACCCACCAATACATTTTTTTTATGTAGATAAATTTCCAAAATGGTTTGTAGTTCGGCCAACACAATTGTAATTAGCATCTAAATTTGATTGAATTTTCAAAATAACCTCTATAAAGAAATACATTGGTTTTCATGACAAATAAAAGTTGAGAACAAATTAAATATCAATTGTTTTTATGAGCTACTTTAAAATTTGATCAACTGTAATTAATATGAAAAATGACAGTGCAAAACAACTGACAACTCAACTGTTTCATGAGAATATAACGATACTTTACAGGAAAACATTTGATTGATTTTCATGTCAGATGTTAGTTTAAAATCAATTTTATAATTTTTAATTAGTTATATTGATATTTGATTAATTTCAAACTGAAATTATAGATAAAAACTAATGATAATTCAACTGTCTGACTATGTATTTCAATTATTCAATTATTTATGAATAATTATAGGATTTTCATGCAGTTACAAACAAATGAAATTTGAATTGTTTTGGTCTAAAATCAATTAAAATTGAATTTATTACAACTTTCCTTATATGGAGAAAGTTTAACGCCATCTAGCGACACCACATGAATTAACAATGCATAGCCATATTGATTTTCATGTCAGATGTTAGTTTAAAATCAATTTTATAATATTTAATTAGTTATATTGATATTTAATTAATTTCAATCTGAAATTACAGATAAAAACAAATGATAATTCAACTGTCTGCATATGCATTTCAATCAATCAATTATTTATTAATAATTATAGATTTTAATGCAGTTTAAAACAAATGAAAATTGAATTAATTTGGTCTTAAATCAATTAAAATTGAATGTAATACAACTTTCCTTCCATGGAGAAAGTGTAACGCCATCTAGCGACACCACATGAATTAACAATGCACAGCCATATTGATTTTCATGTCAGATGTTAGTTTAAAATCAATTTTATAATATTTAATTAGTTATATTGATATGTAATTAATTTCAATCTGAAATTACAGATAAAAACAAATGATAATTCAACTGTCTGCATATGCATTTCAATCAATCAATTATTTATTAATAATTATAGATTTTAATGCAGTTAAAAACAAATTAAAATTGAATTAATTTGGTCTAAAATCAATTAAAATTGAATGTAATACAACTTTCCTTCCATGGAGAAAGTTTAACGCCATCTAGCGACACCACATGAATTAACAATGCACAGCCATATTGATTTTCATGTCAGATGTTAGTTTAAAATCAATTTTATAATATTTAATTAGTTATATTGATATTTAATTAATTTCAATCTGAAATTACAGATAAAAACAAATGATAATTCAACTGTCTGCATATGCATTTCAATCAATCAATTATTTATTAATAATTATAGATTTTAATGCAGTTTAAAACAAATGAAAATTGAATTAATTTGGTCTTAAATCAATTAAAATTGAATGTAATACAACTTTCCTTCCATGGAGAAAGTGTAACGCCATCTAGCGACACCACATGAATTAACAATGCACAGCCATATTGATTTTCATGTCAGATGTTAGTTTAAAATCAATTTTATAATATTTAATTAGTTATATTGATATGTAATTAATTTCAATCTGAAATTACAGATAAAAACAAATGATAATTCAACTGTCTGCATATGCATTTCAATCAATCAATTATTTATTAATAATTATAGATTTTAATGCAGTTTAAAACAAATGAAAATTGAATTAATTTGGTCTTAAATCAATTAAAATTGAATGTAATACAACTTTCCTTCCATGGAGAAAGTTTAACGCCATCTAGCGACACCACATGAATTAACAATGCATAGCCATATTGATTTTCATGTCAGATGTTAGTTTAAAATCAGTTTTATAATATTTAATTAGTTATATTGATATTTAATTAATTTCAATCTGAAATTACAGATAAAAACAAATGATAATTCAACTGTCTGAATATGTATTTCAATCAATAAATTATTTATTACTAATTATAGATTTTCATGCAGTTACAAACAAATGAAATTTGAATTGTTTTGGTATAAAATGAATTAAAATTTAATTTAATACAACTTTCCTTCTATGGAGAATGTTTAACGCCATCTAGTGACACCACATCAATTAACAATGCACACCCAGCATTGTTAATTGATTAATTGACATGGTGTCGCTAGATGGCGTTAAACATTCTCCTTATGAGGAAAGTTGTATTAAATTCAATTTAAATTGATTTTAGACCAATGGTATTTTAAAATTCAATTGTTTTATTAGTTACATTGATAATTGATCATGACTATGATTTGAATTGCTAAAAACAAAAGATAATTCAACTGTTTGGGTTAGAATGTCTATAAAAAATATATTTGATAGGTCAGTCAAATGAAACAAATGAAAACTAACAAAAACATTCAATATTTCATCAATTGAAACTTAAAGTGACAGTTTAAAAACAAACGACAATTCAACTGTTTGAATTCAAATATATAGATAACCAATACGCACATATTTTATAGATTTTAATATCAAATGACTTAAAACAAATTAAGTTTCAATTGTGTTATTGGCTTGATTGATATTTGATTAATTGTAATTTGAAATGTCGGCGACAATTCAACAGATTGGTCAGAATATCACTATTACTTTATAAAAATAAAAATATTTGAGTCAGATGAAACAAATAAAAAATCAATTGTTTTATTAGTTTTCTGAAAGGGATTATATTTAGTCATTAAAAATTACATCAACGTGGCTTATAAAACAATTACAGTGTTTATTTGTTTTTAACTGTAATTTGGTATGTAAATAAAATGATTTAATATAAACAGTAATGCAGAAATCAGTGAAAAATTGTGTATTACATGAAATTTAGTTTCTTAAAGAAACTCACACTAATAATTTAAATATTGAAATTGGAACTATACCAACATCCGTATCTATGGCAGTGTAAAGTTTGCGATCGATAAAAGCGCCTTGAGGGGGCTTTTCGTTGCGACTTTAAAATGGACTCGATCGAGTCTGTATTTGCATAGTATAAATTATCTTATCGCCTTTAATATTTTTACGATAACACGCGTGATATATTCGTTGTCTCATGCGCTATCAAAACCATAAGATGAAAGTACTTCGTTAACACTGTTTGTTATGCAAGTGTAAGTAAAAGTAGTAACATTGTGAGATAGTGGACGCCAACAAGACACAGAGACAACAAACAGCAAGTAAAGATTAAAAAATACTATTTTTTGATTGGTGATTTTTTGTAGTTAGTTAGTAATTTATTAAATTTTTATCATACAATTACAACAAGAAAAGGTTTTTTTATCAGTTGCGGATTCAAGAAGTTTGAGGCTAAAATGTTACATGTTTGTTAGTTAAACCTCTAACCCCCCGGCTGTACTCCAAAAGGGCTAGAAAATAATATGCAACACATCACCTTGAGGGATAAAACCTTCTTGGAGTCTGTTGATGATAAAACTCAACTACATATTTGTTTTAATTTTATGTTGAATTGGACATTACTTAAAAAAAATACAAAATAATTAATATACATAAAATGATACAACTAACCCCCTAGGAGAAAAGTTAAACGCCATCTGGCGGAACCACATCAATTAGCAATGCACACCCATATGGTAATAACCGTCAACATGCTCATACCATCAGGATTACCGGGTAGTGCCCTCTATGGAATAATATTCCAACAGAGTGCTTGAGATATCAGCACAAGGCCAATCTTATAAAATATATATAAGTGTGAATCCACCTTTTAGGTTATTAGTTAGAGGGGTTAGTTGTATCATTTTTGTATATAACCACTCGAGATATTGTGTGAATTCATCCTCACTAGCTCTGAGATCTAATAAGATCGAAAAACTGTTAAAGATGATTCGCGAAAATTCGCCCAGATGGTATTCGAACTCAGACTCCCCAATGCTCAATACGAGATGGACGACGCCTCTAACCACTCGGCCACTGAGCTGGCTTAACCTGTCCATTTGCCAATAATTTTTGTATTATTACACGATTGTTATATGTAAGTTTTTAATTCCGAATTAATAACTATTTTCAATATTTTTTCAATAGTAAATTGTGTTTACCTGATTCGAATGTATGTTTTTCAAAAATTGACACAGGCATATATATATATATATATATATATATATATATATATATATATATTATATCACTGGTCTTTGGGCAAAAGGGCTTAAGTCAGGAAATGTAAAGTACATTTTCTCGAACTGCTGCTCATATACATATTTAAAGTGATAGGGAACCTAATAAAGAGGATTTCCGTACCAAAATATATAAAAATATGTTTTGCACGGTTTTCCCAAAGTACTAATTTTATTTCCTATCAAACAACTATAAGAGCTGTTTATGGTAAATCAACAATATGAATAAATTCGAGCAATGCTGTTATCACTATAAATAAGCGATAACTTTTCGTAATCGCACACAACGGTCACGATATGTCTATAAGAAACGCTCCGGACAAAGAGTGTTTTGTCTCGAACCAATTTTGGTGCGGCGCCATTTATGCATTTTCAATTTCTAACCAATCATTTGATGAATATTTTAAAACAATTTAAATCAAATTACAAACGATATTAAATTTGTAAATAATATATATTACAGCGTATAGTTGTATGTTGATATTGTTAATAATAAAAGACAAACGTGCATCGCCAGACTACGGGGTATGTCCCCCCCCCGTAGTCTGGCGATGCACAACATGAATAATTGAAACTATGTTTCTAGTTTCAATTATTCAAACTAAGTTGCTAGCTTCAATTATTCAAACTAAGTTGCTAGTTTCAATTATTCAAACTATGTTTCTAGTTTCAAGTATTCAAACTAAGTTTCTAGTTTCAAATATTTCAAATTTCTTGGCGAATCTAGTAATATGTATTTCACATATTATACAAACGGGACATACTCCGTAGTCTGGCGACACTGGTGACATGTATTTGTTTCAGTACAAACTACTGT
Organism: Lordithon lunulatus; assembly: GCA_963942505.1. Lineage (NCBI taxonomy): Eukaryota > Metazoa > Arthropoda > Insecta > Coleoptera > Staphylinidae > Lordithon > Lordithon lunulatus. Next base: position 66,285,376 of record OZ012667.1, read on the forward strand.
AACCAATATTATCCCATCAAAAATCCCCACAAACATTGCTACCTTTTCAATATACTAAAATAGTTGCTATTACGCCCATAAAAAAGTCGTACAAGTTATATGCAACCAAATACACGTATTTAAATATTGAAATCGTGTAAATAATAAAAGGCAAGTTTACACGATCTCAATATTTAAATGCGTGTATTTGGTTGCATACAACTTATACCATTTTTTTTATGGGCGTAATAGCAACTATTGTAGTATATTGAAAAGGTGGAAATGTTTGTGTAAATTTTTGATATTGTTAAGAGTAGTTGGTACTGATACAAATACATGTCACCTGTCACCAGTGTCGCCTATACATATACATATAAATTATTATTACTTAATTATTTTTTACTTTAATTCAATCATGGAAAAATTTCTTATGAGCATTTATATGTTTGTTTGAATATCTTGCAATATAGTTCTAGTGAATTATGTATTCATCATTTTAGTGTTTTATATTTCTTTTGTATTGTATTACCATAGAATTATAACCAAATCCTCTGCAAAATAAATATTCTTGTAGTCAGACTTTTTCAATTACATATATATATATATATATATATATATATATATATATATATATATATATATATATATATATATATATATAGTGAAGTACTTCTTGCCATTGTCGGCTATCTGAATGAAGAATCACCAGATGTATCAATGTTAATTAATAATTTCTCTCCCACCGGAGAGTGAAATTTTTGAGAAATTATTATATATATATATATATACTATGAGATGACAAGTGTCGTAGTAACTAGTAGTAATGAATTTTCAGGTTTTGATTTTTGTTTTGATAATTCATATATATGTATCTTATTTTAATGCTCCTTTAATCCTTTTTTGCGTTTAGATTAGACCAAATTATTATTTAAAAAACAAAAATTAGATAACATTAGCCTTAATGTAAAACTATTGCAATCTTTAAAATTAATTTATCTCAAAAACTATTTTTGGAAATTATAACAATTCGGTACCTATATGTTATAAACTTACATTTCGTATTTTTCAGTCTGATTACATTTTGCAGAGGATTTAGTTATAATTTTATGGTAATACAAATATGTAACACGCAGCTTTTAAGTGCATTTTTTTTTTCACTCTACAGGTGAACTACCGGTTCTATTAGTTAATTTGAGTGCCCGCATGCATTTTAATTTAAATGGGGAATTTACAGAAAACCGTGCTTATCGAAGGGGAAAACTCTGAGTGCGGCAGGGAGATAAAACTATTGTGACTCATTACTAGAATTTATTTAAACCATTGCTACTATTTATATATTTTTTTATCTATTTGTATAAAGGAAATCATTACTATCTTCATAACACATATACGTAATGCAATGATAACAAATAAAATTTCTAAAACTAATTAATGGATATATTAAGATAACTCTATATTTCGTTTTTATTTGATTTATATTTTTAACCAACATATCCCCCATATTCAGCAACGTTCCATAAATCTATCAATAGCTATTAAATCAATATGTATTCGTTGTTATAGCAATAATAAATACATTACCTAGTGAATGCAGTTACTTTAGGTTCTCTCTATTGGAAACACTGAATAATTAAACAAAATGTATCATCAAAGCTCCAATTACAAGCGCGATTCAAGGTGTTTCACATTTGTTTTGGCATATTCTGTCACAATGACGTTGTCAATATATCCACTCAATAGCTTATGGGACCTATAAAGTTTATAGGATGTTGGTGAATAGGGGCATATGGGACCTATAATGTTTATGCTATGTTGGCGAATACAGGCATTACACTTGTAATTATTAATTGCATTTTTATGTTTCTGTTTATTGCTCTGAGAATCAACACAGGGACACCTGATTCAAGTGGGATTTGATACGTAGCTCTCGTCGCGAGAGTGCTAATTGTGCAGAATGTGCGAGAAAATAGGGCTAGGGTTACAAAACCGTGTGAAGGCGCCCTGCCGCCCACGCGACTATGCATCTTATATTTACATCTGCGCGATTATATCGCCGCTGCGATTAAATAACAATGCACGATTATCAAATGCTCTGACTGCGTTAAATATTAACGAGTGCACCGAGAGAACAATAAAAGTGTCGGCCAGCAACAAAATGAATCATTTATGGTTTAATAGTCAACAGTAGTTTATACTTATACAAGAGTAGACATATAAATTTATTAATTATGTAAGGCAAGTGATACTTGCAAATATACAAAATAATAATAATATAATAATGTGCCATCAGCAATATTAGTAGTTTTTAAATGTAATTGCTATTTCTATAAACATTGGGGATTTTATTTTTGGATATTTTAACTCTTTAAACATGTTACTATTACATCCAAAGCCAAATATATCGATGGGGGATCACTCCCGTATTCTGCAACATTCCATAAATGTAATAGCTATTAAACCCATTATAGCAACAATAAATACACTATCTAGTTAATGTAGTTACTTTAGATTCTCTCTATTGGAAACACTGAATAATTAAACAAAAGGTGTCATAAAACCTCTAATTGGCAAGGTGTTTGGCATTTGTTGTGATAATTTTTGTTTTTTGTTTTCAATTTATCCATTCAATAGCTTATGGGACCTATAAAAAGTTTATGGGTTGTTGGTGAATAAGGGCATCAGATTTTTAGGACACCGCGCATTTTAAAAGAGTAAAGTTCTTAATAAACGAATCGATTTCCATATAGATTTCACGAGATGTTTACCGGGAACGACATGCAAGTACGTGTCGCGAAAATCCGCGCGTTCGCCTTCTTTCCGCGTTCGGGGCACGCTTCTTACAAACCCAGGGCGTATAACCTCCCAAGGCCGCGCGGCACTTCTTGTTTTGTTAATTGCACTTTAATAACATCGCCGATGCGTCTGGCCGATCAATTTTTGTTCGAACATTTTAGAAACACGCGTGACCGCAAATGAACTCATCGACTAGAAAACAACAGTCAGGCAGATCGTTCTAAAGGTTGGATTTTGGTATAGTGGACGTTGGTTTTTTGAAATTTTACTACACATTGATCTTGACCGTGAGTGAGTGTTTATAAATCGCCCGCGCACATTGCACTTTTCGAGCTGAGTTCACAGAAAACGCTGCGTTTTGCGGATCGCGATATATTGAATCATTGATTATTTGCAGAGAGACTATTAGTCATTGTTTTCGTAACGCCGATTTGAATCATCCATTGAACTGATTAATGCGCAACCAAACCACGCGATGTCAACGATAATCAGATCAATAAACAAGCTATTTTAAAATTGTCATAATTATAAGATTTAATATAGATTCAATATTGTCAGTATTTGTTGGAATTAATCAAGAACAATGTTACACAGTTAAGTAACAAGATCCTTGATTAATTCCAACAAATACTGACAATATTAAATCTATTATAATAGCTTGTTTATACAATGTACAATTTCTTGTATTTATTCTATGTTATGATTTTCAATTTTAATTATGTTAATTAACTGTTTCAAAAATACTGATACAATCTATATATGCCTGAATCTAGTTGATATTCAAAAATCTTGTTTAATATAGAAATAAATGTAGAATCCAGATATCCAATCAATTTTTTAATAACATCACCCGTTTTCAAGATAGAAGCATTTGAAAGACAGAGGCAGTTGAAATGACGTGATTTTCTTCAAAAATACTGATATAAACTATATATTCCTGAATCTAGTTGATATTCAAAAATCTTGTTTAATATAGAAATAAATGTAGAATCCAGATATCCAATCAATTTTTTAATAACATCACCCATTTTCAAGATAGAAGCATTTGAAAGACAGGCAGTTGAAATTACGTGATTTTCTTCAAAAATACTGATATAATCTATATGTGTCTGAATCTAGTTGATATTCAAAAATCTTGTTTAATATAGAAATAAATGTAGAATTCAAATATCCAATCAATTTTTTTATAACATCACCCGTTTTCAAGATAGAAGCATTTGAAAGACAGAGGCAGTTGAAATTACGTGGTTTTCTTCTAGAATACTGATATAATCTATATATGCCTGAATCTAGTTGATATTCAAAAATCTTGTTTAATATAGAAATAAATGTAGAATCCAGATATCCAATCAATTTTTTCATAACATCACCCGTTTTCAAGATAGAAGCATTTGAAAGACAGAGGCAGTTGAAATTACGTGGTTTTCTTCTAAAATACTGATATAATCTATATATGCCTGAATTTAGTTGATATTCAAAAATCTTGTTTAATATAGAAATAAATGTAGAATCCAGATATCCAATCAATTTTTTAATAACATCACCCGTTTTCAAGATAGAAGCATTTGAAAGACAGAGGCAGTTGAAGTTACGTGGTTTTTTTCTAAAATACTAATATAATCTTTATATGCCTGAATCTAGTTGATATTCAAAAATCTTGTTCAATATAGAAATAAATGTAGAATCCAGATATCCAATCAATTTTATAATAACATCACCCGTTTTCAAGATAGAAGCATTTGAAAGACAGAGGCAGTTGAAATTATGTGATTTTCTTCTAAAATACTAATATAATCTATATATGCCTGAATCTAGTTGATATTCAAAATTCTTGTTTGATATAAAAATAAATGTAGAATCCAGATATCCAATCAATTTTTTCATAACATCACCCGTTTTCAAGATAGAAGCATTTGAAAGACAGAGGCAGTTGAAATTACGTGGTTTTCTTCTAAAATACTGATATAATCTATATATGCCTGAATCTAGTTGATATTCAAAAATCTTGTTTAATATAGAAATAAATGTAGAATTCAGATATCTAATCAATGTTTTAATAACATCACCCGTTTTCAAGATAGAAGCATTTGAAAAACAGAGGCAGTTGAAATTATGTGGTTTTCTACTAAAATACTGATATAATCTATATGTGTCTGAATCTAGTTGATATTCAAAAATCTTGTTTAATATAGAAATAAATGTAGAATCCAGATATCCAATCAAATTTTTAATAACATCACCCATTTTCAAGATAGAAGCATTTGAAAGACAGAGGCAGTTGAAATTACGTGGTTTTCTTCTAAAATACTGATATAATCTATATATTCCTGAATCTAGTTGATATTCAAAAATCTTGTTTAATATAGAAATAAATGTAGAATTCAGATAACCAATCAATTTTTTCATAACATCACCCGTTTTCAAGATAGAAGCATTTGAAAGACAGAGGCAGTTGAAATTATGTGATTTTCTTCTAAAATACTAATATAATCTATATATGCCTGAATCTAGTTGATATTCAAAAATCTTGTTTGATATAAAAATAAATGTAGAATCCAGATATCCAATCAATTTTTTCATAACATCACCCGTTTTCAAGATAGAAGCACTTGAAAAACAGAGGCAGTTGAAAATACGTGGTTTTCTTCTAAAATACTGATATAATCTATATATGCCTGAATCTAGTTGATATTCAAAAATCTTGTTTAATGTAGAAGTAAATGTAGAATACAGATATCCAATCAATTTTTTAATAAAATCACCCGTTTTCGAGATAGAAGCATTTGAAAAACAGAGGCAGTTGAAATTACGTGGTTTTCTTCTAAAATACTGATATAATCTATATATGCCTGAATCTAGTTGATATTCAAAAATCTTGTTTAATATATAAATAAATGTAGAATCCAGATATCCAATCAATTTCTTAATAACATCACTCGTTTTTAAGATAGAAGCATTTGAAAGACAGAGGCAGTTGGAATTACGTGGTTTTCTTCTAAAATACTGATATAATCTATATATGCCTGAATCTAGTTGATATTCAAAAATCTTGTTTAATATAGAAATAAATGTAGAATGCAAATATCCAATTAATTTTTTAATAACATCACCCGTTTTTAAGATAGAAGCATTTGAAAAACAGACGCATTTGAAATTACGTGGTTTTCTTCTAAAATACTGATCTAATCTATATGTGCCTGAATCTAGTTGATATTCAAAAATCTTGTTTAATATAGAAATAAATGTAGAATCCAGATATCCAATCAATTTTTTAATAACATCACCCGTTTTCAAGATAGAAGCATTTGAAAAACAGAGGCAGTTGAAATTACGTGGTTTTCTTCTAGAATACTGATATAATCTATATATTCCTGACTCTAGTTGATATTCAAAAATCTTGTTCAATATAGAAATAAATGTAGAATCCAGATATCCAATCAATTTTATAATAACATCACCCGTTTTCAAGATAGAAGCATTTGAAAGACAGAGGCAGTTGAAATTATGTGATTTTCTTCTAAAATACTAATATAATCTATATATGCCTGAATCTAGTTGATATTCAAAATTCTTGTTTGATATAAAAATAAATGTAGAATCCAGATATCCAATCAATTTTTTCATAACATCACCCGTTTTCAAGATAGAAGCATTTGAAAGACAGAGGCAGTTGAAATTACGTGGTTTTCTTCTAAAATACTGATATAATCTATATATGCCTGAATCTAGTTGATATTCAAAAATCTTGTTTAATATAGAAATAAATGTAGAATTCAGATATCTAATCAATGTTTTAATAACATCACCCGTTTTCAAGATAGAAGCATTTGAAAAACAGAGGCAGTTGAAATTATGTGGTTTTCTACTAAAATACTGATATAATCTATATGTGTCTGAATCTAGTTGATATTCAAAAATCTTGTTTAATATAGAAATAAATGTAGAATCCAGATATCCAATCAATTTCTTAATAACATCACTCGTTTTTAAGATAGAAGCATTTGAAAGACAGAGGCAGTTGGAATTACGTGGTTTTCTTCTAAAATACTGATATAATCTATATGTGTCTGAATCTAGTTGATATTCAAAAATCTTGTTTAATATAGAAATAAATGTAGAATGCAAATATCCAATCAATTTTTGAATAACATCACCCGTTTTTAAGATAGAAGCTTTTGAAAGACAGAGGCAGTTGAAATTACGTGGTTTTCTTCTAAAATACTGATATAATCTATATATGCCTGAATCTAGTTGATATTCAAAAATCTTGTTTAATGTAGAAATAAATGTAGAATACAGATATCCAATCAATTTTTTAATAACATCACCCGTTTTCAAGATAGAAGCATTTGAAAGACAGAGGCAGTTGAAATTATGTGGTTTTCTTCTAAAATACTGATATAATCTATATATGCCTGAATCTAGTTGATATTCAAAAATCTTGTTCAATATAGAATTAAATGTAGAATTCAAATATCCAATCAATTTTTTCATAACATCACCCGTTTTCAAGTTAGAAGCATTTCAAAGACAGAGGCAGTTGAAATTTTTGTTTTTACATATTTCGTCACAATGACATTTTAAATTTATTCATTCAATAGCTTATGGGACATATAAAGTTTATCGGATGTTAGTGAATACGGGCATTAATTGGCTGCTACTATTTAAGTGATTACAATCGCAAAATCTTGTTCCGCAACAAAATAGTCTTCTTTTTCTCCCCCGTCTGCACGATGGTCATCAAATTCCAAAGTCAGTGAGTTAAAAACAATGTACTAATAATTACAAGCAAACATTTAGATAAAACCGTCTGGGCTACCGGGTTGACAGACGGAACTGCATTAGTGAAGACTAAAATGTTTATAAGGATCGTTCGCGTCATCAGGCCTTGACGTGACTTATTCCTTAAACACCACCATTCTTTTGTCAAGTCTCCGCACACCAGTATAGTTTTCATAAAACCCGACCGGATGCCTTATCAACGTCGATTATTTTTCCTGTTGTCGATGTGCTTGTGTTTTTTTATATATATAGTGTATAAAAATATAAATAGTAGGTCAGATAAAAAAAAACGTATGCAAATTTCGTAAAATAGCCCAAAAAACAGCAAGGAGGAAGTTGTGTTAGCGGACTGTTGCGTCCACGTGCGCATACCTGGATGCCAATTACCGGTACAAGAAGTTTTACTTTAGTTGCGGGTGGTACACGGGTGCCCCCCTGTAGGGCACGTGCCGGATCGATTGGCCTTCCGGTCACTAGCATTCCAACAAACTAGGTATGACCATAGGATATAAATTTACTTCCGATGGAAATTGTTACGTTTATACGTTTTTTGTCCCAACAAAACACTATGATCTTTAATATATTTCTTGTATATTATTATAATAATTACCATATTTTTTTTTTGCTTTAACAGCTACCCCATAATTTAAACCATAATTAGTATAAGTACATATATAAGAATATTTATATTTACTTTAGTTATTTCAAAACAACACCATAAAACGATTAGATTAGGATTAAATAATATTTAGAAATAAGATCGTTAAGTAAATGCGCAACAACACAACAACCTAAGCGAGCTAATGTGTTTTACTGAATTCCGAGTATACAGCAATTAGCGTAACCAACCCCTAGATATGACTAAAACACAAGAAAAAAGAAAATTCTAGGGATATTAAAAAACATCCAGATGATATAGAACAGGGGTCGGCAACCTTTTAGCTGTGGTGTGCCAAGCCACTCTACCAATATGATTCAGGGTGCCGCCTTAATTCTAAATTATATAATGGGGTTCTAGAGGAGAAGAATTTTATACCAAATTTATCTTTTAAACATATTTATTAAAAAATAACATAAAATTCTAACATAAATTAAAAAATTTTAATGCGAACCTTGTCCCTGCACATTTTTGCTTAATATTTCAATATCAGGGGTATAATTTGTGACTTTTAATTTCACACAAGATTCTGAATGTTCAATTGTTAAACGACTTCTTTGTGGACTCAAAATATGTTTCATGTGAGAAAAAATTTGTTCACAGAGATATGTGGAACCAAAAGCGGAAAGGAGAGCACATGCAATTTTCTTTAAACAATTAAATCTTTCCGGCAATGAAATCCAACAATTTAATATAGTAGTCGATTTTTCCATAGAGTCATCTTCCAGATTTTTTCGTAATTCCTTAAATTTTGTTTTCCATAATTCTGAAGATATTAGTTCGATAAGTTCCATTTCAAAATTATCAACATTCATCCACTCAAAAATTGAAAAATCAAACGGGATTATTAATGGATCTATTAAATCTGGTTTTATGAGGAAGGAAAATATAGGCACATGAGCTTCAAAGTCTTTGCATCTTCTTGAAAATTCATCTTTAAGTGCTCCAACGTAGGTTTTAAGTTCATCTTTGTCTATGGTCGATCTATTTGCAAGCGCTGCAACATTTGGGAAGTATTTGTAGGTACTAGTATTAATATCACATAAAAATATATTTAATTTTGTAGCAAATCCTGTCCAATATTCAAAAAGTTCGAGCACAGTTTGGCGCCTTCCTTGCAATCTTAAGTTTAGTTCATTGAGATGTTTAGTTATATCAGTCAGAAACATCAATTTGCATAACCATTCTTTATCGTTCAATTCGGGGAAATGTTGTTCCTTTTCATTAAGAAAAACTTTAATGTGTTCCAGACATGACACAAACTTATTCAAGACATTGCCTCGACTAAGCCAACGAACATGGCTGTATAAGGGGAGGTCAACATATTCACTTTCCATTTCTTCTAAAAGAGATTTAAATTGCCTGTGTGTCAATGAAGAGCGAGACACTATGAAATTAACTATTTTAACAACAGTGTTCATTACAGGAATTAAGCGCTGTGACGAAATTTTGGCAACTAAACTTTCCTGGTGTATTATACAATGGAAGTTCAATATTTTATGTCCAATATGATTTTCAAGAAGTTTGACAAATCCTCTATCCTTGCCAACCATTGCAGGTGCGCCGTCAGTAGTTACACAAAATATTTTTTTGATATTAATGTTCTTGCTGTCAAAATAATTTATGAATGAAGCAAGAATATCCTGCCCCTTAGTTGTCCCAGACAGAGGAATCAAATTGCATAATTCTTCATAAACTTGACCTTTATCACAATACCGTGCAAATACTGCAAGCCGCGCAATATCATTTACATCGGTACTTTCATCAACAGCGACGCTAAATGCAACAGCTTCTTGTAATCCAGAATTCTGTTTTGTTGTTACATTGTCTGCCATTTCAGTTATTCTTCTTTCAATTGTTCGCGCAGAAGCCGGTATTTCTCGAATTCGGGATAATATGGTTTGTTGGTTAGGTAAATCGCTAAACAACTTTTCAGCACTTTTTATAAAGATTTCCTTTATATATTCCCCATCTGTAAAGGGTTTCCCTTTGGCAGCTATGCAATGAGCAATTGCGAAGCTGCATTCTGTCGCTTTAGGCTTCGTTCCAGTTATTCCACAAAAAAAGGTTACTTGTTTCTTATAACCAGAAACAGCTCTCTTTATAGTTTCACATTTCTCATCGTCGCTATTAAATGTGGACTGATGTTTGGTTTGGAAATGTCTTTGTACACTTGACGTGCGGCATACGACACTTTCGCGACATATCGCACATACAGCACGATCCTTTAGTTGTATAAATCCATATTCATTCGTCCAATAGTCTTGAAACCCGCGAACATTTAGTTTTTGTTTCTTACCCTCCATTTGATTAAATATGGATGAATTATAACAAATATTAAACCAATAAGATACAAGTCTTCACAACAAAGTTATAACGGAAAGTAACGACCAGTATTAAACGAAATGCAAGTTTAACTGGTATTACAGGCAAATGGTGCGCAGTAGCAAAACGAGAAAGAGAGGGGCGAATGTCATTCCGGCTTGAACATACGTGATGTCCGCTTCGATAACTAGTCGGCGCTACGTATGTTTAATCCCTTTTACTCCGAATGCGCTCTCACTCACCCTTCGCGCAGATTTTCGTGACATTGGCGAGCCACGTTAGATAAATAATAATAATTTTCTCTTATTTAAAAATCACTTCGTCTCGATATTTTCGCGATTTCCCTGATTATTTGTAGAGTGCCATTCAGAACCCCATCGCGTGCCAAGCCTGGCACGCGTGCCATAGGTTGCCGACGCCTGATATAGAATGTATTGCTAAGGGATTGATTCACAATTATATATGTTTTATAAGATTGGACTTGTGCTGATATCTCAAACACTCTGTTGGAATATTATTCCATAGAGGGCACTACCCGGTGATCCTGATGGCATGAGGATGTTGACGCTTATTACCATATGGGTGTGCATTGCTAATTGATGTGGTGCCGCTAGATGGCGTTTAACTTTTCTCCTAGGGGGTTAGTTGTATTATTTTTGTATATGAGATTTGCACAACTATGAAGAAGAATAATTTACAATACCTGTATCTATCAGGGTCTTGTAAACTGTCCAACTCTAATCTTAGAGTTGGACAGTTTACAAGACCCAAGATAGAGTACACTAGAGAAGAGTGAACAAAAAACAAAAATTAAAACCTGAAAATTATTGTATTTGACAGTTTGATAGGAGATTTGGTAAAGATTTATGGTCAGCTGGTTTAATAATGGTATGAATTTGAGGTAAAATTAGTACAATATTTTTTACATAATACTATCGACTATATAAATAAGGTCCTTCCTGCAGCTAATTTCATTCCCATTAATAATGCATCGGTATTTCACCATCATTAACATGGTGTTTATTTCGGACATTTTCAATTCCCAATCTGCAGCTGAGGTCGCGAGACTCGTGACGACGATTCTCGACCATTAATTTAACATCATCATTAACATTGCTAGCGGACGATTACATAAACGATTTGATAAATCCGCGTTTTAATAAGAGATTTTAATTAAAACTGTAGTGATTAAGCAAAATTTAATTATATTTCTGTATGTGTTTTAAATGGCTACGGTGTAACAATGTTTATAAACAAAACAATACTACTATGGTCTACTTATATATATATATATATATATATATATATATATATATATATATATATATATATATATATAAATATATCATGAAAAAAAAACCACAAATCAACAAATGAAGAGTACAAGGCAGAAATGAGGAATGTTAGTGTAACTCTAGAAAACCAAATGTCATGAAATTTGGTTTTCTAGAGTTACACTGACATTCATCCTTTCTACCTTGTACTCTTCAAATAGTATCAACATTTTCCCATTAAAAATACAAGAGGAAAGCATGCTACTTCTCTTGTTTTTTGGAAAAATGTTGATATTATTTGTTGATTTGTAATTTTTTTTCATGATATATTTTCTATATAGTCTTCAATTTATTATTATTTTTAATTCAAACTACAAATATTTCTAGTTTTTTTTTTATATATTATTTAAGTTGGCAGCGAAAATTTCGTGACAGGTGACATTTGCATTTGTTTTAGTATAAATATAAATACCATTTCTCATACAATTAACAAAATAAAACAAATCCATGTTAATTTTTGCTCACTAATTAAGTGGCGTAGTGTTATAAAGAAACAATTAAAAATATTTGCAAATTTAATTACTAATGTCACACATTTGTCAAGTTTGAGGTTATGAGTGAAATAAAAAATAGAATAATAATATTAATTAATCATCATTAATTATTATTAATTAATAATAATTAATGATGATAAACAAAACAGTACTTTTTTTGTAGCACGTTTTTCTTTTGTTTTTTTTAATGGAAAAAAAGTTGATATTATTTGTTAATTTGTAATTTGTTTTCATGATATATTTTCTATATAGTCTTCAATTTATTATTATTTGTAATTCAAACTACAAATATTTCTAGTTTTTTTTTATATATTATTTATGTTGGCAGCGAAAATTTTGTGACAGGTGACATTTGCATTTGTTTTTGTATAAATGTAAATACCATTTCTCATATAATTAACAAAATAAAACAAATCCATGTTAATTTTTGCTCGCTAATTGAGTGGCGTAGTGTTATATAGAAACTATTAAAAATATTTGCAAATTTAATTACTAATGTCACAAATTTGTCAAGTTTGAGGTTATGATAGTGAAATAAAAAATAGAATAATAACATTAATTAATCATCATTAATTATTATTAATTAATAATAATTAATGATGATAAACAAAACAGTACTTTTTTTGTAGCACGTTTTTCTTTTGTTTTTTTTAATGGAAAAAAAGTTGATATTATTTGTTAATTTGTAATTTGTTTTCATGATATATTTTCTATATAGTCTTCAATTTATTATTATTTGTAATTCAAACTACAAATATATCTAGTTTTTTTTTTAATACATTATTTAGGTTGGCAGCGAAAATTTCGTGACAGGTGACATTTGCATTTGTTTTAGTATAAATATAAATACCATTTCTCATACAATTAACAAAATAAAACAAATCCATGTTAATTTTTGCTCGCTAATTAAGTGGCGTAGTGTTATAAAGAAACAATTAAAAATATTTGCAAATTTAATTACTAATGTCACAAATTTGTCAAAGAGTGAGGTTATGTTTACTATCATAACCTCACTTTTGAGAAATTTGTGACATTAGTAATTAAATTTGCAAATATTTTTAATTGTTTCTTTATAACACTACGCCACTCAATTAGCGACCTCCACTTCTCATAGTGCGACATATAAGTTACAGTAATTAGTTGATGCCAATAAACTATTTTTTTAAATATATACCTCGCATAGAAACATGCATAGTGTTGAGTAAAATTAAATAGAAAATTAAATTATGCATTTTTTTCGTGGGACGTGGTGTAGCTTTCCACATGGCTTGCTGCGTTCGTGGATAATTGCCCGGCATTACAAATTACGATCGAGTAACGTACACGGCCGACTTATGGCAGTTTATTTTTTCCGCCAGCATACGTTTTAATTGTATGCCGGTTTCTTATCGCTGAAATAGGGTAATGTGCCCGTTACAGCCAGCCAGGTAGCGAGCTGATAACAAGTCGAACCGCGCACATTTTTAATTCCACACACACACAAATTGCTCAAAATTTAGCTCGAAAAACGTGCGCACCAATATAATTGCATTACTTCATGTGCATTCCAATTTTCGGGACAAATTAAATTTAAAAACTTAACAGTTAATCTTAATAATAAGTAGGGCGCTTATCCCGTGATAGCAAATTCCAATTGCCAATTTATCTTAATTATGATTATACTTATGATCTTTAAATCTACTAGCTCTATACGGTTGTATATTTTAGATAAATGGTTTAATCTAAAATGTTCGTTATGACTAATTAATTTTGATTAGGAACTTATTATCATAAACTATTGTTACTTACTAATTTTAATTGCAAATTAGTATTTATCAGTTGTTTTCAACAATTACCGATACTGGTAAGTGATTTGAAAAGAGAATCATCTCATGTAGTTTAATTATCAGCCAATTACATTTTTAACTTGTGAATTTTATAAATCTATCTATAGATTGTGTCGCAAATATGATGAAGATATACAAGGCTATGTTTTTAAATTGACTCGAATGGTAAGAGCCATCTGGTGTTGCGATGGTTGAACTAAAACAGTTTAGTTTTTAACTTGTGAATTTTATAAATCTGTAGATTGTCTCGCAAATATGATGAAGATATACAAGGCTATGTTTTTAAATTGACTCGAATGATAAGAGCCATCTGGTGTTGTGATGGTTGAACTAAAACAGTTTAGTTTTTAACTTGTGCATTTTATAAATCTGTAGATTGTCTCGCAAATATGATGAAGATATACAAGGCTATGTTTTTAAATTGACTCGAATGGTAAGAGCCATCTGGTGTTGCGATGGTTGAACTAAAACAGTTTAGTTTTTAACTTGTGAATTTTATAAATCTGTAGATTGTCTCGCAAATATGATGAAGATATACAAGGCTATGTTTTTAAATTGACTCGAATGATAAGAGCCATCTGGTGTTGCGATGGTTGAACTAAAACAGTTTAGTTTTTAACTTGTACATTTAATAAATGTATAGATTGTCTTGCAAATATGATGAAGATATACAAGGCTATGTTTTTAAATTGACTCGAATGATAAGAGCCATCTGGTGTTGTGATGGTTGAACTAAAACAGTTTAGTTTTTAACTTGTAAATTTTATAATTGTATAGATTGTCTCGCAAATATGATGAAGATATAGAAGGCTATGTTTTTAAATTGACTCGAATGGTAAGAGCCATCTGGTGTTGCGATGGTTGAACTAAAACAGTTTAGTTTTTAACTTGTGAATTTTATAAATCTCTAGATTGTCTCGCAAATATGATGAAGATATACAAGGCTATGTTTTTAAATTGACTCAAATGATAAGAGCCATCTGGTGTTGTGATGGTTAAACTAAAACAGTTTAGTTTTTAACTTGTAAATTTTATAAATCTATAGATTGTCTCGCAAATATGATGAAGATATAGAATGCCATGTTTTTAAATTGACTCAAATAATAAAGAGCCATCTGGTGTTGTGACGGTTGAACTAAAACAGTTAAGTAGGATTGGATTGCAAAACAGTACCTAGGAGTCTATTCTGTATGTTCAGAACATTTTTGTATAAAGCAAAATGGTCTGTTTCCCATGGCAAACCAAATTGATTTTTACAAGAACATTCTGGGGGTCTATTTACAAGCTTGTCATTTTCAAGAGTGACGTTAAGATAGGTTATTATATTTAACCTCACTCTGTCAAATTGGTAACATTTGATGTAAGACTGTATTAAACTAGCATTCTCGGATTGTAAGGCATACTGATTGCAATAAGAAACAGTCCATTCTGCGTTTTATAAGAATTTTCTGAGGGTCTATTCTGTATGTTCAAATAGTTTGATGAAAAATATGACTGCTCTGTTACCCATGGCAACAAAATAATCAATTGTTTCAGAGTTGGTATGCCCCACGATCCGCAAACGCTAGTGTAATACAACCTTGTATGTCAAATATCACACGTTAGCTAAGAGTGAGGGTCTCCACGAACGCTAGTGTAATACTGGCTTATGTCAAATGTCACAAGTTTGTTAAGAGTGAGGTTAAAATAGTGAAATAGATAGGATTGTAACCTATTTTACTATCTTAACGTCACTATTGACAAACTTGTGACATTACACTACTGTTTGTAGAACATGGGGCATACCACTACTGAAACAGTTGTTTATTTGGTTTGTTGGATAACAGACCTTCTTTATCAGACTATTTGAACATACAGAATAGATCCCCAGAACATTCTGATAAAAACCAGAATGGTCTGTTTCCTATGGCAACCAGTATACCTCACAATCCGCGCATGCTAGTTTAATACAGTCTTACAATTACCAATTTGACAGAGTGAGGTTAAGATAGTGAAATAAATATAACAAACTAACTTAACGTCACTCGTCAATAGAGTGACGTTAAAATAGTGAAATAGGTTATAATCCTATCTATTTCACTATTTTAACCTCACTCTTAACAAACTTGTGACATTTGACATAAGCCAGTATTACACTAGCGTTCGTGGCATACCAACATGAATGTATGTTTAGGAAATTTTTTGTATAAAGCAAAATGGTCTGTTTCCCATGACAAACCATCTATTTTTTTATTACGTCCATAAATATACGATTTATTGAATTAAAAAAATATTCATTACAAACAAATAAAAATCATAAATCTTTCAATCCCATATTCATTAGAAACCTATTAATTTATAGTCACACACACTGCAGCAATTCCACTATAATTAATGACTCAATTAAATGATTCCGGCTAGCAGGATGCGACCGTTGTCACTATGAGTAGCCCGGATTTGATTTTTGTTGCAAATAAATAAAAAAACAACAAATGTCTAAAGATAATAGTCCAAGTCCCAGTAGGCTTGCACCGTGTGACGTCTCACCGGGCACAACCCCCCCTCGATTCCCAGAGCCGGCCTTTTTTAAAGAGCGAGATGGGCGGCTAATGGCAATTAGTTGATGATCGCACGTCGTGTGCTACGATCATTTTTTTTCCACTATCGTGCCTGTCGTGCTCCGCTCCACAACAAATATATTTCAAAAACAAAATAGTGCGCTTCTCCACTTGTGATACAAACTCCGATCGAGGTGTGTGCTGCATGTTATTGAATCGAAACAAAGTAGTCGTTAGTTAGTTAGTAGTAGTGTGCGGCGATAAAACAACAACGACGCAAAAATAGGTTTTTGTTTTCAACTATCAAGGATAAACAGGGAATCAAGTTAGTTGGGTTGATTAATTTTTTTTTTAGGTGTGATTGTTAGCAGTTTTTTTGTTTACCGTGTTTGACAAATGATTATTAATTAAGACGAATGTATACACTAGTTGGCTATGACCTTAAACAAACAACTGTTATAAAGTGCGTATGATTGTAATTTTAATAATATTAATGTGTAATTAATTTGATTTTTTATACTCAGAATATATTTTATTTCTATTTTTAATAATATTGCTTAATTCATTCATTATTAATTTTAGTTACTTTCTCTTTTGTTTATTTCGGGTTGACAAATCTTCAGGCAATTGTATCATCATTCAAATTAATGAAAAATTCTTGTTATTTACGTATTTGTCATGTTGCTATTAATTTGCTGTTCTAACCCCCGTATTCACCAACGTTCCATAAAAATTTCAATAGCTATTGAACGAAGGTGACCATACGTTGCGAATTTCCCGGAACAGTCCCGAATGTTCAGTCCCTGCCCCGATTTTTCACAACTCGTTTGTTGGTCCCGAATTGTCCCAAAAACAGTAGAGTGAAAACGTAAAAATTAAATGCATATATTTATTTAAGTAGTGCAAATTTTATGTTGTGTCTTCCTGGCAGCTAAGCGTGTATTTAACATTATGAACACTTTTTGGACTATTGATAAGATGAAGATTAAAGTGGGCACTCTGGAGGTTGTGTTAATCACCAAAATAAATGTTAAAGAAAATTGCAGGAACGGTTTTAAGAAGATTAAACGAAAAAGATTCAATTCAATTTTCAGAGAAATATAAAGCTACTTCATAAAAATAAATTCGAAGGGTTGCAAATTTATTATTTAGTTTAAAAAAGAAAGCTGCGGTTTGATTTACTGTTTACTTATTAAAAAATATATTATATATCACTATTAAAAAATAAAACAAAAATCATTTAAAGAGAATCTAAAGTAACTAAATTCCCTAGATAATATATTTATAGTTGCTACAAATACTTATGGGTGCAATTACGCTGACCACATTTGTATCTATAACTCTTTATATATATATATATATATATATATATATATATATATATATATATATATATATATATATATTTAAAGAGTTATAGATACAAATGTGGTCAGCGTAATTGCACCCATAAGTATTCGTAGAACTATAAATACATTATCTAGGGAATTTAGTTACTTTAGATTCTCTCTATTGGAAACACTGAATAAATAAACAAAACATATCATTAATTCTCAATCACAAGCGATATTTAAGGTGTTTGACATTTGTTTTAGCAATATCTGTCACAATGACGTTTTTAATTTGTCCATTCAATATCTTATGGGACCTATACATTGTATGGGTTGTTGTTAAATATGACCATAATACATTTTGAATATTTACAACAAAAAAAGTCGTTACATACTATTATATATTAGTGCTGATAGATAAAATCGACGCATTTGTTTTTAAAAGGTGGTGGGCTGTTTCTTGTCACTTGTCGACCGATCGTGTGAATGCGAGGGGTGTTGTTTTTTTTTTGGGGGTTTTCGAGCCCTTGAGCCTTTTCTGCGCTAGCAGGTGACAATTAAAATAGATCAAATGTGAAAGTATTTTTACGAATAAACAGAATAGTGAGCGCATACTGCAAGTGGTGCTGTCAGAAGTGACAATTGGAAAACAAATGAGGAAAGACAGATGCAACAAACAAAAAACATCTCTTTTGTTTTTTTTTTGCATGTGTCTTTCCCCAATTGTTTTCCAAATGTATGTATAATAAATGTACCGTTGAGAAAACCGAAAACAAATAACCGTTGTATTAAACAAACTGTCAAATTGCATATAAAATTAACCCTTAACCGCATAGGTATCAAAATCCGGACGATACCGGTCACTGATACCGCAACATTTCTTGTAGAAATATACGTAGTTTATATTATTATGTATGTGCTGTAAGTAGCTTAAATAATTTTTAATTGGAGTTGGTATGAGTAATTAAACCACATAAATTAATTGTTTTTTTTATTTGTAACAAAATAATTTGTTTTACAAAGCTAACATTTATTTGCTATTTTACAACAGATCTCAGTGACCGGTGGTTAAGGGTTAATATCATTGTTTATTTTATTTAAAATTGAAATTCACATCCACTATGTATAGCAAGCAACAATGCACGTAATTTTTATTTATAAAAATTTGAACAGTCTAAAACTAAAAATAAATATTTATAGCTGCAAAAACAATCGCGTCACACAATACACACAAATAATTGTTTACTACAGCACTATTTATTATTAGATTCTTCTTTTGCAAATTTTAATACTCATTGGTGTTTGTGAAGACTAGCAAATATGGTTGTCGCATCTATCTGCACAATATCAAAACTTATTGTTGCGATTTATTTATATATTTATACTCTTTGGTAGTTTTTGTCGGCTTTTTGCGTCGTCAAATTCTCCAGCGCTATCGTTGCAGGCGCATTTATCTTTTAGTCTTTCGTTGATATCGCTGATGATAACCACGCGAGAAATCTCTTCCCGGGCGTTAATTAAATCGCGCATCAAGATGTTTTCGATACTGAAGGAGTTACTCACACAGTGCGTATATTATTATCATTTTTATGAAGACATAAAAAGAAGTATTTATAGATTAACTTTTTTAAATTGTTTTATATACTTCTACTTATAATATTTATACTTATTATACTTATACTTCTTATACTTACACTTCTTATACTTATACTTATACTGATTATACTTATACTGATTATACTTATACTTCTTATAATTATACTTATAATTTAAATGCTTGTGTTTCTTTAAATTGTTTTATATTTGATTATCGCAGTGTTGAGTAGTAAAATTCATAAAGGGCTATTCACAATAAGCGTAATTGTGAATAGCTATTACTTCTCAACACTGTGATAATCAAATATAATAGTATTTAAAGTATATAAAACAATAAAAAAAAACTAATCTATAAATATTTCTTAGTTCTCCAAAAAGTATAGGTGGCAGTGGTAACCTAAATTGTATCTATAGTGGTAGTGGAATAATAATTAACATCTCACGCGCTATCCACTACCACCATCCGACGGCTGCGATAGCCGGAGAAGTGAGTTCGAGTCCCACCGAAGAGTGAAATTTTTGAGAAATATATTTATAGATATTCACATATATAGATATAATCAGGCGTCTACAGCAGCGCGGTAAAACTATGAAAGAAACATGCGTTTCTATAATTTTATTATCTGTGTCGTTAATTATATCTAACGACAAATGGTACCGACTACCCGAGTAGGGAACAAAATTATATATGATTTGATATTGTTTTTTTTATTAAAATATGATTATGGCCTCTGAATATAACTTTTATTACGATACGTATTTGTAAATTAAATTTTAATTTATTATTTTTTTTTACAGTCCCCTTTACGCTAGCACTAGATCTATCTCTAGCTATCCCACCAGTGCGATGCCTTACTACTCAATGGGAACGCCAGATGTTGTAGCCAATCAACCAACATGGTCAAACACAGGTAATTATTATACTTTTTTTTAAAATGACATTTATTATCATTACCGGACGAAACCGGTAGAATTTGTGCAAAAACTGTCAACTGAAATTGATAGTTGATCTGGAACAAAAATCTTCTTATATTATTGATGTCGAATTTTGATCAAATTTTCATGGGATCGCCCCAGATTGAGTTCTCAGCCGATTTTCAAATTTGGTCACGATTCATTCAGCCGTTTTTCCGGAAATTTGAATTATGATCACGTAACTCCTGATTTGTGTGTGTGTGTATGTGTGTGTGTGTATGTGTGTATGTGTGTATGTGTGTATGTGTGTATGTGTGTATGTGTGTATGTGTGTATGTGTGTATGTGTGTATGTGTGTATGTGTGTATGTGTGTATGTGTGTATGTGTGTATGTGTGTATGTGTGTATGTGTGTATGTGTGTATGTGTGTATGTGTGTATGTGTGTATGTGTGTATGTGTGTATGTGTGTATGTGTGTATGTGTGTATGTGTGTATGTGTGTGTGCGTGCGCGTGTGTGCGCGTGTGTGTGTGTGTGTGTGAAAGAGCGCGCGTGTGTGTGTGTGCGTGTGTGAGTGTGTGCGTGTGTGTGTGTGTGCGTGCGTGTGTGTGTGTGTGATTTATGATCACGTAACTCCTGATTTTAGATTTCTTTGTTTGCAAAAATTATTTAAAAAAAAGTTGTTTGGAATGAAATTTAAATGCTTGTGTTTGTATAAAATTTTCGAACAATTGAACCGTTACAAGGTTGGACGCAATACAATAAAAATTAAGCAAAAACTCTCCATATTTTGCTATTTTTTTAGTTTTCTCAAAAATGATTTAATAAAATTGGTTTATTTGAAAAATATCAATGTAGACATTTTTCCAATAATCCAATTTTATTAAATCATTTTTGAGAAAACTAAAAAAATAGCAAAATATGGAGAGTTTTTGCTTAATTTAAAAATTTAAAAACATAAAAAATAAATTTAATAAAATGTGTTAAAAATGTGAAAAATGTCAATGTATTTTCACTTTTTTTGACACATTTTTTAAAATTTATTTTTAATTTTTTGATTTTTTTTAATTTTTTTTATTTTTTAATTTATTTTTTAAATTTTTTAATTTATTTTTTAAATTTTTTAATTTATTTTTTAAATTTAAAAAAAAAAATTTATTTAGTGCGGTTTATTTATTTTTTAATTTTTTAAATTTTATTTATTTAGTGCGGTTTCTTTATTTATTAAATTTTTTAAATTTTATTTATTTAGTGCGGATAAATCACAGATTTTACAAAAGTCATAAATAATTGTACATGAAGATAAAATAAAATTGAACAGAGTATGCGACAAATACATCAAATTCGGAAAGTCGTATCGTGCCCACACCTGATATTTATTGTGCGAAAAAGTTCATATGCTACAGAATAGATCTCCAGCTATATTTTAGACATTTTGATGTATGCAATAATTTAATTTTTCTCTAGACAATCATTAAATTAACATCACGTTTTTTTTTCCGGCTATTCATATTTTTACCAGTTATTGAACCTGCAGTCGGGACTAAAAATAACGGACGCGATTACTAATATTGATTGCTCTTTAATAGCTTTCGATGAATATCTAATTACCAGTTTATTTTTGTTCTTTTAGTCAGACAGAAAATCATAATGAAGAAAGCACTAAAAATAAAAAAATTCGCACTAGTTCGGAAATATTAACATCGTGGCGTGATTGGGAAGAACAGTATTATCTTTGGGGGTAGATAATTTTCGGGGGATGTTATTGGGTTTAAGAACCCGTATCATCTTGGTGTTATTAAGTAGTTTGAGATTATGAATTTGCACGTAAATTATTTGCTACTTAAAAAAATCACCGTATAATATTTAAATAATACTAAATAACACTCACTCTTTTATTTGTATCGCTGTTAACATCCGCTTGAAAAGCTTATCGCGAAAAAATTATCAGGTAGAGGTCAACCCGAGTTGTTGATATAATAAACGCAATCTGCAGGAGACTCAAAAAATGTCACAATTTGCAATTGTTAAATGTTGTAATACGTGCAGCTCAGTTTATTAATAAACTTAAATTGCTACATATAAAAAATTATATTTCATCATCAGCCTTGGGTCATTTTCGGCTGTCTGTAATTTATTATATAATTGGTCAAAATTTAAATTGTAATTTATAAAAGCCATTTTGAAAATTCAATTTTTCCAAATTTATATTTTTAACTATAGCTACATTTATATATGTGTGTTACTAATAAACTTAGTTAAAATTGAAAAATTGCGTCATCCTTTACTTGAGTTATAGCGATATTTTGAAATACGTAATTATTTTATATATTAAAAAATCATAAAAAATTAATTTTTTTGAAATTTATATTTTTGACTATCGCTACATTAATATATTTGTGTCACTGACAAACGTAGTTAAAATTGAAAAATTTCGTCATCCCTTACTTGAGTTATAGCGATATTTTGAAGTACGTAATTATTTTAAATATTAAAAAATCATAATAAAATTCAATTTTTCGAAATTTATATTTTTGACTATAGCTACATTTATATATGTGTGTTACTAATAAACTTAGTAAAAATTGAAAAATTTCGTCATCCCTTACTTGAGTTATAGCGATATTTTGAAGTACGTACTTGTTTTAAATATTAAAAAATCTTAAAAAATAATTTTTTTGAAATTTATATTTTTGACTTTAGCTACATTAATATATGTGTGTCACTGACAAACATAGTTAAAATTGAAACATTTTATTATCTCTTACTTGAGTTATAGCGATATTTTTATATACGTAATTATTTTATATATTAAAAAATCATAAAAAATTCAATTTTTCGAAATTTATATTTTTGACTATAGCTACATTTATATATGTGTGTTACTAATAAACTTAGTTAAAATTGAAAAATTTCGTCATCCTTTACTTAGTTATAGGGATATTTTGCAATACGTAATTATTTTATATATTAAAAAATCATAAAAATTTCAATTTTTCGAAATTTCAATTTTTGACTATAGCTACATTTATATATGTATGTTACTGACAAACGTAGCTAAAATTAAAAAATTTCATCATCCCTTACTCGAGTTATAGCGATATTTTTAAGTACGTAATTATTTTTTATATTAAAAAATCATAAAAAATTCAATTTTTTTAAGTTTATATTTTTGACTATAGCTACATTTATATATATGTATTACTAATAAACTTAGTTAAAATTGAAAAATGTCGTCATCTTTTACTTGAGTTATAGGGATATTTTGAAATAGATAATTATTTTATATATTAAAAAATCATAAAAAATTAAATTTTTTGAAATTTATATTTTTGACTATAGCTACATTTATATATGTATGTTAGTAACAAACGTAGCTAAAATTGAAAAATTTCATCATCCCTTACTCGAGTTATAGCGATATTTTGAAGTGCGTAATTATTTTAAATATTAAAAAATCATAAAAAATTAAATATTTCGAAATTTATATTTTTGACTATAGCAACATTTATATATGTGTGTTACTAATAAACTTAGTTAAAATTGAAAAATTTCGTCATTCCTTACTTGAGTTATAGCAATATTTTTAAGTACGTAATTATTTTAAATTAAAAAAAATCATAAAAAATTCAATTTTTTTGAAATTTATATTTTTGACTATAGCTACATTAATATATGAGTGTTACTAATAGACATAGCTAAAATTGTAAAATGTCATAATTCCTTACTCGAGTTATAGCGATATTTTGAAGTACGTAATTATTTTTTATATTAAAAAATCATAAAAAATTCAATTTTTCGAAATTTATATTTTTGACTACAGCTACATTTATATATGTGTGGTACTAATAAACTTAGTTAAAATTGAAAAATTTCGTCATCCCTTACTTGAGTTATAGCGATATTTTGAAGTACGTAATTATTTTAAATATTAAAAAATCATAAAAAAATCAATTTTTTGAAATTTATATTTTTGACTATAGCTACATTTATATATGTGTGTTACTAATAAACTTAGTTAAAATTGATAAATTTCGTCATCCCTTACTTGAGTTATAGCGATATTTTGAAGTACGTAATTATTTTAAATATTAAAAAATCATAAAAAATTCAATTTTTTGAAATTTATATTTTTGACTATAGCTACATTTATATATGTGTGTTACTAATAAACTTAGTTAAAATTGAAAAATTTCGTCATCCCTTACTTGAGTTATAGCGATATTTTGAAGTACGTAATTATTTTAAATATTAAAAAATCATAAAAAAATCATTTTTTGAAATTTATATTTTTGACTATAGCTACATTTATATATGTGTGTTACTAATAAACTTAGTTAAAATTGATAAATTTCGTCATCCCTTACTTGAGTTATAGCGATATTTTGAAGTACGTAATTATTTTAAATATTAAAAAATCATAAAAAATTCAATTTTTTGAAATTTATATTTTTGACTATAGCTACATTTATATATGTGTGTTACTAATAAACTTAGTTAAAATTGATAAATTTCGTCATCCCTTACTTGAGTTATAGCGATATTTTGAAGTACGTAATTATTTTAAATATTAAAAAATCATAAAAAAATCAATTTTTTGAAATTTATATTTTTGACTATAGCTACATTTATATATGTGTGTTACTAATAAACTTAGTTAAAATTGATAAATTTCGTCATCCCTTACTTGAGTTATAGCGATATTTTGAAATACGTAATTATTTTTATATTAAAAAATCATAAAAAATGCAATTTTTCGAAATTTATATTTTTGACTATAGCTACATTTATATATGCGTATTACTAATAAACTTAGTTAAAATTGAAAAATTTCGTCTTCCTTTACCTGAGTTATAGGGATATTTTGAAATAAGTAATTATTTTATATATTAAAAAATCATAAAAAGTTAAAATTTTTTAAATTTATACTTTTGACTATAGCTACATTAATATATGTGTGTCACTGACAAACGTAGTTAACATTGAAAAAAATCATCATCCCTTACTTGAGTTATAGCGATATTTTGATATACGTAATTATTTTATATATTAAAAAATCATAAAAAATTCAATTTATCGAAATTTATGTTTTTGACTATAGCTAAATTTATATATGTGTGTTACTAATAAACTTTGATATAATTGAAAAAATTTATCATCCCTGACTTGAGTTATAGCGATATTTTTATATACTTAATTATTTTATATATTAAAAAATCATAAAAAATTCAATTTTTCGAAATTTATATTTTTGACTATAGCTAAATTTTTATATGTGTGTTACTAATAAACTTAGTTAAAATTGAAAAATTTCATCATCCCTTACTCGAGTTATAGCGATATTTTGAAGTACGTAATAATTTCAAATACGTAAAAAATCAAAAAAATGTACATTTCTATATCTAATTCGTTTTTTCAAAATGTGTTTCCTGTTACCTCATTCTCTAATGCAGTGTTTCTATTAAATAGAATATTGTACATATTAAGGAATATTTTTTTTTGGCATATTCTGTCACAATGACGTTGTCAATTTATCCATTCAATAGCTTATGGGACCTATAAAGTTTATGGGATGTTGGTGAATATGGGCATAAGTCTAGTATTAAGTTGTTGTAAGTAACATGTTGCGGTCTGTCTAAATAAAAATAAATAAAAAGCTCTTAGGGCCTAGTTCCCTAGGAAAAAAATCGTTTTGAGTATATGTAATTGAATAACTCTCAATTTTTGTTTAATAATAAAAATGAGTAAATAAAATATCTCTTGAGTAGTATTGTTTTTGATTTGTATTTTTTTAGATTGGTAGTGTAGAATTGTTGCTGAACACTTCCAAGAAAGATTATTAATGCGGTTTTGTGTTCAACAAAGACTTTTTTCTAGGCGAGCCAACGCCAAGTGCCACGCTGCCCGCTTTCAACAGGCTTTCATCGTCGGGCGCTTTTCACAGCAGCGGGGGCGGCTCGATGAGCCACCGCTCCGCGCCGTACACGCTGCCCAACGGTGCCGGTGGGTCCTTCCCCGACTGGCAACTCAACGAGTCGTTGGCGCCGCAATATAATATCATGTCGACGCCGGCGAGGGGCCGCGCCCAGGTCAGCATGAGCGCCGCCGCCTCCCTCTCAGCGAGTAAGTAAAACAATTTCAAATTTCAGTTTCCATGTTTAAAAAAAACTCGAGATTGATCGCATACATTAAAGTTGTATGCGATCCATCTCGAGTTGTAGTTATACAATTCTCACAAAAAATGTGCATATTATTTTTTAAATAGTATTATAGGGAGCGAAAGTTCAAACCCCGTTGTGGGTGAAAATTACAATTTTACAGTTTTCTAATGATTTTAACATAAATGCCTACGCTTCTAGCTTTACCAGCGTAAAAGACCTCTAGTCCAGTCTAATTCATAGTAATTAATAGCTTGAAAACGTTTCTACTTATGTTATCCTGATGATGCTCGAAAATAAAAGGAGTTCCCAAAAATAACTTATACACACACACATATATATATATTATATATATAAAACTACCCTCATATATATATATATATATATATATATATATATATATATATATATATATATATATATATATATGTGTATAAGTTATTTTTGGGAACTCCTTTTATTTTCGAGCATCATCAGGATAATATAAGTAGAAACGTTTTCAAGCTATTAATTACTATGAATTAGACTGGACTAGAGGTCTTTTACGCTGGCAAAGCTAGAATATATATATATATATATATATATATATATATATATATATATATATATATATATATATATACATGTAATAGTAGGACAACCAAATGCAAAATAAGTGTGCAAAAATTTCATATTACAAAAAATATTTTTAAAAAACCAGCTCAGTGGCCGAGTGGTTAGAGGCGTCGACCGTCTCGTACTGAGCATTGAGGAGCTTGAGTTCGTAACCCATCGCGGCGAATTTTCGCGAATCACCTTTCACAGTTTTTGTATGAAGTTAAGGTAAATACCGGGTCATTAAACTCCTCTGAGTTTCTCCCTTGAACGGCGGAAAAGTCTGATAACCCTGAATTTTTTAAAAAATCTATTAAATTTCCAGTTATTGATAATTTTTGTAATTGTAATATTGTATAAATACAAAAAATCAGCATTATCACTAATGTCGAATTTTAATTTGTGTCTGGCATCTGTGTTTCTGACGATTGACACACTACACAAGCAGATACAAGAGGCGTTTGACTCAGGGGATCCATATATACGTATCCTTTTACACTTTAACAACATAACACGCGCTCGGTGTGTGTGTGTGTGTGGCTGTCCTCATCACATATTTTGTCCGAACAATTTTTTTTTGCGACCCCCCCGAAATGACATCCCAAAGTGTTAACATATGCCCAAAAACAACTTGAACGTGCGTTTGAAAATTACCCCGAATTTACTTGTCTAATATATATTGTTAAAACTATTTCTGTTTATTTTGAGGGCTTTCGAAATTAGTAATTTATTGCGTAAAATAAAGTAAAATAATGTAAAATTACTTTATTTTTTTAAATAAAGTCAAATAACGTCAAATAAAGTAAAATAAAGCAAAATAAAGTAAAATAAAGTAAAATAAAGTAAAATAAAGTAAAATAAAGTAAAATAAAGTAAAATAAAGTAAAATAAAGTAAAATAAAGTAAAATAAAGTAAAATAAAGTAAAATAAAGTAAAATAAAGTAAAATAAAGTAAAATAAAGTAAAATAAAGTAAAATAAAGTAAAATAAAGTAAAATGTAGTAACATATAGTAAAATATAGTAGAATAAAATAAAACACATTTTATTTTATGCTAAATAAAACGTTAAATTAACACGTTTTGTTTAGGATAAAATAAAACGTGTTTTGTTTTATTTTATTTTACTATATTTTACTTTATTTTACTTTATTTTACTTTATTTGACTTTATTTTACTTTATTTAAAAAAATAAAGTTATTTTACATTATTTTACTTTATTTTACTATATTTTACTTTATTTTACTTTATTTTACTTTATTTTACTTTATTTTACTTTATTTTACTTTATTTTACTTTATTTTACTTTATTTTACTTTATTTTACTTTATTTTACTTTATTTTACTTTATTTTACTTTATTTTACTTTATTTTACATTATTTTAGGAAATCATAAATTGTATTACCCCCCGTATTAACCAAGGTTACATAAATCTATCAATAGCTATTTTATCCATAAGTATTCTATGTTATAGCAACAATAAATACATTATCTAGGAAATGTAGTTACTTTAGATTCTCTCTATTGGAAACACTGGATAATAAAACAAAAGATGTCATCAAAGCTCTAATTGCAAGGGTTATTCAAGGTACTTGACATTTGTTTTGGTAATTGGTGTTTTTTTGTTTTCAATTTGTCCATTCAATAGCTTATACGATTCAAACCAGCGGATACTCTATCTGGTGGCAGAAAATTAACTATATTTAGCAGGGAATCTTTATTTGGTTATCGACCCATACATGGGTCTTTCCGCCTCCTAGCAATAATTTTTTCAGTATCAGATGAAAAAACAAACTGTTAATTCCATCCACTCTAATGTATATCCAGATCTCTATTTACAAGAAACATACTACAAAAAAAATGCATTTTAAAATTAATTTATTTTTTTATAAATTCATTATTGTTGAAATAGGATTGAAATATATAATCCACTTGATACGAGAATACGAGCTTGATTAATATTTAATAACAGAAACGCCATTTTTAAACAAACAAATCACGTATTTTCTAGGAATACCAAAACCGCGATAATTAAATTAATCTCGGTATTCCCGCACAAAACGGTGAACGAACTACTCAAGAGTTATTAATTAATTTCCCTAATGACCGCACTTTTCTAAACTAAATGCCCGCGCGCGATTTAGAAGAAAAACAAACAGAACGTGCCAACCGGCTTGCGTGTAATTAAATTCGTCTTCTCTCTTGTCTTATCCCACGGGATCTGATGACGCACCGCCGGGTGCTTCCCAGAAAAATTATACGTATTAAAACCGCAATAATTTTTATTTTATCGTACGAAGTATGTAAAAAGTATTTTCTTTCAAACAAAGGTTTTATGTAATCAAAATTAAATTGTAAAAAATAATGTTTGTATTTGAAAATAATAATATATATAGCAAAAATTGTTAAACTTGCTGGTACACGTCGATTTTTAATTGAATTGCCAATTTTTAATGAAGTTGTTAATTTTTTTCGACCATTTTTGAATGTGCGATGGCATCATCGATAAGTTTTTCAAATGAAATTTTATTAGAGATTCTGGAAGGAATTATTTTTCTGCATTTAGACATTTATATTATGATATAGGTTGCATAAGGAAATTTCCGAGAAAAATCATATCAAATATCAGAGTGAAAAAAAAAAAGAAATAATATTTAATTCTTTAAGTCTTAATTAAACAAAACACGCGACAATAAAAGAAGATAAAAATCGCCCTATATATATCCTAACAAGTTACAAAAGAAATTTATGGTTTTTAATAAATTAGAAACTCGATACGATAAGAAAGTGGGGACGACTTTGGTGTTGCAGACGGGTTATATTAAATGTACCCCGTAATTCACCATCAGCAGTCGTTTAATAACCCATGTAGTCGTTTATGGGACATTTGTCAGGTTTTCGGGGTTTTATGCGAAAACGTGTGATTTATGTACAAGTTAGGACCACCATAGAGGCGCCACCCTAATAAAGATGTCATCGTGACCAACTAACATGCGTAATTTGATCTGGAGGGGACAGTTTGGCGCCACCGAAAATATATATAGCAAAAATAATACGTTATAATATGTGATGTGGAAATCAAATAAATAGTAGAAACAGGATATTTTATTAAACTAGTTGAAATTTTTTACTAATTTTTCATAAACTAATTATTAATACATCAAAAAATCAAAATTTTTGGGTAAACATATTTTTAGTGAATAATCTCATTTTCAGCTGGCTTTATGGTTAGGTGAAAACCAGAGGAGGCTATATTTTTATATAATACCTACCCCATTAAATCACAAACCGTTTCATTTACAGTTGAAACAATTGAATAATTAATTAACGCCTTGCCAAGTGCGCTAATGAATAAATTTTGAGCAGCGAGTATATTTCCATGTCCGCCCGCTTGTAGCAGCTTATCACAGGAATGTTATTTTTGATAAAGACAATACTATTCGCGTGTACTGAATTTCACCCACTTAACCTGGCGCGATCCCTTTTCCGCGTTTCCCCCGGCGAAGACTTTGTGCTTGGCGGCGGCGGCGGCATTTCACAGATTGCTTTTATTTGATGGAAGGGGGCTATTTATGAAAATTACGCGCGTCTGGTTTATGCCACTTAAAAATATGGGCGCATTTAAATGAGTGAGAGTGATCTGGCGTGCTCGGGTTGTAGACACTACGGAGTCGATTTACTACTTTTTTCGCCCCCTTTGGGGAAAGAGAAATGCCGCAGTGAGGCACTTTACAGTTTTCAGGTTTTTTTTAAAATTGAAACTACATTAAAATCAAATTTGTCAAAAGAAACTATCTTGGAGAATGATAAATTATAAAATTTCTGGCAGAAGATTTACAAAATATAAATGACTGACCTCCGTATTCACCAACGTTCCATAAATCTTTCAATAGCTATTGAACCCATAAGTATTAGTTGTTATAGCAATATTAAATACATTGTCCAGGGAATGTAGTTACTTTAGATTCTCTCTATTGGAAACACTGAATAATTAAAGAAAATGTGTCATCAAAGCCCCAATCACAAGCGCTATTCAAGATGTTTGACATTTATTTTCGAAATTTCTGTGCTTTTTAAATGTGTCCATTCAATAGCTAATGGAACCTATAAAGTTTATGGGATGTTGGTGAATACCAATCATTAAATCTCTTTAAAATTTTCGATCTACCGTATAATTTTCTTGACATTGACATTGAATTGTGCTCTACTTATGATAGTTACAGAGAAAATATTTCAAACAAAAAGTTGTTAATGATGTAGCAGAGCGTGGAGTGGCATTAGTAAATAAATACAACTCATGCTTAACGAAAAATGAAGCTTTTATCAATTTACCGGAAAGTTTTTACCAGTTTGGGGATAAACTGGTGAAATTGGCTTTTAGAAATTGTTACCTAGTTCAAGTACATCCCGTTGTCGTGTAATAGGTTGCAATTTAATTTTTAAAAAGGGGGGCGATCTCGATGTCAGCACTTGTAATCAAATATAGCTGGCAAGTGCCCTGTGGGTTTAACGATTACTCCGCTATAATTAATGGCTCGCCGTATAATTTATCCTTTGCGGATGTTTTGTTTGTGGTAGCCATTCGTGCCCAGCTTAGCTCGGCTTGTATTGCTTCCCATGCGCATAAATCGCTATAAAGTGCCTATGAAGGAATTCGCTAACGCAATGGGAACGTTATTTCAAAAAGAAAATCACGTTACTAATTAATAGTAGGGGTATGGGCTTTTAGAGTTGTTTAACAAAAAAATATGTTTGTAATTTTGTATGTTGATTTTAATTTCAACTCATATAGGCCTGTTTGTTTGTCTGTATGTATGTATGTATGTTTGTAAATATGTATGTATGTTTATATCTATGTAAGTAAAAATTTGGGACATAATTTTTAATTCAGAATAATATCATTATTATCAAACCTACTAAATCTGAAATACTTCGTATGCGAAAGCAATAACAATTTTGGTATTTTTTTTGTATTTACTCTGAATATATTTGTGTTCAATGTACAGTAAACGTAATTCCCCAAGTCAGGCACTTAGAAAACGGCACGCGCTCTTTGTCAGACAGCGCGATAAGAAAACGCAGACATTGTTTGAAGTGTGCGCTGTCCCGACATTTCCGGTGTATGTAACTAGTTAAGTACCTTATTTCCGGATAGACTGCGCCTCGTTACATCTTACCTACCCCAATAATAATTGAACATGGTAACATTAGTGCCGATTGAACAATTAATTATATGGGGCATGTGCAATTAAAATTAAAAGTTAAAAATATCAATTATTTAAGTTTCAAAAGTTATTCGCACTCACATTTGTCTCTAAAAAAAATTAAATTTAATTCAAGTATTATTTATGTTTCTTTTTTGGATCAATATGTAATTCTAAATACATTGCTACAATTTTTTGAGACATTTTGACAATTTTTTGAGACGTTTTGACAATTTTTTGAGACATTTTAACAATTTTTTGAGACATTTTCATAATGTTCACAATTTTTTTTAGATATATTGACAATTTTTTGAGACATTTTAAAATTTTTTGAGACATTTTCATAATGTTCACAATTTTTTTAGATATATTGACAATTTTTTGAGACATTTTGTCAATTTTTCAGATATTTTCACATTTTTTTGAGACATTTTGACATATAAACATTTTGGTATTTTGGCATTTTGGCAGTTTCACATTTTCACATTGTCAAAATGCCCAAACGTCTCAAAAAATTGTCAATATGTGTCAAAAAATTGAATGTGTGCATATTCACTTTTTTTAGACATATTGACATTTTTTTGAGACATTTGGACATTTTGACAATGTGAAAATGTCAAACTGCCAAAATGCCAAAATACCAAAATGTTTATATGTCAAAATGTCTCAAAGAAATGTGAAAATATCTGAAAAATTGTAAAAATGTCTCAAAAAATTGTCAAAATATCTAAAAAAAATTGTGAACATTATGAAAATGTCTCAAAAAATTGTTAAAATGTCTCAAAAAATTGTCAAAACGTCTCAAAAAATTGTCAAAATGTCTCAAAAAATTGTGTAAAATATTTAAAAAATAGTTAAAAATGTCGGAAATGTGAAAAAAGTGAACAATGTCAATATAATTCGAAAAGTTGAGCACTCAGTCCGTTCCTCCGATATTTTATTAATGCGAGAACACATAACTATTTATTCTTGTCTAGAAATATATGAAAAACTAAATTATAAAGACTCTAATGAGGTATCTTCATTATCTTCAAAGATATAGCTTGTAAAAGTTTAAATTAATATTAGCACACATTACTGCAAAAATACGTATTCATCATAAAGCAATTTTAAGATTTTTGTATGTTATTCTTGTTTGAATATGTATGAAAAACTGAATTATAAAGACTCTAATGAGGTATCTTCATTATCTTCAAAGATATGGCTTGTAAAAGTTAAAATTACACACATTCCAGCAAATTTCAATAAAAACATATTTAAAGAAAAACGTAATATGTTGAATTCTTTAAATTACAACTGTATTTTCTTTACCGGTGGAAAACCTTCACGGTTGATAAAGATAAAAGTTTTTTTTTTTATAATAGCATTATAATGCTAAATTTAAGACTAATAAATAAACATGTTTATTTTGTTATGTTTTTGTTTATAATATTTGGTTGATGAATTTTTTTATGTTAGTCGACCCAAGGACAGCGGAGTACTTCACAGAGGGACGCGAGTGCGTGAATTGCGGTGCAATCGATACGCCCCTGTGGCGTCGCGACGGCACAGGCCATTACCTATGCAACGCCTGTGGCCTCTACCACAAGATGAACGGCATGAACAGACCTCTCGTCAAGCAGCCTCGTAGATTGGTACATAAAAACCCGAAATTTGCATGCTGCTTATTAAAAAAAAAACACCCTCGGACAACGATGGAAATACAGAAAAACCACCACTCTATTTCCATCGTTGGTCGTACTTGCATGGGCGTCCTCTGGGATTTATATTACAATATATTAATCACATTCTTCTCTCTTCTAGGCGTGTTAACACCTAATAAATAAACCCTAATTTCTATACTTTATTGTAATTGTAGTTTTTGTAGAGGACGCCCCCTGCAATTTATTAGTGCGCGCTTTACACCCCCAATCACGAGGCTACGCTGCTATATAAATAATATACAAAATTGACGAGAGTCTAGTTTCTTTTTTCGTTATCGTGTCGTTTCTGAGTAGTTGGTACTTTTTTTTTGAAAATTATCTAACCCCCTTGTTGTTTGCGTTCCAGTGGCGGAGCCTGGGAATGGGGGTGTATCCGAGTTCTACAAGAACTACTATCAAGGGTATAACGGTGTTACGCGCCCCCCTATACACACCACCGAGGAAAAGTCGAGCAGACGACTGGTAGGTCATTCGCGCGATCTCATTGCATTTTGAACTCAATACCTGTTCAAAACTAATTGAAATTGCAACGCGGTCCCTTAGTAATGCCCTAACTAACTATTGGTACTAACTGCTTGATCATTTATTTGATATGTTCGCCCAATTTATGTTATATAATGATATCAGGTATGCAATTTATTAAATAATTACACAAATATGGTTGCCTATAATTAAACAACAAATTACAATTGGTTATGATTTTAGTCATAACCGATTGTAATTTGCTGTAAATTTCCTAGAAAAACTATGATGATGATTGATGATTTTAAATACCAAAAGGATTGCTGATCTGCAGACTGCTCCACTTGTATGGGACCTTTGTGCATCCCCCAGTTGATATTACAGTTGTCATTCCTCCATCCATTCCACAGTTGTTAAAAACTATAGAATGGCTTTTGGAGGGATGATGATTAGTGTGATTTGGTCTAGGCTGGGGGTGCTTACCATAGTTAGCCTTTCGGAGGTGACTGCGGGACATTCACAGAGAACATGCTCCTGTTAGTTGCAACCTCTACGTAGTTTATCGATACCTTTTCCTAGGAAATCAGTACTACTGAAGTTGGCCATAAAACCCTGTTTCCCTAGGAGAATAGTACTATAAAGTCTTGGTTTCCTCAGCACCAGTTGCTTAAAAACGAATACTGCACTGCACTTTTTTGTTGATGTCTCTCCAGAGACTTAAAGAAGCTTACAATAACTGTAAGGGGTCATTGTACGCCAAACTCCACAAAATGGCGTACAATGACCCCTTACAATTCTTATAAGCTTGTAGAGTTTGGCGTACAATGACCCCTTACAATTTTTATAAGCTTGTAGAGTTTGGCGTACAATGACCCCTTACAATTATTGTAAGCTTCCTGAAGTCTCTGGAGAGACATCAACAAAAACGTGCAGTGCAGTATTCGTTTGTAAGCAACTGCTGCCGAGGAAATCAAGACT
The DNA here is from genome assembly GCA_963942505.1 of Lordithon lunulatus. Taxonomy (NCBI): domain Eukaryota; kingdom Metazoa; phylum Arthropoda; class Insecta; order Coleoptera; family Staphylinidae; genus Lordithon; species Lordithon lunulatus. The sequence goes on from OZ012667.1 coordinate 66,321,044, forward strand.
TTACAGCACTATTCTCCTAGAAGAACAAGGTTTTACAGTACTATTCTCCTAAAGGAACAAGGTTTTACAGCTTACAACTTCAGTAGTACTAGTTTCCTAGGAAGAAGTGCCGATAAAAAAACCGTATTTGACGCCACAAAAATGTTACTAAATCTCGACCAATGAGCATAATTAATAAAATCCAATTCTACTACCCTCATTCATTCAAAATTGGGCGAACATACCAACTCAACTTTTTTGATTTGGAAGATTCTTATCGTTTTCATTTATAGTCTGCATCAAGACGCATCGGGTTGACATGTTCCAACTGCCGCACCAGCACGACTTCGTTGTGGAGGAGGAACGCAATGGGAGAGCCAGTTTGCAACGCTTGTGGGCTATACTTCAAACTGCACGGGGTAAACAGGCCGTTAGCCATGAAGAAAGAAAGCATTCAGGTATGTCAAATGTTAAATTATCAAGTTTATGTAACTTATGCCCTTATTCACCAACATCCCATAAACTTTATAGGTCTCATAAGCTATTGAATGGATAAATTGACAACGTCATTGTGACAAGAATATGCCAAAACAAATGCCAAAACAAATGCCAAAACAAATGCCAAAACAAATGTCAAACACCTTGAATAGCGTTTGCGATTGGAGCTTTGATGACACCTTTTGTTTCATTATGCAGTGTTTCCAATAGAAAGAATCTAAAGTAACTACATTCGCTAGATAATGTTAATATAACAACGAATACTTATGGGTTCAATAGCTATTGATAGATTTATGGAACATCGGTGAATACGGGGGTTAATGAGTCAGAATATCAATTCAATTGTTTTGGCATTACTGTTAGGTATGAACATCCAAATTTCTCACTCGTACAATAAAAAAAAAACAACAACACGGAATAAACTTGCACAGGGCCGTAACTAACTTTTTCGGGCCCTGAGCAAGACCTCATACTAAATTTTATAGATTAAAGAAAGCTACAGATTTCCCCAAATTAATAGATATTATTTATTATGATTTTTTAAACTTGAAATATTTGTAAAATTACAAAACTTCTTTAAATTTTCTTTGTTGCGTCTTTAATAAAAAAGATAAATGAACAATTTGTATCTTCTTATGAGAATAATATAATCAGGAATATAATGTGTTCTTTTAAATTTTGAAAATCCAACTTATTGATTTATTATGATTTTTTAAGCTTGAAATATTGATAAAATCTTAAAACTTCTTTAAATTTTCTTTGCTGCGTTTTTAATAAAAAAGATAAATGAACAATTTGTATCTTTTTATGAGACTAATATAATCAGGAATATAATGTGTTCTTTTAAATTTTGAAAATCCAACTTATTGATTTATTATGATTTTTTTAAGCTTGAAATATTGCTAAAATCTTAAAACTTCTTTAAATTTTCTTTGCTGCGTTTTTAATAAAAAAGATAAATGAACAATTTGTATCTTCTTATAAGACTAATATAATCAGGAATATAATGTATTCTTTTAAATTCTGAAAATCGAACTTATTGATTTATTATAATTTTTTTAAGCTTGAAATATTGGTAAAATCTTAAAACTTCTTTAAATTTTCTTTGCTGCGTCTTTAATAAAAAAGATAAATGAACAATTTGTATCTTTTTATGAGACTAATATAATCAGGAATATAATGTGTTCTTTTAAATTTTGAAAATCGAACTCATTGATTTATTATGATTTTTTAAACTTGAAATATTGATAAAATCTTAAAACTTCTTTAAATTTTCTTTGCTGCGTCTTTAATAAAAAAGATAAATGAACAATTTGTATCTTCTTATGAGAATAATATAATCAGGAATATAATGTGTTCTTTTAAATTTTGAAAATCTAACTCATTGATTTATTATGATTTTGTAAGCTTGAAATATTGATAATCTTAAAACTTCTTTAAAGTTTCTTTGCTGCGTCTTTAATAAAAAAGATAAATGAACAGTTTGTATCATTTCATGAGACTAATATAATCAGGAATATAATGTGTTCTTTTAAATTTTGAAAATCGAACTCATTGATTTATTATGATTTTTTAAGCTTGAAATATTGATAAAATCTTAAAACTTCTTTAAATTTTCTTTGCTGCGTTTTTAATAAAAAAGATAAATGAACAATTTGTATCTTTTTATGAGACTAATATAATCAGGAATATAATGTGTTCTTTTAAATTCTGAAAATCGAACTTAATTATGATTTTTTTAAGCTTGAAATATTGATAAAATCTTAAAACTTCTTTAAATTTTCTTTGCTGCGTCTTTAACAAATAAGATAAATGAACAATTTGTATCTTTTTATGAGACTAATATAATCAGGAATATAATGTGTTCTTTTAAATTTTGAAAATCCAACTTATTGATTTATTATGATTTTTTAAGCTTGAAATATTGGTAAAATTTTAAAACTTCTTTAAATTTTCTTTGCTGCGTCTTTAATAAAAAAGATAAATGAACAATTTGTATCTTTTTATGAGACTAATATAATAGGGAATATAATGTGTTTATTTAAATTCTGAAAATCGAACTTATCGATTTATTACGATTTTTTAAGCTTGAAATATTGGTAAAATTTTAAAACTTCTTTAAATTTTCTTTGCTGCGTCTTTAATAAAAAAGATAAATGAACAATTTGTATCTTTTTATGAGACTAATATAATAGGGAATATAATGTGTTTATTTAAATTCTGAAAATCCAACTTATTGATTTATTATGATTTTTTAAGCTTGAAATATTGGTAAAATCTTAAAACTTCTTTAAAGTTTCTTTGCTGCGTCTTTAATAAAAGAGATAAATGAACAATTTGTATCTTTTTATGAGACTAATATAATCAGGAATAAAATGTGTTCTTTTAAATTTTGAAAATCCAACTTATTGATTTATTATGATTTTTTAAGCTTGAAATATTGGTAAAATTACAAAACTTCTTTAAATTTTCTTTGCTGCGTCTTTAATAAAAAAGATAAATGAACAATTTGTATCTTCTTATGAGACTAATATAATCAGGAATATAATGTGTTCTTTTAAATTCTGAAAATCGAACTTATTGATTTATTAAGATTTTTTAAGCTTGAAATATTGGTAAAATTACAAAACTTCTTTAAATTTTCTTTGCTGCGTCTTTAATAAAAAAAATAAAATGAACAATTTGTATCTTTTTATGAGACTAATATAATCAGGAATATAATGTGTTCTTTTAAATTTTGAAAATCGAACTTACTGATTTATTATGATTTTTTTAAGCTTGAAATATTGGAAAACATTTAAAACTTCTTTAAATTTTCTTTGCTGCGTCTTTAATAAAAAAAGATAAATGAACAATTTGTATATTTTTATGAGACTAATATAATCAGGAATATAATGTGTTCTTTTAAAATCTGAAAATCGAACTGATTGATTTATTATGATTTTTTAAGCTTGAAATATTGGTAAAATTTTAAAACTTCTTTAAATTTTCTTTGTTGCGTCTTTAATAAAAAAGATAAATGAACAATTTGTATCTTTTCATGAGACTAATATAATCAGGAATATAATGTGTTCTTTTAAATACTGAAAATCGAACTTATTGATTTATTAAGATTTTTTAAGCTTGAAATATTGATAAAATCTTAAAACTTCTTTAAATTTTCTTTGCTGCGTCTTTAATAAAAATGGTAAATGAACAATTTGTATCTTCTTATGAGACTAATATAATCAGGAATATAATTTGTTCTTTTAAATTCTGAAAATCTAACTTATTGATTTATTATGATCTTTTAAGCTTGAAATATTGGTAAAATTACAAAACTTCTTTAAATTTTCTTTGCTGCGTCTTCAATAAAAAAGATAAATGAACAATTTGTATCTTTTTATGAGACTAATATAATCAGGAATATAATTTGTTCTTTTAAATTCTGAAAATCTAACTTATTGATTTATTATGATCTTTTAAGCTTGAAATATTGGTAAAATTACAAAACTTCTTTAAATTTTCTTTGCTGCGTCTTCAATAAAAAAGATAAATGAACAATTTGTATCTTTTTATGAGACTAATATAATCAGGAATATAATTTATTCTTTCAAATTCTGAAAATCGAACTCATTAATTTATTATGATTTTTTAAGCTTGAAATATTGGAAAAAATTTAAAACTTCTTTAAATTTTCTTTGTTGCGTCTTTAATAAAAAAGATAAATGAACAATTTGTATTTTCTTATAAGACTAATATAATCGGGAATATAATGTGTTCTTTTAAATTCTGAAAATCGAACTCATTGATTTATTATGATTTTTTTAAGCTTGAAATATTGGTAAAATCTTAAAATCTCAAATTTTCTTTGCTGTGCCTTTAATATAATAGGTACCTTATTATAAAGCTAGTTAATGTATGTTTATATGAGTGTTAGAATTTGCTAGAAAAGCTATTATTTTAGTAATGTTTGTTATTTTTTTTCAGACGAGAAAGCGTAAGCCTAAAGGCTCTAAAGATGGCCCTGGAAACAATGGAATGGCGACTGCCTCCAGTCTAAAAATTGATAATATGCGTGGAATCAAGCTAGAATCGACTCATTCCAGTGTGAAGGATGAACATTTAACGAATATTAAGTTGGAGCATAATTCATTAGGTGAGTTAAAAGAAATTACATCTAAAATACAAAAAAAAAAATACTCTACAATCTTAAAATCAAATAGATCTCATCTGTCAACATTAAATGTCTTAAATCACTCATTGTGATATAGTGAAGATAATATTTTATAAACTTCAATTTGGAGAAGATCCTTTCGCTAATGGCACTGACACTGATAGTTAAAAAAATTCTTAGCAAAATTACAATGTTGGGTACAGAATTTTCAAATTTATAGCTCCTATTTGCACCGCAAAAAATTGGCGTCAAATTTGTATCGTGCACTCTTATTGGGAGAATATTTTACAATTTACAATTGCGTAATGTAACTTCTTATTGTTATTCAAAATGTTTATTTTTGTTTTGCAGAAAATTATGGTTCAATAACCTCGCTGGCATCGCAGCTTCAACTGCACCCATCCGGCTACGTCTATAGCAGCCCACAGAACCACCAACGTGCCTCCCCGTACCCCACATCTCAATCGTCACCGTACCCTGCATCCCAGGCATCCCCCTACAGCTGCCAAAATTCCCCCCAGCTGGGCTACTACGAACTGATCCACAACCCGGCGACCCCCAGTCCACCGATCAACACCTCCCCAAGCCCCCAGTCTCCCCACATCGTCAACCACAACAACAACATCTCCAAAGTGATGCTCAACGAAATCAATTTGGATAGACCAACAGTGGTCTCAATGTCCTCAGTCTAATCACATTACCTACTACAAACATTCCATCGTAATTAGACTGATTAGTGCTAAGACACAGATGTACGAGCAGTAATGTAACAGGTTATAGTTTTATCAATATAATTAGAATTAATCTTTAAAAATTACATTAGTAATAACTATGTAAACAAGAAACAAGCATTTGAGACGTGTGCCGTAAGTAATCGCACACTAAGGCTATTACATTGAATTTCGTAACAATAACAATTCCGTAAATTTCGTCCAACATATAACATATATAGCATATTATATATATTTGCGAATGTGGGCGGACTTTAATTGTTGTAGTTTGAAAGCTTTCTACTAGTAGTAGTAGTTTGTTACAATTCTATAACTGGCTATCGAGCTTCAGGTCATTCTGCTGAAAGATTTCTATTTTACTACAATACTAATAATTTATCAAATGATTTGATTTATTACAAATGGCCGATCTGAAATGACTAATCTTATTCTTACATTAATAATAACAATTATTATTACATTAATGATCATAATATATGTGCCTGTGAAAATGAAAGTAGATGAAAGACCGATTCTACAATTAACATGTAGGAGAAGGTTTGCGTTTGGTATTTCTGTAAATCAACGTGCGCAGTTACATTTATATTTATGAATAAATTGATTCAAACTTGAATCAATTTATTCATAAATAAACTGCACACGTCGATTTACGTAAATACTAAAAGCAAACTCTTCTCATTTTCAAAACAACTTAAATGTGACTTAGGGCTGGTTTTACAATTGACATTTATGTCTATTATTGGAATAAGTTTAAGATATTGCCTTCAAAATATCAAACTTATTCCACGAATAGTCTCTTATTAGTAGAACCGGCCCTTAGACGACTTTCATTCTCACAGGCATATATATTATGATTATTAATGTAATAATAATAATTATTATTAATGTAATAATAATAATTATTATTAATGTAATAATAATAATTATTATTAATGTAATAATAATTATTATTATTAATTTAATAATAACTCACAGGCATATATAATATGATTATTAATGTAATAATAGGATGTGCTATTAGTAATTTCAGATCGGCCATTTTTAATATATCAAATAATTTGATAAATCTTCCATGAAATTTGTTATTGATAAAAAATACGAAACAACTGACTGTTACATTACTAAACTGTGTAATAGGTTACAACAGTTACCGCTAATATAAGCGAGAATCTCTAATATTGTATAATTCTCTCTAACACTCTCTTCTAGAATTGTAAATATGTTTTTATTTATTTAGACTGTATTTGTAAAAAAAAAAATGTAACTCACTCAAATATTATTTTTGTTTAGCAAAGAGTGTTTATTCTAATCACAATTATTTTAATTTCATCACTATGACATTTATCTAATTCTTACTTGTAATCGAATTTATTTTTAAGTTTTGTTATTTAAAGAAAACCAAAAAAAAAAAAATAATTGTATATGTATTATCGTTTCGCTTTGCTTTTATAATTTTTTTTTATTTGGGGATTATTACTATGTTTACTCTAGTTATAGCGTATACTTTTATTTTATTTTTGTAAGTGTAGGTTGATCATGATGATTTTTGTTTATTATTATTATTGTAGGTAATCATTGATGTGTGGCCGAGTCAGGTTAACGTAAATACAATTCGCGGAGCGGAATTTGTAAATTATTTTTAATTGATAGAGTTAAAACTGTTTTATTTTATATGATTATATAGATGCGTTTCTGAATAAAAAAATGTTTGAAAATATCATGATTGTTTATTTTTACTTTCCGAGTAGAGAACTGTATAATATCGCGAGAAAAAAAATCGAATTACTGAATTTTGACCAAAAAAAATTATCTTAAAATAAAATTTTTAAAGTTACAAAAATTTGCCAAGCCCTGTAGCTTTTGACATTGAATTTGGAACAATCTCAACATTTTTCCCGTCATCTAGACTCTATTTACAATCAAACGATATAAGTTTCAGGGCCAAGCCACATCTGTGACGGCCCCAATTTTGAACAGACGGACGGTAGTTTTGGCATTTTTTGCAGATTTTTATCACATTTATAATATATCATGTGACGGGTTTGTCTTTTGTATTAGGGAAAAAACATATTAAGAGTTTTGATTTGGTTCAAAATTGTCTATTCAACAGCCTAAAGTTCATCTTGATTGGACAATTTTTATTATTATTTTCTTCACTTCTTCGGCCTTGACGCGAAAACGGTGCTCGATTTATAATAATTTTTATTTTATTTTTCTTTGGAATTAAAAGACCTACAAAATGAGATCTACCACAACTTTCTGTCATGAAATAAAATTTTTCAAGTTCGAACAATTTGCCAAGCCCCGTAGCTGTTCCGGTTCAATTTGAGACAATTTCGATATTTTCCACGCTATCTAGACTATATGTCTAATCAAATGACATAAGTTTCAGGGCCATGCCACTTCTGAGACAGCCCTAATTTTGAATGGACGGAAGGTAGTTTTGGCATTTTTGCCGATTTTTATCACTTTTATAATATATCATGTAACGGGTGTGTCTTTTGTTTTCAGGAAAAACTGTATTTAGATTTTTCATTTCATCTAAAATTGTCTATCCAACAACCTAAAGTTGATTTTGATTGGGCAATTATTATTATTATTTTCTTCACTTCCTCGGCCTTCACGCGAAAACGGTGCTCGTTTTATAACAATTTTTTATTTTATTTTTCTTTGGAATTACAAGACCTACAAAATGAGATCTACGACAACTTTCTGTCATGAAATAAAATTTTTCAAGTTCAAACAATTTGCCAAGCCCTGTAGCTGTTCCGGTTCAATTTGAGACAATCTCGACATTTTTTCCGCTATCTAGACTATATGTCTAATCAAATGAAATAAGTTTCAGGGCCATGCCGCTTCTGAGACAGCCCTAAATTATGAATGGACGGAAGGTAGTTTTGGCAGTTTTACCGCTTTTTATCACTTTTATAATTTATCATGTAACAGGTTTGTCTTTTGTTTTAAGGAAAAACTGTATTGAGATTTTTCATTTCATCTAAAATTGTCTATCCAACAGCCTAATGTTTATCTAGATTGGACAATTTTTATTATTATTTTCTTCACTTCTTCGGTCTTGACGCGAAAACGGTGCTCGTTTTATAACAATTTTTTATTTTATTTTTCTTTGGAATTAAAAGACCTACAAAATGAGATCTACGACAACTTTCTGTCATGAAATAAAATTTTCCAGGTTCAAACAATTTGCCAAGCCCTGTAGCTGTTCCGGTTCAATTTGAGACAATCTCGACATTATTCCCGCCATCTAGACTATATGTCTAATCAAATGACATCAGTTTCAGAGTGATGCCACTTATGGGGCGACCCCAATTTTGACGCAACGGACCATAGTTTTGTGATGTTGACGAACATTTTTTGAAATTTTACATTTTTACCTTTTGCAGCTTTATCTGTAACTTTAGAGCAATTATAATTTAAGTTTGATAAGTTAATTTTGGATTATCTATCCAATGAGCCCAAACTTGATTTTTCGGGAAAAAATAGTTTTTTATTTTTGCACTTTTCCGGCAGTAGAAGCATATATATATATATATACTTCTACTGCCGGAAAAGTGCAAAAATAAAAAACGATTTTTTTATATATTATTATTTAAATCAAACAGATATACAGATATAAGACCATTTAAATTTAAATAAATGTTCATTACATTAACAACATTGTTTATTATTGCTAATAATTCATACTATAAATATCTCTAGATTTCAAGCCTGTCTCTAGATAAAGTATCTCAATATTATCACCCAAAAGATACAACTTTCGTTTATTACCCGCCGATATTGCAAGTGAAAAATCCCAAGATAATCCTTCTACAATAGCAACATGAGCATGCGCGCCACATATCTACATATCTAATCGTAACACTGTTCTTTTATCAAGAACCTATTAGATAGTACATTAGTTAACAGCGGTCAGAAAAATGCCGTATCCGTTTCCGGTTTATCCCGGAAGAAGAAAAAACCGAAATAAATTTCAGATACAAAAATCGAGATGGGAACGCCAGCGCGCATCACACCGCACGAAAATCCACACGCCCTCTACCTGACGGCGCAACGATCAGACCCCCACCAGTTTATATTAACAAATTGACATTCAATCACCAGCTCCATTATCGAACGTTTTAATTACATTATTTACCTATCAGCGGCCCACGGGGTGAGTCCAACAAATTTTCAACAAAAATTTACAAAACAAAAAAAAACATTAACACACTAAATTTTTTAATCGGATACACTTTTGATTAATTCAACTGTTTGCTTATGTAAGTAGAATTTTTCTATATGGCGTTAAATAAATGCTTTGGGGCTGCTTCTGTATCATCAACTGAAACTTCATGGCTTTTCCATCGAAGATATAAGCAACTGTTAACGTATCTAGCGCGCGATATGACGAGATATCGCCACGAATGCGCCCAGCTTTATCATTGCGTACAAAAAATCTTATCGGGTGTTTGTTGTTTTTTTTTTTTGGTGTGTGAGAGAGAGATTTTTTCGTTTTGCGCGGCTAAAAGATATATAACAGCGGGTGATAATGGTGACCGGTCGGGGCGCCATTTTGTTTGGCTGGACAGTGCAAATATGGCGGGGCATGACGGACAGTGTTTTGTTTGGAAATGGGAATGAAATTTTGTTGTCAAGAAGAAGTATTCAAGATTGCCATGATTGTACATTGTTTTAAAAGTAGAGATTGTTGTGCAAATATGGCGTGGGATAGCGGACAGTGTTTTGTTTGGAAATGGGAATGCAAATTGTTTTTTTTGGAAGTATTAAGTATTCAAGATTGCCGTGGCTGTGCATTGTTTTAAACGTGTTGATTGTAGTTTTTTTTTATAAGAATACTAGGTAAAATATTTTAAAATGAAAACTATACAAAGAAAACCCTTTCTCTATGAAAATAATACCAACCGCGATGTTTGCTGTAACATCAGTTTCATTCAGAATTGCATATTGTACTACGGATAATGAATATTGAAAAAATGAATTTTGAATATGTAAAAGGCAAAACCCTTAATTAAAAAATCACTTAATACTCCAATTTTTCACAATGGGCCCATTTTGAGGTCTAAGTGTCTGTAGCTATGCTACCCTCCAGCCAACTATCCAGAACTAATACTCCAATTACATATTTAATACAAAACATAAAAAATACCACCCTCGATGGGATTCGAACCTGCAACCCAACACTTTTGCACTAAAGTCATAACTGACAAAACATTATGTTCGTTTTTAAATAATAAAGGAACTTTACACTGTCAATAATACAGGCAGTATTCTAAAATATTGACAGTATAACTGATCGCGTACGATGGATTGAACAGAATATTGACTGTTTTCCGGATAATTGATTTTTCATAAATATTTTTCATAAATATTGTTCATAAATATTGAAGCAAATACTGACAGTATTGAAAATGACAGTATTATTGACTGTGTAAGGTGCCTTATAGAGATGAAAATTGGTCATTATTGCAAACAGTCGGTTGGAAAAGTACAAAACTCAAAAAAGAGGAAACAAACAATCTTTCAACCTGATTAACAAATTAAAACGATGACTGATGAGGAAATATGACATTTATGACATTTATGACATTTATGACATTTATGACATTTATGACATTTATGACATTTATGACATTTATGACATTTATGACATTTATGACATTTATGACATTTATGACATTTATGACATTTATGACATTTATGACATTTATGACATTTATGACATTTATGACATTTATGACATTTATGACATTTATGACATTTATGACATTTATGACATTTATGACATTTATGACATTTATGACATTTATGACATTTATGACATTTATGACATTTATGACATTTATGACATTTATGACATTTATGACATTTATGACAGTTACGACATTTATGACATTTATGACAGTTACGACATTTATGACATTTATGACATTTATGACATTTATGACATTTATGACATTTATGACATTTATGACATTTATGACATTTATGACATTTATGACATTTATGACATTTATGACATTTATGACATTTATGACATTTATGACATTTATGACATTTATGACATTTATGACATTTATGACATTTATGACATTTATGACATTTATGACATTTATGACATTTATGACATTTATGACATTTATGACATTTATGACATTTATGACATTTATGACATTTATGACATTTATGACATTTATGACATTTATGACATTTATGACATTTATGACATTTATGACATTTATGACATTTATGACATTTATGACATTTATGACATTTATGACATTTATGACATTTATGACATTTATGACATTTATGACATTTATGACATTTATGACATTTATGACATTTATGACATTTATGACATTTATGACATTTATGACATTTATGACATTTATGACATTTATGACATTTATGACATTTATGACATTTATGACATTTATGACATTTATGACATTTATGACATTTATGACATTTATGACATTTATGACATTTATGACATTTATGACATTTATGACATTTATGACATTTATGACATTTATGACATTTATGACATTTATGACATTTATGACATTTATGACATTTATGACATTTATGACATTTATGACATTTATGACATTTATGACATTTATGACATTTATGACATTTATGACATTTATGACATTTATGACATTTATGACATTTATGACATTTATGACATTTATGACATTTATGACATTTATGACATTTATGACATTTATGACATTTATGACATTTATGACATTTATGACATTTATGACATTTATGACATTTATGACATTTATGACATTTATGACATTTATGACATTTATGACATTTATGACATTTATGACATTTATGACATTTATGACATTTATGACATTTATGACATTTATGACATTTATGACATTTATGACATTTATGACATTTATGACATTTATGACATTTATGACATTTATGACATTTTGTAACTAAAAGAAAAACAGAACGGTCTGTATCCCATGGCAATCAAAGTAAAAAAAACTATATCATTGTTGGTATGCCTGACTCTGAAAACTTTGACAAATTGAAGAGTGAGGTTAAGATAGTGCTATATGCATAGACAAAGACATATGTTATTTAATGTGAAAAAGTTTTGTTACTTCATAATTATCTGTCTAATAATACAATCCTACTGCGACATTAGGAGCAGGCAATTATTACATAATATCTACTTTTCATTATATATTCGTTATTAATTGCACTATCATAACCTCACTCCTTGATCTGTCAAAGTTGTCAGCATACCAACATTGAAACAATTGTTTCGTTTGGTTGCCATGGGATACAGACCGTTCAGGTTTTTGTGAAAAATGTCCTTTATTAATACCACGTTTTCGAAATGTGAAATACGAAACTGATTAAGTAATATAAGTTTATAGAATATATCCTCATATTTTAAAGTTTTTGATGCCTCTACATATTTTTTATTATGTTGGAAACAGTGTATGGATTTTCTCAATTTCATTTTTATCACAAAGGTTCAAAATGTATTTACTGGAAATTCATTTTCCAATTCAATTTCCTCAATTTCAATATAAATATACCTTTTGTTCCATAATATAATCTATATATTTTATTTCATTTGTCAAATAAGTTTCAATACCATGGTATTCATTTAATTTGTACCCTTTATATGCCCAAAACTTTCAACTTACTCATTAATATACATTAAAATATCTGGTATGGGCACCACACGACTTTCCGAATTAATTTCGTATTTAATATCAAATCAAAGATATTTCGAAGTTTTTTAACCATAACCTTTTTTAAAAGCTAGTAGGATTATCGAAATTGCAAAGGTATAGAGAATTTTAAGCCTGAAAAAAACCTCTAAAATTGTAAGGTATAGAGAATTTTAAGCCTGAAAAAAAACTCTAAAATTGTATGAATATTTAGATTTTAAGTTTTTTGTTTTTTTTTGCCCGTAACTCTTCTCTTTTGAAGCTAGAAAAATGATTCAAATTGTAATGTTATAGAGAATTTCCAGCCTGACAAGTTATCACTTCATTCACTCCCGGAATATAGCAAAAAAATTATGAAAAATTAGCTTTTCACGGTTTTTCTGCCTTTTCTCTTTTGAATTGAAAAATGAAAAAGGACAATTAAATTTTTTCAAGTATTTCTTTATTTATAATATCATACGTGTAGATACTAATATCAAGATTTAAGAAACTTTGTGAAACAACAAATGCATCACCGTTACAATTAGAACACCGAAAAAAAAGGATTATATGCCGCGTCGTTGCATTTAGGGCCTGTTTGTATTTTGATAACGTTATCTTATCACCTCGCTAGCACCTGGATGTTCTGAGAAAATCGCGCCAGCGGAGCACACACAGTTTGATTCTATTCAATTTATTTGAAATCATATAAAATTATAAATATACTCGACGAATTCAACGGAGAGTATAAGCACTTTCTGTTGAAATCCTAATACATATACGTCGATTTTTGAAATAAATAATATGCACAACCAATTAACTTAAATTCATTTAAATTTATTTCAAATTTTAGTGAATATTTTTAAATAAAACAAAAATTACTATAAAAAATTAATACTTTTGTTAATAATAATTTTTAAAAATTACACTGAAATTTTGAAATAAATTTAATTGATTTTGAATATTATTTCTTTCAAAAAATCAACGTATATAATCAAACATTTTACTTTTTTTTTTAAATTACAAATTATTTTCGATTTATGATTTAGCTAGAAAGATATATATATATATATATATATATATATATATATATGTATATGTATGTGTATAAGTATATGTATATGTATATGTATATGTATATGTATATGTATATGTATATGTATATGTATATGTATATGTATATGTATATGTATATGTATATGTATATGTATATGTATATGTATATGTATATGTATATGTATATGTATATGTATATATATATATATATATATATATATATATATATTTCTAGATAAATCATAAATCGAAAATAATTTGAAATTTCAAAAAAAAAATGTAAAATGTTTGATTATCTTGTTTAAAGTTGTACCTTATACTTATAATTTATATAATTTTAAATATTTGTAGCTAATTTAATGATATTCGCGTTTATTACTACTCAAGTTAAAACGTTTTAACACAAATTAGTATGAAGGATTCAAAAAATCCGCCAAAAAATAAAATGAATGGGAATAGACTTTTCTAAATGTGTAGATGAATAACGATATGTATTTTAAATAATTGTTTATATAATATTCGCGTAGTTACTACTAGAGTCATAATGATTTTACATCTTATAAACTGGGTTAAATTTCCGTCGTTTGTGTGATTTTTTAAAATTCCAGCTTACTATTTTCAATATTAACTATTTAATTGTAAAAAATTAAAACCTTACTTAGAACATTGCTATGTCTTCAAAACACTTAGGGTCGCTTGTATAAAGCAAATAACAGATAATTTCCCATCCGTCACTTTTGATAATTTTGACAAATAATACTTCGTTGCCATATAAAGAGAGGTTCATCATGCTATGAAATGGAAAGTAAATAATATTTTATGCAACTTCTTACAATATAATCACAGGTTATAGTTATCTCGCCTTTATAAAACCTCGTCTAAATAATTTCAATGAAATAATGAATAAAAAACTTAAAAAATCTCGTCTCATTGGAAATTCGAACCCGTAACCCTCACTGGCAGCACAAAATACATAAATAACAGGGCTTCAAAACATTTTCTTCGTTTTTGTATAATGTCTAGAAGTGAGCCGAAAACATTTTCAAAAATAGCAATACAACAAGTGATAAAAACCAAAAGAAGAACTCGTTTTATTTATTATTTAGTATTTGAAATAGTTGTAGAGAAGTTGATTACATTTGCTTAATGAATACTCGAGTTATAAGATTATAGGCAAATATTTTCAATCATAACAATTTATTTATTAATAATGTATTTAAAACTCATTAAGACACATATTTTAAATCAAATTGCTCACAAATTTTATTACAAAATAAAATTGTTGCTCACCATTATGTTATAATTATCAACAACAGTTTTTGATTTAGATTACCTGCATTATTATTTTTTTTTTAAATAGTTTGTATGAAAAAGTAGTCCAATTTTGGGATTAGCATTCTTTTGTAACGTTGACCACTAACTAACGTTTATTAATTAAGACGAAACCAGCTCGACTGATAATAATCTAAAAATCTACCCTGAGTAAGACCGATATAATATAAGATAGTGCTGTTTGTAATGCTATAGCAACAAAGATTATTCTATATCTTGCGTTTTGGTAAATAAAAACGCGGTCTGGCGTATGTATGTGTGCATGTGTGTGATCCATTTGCAAACCATGATTGTGATTACCAATAATATTACAGACAATACGTTATATATTGCCTACAAATGTTCAATCTTTTGGAAAAAAAATCATCAGGTTTTCGTATATTTGCAGCTGTATTTCGACAATAACAGATCAACAATGAATGACACGAGTTAAATAATATATATATTTTTCCCCTATCTTCTATCTATCTATCTATCTATATATATATATATATATATATATATATATATATATATATATATAAAAAAAAACCGGAATATTCGTTTGTACATTTTTTCGTGGCAGAGTTCTACCAAAACTAAAATGTGTAAATAAAATATCGATTATCTCAAGTAATAATAGATATTTGATTTAACATTTAACAACTTTATAATATGTCTACTGATACTTACAATAAAATTTGCCAAACTAGATTTCTTCATACCTGAAACAACAATAAACAATGAATTAGTACAGTTGTATCAAAATAAAAAATTATAAGAAAACTAATTTAAAGATTAAATAAATGACATAATTTGAGTGTACTACTGGTCATAATCAGTGGCATTAAAGTAGAACTTAAATCATATATAATCCACCTCTTAGCAATCTACATATCTAGATTTCGATCTTATTAGATCTCATTAGTGTAGCTCAGCTAGTGAGGGTGAATTCACACAATATCTCGAGTGGTTATATACAAAAATGATGCAACTAACCCCCTAGGAGGAAAGATAAACGCCATCTGGCGTTATATATATATATATATATATATATATATATATATATATATATATATATATATATATTCAGTAAAAATAAAATAAACTGAAAATAATAATTTACAAATTGCAACATGCATTTGATTGCATGACTAATTTTTCCAATAAAAATCCCTTTATAAACTGATTAGATATCCGAATATTTTTTAGTTGTTAAACCTATATAACGTCACAGGCCTTCCCTGATAAGTAACCCATAACGCAACCTTTCAATATTTATTCACGAAAAAAAAATGTGTCGCTAGCAATTACACCAATTCCGTCATCACCGGCGTCCGCTTGCATTACTCATACCATATAGTTTATAAAGGTTTGCTCGATTGAATTTATTGTGCGCTATTAAAACCTTCTATTAACACCTTTATTTTTGCTGCTTGCAAACAAAGGCACGAACGCGTCGGGTTATTTTTTCCCTGTAAATCCGACCACGCGCGTCCGCTCGCCGACTCGCGCTCAAATCAAACAAAAAAAAAAAAAAATAACACTTGGCTTGGAGATTTAGCCGTAATAAAGGGCGCGCACGCGACGAGGACGGAGGATGTGTGGCGTGAGTAATTGTTTGAGCGTCGAAAAAAATGGTAACATATTTGCCAACGGCACACAAAACCATCCCATTTTTCCGTTTTCGTAGCGGAATTAAGAGTCAGTTGCGTGCCAGCCTCGACATAATTATGACTTGCATGGTAATGTACTATGAGTAGCTGTAGCCACAAAAATATATAAACTATAGCAGAGTATAAGAAATTAATCTTAATATTTATCAGTTAATAAAAGAGACAGTTAGTTACATACACATGGCACATTCTAGTGACTTGTGTTAATTATAGTAGCAGTCATAGTAACAATAATAGTGACAGTTGCAGAAAAAGAGGCCAAGATAGTGATAGTAACAGTGACATATAACAACTTGATTTTATTTGCATTACAAAATTCTAGTGGCTTATTTACAGTGATTAGTGACGGTAACTGTGATAGTAATAGTGAAACTTAGACTAGGTTGTATCAAGACGATGTAACTACATCCCATGATTATATTGTTAGATGTTGCATAAATAGTTGTTAACTTTCCATTTTATAGCCCATGTACTTCTGTGTATATATGGCAACGTCGCATGTGTCAAAGTTGTCAAAAGTGACGTATTTGGTATATACAACCGAGCCTAACAGTGATAGTTTCAGTAAAAGAGACAGTGACATATTACATGACATATTCTAATGGCTTGTTTTAGTTATAAGGGCAGTCATAAGGTCAGTGACAGTAATAAATAATGTCAGTTATAGCAATACGGACTGACTGTGACAACGACAGTGAAAACATGTGACAGTGACAGTGACAGTGACTTGAACTATACACTACATTATTTCTCACATTTTTTTTTTACATTAGGGGTATTAAACAATTGAATTTAATTGAATCATAGAAAGTAATGGATAACAGTGTAGTGCATAGTTCAAGTCGTTTGAAATAGTGGACGGGCATAGTTGGGTTGGTAGGGGACACCCACCCACCCCTCCTTTGCTAGCATAGTTTTTTCATAGGATAACACTCTTTTTGAAATAGTTTAAACACTATATAACGTCTGTATCCATTGAAAAAACTATTTTCGAGCGAAGGTGGGGTGGGCGGATGTCCCCTCCACGACAGTGACAGTGTGACAGGGTGACAGTGTGACAGGGTGACAGTGTGACAGGGTGACAGTGTGACAGGGTGACAGTGTGACAGTGTGACAGTGTGACAGTGTGACAGTGTGACAGTGTGACAGTGTGACAGTGTGACAGTGTGACAGTGTGACAGTGTGACAGTGTGACAGTGTGACAGTGTGACAGTGTGACAGTGTGACAGTGTGACAGTGTGACAGTGTGACAGTGTGACAGTGTGACAGTGTGACAGTGTGACAGTGTGACAGTGTGACAGTGTGACAGTGTGACAGTGTGACAGTGTGACAGTGTGACAGTGTGACAGTGTGACAGTGTGACAGTGTGACAGTGTGACAGTGTGACAGTGTGACAGTGTGACAGTGTGACAGTGTGACAGTGTGACAGTGTGACAGTGTGACAGTGTGACAGTGTGACAGTGTGACAGTGTGACAGTGTGACAGTGTGACAGTGTGACAGTGTGACAGTGTGACAGTGTGACAGTGTGACAGTGTGACAGTGTGACAGTGTGACAGTGTGACAGTGTGACAGTGTGACAGTGTGACAGTGTGACAGTGTGACAGTGTGACAGTGTGACAGTGTGACAGTGTGACAGTGTGACAGTGTGAAAGTGTAATTTCAAAAATTAATATTTCAAAGACCTGATGGATAATTTCAATAACTTTTACACGGTCATTGTCCTGAAGGACTATGCTGCTTGTAAAAAAATCAAGCTTGCTAGCAAAGCCTGCTCAGTATTTCTTAACGTCATCCGAAATTGATACAAATGATTGTATATAGTGAATTGTTATTTCAAAAATTCATATTTCAAAGACCTGATGGATAATTTCAATAATTTTCACACGGTCATTATCCTGAAGGACCATTCTGTTTGTAAAAAAAATCAAGGATGGTAGCAAAGCCTGCTAAGTATTTTTAACGCCATCCAAAATTGATACAAATGATTGTATATAGTGAATTGTAATTTCAAAAATTCATATTTCAAAGACCTGATGGATAATTTCAACAATTTTTACACGGTCATTGTCCTGAAGGAATATCCTGTTTGTAAAAAAATCAAGGTTGATAGCAAAGCCTGCTAAGTATTTTTTACCGCCATCCGAAATTGATACAAATGATTGTATATAGTGAATTGTAATTTCAAAAATTCATATTTCAAAGACCTGATGGATAATTTCAACAATTTTTACACGGTCATTGTCCTGAAGGAATATCCTATTTGTAAAAAAATCAAGGTTGATAGCAAAGCCTGCTAAGTATTTTTTAACGCCATCCAAAATTGATACAAATGATTGTATATAGTGAATTGTCATTTCAAAAATTCATATTTCAAAGACCTCATGGATAATTTCAATAATTTACGCACGGTCATTATCCTGAAGGATTATTCTGTTTGTAAAAAAATCAAGGTTGGTAGCAAAGCCTGCTAAGTATTTTTTAACGCCATCCGAAATTGATACAAATGATTGTATATAGTGAATTGTAATTTCAAAAATTCATATTTCAAAGACCTGATGGATAATTTCAATAATTTTCACACGGTCATTGTCCTGAAGTACTATTCTGTTTGTAAAAAAATCAAGGTTGGTAGAAAAGCCTGCTAAGTATTTTTTAACTCCATCCGAAATTGATACAAATGATTGTATGTAGTGAATTGTAATTTCAAAAATTCATATTTCAAAGACCTGATGGATAATTTCAATAATTTACACACGGTCATTATCCTGAAGGACTATTCTGTTTGTAAAAAATCAAGGTTGGTAGCAAAGCCTGCTAAGTATTTTTTACCGCCATCCGAAATTGATACAAATGATTGTATATAGTGAATTGTAATTTCAAAAATTCATATTTCAAAGTCCTGATGGATAATTTCAATAATTTTCACACGGTCATTGTCCTGAAGTACTATTCTGTTTGTAAAAAAAATCAAGGATGGTAGCAAAGCCTGCTAAGTATTTTTAACGCCATCCAAAATTGATACAAATGATTGTATATAGTGAATTGTCATTTCAAAAATTCATATTTCAAAGACCTCATGGATAATTTCAATAATTTACGCACGGTCATTATCCTGAAGGATTATTCTGTTTGTAAAAAAATCAAGGTTGGTAGCAAAGCCTGCTAAGTATTTTTTAACGCCATCCGAAATTGATACAAATGATTGTATATAGTGAATTGTAATTTCAAAAATTCATATTTCAAAGACCTGATGGATAATTTCAATAATTTTCACACGGTCATTGTCCTGAAGTACTATTCTGTTTGTAAAAAAATCAAGGTTGGTAGAAAAGCCTGCTAAGTATTTTTTTACTCCATCCGAAATTGATACAAATGATTGTATGTAGTGAATTGTAATTTCAAAAATTCATATTTCAAAGACCTGATGGATAATTTCAATAATTTACACACGGTCATTATCCTGAAGGACTATTCTGTTTGTAAAAAATCAAGGTTGGTAGCAAAGCCTGCTAAGTATTTTTTACCGCCATCCGAAATTGATACAAATGATTGTATATAGTGAATTGTAATTTCAAAAATTCATATTTCAAAGTCCTGATGGATAATTTCAATAATTTTCACACGGTCATTATCCTGAAGGACTATTCTGTTTGCAAAAAAATCAAGGTTGGTAGCAAAGCCTGCTAAGTATTTTTTAACGCCATCCGAAATTGATACAAATGATTGTATATAGTGAATTGTAATTTCAAAAATTCATATTTCAAAGACCTGATGGATAATTTCAATAATTTTCACACGGTCATTGTCCTGAAGTACTATTCTGTTTGTAAAAAAATCAAGGTTGGTAGAAAAGCCTGCTAAGTATTTTTTAACTAGATCCGAAATTGATACAAATGATTGTATGTAGTGAATTGTAATTTCAAAAATTCATATTTCAAAGACCTGATGGATAATTTCAATAATTTACACACGGTCATTATCCTGAAGGACTATTCTGTTTGTAAAAAATCAAGGTTGGTAGCAAAGCCTGCTAAGTATTTTTTACCGCCATCCGAAATTGATACAAATGATTGTATATAGTGAATTGTAATTTCAAAAATTCATATTTCAAAAACCTCATGGATAATTTCAATAATTTTCACACGGTCATTGTCCTGAAGGACTATTCTGTTTGTAAAAAAAACAAGGTTGGTAGCAAAGCCTGCTAAGTATTTTTTAACGCCATCCAAAATTGATACAAATGATTGTATATAGTGAATTGTAATTTCAAAAATTCATATTTCAAAGTCCTGACGGATAATTTCAATAATTTTCACACGGTCATTGTCCTGAAGGACTATTCTGTTTGTAAAAAAATCAAGGTTGGTAGAAAAGCCTGCTAAGTATTTTTGACGCCATCCGAAATTGATACAAATGATTGTATGTAGTGAGTTGTCATTTCAAAAATTCATATTTCAAAAACCTCATGGATAATTTCAATAATTTTCACACGGTCATTGTCCTAAAGGACTATTCGGTTTGTAAAAAAATCAAGGTTGGTAGCAAAGCCTGCTAAGTATTTTTTAACGCCATCCGAAATTGATACAAATGATTGTATATAGTGAATTGTAATTTCAAAAATTCATATTTCAAAGACCTGATGGATAATTTCAATAATTTTCACACGGTCATTGTCCTGAAGGACTATTCTGTTTGTAAAAAAATCAAGGTTGGTAGAAAAGCCTGCTAAGTATTTTTTAACGCAATCCGAAATTAATACAAATGATTGTATATAGTGAATTGTTATTTCAAAAATTCATCTTTCAAAGACCTGATGGATAATTTCAATAATTTTCACACGGTCATTATCCCAAAGGACTATGCTGTTTGTAAAAAAATCAAGGTTGATAGCAAAGCCTGCTAAGTATTTTTTACCGCCATCCGAAATTGATACAAATCATTGTATTTAGTGAATTGTAATTTCAAAAATTCATATTTCAAAGACCTGATGGATAATTTCAATAATTTACACACGGTCGTTATCCTGAAGGACTATTCTGTTTGTAAAAAATCAAGGTTGGTAGCAAAGCCTGCTAAGTATTTTTTACCGCCATCCGAAATTGATACAAATGATTGTATGTAGTGAATTGTAATTTCAAAAATTCATATTTCAAAAACCTCATGGATAATTTCAATAATGTTCACACGGTCATTGTCCTGCAGGACTATTCTGTTTGTAAAAAAATCAAGGTTGGTAGCAGAGCCTGCTAAGTATTTTTTAACGCCATCCGAAATTGATACAAATGATTGTATATAGTGAATTGTAATTTCAAAAATTTATATTTCAAAGACCTGATGGATAATTTAAATAATTTTCACACAGTCATTGTCCTGAAGGAATATTCTGTTTGTAAAAAAATCAAGGTTGATAGCAAAGCCTGCTAAGTATTTTTTAACGCCATCCGAAATTGATACAAATGATTGTATATAGCGAATTGTAATTTCAAAAATTCATATTTCGAACACCTCATGGATAATTTCAATAATTTTCACACGGTATTTGTCCTGAAGTACTATTCTGTTTGCAAAAAAATCAAGGTTGGTAGCAAAGCCTACTAAGTATTTTTTAACGCCATCCGAAATTGATACAAATGATTGTATATAGTGAATTGTGATTTCAAAAATTCATATTTCAAAGTCCTGATGGATAATTTCAATAATTTACACACGGTCGTTATCATGAAGGACTATTCTATTTGCAAAAAATCAAGGTTGGTAGCAAAGCCTGCTAAGTATTTTTAAACGCCATCCGAAATTGATACAAATGATTGTATATAGTGAATTGTGATTTCAAAAATTCATATTTCAAAGTCCTGATGGATAATTTCAATAATTTACACACGGTCGTTATCATGAAGGACTATTCTATTTGCAAAAAATCAAGGATGGTAGCAAAGCCTGCTAAGTATTTTTTAACTCCATCCGAAATTGATACAAATGATTGTATGTAGTGAATTGTAATTTCAAAAATTCATATATCAAAGACCTGATGGATAATTTCAATAATTTTCACACGGTCATTGTCCTGAAGGAATATTCTGTTTGTAAAAAAATCAAGGTTGGTAGCAGAGCCTGCTAAGTATTTTTTTAACGCCATCCGAAATTGATACAAATGATTGTATATAGTGAATTGTTATTTCAAAAATTCATATTTCTAAGACCTGATGGATAATTTCAACAATTTTTACACGGTCATTGTTCTGAAGGAATATTCTGTTTGTAAAAAAATCAAGGTTGGTAGCAAAGCCTGCTAAGTATTTTTTAACGCCATCCGAAATTGATACAAATGATTGTATATAGTGAATTGTGATTTCAAAAATTCATATTTCAAAAACTTCATGGATAATTTCAATAATTTTCAAACGGTCATTGTCTTGAACGACTATTCTGTTTGTAAAAAAAATCAAGGTTGGTAGCAAAGCCTGATAAGTATTTTTTAACGCCATCCGAAATTGATACTAATGATTTTATATAGTGAATCATTCATGTATCGTTGAATAAGATAACTTCCTAATATAGCAATGTTATATAAGATATTGTAATGTGTATTATGCATTTTTTTTCTAAAACTATTTTTCTATATTGTTTAGATGGAGAAGGCGACCGAGGAAAACTCCCCGGAGCCAGCAACTCAGCCGGAACAACCAATAAAAGAAGAACTTGAACCGGAAGAAGTCAAGCCAGAGCAGAAAACATCTGTGATAATACGACGACAGGTAATTACATCAGCTGGTACGATTGTGGATCGGTGCGATGATGTCAAGGTTGGCAGTGAAGAGATGCTGCAGCACTCACCGGTGCAAGAGGCTGAGGTGGAGTATAAGGAGCAGCAGTACGTTGAGGAAACTATTTTAACCAATCAGAATTTTCACGAATACCAAGAGCATCCGTACGCCACTGTTGATATCAATCAGACTCAGGGGAGTTTAGTTCTGCCTATTACATACGAGGAGGATATTAAACCGGTGGAGTATACCAATTTGAATAGCGTCAGCTCCACGCAGTATCAGCATCAGATTTATCCGGATCCAGTGCAGTACATACAAAATTATCCGTATACTAATAGATCTGATGATAGTCCACCGAATATTATGCTACAGGTAATTATTTATCATTCAATTGTTTTAACATCATCAAGCACGAATTGTGAGTAAATATAATATTCGCGATTCAAATATTAACGGTTTTAGTTTTGAATTAACCATACTATTGCCCTATTGCCCTTATAAACACAATTTTCAGTGGTTTTCTGTGCAGTTAAGGTAAATACCGGCTGATTAATTTCCTCTGAGCATCTTCCTTGATCAACGGTAAAAACTCACGGCCTATAAGGATAGAAGTTTTTTTATACAGATAGTTATACTGTATGCAACCAATAATACATTTAAATGTCACTATCATCTAAAATGAAAAAACAAGTTCTAGTAGATTCAAAGGAAACATGATTGTTTTCCAATTCATTAAAAACTAGGTGACATGCTCATTGTCACAAGGGGAAGTTTTTTAAATTTAAAAAATCCATATAATTTAATAAAATTTATTTAAAATACGAAAATAGATTTTTTTTATAAAGATAGTTATACTATATTGTTTTCCAATTTATTAAAAACTAGGTGACATGCTCATTGTCACAAGGGGATGTTTTTTAAAAATCCATATAATTTAATAAAATTGATTTAAAATACGAAAATAGATTTTTTTTTAAAAAGATAGTTATACTATATGCAACCAACAATACATTTGAATGTCATTATCATCTAAAATGAAAAAACAAGTGCTAGTAGATTTAAAGGAACCATGATTGTTTTCCAATTTTTAAAAAGTATGCTCGTTATCCCAAGGGTATGTTTTATTTATTTAAAAAAATCCATGCAAATTATTAATATTTATTTAAAATACGTAAAGCACCAATTAAATTATAAGTTTAAAATATAACTCACGAGTTAATATCCAATCCGTGATTCAAACGTCACTTTTCACAACGTTGACACATAATGTAACGTTGCCATATATAAATAGAGGTATATGAGGGTATAAAATGGAAAGTTATCAACAATTTATGTAACATCTAACAATATAATTATGGGCTATAGTTAAGGTTGGCGTTTTCAAATTTAGGCAACTTGTGATGCACATGGAATAGCATAGGCGAAATGCGTATAAGAAATACGCACCGTTTTCTTTAACTAGAACATAAATTGAGTTGCAAAATACGTATATAAAAGAATAATGTTGCATGTATTCTGTAGTCGAGGTGAGAATGTCTATAGTCCCTCGGTAATCGTGAAATTAAATTTATTATTTTTTGTTCACAAATATAAAATTTCATTTGTCATTATGTTTCCACACCACTTATTGTGATTACCCTCGACAAAATTTCGAAATCGGGACTCATACTAACCAAACTGTGCCCATCCACTTTTTCAAATGACTAGTGATTGAAAGTCAACACATTATGTATTTTGAGGTTATCTGTCAAACAATGAAATAACTAATCACAGAAGCAAACACGCAATGTTCTGCTCTCGGTTCTCGCCAATAAATTCTAAAACAATTACCTTATATGCACTACAAAAAGGTGGTAATTTGTATTTTTAATATACATTTTAGGTTATAATTGTGACAGTGACATTAGAGTAATGTTGGTTGCATATTGACGGTGGTAATGTTGGTTGCATATTGACGGTAGTAATGTTGGTTGCATATTGACGGTGGTAATGTTGGTATAGTAATAATAATTTAATGTTATTTGTAGACTACTTATGAAGCTGTGCCAGCGTCTACAGAAAGTGGCACGTTGCAAGGCCCTAACGGCAGCACAGCACATTTCCAAGTTCAACCCTATACTGACACAAACTATACATATGCCTCTACCAGCAGCATTAATTGTGCACCAGAAACGATGTCATACCAGTTTAATAATTCGGGGTGAGTTATTTCGTTCACTATTTTTATATAAATACCAGAAGAAAGTTTTATGTTTGTTTGTTTGTTGTACGTTCTGGTTGCGACGAAGAGGTATCTTTCGTGTGCAGATAGTGTAATTTGTAGGGCTTCTAGGTACTTGCTCAACGAGTACGATCCGAATTTTTCGCAAATTGAGAGCAGGGAGTGTGTTAACTGTGGCAGTACGAACAGTGCGAATGGAATACGGGATGAAACTGGGAATATTTTGTGCAGCATGTGTGCTAATATGCATCGGATGAACAGGCAGCCAGTGAGGAGTCAGAAGAAACAACCACCAGTAAGTTATTATATAAAGTTTTATTCAAAGTGACATCAGTTGTCATGAATTTACTGAAAGTCCAAAATTGACAGCACAGTAACCTGTAACAAAAGTCTGGAGCACACAACTGAAATTTTTTATTTGTGTATATTCGGTCACATACAGTACGGTGACTTTTTATTGGGTTTAGTAGTACCTAGATTCAGGGACAATTAAATATCTAGCCGAATGCGATCTGAATAGACCCTAACTTTCTGCATGATAACTGCGACTTGTTATCATTGAAAGTTAAGGGTATACAGGCCTTCGTAGCTTCCGATATATACATATATATATATATATATATATATATATATATATATATATATATATATATATATATATATTTATTTATATATATATATATATTTGGCGTCTATAATTATTGCCAAATGTAAGGCTGTAAATAGGTAAATGTGAATACTCTACAAATTTAACTCTCCGGTGGGAATCGAAAAGAAAGAAAAAGACATGACAAACAGATCACATTATATGATACTATAAATGTATATATTTTTGTGTTATCTATTCAATGTAAATTATTGTAAATAGTAAGTAAATTAATAAATAATTGTTTGAAAGTAATAAAAATAAATTATTCAGAATTAAAGAATAGTAATATTAAATTTTCTATTCAAGGTAAATCCAAAACGTAACGGTTTAAGGTGTGCAAATTGTGAGACTACCACCACAACGCTGTGGCGAAGGAATAACGCTGGAGATCCTGTCTGCAATGCGTGTGGTTTATACTACAAACTACACGGGGTAAGTCAAAAAAATAATAAGCCAGTCAATTAATTAGAAGTTGTTTAAATTGTTGTTTTTGTATGTTCTATTGTCGAAATTATTTGATTTTTTTTTGTGATCAAACATTAGTGGTTTTGCTGCTTGGGCGACGATAATCGCCCAAGCAGCAAAACCACAAATCTAAAATTTTATTTGAGTATCAGAGAAAAACTAATCATAAAATGTTTATTGGAGTAATTTAATTTCTTAATTACTCCTGGTTGAAATAAATAAAATATAAACACTTACATAAAAAATTATGACTTGTTATCAGAGTAAAATAAGTATTTTTTATAATAATCACTTTTTCTCTCTTCTGTCAACTTCAAAAACAATTTTATAAGTGTGGTGTTGCTGTTGAAGCGACGATATGTCATGATTTTATTTATTGAAAACATAAACATGTAACGCAATTCAAATTACAGGTAAACCGACCGCCTAGTATGAAGAAAGAAGGCATCCAAACACGCAAACGAAAACCGAAGAATTCCGGCCAGTCACACCACCTATCATCGTACAATGGAAGCGCTAGAATGAGTATTCCACAGCAGAGAATGCGTGAGTGTTAAAAGAGACTTTTTATATAACCCTATTAGAAGTATGTAGTACTTTATTTCATTAGAGTTATGTAATGTCGTTTTCGAATATGACCCTTATCGACATTTAATTATATTCCAATGTTTCCAGCATTAAAAATGAAGGAGATATTTATTTGCGCAGCAATTTTTCAAATATCAATATACTTATAGATATAAAGGTCCCGGTTATCCTGAATTTTCGATATATGATTATTTAATATATATTTGGGAGTGATTAAACTACTAGATTGCTTCCTTCTATACAGCCGAATCTTTAACATGCTATAACTACAAATTTTTGTCATCCATTCTTACAAACTAAGTTTCAATACCAAGGCAAGAATTGTGTAATTATTTCCAGCTTTTAGGTAAAACTACCCCATGCAATGGCATACAATTTATGCAAGTTAATAAAAATACTTTTATTAACTTGCATAAATTGTATGCCATTGCATGGCGTAGTTTTACCTAAAAGCTGGAAATAATTACACAATTCTTG
Organism: Lordithon lunulatus; assembly: GCA_963942505.1. Classification (NCBI taxonomy): domain Eukaryota; kingdom Metazoa; phylum Arthropoda; class Insecta; order Coleoptera; family Staphylinidae; genus Lordithon; species Lordithon lunulatus. The sequence continues at coordinate 66,349,331 of OZ012667.1, forward strand.
CCATGAGTATAGACGAAATTCCAGCCTTAAATAGTGTTGCTTGAAAACGATTCTTTCAAGTGCTGCACACACAGATAATAACAAAATAACAATCTCAACACGTGTCAACTCCGATTGACCAGTTGAAGAGATTAGAAACCCCCTCGTGTTTCGCAGAAATTCGGCGAGTAGAAAACAGCACGCCCCGAAAATTTGCATGCGCCCCGATGATAAATTTGCTATCGCCGATTTTTGGGCAACCGGCTGTTTATTTAGTAAGCCGCACCGCCCTGCGGTTGATTTTGGCGATTGTTTGAAAAACGTTATTTACGGTGGGGGTGGATCGCGTGATTATTGCGGACGTTCAGTTGAAAATTTACGACTGCGGATGAAAATGTTTATTTTGCCAACAAACGATAGGACCAAATAAAAATAATAATAATCAGATATTATTCATTATCATGTGCTGTACAGACGTTAGCAATATGTTTCTCGTGTATGAAAGATTGATAAGAGACGTATTTGAGGGTGGTATTGGTATTATGGTGTGTCTTCAGGCAGTTAATGTTTTGAATACAGAGGGATTGTGACATTAATTTATAAATTTTGGCCGTCTTAGGTAACTTCCTTTTAGTCTGATTGGACAATCTATTAAGGGTAATTCATAATTATGTAAATTGTAAGCATGTAATGCAAGTAATTTAAAACATGCAACAAAAATTAATTTTTGGTTTCAACCGTATAAGTTAATGCATTAATTTATATGTTTTGTTGTACACATATAATGTTTGAAAATTGTAAGTTGTTTATATATATATATATATATATATATATATATATATATATATATATAAACCTAAACGTAAGTATGTTGAAAAAAAACAAAAATAATAGCAACAAATTTAAGCATTAATGTTAAATAAATAGAAAATAATACTGAATGCTAAAAATATGATTCGTAGAGTGTCTGTGTCGGGTGTTTTTCCTGTTTTTTGTTTTTTTTTGTTTTTTGTAAGATGTAATTTAAATATTTCACCGATTTTTTGGGGGACGCAATCAAAAACTTCGGACGACAGTCATGTTATCTAGTATCTATTAAATCAAACTCGACTTTGTGTGTATTTGATAGACAATTGTCTATTTGATAAACAAATTTCAATCGAATAAAAAATCTTAGTAAAATTTTTCCCTAAAACAAAAGATAAACTTGTCACAAATTTAATTTGAAAAGTGATAAAAAAAAATCGATAAAATTGCCAAAACTATCCTTCGTTGCGTTAAAGCAGGGGTCGTAATAGCAGTGACATGACACTGAAACTAAGCAATTTGATTTGAAATATCATCTAGATGGCGTGAAAAACGTCAGGATTGTTTCAAATGGAACCGGTAAAGCTACAGAGCTTGACAAATTTGTCGAACGTCGAAAATTTTATCTTATGTTAGAAAGTTGTTGTTGATCTCATTTTGTAGGTCTTTTAATTCCAAACAAAATTAAGAAAAAACATTGTTATAAAAATTGTACCGTTTTGGCAGTAAAGCCGAAGATGTAAAGCAAATAAAAAAGAAAATTGTCCAATCAAGATCAACTTTAGCCTGTTGCATAGACAATTATTAACCAAATAAAAAATCTTAGTACGATTTTTCTCTAAAATAAAAAAATAAAACCGTCACGAATTTAATTTGAAAAGTGATAAAAACCGTCAATACTATCCTCGATTGCGTCAAAGCAGGAGTCGTCATAGCAGTGGCATAACACTGAAACTAAGTTATTTGATTTGAAATATAGTCTAGATGGCGGGGAAAATGTCGAGATTGTTTTAAATTAAACAGGTAGAGCTACAGGGCTTGGCAATTTTTTGAAGCTTTGACAATTTTATTTCATGTTAGAAAGTTCTTTTCGGTCTTGTTTTGTAGGCCTTTCATTTCCGAACATAAAAACGTAAAAATATTGCTATAAAAGATGTACCGGTTTGAAGGTAAAGTCGAAGAAGTGAAGAAAAATTAAATAAAAATTGTCCAAGCAAGATGAGTTTTAGCCAGTTGGATAGACAATTTTAAACCAAATGAAAAATCTTTATACATTTTTCCCTAAAACAAAAGACAGACCCGTCACATGATAATTTATAAAAGTGCTAAAAATCGGTAAAAATGCCAAAACTATCCTTCGTTGCGTCAAAATTTTGGCTGTCCCAGAAATAGCCTTGCAACTAAATATATATATATATATATATATATATATATATATATATATATATATATATATATACATATACATATACATATACATATACATATACATATACATATACATATACATATACATATACATATATATATATATATATATATATATATATATATATATATATATATACGTATCTATATTTTTCCTGTTTTTATGTATTTTTATTGTGTAAAAGTGTATTTTGTTTTAATTCTCATATTGTATTGACTTTTGTAAACTTCTTGAAGTGATAACACTACTAAACGATTATTATTGTTATTATTATTATTAAACGATTATTATTATGTAGTCTGATTCGAAATATAGTCTAGATGGCGGGAAAAATGTCGAGAATGTTTCAAATTGAAACTGCAAAGCAAATTTTTGAAACGTAGAAAATTTTATTTAATGGTAGAAAGTGAGTTTTAGTCTTATATTATAGGTCTTTAATTTCCAAAGAGAAAAACATAAAAATATTGTTATAAGAAGCGTACCGTTTTGGCGGTAAAGTCGACGAAGTGAAGAAAAATAAAATGAAAATTGTCAAATCAATATCAGCTTTGGCCTGTTGAATAGATAATTTTGAACCACTTGAAAAATCTTAATAAATTTTTTCCCTGAAACAAAAGACAAACCCGTCACATGATAAAATATAAAAGTGATAAAAATCGGTAAAAACGCCAAAACTACCTTCCGTCTGTTCAAAATTGGGGCCATCTCAGAAGCGTCATAACACTCAACCTAATGTGGTTTGATTAGAAATATAGTCTAGATGGCGAGGAAAATGTTGATATTGTTGTAAATTAAACCTGAAAAGTTATAGGGCTTGGCAAATTTTTGATATATTGAAAATTTTATTTTATGATAGAAAGTGGTTTTTGATCTTATTTTATAGGTACTTCATTTCCAAATAGAAAAACACAAAAATATTGTCATAAAAAGTGTACCGTTTTGGCGGTAAAATCGAAGAAGTGAAGAAAAATAAAATGAAAATCTTCCAATTAAGATCAGCTTTGGCCTGTTGGATAGACAATTTTGAACCAAATGAAAAATCTTAATACATTTCTTCTCTAAAATAAAAGACAAACCCGTGACGTCATAAAATATAAAATTGATAAAAAACGGTAAAAATGCCAAAAGTACCTTCCATCCGTTCAAAATTGGGGCCGCCCCAGAACAGGAATGGCCCTTAAACTTATGTAGTTTGATTGTAAATATAGTCTAGATGGCAGGAAAAATGTCTAGATTGTTGCAAATTGTACCTGAAAAGCTACAGGGCTTGGCAAATTTTTGATATATTGAAAATTTTATTTCATGATAGAAAGTGGTTTTTGATTTTATTTTATAGGTACTTCATTTTCAAAAAGAAAAACACAAAAATATTGTCATAAAAAGTGTATCATTTTGGCGGTAAAGTCGAAGAAGTGAAGAAAAATAAAATGAAAATCTTCCAATCTAGATTAGCTTTGGCCTGTTGGATAGACAATTTTGAACCAAATGCAATATCTTAATACATTTCTTCTCTAAAATAAAAGACAAACCCGTTACATAATAAAATATAAAATTGATAAAAATCGGTAAAAATTCCAAAAGCACCTTTCGTCCGTACAAAATTGGGGCCATCCCAGAACAGGAATGGCCCTAAAACTTATGTAGTTTGATTGTAAATTAGACTATATTTGGCGGGAAAAATGTCGAGATTGTTGCAAATTGTACCTGAAAAGCTACAGGCCTTGGCCAATTTTTGATACATTGAAAATTTCATGATAGAAAGTGGTTTTTGAAAGTGGTTTTTCCAAAGAGAAAATCACAAAAATATTGCCATAAATAGTGTACCGTTTTGGCGACAAAGTCGAAGAAGTGAAGAGAAATTAAATGAAAATCTTCCAATCAAGATCAGCTTTGGTCTGTTGGATGGACAATTTTGAACCAAATGAAAAATCTTAATACATTTCTTCTCTAAAATAAAAGACAAACCCGTCACGTCATAAAATATAAAATTGATAAAAATCGGTAAATATGCCAAAAGTACCTTCCATCCGTTCAAAATTGGGGCCGTCCCAGAACAGGAATGGCCCTAAAACTTACGTAGTTTGATTGTATATATAGTCTAGATGGCGGGGAAAATGTCGAGATTGTTACAAAAAAAGCTATAGGGCTTGGCAAATTTTTGATACATTGAAAATTTTATTTCATGGTAGAAAGTGGTTTTTGGTACTATTTTGTAGGTATTTCATTTCCAAAGAGGATAGCAGAAAAATATTGTTATAAAATATGTACCTTTTTGGTGGTAAGGCTGAAGAAGTGAAGAAAATAAAAATAAATTCTGTCAAATCGAAATCGACTTCAGCCTATTGGATAGGCAATTTTAAACGAAATAAAAATTCTTAGTAGAATTTTTCCCTAAAACACAAGACAAACGCGTCACAAATTTAATTTTAAAAGTGATAAAAATGGGTAAAATTTCCAGAAATAACGTCCGTTTAAAATTGGGGCCGTCCGAGAATTAGTATAGCCCTAAAGCTTATGTCATTTAATTGGAAATATAGTCTAAATGGCGGGAAGATTGTTAATATTGTTTCAAATTGAACCTGAAAAGCTATAGGGCTTGGCAAATTTTTGAAACGTACAAAATTTTATTTCATGATAGAAAGTGGTTTTTAGTCTTATTTTGTAGGTCTTTTATTTACAAAGAGAAAAACTCAAAAATATTGCAACTTTATAAATCATAAATAAATATAAATTTAAATGGGAAATCGTGGTGAAGTGGAATTTCGTTTAAGTTATAGCCAATTAGTGCTGAAATAAAGGGCGATAAGTAAATTTTATTTAAATTTGTGCCAGTTGGGTAATAAAAATAATATAAAATTCTATTTCTATTTTTTTATTGGTAGAAAATGGTTTTTGATCTTATTTTGTAGGTACTTCATTTCCAAAGAGAAAAACAGAATCATAAAAAGTGTACTGTTATGGCGGTAAAGTCGAAGAAGTGAAGAAAAATAAAATGAAAATTGTCCAATCAAGATGAACTTGTCATGAGGAGCTCGAAAATGGCTAGCTTACCCGAAACTAGTTGCAAAGTGTAACTGAAGTGTGATAAAAAACAAACTAAAAAATCGTTTTATTTATCCTTTAAAATGAAAATTGTTTAATGAAGATCAACTTTGGCCTGTCGGATAGACAATTTTGAACCAAATGAAAAATCTTAATATATTTTTTTGCTGAAACAAAAGACAAATCCGTCACATGATAAAATATAAAAGTGATAAAAATCTATGATCATTATTGCTGTAACTGATATTACAGGAAATGTATGATCATGAAATACATTTTAAAAGACTCAATATAGTCTCCAAATAATACCGCTCTCCTCTAATCATAATCTGGATCCTTCTTAATTAGTTTAAAATGCAGCTATTGCTGCAAACAGGCCACTAATTAATATAAAATATGAATGTATCTGTGATATCACTGTTGATATAAGTAATATAATTCTATTTCACGTGTTTTGGTATTTATTATTTTCATAATAATAGTTGTACGTTCCTAAAATTATTTCTTTTTCCAGATATTACAAATTACAACGCGTCAGGGAACATAACAATACCAGAACAACAGTACATACCACCATATGTTATAAGTAACAACCAAATGCAATTACCAAATATAGTTAATAGAAGGTAAGTTAATGTAATGAGCGGCTAATAGTTTTAAATTGAAATAAATAAAACATTATATATATATATATATATATATATATATATATATATATATATATATATATAAATATATATGTCTGTACAAGTTCTTCAAATTTAACACTTTTTGAACTTATTTTCAACTGTACATATGAACTTCTAGTATATAGTATATTTCATACAACGGAACTGCTGCTACTTCTTTTGCGGAGTGTATAAACCGTGGCCCCAGGAAAAACTGGAGGGGTGGGGTGCGCACAGAGAAATAAATTTATTTCGAAACTACTGTACTTAAGCATTATCAGATTATATTTATCAAAACTTGAAATATGAAACTGCAATCTCTTAGAGGAATTTCTGTTGAATTTTGATTACAAATCGGAGTAAATATATACTTTTCTGATGCAAATATTGACAACTTTTACATATTTTTTATAACTATTTCGAGACAAAAAATTAACTTTTTCGTCCTAACAAAGTATCAAATCATCCTTAGATTGGAGAAATATGCAAACATATTTTCAGAAAATTATAAAATGTTGACTAGAAAAGACCGCGCGATTAGTCAACATTGAACCGTATTTCATTTTCCGAGATTCGCCTTAAGGGTGGAATCACGTCTATAATTTTCTTATGCCACGAATTGTGAAATTGAATTAAGCTTGTAGTAGTGGTAACTAGAAAGTACTATAGTTATACTATTTTTTGTTTAGTATTATGGCACAGCCTCTAGAACCTGTAGCAACAATTTCACGACCCCCCTCGGACGAGCAAGCCACAGTAATCACCTCGACATCAATAGCTAGTCGGCCAGGATATGGCCATCCAAATAATCAACATGAGACGGATGGACAGGACACCAATTAATTAGTAATTAGTCTAAATAAACCAAACAAAACAAATTATGGAAAGAGTCATACTAATATTCTTGTATTTATAATCTATGCATATCAGTATTCAAACAATTTGTACAATTTTTATTACTTGAAATTTGTTGAAATAAATATACCTATATTCACTAATACTGTATGGTTTGTATTTTCAATGCATGCCAGTGGCGGTTTTTCTATTATTACGAAAATTAACATTTATAGAATAAAACAAATAAAACTGGAAGGAAGCAAAAGAACTAAATAATAAATAAATAAAACAGAATGGAAAAAATGTATAAAAGAATAGAGCAAAATTCAAACCTTTACACCACACTGTGGTAGAAAAGACAAGCGGATATATATATATATATATATATATATATATATATATATATATATATATATATATATATATATATATATACATACATAAAATTACATAAACAGTAGTTATGTTAAAAACTTGCACGCATCTTGTGACACCGAAGAAAATAGATAAGATTTAAAAGAAAAGTGATACAAATAAAGACAAATTTTCTCGTCCATTTTTGAATGAGCAGAGACGTTATCGATAATTTTCAAATCACAACCCCATTTTTTATTACAGATTCTGAACGGGACTATTCAACAAAATTAATAAAGCTACCTCCGCGCATACGAAAGTTAAAATAGAAGCTCTAACGCCCAGCTTTTCCAACGAATCTTAACTAGTAAAGATAAATCTTATAATAAGGCAATATAAAAAGTCAACGCCCAACGGATTTAGATGTCAACGCGATAATTCATCGTGAATCTTCAGATATTATTGAAAATGTTGAAAAATAATTTCTTCTTTGATTAGTTCATTTATTGTAAATGGTGCACAGTTTGATGAGCATTTACTTTAGGTTTTTATTGTTTAATTATTATTTCGCGTTAGAATAGAAGAAGAATAGAGGACAATTCAAACCTTTACACCACACTGTGGTAGAAAAAGCCAGCGGATATATATATATATATATATATATATATATAGGAAATCATTTCAAATGTCAAAGAGTGAAGAAAAATACGAAACGCAAAATAATAATAATAATACAATAATAATAATAGGCTTTATTGTTCTACCGAAAGAAAAAACCAATTACAGGACAACAACAATAATAATTAAACAAGGCTCTAGGCCACTGAGCTGGGCCACTTTAAACATATTATATGTTTTTGCTTATTATTATCTGAGGAATTAATAATAATAATAATAACATTTTATTTCCCAACAGTTGCCCATTTACAGGAAAATATACACAGAAGGAATGTATGTGACAAGGTGTCGTTGTGTATATCATAGTAATGTGATATATTATTAAAAGTTCTGCACAAGTATGTAATCGAGGTATTAACACCAAAGTTGGATTTTCTAGTAGTACCTACAGTAAAAAACTAAGTGCGATCTAGAAGAAATCCTAGGTACTACAAGATTGATTTGTGCTAATAAGGAATGATTAATGTGTAAACAATAATAAATAGTAAAATAAATAAATGAATTCATATTTTTTTAATTCTAAATCAATTTGCTTTGGAAATATTTCTATTTAATCCGTACATCCCAACATAAATTATCCTCATAACTTCATACCCATTTACATTACGATAATCATAATCATCCAACACGATACATAATTAATAAACTCCAGGACGAAGCACCGAATAAACATAATCACTCGCATATTCGCTCGGTTAATTATAACTTATAGCAGCATTTACATTAAAACAAGCACACAATTCACTCATACATAAATATCTTCATTTACGCATATTAGTAATAATAATTATGAATTCCTGCTGATGCACACAACACACAGCGTATCCACCTCTCTGCCACCACTAGGGCGTAGCCACAGCGCCATCCAATCCAGCCGCGCGCAATTACAATCCTGCTGGTTTTATTTATGGGGCACTCTCGGCCCTGGCGCCATCTGCCCTCCCCTGAATTATTACGCCAGACACAACCTTTTATAGCTAATACAGACATTAGAATACTACACGCTTTGTAGATTAGTACGAGCATACTCTGAATAAGTGAACGAGTGGTAGTTGTACCCTTTTTTTTGTGTGGTGCTGCTGGTGGCAGGGCGGCGGCGGCGCCCGCCGGGACACAAATTAAAATCAATAATTTAGATAAGCGCGGACACACTATCGCCGGGAATAATGCGTTTCCATCATTAGGGCCGCACGAGATGATTAACGATGTTCATTAATGCCGACTCGAAAGAGACTAAGGCGGATTATAAAACAAACAAAAAAACGAGATGAGGGGAATTAATAATGTCGAACTAATAATATAAATAATTATGTTCAATAAAATGGGATGTGTTTAGAAAGTTCGATTTAGTATTTTATTTTTTTATACTAAAAGTTTTGTAGTTCCGATTTTTTTTTTCATAATTAATTCTTTACCACCAAAGTTAGCATTTAACAATATAATATACTAAGTAAATTAAAGAGTAAAGTGCTCAAATAAAATTAAATAAAATTTTAACATTATAATTTAAATTTTCAATTTATTTATGTAGTACTGTATTATTTAATAATTTAAATTTAAAAGTTTAAATTTAAAAATTTAAATTTATAAATCTAAATTTAAAAGTTTAAATTTAAATTTTTAAATTTAAATTTTTAAATTTAAATTTTTAAATTTAAATTTTTAAATTTAAATTTTTAAATTTAAATTTTTAAATTTAAATTTTTAAATTTAAATTTTTAAATTTAAATTTTTAAATTTAAATTTTTAAATTTAAATTTTTAAATTTAAATTTTTAAATTTAAATTTTTAAATTTAAAAATTTAAATTTAAAAATTAAATTTAAACATTTAAATTTTAAGTTAAATTTTTAATTTAAAAATTTAAATTTAAAAACTTTTTAAATTAATCAAAAAATTTTTTTTTTAATTTAAATTTTTAAATTCTTAATATAAAAATTTATATTAAAAATTTAAATATGTAGATTGCTAAGAGGTGGATTCACACTTATATATGTAGTACTATATTGTTTAAAAATTTAAATTTAAAAGTTTATATTTAAAAATTTAAATTTATAAATCTAAATTTAAAAATTTAAATTCAAAAATTAAATTTTTAAATTTAGATTTATAAATTTAAATTTTTAAATTTACACTTTTAAATTTAAATTTTTAAATAATACAGTACTACATGTATAAGTGTGAATCCACCTCTTAGCAATCTACATATCTAGATTTCGATCGATAATTGATGTGGTGCCGCCAGATAGCGGTTAACTTTCCTCCTAGGATATAGTTATATAATTTTATAATATAGTTATATAATTTTTAATATAGTACTAGGTTTAATATCAATAATATATTAATTATATTTTTACTGCGAAATTTAATTTATTTTATTTTATGTTGTTACACAAATATCATTGTAATCACGATGGTGGAAAGGCCAATAACCAAATAGTGATTGTTGTTTTCTCTCTATACCGAGTGTTCTAGATAGAAACAACAGGACCACCAAACAAACTTATAAATATCAATTATAGAGTGTTCTACAGCAAAATGAAAATTAAGGTTTAAAATTTAATTCTAAAACGAAAATTAACTTTATTTTAAATAATGCTTTGTTGTGTATTTTTTATTGTTATAAAATAATATTTTTCCATGGCCCACTATTATTTTTGTGATATTTTGATTTTCATTCCGACAAACATTCTTGTTTAAAGTTTGAACTTCAATATCTCGAAAACAAAGCCCGATCGGAATTATTTCTTTGTTAGAATTAAATTTTAAACCTTAATTTTCATTTTGCTGTAGTACACTGTATAATTGATAATTATAAATTTGTTTGGTGATCCTGTTGTTTCTGTCTTCGCTTCGGGATTTAAGTATGGTTCATATCATCTTGTACTAGTGGTATTGTGTTTCTTATTTCAATTTATTTTTTACTAGCATGTGCAGGTGTAACAAAAAAAATACCACCCTCGGTGTGATTCAAACATGCGACCCTCACATTTGTACTGTCAAAACAAAAGTCATAACCGACAGGTCAGTTGGCTTCAAAACATTGTCTTCGTTTTTATATTATAGGGATGTCTGATTCTGTAGTTGATTAAGTAATTAAATAAATGAATTCCCTATTAGTTGGAAAAACAAAAAATGCATTTATAATTATTTTTTTCAGAGAAATGTTATATTTTTATATTTCCTCGCATTTAAATGTCTTTGTAGTAGCTGAATAGGCAGCTGATACAATGAATTCGCTTATTAGTTAGAAATACAAATAATATACATGTATTTTATTTTTCAATATCTCGAGTGATTATATACAAAAAATATACATGTATTTTTTTTTTCAATATCTCAAGTGATTATATACAAAAATTATAAAACCCCCTAGGAGAGTTAACTGGCATTTAACTTTCCTCCTAGTGGGTTAGTTGTATCATTTTTCTAGTTGCATATAAACAGTTATTGTTGTCTATAATCTTAATTTGAATATTGATGTTTGTGTTTGTATTGTTGAATTAGAGGGAGTGATGAGAATTTTCTTTTGTTAGGTATTGATGGGTTATATCAAATAAGATGTTGGTCAATTCAATTTTGTTTTGATTTATATATTATTATTTGATTTATTGTTTTTGATAGCGAAATATTTCTTTTAATGTATGTAATCTCAGCTTAATTGGGGTAATTTTGGATTTACACTATATGAGTCTTTAGGGGGACTAACATGTGGATTGTTGGGGTGTCCAGCATTAGATATTAGGCTGGATATTGCTACAACTTCCAAGTTCTTAAGTGCACCACAATTGTTATTTATTTCGTAGCTGAATAATTAGTTTGTTTTAAAATAAATTTTAATTAAATCAAATAAATCTTTTATGAATCCATCATACACATATAGAAATATATGTATATATAATAGCCCACCAATCCTTTTACTGCATAAACCTTGTAGACTCGCAATAATTTATAGCCATTTATTCCATCGGGAACGATTCAATCGGGCAATTGATGGAAATACGTTCGCGTTTCGCTCTTTGGGCCGCGGAGTAATTGCACAATAAATTACCCACGGTGGGACAACTTTATTATACCCGATCGCAGATACACTAAGCATCGTATCTTGTTTGGGCGTTCGTGTTCGTCTGTTTGCGTTTACAAATAATAAAGGCCGCGGCGGCGCGGCGCGGATGGAAGTGGATTTCGCTGTACCCGCGCGAATGAGTTCCAGGAACGGCGGACGAACGCCGGGCGCCTTGGGATGGTTTCACGCGAAATTTATCGACCGGATTTTGGATTGTACCAAAAAAAAAAAGAAAAAAAACTGTTCCATCTGCGGTAAACAGCAGTTGGGACCACGGCGGAGAGGCATTTTTTTTGATAATCGTTTAATCGATGGGATTGCCATTTGCGTTCGTTAATTATATATTCTCTAACTTAAAAACTTTTTGTTTATACAGAGATAAAACAAACATGAATTTTTCGAAATTCAAAGTAATACTTGCAATAATTTTGATCTTCATGAAGTACGGAACTATCGAGATGTTTTGGTTTATATCTCTTAATGATAACAATGATAATAATATAATGATAATGATGATAATAATATAATGATAATGATGATAATAATATAATGATAATGATGATAATAATATAATGATAATGATAATACTAATATTATCTATACGCAGAAAAGCATATTTACTACGTCCCACGTCCCACGTCCCACGTCCTCCTACATCCTCCTACGTCCTCCTACGTCCTCCTACGTCCTCCTACGTCCTCCAACGTCCTCCTACGTCCTCCAACGTCCTCCTACATCCTCCTACGTCCTCCTACGTCCCCCTACGTCCCCCTACGTCCCCCTACGTCCCCCTACGTCCCCCTACGTCCCCCTACGTCCCCCTACGTCCCCCTACAACCCCCTACGTCCCCCCACGTCCCCCTACATCCCCCTACGTCCCCTTACGTCCCCCTACATCCCCCTACGTCCTCCTACGTCCTCCTACGTCCTCCTACGTCCTCCTACGTCCTCCTACGTCCTCCTACGTCCTCCTACGTCCTCCTACGTCCTCCTACGTCCTCCTACTACCTACTACCTACTAGTATGTAGTATGTAGTATGTAGTATGTAGTATGTAGTATGTAGTATGTAGTATGTAGTATGTAGTATGTAGTATGTAGTATGTAGTATGTAGTATGTAGTATGTAGTATGTAGTATGTAGTATGTAGTATGTAGTATGTAGTATGTAGTATGTAGTATGTAGTATGTAGTATGTAGTATGTAGTATGTAGAATGTAGTATGTAGTATGTATTCAGTATTCAGTATTCAGTATTGAGTATTCAGTATTCAGTATTCAGTATTCAGTATTTAGTATTTAGTATACTACTATTTATTTATGCATGATGCGGAGAAGCTTACATAAGTCAAAACAGAATCAAATATATAAGTAATTATTACAAAACAAATTTAAAGTTATAATAATCAATAAACGTACTACTCTCAGAGAAACAAAAACAAAACAACTTATTTTGAAAAGCGTTAGAAGCATTGAAAATCAGTTTTTATACTGTATTATACTCTTTATACTATATTATACTCTTTATATATTGAAAGTTTCAAAAACAAAATCGTGGGGGGTACCTTCATAAAAATTGCAATTTGTTTTGTTGTGCAAATATTATTCAATAACAGCTGACAAAATTAACTTACATTTTCTTTCTTCTTATTTTATGGTTACCATGACATAAGTAAACAATTGTAGAAAAAATTAATTTTTTTGAACACTCCGTTTAGTAACAATGCACCGAGACAAAGTCCAATCCGCGCCAACTCATAGGCCGCCCGGAATTATGAGCATTGTTTTACTTTACACCGGTTACTCTTCATGGGAGTAATATGCACAAGCCAACAGATATTTTTTTATCGTTGTCCTGAATCACTTGTAATTGAAGGCTTTCACAGAGCTTGGTAAAACAAATTTGTAGAAAAAGTATACATCTTGTACTGTTCTGGGTACAAGCTAGTCTGGTTCCACCCCGTTTGTCTCGTATTATGAGAGTGAATTTATTATAGTATATATAGGACGTAGGACGTAGGACGTAGGACATAAATAGTAAATAGTAAATATGCTCTTCTGCGTATAGATAATATCATTATCATTATTATAATAGTATTTATACATGTACATAAAACAGTGGAACATTTAGAGGCAGGGTAAAGTGACTATCTTCAAATTAATATAAGATGACTTACAGTTATCTCTGTACCCTATACCTATTATAATTCGTACAACACGTTTTTGAATAGCAACTGGAGAAAGGACTAGTAACTCTAGAGTAGGATGCCATATTCAAGATTCCCAACTCGAGAGTTCACAAAATTATTAAATACAATACTCGAAATATCTGGTGTGGTCACCACACGTCTTATTATATTTTTGACATTTTTGACATGTTTGACATGTTTGACATGCTTGACATGTTTGACATGTTTGACATTTTTGACATTTTTGACATTTTTGACATTTTTGACATTTTTGACATTTTTGACATTTTTGACATTTTTGACATTTTTGACATTTTTGACATGTTTGACATGTTTGACATGTTTGACATGTTTGACATGTTTGACATGTTTGACATTTTTGACATTTTTGACATTTTTGACATTTTTGACATTTTTGACATTTTTGACATTTTTGACATTTTTGACATTTTTGACATTTTTGACATTTTTGACATTTTTGACATTTTTGACATTTTTGACATTTTTGACATTTTTGACATTTTTGACATTTTTGACATTTTTGACATTTTTGACATTTTTGACATTTTTGACATTTTTGACATTTTTGACATTTTTGACATTTTTGACATTTTTGACATTTTTGACATTTTTGACATTTTTGACATTTTTGACATTTTTGACATTTTTGACATTTTTGACATTTTTTGACATTTTTGACATTTTTGACATTTTTGACATTTTTGACATTTTTGACATTTTTGACATTTTTGACATTTTTGACATTTTTGACATTTTTGACATTTTTGACATTTTTGACATTTTTGACATTTTTTACTTTTTTGACATTATAGACATTTTTGGCATTTTTAACATTTTTGAAATTTTTGAAATCTTTACATTTTCACATTTTGACTTATTTACATGTCCATATTATTGTCAAACATCATCATTTGTATTGTATTTGACAATATTCGTCACTATTTGACAATATTCGTCACTATTTGTCACTATTCGTCAATATTCGTCGTATATACTGTATTGATGTATTCGGAAAGTAAGTAAGCAAAAACTCCCCAAATTATGCTCATTTTCGATTTTACGCAAAAATTATTTTAATAAAATTTGTTGAAAATAAATTGTTACACCTTCATTGTTTTCAAGGTTCACACGAATGAACCGTTACAAAGTTATAGACGAATTCCAGATGCAAATAACTTTCAGATTAGATGTCAGATTTCGCTCAAATTTAAATTTGTATTATTGGTTTAGACATTCATCTTGCTTCCATATAAAACATAATCGCTATAAATACATCATTTTAAACAGTTTTCCACGATAAAAATTAACCATATTCGCTCAAATTATTATTGTGTTGATATGGTGAACAAAACGCTGTTACAGTCTGTCTCTCTCTCTACATATATATTCTTGAGCCGCCCCTGGGTGATGGGCGTGCTGTTAAAAAATTACCGCGAGCCAGTTTCTCCGCTGCGCTTATAATTTATGCTAATAAAATACAGAAATGCGGTTAAAAGGGGTGCCCCCGCGGTAACCCCCACTATGGCGGTGCGCGGCCGACGAGGCGGAGCCGCGACTTTTAGGGGCCCCCGAGACCTCAGTCGCGCCGCTGCGAAGAGACCGACACAATAAACGGGCCACGAATATCGCGGGTCGCGACGGTGACAAAAAATCTAGTGACAGAAATTGTGTTTGTGTGATTTGTGCTAGTTTTTTGCGCTAGGAATTCTACTGCGACGAGTAAGTGCGATAATTACACATACCTGAAGTTTATTAATTGAGGGAATTACATACAGTTTAATGCGGTTTATTAATTGCGGCGGGATTGGATTATTGATTGCGTTTATATGAAAATGGTTGGCGATTTATCTTTGTCGGTAGAGGATTTCTTATTGGATTTATCTAGTTGCTTATTAGATGATTAATAAGGCATAAAATACGATTTTCGAATAAACATGAGTATTAATTGATAAACATTTATAAAGTATACTGTTTATGTCTATCAACATGAAATTGAAGAGTGTTTATAAAGTTATTCGCCAATTACGCCTTAAGGACGTTTTAGACAAGACAATTTCTTGAGTCAAGATGCGAGACAATCTAAATTATCTTGTATCATACAGCAAATTATTTGAAATATTGAATTGGATGGTAAATCGAATAGAAAAATATAACGCGTTCTATTTATCAAAAACAAATTGTATGGGAAGAGAATATATGAATTAATTTCTTGAACAACTTTTGAGCTAAGATATTGTCTTGTCTAAAACGACCTTAACTGTATTATTAGTAGTTTGTTCACTTTAGACAAGACAATTTCTTAGCTCAAAAGTTGTTCAAGAAATGAATTCATATATCCTCCTCCCATACAATTTGTTCTTGACAAATAGAACGCGTTATACTTTTCCATACTATCTACCATCCAATTCAATATTTCGTTATAATAAATGTAACTGTAGCTTTAACAGATTAATTTTTGCCTAAATTCTAAAATCATAATAAAGTTAAATCGAAATGCATATTTACTGTTCAAACTCGGTTGAATTTAACTACTAAAAATTGTGTTCTTTTTTAAATCCAGCCATCAGCAATACACCAAGTGTGTACGTAGTCCGACAAATCAGTGTACTCATGTGTATGAAACTAGTAATTTTGAAGAAAAAATCTTCTATCTTTATAGGCAAATCAGATGTGGGGCTTTTCGCCTGCAAAAGGAGAAGCTTTGGAGATTTTGATTTTAATCACCCTTAACTGCACAGAAATCCGCTGAAAAACTGTGGAAGGTACTTCGTGAAAATTCGCCTCGATGAGGTTTGAACTCACGCTATCCAATGCTCTGTACGAAATGGTCTCTAATCACTAGGCCACTGAGCTGAGCCTCATTCAATATTCCTTATTACGTCTATTTTGCCACAATAAACAATATAATGGAAAATATCATTCTAAAATTATATATATATATATATATATATATATATATATATATATAAATTTTGGATTTTCCAACCTATTCGTATCTGTATAACTGTGAATGTGTGTTAAATATTTGTCATATATCATCATTTATTCATGATTTCAGTATAATTTAGTCCCCAGAAATGCCTGTTACAAAGTAGCCATTACAACATTGTTTTTTTGTGTGAAAATAGTGTCGCACAGTAGCCGTAAACGCGAAATAGAAAGAGTATTTAAAATAGTTTGTAATGCTAATTGCATATTTATAAACAATTTAACAGCGTTCATGTAATTAATGTATTGAGGAGCTCTAAAGATCAAATACATGTTTTTATACAATACATGTTATGTAAAAAAAAACATGTCTTAAGGGTAATTTAAACCTTATTCGTTGTTATTTAAATGCATTAAATTATTTAATCTTTTGTAGAGAGAACAAAATGAGAATACATGTTACATATATCGATTTTTTTCCCTTGACCGTCGGAAAAGCCTCACGGCTGATAACTCTATAAAGATAGTTTTTTTTAAAGAGTTACCGAGAATATCGGTAAAAATACCTAAACTATCCTTGTGCGCTTCCACATTGGAAAAAGACCTATATGATTATTATCTTGACTTTACCTACAAAAACTTGTATATATTTATATTTTATTATAGGCAGTGTTGTCCTTTTGGTACAATAAACATATTATTATTATTATTATTAATCATTTACAAGTATAGCCTATATATCGTGAAGATTATAGAGATTGATTAGTTAACGCTCAAAAATTTCACTCTCCGGTGGGCCTCGAATCCATGTCTCCGGCTATCGCGGCCGTCGCACTACCTACTGCACCACTGAGGGTTATAGCACTGACTAGAATTTTTACAAATATATATATATTTATATATATATATATATATATATATATATATATATATATTATATATTTATTTCGCCGTGATCTTGAAAAAATTTCAAGCGGATTCGTCATTTTGTAAAGTAAAACCATAAACAAGTTTTTTAGTTTTTTTATCTGTGTCATTTATGTGTTATTTATCTGTCATTTATCTGTCATTTATCTGTCATTTATCTGTCATTTATCTGTCATTTATCTCTCATTTATCTGTCATTTATCTGTTATTTATCTGCTGTTTATCTGTCATTTATTCATGATTTCACTATCATTTAGTCTATTGTCTGTCATTAATTCGTCTTTAAAAAATTTTGTATTGTCTGTCATATATCTGTCATATATCTGTAATATATCTGTCATTTATTTATGATTTCACTATAATTTAGTCTATTGTCAGTCAGTAATTTGTTTTTAAAAAATGCTCTATTACTGTCATTTATCTGTCATATATATCTATCACTTATCTATCATTTATCTGTCATTTATTTGCCGTTTATTTTTTTGTGATTTCATTATCATTTAGTCTATTGTCTGTCCTTAATTCGTCTTTAAAAATTGCTCTATTGTCTGTCATATATCTGTCACATATCTGTCATATACCTGTCATATATCTGTCATATATATGTCATATATCTGTCATATGTCTGTCATATTATCTGTCATATATCTGTCATATATTTGTTATATGTCTGTCATATTATCTGTCATATATGTGTCATATATCTGTCATATATGTGTCATATATCTGTCATATATCTGTCATATATTTGTCATATATCTGTCGTTTGTCTGTCATTTATTCATGATTTCACTATAAGTTAGTCTATTGTCTGTCAGTAAAACCATAAACAAGTTTTTTTATGTGTCATTTATGTGTTATTTATGTGTTATTTATCTGTCATTTATCTGTCATTTATCAGTCATTTATCTGTCATTTATCTGTCATTTATCTGTCATTTATCTGTCAATTATATGTCGTTTATTTGTCATGATTTCATTAATTTCTTTTTAAAAATACTCTTATGTTATTTATCTATCATATATCTGTCATTTATCTGCCATCTATCTGTCATTTATCTGTCATTTATCTGTCATATATCTGTCATATATCCGCCGTGTATCTGTCATTTATTCATGATTTCACTATCTTTTAGTCTATAGTCTGTCATTAATTTGTCTTTAAATATTACTCCATGGTCTGTCATTTATATGTCACATATCTGTCATTTATCTGTCTTTTATTTTCATTTATTTGTCATTTATTTGGCATTTATCTGTCACTTATCTGTCATTTATCTGTTATTTATCTGCCCTTTATCTGTCATTAATTCGTGATTTCACTATCTTTTAGTCTATTGTTGTCTATCATTAATTTGTCATTAATAATTGCTCTATTGTCTGTCATTTATATGTCACATATCTGTCATTTATCTGTCGTCTATTTTCATTTATTTGTCATTTATTTGGCATTTATCTGTCATTTATCTGTCATTTATCTGTCATTTCTGTGTCATTTATCTGTCATTTATCTCTCATTTATCTGTCATTTATCTGTTATTTATCTGCCCTTTATCTGCTGTTTATCTGTCATTTATTTATGATTTCACTATAATTTAGTCTATTGTCTGACAGTAATTTGTTTTTAAAAAATTCTCTATTATCTGTCATTTATCTGTCATATATATCTATCATTTATCTATCATTTATCTGTCATTTATTTGCCGTTTATTTTTTTGTGATTTCATTATCATTTAGTCTAGTCATATATCTATCATATATCTGTCATATATATGTCATATATCTGTCACATATCTGTCATATATCTTTCATATATCTTTCATATATCTTTCATATATCTTTCATATATCTATCATATACCTGTCATATATCTGTCATATATATGTCATATATCTGTCATATGTCTGTCATATTATCTGTCATATATCTGTCATATATTTGTTATATGTCTGTCATATTATCTGTCATATATCTGTCATATATGTGTCATATATCTGTCATATATCTGTCATATATCTGTCATATATTTGTCATATATCTGTCGTTTGTCTGTCATTTATTCATGATTTCACTATAAGTTAGTCTATTGTCTGTCAGTAAAACCATAAACAAGTTTTTTTATATGAGTTATTTATGTGTTATTTATCTGTCATTTATCTGTCATTTATCTGTCATTTATCTGTCATTTATCTGCCATTTATCTGTCATTTATCTGTCATTTATATGTCGTTTATCTGTCATTTATTCATGATTTCATTAATTTCTTTTTAAAAATACTCTTATGTTATATCTATCATATATCTGTCATTTATCTGCCATCTATCTGTCATTTATCTGTCATATATCTGTGATATATCTGTCATATATCTGTCATATATCTGTCATATATCTGTCATATATTTGTCATATATCTGTCATATATCCGCCATTTATCTGTCATTTATTCATGATTTCACTATCTTTTAGTCTATAGTCTGTCATCAATTTGTCTTTAAATATTGCTCCATGGTCTGTCATTTATATGTCACATATCTGTCATTTATCTGTCATTTATTTTCATTTATTTGTCATTTATTTGGCATTTATCTGTCATTTATCTGTCATTTATGTGGCATTTATGTGTCATTTATGTGCCATTTATCTGTCATTTATCTGTCATTTTTCTGTTATTTATCTGCCCTTTATCTGCTGTTTATCTGTCATTTATTCGTGATTTCACTATCATTTAGTCTATTGTCTGTCATTAATTCGTCTTTAAAAATTTCTGTATTGTCTGTCATATATCTGTCATATATCTGTCATTTATTTATGATTTCACAATAATTTAGTCTATTGTCGGTCAGTAATTTATTTTAAAAAAATGCTCTACTATCTGTCATTTATCTGTCATATATATCTATCATTTATCTATCATTTATCTGTCATTTATTTGCCGTTTATTCTTTTGTGATTTCATTATCATTTAGTCTATTGTCTGTCCTTAATTCGTCTTTAAAAATTGCTCTATTGTCTGTCATATATCTATCATATATCTGTCATTTATCTGTCATATATCTGTCACATATCTGTCATATAGCTTTCATATAACTTTCATATATCTTTCATATATCTGTCATATACCTGTCATATACCTGTCATATATCTGTCATATATCTGTCATATATCTGTCATATTTCTGTCATATATCTGTCATATATATGTCATATATCTGTCATATACCTGTTATATTATCTGTCATATATCTGTCATATATTTGTTATGTCTGTCATATTATCTGTCATATATGTGTCATATATCTGTCATATATGTGTCATATATCTGTCATATATGTGTCATATATCTGTCATATATCTGTCGTTTGTCTGTCATTTATTCATAATTTCACTATAAGTTAGTCTATTGTTAGTAATTTGTTTTTAAAAATGTTCTATTGTCTGTCATTTATCTGTCATTTATCTGGCATTTATCTGTCATTTATCTGGCATTTATCTGTCATTTATCTGCTGTTTATCTGTCATTTATTCGTGATTTCACTATTATTTAGTCTATTGTCTGTCATTAATTCGTCTTTAAAAATTGCTCTATTGTCTGTCATATATCTGTCATTTATCCGTCATTTATTCGCGACGTATTCGTCATTATTGTGTTTATAAAAAATGCTTTAAAAATAGTTGGCGTCAGCGGGTGTATAAGACCAACCAGACTATGTGCATGGTTGGTCTTGGACACCCCCGGCCCTCTTTAACTATGATTAGATAATTTTTTATAGACGTGGGTTCGAGTCCCACCGGAGAGTGAAATTTTTGAACTAATCAAAGTCTGGTGAGTTGTCATTCATATTGCCCGCATGGAAATAATTCTCTCCTAAATTATAGAGATTGTTTGTAATTGGCCGAGAAAAGCTATTAACGTAGATAAACTTGAGTAAAAATTAAATTTCATAATACATGAGTTTATAAGATAATTTTGAGCACTATAACAAATAATTTTCTACAAAACATGAAACAATCGGGAGAAGGGTTTGCTGTAATACGACCGTGCGCAGTTACATTATTATTTATCAATAAATTGATTTCGAGTAACTAAAGATTGTTGAATTGAATAATTATTCACTAAAAACGGCCAAAACACAAACGAATAGAAACATAAACCAAGTATAGTGCATACGATTTTAGTTCATACGCGGCGCTGCAGGTCATCCTTTATTTATCTATAAAGCTTGGCGAAATTTTGAATCATTTTGTAGGTATTTTAATTAGTAAATGAAAACCTTCAAAATGATGTTATAGTATCTTGTATCTTTATATCACTTTTATTTTGCGAGTTATAATTTTTTTCATCGATCTGCCTCTAATATCCGTCATTTTGGGTGTGCGTTGAAATATTAGACAGTTACAAAAAAAATCATAACACTCAAAATAATTAACATAGACGACTCAAATTCTACAAAACTATTTTAAATACATACAGAATAATGGAAAAAAATCAACAGTCTCAAAAGTTCACTATTTAACCTGTGGCATTGATATAAAGATGTCATTTGTTTCAATAGCTATAACATGGAAATTAGTAAATAACAAAAGATGTCGATTTTTATATAAATATATGTATCATAGCAGATCCAGACTATCCAACTATGTTTAGAGCAATTTTTATAAACACATTAATGACAGACAACATACGTAAGATAGTTACATCACGAATAAAAGACGGATAAATGACAGATATATGACAGACAATAGAGCAATTTTTGAAGACGAATTAATGACAGACAATAGACTAAATGATAGTGAAATCGCGAATAAATGACAGATAAACGGCAGATAAATCACAGATAAATGATAGATATATGACAGATAAATGACAGACAATAGAGCATTTTTCAAAAACAAATTACTGATAGACAATAGACTAAATTATAGTGAAATCATGTATAAATGACAGACAAACGACAGATAAACGACAGATATATGACAGATATATAAAAGATATATGACGGATATATGACAGATATATGACAGATATATGACAGATATATGACAGATATATGACAGATATATGACAGATATATGACAGATATATGACAGATATATGACAGATATCTGACAGACAATTGAATAAAGAGGAATTAATGACAGACAATAGACTAAAAGATAGTGAAATCACGAATAAATGACAGGTAAACGGCAGATAAATGACAGATAAATGATAAATATATGACATATAAATGACAGACAATAAAGCATTTTTAAAAACAAATTATTGATAGACAATAGACTAAATTATAGTGAAATCATGAATAAATGACAAACGACAGGTAAACAACAGATATATGACAGATATATGAAAGATATATGACAGATATATGACAGATATATGACAGATATATGACAGATATATGACAGATATATGACAGAAATATGACAGATATATGACATATATCTGACAGACAATTGAATAAAGAGGAATTAATGACAGACAATAGACTAAAAGATAGTGAAATCACGAATAAATGACAGGTAAACGGCAGATAAATGACAGATAAATGATAAATATATGACATATAAATGACAGACAATAGAGCATTTTTAAAAACAAATTATTGATAGACAATAGACTAAATTATAGTGAAATCATGAATAAATGACAAACGACAGGTAAACAACAGATATATGACAGATATATGACAGATATATGACAGATATATGACAGATATATGACAGATATATGACAGATATCTGACAGACAATTGAACAATTTTTAAAGAGGAATTAATGACAGACAATAGACTAAAAGATAGTGAAATCACGAATAAATGACAGGTAAACGGCAGATAAATGCCAGATAAATGATAAATATATGACATATAAATGATACACAATAGAGCATTTTTAAAAACAAATTATTGATAGACAATAGACTAAATTATAGTGAAATCATGAATAAATGACAAACGACAGGTAAACAACAGATATATGACAGATATATGAAAGATATATGACAGATATATGACAGATAAATGACAGATAAATGACAGATATATGACCGACAATATAGCATTTTTTAAAAAAGTTCACGTCAATAAAGTATGTAATAAAAAATTGATAAACATTTATTTATGATTTTTGCAAAAATTGCTCGGACACGTCGTCTTTTAATTTTAAATTTCCAATTTTAAATGAAAGTGTCAATATTTTCCAATAATATTTCAATATGAAATGACTGATAAGAATCAGTGATGTACTGTATTGGGGCTGTTCAAACCATTGTTTCTCCTACCATACGTTAGTTAAGAAAACCACGCTCATCGGCGCTATTTTTTTTTTTGAAATAAATATATTATTTTATGTTTACTTATATAAAGAAAAATACGAATAAACTTCTTTTCTTAACATTAAAACTCCAAGCAAACGGTCCACCTCGTTAGTCGTTGCGTTCTCCTCACCTAACCGGTTTAATCCCGCGTTTATTAATACGAAATTACTATTTCTAGCAACAACCAAACTGAACCACTTACAAGAAACAGTTCAGATTGGAAATTAATCAGCCTATTATTACCGCAACATTTTATAAAGATGTAGTGTAGTACGAATGTGTTTGGGAGTGTGTGCGACATTGCGTAACAATTTCTTCACTCGAATTAATTAGCGGACCGTGAACGCCGTGTTTGTATTCCTACTTAACAGCTGTCTACCCGTCGGTTTAACATTGTCCGCCGTTGCAGGAAATACATAATATACATTTCAAAACAAATATATGCGAAAAATTTAAAAAATCTAATAGAAATGAAAGAGTTTCATTTAGCAATTTAATTTTTACTCTATTTCTAAAGTAATGTGTACTTTAGAAAAAGAGTAAACATTTAATTTCATAATAAAACATGAGACTTTGTACGTAACTCATATCTTTTAATCTTTTTTTCACATTCAATTACTAAACATTTTCCAATAGCCGTTTTGTAGAATTATTAAAAATGGATATGGCTAGGTGATATTAAAAGGCACTAAATATTAAAGGGCACTTACCTGTTTCTGATGACCGTACGCGGCAGCAGCAGCAACAGCAACAACAAACAGCATCTGCAACAAAATAAGTTATAATTGTAGCAGGTGAAAACAATTTTATAAAGTGCAGATCTCATTAAATTAAATAAAAACGATTTAACAGGAAAATATCTTATGTAGTCAGTGAAATTTATTAAAATCTTTCACAGTAAATTTATTTTAATTTTCAGAGAATCTCAAAGCATTTATTTAATACTAACATAGGAAAATGGGGAAACCTAAAATGAGTGAAATAACAAATTTTGTCTCACCCTAAAAGAATCTTTTAATAAAAAAAAATTAATAAAATAAATGTAAAAGGAGGATTAGAAAGTAAATATTGACAGTACCAAGATTGACAGTATTATTGACCGTGTAAGGTGTCTTTATGAGACATTTTATAGTGTCACAAAAAAATGGGAACTATTTAACAACAAATCTAATCTTATTTTTAATTCAAATAACCTATAATTTGTTATGCTTTAAATTTTAATATTACGCGATTGTGGTCAATTTACTCCTTTTATATGTATTAAGTAATCAATTATGCAAATAAACATATGTAGTCTCTTCATTTCATCATTACTATACCTTACACGATGAGTAATACTGGCAATATTTTAGAATAATGAACATTTTAAACATATTCTCATACAGTAATACTGTAATTATTCTAAAATATTGACAGTAATATTGATCGTGTGCCTTATAAACTTGACATAAGTTAATTGTTGAGATACCATATTGTTTTATTCTTCATGACTAAGTAGATAACATAAAAAAATTCCCCTCTTATTTAAAAATTAATATCCTAAAACCGTTGATGATTTATTAAGAGTGTTTTATATATACGACTATACATTACGTGTACTATAAAATCATTTGCATTCGCTATAAATAGTGTTGATTTATATATTATCTACTGGCTACTTCTTTTACGAATGCCAGGCTTTATTAGACACCTACGCGTTCAATTACTAAACATTTTCCAATAGCCGCGTTGTAGAATTATTAAAAATAGATATGGCTCGGTGTAGGTGATATTGTTCTGGCACAACTGCTGATGGTTGTGCATAAATTTTAAGCCCGCATACACGTGTGCTGATTTATTATGGTCCGTGAGTGAAAGTATTATTAATAGAGAGATTAATTGTGTTATTTTATTTATAAGCTTATATATGGTATACAAATCGTTCGAGCATATTTTAATATGTTTTCATTTTATAATTATATATATATATATATATATATATATATATATATATATATATATATATATATATATATATTGTTTTAGGGAAAAAATATATGAAGATTTTTCATTTAGTTCAAAATTATCTATCCAACAGATTGAAGTTCATCTTGATTGAATTTTTTTTATTTTATTCTTCTTCACTTCTTTGACTTTATCGTCAAAACGGTACACTTCTTATAATAATATTTTTATGTTTTTCTCTTTGAAAATGTGATACCTATAAAGTAAGACGAAATAACATTTTCTATCATGAAATAAAATGTTAAATTTAAAACATTCTCAATAATTTTCCCGCCATCTAGACTATATTTCCAATAAAACGACATAAGTTTCAGAGCCATGCTACTTTTTGGGACGGCCTCAATTTTGAACAGACGAAAGGTACTTTTGGCATTTTTATCGATTTTTATTAATTTTATAATTTGCCATGTAACGGGTTTATCTTTATTTTTAGGGAAAAAACGTATTAAGATTTTTTATTTGGTTCAAAATTATCTATCCAACAGACTGGAGTTCATCCTGTTTGGTCAATTTTAATTTTATTTTTCTTCACTTCCTACGTTACAGCTAGAATAAGTACACTTCTTATAACATTATTTTTTGTTTTTCAATTTGGAAATGAAAAACCTACCAAATAAGATTTATATATATATATATATATATATATATATATATATATATATATAATTTACAAAAACTTGAAATTTATATGTGTCATCCATTATCTATTACTTTGTTAAATAACTAGATCACATACTGACAAAATAATATTGTGGTAAAAAGTATGAGTTAGATGACAAGATGTGAAGAATACTATTTATAATAGTTATTATTATTACTATTATTATTATTTATACTGAATAACAAGATGACAGAAGAATTACATGACACATGATCTATCTATCTATCTGCATCACTATTTCTATATATATAATTAGCCATGGAAAAAAATGGCCTCCATTGCAATGGATTAGCGGGAGCTAGGGGGTGGTAGACGGTTGGAAAAGATGTCATTGTCAAGCGTTATCCCTCTAGACGCCGGGAGAATATAACGGGCATTAAGGCTGCGGTGGGAAAAGCTGTGGAAATGTGAAAAGCCGGGAAAGCGCGATACATGAAATTGATCGTACAGAAAAAAAATCAATTGTCAGGTTGTTCGTGCTAAAAAGCCAAAGAAAAATCGGTGAAAAAAATATTAGAAAATGGAACCAGTAGGTTTGTACTGCCGGAAAAGTAGAAAACGAAAAAATTTATTTTTTCAGAAAAAATCAAGTTTAGGCTCATTGGAAAGATAATCCAAAACTGTCTTATCAAACTTAGATTATAATTGCTCTAAACCTACTGGTAAAGCTGTAAAAAGAAAATTTGCGAAATGTAAAAAAAATCCGTAACGTCAAAAAAATATAGCGCGTTGCGTCAAAATCGGGGAAGTCTCAGAAGTTGCCTGGCACTTAAACGTATGTCATTTGATTGGAAATATAGTCTAAATGGCGAGATTGTTTGAAATAGAACCGGTCAAGCTACAGAGCTTGGCAAATTTTTGTAACTTTGAAAATTTGATTTCAAGATAAAAACTGATTTTAGGTCTTATTTAGTAGGTCTTTCATTTCCAAAGAGAAAAGTACACAAATGTTGTTATAAAAATGGTGCCGTTTTCGCGGTAAAGTCAAAGAAGTGAAGAGAAATAAAATAAAAATTGTCCAATCAAGATGAACTTCAGCATGTTGGATAGATAATTTTGAAACAAATGAATAATCTTTATATACTTTTTCCCTAAAACAAAAGACGAACCCGTCACGTGATTAATTATAAACGTGATAAAAATCGGTAAAAATGCCAAAACTACCTTCGGTTCGTTCAAAATTGGGGCCGTCCCAAAAGTGGCATGGCTCTGAAATTTGTGTCGTTTGATTGTAAATATAATCCAGATGGCGGGAAAATTGTCGAGATTGTTTCAAATTAAACCTGGAAAGCTACAGAGCTTGGCAAATTTGTGAAACTTTGAAAATTTTATTTTATGATAGAAAATGCTTTTTAATCTTATTTGGTGGGTTTTTTATTTCCAAATTGAAAAACAAAAAATAATGTTATAAGAAGTGTACTGTTCTAGCGGTAACGCCAAAGAAGTGAAGAAAAATAAAATTAAAATTGTCCAATCAGCATGAACTTCAGTCTGTTGGATAGATAATTTTGAACCAAATAAAAAAATCTTAATACGTTTTTTCCCTGAAAATAAAGATAAACCCGTTACATGGCAAATTATAAAATTAATAAAAATCGGTAAAAATGCCAAAAGTACCTTTCGTCTGTTTAAAATTGAGGCCGTCCCAAAAGTAGCATGGCCCTGAAACTTATGTCGTTTTATTGGAAATATAGTCTAGATGGCGGGAAAATTATTGAGAATGTTTTAAATTCAACCGGTAAAGCTACAGGGCTTGGCAAAATTTTCAAACAGTAAACATTTTATTTCATGATAGAAAGTGTTTTTTCGTCTTACTTTATAGGTATCACATTTCCAAAGAGAAAAACATAAAAATATTATTATAAAAAGTGTACCGTTTTGGCGATAAAGTCAAAGAAGTGGAGAAGAATAAAATAAAAAAATTTCAATCAAGATGAACTTCAATATGTTGGATAGATAATTTTGAACTAAATGAAAAATCTTATTATATTTTTTTCCTAAAACAAAACACGAACCCGTCACATGATAAATTATAAAAGTGATAAATATCGGTAAAAATTCCAAAACTACCTTCCGTCTGTTAAAAATTGGGGCCATCTCAGAAGCGGCATGGCACTCAAACTAATGTGATTTGATTGTAAATATAGTCTAGATGGCGGGAGAAATGTCGAGATTGTTCCAAGTTTAACTTGTAACGCTACAGAGCTTGGCAAATTTTTGAAGCTTTGAAAATTTTATTTTATGATAGAAAATGCTTTTTAATCTTATTTGGTGGGTTTTTCATTTCCAAATTGAAAAACAAAAAATAATGTTATAAGAAGTGTACTGTTCTAGCGGTAACGCCGAAGAAGTGAAGAAAAATAAAATTAAAATTGTCCAATCAGGATCAACTTCAGTCTGTTGGATAGATAATTTTGAACCAAATAAAAAATCTTAATACGTTTTTTCCCTAAAAGTAAAGATAAACATGGCAAATTATAAAATTAATAAAAATCGGTAAAAATGCCAAAAGTACCTTTCGTCTGTTCAAAATTGAGGCCGTCCCAAAAGTAGCATGGCCCTGAAACTTATGTCGTTTTATTGGAAATATAGTCTAGATGGCGGGAAAATTATTGAGAATGTTTTAAATTCAACCGGTAAAGCTACAGGGCTTGGCAAAATTTTCAAACAGTAAACATTTTATTTCATGATAGAAAGTGTTTTTTCGTCTTACTTTATAGGTATCACATTTCCAAAGAGAAAAACATAAAAATATTATTATAAAAAGTGTACCGTTTTGGCGATAAAGTCAAAGAAGTGAAGAAGAATAAAATAAAAAAAATTCAATCAAGATGAACTTCAATCTGTTGGATATATAATTTTGAACTAAATGAAAAATATTATTATATTTTTTCCCTAAAACAAAACACGAACCCGTCACATGATAAATTATAAAAGTGATAAATATCGGTAAAAATTCCAAAACTACCTTCCGTCTGTTCAAAATTGGGGCCATCTCAGAAGCGGCATGGCACTCAAACTAATGTGATTTGATTGTAAATATAGTCTAGATGGCGGGAGAAATGTCGAGATTGTTCCAAGTTTAACTTATAACGCTACAGAGCTTGGCAAATTTTTGAAACTTTGAAAATTTTATTTTATGATAGAAAATGCTTTTTAATCTTATTTGGTAGGTTTTTCATTTCCAAATTGAAAAACAAAAAATAATGTTATAAGAAGTGTACTGTTCTAGCGGTAACGCCGAAGAAGTGAAGAAAAATAAAATTAAAATTGTCCAATCAGGATGAACTTCAGTCTGTTGGATAGATAATTTTGAACCAAATAAAAAATCTTAATACGTTTTTTCCCTAAAAGTAAAGATAAACATGGCAAATTATAAAATTAATAAAAATCGGTAAAAATGCCAAAAGTACCTTTCGTCTGTTCAAAATTGAGGCCGTCCCAAAAGTAGCATGGCCCTGAAACTTATGTCGTTTTATTGGAAATATAGTCTAGATGGCGGGAAAATTATTGAGAATGTTTTAAATTCAACCGGTAAAGCTACAGGGCTTGGCAAAATTTTCAAACAGTAAACATTTTATTTCATGATAGAAAGTGTTTTTTCGTCTTACTTTATAGGTATCACATTTCCAAAGAGAAAAACATAAAAATATTATTATAAAAAGTGTACCGTTTTGGCGATAAAGTCAAAGAAGTGGAGAAGAATAAAATAAAAAAATTTCAATCAAGATGAACTTCAATCTGTTGGATAGATACTGAACTAAATGAAAAATCTTATTATATTTTTTTCCTAAAACAAAACACGAACCCGTCACATAATAAATCATAAAAGTGATAAATATCGGTAAAAATTCCAAAAATACCTTCCGTCTGTTCAAAATTGGGGCCATCTCAGAAGCTGCATGGCACTCAAACTAATGTGATTTGATTGTAAATATAGTCTAGATGGCGGGAGAAATGTCGAGATTGTTCCAAGTTTAACTTGTAACGCTACAGGGCTTGGCAAATTTTTGAAACTTTATGAAATTTTATTTCATTATAAAAAATGATTTTTAATCTTATTTCGTAGGTCTTTCATTTCCAAAGAGAAAAATACAAAAATATTGTTATAGTGTATTATTATAGTGTACCATTTTGGCGGTAAAGTCGAAGAATTGAAGAAAAATTTAATTAAAATTGTCCAATCAAAATGAGCCTTAGCATGTTGAATAGAAAATTTTGAATGAAATGGCTGGAAGTGTAGCCAAACCGGAAATAAATGTTATTTTTCAAATATGCCACAAAATAGTTTACGTAATATTTTATTAAAAAATATTTAACCGTTTTTTCGTCAATCGTGATATAAATAAGTTTTCCCTCTTAGTTCGATCACACTGTAAATTATAATTCAAAATGTTGTTCTTTATTTCAGTAGAAAAACACGTTTCGGGTTCAATTGAAATAAAAATTCTGTTATGGTTTTGTTTTGTATGTATTTTTGTGATATATATTTTGTTTAATAAAAATAATTTATAAAATAATGAGTTTTTTTTTATTAAACAAAAAATATATCACAAAAATACATAAACAAAACCATCACAGAAAAATGTTTTTAATCGAACTCAAGGCATCAAAGTTTTATGACTTGTTTGAGATCTGCCAACAAACATAATTATTTCATCCGGCATTAATTCCGCGCACGTATCGCCCTCATATATAAAACACCGCGCGCGATTTTAATCCGCGCATTGTATTTCGCCCGAACAAACTCGTTTTCTTATGCCGCCGTCCCCACAAGCAATTACAGAACCGCTCCAAATACACCGGACTCAATTAAACTTTTTCTCCCGCTCGGACACGTTATATACAATCAATTATGAGCCGGGGTCCCCCCATTAATCTAATTGAAAGCAGCAGCCAAAAAAATAAAATGTGCATTGTAAATTTTGCGCGGCGAACGAGCGAAGTCAATTAAGAACTAAGTGTGTTTCTAAGTAACAGGACCTGAATTCGCAATAAAATGGTCCCGGCGCCGGATGGACAGGCATTCCAGGACCCGGTCCGGGGCCAATTACGGCCATAAATCCCCCCTGGGTGAGCGGCGCGTGCCGATAGCATCGGACCACCTATATATTTATATATATAAACGTCCACCGAATTTCACCCTATAATTTAACGGTAGTCAGGGAACACGCCCTAGTCAACCCCCCGCAATTAAGTAATTGATGGGGTTGCGGCTGGACTGATTCAATAATAATAATACTCAGTATTATTGTTGATTGAGACATCTATATAAAATCTTTAATGGATTTAACTAATAATGTTTGAAAACTGCACGATATAGTTAATAAAAATATCAAAAACAGTCTATCTCTAATAAACAGGGATACAAATTATTAACTATGAAAATCTAAATCCCATTGCATTTATTTTTTTACAAAAAACTCACTCTGTCGTTACAAGCGAAACAAACAAATCTGCAATTCGCATGCAAATTAATTTGTTAAAAGGAACGCCAGTGCGGAATAAATTACACATATATGCCCGTTCCGTCGGCGCGTTGATGTTGATAAATCGCCCATTGTTCGCTAGCTGTGGCTTGATCCCTAACACCTTAGCTGATATAAAGTAAAAATCTGCAGTCAACCTTTTTTTTTTCACTTAATTGAGAATGAATTCAGCCAATAGGCGCAGCCGCAGCGAGATCAAACGCATGCTATTTACAATTAAGCGTAAATTATGGGACGGTTGTTTTTAACATTAAGTGAACGCAGCACGCGAGTCGTTCACATGCATTCATTTATTTTTCATTTTAATTGAGCATTGGTAATGAGTTTCTAGACCTTTTGCGGTGAGGCGAGTGTTAAAAAAACGCATGAATGCATATAAATTAAAATATCTATGTGCCTCATATAAAAATTACAATAGCATGGATAAATTTGAAAATTTGGATAATAACTTGATAGTTAAGTGGCTTTAATATAGAGATTAGAGGAAAATATCATCAGAAAAAGTGTGTTTGCCACAGCGAGGTAGAGGAAGATCACAAGTGTGATAGCAGGACGACTTCGGGAATTTAGCCAGAAGGCAGTGCATAAGAAGAGCACAGGACAAGAAAGAATGGAAGGAATTTCGAGAGGCCTATATCCAGTAGTGGATGATCGATAGCTAATAAAGAATAAATGTAGCTTTATTTCTGCTGGTTTCCGTAACAATTGACTGTCCCAAGACAAATGAACCAGGGTGTGTAAGATGGACTGGGATTAGACCGTAAACTGACCAAAACTTTTTTTAAATTGATGTTAATTTGTAATAGCTAATAGGTAGAAACCTGTATTAAAGTATGATCAAATGATTGATATAAATGTCTCTCATTCATGACGGGAATTCCCTGTTTATATAACAGGATAGTTTTGGCAATTTTACCGTCTTTTATCACTTTTCAAATTTATAATGTGACGGTTTTGTTTTTAGGAAAAAATGTATTAAGATTTGGTTCAAAATTGTCTATCCAACAGCCAAAATTTCATCTTGATTGGACAATTTTTATATTTATATTTTTCACTTCTTCGGCATTGCCACGAAAACGTGCATGTTTTATAACAATATTTTTTCGGAATTTTAATTGGAATTAAAATACCTACAAAATGAGATCAAGCACAATTTTTCTATCATGAAACAAAATTTTCCAAGTTCGACAAATTTGCCAAGCCCTGTAGCTTTACTGGTTCCCTTTGAAACAATCTCGACATTTTTCCCATTATCTAGACTATATATACAATCAAACGACATAAGCTTTAAGGCCGTGCCACTTCTGGGAGGACCCCAATTTTGAACGGACGGAAGGTAATTTTGACATTTTTACCAATTTTGATCATTTGTCAAATTTATCATGTGATGGGTTTGTCTTTTGTTTTAAGGAAAAAATGTATTAAGATTTTTCATTTAATTCAAAATTGTCTATCCAACAGCCAAAAGTTCATCTTGATTGGACAATTTTTATTTTATTTTTATTCACTTCTTCGATTTTACCATCAAAACAGTACAATTTTTGTTACAATATTTTTGGGCTTTTCTCTTTGGAAATTAAATACCTACAATATAAGACCAAACTCCACTTTCTATCATGTAATAAAATTATTAAAGTTCAAAAATTTCCCAAGCCCTGTAGGTTTTCAGATTCAATTTGAAACAATATCGACAATTTTCCCGCCATCTAGACTATATTTCCAATTAAACGTCATAGTTTCAGGGCCATGCCACTTCTGGGATGGCTCCAATTTTGAACGAACGGCTACCGTTTTTGGCATTTTACCAATTTTTGTAACACTTTTATATTTTATCATGTGACGGGTTTGTTTATTTTTTTCGGGAAACAATTTATTAAGATTTTTCATCTGGTTCAAAATTGTCTTAATTAATTCATATTATCCCGTCGTACGATGGATATTTCATCTAGTATTTAATAAAAATTGTATGAATATAATTCAATTCCCCACAACAATTGCACATTATCGGTCTGTATTGTGTTAAATACAAAACACGCAAATACTATGTAATTTATTACAGTCAATTCATTTTTTATATGTTGAATAATTAATCAGTTTCCCATATATAAACTTTATTCACAGCCATAAATTTTACTGGAATAATGAATGAATGGAAATAATGAATAATTCCTCATTACACCCCGCTGCACTCGTGTAATAACTAATAAACGCAAACTTTTATTACTTTCAATTTGCTCACTGAATATATATGCACCACATTGTTGTTTATTGTAATTTATAACAGTATTACAACATGGTAAAAGATTAATTATACACTACTAACAAGGATTAATTAATTTGTTTTGCTAATAATTATCTGTAACATGATTTTAACATTAAAATTTAGAGTATGAATGATATAACTTATAGGGTTTTGTAGTACAATTAGAAACTTATTTTAATTACTTGTCTTTCGTTATTTTGTTAGATATATTACATTATCCGCCCAGATTGTTTTAATTACCCACATTATTCTTCTAAGTTTTGCTAGTTAGTATTGAAGGAGTATTTGTGGTAAATGTAAATACTATTCGAACAAAATTAAGAATTGAGTAAAATGTATCATTAACTCAAATCAATAATTTATTTATTTATTTATTTAATATAGACATCTACAATTACAGATGATATAATAACAACATAACAAATAAAAGAAAGAAAAAACATTCAACAACATCCTATAAACTATATAAGCTATTGAATGTATTAATTGCAAATCTCATTGTGACAGAAATTGTCAAAACAAATGTGAAACACAATGACTAGCGTTTGTTATTGGAGCTTTAATGACACCTTTTGTTTTATTATTCAGTGTTTCCAATAGAGAGAATCTAAAGTAACTACATTCCCTAGATAATGTATTAATTTGTCAGTACAAACAAATTTGTAGTCTGTAGGAGTCGCAGGTTCGAATCTCACTATCGCCGGCATTTTTCATTCAAAATACTTAATACTCCAATTAAATATTGAATCATATTTTTTTATTCAATATTTAATTGGAGTATTAAGTATTTAGAGTGAATAGCAATCTTTTCCCTTTCGGAATATTTTCACAAGTACTAAAGCCATTAATAAAAAAAATCTGTATCTTGTATATCGTCGTTTTTATTATGATTTATTTTGTTAGATATATTACATTATCCGCCAGATAGTTTTAATTACCCGCATTATTCTTCTAAATTTTGCTAGTTAGTATTGAAAACAACTTGGCTGGAATAACCTCGTGAAAGCATTTTTGCAACCACCACTTAACGGCCATCAGACCTGAATATATGGCTAATTTGGGCGGCCGTAAAACTTTGAGAACGGCGCTCGGCATAATTAAAAATCAATCGATCGGTTCGGACGGCGTGCAGGAAGCGCGTTTTTAAAGACTAATTAACGTGAGCGATAGGGGCTTTTGTGCAATCTCTAAGCATGACTGCGCAGTCAAAGTGTACCTATTTATCTAATTACCGGATGATATTGATTGATGATTTACTTAATTAATTAGTATGTACATATGAAAACCTGACAGGTAGTGACGCGATTAATTTTTGGAAATTATTATTTTGGGACATTACTAACAATATTACTGTTTTAATGCTAGTTTATTTTATTACTTATTGATACTACCGTAATTATAATAATAATTTTTATTAACGGCAAGCGCCTTGAATAAAAATGAGATACAGAAGTGACAATACATAGACATATAGCGTGCGAAATGGACAAACAAAAAATTTACAAATACACCCAAATCTAGTTAAATAAATTAAATAAATTAAGTAATTACAAGTGAAATATATATAGAAGGCAAACGAATATATATTTTAAATTGAATTTTTTATGTCAGATAGAACTTCACATGTCAAAAACTCCCTGTAACTATAGTTGTAACAGATGAAATTTTATAAAATTAACAAAAAGTGATCAAAATAGATATATTTACTTGTATACAATCATTCAAAGCTGTATTTCCAAAATTGAATTTTTTATGATTTTATCAGTCAGCTAGAAATACACATGTCAAAATCTCCCTGTAACTATAGTTGTAACAGATGAAATTTTATGAAATTAACAAAAAGTGATCAAAATAGATGTATTTACTTGTATAAAACATTCAAATTTGTATTTCCGAAATTGAATTTTTATGAATTTTTTCAGTCAGCTAGAAATTCACATGTCGAAAACTCCCTGTAACTAGAGTTGTACCGGATGAAATTTTATGAAATTAACTAAAAGTGATCAAAATAGATATATTTACTTGTGTAAAATCATTCAAAGTTGTATTTCCAAAATTGAATTTTTTATGAATTTTTGAGTCGGCTAGAAATTCACATGTCGAAAACTCCCTGTAACTAGAGTTGTAACGGATGAAATTTTATGAAATTAACTAAAAGTGATCAAAATAGATATATTTACTTGTATAAAATCATTCAAAGTTGTATTTCCAAAATTGATTTTTTTATGAATTTTTTCAAGTATGCTAGAAATTCACATGTCGAAAACTCCCTGTAACTAGAGTTGTACCGGATGAAATTTTATGAAATTAACAAAAAGTGATCAAAATAGATATATTTACTTGTGTAAAATCATTCAAAGTTGTACTTCAGAAATTGAATTGTTTATGAATTGTTTCAGTCAGCTAGAAATTCACATGTCGAAAACTCTCTGTAACTAGAGTTGTGATGGATGAAATTTTATGAAACTAACTAAAAGAGGTCAAAATTAATGTATTTACTTATATAAAATCATTTAAATTTGTATTTCCAAAATTGAATTTTTTATGAATTTTTTCAAGTATGCTAGAAATTCACATGTCGAAAACTCCCTGTAACTAGAGTTGTACCGGATGAAATTTTATGCAATTAACAAAAAGTGATCAAAATAGATATATTTACTTGTGTAAAATCATTCAAAGTTGTACTTCCGAAATTGAATTTTTTATGAATTGTTTCAGTCAGCTAGAAATTCACATGTCGAAAACTCCCTGTAACTAGAGTTGTAATGAATGAAATTTTATGAAATTAACTAAAAGTGATCAAAATAGATATATTTACTTGTATAAAATCATTCAAAGTTGTATTTCCAAAATTGAATTTTTTATGAATTTTTTC
Organism: Lordithon lunulatus; assembly: GCA_963942505.1. Lineage (NCBI taxonomy): Eukaryota > Metazoa > Arthropoda > Insecta > Coleoptera > Staphylinidae > Lordithon > Lordithon lunulatus. The sequence continues at coordinate 66,386,857 of OZ012667.1, forward strand.
AAGTATGCTAGAAATTCACATGTCGAAAACTCTCTGTAACTAAAGTTGTAACGGATGAAATTTTATGAAATTAACAAAAAGTGATCAAAATAGATATATTTACTTGTGTAAAATTATTCAAAGTTGTACTTCCGAAATTGAATTTTTTATGAATTGTTTCAGTCAGCTAGAAATTCATATGTCGAAAACTCCCTGTAACTAGAGTTGTAACGGATGAAATTTTATGATATTAACAAAAAGTGATCAAAATAGATATATTTACTTGCATAAAATCATTCAAAGTTGTATTTCCAAAATTGAATTTTTTATGATTTTTTTCAGTCAGCTAGAAATTCACATGTCAAAATCTCCCTGTAACTATAGTTGTAACAGATGAAATTTTATGAAATTTACTAAAAGTGATCAAAATAGATATATTTACTAGTATAAAATCATTCAAAGTTGTATTTCCAAAATTGAATTTTTTATGAATTTTTTCAGTCAGCTAGAAATGCACATGTCGAAAACTCTCTGTAACTAAAGTTGTAACGGATGAAATTTTATGAAATTAACTAAAAGTGATCAAAATAGACGTATTTACTTGTATAAAATTCTTCAAATTTCTATTTTCAAAATTGAATTTTTTATGAATTCTTTCAGTCAGCTAGAAATTCACCTGTCGAAAACTCCCTGTAACTAGAGTTGTAACGGATGAAATTTTATGAAATTAACTAAAAGTGATCAACATAAATGTATTTACTTGAATAAAATCATTCAAAGTTGTATTTCCAAAATTTAATTTTTTATGATTTTTTTCAATCAGCTAGAAATTCACATGTCGAAAACTTTCTGTAACTAGAGTTGTAATGGATGAAATTTTATGAAACTAACAAAAACATATTAAAATAGATGTATTTACTTGTATACAATCATTCAAAATTATATTTTCAAAATTGAATTTTTTATGAATTTTTTCAGTCAGATAGAAATTCACATGTCAAAAACTCCCTGTAACTATATATATATATATATATATATATATATCTATATATAATACATAATGCTAGTTTATTTTATTAGCCATTGACTTGAATTAATAAACCTCAAACATTAGCACCAATTAGTGCGTTATATAAATAACTGTAACGCATCTATTAGTGCAAAGGGGGAGCCGCGTCGGAGGCAATTCAATTAAATAATTAGAAGAAGAAAACAATGCGGCATCTTCGGACTCAACCGCCCGTCTCTTTTCATCGCCCGCCGGCATTATCTCGCGTTTCGTTTGTGTAACCCTTTCGACATCGCAGCATCTACACATGTTCAGATCTGTATCTCGTGTCTGGAGATATCGAGATAAACGCGATCGGGTCGCGGACGGGGGGCTTAATCTAATGCAATGTTGTAACCTGTATAGTTGTCACAACTGTAACTGAATGAATGAAGGTTTGTGGGGTATGCTTTGGTTTATACAAAATTGTATTTGTGTCACAAAATTACTGGATAATCAATTAGCAATATAATGGTCTGCAGAAAAACGTAATAATTAAACATTAAACCTAGTTCAGTGGCTTAATTGGTTAGAGGCGCCGTACGTCTCGTACTGAACATTGTGGAGCGAGAGTTCAAACCCCGTTGTGGGCTAAAGTTCATGGAATCACCATTTACAGTTTTCCAGAGGTTTTTTGTATGCTCTCTTTTTACATTTGTGCGAAAATATTACTATCTTTCTTGCTCGTCTAGTTCTACTGATCTTTTATCTCTTATAGCAATATATTGGCCCTTGCAGGTTAGATACAAACGTAAGGGGAAGGAATGTTTACATTTTTCTGAGCGGAGAGGTAGACAGGGCCCTTAAGGCAAATTGCGGGGGATCGAATTCCTCTGAGCTTCTCCTTTTGCCATCGGAAAAGCCCTCGGGATGACAGCTATGCAGATTTTTTACTTTCTCAATACAGCATTGCTGTATAAAGAAGGTAGTGTTATAGTGAAAAATTCGAATTGCAAATTTTGACTTTAGTTTACGTTCTGTCTATCTGTATATCTGTCTATCTGTCTATCTGTCTATCTGTCTATCTGTCTATCTGTCTATCTGTCTATCTGTCTATCTGTCTATCTGTCTATCTGTCTATCTGTCTATCTGTCTATCTGTCTATCTGTCTATCTGTCTATCTGTCTATCTGTCTATCTGTCTATCTGTCTATCTGTCTATCTGTCTATCTGTCTATCTGTCTATCTGTCTATCTGTCTATCTGTCTATCTGTCTATCTGTCTATCTGTCTATCTGTCTATCTGTCTATCTGTCTATCTGTCTATCTGTCTATCTGTCTATCTGTCTATCTGTCTATCTGTCTATCTGTCTATCTGTCTATCTGTCTATCTGTCTATCTGTCTATCTGTCTATCTGTCTATCTGTCTATCTGTCTATCTATCTATCTATCTATATGTCTATCCATCTATCCATCTATCCATCTATCCATCTATCCATCTATCCATCTATCCATCTATCCATCTATCCATCTATCCATCTATCCATCTATCCATCTATCCATCTATCCATCTATCCATCTATCCATCTATCCATCTATCCATCTATCCATCTATCCATCTATCCATCTATCCATCTATCCATCTATCCATCTATCCATCTATCCATCTATCCATCTATCCATCTATCCATCTATCCATCTATCCATCTATCCATCTATCCATCTATCCATCTATCCATCTATCCATCTATCCATCTATCCATCTATCCATCTATCTATCTATTCATCTACCCATCTATCCTATTTTTGTAATGTGTAAATGACTATGAGGTCTCCTAGGAAACCAGGAGTACAAACTAGTTTCTTTAGTTTAATGAAATTAGTTCTAAATCATTACGGATTTTATGATTAATTAGATTTCACCCCTTAGTAGTAGCGGTCTGTCATTGGGTGTGGTCTACAAACAAGGGACCGAATGGGCGCATCAAGGGTCGGCTGATTTTAATAAAGGCCACAGGGGGTATAAATTACTGCTACTGCGGGATATCGTGAGCGAACGCATTAGGCGTCCGTTCAAAATGGCCGCCACCGTCGGAGATCTCATTCTTTATATAACCCCCCTGCCCGCGTGTGTAGGTACAACATTCTCAATGTGATTTCTTTGCAGGAATTTTCATTGCCGCTGCCGCCACGAAAAATATGGTATAAAACACCGCCAGCAGGAATAAAATAATTTTGCTAGGTAAGTGTTTTAATGATACATTAATTTTGTAGTCATACTTGTATATTAAATATATTATTTAATGGCTATATTTTTATTTGAGGGGTATTACATCTATGTTTTTTATCAAACAGATTATGTAATTGTATTGAGCAATTACACAATACTCGAATTGTGTAATTGCTAATAAAAAGATGTAGACGTAATCCCACCCTTAATCATGCACATTTTTCATATTTTCCCACATTTTCTCACATATTCTTGCGTATTCTCACATTTTGCCACAATATCTCACATTATCTGTCTATCTGTCTATCTGTCTATCTGTCTATCTGTCTATCTGTCTATCTGTCTATCTGTCTATCTGTCTATGTGTCTTATCTAACTTTAAATATAAATATTTTTTATATAAAATGGGTCCTCAAACTATAGATGACATACAGAGATCTTCTATCGAAAAATGCCTGTAAGAAATTTTTTAGATAGAAGATCTCGTATGTCGTATCTATATTTTAAGGACCCATTTTATAAAAAAAAATATTTATATAAGTAATATAAGTTATATAATATAATTAAACTCCTAGCAAAAAAAATTATATAAAAATTCGTGTAACCATAAATTTTTTGATGCTTCACCCATGAATGAACCAAGGCCTGAGGGGTTTGTGCTATTAGTCGTTGTCCAAAGCTACTTCCGGTGGTAATTGATTCTACCAGGGGGGGTTACCTGTGCGCCAGGTATCCCTTACCGCAGGCGCCAGCCCATTGACAGCTTATTGTTTACTCGAGGAAGAGATGCCCGATTAGATACGCCGTCTGTGCTGTCGTCCGGCTGACTTTTTTTGTGTCACTACCCCGTCGGGGGGGCAACTCAATGATGGGTGACAAATTTTAACAAACGGATATTACGTCTTAAAATATTCGAACTACGAAAAATAATATAACAAAAACTGCCACAATTGTTTTTAATGGAAACTTCTAAATAGATTTTGTTTAAGGCTAGGAAGACGTGTATACTTTTTTTATGGTGCAAAGTGTGAGATTGTGTTTGATTTGTAGCTAAAACTATGAAATTTATTTTGTAAGATTCGAAGAATTTCTGTAGTCTATAACTATGAATTATCATAAATGCCTATAAATAATAAATCTTTGGTATTCGAGCAAACTCTTCAATATTCGTTGTTATAGCAACAATAAATACATTATACAGGGAATGTAGTTACGTTAGATTCGTTCTATTGGAAACACTGAATAATTAAACAAAAGGTGTCATCAAAGCCCCAATCGCAAGCGCTATTCAAGGTGTTTGACATTTGTTTTGACATATTCTGTCACAATGACGTTTATCAATTTATCCATGCAATGGGACCTATATAGGTTATGGGATGTTGGTGAATATGGGCATTAAAGTAATATTTGCTATTAGCATTATTCTCAATAATTAATTATTATATCCAAAATCTGTTTTAGGAAATGGCTTGAATGTCTAGTCTGATCTGATATATATATATATTTTTTTTACATTCGTATGGCGAAAACGTCTAAATTTCGAACGGTGGTGATATTTCTGTGTCTGCAGATGGGCGTATAATTGATGATGGCAATTTTTCACGACGCCAAACGACATCTGTCTCGTGTCACACGTGTCGCACTGGGGCGGACAACCCCGCCGATGGTCTATTAGTGCTGGCAAAAAGGTGCCCCCGCGTAAAAAAATATATAACGACAATTAGGTAATTAAACATCACCCGCCGTCGCATCGATTTATTGGCGCAATCAGCGCAGCGATATCATTTTATGGCACTGCCCCATTTACGTGTGATTATGGTAATGCTGATTAATCGCCGATGGGCGAGTTACAAAGCGACGGTAAAAAGCTACGATTATTATAATTTTAATTTCACCGAGCCGTCCAATCCGCAATTCAATAAACAGAATTGTGAATGGGTGGCTACGCGTGTTGGACGGCTTTTTCATAATACATAATTTTTATAGAGGATAATTTAATATACCATTCGTATTCATTATAACATTAAGGCTGTATAAAGCAGATAATTCTCGAAATAATTTTTTATGACTAATAAAACGTAAAAAATATTGATTTTAACTTTCTGAATACAGAAGAAGGTATTGTTTTCGCGAAAAAATTCGAATTGCTAATTTTGACTTTTCTCCACGTTTCATGACTATTATAGTCGAAATAGACTGTTGTTGCGAGATGTGTTTGTGGATATGAATTTGTCTGTGAAATCCGAAATTCGGGGAAAACGATTAAATGGATCGCGACCATATTTGCAATTCGGTTGGGAAACCAAATTGGGGTGATCCCGTGAAAATTTGAGCAAAATCTGTCCACAAACAAAGAACATATCTTGATAAAACCGTTTCCCAGAAAAAGTCACCGCACCGCCAATGGATTCCAGAACGCCAACACAAATATGCGCGCAAAAAAAAACAACTGTTGGCGTAACTTGGATTGCCTAATAGTTTTAAAATTTAATTTACGCACACACGAATGAAAATTAAAATTAAACACAAAGACAGATATAGTTAAATATTGTCAAATATAGTCATATATAGTCATATATAGTCATATATAGTTATATATAGTTATATATAGTTATATATAGTTATATATAGTTATATATAGTTATATATAGTTATATGTAGTTCAAAAACTGCTATCAGCCGTGAGGCTTTTCCGCCGGTTTAAGGGAGAAGCTCGGAGGAGTTTAATCACCTGGTATTTACCTTAACTTCACAGAAAACCTCTGAAAAACTGTGAAAGGTGATTCGCGAAAATCCTCTCCCCGCTGGGGATCGAACTCAGGCTCCCCAATTCTCAGTACGAGGCGGACGACGCCTGTAACCACTCGGCCACTGAGCTGGGTTATACAGTTATATATAGTTATATATAAGTTATATATAAGTTATATATAGTTATATATAGTTATATATAGTCATATATACTTATATATAGTCAAATATTATCAAATATGGTCAAATGTTGTAAAAAAAGCCAACATTTTTATAAATGTAGTTCGTAAAGTCGTGTAGGCACCACCAGATATTTTTTTCCAAATAGTTCGCGACAATTAAGGCTTCATTATAGTGTAGTTTTAAGTTTTTCAGAAAATTATCGCATATTTCGACGATTTTAGTTAGAAAACGTGAAGTAGTTGTATGATTATGTATTCAGAAAGTAAAAATATTATGGCCATCGAAAGAAAATTCAATTTTGGGATGATACACTATTGGCACTTGAGTTTAAATCTAGCCAGATCTGAGAAAAAAAATTATTGTTTTGTTATTGTTTAGAATTTGTTTTTGTTTCTTACATATGACAGTTCATTTTGGCAATCCAATTAGAAATACCCTGTATGAAGAATATCCGCGTAAAGATTTAGAAATCTAGCAGTATTCTGTAGAGTTAAATTCGCGACCAGCAAGTTTTATTTTCGCCGATGATTCAGGCACGTCCCCGGGCCCCAGCATACCTGGAATAAAGTGGTATACTCGTCAGGGTATTCCGGTCTCTCAATGCTGTGAATAATAATCGTATTTTATTAGCTATTGAGAGATGCTAGTGAGAGCGGGACCATTAGCCCGGCTACGTGTTTTCGGGCGCCACCCGTCCGTCCACTTAATGTCGCAACGTCCGAACACACACACACACACAAACACATACACACACATACACACACATACACACATACACACACATACACACATACACACATACACACATACACACATACACACATACACACATACACACATACACACACACACACATACACACATACACACATACACACATACACACATACACACATACACACATACACACCTACACACATACACACATACACAGATACACACATACACACACACACACACATACGAGAGCTAGAAACAAAAAAAAACAAAACAGGATCGAAGACAACAACGTGGAAAAAATTGATCATGCCAAACGAAAATCGAATTAAGTGGACACTATGTTTAATAGTTTATTTAAACCATATTAACTTTTTACTTTTCCAATACATATATGGAAGGTATTAATTACTTTAATTATGCCCCGTATTCATCAACATCCCATACATTTTCTAGGTCCCATAAGCTATTGAATGGATAAATTGACAACGTCATTGTGACTGAATATGCCAAAACAAATGTTAAACACCTTGAATAGCGCTAGTGATTGGAGTTTTGATGATACCTTTTGTTTAAATATTCAGTGTTTCCAATAGAGAGAATCTAAAGTAACTACATTCCCTAGATAATGTATTTATTGTTGCTATAACAACAAATACTTATGGGTTCAATAGGTTCAATTGATAGATTGGTTTTACTTGCACGATTTTTATGTTATACATTTTAGCTCATTTTTTTGACAGACGAATAATATTGATTGGTATTAGAGGTTATGAAAAATAAATGAAAACAGCTTTACTTGCACGATTTTCATGTTATACATTTTAGCTCATTTTTTGACAGATATTGATTAGTATTAGAGGTTATGAAAAATAAACGAAAACAGCTTTACTTGCACGATTTTCATGTTATAGATTTTAGCTCATTTTTTGACAGATATTGATTAGTATTAGAGGTTATGAAAAATAAATGAAAACAGCTTTACTTGCACGATTTTCATGTTATACATTTTAGCTCATTTTTTGACAGATATTGATTAGTATTAGAGGTTATGAAAAATAAACGAAAACAGCTTTACTTGCACGATTTTCATGTTATAGATTTTAGCTCATTTTTTGACAGATATTGATTAGTATTAGAGGTTATGAAAAATAAATGAAAACAGCTTTACTTGCACGATTTTCATGTTATACATTTTAGCTCATTTTTTGACAGATATTGATTAGTATTAGAGGTTATGAAAAATAAACGAAAACAGCTTTACTTGCACGATTTTCATGTTATACATTTTAGCTCATTTTTTGACAGATATTGATTAGTATTAGAGGTTATGAAAAATAAACGAAAACAGCTTTACTTGCACGATTTTCATGTTATAGATTTTAGCTCATTTTTTGACAGACGCACAATGTTGATTACTAATAGAGGTTATAAAAAACAAATTAAAAACAATTGTTCGTTACAGATCGGCGACTTCAATGCTAAAATTTGCATAGTTTTTTAATGGGAATAAAATACACGTTTTATGAAATTTTCATTAAAATACATCACCGTTTACTGGTTTATTTATTTATGGCGGCGAGTATATAATAATTTTTGTATGAAATTTTCACATGTGTTTTTAATTTGAAATTGAAATTGTTGTAAATTTTCTCATATAAAGTAAACACTCCTGCATTGAATATAAAGTGTGAGAATTCTATGTGTTATAAAATTAAATAACATCCTTTTAGAAAACAATAATCTTATCATTCATGTTAGTGCGTTATAATAGAACTGTGTCAATATAAACATTATACCATTATCCCAAAATTTGTAAATAGCCCAGAATAAACAAAAACAATATTCGTTGTGCGCAAAAGACAGTACCGACAAAATTGGTGGTAATAAATCTAATCAAACCTAAAAGGTTCGAAAATAGTTGCATAAAGGGAGGAAATACGGATATAAAACAAACAACCCCTCGCGTACCTGAGGCTATGCGCCAATTTCACCGGTTACAACTCTCTCTACCTGACAAATTTTACGGCCCTGTTTAATTTGCGGACGGACTGTTGAAATTTATTCGATGATCCGGGGATCGGTTTCATTTGATGATTACTAATTGATACAATTCCACGGGGGCCCCGCCGGTGACGGACCCGCGCGCCGCCGTGGAGCCGGGCCCAGAAAGGGTTTCTGTGTAGTGTCGCGCCGTGAGAGCCTTCAACCAAAACCCCCCTAGCACCGCACCCCGCCGACGTGTTCGTCGGGGACAGTCCGGCGAGATGACTTAACTCTCACCGGCGCGGTGGGCACATTGATACCGTTTTGAACTTGATTCTTTCCGAAAATTACGAGTAGTTCAACAAGAATATGTAGGTGGAATAAAGTGTCGTAAAGTATTCATTAGTAAAATTATATTTGCTATATTTTTTATGTCTTAAGATTCTTCTAAAAATAAAATATATAAAATATAACATATTCATTGAAAAATTATATTTTTTATGTCTTAGAATTCTTCTAAAGGTCGTTTTAGACAAGACAATTTCTTAGCTCAAAAGTTTTTCAAGAAATTAATTCATATATCGTCCTTCCCATACAATTTGTCCTGGACAAATAGAACGCGTTATATTTTTCCATTCGATCTACCATCCAATACAATATTTCAAATAATTTGCTGTATGATACGAGACAATTTTGATTGTCTCGCAACTTGCCTAACTTTTATAGTCAAGAAATTGTCTTGTCTAAAACGACTTTAAGAATGAACAAAATAATTGAACGTATACACATTATTTTTTTCATCTAGCTCTAAGCGCTAGAGAGCGAGAGTTTAAACCACGTTATGGGTCGCTATTCTCATTTAACAGTTTTTCAAAGGTTTCTGGTGAAAGTTATTGTAAATACCGGGTAATTAAACTCCTCTGAACGTCTTCCATTACCAGCAGAACACCGTTGCACTTATAGTTATAACGATAGAATGTTTTTCTCTCTATTTTATTATATTTCACGAATACAATGGTCATTGCTTTCACTAAAATTATGCCGCAATGGCTACTTTGTGATATGTATTTCTGGGGATTTTTGTATGGAACGGAAAATATCAAAATATCAAAATATCAAAATATCAAAATATCAAAATATCAAAATATCAAAATATCAAAATATCAAAATATCAAAATATCAAAATATCAAAATATCAAAATATCAAAATATCAAAATATCAAAATATCAAAATATCAAAATATCAAAATATCAAAATATCAAAATATCAAAATATCAAAATATCAAAATATCAAAATATCAAAATATCAAAATATCAAAATATCAAAATATCAAAATATCAAAATATCAAAATATCAAAATATCAAAATATCAAAATATCAAAATATCAAAATATCAAAATATCAAAATATCAAAATATCAAAATATCAAAATATCAAAATATCAAAATATCAAAATATCAAAATATCAAAATATCAAAATATCAAAATATCAAAATATCAAAATATCAAAATATCAAAATATCAAAATATCAAAATATCAAAATATCAAAATATCAAAATATCAAAATATCAAAATATCAAAATATCAAAATATCAAAATATCAAAATATCAAAATATCAAAATATCAAAATATCAAAATATCAAAATATCAAAATATCAAAATATCAAAATATCAAAATATCAAAATATCAAAATATCAAAATATCAAAATATCAAAATATCAAAATATCAAAATATCAAAATATCAAAATATCAAAATATCAAAATATCAAAATATCAAAATATCAAAATATCAAAATATCAAAATATCAAAATATCAAAATATCAAAATATCAAAATATCAAAATATCAAAATATCAAAATATCAAAATATCAAAATATCAAAATATCAAAATATCAAAATATCAAAATATCAAAATATCAAAATATCAAAATATCAAAATATCAAAATATCAAAATATCAAAATATCAAAATATCAAAATATCAAAATATCAAAATATCAAAATATCAAAATGTCAAAATAATGTCAATTTTTTTTAAAGTAGAAAAATTTTAAAATGTCAAAAATAATAAAAAAATAGTCGAAAAGCCGAAAGTTAAAAAAAAGTAACTATGTAATTCGGAAAGTCGTGTGGTGTCCACACCAGATATTTTACAATAATATCACGTTTTTATATGAATATAAAATAGCACCTCTTGTTGGGTGTCCTTTGACGGTTACTTCTCCCAAAGGATATATTCGATACTAAACTATCCTACTCGACGAATAGTATTATCTGTTTGTAGGAGCGTCTTTTTAATAATGAAATTGTTTTTAGTTAGTAAAAAATTATTGCATTATTAATGTGTTTTCATTTATTATTTGTTATTATAAAATTCAGTGTGGGGATGTTTGAACTGGTGATGATGAAAATCCTAAATAAATTTGTATTTTAATTGATATTAACGTTTCGGCAGCGAACTTTTTTAGTTGCGTCCGCGATGGAGCTAATGGAAAAGCATTGTCGGTATCAGTAATTGGGTCTAGACAGCAGATGTCGTTGCACTCTGACGTCTCTATCTCATCCATTAGGATAACACGCACATCAGCGATATGGAGAACTGGGCCCTTATTATTGCGCCATTAATACACCTTAATTCATTTCTTCAGCGGAAATATCGAGTGGTTTCTGTATAGAGGTCCACCACTACACAATAATATCTTTATAGCAATAACTAATATTGTAGAGTATAGTACGAACTAGTACAATATAATTATTAAGCACCCAATAGTTTACAATAAACAACACTAACCCCCGTATTAACTGACGTTCCATAAATCTATCAATAGCTCTTGAACCCATAAGTATTCGTTGCTATAGCAACAATAAATATATAATCTATTGAATGTGGTTACTTTAGATTCTCTCTATTGGAAACACTGAATAATTAAACAAAAACTGTCATCAAAGCTCTAATCGCAAGCGCTATTCAAGGTGTTTGACATTTGTTTTGTCATATTCTGTCACAATGACTTGTCAATTTATCCATTCAGTAGCTTATGGCACCTATAACATTTATGGGATGTTGGTAAATATATAAGTATTGAATAATATTTCAGGCATGTTCTAATTAAGGGTGTCGAACGTCGACATACAAGGGGCTGCAGTGCTATTCGTGGCCGCAGGAATGTAACGAGCTCGCATTACGGGCACACGATCGCTGACAGGCCCCCGTCCCGGTTATAAAATATTGCGGGCCGCAAGGGTGAATTTCTCAAATACCTTACTAGCTAATATTACAGGAACTTAAATGATGGCAATAATTCAACGGGCGCATACATTATAACACGAAAATAGTCCCACACGCGTGCGTGTACACCCACTATTTTGTTACAACAGAACACCAGGCAGAGCATAATCTTAATACAACCAACTGTATTTTTTTTTATGTATCATATATATGTCATATTTTAAGGGGCTTGTTTTACCTTCAAGTATTGAATTTTTTTTAGATAACTCAATATGTAGACCTTTTGTCTTTTTGACATATTATATATATATATATATATATATATATATATATATATATATAAATGCTATAAATGTAAAATTTTGTAATTGTGTTCTTAAAACATAAATCTATATAAATATAAATCAACGTCTTTTGTTATTTACTAATTTGCATGCTATAGCTATTAAAACAAATAACATCTTTATATCAACGCTACAGGTTAAATAGTAAACTTTTGAGTCTATTGATTTTTCTCTATAATTCTATATGCATATAAAAGGTTTTTGACGATTTTGAGTTATATATATTAATAACTTTGAGTGTTATGAATTTTTTTGTAACGGCTTGATATTTAAACGCACACCCAAAATGGTCGACCTTATAGGTAGCTCGATGAAAAAAAATGTAACTCGCAAAATAAAAATGCTACAAACATAAACATTTGCAATCATGTTCCTAAAACATAAGTAAATTTAAATAAAAATCAACGACTTATGTTATTTACTAATTTTCATGTTATAGCTATTGAAACAAATGACAACTTTATATCAAAGCTACAGGTTAAATAGTGAATTTTTGAAACTGTTGATTTTTTTTCTATAATCCTTTAAGTATTTAAAAGATTTTTAGCGATTTTCAGTTATGTACGTTAATTATCTACAGTGTTATGATTTTTTTTGTAACTGTTTGATGTTTCAAGGCACACCTAAAATGACCGACCTTATAGGTAGCTCGATGAAAAAAATTATAACTCCAAAAATAAAAGTGCTATAAACATAAAATTTTGTTAATCATATTCTCGAAACATAAATCAATTTATATAAAAATCGACATCATTTGTTATTTACTAATTTGTATGTTATAGCTATTGAAACAAATGACATCTTTATATCAACGCTACAGGTTAAATAGTAAACTTTTGAGACTATTGATTTTTCTCTATAATTCTTTATGTATTTAAAAGGTTCTTGACGCTTTTGAGTTATGTATATTAATAATGTTGAGTGTTATGAATTTTTTTGTAACGGTTTGATGTTTCAACGCACACCCAAAATGGCCGACCTTATAGGTAGCTCGATGAAAACAATTGTAACTCGCAAAATAAAAATGCTATAAACATAAACATTTGCAATCATGTTCCTAAAACATAAGTAAATTTAAATAAAAATCAACGACTTGTGTTATTTACTAATATTCATGTTATAGCTATTGAAACAAATGACAACTTTATATCAAAGCTACAGGTTAAATAGTGAGTTTTTGAAACTGTTGACTTTTCTCTATAATCCTTTAAGTATTTAAAAGATTTTTAGCGATTTTCAGTTATGTACGTTAATTATTTACAATGTTATGATTGTTTTTGTAACTGTTTGATGTTTCAACGCACACCTAAAATGACCGAGCTTATAGGTAGCTCGATGAAAACAATTATAACTCCGAAAATAATAGTGCTATAAACATAAAATATTGTAATCGTATTCTTGAAACATAAATCAATTTATATAAAAATCGACGTCTTTTGTTATTTACTAATTTGCATGCTATAGCTATTGAAACAAATGACATCTTTATATCAACGCCACAGGTTAAATAGTAAACTTTTGAGACTGTTGATTTTTTTCCATTATTCTGTATGTATTTAAAATAGTTTTGGAGATTTTGAGTCATCTATGTGAATTAGTTTGAGTGTTATGATTTTTTTATAACGGTTTGATGTTTTAACGCACACCCAAAATGGCCGACCTTATAGGTAGCTCGATGAAAACAATTGTAACTCGCAAAATAAAAATGCTATAAACATAAACATTTGCAATCATGTTCCTAAAACATAAGTAAATTTAAATAAAAATCAACGACTTATGTTATTTACTAATATTCATGTTATACCTATTGAAACAAATGACAACTTTATATCATAGCTACAGGTTAAATAGTGAGTTTTTGAAACTGTTGATTTTTCTCTATAATCCTTTAAGTATTTAAAAGATTTTTAGCGATTTTCAGTTATGTACGTTAATTATTTACAGTGTTATGAATTTTTTTGTAACTGTTTGATGTTTCAAAGCACACTTAAAATGACCGACCTTATAGGTAGCTCGATGAAAACAATTATATCTCCGAAAATAAAAGTGCTATAAAGATAAAATTTTGTAATCATATTCTTGAAACATAAATCAATTTATATAAAATTCGATGTCTTTTGTTATTTACTAATTTGCATGCTATAGCTATTGAAACAAATGACATCTTTATATCAACGCTACAGGTTAAATAGTAAACTTTTGAGACTATTGATTTTTCTCTATAATTCTTTATGTATTTAAAAGGTTTTTTGACGATTTTGAGTTATGTATATTAATAATTTTGAGTGTTATGAATTTTTTTGTAACGGCTTGATATTTCAACGCACACCCAAAATGGCCGACCTTATAGGTAGCTCGATGAAAACAATTGTAACTTGCAAAACAAAAATGCTATAAACATAAACATTTGCAATCATGTTCCTAAAACATAAGTAAATTTAAATAAAAATCAACGACTTGTGTTATTTACTAATATTCATGTTATAGCTATTGAAACAAATGACAAATTTATATCAAAGCTACAGGTTAAATAGTGAATTTTTGAAACTGTTGATTTTTCTCTATAATCCTTTACGTATTTAAAAGATTTTTAACGATTTTCAGTTATGTACATTAATTATTTACAGTGTTATGATTTTTTTTGTAACTGTTTGATGTTTCAACGCACACTTAAAATGACCGACCTTATAGGTAGCTCGATGAAAACAATTATAACTCCGAAAATAAAAGTGCTATAAAGATAAAATTTTGTAATCATATTCTTGAAACATAAATCAATTTATATAAAAATCAACGTCTTTTGATATATACTAATTTGCATGCTATAGCTATTGAAACAAATTACATCTTTATATCAACGCTACGGGTTAAATAGCAAACTTTTGAGACTTGAGATTTTTTTCCATTATTCTGTATGTATTTAAAATAGTTTTGTAGATTTTGAGTCATCTATGTTAATTAGTTTGAGTGTTATGATTTTTTTATAACGGTTTGATGTTCCAACGTACACCTAAAATGACCGACCTTATAGGTAGCTGGATGAAAAAAATTATAACTCGAAAAATATAAATGCTATAAACATAAAATTTTGCAATCATGTTCCTAAGATATAAATCAATTTAAATAAAAATCAACATCTTTTGTTATTTACTAGTTTGCATGCTATAGCTATTGAAACAAATGACAACTTTATATCAAAGCTACAGGTTAAATAGTGAATTTTTGAAACTGTTGATTTTTCTCTATAATTCTTTAAGTATTTAAAAGATTTTTAGCGATTTTCATTTATGTACGTTAATTATTTACAGTGTTATGATTTTTTTTGTAACTGTTTGATGTTTCAAGGCACACCTAAAATGACCAATCTTATAGGTAGCTCTATGAAAAAAATTATAACTCAAAAAATAAAAGTGCTATAAACATAAAATTTTGTAATCATATTACTGAAACATAAATAAATTTATTTAAAAATCAACGTCTTTTGATATTTACTAATTTGCATGCTATAGCTATTGAAACAAATGACATTTTTATATCAACGCCACAGGTTAAATAGTAAACTTTTAATACTGTTGATTTTTTTCCATTATCCTGTATGTATTTAAAATAGTTTTGTAGATTTTGAGTCATTTTTGTTAATTAGTTTGAGTGTTATGATTTTTTTATAACGGTTTGATGTTTTAACGCACACCCAAAATGGCCGACCTTATAGGTAGCTCGATGAAAACAATTGTAACTCGCAAAATAAAAATGCTATAAACATAAACATTTGCAATCATGTTCCTAAAACATAAGTAAATTTAAATAAAAATCAACGACTTATGTTATTTATGAATTGTTTTGTAACTGTTTGATGTTTCAACGCACACCTAAAATGACCGACCTTATAGGTAGCTAGATGAAAAAAATTATAACTCCGAAAATAAAAGTGCTATAAACATAAAATTTTGTAATCATATTCTTGAAACATAAATCAATTTATATAAAAATCGACGTCTTTTGTTATTTACTAATTTGCATGCTATAGCTATTGAAACAAATGACATCTATATATCAACGCCACAGGTTAAATAGTAAACTTTTGAGACTGTTGATTTTTTTCCTTTATTCTGTATGTATTTAAAATAGTTTTGTAGATTTTGAGTCATCTATGTTAATTAGTTTGATTGTTATGATTTTTTTATAACGGTTTGATGTTTCCCCGCACACCCAAAATGACCGACCTTATAGGTAGCTCGATGAAAAAAATTATAACTCGAAAAATATAAATGCTATAAACATAAAATTTTGCAATCATGTTCCTAAGATATAAATCAATTTAAATAAAAATCAAGATCTTTTGTTATTTACTAGTTTGCATGCTATAGCTATTGAAACAAATGACATCTTTATATCAACGCTACAGGTTAAATAGTAAACTTTTGAGACTATTGATTTTTCTCTATAATTCTTTATGTATTTAAAAGGTTCTTGACGCTTTTGAGTTATGTATATTAATAATTTTGAGTGTTATGAATTTTTTTGTAACGGTTTGATGTTTCAACGCACACCCAAAATGGCCGACCTTATAGGTAGCTCGATGAAAACAATTGTAACTTGCAAAATAAAAATGCTATAAACATAAACATTTGCAATCATGTTCCTAAAACATAAGTAAATTTAAATAAAAATCAACGACTTGTGTTATTTACTAATATTCATGTTATAGCTATTGAAACAAATGACAACTTTATATCAAAGCTACAGGTTAAATAGTGAGTTTTTGAAACTGTTGACTTTTCTCTATAATCCTTTAAGTATTTAAAAGATTTTTAGCGATTTTCAGTTATGTACGTTAATTATTTACAATGTTATGATTGTTTTTGTAACTGTTTGATGTTTCAACGCACACCTAAAATGACCGAGCTTATAGGTAGCTCGATGAAAACAATTATAACTCCGAAAATAATAGTGCTATAAACATAAAATATTGTAATCGTATTCTTGAAACATAAATCAATTTATATAAAAATCGACGTCTTTTGTTATTTACTAATTTGCATGCTATAGCTATTGAAACAAATGACATCTTTATATCAACGCCACAGGTTAAATAGTAAACTTTTGAGACTGTTGATTTTTTTCCATTATTCTGTATGTATTTAAAATAGTTTTGGAGATTTTGAGTCATCTATGTGAATTAGTTTGAGTGTTATGATTTTTTTATAACGGTTTGATGTTTTAACGCACACCCAAAATGGCCGACCTTATAGGTAGCTCGATGAAAACAATTGTAACTCGCAAAATAAAAATGCTATAAACATAAACATTTGCAATCATGTTCCTAAAACATAAGTAAATTTAAATAAAAATCAACGACTTATGTTATTTACTAATATTCATGTTATACCTATTGAAACAAATGACAACTTTATATCATAGCTACAGGTTAAATAGTGAGTTTTTGAAACTGTTGATTTTTCTCTATAATCCTTTAAGTATTTAAAAGATTTTTAGCGATTTTCAGTTATGTACGTTAATTATTTACAGTGTTATGAATTTTTTTGTAACTGTTTGATGTTTCAAAGCACACTTAAAATGACCGACCTTATAGGTAGCTCGATGAAAACAATTATATCTCCGAAAATAAAAGTGCTATAAAGATAAAATTTTGTAATCATATTCTTGAAACATAAATCAATTTATATAAAATTCGATGTCTTTTGTTATTTACTAATTTGCATGCTATAGCTATTGAAACAAATGACATCTTTATATCAACGCTACAGGTTAAATAGTAAACTTTTGAGACTATTGATTTTTCTCTATAATTCTTTATGTATTTAAAAGGTTTTTTGACGATTTTGAGTTATGTATATTAATAATTTTGAGTGTTATGAATTTTTTTGTAACGGCTTGATATTTCAACGCACACCCAAAATGGCCGACCTTATAGGTAGCTCGATGAAAACAATTGTAACTTGCAAAACAAAAATGCTATAAACATAAACATTTGCAATCATGTTCCTAAAACATAAGTAAATTTAAATAAAAATCAACGACTTGTGTTATTTACTAATATTCATGTTATAGCTATTGAAACAAATGACAAATTTATATCAAAGCTACAGGTTAAATAGTGAATTTTTGAAACTGTTGATTTTTCTCTATAATCCTTTACGTATTTAAAAGATTTTTAACGATTTTCAGTTATGTACATTAATTATTTACAGTGTTATGATTTTTTTTGTAACTGTTTGATGTTTCAACGCACACTTAAAATGACCGACCTTATAGGTAGCTCGATGAAAACAATTATAACTCCGAAAATAAAAGTGCTATAAAGATAAAATTTTGTAATCATATTCTTGAAACATAAATCAATTTATATAAAAATCAACGTCTTTTGATATATACTAATTTGCATGCTATAGCTATTGAAACAAATTACATCTTTATATCAACGCTACGGGTTAAATAGCAAACTTTTGAGACTTGAGATTTTTTTCCATTATTCTGTATGTATTTAAAATAGTTTTGTAGATTTTGAGTCATCTATGTTAATTAGTTTGAGTGTTATGATTTTTTTATAACGGTTTGATGTTCCAACGTACACCTAAAATGACCGACCTTATAGGTAGCTGGATGAAAAAAATTATAACTCGAAAAATATAAATGCTATAAACATAAAATTTTGCAATCATGTTCCTAAGATATAAATCAATTTAAATAAAAATCAACATCTTTTGTTATTTACTAGTTTGCATGCTATAGCTATTGAAACAAATGACAACTTTATATCAAAGCTACAGGTTAAATAGTGAATTTTTGAAACTGTTGATTTTTCTCTATAATTCTTTAAGTATTTAAAAGATTTTTAGCGATTTTCATTTATGTACGTTAATTATTTACAGTGTTATGATTTTTTTTGTAACTGTTTGATGTTTCAAGGCACACCTAAAATGACCAATCTTATAGGTAGCTCTATGAAAAAAATTATAACTCAAAAAATAAAAGTGCTATAAACATAAAATTTTGTAATCATATTACTGAAACATAAATAAATTTATTTAAAAATCAACGTCTTTTGATATTTACTAATTTGCATGCTATAGCTATTGAAACAAATGACATTTTTATATCAACGCCACAGGTTAAATAGTAAACTTTTAATACTGTTGATTTTTTTCCATTATCCTGTATGTATTTAAAATAGTTTTGTAGATTTTGAGTCATTTTTGTTAATTAGTTTGAGTGTTATGATTTTTTTATAACGGTTTGATGTTTTAACGCACACCCAAAATGGCCGACCTTATAGGTAGCTCGATGAAAACAATTGTAACTCGCAAAATAAAAATGCTATAAACATAAACATTTGCAATCATGTTCCTAAAACATAAGTAAATTTAAATAAAAATCAACGACTTATGTTATTTATGAATTGTTTTGTAACTGTTTGATGTTTCAACGCACACCTAAAATGACCGACCTTATAGGTAGCTAGATGAAAAAAATTATAACTCCGAAAATAAAAGTGCTATAAACATAAAATTTTGTAATCATATTCTTGAAACATAAATCAATTTATATAAAAATCGACGTCTTTTGTTATTTACTAATTTGCATGCTATAGCTATTGAAACAAATGACATCTATATATCAACGCCACAGGTTAAATAGTAAACTTTTGAGACTGTTGATTTTTTTCCTTTATTCTGTATGTATTTAAAATAGTTTTGTAGATTTTGAGTCATCTATGTTAATTAGTTTGATTGTTATGATTTTTTTATAACGGTTTGATGTTTCCCCGCACACCCAAAATGACCGACCTTATAGGTAGCTCGATGAAAAAAATTATAACTCGAAAAATATAAATGCTATAAACATAAAATTTTGCAATCATGTTCCTAAGATATAAATCAATTTAAATAAAAATCAAGATCTTTTGTTATTTACTAGTTTGCATGCTATAGCTATTGAAACAAATGACATCTTTATATCAACGCTACAGGTTAAATAGTAAACTTTTGAGACTATTGATTTTTCTCTATAATTCTTTATGTATTTAAAAGGTTCTTGACGCTTTTGAGTTATGTATATTAATAATTTTGAGTGTTATGAATTTTTTTGTAACGGTTTGATGTTTCAACGCACACCCAAAATGGCCGACCTTATAGGTAGCTCGATGAAAACAATTGTAACTTGCAAAATAAAAATGCTATAAACATAAACATTTGCAATCATGTTCCTAAAACATAAGTAAATTTAAATAAAAATCAACGACTTGTGTTATTTACTAATATTCATGTTATAGCTATTGAAACAAATGACAACTTTATATCAAAGCTACAGGTTAAATAATGAATTTTTGAAACTGTTGATTTTTCTCTATAATCCTTTACGTATTTAAAAGATTTTTAGCGATTTTCAGTTATGTACATTAATTATTTACAGTGTTATGATTTTTTTTGTAACTGTTTGATGTTTCAACGCACACCTGAAATGACCGACCTTATAGGTAGCTCGATGAAAACAATTATAACTCCGAAAATAAAAGTGCTATAAAGATAAAATTTTGTAATCATATTCTTGAAACATAAATCAATTTATATAAAAATCAACGTCTTTTGATATATACTAATTTGCATGCTATAGCTATTGAAACAAATTACATCTTTATATCAACGCTACGGGTTAAATAGCAAACTTTTGAGACTTGAGATTTTTTTCCATTATTCTGTATGTATTTAAAATAGTTTTGTAGATTTTGAGTCATCTATGTTAATTAGTTTGAGTGTTATGATTTTTTTATAACGGTTTGATGTTTCAACGTACACCTAAAATGACCGACCTTATAGGTAGTTGGATGAAAAAAATTATAACTCGAAAAATATAAATGCTATAAACATAAAATTTTGCAATCATGTTCCTAAGATATAAATCAATTTAAATAAAAATCAACATCTTTTGTTATTTACTAGTTTGCATGCTATAGCTATTGAAACAAATGACATCTTTATATCAACGCTACAGGTTAAATAGTAAACTTTTGAGACTATTGATTTTTCTCTATAATTCTTTATGTATTTAAAAGGTTCTTGACGCTTTTGAGTTATGTATATTAATAATTTTGAGTGTTATGAATTTTTTTGTAACGGTTTGATGTTTCAACGCACACCCAAAATGGCCGACCTTATAGGTAGCTCGATGAAAACAATTGTAACTTGCAAAATAAAAATGCTATAAACATAAACATTTGCAATCATGTTCCTAAAACATAAGTAAATTTAAATAAAAATCAACGACTTGTGTTATTTACTAATATTCATGTTATAGCTATTGAAACAAATGACAACTTTATATCAAAGCTACAGGTTAAATAATGAATTTTTGAAACTGTTGATTTTTCTCTATAATCCTTTACGTATTTAAAAGATTTTTAGCGATTTTCAGTTATGTACATTAATTATTTACAGTGTTATGATTTTTTTTGTAACTGTTTGATGTTTCAACGCACACCTGAAATGACCGACCTTATAGGTAGCTCGATGAAAACAATTATAACTCCGAAAATAAAAGTGCTATAAAGATAAAATTTTGTAATCATATTCTTGAAACATAAATCAATTTATATAAAAATCAACGTCTTTTGATATATACTAATTTGCATGCTATAGCTATTGAAACAAATTACATCTTTATATCAACGCTACGGGTTAAATAGCAAACTTTTGAGACTTGAGATTTTTTTCCATTATTCTGTATGTATTTAAAATAGTTTTGTAGATTTTGAGTCATCTATGTTAATTAGTTTGAGTGTTATGATTTTTTTATAACGGTTTGATGTTTCAACGTACACCTAAAATGACCGACCTTATAGGTAGTTGGATGAAAAAAATTATAACTCGAAAAATATAAATGCTATAAACATAAAATTTTGCAATCATGTTCCTAAGATATAAATCAATTTAAATAAAAATCAACATCTTTTGTTATTTACTAGTTTGCATGCTATAGCTATTGAAACAAATGACAACTTTATATCAAAGCTACAGGTTAAATAGTGAATTTTTGAAACTGTTGATTTTTCTCTATAATTCTTTAAGTATTTAAAAGATTTTTAGCGATTTTCATTTATGTACGTTAATTATTTACAGTGTTATGATTTTTTTTGTAACTGTTTGATGTTTCAAGGCACACCTAAAATGACCAATCTTATAGGTAGCTCTATGAAAAAAATTATAACTCAAAAAATAAAAGTGCTATAAACATAAAATTTTGTAATCATATTACTGAAACATAAATAAATTTATTTAAAAATCAACGTCTTTTGATATTTACTAATTTGCATGCTATAGCTATTGAAACAAATGACATTTTTATATCAACGCCACAGGTTAAATAGTAAACTTTTAATACTGTTGATTTTTTTCCATTATCCTGTATGTATTTAAAATAGTTTTGTAGATTTTGAGTCATCTATGTTAATTAGTTTGAGTGTTATGATTTTTTTATAACGGTTTGATGTTTTAACGCACACCCAAAATGGCCGACCTTATAGGTAGCTCGATGAAAACAATTGTAACTCGCAAAATAAAAATGCTATAAACATAAACATTTGCAATCATGTTCCTAAAACATAAGTAAATTTAAATAAAAATCAACGACTTATGTTATTTATGAATTGTTTTGTAACTGTTTGATGTTTCAACGCACACCTAAAATGACCGACCTTATAGGTAGCTAGATGAAAAAAATTATAACTCCGAAAATAAAAGTGCTATAAACATAAAATTTTGTAATCATATTCTCGAAACATAAATCAATTTATATAAAAATCCACATCTTTTGTTATTTACTAATTTTCATGTTATAGCTATTGAAACAAATGACATCTTTATATCAACGCTACGGGTTAAATAGTAAACTTTTGATACTGTTGATTTTTTTCCATTATCCTGTATGTATTTAAAATAGTTTTGTAGATTTTGAGTCATCTATATTAATTAGTTTGAGTGTTATGATTTTTTTATAACGGTTTGATGTTTCAACGCACACCCAAAATGGCCGACCTTATAGGTAGCTCGATGAAAAAAATTGTAACTCGCAAAAACAAAATGCTATAAACATAAACTTTTGCAATCATGTTCCTAAAATATAAGTAAATTTAAATAAAAATCAACGACTTATGTTATTTACTAATTTTCATGTTATAGCTATTGAAACAAATGACAACTTTATATCAAAGCTACAGGTTAAAGAGTGAATTTTTGAAACTGTTGATTTTTCTCTATAATCCTTTACGTATTTAAAAGATTTTTAGCGATTTTCAGTTATTTGCGTTAATTATTTACAGTGTTATGAATTTTTTTGTAACTGTTTGATGTTTCAACGCACACTTAAAATGACCGACCTTATAGGTAGCTCGATGAAAACAATTATAACTCCAAAAATAAAAGTGCTATAAAGATAAAATTTTGTAATCATATTCTTGCAACATAAATAAATTTATATAAAAATCAACGTCTTTTGATATTTACTAATTTGCATGCTATAGCTATTGAAACAAATGACATCTTTATATCAGCGCCACAGGTTAAATAGTGAACTTTTGAGTCTGTTGATTTTTTTCCATTATTCTGTATGTATTTAAAATAGTTTTGGAGATTTTGAATCATCTATGTTAATTAGTTTGAATGTTATGATTTTTTTTATAACAATTTGATATTTCAACGCACGCCCAAAATGACCGACCTTATAGGTAGCTCGATGAAAAAAATTGTAACTCGCAAAATAAAAATGCTATAAACATAAACATTTGCAATCATGTTCCGAAAACATAAGTAAATTTAAATAAAAATCAACGACTTATGTTATTTACTAATTTTCATGTTATAGCTATTGAAACAAATGACAACTTTATATCAAAGCTACAGGTTAAATAGTGAATTTTGAAACTGTTGATTTTTTTCTATAATCCATTACGTATTTAAAAGATTTTTAGCGATTTTCAGTTATGTACGTTAATTATTTACAGTGTTATGAATTTTTTTGTAACTGTTTGATATTTCAAGGCACACCTAAAATGACGGACCTTATAGGTAGCTCGATGAAAAAAATTATAACTCCGAAAATAAAAGTGCTATAAACATAAAATGTTGTAATCATATTCTCGAAACATAAATCAATTTATATAAAAATCTACATCTTTTGTTATTTACTAATTTGCATGCTATAGCTATTGAAACAAATGACATCTTTATATCAACGCCACAGCTTAAATAGTAAACTTTTGATACTGTTGATTTTTTTCCATTATCCTGTATGTATTTAAAATAGTTTTGTAGATTTTGAGTCATCTATGTTAATTAGTTTGAGTGATATGATTTTTTTATAACGGTTTGATGTTTCAACGCACACCCAAAATGACCGACCTTATAGGTAGCTCGATGAAAACAATTGTAACTCGCAAAATAAAAATGCTATAAACATAAACATTTGCTATCATGTTCCTAAAACATAAGTAAATTTAAATAAAAATCAACGACTTATGTTATTTACTAATTTTCATGTTATAGCTATTGAAACAAATGACAACTTTATATCAAAGCTATAGGTTAAATAGCGAGTTTTTGAAACTGTTGATTTTTCTCTATATTCCTTTAAGTATTTAAAATATTTTTAGCGATTTTCAGTTATGTACATTAATTATTTACAGTGTTATGAATTTTTTGTAACTGTTTGATGTTTCAAGGCACACCTAAAATGACCGACCTTATAGGTAGATCGATGAAAAAAATTATAACTCCGAAAATAATAGTGCTATAAACATAAAATATTGTAATCGTATTCTTGAAACATAAATCAATTTATATAAAAATCGACGTCTTTTGTTATTTACTAATGTGCATGCTATAGCTATTGAAACAAATGACATTTTTATATCAACGCCACAGGTTAAATACTAAACTTTTGATACTGTTGATTTTTTTCCATTATCCTGTATGTATTTAAAATAGTTTAGTTGTAGATTTTGAGTCATCTATGTTAATTAGTTTGAGTGTTATGATTTTTTATAACGGTTTGATGTTTCAACGCACACCCAAAATGACCGACCTTATAGGTAGCTCGATGAAAACAATTGTAACTCGCAAAATAAAAATGCTATAAACATAAACATTTGCAATCATGTTCCTAAAACATAAGTAAATTTAAATAAAAATCAACGACTTATGTTATTTACTAATTTTCATGTTATAGCTATTGAAACAAATGACAACTTTATATCAAAGCTATAGGTTAAATAGCGAGTTTTTGAAACTGTTGATTTATCTCTATATTCCTTTAAGTATTTAAAAGATTTTTAGCGATTTTCAGTTATGTTCGTTAATTATTTACAGTGTTATGATTTTTTTTGTAACTGTTTGATGTTTCAAGGCAGACCTAAAATGACCGACCTTATAGGTAGCTCGATGAAAAAAATTATAACTCCGAAAATAAAAGTGCTATAAACATAAAATTTTGTAATCATATTCTCGAAACATAAATCAATTTATATAAAAATCGACATCTTTTGTTATTTACTAATTTCCATGTTATAGCTATTGAAACAAATTACATCTTTATATCAACGCTACGGGTTAAATAGTAAACTTTTGTGACTGTTGATTTTTTTCCATTATTCTGTTTGTATTTAAAATAGTTTTGTAGATTTTGAGTTATCTATGTTAATTAGTTTGAGTGTTATGATTTTTTTTTTAACTGTCTAATATTTCAACGCACACCCAAAATGACGGATATTAGAGGTAGATCGATGAAAAAATTATAACTCGAAAAATAAAAGTGATATAAACATAAAATTTTGCAATCATGTTCTTAAAACATAAATGAATGCATTGTTTCTCAATTTTTTTTATGAATCAGGCGTAAATTAATAAATGAAACTAAAATTAAAGCATAGAAAGTAACGGATAACAGTTCAGTGCATAGTTCAAGTTATTTGAAATAGTGGACGGGCATAGTCTGGTTGGTTGAAGACGTTTTCGTTAAAACAATCCTTATACATCAGTGATGTATTCGGAAAATAATTATATACCTATTACGTAGGTAGTTATGTGAGTTTATATGCAACACGAATGAAAATAAAAAATTGTATTAATAATAATTACAGTGAATGTAATGTGCATCTACATTAAGACGTGCATTTCACGCATATCAATTTTCATAATGCCCCTTAATCGCAATCATAATTGTACAAATTAACATTTAAAGTATAATGCGCGCGCTGATATACACCGATGCGCTTCCTGTATATTTTTAATCGGATCCCGTTACTGATTGATAACACTGGTGGCGAATTTTGTTTAGCGCAATTACGATGGTAATGCGTGTGCATCCGCTAATGGGCATTGCGAGCACAGCGCTGGATGGGTACCGTTCGGGCATATAAATATGCGATTAGTGGAAAGCGCCGCCGCCGATAAGGGCCAATCGCGTCAAATTGATAAGCGCGCAAAGTGGTGATAAGTGTGCCTTTGTGTGTACTGAATGGTGGCGCGATAACGGTGCTATCGGCGCTTTTCCCTGATAAGACCTACATGGTGCGTTTCGACAAGTGGGCGATAGCACCCGCAATGTGCATCCAATTATTGGCACATCGGTGTGTTTGTGTGTGTATGTGTGTGTGTGTGTTTACATTTCCTGAATGTTTGTAAGTGTGGATTTTGCGAATAATATTGAGGTAGCAAATCAATAACTGGCAAGAATTGGATGTCCAGAGTCGCATTCAAAAATATGTCTGATGATTGTTGTTAAATTCTAAACAATATTTAGAAAGTTTCAAAAAAAAAATCGTGGGGGATAAATTGATAAAAATTCAATTTGTTTTGTTGCAAATATTGTTCAATAAGAGCTAACAAAATTAACTTAAATTTGTTTTTTTTTTAATTTTATGGTTACTAAGACATAAGTGAATAATTGTAGAAAAAAATATTTTTTTTGTACACTCCGTTTAGTAGCAATCCACCGAGATATATATTTTGATATGTAAAAAATGAATTGCTTTTCTACTAACTAATAATCCCAAAATCACCTTTGTTTTCATTTCAATTATTTTTATTACAAGATTTTAAGAGCGTGCGCGACATGGCGCCTGTAATCCGACCGAATTTGGATGAACAGTTTTTTTTTTATGGATTTCCTTAAGTCGTTTTTTCTGTGCGCCCCGTATTTATAGCTTAATTCTTGTGATAGCTAATGCCGCCGGCGCCTGGCCTGGCCATTGTCACACGGTGTAGTCTTCGGGTATCAAAGTGACACCGCTCTCTCCTCTCGAGCGGTTAATAGTGCGGTCACACACTCGCTCAACAAGGGCGGCTAATGTAACCACCCAACCTACGCCCGTGTGCACTCATCGAAAAAAACAAGAACACTTTGAGCGCATAAAGTTACTCTCCGATACAAATAATTCTTGAATAGAGAGAGTTTTTATTTTAGACGCTAAACATTGTAATGTGAAATTTATTTTAGTTTTAAAACGATAACCAGCATTCTTGGATATTACTTGAAATTATTTATTTTTTTAAAATGGTATATTTCGACTGTATGTATCGAAATGTTGATGAAATTATTTTCATAACACAATCCGTTGCAGAGGAACAAGCACTGTAATGTTGAAGTATATCCAGAAATTGCACCAATAGTTAGTTGTATGGTGCCAATTTTGTATTTCAGAGGGGTAACATATTATATTCTAATGATATTTTAAGCCGAATAAATCCTCAATAGATACAGACATGAAATTTTGATGAAATTATTTTTATATCACAATCCGTTGCAGAAGAACAATCACTGCAATGTTGAAGTTTATTCAGAATTTCACTATTTTTATTCAGTGTCCCTCAATTCCACCAGCTGTTATCGCCAACAATAACTATAGAAAGTGTATATATCGGATATAACAAAAAACAAAAACTTCTATATTTATAGGGCTATCAGACGTGAGGCTTTTTTCCGTCAAGGGAGAAGCTCAGAGGAGTTTAATCACAAGATATTTACCTTAACTTCACAGAAAGCCTCTGAAAACTGTGGAAGATGATTCGCGAAAATTCACCCTGATGGGGATCGAACTCAGGCTCCCAAATGTTTAGTACGAGACGGACGACACGTCTAACCAATCGTCTGTAGCTGGGTTAAAAAAATTTTCGTATTTTTTTAAATTGTGGAAAATACAGTTCCCACCATACAATTAATTAGTTCTACTTGATGATACCAGGGAATGATACCTAACAATTTTTCTTGGGGGCATAATATTAAACACAATTTGAGCATTAATTTTTAATTGTGCCCCACGAACCCAGGCGCCGTTAATCATTTAGTCTGACAGTGATATTATTAACCATCTCAATTAAAAAAAAAACGTTAATTAACTACGCGCGTCGCGGCGGCATTAGGCAAAGCGCGCCCCGTCAATAGACGAGCGCAGGTATTCCGCACTCTATCTTATCTGCGGTTCATTAGTTGCACTCATTATCTGCGGAGGACATGTGCCCCGGCTACAAGCCTCGTGCAGCTTGCATTTTGGCACCAAGTCTGCAGGGCGGAGAGATTGTAAAAGAGAAGGGTGGTTTAACACGCATGGAGCTGTGAAAACCAACAGATAATTTTTATTCACCAACGTTCTATAAATCTATCAATAACTATTGAACCCAATAATTAGCAACAATAAATACATTATCTAGAGGATACTCTAGTAGTTACTTTAGATCCTCTCTATTGCAAACACTGAATAATTAAACAAAAGGTGTAATTAAAGTAAGTTCCAATCACAAACGGTATTAGCTATTGAACCCATAAGTATTCGTTGTTATAGCAACAATAAATAAATGATCTAAGGTATGTAGTTACTTTAGATTCTCTCTATTGGAAACACTGAATAATCAAACAAAAGGTGTCCAGCTGTTTTGGCAATTGCTGTCACAATGACGTTGTCAATTTATCTATCAATAGCTTATGGGACCTATAAAGTTTATGGGATGTTGATGAATGGCATTAAAGTAATATTTGCTATTAGCATTATTCTCAATAATTAATTAATAATATATGTCACTATCTTTTTATGAATTATTATAATGTTATAAACAATTTTTTTTTCTAAAACAAATGTCAAACAGCTTAAATAGCACTTGTGATTGGAGCTTTGATGACACCTTTTGTTTAATTATTCAGTGTTCCCAATAGAGAGAATCCAAAGTAACTGCATTCACCGTTGTTGTTGAAAAAAAATGTTTTCGATTTTATAGAATTCATACTATGAGCGTAAAAGTTAAAAAATAAAAATATATAGAAGGAAAAATATGTCAAGATATAGACTTTCCATTTTCCATTGTTATTTTGTTGTAAATATTGTGTAATTTTTTAGATCAATCATATGACGGATTCATGGTCAAAAATAATAATAATGAAATATGTTCGACTTGGTCGTCAAAAAAAAAATACTTATAATCAAAATTTTCCAATTTCCTTTGGGCATCTGGTGCACTGATATGTTCTGCAGTAAGATCAGTAAAAAAAAGTAAATAAAATATGTCGCATAATTTTTGTATCGTCCCAGTCTCTAAAATCGGTATATCGAGATATGAGCGTAAATGTTAAAAAATAAAAAATAAATAGAAGGAAAAATATGTCAAGATAGAGACTTTCCATTTTTCATTGTCAATTTGTTGTAAATATTGTGTAATTTTTTAAAATCAATCATATGACGGATTCATGGTCAAAAATAATAATAATGAAATATGTTCGACTTGGTCGTCAAAAAAAAAATACTTATAATCAAAATTTTCCAATTTCCTTCGGGCATCTGATGCACTGATATGTTCTGCAGTAAGATCAGTAAAAAAAAAATATGTCGCATAATTTTTTTATCGTCCCAACCTCTAAAATCAGCAAATCGAGATAGGAATGTAAAAGTTAAAAATAAAAAATAAATTGAAGGAAAAATATGTTAAGATAGAGACTTTTCATTTTCCATTGTTATTTTGTTGTAAATATTGTGTAATTTTTTAAAATCAATCATATGACGGATTCATTGTCAAAAATAATTATAATGAAATATGTTCGACTTGGTCGTCGAAAAAAAAATACTTATAATCAAAATTTTCCAATTTCTTTTGGGCATCTGGTGCACTGAGATGTTCTACAGTAAGATCAGTAAAAAAAATAAATAAAATATATCGCATAATTTTTTTATCGTCCCAGCCTCTAAAATCGGTATATCGAGATATGAGCGTAAATATTAAAAAATAAAAATAAATAGAAAGAAAAATATGTCAAGATAGAGACTTTTAATTTTTCATTGTCAATTTGTTGTAAAGATTATGTAATTTTTTCAAATCAATTATATGGCGGATTCATGGTCAAAAATAATAATAATGAAATATGTTCGACTTGGTCGTCGAAAAAAAAAATACTTATAATCAAAATTTTCCAATTTCCTTCGGGCATCTAGTACACTAATATATTCTGCATTAAAATCAGTAAGAAAATTTAAAAAACCAAACTATGGCTATTCACTATTTCAAATGGCTTGAACTCTGCACTACACTGTTATCCATTACTTTCTATGAATCAATTATTTTCATTTATTGATGTACGCTTAATTCAAAAAAAAAAAAATGTGAGAAACAATGTAGTGCATAGTTCAAGTCGTTTGAAATAGTGGACTGGCATAGTTTGGTTGGTGGGGGCCACCCGCCCACCCCACCTTCGCTCGCATAGTTTTTTCATTGGATATAGATGTTTTATATTGTTTTAACTATTCCAAGAAGAGTGTTTTATTATGGAAAAGCTATGCAAACAAAGGTGGGGTGGGCGGGTGTCCCCCACCAACCAAACTATGCCCATTCAATATTTCAAATGGCTTGAACTCTGCACTACACTGTTATCCATTACTTTCTATGAATCAATTATTTTCATTTATTGATGTACGCTTAATTCAAAAAAAAATGTGAGAAACAATGTAGTGCATAGTTCAAGTCGTTTGAAATAGTGGACTGGCATAGTTTGGTTGGTGGGGGCCACCCGCCCACCCCACCTTCGCTCGCATAGTTTTTTCATTGGATATAGATGTTTTATATTGTTTAAACTATTCCAAGAAGAGTGTTTTCCATAATTTTTTTTATCGACCCAGCCTCTAAAATCAGCAAATCGAGATAGGAATGTAAAAGTTAAAAATAAAAAATAAATAGAAGGAAAAATATGTGAAGATAGAGACTTTCCATTTACCATTGTCATTTTGTTGTAAACGTTGTGTAATTTATTCAAACCAATTGTATGAAGGATTCATGGTCAGAAATAATGATAATGAAATTTGTTCGACTTGGTCGCCGAAAAAAAAATACTTAAAAAAATCTTCAAAATTCCTTCGGGTATCTGGTGCACTGATATGTTCTGCAGTAAGACCAGTAAAAAACTTAAACAAAATATGTCGCATAATGTTTTTATTGACCCAGTCTCTAAAATCTGAATATTGATCAGTAAAAAAATTAAACAAAAAATGACGCATAATTTTTTTATCGACCCAGCCTCTAAAATCGGCATATCGAGATATTAGCGTAAAAGTTAAAAATAAAAAATAAATTGAAGATAAAATGTGTCAAGATAGAGACTTTCCAGTCTCCATTGTCATTTTATTGCAAACATTGTGCAATTTTTTCAAATTAATCGTATAATGGATTCATGATCAAAAATAATAATTTACGTTAAAACATATATTATTATATAAGAGCGCCTATAAAAATAATTAATAAAAATATAGCACTATATATTATGGTCGGCAAGACATAAACAAAAGATTCCTCAAAA
Organism: Lordithon lunulatus; assembly: GCA_963942505.1. Lineage (NCBI taxonomy): Eukaryota > Metazoa > Arthropoda > Insecta > Coleoptera > Staphylinidae > Lordithon > Lordithon lunulatus. The sequence goes on from OZ012667.1 coordinate 66,419,104, forward strand.
TTTGGATTTTATTGGTCACCCCAATTGGTCAGTATAGATCCGTAACAGCAAATTATTTGAAATATTGAATTGGATGATAGATCGAATTGAAAAATATAACGCGTTCTATTTGTCAAGAACAAATTGTATGGGGGGATGATATATGAATTCATTTCTTGAACAACTTTTGAGCTAAGAAATTGTCTGGTCTAAAACGACCTTAAATGAATTGCATTGAATATAGTTGAGTTGAAATATTGCAACGTGAGTGAATTTCAGCGTAATAACGCGATAACAATCCCATACGAGTAATTATTGTAATTTCCGACAATGTATTACTCTCGATTCATTTACAAATGATTTATGTAGTACATACGGGCGCGCATTATTGCGATATGAAATGTTATGTAGCTAAATGCGCGGGCCGAGTCGCCGATAGCTTATCTGCCTCATTATCGCCTCGAACTATTCCCACTGACACTAATTATTCCGATAGGGCTTATCACTCATTTCCGCGATAGAGGCCGCTATGCACCGACAAACTTTACTACTACTGTTTTTAAATTGATTAAAACTCTCAATGATAGAACATACTAATAACAGATCTAAATGTTTTATTTTTGTATGTTGCTAAAATGAAAACAGTTTCAATTACACTCGAATCGTCTAATAACAATATAAATAGAAATCACTTAATATATGTGTATCTTCAAAGCAAATACTTAGTTACAATAGTATTTCTACTTAGTAGTAGTTTTGACGAAATCATTTTTATATTATTCCAGCACTGTCGTTTTTGATCATTGAACAAAAAACCACTGGTTTGAGAATATGTTTATTGTGAAATAGTTCTTTATCAAGCTTTAGTTGTTTTGTAAAAATGCTGCCACATTTTTAAAATAGAAAAATAGAAAATTTCATTATTACCCCCAATAATTTAATTTTCATCCCATTTAGAGTAATTTACTCCGATTTCCCGACCGCTGATTTAAAGTTTTATTCTTTTGTGTAACATTGGTACTTTTGAGATAGATACATCTGCTTTTGGTATGGCCGGATTCTTTTTGGGTGTGCACATGTGTATAAGGTGTACCGTGTCGTGTTAAAGGAGTACCTCGGGATACCTGTTGGGTGTGTCTAAACGTGTAATAACCCACCTGACGTCATGATCACAATGGCTGCATCTGAGCCGTGTGTACCATAAATATATTAATAAAACTTTATAAATGATATATTATCAATGTGTACAATACTTGTTTTTAAACAAGCCCTTGATTTCAAGCAAAGCGATGTATTTCTTCAGAGCTTTATTAGTCGCAGGATGTTCAGAAATGTGATAATTTTTTGAATATATTTCTCTACAGTCAACAGTATGCACTATTAAAAATATTTTATAAGAATTGGACATCTTCTACATACTATAACCAGGGAGGGAGAGTCCAACTGCGTGAATTCGTGTCGCAAATGTGCGCACGGACAGACAACCAGACGTAAACCCAAAACTACGGATTATGGTCTTAAATTCTTTAAAAAAAAGTTTCAGATCCAAAAATAAAGTGTTTTATGAAGTTATATCAAGTCTATGCCATTCCCATCGAATGGAAATTAATGGAATTTATTTGTTTAAATTAATAATTATTATTTTGGGGCATACTGACTAATGATGGTTTTAATGGCATTGCTCAAATGGAAAATGTACACTAAACATTTTCCATTTGTGCACCGTACCCAATACCATTAAAACCCAGAAAGTCAAAAATTTGTATATAATCTAAAACTATGTTTCGGTGTGTGCCCCCGTTGTGATTTCAAGTGCGGCCGTTTCGGAGGTTGGGTGGCCCGGCGATAAAGAGATTCGCAGACAGGGAAACCCCTGACACTCGACACCGCACGTGCACTCAAATTTAACATAAAAACTACCTTGCCTTTCTAAATTTCTAGAAACTGGCAAAACAAACTGAGTTGTGAAGGAATTATGTAACCTGTCAGATTTTTAAAGTATACTTGATGGTAATTAGCTCTGTCCAATGTAAATATTCATATTGTGTATGCAGATTTATGTCTACAGTTAACCCTTAAATGCATATTGTTGCAGAACTACAACATTACCTTTTATTTTAAAATTAAATATAAATATATATATATATATATATATATATATATATATATATATATATAAATATATATATATATATATATATATATATATATATATATATATATATATATATATATATAACGTAAAATTGTATTAAGATTTTTTATCAATTCTTCAGCTTACCACCACTACCATATATTTTTATAAAAAATGTTGGGCTTTTTTGGTAATAAAAGTTCCACAAATTGAGACTAAAACACGACTTACTATTATGAAATCAAATGCATTTTTTGCGGATTGTTACTTTTATTTTTATTTTTATGTATTTTTGTTGTTGTTAAAATTAGCCAAGCTCTGTAGCTTTACCGGTTCAATTGGAGACAATCTCGTCATCTAGACTAAATATCAAATCAAATGATTTAGTTTTAGTGTCAGATCACTGCTAGTACGACCCCTGCTTTGACGCAACGGGGGAAAGTTTTAGCAATTTTACCGAATTTTATCATTTTATAATTTATCATGTGACGCGTTTATCTTTTTGCCAAGCCCTGTAATTTTATTTTATGATAGAAAATGGTTCTTACTTTGTAGATCTTTCATTTCCAAAGAGGAAAACATATTGAAATATTGAAAAATTGAAAAATATTGTTATAAAAAGTGTACTGTTTTGGCGGTAAAGTCGATGAAGTGAAGAAAAATAAAATTAAAATTGTCCAATCAAGATTAACTTTGGCTTGTTGGATAGACAGTTTTGAACCAAATGAAAAATCTCAATACATTTTTCCCCTAAAACAAAAGACAATCCCGTCACACGATGAATAATAAAAGTGATAGAAATCGGTAAATATGCCAAAACTGCCTTGGGTCCGTTCAAAATTGAGGCCGTCCCAGAAGTGACATGGCACTGAAACTAATTTCATTTGATTTGAAATATAATCTAGATGGCGGGAAAAATGTTGAATTTGTTTCAAATTGAACGGGTAAAGCTATAGGGCTTGGCAAATTTTTGTAACGTCCAAAATTGTATTTTATGATAGAAAATGGTTTTTGATCTTATTTTGTAGATCTTTTATTTCCAAAGAGAAAAACACGAAAATATTGTTATAAAAAGTGTACCATTTTGGCGGTAAAGTCGAAGAAGTGAAGAAAAATAAAATTAAAATTGTCCAATCAAGATTAACTTTGGCTTGTTGGATAGACAGTTTTGAACCAAATGAAAAATCTCAATACATTTTTTCCCTAAAACAAAAGACAATCCCGTCACACGATGAATAATAAAAGTGATAGAAATCGGTAAATATGCCAAAACTGCCTTCGGTCCGTTCAAAATTGAGGCCGTCCCAGAAGTGATATGGCACTGAAACTCATTTCATTTGATTTGAAATATAATCTAGATGGCGGGAAAAATGTCGAATTTGTTTCAAATTGAACGGGTAAAGCTATAGGGCTTGGCAAATTTTTGTAACGTTAAAAATTGTATTTTATGATAGAAAATTATTTTTGATCTTATTTTGTAGATCTTTTATTTCCAAAGAGATAAACATGAAAATATTGTTATAAAAAGTGTACTGTTTTGGCGGTAAAGTCGATGAATTGAAGAAAAATAAAATTAAAATTGTCGAATCAAGATTAACTTTGGCCTGTTGGATAGACAGTTTTGAATCAAATGAAAAATCTCAATAATTTTTTTCCCTAAAACAAAAGACAATCCCGTCACATGATAAATAATAAAAGTGATAGAAATCGGTAAATATGCCAAAATTGCCTTCGGTCCGTTCAAAATTGAGGCCGTCCCAGAAGTGACATGGCATTGAAACTCATTTCATTTGTTTGGAAATATAATCTAGATGGCGGGAAAAATGTCGAATTTGTTTCAAATTGAACGGGTAAAGCTATAGGGCTTGGCAAATTTTTGTAACGTTAAAAATTGTATTTTATGATAGAAAATGGTTTTTGATCTTATTTCGTAGATCTTTTATTTCCAAAGAGAAAAACATGAAAATATTGTTATAAAAAGTGTACCGTTTTGGCGTCAAGGAAGTGAAAGCAATGAAAAAAAAATTGTCCAATTAAGATGAACTTTATCCTGCTGGATAGCCAATTTTGAACTAAATAAAAAATCTGAATACATATTTGCCCTAAAACAAAATTCAAACCCGTCACATGATAAATTATAAAAGTGATAAAATTCGGTAAAAATGCCAAAATTGGGGCCGTCCCAGAAGTGTCATGCCACACTGAAATTTATGTCGGTTGATTGGAAATATAGTCTAGATTGCTGAAAAAATGTCGAGATTGTTTCAAATTAAACCAGTAAAGCTATAGGACTTGGAAAATTCTGTAATTTTTTTTTTATAAAAACGTTACAGTTGTAACAGTAAAATCGAAGAAATGAGGAAAATATAAATAATAATAAACTGCAGTAATTGGATTTCATCATAGAAAGTTGTGTTTAGTCTCATTTTGTAAGTGTTTCAATTTTAATGAAGATTCTATAAAATTATTGTTAAAAATTAAGGATTTTTGAAACTTGAACAACTTTATTTCATGATCATGAGTGGTATTTAATATCATTTTGTAGGTATTTTAATTTCAAACAACATTCTAAATAAAATATTGTTTAAAAAGTATACCGTTTTATCGTTAAAGTCGAAGAAGTGATGAAAAATTAAATAAAAATTATCCTATCCTTATGCAATCACTTAGATAGACAATATTGAACAAAATAAAAATGAAAATAATTCAATTTTACCTTTAAATAAAAGACAAATCCTCTTAAAGAGGGTTTCCGCAAAAATTAAAAATATATTTTTCGCATAATTACATAGTTACTATTTTATAAATAATATCAACCTTTTTCTACCAAGGCTAAAGGCTAATGTTTGCCCATGTATCAAATTATGTCGAATAACTAATTGTTAAACAAATGAACAGAAAGAAACTAGTATATTGTAATTCCATCACTCTTCGTATTTTGTGGAAAGACAGTTACACCAATATGTCTGTGAAAAGTATATATACAATGTAGCAAATCAAGGAATCTTCCTATGTTTGCTTACGTTAATTACTTTAATATAATTAAGTAATAATATTTTGAAGTATGTTACATATGTACTTTCTGAAGAAGAATAAATCTATTATTTGTTGTACTTAAGTGTAATAAAATCCTAATAATCGCCTGTATAGTAATTGATAGTCGTTGAATATGTCTTTACATAACTAATTTGTTCCCTTTTTTTTCACCTTGCAGATGCTAAACAGGCGCCTGCACTAAAAGGAACCGCCGGTCGTCGGGGTGAAGAAGCAAAAAAAATCTACCCCCACTAGTTTTAAGCGGCCTTTTCTCTCCCACTACTACCCACCACCCTCAAAATGTTCCACGCAACCCCGACTTCAGCGACGGGCTACTCAGACGCCAGATTATCTATGGACGGTAGCGCGTCAAGTTTCCATCACCAGCACATCCAACAGTCCCCCGTGTACGTGCCCAGTAATCGCGCCACAATGCCCCAATACCCATCCCCAAGCAGCCACTTCGCGGCCTCACACCATCAAGGCTCCTGGCACGCCGCCGCCACCGGTGCCGCGGGTGGTTACGGCGACGTCGCCGGGCACGCCGCCTCCCTAGCAGCGGGCACCCACCAATTCTACGCACAAAACATGATGATGAACTCCGCGTGGCGCGCGTACGACGGCGGCCACGCCGGCGGATTCCAACGTACTTCGCCGTACGGTAAGTCTCTTTTTTTTAACTCGTTTGATAAATACCCCGCGGTTGTTTAAGAGGTGCATTAGGAGTTTCCCGATAAGACGCATCAGCGTAAATCATGCGGTTCAAAGCGGGGCCGGCTCACCGGAGAGATACCCACGCGCGCGCGAGAAAATAATCAACAAAATAAAAAATAAAATAAAAACGCCACGCCACTGAAATATATCTCACGGGCTGTCGGGGGCGCCACGCCTCCCATATTTCAGTGCGTGTGCATGTGTTATTTATATCGGGAATCAATCTCTTAAAATGCCTCCGCCACGACCGGGTAATTAATCATAAAAAACTGTATGAGATTGCACCGCTCTAGTGATTACGAGATGCTAATTTCGCTTGAGTAGTGGGCTATTTTTAAAACGCCCTCGTACAGAAATACCAGCGGGCTTAATTGAAAATAACTATGAAATTATGTATTTACGTTTTGTTAGTATTAAAACACAAATCAACATTTATATAAATATATATATATATATATATATATATATATATATATATATATATATATATATATATACATATTTTGCATATTTTGCTCTTTATTCAAAGTTTCGGCAGGATTATACTACAAATGAACCAACATTTTATAAATTTTGGTTCATTTGTAGTATAATCCTGACCAATTTTGCCCTAAAACAAAAGATAAAGTTGCCACATGATGAATTATAAAAGTGATAAAAATCAGTAAAATTGCCAAAACTATCATCTATCTCACCTAGCACTGAAACTAAGTCATTTGATTTAAAATATAGTCTAGATGGTGCGAAAAATATTTTTTTATTGTTTCAAATTGAACCAAAAAGCTTGGCAAATTTTTTGAAACTTTGTAAATTTTATTTCATGATAAGGGACCTTGTCACAGTTTTTAAGTTTATGTCATATATTTTATTGTTTTGTAAAATATGAAACCAATTGAAGTACACAAATTAATTACTTTATATAAATGGTGATTTGTGTTTTAATACAAACAAAACGTAAATTATATATTTTCATAGTTATTTTCAATTAAGCCCGTTGGTATTTATGTACGAGGGCGTTTTAAAAATATCTATATTAATACCTATATTATCTGTAGCTTTCTATCATTGTTTCTGATTCGTGACTAGAATACATTGTAATTGGTAACCAAGGTTGAATAAATTTATAATAAAGGGCTTATCACAGGTCGTGCAGATCTGTGAAGAAGTGTTTGTGACAAAATTGGGACGTGTTGTGGCGACAGTTTATTTCAAATGAACTTGTGATTGCGATAAGATTTCAGCAATGTGGCTTTAAACAAACGACAGCTACGACCCAGCGAAATAATAGAGTGAGAATGTGTAGAAAATTAAATTGAATAGCAAATGTGATATGATATGATATTAAGAACAAACGTTGACTAAAGGTGGGTTTATACTGAAATAAAATAATAATTAATAAATAAGGATTATTTAGGACCGTTCATGATCACAAATAATAATACATACTACCAACTGCGAAAAGTAAAATTTTCTACACTTATTTCTATATAAACAAGATTTTTGAATATCTACCTCTGTTTTTCAAATGCTTGTATCTTGAAAACAGGTGATGTTATGAAAAAATTGATTGGATATCTGGATTCTACATTCATTTCTATATTAAACAAGATTTTTGAATATCAACTAGATTCAGGCATATATAGATTTTATCAGTATTTTAGAAGAAAAACACGTAATTTCAACAGCCTCTGTTTTTCAAATGCTTCTATCTTGAAAACGGGTAATGTTATGAAAAAATTGATTGGATATTTGGATTCTATATTTATTTCTATATTAAACAAGATTTTTTAATATCAACTAGATTCAGACACATATAGATTATATCAGTATTTTAGAAGAAAACCACGTAATTTCAACTGCCTCTGTCTTTCAAATGCTTCTATCTTGAAAACGGGTGATGTTATTAAAAAATTGATTGGATATCTGGATTCTACATTTATTTCTATATTAAACAAGATTTTTGAATATCAACTAGATTCAGGCATATATAGATTATATCAGTATTTTAGAAAAAAAACGACGTAAATTCAACTGCCTCTGTTTTTCAAATGCTTCTATCTTGAAAACGGGTGACGTTATGAAAAAATTGATTGGATATCTGGATTCTACATTTATTTCTATATTAAACAAGATTTTTGAATATCAACTAGATTTAGGCATATATAGATTATATGAGTATTTTAGAAGAAAACCACGTAATTTCAACTGCCTCTGTCTTTCAAATGCTTATATCTTAAAAATGGGTGATGTTATGAAAAAATTGATTGGATATCTGGATTCTACATTTATTTCTATATTAAACAAGATTTTTGAATATCAACTAGATTTAGGCATATATAGATTATATGAGTATTTTAGAAGAAAACCACGTAATTTCAACTGCCTCTGTCTTTCAAATGCTTATATCTTAAAAATGGGTGATGTTATGAAAAAATTGATTGGATATCTGGATTCTACATTCATTTCTATATTAAACAAGATTTTTGAATATCAACTAGATTCAGGCATATATAGATTTTATCAGTATTTTAGAAGAAAAACACGTAATTTCAACAGCCTCTGTTTTTCAAATGCTTCTATCTTGAAAACGGGTAATGTTATGAAAAAATTGATTGGATATTTGGATTCTATATTTATTTCTATATTAAACAAGATTTTTTAATATCAACTAGATTCAGACACATATAGATTATATCAGTATTTTAGAAGAAAACCACGTAATTTCAACTGCCTCTGTCTTTCAAATGCTTCTATCTTGAAAACGGGTGATGTTATGAAAAAATTGATTGGATATCTTGATTCTACATTTATTTCTATATTAAACAAGATTTTTGAATATCAACTAGATTCAGGCATATATAGATTATATCAGTATTTTAGAAGAAAAACACGTAATTTCAACTGCCTCTGTTTTTCAAATGCTTCTATCTTGAAAACGAGTGACGTTATGAAAAAATTGATTGGATATCTGGATTCTACATTCATTTCTATATTAAACAAGATTTTTGAATATCAACTAGATTCAGGCATATATAGATTATATCAGTATTTTAGAAGAAAACCACGTAATTTCAAACACCTCTGTTTTTCATATGCTTCTATCTTGAAAACGGGTGACGTTATGAAAAAATTGATTGGATATCTGGATTCTACATTCATTTCTATATTAAACAAGATTTTTGAATATCAACTAGATTCAAGCATATATAGATTATATTAGTATTTTAGAAGAAAACCTCGTAATTTCAATTGTCTCTGTTTTTCAAATGCTTCTATCTTGAAAACGGGTATTGTTATGAAAAAATTGATTGGATATCTGGATTCTACATTCATTTCTATATTAAACAAGATTTTTGAATATCAACTAGATTCAGGCATATATAGATTATATCAGTATTTTATAAGAAAACCACGTAATTTCAACTGCCTCTGTTTTTCAAATGCTTCTATCTTGAAAACGAATGATGTTATGAAAAAATTGATTGGATATCTGGATTCTACATTCATTTCTATATTCAACAAGATTTTTGAATATCAACTAGATTCAGGCATATATAGATTATATCAGTATTTTAGAAGAAAACCACGTAATTTCAACTGCATCTGTTTTTCAAATGCTTCTATCTTGAAAACGGGTGACGTTATGAAAAAATTGATTGGATATCTGGATTCTACATTCATTTCTATATTAAACAAGATTTTTGAATATCAACTAGATTCAGGCATATATAGATTATATGAGTATTTTAGAAGAAAACCACGTAATTTCAACTGCCTCTGTTTTTCAAATGCTTCTATCTTGAAAACGGGTGATGTTATGAAAAAATTGATTGGATATCTGGATTCTACATTTATTTCTATATTAAACAAGATTTTTGAATATCAACTAGATTCAGGCATATATAGATTATATGAGTATTTTAGAAGAAAACCACGTAATTTCAACTGCCTCTGTTTTTCAAATGCTTCTATCTTGAAAACGGGTGATGTTATGAAAAAATTGATTGGATATCTGGATTCTACATTTATTTCTATATTAAACAAGATTTTTGAATATCAACTAGATTCAGGCATATATAGATTATATGAGTATTTTAGAAGAAAACCACGTAATTTCAACTGCCTCTGTTTTTCAAATGCTTCTATCTTGAAAACGGGTGATGTTATGAAAAAATTGATTGGATATCTGGATTCTACATTTATTTCTATATTAAACAAGATTTTTGAATATCAACTAGATTCAGGCATATATAGATTATATCAGTATTTTAGAAGAAAACCACGTAATTTCAACTGCCTCTGTTTTTCAAATGCTTCTATCTTGAAAACGGGTGATGTTATGAAAAAATTGATTGGATATCTGGATTCTACATTTATTTCTATATTCAATAAGATTTTTGAATATCAACTAGATTCAGGCATATATAGATTATATGAGTATTTTAGAAGAAAACCACGTAATTTCAACTGCCTCTGTTTTTCAAATGCTTTTATCTTGAAAACGGGTGATGTTATGAAAAATTGATTGGATATCTGTATTCTACATTTATTTCTATATTAAACAAGATTTTTGAATATCAACTAGATTCAGGCATATATAGATTATATCAGTATTTTAGAAGAAAACCACGTAATTTCAACTGCCGCTGTTTTTCAAATGCTTCTATCTTGAAAACAGGTGATGTTATTAAAAAATTGATTGGATATCTGGAGTCTACATTTATTTCTATATTAAACAAGATTTTTGAATATCAACTAGATTCAGGCATATATAGATTATATCTGTATTTTAGAAGAAAACCACGTAATTTCAACTGCCTCTGTTTTTCAAATGCTTCTATCTTGAAAACGGGTGATGTTATGAAAAAATTGATTGGATATCTGGATTCTACATTTATTTCTATATTAAACAAGATATTTGAATATCAACTAGATTCAGGCATATATAGATTATATCGGTATTTTAGAAGAAAACCACGTAATTTCAACTGCCTCTGTTTTTCAAATGCTTCTATCTTGAAAACGGGTGATGTTATGAAAAAATTGATTGGATATCTGGATTCTACATTTATTTCTATATTAAACAAGATTTTTGAATATCAACTAGATTCAGGCATATATAGATTATATCAGTATTTTAGAAGAAAACCACGTAATTTCAACTGCCTCTGTTTTTCAAATGCTTCTATCTTGAAAACGGGTGATGTTATGAAAAAATTGATTGGATATCTGGATTCTACATTTATTTCTATATTAAACAAGATATTTGAATATCAACTAGATTCAGGCATATATAGATTATATCGGTATTTTAGAAGAAAACCACGTAATTTCAACTGCCTCTGTTTTTCAAATGCTTTTATCTTGAAAACAGGTGATGTTATGAAAAAATTGATTAGATATCTGCATTCTACATTCATTTCTATATTAAACAAGATTTTTGAATATTAACTAGATTCAGGCATATATATAATGCTATATATATATATATATATATATATATATATATATATATATATATATCATAAATAATCATTGTAGTTATACAAGACTGTCGGTAGGAATAGTTAATAAATTAGGAGCGCACGCATTAAAAAAAAAGTATCAGAAATGTTATAATAAATTTACTACCTCGTTATTGCATTTTAAGGTCCTGATCGTGATTTCCCATTAACAACCGCAAGAAGTTTACTCGCGTGGGCACACAATGCGCCCATAAAATCCCCAGAATGTCAATAAAATTACAACCAAACAAAAATATCACGTCTCTCGTGATATCTTCGTTGGTTGTAATTTTATCATTATAATCCGTTGTAATACTAAACAATAAGTTTTATAAGAAATAATAGTCTGTTTTAGTTAATTAAAATAAGTTTTTCATGAATAAATGTTTGATTTTTGATGTAATATGTAATTTTATTCTTGTTTCATATACAAACGTTTTATATACTATTTGTTTATCACACATACACTCCCATTTTGCAGCACTTCTTACCATACATTTAGTTATTCACATTGCAATCTCATAGCCTGAATATTTGTAATCCTTCAACGTTCAGCGAGTCTCATTAAAATATTTGTAGCTGTTTAATTCATATTGATAGCTTGATGATATTTTGTTGGATTCTTGTATATAATGTTCGTGTTTTTTTTTGTTATATGTTACAGACGGTGCGGTGGAATTTCAATTCGGCGAGGGACGGGAATGCGTCAACTGCGGCGCCATTTCAACCCCGCTATGGCGTCGCGACGGCACCGGCCATTACCTGTGCAACGCCTGCGGACTTTATCATAAAATGAACGGAATGAATAGACCTCTAATAAAACCTTCAAAAAGATTGGTGAGTGAAATTATAATATTATATATCAGCACAAAGCCAATTTTCTGAAACATATATAAGTGCTAACCCAGCTCAGTGGCCGAGTGGTTAGAGGCGTCGTCCGTCTCGTACTGAGCATTGGGGAGACTGAGTTCGATCCCCAGCGGGGAAGGAATTTGCGCGAATCACCTTTCACAGTTTTTCAGAGGTTTTCTGTGAAGTTAAGGTAAATACCGGGTGATTAAACTCCTCTGAGCTTCTCCCTTGACCGGCGGAAAAGCCTCACGGCTAATAGCCCTATAAAGATAGAAGTTTTTTTTTTATAAGTGCTGATATCTCAAGCACTCTGTTGGAATGTTATTTCATAGATGATTTCAATAATACCGATGCTTACATCAAATAATAGACATATTTGTCACCAAACAATACAGGGGGTACAGAACGGCAGCTCATTAGCAATAACCTCGAAAAACCAGATATAAGGGGAAATCGGAATAAAATGTATGCAACCCGCAACCCTACATTTTGTCTATCTTGTTTGTATTATTAATAACTAGGCACTTTCTTTATATATTTATTAATAAATTGAATCAATGATGATGCAGAGAAAACGGCTCAATGGATCGCGATCATATTTGCAAATTAGTTGGGGAACCGCGTTGGGGTGATCCCGTGAAAATTTGAGCATAATCGGTGCACAAATTGATACAATATATTGATTAAACCGTTTCCCAGAAAAAGTCACTTTCCCGCAAAACGGATTCCAGGAAAGCCAATATGCGCGCAAGAAAAACACGAGATACATGAAGATAACGCCGGAAACATATCGTTTGCAATTCTGACGCTAGAATGCAGATGAGAGCAAACCTCGTGTTCATTTGTAATACTCAGTCCCCGTATTCACCGACGTTCTATAAATCTATCACTAGCTATTGAATCTATAAGTATTCTTTGTTATAGCAACAATAAATACATTGTCTAGAGAATGTAGTTACTTTAGATTGTCTCTATTGGAAACACTGAATAATTAAACAAAATGTGTCATCAAAACTCCAATTACAAGCGCCATTTAAAGTGTATGACATTTGTTTTGGAATATTCTGTCACAATGACATTGTCAATTTATCCATTGAATAGCTTATGGGACCTATAAAGTTTATTGGATGTTGGTGAATACGGGCATTAGTTTCGGAAAGTCGTGTGGTGCGCCCACACCAGATATTTGTGAAAGAATAGTAAGTTTATATACGACCATAATTTTATATTTATTTCAGACTGCCACGCGTCGTTTGGGTTTGTGCTGCACGAACTGTGCGACACGCACGACAACCCTGTGGCGCCGCAACAACGACGGCGAGCCGGTGTGCAACGCGTGCGGGCTCTACTTCAAGTTGCACGGCGTCAACCGCCCCCTGGCGATGCGCAAGGACGGCATCCAGACACGCAAGCGCAAGCCCAAGAAGCCCAATGGTGGCGAGAACGAGGGCAATACACCCACACCGGCGGACGGTAAGCCATTCATATCACTTAACCGGACTGAACGACGCCATTGCGTGCCCTCCCGATCGGTTCAGAGGCGTGGTTTGGGTCTTAAAGAGGGGCCCCCCTCTATGGGGCGTGCTGTTTACAACTTATGCTACCCTGTCTCCAGAAATTATGCATGCAAGCAATAAAATTGAATGTAAATGAGATTAAAATGAATGGCATGGTACTGATTACTGAAGTGGGTTGATACGAGATGGAGCTAGTTGTTTTGAAAGTTTAATTTGACTCGCTATTGACCTATAGAATTACCGATGGGGGCGCTACTGCGCCGGCCCCAAAATGGTGTAAAGGTGACTTTTGGCGGCAAATTTTTTTTTTATTGAATCATTTAAATTTCTGCTGATTGTTGTAAGAGTATTGTTTTCTTATAGTATGGACTTAACATGCAAGAATCTACTACCATACACTCTGATGGTTTATTTACTTCTGAAACTTTTGAAACAGTGTTATACATTTTAAATGCAAAATATAAAAACAATATGCACTGTTATAAAACAAAAACGTATGTCTAATGTTAAATATGTTTAATTTGTTTTTTTGCAGAAACAAAATCGAATGTGATGTCTCATCATGTCACTCAACAGATGCCGCCCCAGCCATCCGGGTCCCACAACCACACCTCCGCGCAACACCCCATCGACTCATCATCCCCAAACAAATCGAACAGTGGCCTAACAACCGCCGACCGGCCCTACTTGGGGCAAACGTCCCTCATTCCCTCCAACAGCGGTGGTGGCGGCGCCGGGGTAATCAAGAGCGAACCCTACGAGCCATACAGCTGCTTTCAGAACCAGTCCTACCCATACCAGCAGTTCTTTGGGTTCCCCGGCACCGCCGCCTCCGCCGTCCCCGAGGTAGCCTACCACCATCAACACCACGTGACCGCGGCGGCTAAGTTGATGGCGTCGTCATGAACCGAGGGCGGCGGGGCCGCGCGATACGATTGTGATAAGGTCCCGTACGGATGGGACGGTTGCGCCGCCGCTGCGGACCGCACCGCCACTGCCGACTGATTTATGAACAAAGATTCTCATAGGTTTTAAATGAATGGAATTCAACTGAGTAGTCAGCTAAAGGTAAAAAATAAATACACTTTTCAAAATTTAAACTATAATACTTAAATATTTAATTATATCGTATGTTCATAAATATCGATTGTTGTCAAACTTAAAGATTAAACCTCGTATTCACCAACATTCTATATATCAATTGGCGATTCAAGCCGGTTAATACTCCATCTGGTGGCAGGAAATGAACTACATTTACTAAGGAATCTATTTGCATAACATTTGTTTTTGCATCTAAAGGTCGTTTTAGTCAAGACAATTTCTTGACTCAAAAGATGCGAGACAATCTAAATTTTCTCGTATCATACAGCAAATTATTTGAAATATTGAATTGGATGGTAGATCGAATGGAATAATATAACGCGTTCTATTTGTCAAGGACAAATTGTATGGGAGGTAGATATATGAATTCATTTCTTGAACAACTTTTGAGCTAAGAAATTGTCTTGTCTAAAACGACCTTTATACATGACTATAGAGCCAAGACTATACTATTTATATTAAAAGTACATAAACAATCGCGCATTATTGTAGAAGTGGCTGGAATCATATAATTTAATGCAATCAACTGATCAAACAATAACAAAGATCGGCTGTTTACCTACTACTTTAAAGAAAACCGTTAACGTTTGAATCACGAACTGAACCCATAAGTATTCGTTGATAGCAACAATAAATATATTACCTATCGAGTGTAGTTACTTTAGATTCTCTCTATTGGAAACACTGAATAATTAAACAAAATGTTTCAATAACACAAGGTGTTTGACATTTGTTTTATCGATTTCTGTCACAATGACATTTTAAATGTGTCCAATCAATAGCTGATGGGACCTATAAAGTTTATGGGATGTTGGTGAATAATAATCTGGCATAAGATTCATTTAAAATGCAGTATTCAAATAATTTACAATATATCTTTTGTGGACTTTTATTTTAAAATTAAATCTTTCTTTGACTATACATGTTAAATTCCATTCAATGTACTATTTAGATCCCAAAAAGACTGTAGCAAAGTGCAATAATTAACAAAAAAAAAGAGATACGAGATGCCTTTATAGCATCTCTCATCAAAACACATTTATAATAAGTACAATAGGCTTCTTCAACAACTGCATACGTAAAATGATCGACCTCA